>CM056094.1:13315477-14731842 GCA_002259235.3 Caenorhabditis latens
TTTTATATTTCTCTCCATTCTTTACTATTTTATAAACTTTCTCGTTTGCTTATTTGAAAAATGGAATTTCTTTTGGCAGATAAGCGACTGAAGTTATAATTTCACATAATAGCGGGATGTACAGGAATGACCATAATTCTAGCCTAACAACTTCGGCCGGGTTCAACTGAAAGTTTTCAACTTTGAGAGAGTGCTGATTGTCCCACTATTTAACTTTCTCATAAACCATACAGATCAAACTTAGATCTTCATTTTTGTAGTTGACAACTTTTTTGTACGGACACTCCCTAGAGAGCGCAGACAGTCAGACACTCTCTCTTCTCTGCGCCTCTCTCCCTCTCCTTCTTTCTCTATCTAACTTCTGTTGTATCTCAAAAGTGGGCAAAGCTACGTGAAAACTGTCAACTACAAAAATGTAGTCCTTGAAATTTCCTACTTTTTTGTAGTTGACAACTTTTTTGTACGGGCAGTCCCTAGAGAGTTATAGTCATTTTAAGGGGACAGGTCAAAAATCGCAATGTTTGACATTTTACTCACAACTCGATTCCGTCCTCCGTGATTTCTGAATTTCACAGCAAGGGCATGCGTTGCTGATGTGAAATCAGCTTTCTTGGCATCCGTTAACCCATTGTATTTGAGACGGGCGGAACCAGTCAGCATCCGTAGGAAAATAAGAAATTGGAACGATTTGCTTTATCTAATAATACAAAAACATGGTAAATACTATAATAATGAGAAAAACTTACTTTCCAATCACATATTCATTTCGTTATATATTGCAGTAGAAAAATATAAAAATATATTAAAACTTTCAGAATTCAATAAAAATAAGAATACATTTGTCGACGACCATTCAGTAGGAAGTCAAAATATTGAAATGATGAAGAAAGACATATTGTTATGTGATAAGAAAGACTGTATTTGATTGTTTGACCAGTCCGTTTGATGCTGAAACATGTACTGATAACAGATGTACTGTTTTATAATATTTCTCTTTCATGGCTTACGTACGTTTAATTTAAAGAACGGACGGTGGAAAACTTTGAGTCACAAGTAGAACTTCATTTTTGTAGTTGACAATATTTTGTTAGCTCCGCCCACTTTTCAGATATGCGCCTTCGAAACCGGCAGTCTGAAAGTGCGCGTTCATCTTTAAAGGCGCATATCTCAAAAGTGAGCGGAGCTAACAAGAAGTTGTCAACTACAAAAATAAAGCTCTACTTGTGATCTATACACATTATAAAAATCGATATTGTGAAACGATCAGAGAGGCCGTGTCACACTCACAAAGTTGACCATTTTCCACTAAAAACTGCAAGTTTCGCATTCTTTATAGTACTGTAGAATTGTTCATATTTTTCTACACATTGAAAAAAATATTTCCAAATTTTGACCACATTGGCACTGCCTGGTTTCTGATCTCTTTTTTTAACAAGTATTTTTTCTCAATTCTACAACTGCAGTACGAGACATATTGATTTTCTGAAAGTTTTTTGAAAATAATTGACATCGAGTCCACGAAAAAACTTTATTCGATGATACCAAAAAATACAAAAATCAATTTGTTCCTCAATCAACTTTTTTTGTGATTCCGACTTCCTTTCTGCTCTCCTCAATTGGTCTCACAGAGCCGAGTGGATCCACATTGTCTTCTTCCAGTTTCTGATTCTTGAATCCAAAGAAGCCATCCGATGTAGCGATCGAATGCTGAAATGTAATAAAATCAACCATGTAGAAAATACACTTACTGTGAGGTAAAGGTTATGGATTTCCAGAAACAGAAGTGAAGCACACACAATTGTTTTCGGCAACTACTCCACATGTTTGGTCAAGGAAGACCAAGAGGTGCTTCAGCCAGAGGGTCGCAGCGTGTCTGAAAATATCTATTTTATTTTTAAAAAAATTGTGCATAGCGCTCACCGGAAGAGGAAAGTAACTTTTCAATCACACATCTATTTCGTCACATATTCCAGTAGAATAATATAAAAGTATACATAAGTTTCAGAATTCAATAAAAATAGTAACACATTTTAGACGACCATTCAGTAGGAAGTCAGAATATTGAAATGATTGGGAAGAGGTATTATTAAGAGATAAGAAAGACAAAAGAGTTTGTTTGCTTGGTTGACTAGTCGGTTTGATGCTGAAACATGTACTGATAACATACGTACTATTTTATTTCTTTTGTTTAGGTTGCGTACGTTAATATTACGGAACGGAAAGGGAATTACTTTTTGGTCTAGACAATCAAAAGTTAGGCAAGCACAACCTTTATTAAAACTTTCAGTGTTTTCGGGTTTTTGACAATTATCATACAGTACTGGCTAAAAATAATTCGATTCCTTTGCAGTTGTTAGTGGAAAATGGTCATTTTTGTGAGTGTGACACGGCCTCCCCGATGGTATCACAATATCAATAACTTATGGAATGTATAGATCAAAAGTAAAACTTCATTTTTGTAGTTTACAACTTTTTGTTAGCTCCGCCCACTTTTGAGATACGCGCCTTTGAAACCGGCAGTGAGGAAGAGCGTGCTTCACGAACTTACATCTTTAACGACGCATACTTCAAAAGTGGGCGGAGCTAACAAAAAGTTGTCAACTACAAAACCGTTTTTCCGGTTTTCTTCTACTAAATTAGTTATAATTCAATAATTTTGCACCTAATCTTAAAGCTAGACATGATCTAAAAATTAGCCAATTTTTTCCAGAATTTCTCTTCTTTTTTCTTCTCTTAATAATCAGTGAATCACATTCATAAATTTTTATTACTGGTTGCTTTAAAATTATTAAAATTTTGATCCTAAATGTTAGTTTTCTCTACTTCTAATTCTGTTGTGGTCGGGTTGTAGATCAACTGATGAAATTGAAGTGCTGAAAAAAAGAGAAGCTAGTGACATTTTTCTGAATGCAAACCTCCTCACAATTCTATTTTTCAATAAACCCTGTGCCGAATACCGTGGGATTGCTGAATAGGGGCTCCAGGTTGAGATACAGAGTGCATCAGGACTGTTGTACAATTCTATACCTGGAAATTTATTATTTTTTGATAATAAGTTCGTGATTTATTTCCTCTTCTTGTGAATAATATCTCTTCTTGTGAATAAAACTGCACGATTCTGATAGCTGATTCTTTTATATTCCCCCCCCCCTCCTTGCCCAACACCTATTTTTATAATTATCCTTTTTCCCGGTTTCAGTTTCTCAGGTTTAGTCTCGTGAGGGACTTTACCTGGCCTCCAGTGATTCTTACTGTATATTTAAATGGTTAAATAAATATCAAATTCATAAATCGTTCTTACCGTTTTTAGTCTATCAGAAGTCATCCTTCATTAATATTAAAAAAAATAATAATAAATTAGAATTCAGAAAAAATAAGAATACATTTTTCGACAACTACACACGTCGTCTTGAAAGGATAACTGACCAACTAGAACACAGAAGCTGGGGGCGGACGCTCAAAAGTAAGACAAGGAGGACAGAGGTTTCTATGGAATCATGATAAATGACCACTTTTCTGTCTACAGGGTAAAAGTGGTTTGGCTTCAAGGACTTACCGAGAAATTTATGTTACTAGTTAGAGGGGGGGAAGAAAGGGCTTGAGTGATTTACGACATGGGAAAAGAGCTTGAAAAAAAGGAAAAGTGAAAAAAGTCACGGGATCTGGGGATGAGTACTGAAATGAAATGCGCTCCACTAGAGTTGGAGGCAAACTCAAAATGTATTTCTCTCAATTTGCTGCTTCGTTGTGACATTTTGATACGCAGCCTAATCGACTAATTTTTGAAACGTTTTATGTCAGGTTTCCCCATTTTTTGTCAGTTTTTCGAACATTTGTCTGTTTATGAATTGAAAATTTTCACATGCCAGAAAGTTTGGGTCAAAATTCCTTTATTTCTAATTAGGAATTCCCCAATGGTTAGGTCATCAGGCGGATTTTAGGATTTGATACGAATTAGAACTGCTCACAAAATAGAATTATACGTATCTGTTTTCAATTGAAAATGTCCAACTTTGAGTAGCCGTTACGGTAATACTGATTGTCCTACCAAGCAACATTCTAACGGATCATACAGAACAAAAGTAGAGCTTCATTTTTGTAGTTGACAACTTTTTGTTAGCTCCGCCCACTTTGGAGATATGCGTCTTTGAAAATTAATTGTCCCACAAAGCAAAGTAATTCATGGATTCTACAGAACATAGATAGAGCTTGATTTAATGACTTTAATGGATCATACAGAACAAAAGTAGAGCTTCATTTTTGTAGTTGACAACTTTTCTGTACGGACACTCCCTAGAGAGTTAAGGTCATTTTAGGACTGTAGCTTCAAAAATTTACTGAAAATCGGTCGATTTGAGAGAGAAATTACTTTGTCGGTATAAAACTTGCTAGGGAGTGACCGTACAAAAAAATTACCAACTACAAAAATGGAGTACTACTCTTGGTCTGTTTGATACCATGAAAAAATAATTTTGTGGGACAGTTAGTTTTACCACGACACTCTCTCAAGGTTGGGTACTTTCCACTGAAGAAGGAAACACTTAATACACTTTTGAGCGGTACTGTATACTTTTGGTACTTATTGTATTTTTTGAACAAATCTTTTCCCCATTTTTCAACATCCTGGATTTTGTCAATCCTAAGATGGACAAGATTGAAATTTACTGAGAGAGCTTATCATTGTATTAATTAGAGTAAAGTAGCGCAAGAAGGACTAACGAGAGCGCGAAGGAGAGCTTACCCCTAACTGTGTGAAGTGTGTAGAACAATCTGAAAGGGAAAGAAAGAACACAAGTACAAGTAATATTTTATTACCGTAAAAGGGATAAAGGGGAGAAACATAAAACTCCCAAACCGGAGAGAAAGTTGGCCTAAAATGGGTATGGAGTCGCTGCCGACGACGAGGCACTGCTCGACAATGTAAATGGGGGATTTTAGAGGACGTTCAGCTGAAGGGGTCACTCTAATCTGTTATACTAATAAGGGACTAATTTATATCAAGTTTTAACCAGGAAAGTTTACATAAATTCATTAGCAAAAGCGAATATATAAAAAGTGAGCAATCTCCTCGCTCGTTGCCGACGCAGTGGGTCTCGCAGCGACCGATGAAGAGAGGCGGCCCGCCACTGGAGAGACGCAGGCAGTAGAGTGTAGATTTACGGCGTGCGAGACCAAGACGAGACGGCGAAGCAAAAGGATGGCGAAATGAGAGAATCTGGAAGGGAATTAATCTGAAAGGGGGAATTAAATTATTATGACTGTTTGTCTTCACTGATTATGCATATTTCACTGTATTTACGTGTTTTGAGTTTGGTCGAATATTCCAGAGTGTATTATAGTCTTTACTCTCATCAAGAGTGTTAGTTCAACTTGTGGAAACATCAGTTTCCACAACACTCCCCCTCTGGGGGGCTTCGACGACGAAATAATCGAGTTATTCCTAGACGGAGTCCGGAGCATCATAAGTGATTTCTTCTTTGGCTCTTCTTTGAGGCATGATTCTTGTAGGATTTGGTTTAGCTTCTGATTTTTTGGGCGAGAATTCTGGTCTTCTGTATTTTGGGTTCTCCTTGATACGATAGCTTCGTATGTATGGTCTGGCTAATTCTTTTTTTTTATTAACTAACGGAGCCTCCTCTCTTCTGAGAGCTTATCTTTAGTTAGATTCTCCGAAGGACTAACAAGGAGAATAATTGGTGATTGTGTTATCTGGGGACTGCTCACTGGCTTAGTTTCATTTGATCAATTATCTACCTTTTCTGGTGTTTCTATTCTTAAGGTTTCAGTATTATTACTGAGTTTATAATAATTGTATCTCATTTGGTTTAGTGTTGCTGATCATGAACAACTCGTGTCTGGTTTGTGGATTTTCCTGTGATTTCTGCATCTTCGATTTGATTATCAAGATGTTCTTCTGCTTTCTCATAGATCTTTTCTGTCGATAATGTTTCGTTTCTCAACATTCTGTTGCACATTCTGCGAACTGTCTCTGGCATTCTGCCTAGTAGATCTTTTGCTGAGTGATATCCAAAACTGTGCGGTTCTTCTTCCAGGACCTTGTCATGTAGACTTCTGGATAAGGCTAATGACTTGATGAATATATCAATATTCTCATCTGTTACAATCAATTTCTCGAATTGGTTTCTGACTGAAGTTGATCCTTTTCTTTTGTAAATTCTGTCTAGATTTTTCATTGTTGTTGCGATTGCTTTTCCTGGATCGTTCAGAATAGATTTTTGTACTGCGGCTTCTCCGCTGATTTTCTGCATCAAGGTATCTTTTCGGACTGTTAGAGGAACTGTCTCTGATTCCAGGTAGTCAGTCATGATATTACGGAATGATCCGTATTCTGAGATGATTCCAGTAAATGGTTTCATGTTAGCTACATGTTTTGCCAAGTCTCTCTCGGAAATCTCCTTCTGTCTTTCTGTGTATTTTGGTATGTTGTTTGACCTTTGCTGATGAGAGGAGTGTTGGTCATCCTCATTAGATCCTCGATAGTTGAACTGACTTTGACTCCTCGAGTCTGAGTGAGTTTTTCTTTATTCGCTCTCGCCTGCTCCTTTTCTAGATACAGTAGCGGACATTCATAGACCTGATGATTTCCTACTCTGCATTTTGGACATTTTCCATTCTCGATGCATACTCTCGCGACCATCTCTTCGTCTTCAGTACATACGGTGATTTTGTGATCTCCATTGCATACTTCGCATCTGTTATATGGAACTTGATGACTTCGCCAGGTTCCTTGCGAGTTGTACGTTTGATTATGTTGTTTCGGGTACTGATTATGATAATTCTGATAATTTGGACGAGCTGAATGTTCGAGTACACTCTGTCTTTGTTGCTGATAGTACTCCGAGTAGGCGTTTCCGTTGACATGTCTGTCGAGATACTGTCTCTGATGATTCTCTTCATTGTATTCGAAACTTGCATGTCCACCGTTGTTTCGTGGGTGAAGCCTTTCCGACGATACGTTTCTTCTACTATATTCTTTCAGAAACTGATTTCCTCCTCTTACGGGTCCTGCTGGACTATAGAATATTAACTGATTAATTCCAGTCGCAGCTGGGTTATTATGTATCTCGTTAATGTTTAGTGGACTTTTTTGTCGTTCTTCAACTTGCAGGTTGGTAAAGCTCCACGCTGGGGCACCTCCGAGCTCGGGGTTATTTATACTATTATTAGCAGTAAGAATGGGCGTGTTCACAATTCCAGTCTGAGTTCCCAATGCCTCATTGAGACTCTGTTGATTCTCATTAGATGGTTGGGATTGCTCAGCCAAGATTTCTAAATTCCCATTTTGAAAGTTCTTTTCGACTCTATCAGCCGGCAAGAGATCATTGTACAGGGGGTATTTTATTGGAGAGACCACTATCGGCTCCAAATTTGGGTCCTCGTATGATCCCGCCAAATTACCCAAAACTTGATCAGGAGATAGAAGTGGTGGATCAATAGTTAGATCGCTAGCCCGGTGGAGTTCTTGGAAGACGAGAATTTTTTCGCTTACTGTTACTATAAGCCGTTGGCGCTGGTCTTCTCGCGCACTTATGGCTTCCTTGCACTGCTCGTCCATTTCTTCCCAATCTTCTCCGACTTTCTTTGCTTCCGCAACGAGCTTTGCTGCTCTCTCTTGGAGGATTCTAGGCAAACCATCCAATTGTACTTCGACTGAGAGAAGGGTGTTGAGAGCGTCTTTTGTTACTTCCGGGGATGGATTCGCAGGTGATACGCCTTCTTTTCCAGCTTTCCGACACTCCTCCACCCTATCGCTCTCCCATTGTTCGACGTAGTTCACGACGTTTCCGGCGTACGTGAGGGTGTTCGTAATGAGTGACTTCAAGCGCCCAACACGTTAGTAGTATACAGATGCAGTTAGGAGTGAAAATAAAGCACAGGGGGCGGGGCTTAGCAAGCTCCGCCCCCCTGTGCTTTATTTTCACTCCTAACTGCATCTGTGAGAATACCTAATCATCTCATCATATCAGAAAATGATTAACTGATAAAAGTTTTGAATTGATAAGAGTGATAAGAGTGATTATATGCGAATGAAAATGCTCAGGGATCAGGCTATGGGGGTTGAATGACGAAATGATGAGGTGATTACTGATAAGGTGATTACTGATAAAATGATAACTGATACGGTGATTACCGTAAAGTGGATATCAGGACTACATTGCTCAATTCCCCGAAAAAGTGATTACTGATAAAGTGATAACTGATAAGGTGATAACTACTGATAAGGTGATTACGGTAAAGTGATTATCAGGACTACATTGCTCAAATTCCCGAAAAAGTGATTAGTGATAAAGTGATAACTGATAAGGTGATAACTAGTGATACGGTGATTACCGTATTGTGGATATCAGAACTACATTGCTCAAATTCCCGAAAAAGTGATTAGTGATAAGGTGATAACTGATAAGGTGATAACTAGTGATACGGTGATTACCGTAAAGTGTATATCAGGACTACATTGCTCAATTCCCCGAAAAAGAGATTACTGATAAAGTGATAACTGATAAGGTGATAACTGATATGATGATAACCGTTTGGTGATTACTTACTCTATTCAAAATACTTTTGGTGATAAATTAATATTATTCAAATTTGATGATAAGCGATAAGAGATATGATTCTAGATCTAGTGATTCAAAAAAAAGGAAAAAAATCGAGAGCGAAAAAAAACCGCAGCTCGCTAGACTGCATAATAACAAGAATGAGCTAATTTGGAAAATCAGACTATTATGTACCCCTATTTTTCTCTAAACTCTCTTCTCTCTCACTGAAACTAGGTCATTGACTTTTTTTTTGAAAGTCAACTTTTCCTTTGACACATCTTCCTTAATCATTTTCTTGTGTATTTCAAGGTTCATTCCATGTTTGAACATTTTCCGGCAACGGATATTTTATTTTCAACCCTGATTATTCCTATTTTACTGTTTTTTTTTCATACTTTCAAACTTTTCAATGCTATAAATCAACAAAACGTTTTTTTTTCACTATAAAAGTACAAGAAAACGGTCCCTCCGGTCATTATGTCTCGTTTTCGTATACCACGTTCACCGTTTTGGCTCCCTCCATGCGAAGACGATGTGCGTTTATTTTCAATTTAGTTGTATTATTGATATGGGTACTTTCAGGAAATTGACTTTTTTCTCAAAGATGCGATAACTCATAATGGGCATCATTTGGAAAACTTGAGTCCGTCCATCACTGAGAGGTATACATCGTTTTTGAATCAGCCTAACGTTTTGCGTGTTTGGAATACAATAACATACGAAACCGTTCCACTACCCATTATAATACAGTGAGTTGTTTTTCATTTGAATGACATCAAATTTCCAATTTACAGTGGTTACATTGCAACGTATACAAGAATGCTAAATAATAGAAGAAGTGTAGCAGAAGTGTACCTGGACGACTATGGCTACACCTTGGCATTTCCATTCTCTCCAGTAGTAGCAGATGTTCTTGGTCGTTATCACCCAATAGAAGTGTGTGCAGTTCGTATTCAAAGACCTTCGATGAACTCTGACATTGATTAATAGCTCTTTTCTAGTTGTGGGCGGAGTCTAAATTATGTATATAAACTTGACTAAATGAACAAAACCTCATTATGCTTTCCCGTTTTGAGTCTTTCCTCGACCAAAACTTTCCCAATTGGAAATCTTTATCCGATGATGTTCTCAACCAAATTCTGGATGATTTTGTCGGAAGTATTCATTTACGAATTCGACACCGTCGCTGTACCATTTATGGAGTTCCACAAATCTCAAGAAAGTGAGATTCATAATTATTGATATTTCTTTAAAATTATTTTTAAGCCCCAAACACGAGTATTGGTGGTCAAATGGTCAATTAGTGAGTATAGCCAGCTACATACAACGGGAATGGGCGGTGCAATCCAACCACCCATCAGGTCCATATGTTTATATCAAAAAAGATGAAAACAGTTTGTATCCAATCGATTTGATTCATCACATTGAGACGGAGACGGATGAAGAGATACGAGAGCGACAACAATTGGAGAAGAAGGAGAGATGGGATGCATTAATATCTGTGTCAAAACAAATTACCGTTCTAGGAAGAAAACATGGATATGTTAAAGATTTAAACTTCAAGAAAGAACTATCTAAAAAAGTTGAAAAACTAGCTCGACGAATGATTGGAATCACCCTCAACTCTTAAATTACATTTGTTCTGCTTTGTTTTTTCTATTTATTAATTTTTCAAATAAATAATTTCATTAAACATAACTTATACAACAGTATCAATAATTGGATTTCTCTGGTAGTCTAGACCAATAATCTGATCAAATTCTGCATAAACAATACAATAAATGCCACCAGAAGGAGTGGGTTTGTTAAAATTTAGGCGGATTGATAAATTTGTCGGCCTGACTAGATCGAAAAGGTTGGTATCTTGAGGCACAGGACTTAGTTCAAAACCAAATATTGTGAAGCCTTTAGATTTAAATTGATCAAAACTTATAGAATTACAACTAGTGTTGTTACGCGTATGACCGAGAGCTTCTTGTAGCATTAAACATGGTTCTGCACACTTTCCGCTTCCGAAATCCAAGTTCATTGGTCTACCAGGAAGAGTAACACCACAATAATCAATGTGAACATCTCTAAGGTCAAACGGTTGGAAGTTGAAAGGTGATTTATTATAGTGGCCATTATACGCTTCCCCAGAAACTAGTCCCATGAATATCCGTCGAGGCATTTTGCTAGTGTACAAGGTCGTTGCCGGTGAATCCAACCGGCTCGATTCGATAAAAAAAGATCGTACTTGAGGACTAATCAAGGGATATTGAAACAGTTTATGCTCCATCAGAGCAGTTTCCATTTCGTTGGCCAATCCATCAGCTAGATCCATTTCGTTAACAATACAGTAAACTTCTTCAATTTCAAATTTGTACTTTACACCAGAGTCTTCATAATTGTCGATCAAAAACTCGTCAGAATTTGGATAAGCTGTCAATTTCATATTACAATTGTTTAACAAGACACGTGGTTGATTAGTCAAATCAATTGAAATATTGGCAGCTACTTGCATTTTCTTTCCGTCTTTGACCCAAGCAGACCTGGTTTTGAATGCAGAATCGTCTTTACTGTCAATTACCGAATCAGGAGAATACCCAGAAATTGAAAGAGTAGATCTCTTTTGTTCATTGCTGTACATTAGCAAGTTTTCAAAATAACTCTTGTATGCATAATTAACAGAATTATGGTATACTAGTTGGGAGTTGATGTGCACGGAAAAGTTTTTCACAATAGAATGAGCTATATTGTTCACTGGGGCATAGAGTTTTGTATCTGTTACCGGTTTTCCAGCAGCATCAGTAATTTTGAATGTAAAAACCATCCAAGTCTTTTTCAAGTTTAAGTAACTACGTGAGTTTGCAGTTAAAATAAATTCCCAGGGTCCATTTTTCAAAAAGGCATTGTGCAAAGCTGTAAAAGACAAATATTGATATTAGAATTTTTTAAGTGAACTTACGAATTATTTTGTTCCGACTTGAAAGAACTGCAGTTTGGGTTGCAGGCATTGTAGTGAAATCAAGATCGTCAATGATTGCATCTTGGGATTTAGCGTCGAGTCTACTAAGCATTTAAAAATTCTGTTCGTCTACTCTTGACAAAGGGTGGTTTAAGGACTTTGACATTTGCTTTTATACGTTTTTGAGGACCGAGTCCGGTGACATTTTTGATTACAGCTCTACCACGTTTTTTCAGACTAGAGATTGGAGATTCTCCAGAAACGATGTCATTAATAACCTGGTTTCCAGAATGAGTCAATTGTTGTCCTAGGAATGAATTTAGAAATGAAGGGAGAGCACTTATTGCACTTGTCAAGATTCCGCCTAACCCGGAACCTCTTTGACCTCCTCTTTGATAGCGAACCTCTAGGAAAGGTCCGTTTCCGGGTACATTTTTACGAATCAATCGTTTGTAATCAATTTTGGACAAATCTATAGGTACAGGCGCCATGTATAAAATGGATTGAATTTACGTCTATTTATAGTAAAAATGTGGAGCTACGAAATTGATCAAATCCTCTTCAACGATCGGTTTAGTAAAAAATGGTACAAGGGTACTGTCATGGCGGACAAACTACCAAAGAAAAGACCTCGTTTCAAAAAATTTGGTTTTATTGTTAATACCGACCCTTCAAATGAACCTGGACGTCACTGGCAGAGTATTTTCGTAAACGGAAACACTTGTTTCTTCTTTTGTTCTCTCGCAGAACCTCCAAATGTTTATATTCAAAGATTTCTACGACTTTTCCCTCGCGTTATTCAAAACCCGATTCGTCATCAAAGCCTATCGGCTGTCACATGTGGCGGGTACTGCATCTTCATACAGGCAATGATGTCAAGAGGGGTGCGATTTGAGACTCTGTGTGAGATTTTTATCAAGATGGTCAACGATGATTTATTTATTTTCAATTATCTAAGAGATGCTTATAATTATTTTATTTAAGTAAATATAAACTAGGCAATTTTTCGAAAATGTAATGTTATAATAGTACTACCCCAATTAAAATGAATCCGGTCTCCAAATTCAGAAAGTATTTGGACTTTGATAGAATCAATGGTCCCGTTCATCAAAGGTAGATAGCGAGGGACTGGGAATGTATGTTGCACCATTTCGCCATACTTTCCTTTACACGGGATTACAGTTAGAAGAGAACTTTTAGAGTTTCCAACAATAGTTTGATCCACAACATCGCAATATACATACAGTGTACTGATATTACCAAAAAAATCAATACTACTAGAAGCTGTTTCGTTATTTTTCACAATACAATTGTGAAAACCTAAGAAATATGCACATTCCTTATCAAATTCAATGAATAAAACATTGGAATCTTTAAATTGAACCTTCAAAACATCATTTTCCACTTTAAAATTGATTAAATTTCCGATAAAAGGTACATTTTTTGGCTTCATTGCATTCCGTAGACTAGTCAATTCATCTAACCTAGATTCCTCGATGGCTCCAATGAGTTTTTTGTATTCATATTTCGAGTTGTTAATCAATTGACTTTTCAATGCATCAATAGCTTTTTTTACCGCTGACGAATCTTCCTTTTCAGATAGTGCTTTCAAGAATGCAGATTGGTCGTCAGACATTTTACTCACAATACTATTCAAAGTGTTTGGGTTATTGACATTTTGAAATGTTTCTAGGAAGGTCGTTTGATTATCCGCCATTTTCCTAAGTGCTTCTTGAAGACTCGAATCTACACCATGTAGTTTTTCCAACTCGACAAAATGTTTTTCAAGTATTCTTTTCAAAACATCATTTCCATCCTCTTTTTTCTCGACACTTTCTTTCACAACATCTTCTTTTTTTTTCGCATCATCTGTCTCTCCGTTCTGAAGCGCTTCAACTAATTGATCTCGTTCTTCCTTTTCCTTCATTGTTAGCAAAATAAACGTAAGGAGGAACGCAAGCATCTCGGCATCTGTTTGTTTGTCGATAAGACCTCCTTCTTGTCCTGTTTCTTTGAAAGCTCCTACAAGTGACTGACCATGTGAGGTAGAATCCTTCTTAGGATCTTCTGTATGTTCTTGTTCACCACCTGTGAGCGCCCCTACAAGTGCTGCATCATGAGAGGCAGAATCCTTCTTAGGACCTTCTGTATGTCCTTGTTCACCACCTGTGAGAGCTTCTACAACTACCACATCTTGTGAGGCAGAATCCTTCTTAGGACCTTCTGTATGGCCTTGTTCACCGCCTGTGAGAGCCCCTACAAGTGCTGCATCATGTCCTGCATCGGTTACATTTCTTCTTTTTCGCGGATTACCATTCAAAACTGACAAAACTTGATCTACTGTCTTGTACTGATTTGCAGGGAAATTGAAATAAACAGGTTGACGAGCATCTTTGAAATGAATGTAACATTTCAAAACTTTGTTTACATTTTTGTAAGAATATGGGTAAATTATGTCAGTTGCACCTACCACCCATTTGTCCTTTTCCAAGTTTAAAACTTGAGGTAGTCTAGTGGTGTAAACAGAAAGTGTGTTTGAAAAGGATGGAGTTTCCGTAGAAGAAGGTAATGTTAAATAAAAGTCTTCCATTTTGGAATTTCAGTCAATTATTGCCCTTTTATACACTATAAAAGGCGTCAAAACACGTTATTTTTAAAAATGATGCATTTACTTTTTCTTCCGCTCGTGACATGTGTCTCAATTTTCACAAAAACTGAACCATCTATCGAATTTGATTTGTTCAATGTACCGGTAGAGACAAACTTTTTTGGACACTTTGAAGGGTACAATATGTTTGGTAAACCTAAACTTGTGCATTTCCATCAGTTTGAAGACACACTTGTCGATAACAGGTCCCAGACTTATAAAATCAATAAAAATTGTACATTTGATGTGATTGGAGATCAAGAACTTTTAATGCACTGCTTTGGACGATTGCTAAAAATTACTAAAAATGAGACACATCTTTTGGACATTTATTCAGACTTGTTCACTTTTGACCATGTACACCGTCAAATTTATCTATGGAGAGACCCGTACATTTATAAATTAGAAGCTGCCGACTCAAATCCTTGTTGGAGGGTGGAAAATTTACAGGATTTTAACGTAGTAAGCGGATTGTTGACAATACTTTTTACAAATGGAACAATTGTTCATAATGATTCAGTGTTGACTTGTGTGAATCCTACAAGATACACTAGGTTACCCATTTTTGCAGCCCCAGATTTTGAATATAGTCGACCAGATTCCAGTATAAAATACCTGACATTTTTCATATTTGGTTCACTAATCATTCTAATGCTTGAAAAATGTGGAGCCCGTTTACGTCCTCCTCAGAAAACTACACTCATTCGATTGACCACGATCAAGGAGCCTTCCCATCCATCATCACTATAAATATCGTTTTCACAATCACAATCTTCATTACCATCTGCCCATGTTTGATCAAAAAACTAAGATGACGCCTTTTCAATTTCGCTTTCCCTCTCAAACCACAGTTATCGGTGCTACACAGTCTGGTAAAACTAGTCTAGTGCGAAAAATTTTGGAAAATTTAGACTCGAGTTTTTCTACAAATATCGATAACATTTTCTGGTTTTATGGTGTTGACAATGATGGAATACCAAAACATTTACCGCAAATTACTTGTATTGAAGGTATACCAGACGTTGAATTTTTAAAACAACATCGTTTCAAAAACAACATTATTGTGATGGATGATTTAATGAATATTTTTGCCAGAGACAAGAAATCTCTTCATCTTTTGAATGATTTATTCTGTGTCTATGCACATCACTATAACTGTGCAATTTTCAACCTCGTACAGTCTGCGTTTGCTCTCCCACCAACTACGAGAAATAACTCTACATATCTAATTCTAATGCGAAATCTCTCTGATGCTTCACAAATTAAAAATTTACTAATTCAACAATTTGGAGAAAAGTGGAGAGGAGCTTTGAAAGCATATCAATTAGTCATGAGTAAACCTTACAATGCAATGATGATAAACAATGACCCTAATGCAGATCCTTGTTTTAGAATAATGGAAGATTTTTTACACGAGTTCCCGATAGTATATAAGTAGTTTGAAAATAAAAAATTTCAAATGGCTGAACGTTTAATTATTCACCTCGATTTTTTAAACAATGTTTTGAAAAAAAGAAGTCTTATAACTGTTGCTACAGACAAGGAAGTTGCAATTTTAGTGGAAATTATTGCAAACTTGATGAAAACAAAATATGTCCCTTTGGGAAAAGTTGAATTGGCTACTTTGAAACCAAAAATTGGCCTTTTAGCTCAAATTTCAAAATGTCGAGATGTTGATGTCGCTCGAAATTTGCTATTTAAGCTCAAAAAATCAGAATTAAAAAGTATTATCATTCCAGCACTGATTGCAACAAAGCTAAAATGATTAAAAGATACCGGCTAATTGAAATTGATGGCCACAATCCTCTGGACCCTCCGCGTCGTCTTCTTGATGACATTCTAAACGATAAGACTTTAGATGTTGATTCTAAACGTCAATTCTATCAAGATTTATTATATCGAGTGAAAAATTTACCACACTTGCGTATAATTGACAGAAATGTCTTAAAGACCTTTGACGAGCTCGTGAAGAGCTATGAGAAAACCCCCAACTTGAAACAAATGTCTGAAGCAAAACCACCAGTAGATGAACAATATTATGATGAAGGAAACATTACGGAAATGGATGATACTCAAAAAAGTTATACATCATATGAAGACGAAAGCGATTCTGACATGAGCACTACGCTATCACCTGCAATTCCAACACCAGAACAACCATCTACTGACACACCTCTTTCTTCCCCGGTAGCGATAAAACCTGTCACTCGTCAGACTGTAAAACAAATGACTGGGCAACAACACATTGTACCTGTAAAACCACGAATAAAACCAACAAGACTACCGGCGATCCCAATATTCAGAAAAGGAAAAGGTACAAATAGGCTGACTATTCGTTTGTGGAGATAATGTCTGAACAAGTAATTAAAGACGCTTATTTGAACCCAAAAAACCCCTGTGCATTTTCATCCGTCAATGCAATTCATCAATTTGTAAAACATAGAGGGATTACAAGACGTCGAGTGGAAGAAGTATTAGAAAATATTGAGGCCTACACTAAACATTTTCCTGTTCGATCCAAATTTCCTAGATTGCAGACAACATCCTCTGGCATTGAAAACTCTATTCAAATCGATCTAGCAGATGTCTCACGTCATAAAAAGTACAATGACGGAGTAACATTTTTACTAGTCTGTGTTGACGTGTACTCACGCATGTTTTACGTGGAACCTCTAAAGTCTAAAAAGGGAGAAGAAGTTGTCGTGGCTTTGGAAAAAATAATTTCAAAGTTCAAATCCCCACCAATTTATGTGTACAGTGATTTTGGAAAAGAATTTTACAATGTTCACGTCAAAAACTATCTTGATTCTCTCTCTATTCGACACTGTACACCTAAGAGTGAGATAAAATGTGCAATGGCCGAACGTGCCAATCGCACTCTCAAATCTAGACTTGCCAAATTTATGACATCTAAATACAATTGGCGGTATGTTGACGTCTTGTCAAAAGTGGTCGATGGCATAAATCGTTCCGTAAACCGATCAATCAAAAAGGCGCCCATCGACGTGAAGAATGGAGATTTCTCTTTTCGGCGGAGGGAACGACCAGTGAGACGAAAATACAAAATCGGGGATCATGTACGAATTTATGCAAAACAAGGGACTTTTGACAAGGGATACGAGGAAAGATGGACTCAGGAGGTATTTGTTATTACTCATATTTTTCCGACAGATCCTGTAACGTATACTTTGGCTGATGAAAATGGAGAAATTATAGATGGAAAGTTTTATTATCATGAAATGATTCGAGTTTTTTATGAACAAGATCAAGTTTATAGAATTGAAAAAATTGTGGGTCATAGAACATTCAAGGGTAAAAAACAAGTAAAAGTTCGTTGGGAAGGACACTCTGCAGAGTTTGACTCTTGGGTGAATGAATCAGAAATTTTAGATATTCAACAGTAGGGGTAATAAAGTAGTATTTTACCATCTGATAGAACATGAACTTTGTCCATCATATCTAGAATGTCAACCTTTGAACGGGAAAAACCAAATCAACCAACATCAACTACACATCAATCAACATTGACAGAACAAAATGAATAGTTTCTTTTTCATTTTTATGTTATTAAAACTTTTTGAAAATAAATTTAATTAATAATCAAAAACTGTGTTTTTTTTTGAAAAGAGGGAGGGAGAGGTGTCAAAACAGTCAGTGATTTAGTTTCCAGTGAGAGAGAAGAGAGTTTAGAGAAAAGTAGGGGTACATAATAGTCTGATTTTCCAAATTAGCTCATTCTTGTTATTATGCAGTCTAGCGAGCTGCGGTTTTTTTTTCGCTCTCGATTTTTTTCCTTTTTTTTGAATCACTAGATCTAGAATCATATCTCTTATCGCTTATCATCAAATTTGAATAATATTAATTTATCACCAAAAGTATTTTGAATAGAGTAAGTAATCACCAAACGGTTATCATCATATCAGTTATCACCTTATCAGTTATCACTTTATCAGTAATCTCTTTTTCGGGGAATTGAGCAATGTAGTCCTGATATACACTTTACGGTAATCACCGTATCACTAGTTATCACCTTATCAGTTATCACTTTATCACTAATCACTTTTTCGGGAATTTGAGCAATGTAGTCCTGATAATCACTTTACCGTAATCACCTTATCAGTAGTTATCACCTTATCAGTTATCACTTTATCAGTAATCACTTTTTCGGGGAATTGAGCAATGTAGTCCTGATATCCACTTTACGGTAATCACCGTATCAGTTATCATTTTATCAGTAATCACCTTATCAGTAATCACTTTATCATTTCATCATTTAACCCACCATACTCTGATCCCTGAGCATTTTCATTCGCGTATAATCACTCTTATCACTCTTATCAGTTCAAAAATTTTATCATTTTATCACATTCTGATATGATGAGATGATTAGGTATTCTCACAGATGCAGTTAGGAGTGAAAATAAAGCACAGGGGGCGGAGCTTGCTAAGCCCCGCCCCCTGTGCTTTATTTTCACTCCTAACTGCATCTGTATACTACTCACGTTGGGCTATCGTCTGGATAGGAGCCATCAATACCCGATACTAGTTAAGAAGAGAGTGATCTGAAATAAAGTGATTAGATAAGAGTACGGTCTAAAGGACCGCGAGATGAGAAAGGGATGAGAGAAATAATGGACACGAGTGTAAGGAGAGGAAGGAAATAAGAAAGGAAACAAATGAAGGAGTAAGAAGAGAGAGAAAGAGAGAGAGAGAGAGAGAGAGAGAGAGAGAGAGAGAGAGAGAGAGGGTGTAACGGCAGAGTTCATAACCATATCTAGTTTAATATAATCTTGTTTAATGTCATCTAGTTTAATACCATCTTGTTTAATACCATCTTGTTTAATACCATATCTATAACAAAGAGGTCAACAGTTTCGTAACGACCGTACTCGCGAAGTACGTTTGGACTCGGGAAAGGTTTGTCCTATCGATCGCTAGGCTAATAGCAAGGAAGTTTGCCAGAGATCCCACTGGTGTCGACCCCAATGGAATCCCCTTCCTACTACAGTGAACCTTTGTGGTCTTGTCCGTGTCATCATTCCGCAGTGACTTTGGAAAGAAGAATTCTTATTCATGTTACATGATTATGAGCGGTGTTCTCTAATCAGCTTGTTTTGTCTTTTATATTTCCTATGAACATCTTTTTAAAGGGATCTCATCTGTATGCATCACTGCTTGTTCATGATCCCTGTGGACTAGAATTGGTGCACTAGTTTCTAGATGTTTGGAGATTGGTAATGTTTTTTTTTTGTTCTTCGAAAGTTCGTCTTCTGACTGGAAAGGCTTTAGAGTTTCTTTGAATTTCCAGCTTTGACTCTCTGATTCTTGTAGTGTTCTATTAATAATATAAGACTGGTGAATTTCAGGACTATAATTGAATGACGATAATGAATTGGCATACTCGAATGATACAAACGAGGTGCATCTTTCTGTTGGATTTTCTTATTTATTGATTCACTTACTGTAGCATTTACACTGGTTTCTAACTTTATTAGGTTAGTCCTTGCTGCGAGTTTTGTTGTTTTGCTTTTTGTTTTACGAGTATTTTTGGTTTCTTGCAGGATATCCATATCCATTCCTTTGTCTGGCGGACGCTAGAATCCGCCTTCAATTTTGTTTCACAAGATTCTTTTGGCTCTAGTAGGAAGTTTGATCCGTTCAACTTTTCTTTAATGAATTCGTTTACATTATGTACTTTAGTCACTCTTTTGTGCTCCCATTTTTCTTTTGTTCTTCTGTTGGAATCCAATATTTATTATAGCCTTCCAATTATTTTTGCCTTTTCAGTGATTTTATTCGATTATGCGGAATAGTCTTTCATACGCTAATTTTTCATTAGTTCCCCTGCCGATTTTATTTGATCCAGGGAAGCGTCACTGCAATCTGTCCGTCTTCTGTGATTTTTAAACAATCTTCAAATCATTGTAGCAATCTGTATATGTCGAAATATTCTACCTTTCTCTAAGTGACTAATTCTACTCCACAGCTGTAGGCTAACATCTGTTAGATCATCTCCTCCTGCTCTTCAATACTATTGAGCCATAAGAGTATTGATGGATTATTTCTGTCTTTTATTTTTGGATTCAATGTTGTTAGCTTTTGTTATCATTATCAAGACTCTGAGTTTGTTTAAGTTTGAGAGATTTATGAACTGAAGAATGAGGTTTATTAGACTAGAAATGCTGATTGAAAGTGACGCTTTTAATAGTTATCATTTGTAGCGCACCGAATTTAAGTATACGCGGTAGCGATTCTCTCTTATCACTATATATATATATATATTTTTTTAAATTCTGACCTGCTAGTCTATTATTTGCTGATTTTGACTACATTATCTTTAGATTTCGACGATACTCTCTGTAACCCGCGCATTTGAGTTTATGCGAGAGCGATTCTTACTTATCACTATATACTATTTCTCGTTATGACCTGCTGGTCAATTATTTATCGATTTTACTTAGAGTTTCCTTATAATTAGTTTGATTAATATCGAAGCGAACTCGCTTTTTACTGCTTTTTCTCATTCTTATTCTTCATTGACCTGCTGGTCATTATGAATTATCGATTTTTCACGCTAATTCTCCGTGTAAAACAAGAGTTCTGCTGAATCTCGTCTACCTCGGATACATCGATATGGGTTCAGTGGTATTATCATTTGGTCGATGCACCATTTTGTCAATCCTAAGATGGACAAGATTGAAATTTACTGAGAGAGCTTATCATTGTATTAATTAGAGTAAAGTAGCGCAAGAAGGACTAACGAGAGCGCGAAGGAGAGCTTACCCCTAACTGTGTGAAGTGTGTAGAACAATCTGAAAGGGAAAGAAAGAACACAAGTACAAGTAATATTTTATTACCGTAAAAGGGATAAAGGGGAGAAACATAAAACTCCCAAACCGGAGAGAAAGTTGGCCTAAAATGGGTATGGAGTCGCTGCCGACGACGAGGCACTGCTCGACAATGTAAATGGGGGATTTTAGAGGACGTTCAGCTGAAGGGGTCACTCTAATCTGTTATACTAATAAGGGACTAATTTATATCAAGTTTTAACCAGGAAAGTTTACATAAATTCATTAGCAAAAGCGAATATATAAAAAGTGAGCAATCTCCTCGCTCGTTGCCGACGCAGTGGGTCTCGCAGCGACCGATGAAGAGAGGCGGCCCGCCACTGGAGAGACGCAGGCAGTAGAGTGTAGATTTACGGCGTGCGAGACCAAGACGAGACGGCGAAGCAAAAGGATGGCGAAATGAGAGAATCTGGAAGGGAATTAATCTGAAAGGGGGAATTAAATTATTATGACTGTTTGTCTTCACTGATTATGCATATTTCACTGTATTTACGTGTTTTGGGTTTGGTCGAATATTCCAGAGTGTATTATAGTCTTTACTCTCATCAAGAGTGTTAGTTCAACTTGTGGAAACATCAGTTTCCACAACACTGGACATCCAAAACACCTACACACTTTCACCCCGCCCCCCCTTTTTGGCCGCTTTTTTTTCTTACAAGCTGGCCGCCATGACAACCGGCTCAGCTGAGCCGTATTTTCTTCTTTTCTCATCGCCACCCCCCTCTACTAGATTAATCATTTTTCCTTTTCTTCTGAGTCTTCTCCGTAACATGAATCGTGAAGCTCAAATCGTAAGTTAATAATGTTTCTATTAAAGCCATTTCTCATCTTTCAGGCCGAGATAGAACGTCACGTTCTCGATGCTGAAATCGAATACAATCGAGCAACACTTGAGAGCTGCATGGCGCAGCAGCGACTCACAAGGATTGAGAAGAAAATGCGTCAAGACCATTCGTCGGAAAAATCCTTCATTCAATCATTCACTCAAGATGTGACTGAACGAACACTGGCGGAACATCATCTTGCGAAGGAAAAGACTCGAGAAGGTTTGAAGCGTGTGGGAGAGGTGGGACGGAAACTCGTCGAACTTCGGGATATCGCTGCATGGGTGAAGAAGGGAGGTCGAATTCAACCTGAAGATGATGAGCAATGTGGTGATGGAAATGGAGAGAGTAGCCAGCAGCGAGAAGGACAAAATGAACAAAAGTAACTGACTTTGGTTATTACTTCACTGATAATAAATCAGAATTCTTGATAAATCGTACTATTACCTCTTATATTGAATCTAGTGTGTGCTTGCCAATAATCACTTTTTCGGTAAATTTGTAAAACGTTTTGTTATGCTCGTGAATCCGAACATTTCACAACCGGGCATTTTGCTACCGGAGGTTTCGAAATCAGACATTTTGAGTCATTGTTGAGTTATGTGACGTGACCTATATCATTAGACAGCTGAGAAAAGCTGATTTTAAATAACTATAGTTTTTGTCCACTAGGCTAGGAATTCGAGAAAAACGAGGTCAAAGTTAGTAAAAACGACAAATTATAGCCTTTCTGACACGCGAATTAAATAAATTATTTGTCATTTTTCCGAACTTTGACCTTATTTCTCTCAAATACCAAACGTCGAGGGCAAAAACAAGATGAATATTTGGAATGAGCGTTTTCTCAGCTTTCCAATGAAATAGGTCCCGTCCCATAACGTCACATGGAGACCTTCCCTAGTAAGACAATCCGACACCCAACACCTAAAATTGACTTTGGTTGTTCCCCTTTCTGGTTTCCAGACGTCGCTTTTCTTTTTAATTTCCAGACTCGTCAAATTTCAATTTCCAACAAAAAATCGCACTTTGTTTCCTTAAGTCTCATGACTCTGAAAGTGCAGTCATCCAAAAGAGCCATTTAAAAACAAGAAAACGGAGAGACGACGAGAAAACATGAGACAACAGCAGCTCGCGGAGCCCGTCGTCCTCTCAGCTGCCAACGGATTATCGGTAAAGGGCAGTTGAAGAAAGACATGATTAGACTGAGAGAGTGCGAGAAGCGTTGCGGTCGTGTCGCTCAGGGGAAATTTCATCAAAGTTTGCAACACAAAATCTGGGACGCCACCGGCGCGCATTTTAGAGACAATATGTCTGTGACCCTGGCGTGCCTGTGGCACTTTATGAACTTGGCGACAGTGCTTGCTCTCTTGAGATTGTTGACTGTTTGCTCCGTCTTCCACGGACATCGGGACAGATGGACGTGATTCAATGTGAAACTCATAACAGTGAAAAAAAGTTCACAAAAAATCCAAATTTATTGAAATTTATCAGAAAACAATTATCCGTCGTGACGCAATGTTTCTCTATCCAGTCTCTCCCTCTCTTCTCTTTGACGAATTTCTATCTCGCATTGACGAATAAGGGCGCGAAGCTCAACAAGTCTCATCTCCTCATCATCTCTTTCTGAAACATTTAAATCCATCCACTCTGGCGAAGCTTGTTTTTCAGCGAGTTCAGCTTGCTCTATCTCCAGACATAGACGAAGCAAACGGAGTTCGTTCTGGAAAATGAGGATACTTTTTTAGCTGGTTCTTATTTGGGGGATTAGGGACATCACTGTTTGAGAGAAAATAAATCAACTTACTCTCTTATCCTCAAGAGTCATGACGGGATGCGAGTTCCTCTGGCCAAACAGATAGTGAACGCTGCTTGAAGCTCGTTGTCTTGGTGATGAATGACAAGTGTATGATAATGATAGAGAAGACGGCTCTAAAGAAAGAGAGATTAGAGGGCACGAGAGAGAGAGGACAAGAGTGAGAAGAAGAGAAAAGTATTCTGAAAGGATGCAAGTTACAACAGCAGATTGTTTTCATATTCTTCGCTGTGGACGGGGGAGAGAACGGAGCTACACAGAAAACAACCGAAAGAGCGGTTAGAAGAAAAATTGGTGACCGATGAGAAGAAGTGATGAAGATGACTATTACATTTGGGAGTTGATGTGTTATAATGTTGAAAAAACAGCGCCAGAGAGCGGACAATGACTTGGAAACTCAACGTAGAATAACCGGATCTAACTCATTGGGCCTGGGCGTGAGTACTAAAATCAACCGCGCTCTGCTGAAATCAGAGAAAATTTTTGAGCGAAACTCAAAATAGACATCTTTACTATTAACAAACGCAAACGGCTGTATGTTTGTTTGTCTGTCGCCGATCCTACCGCCCTTCCTACTGAACCGATTTTTTTCAAATTTGGACCAAAAGTTCAGAAATTTCTCTTAATGATGCCCGTCTATTTTTTTAGTTAGAGTTAGTCTCAACTAGGTCACTAGGTGGAAAAACGTGGTTTTCAAGCCTTTCACTGCCTTTCATTTCCGAAATAGGGAAATAGGAGTTCACGGGGGAAATAATTATAGAACTTTTTCTTTCTTCAAATGAATTCATTTCTTCAAATTTTGAACACCTAGAAGGGTGGTGTAGAAAAGGAGGTTGAGCAGCCGTTAGGCTGCGTTAACCGACTGGTCTTTACTATTAACAAACGCAAACGGCTGTATGTTTGTCTGCCTGTCGCCGATCCTACAGCCCTTCCTACTGAACCGTTTTTCTTCGAACGTGGACCAAAAGATCAGAAATTTTCACCACTTGATGCCCGTCTATTTTTTTAGTTAGAATAGGTCTCGACTAGGTCACTAGGTCAAAAAACGTGGTTTTCAAGCCTTTCAGTGGCTTTCATTTCCGAATTAGGAAAGTAGGAGTTCACGGGAAAATTATTTGTAGATTTTTTTCATTCTGCAAATGACTTTATTTCTTAAAAGCGTGGGAAACATTGTAACAAGTAGAAGGGTGGTGTAGAAAAGGAGGTTTAGTCGCCGGTAGGCAACGTGAACCGACTGGTTTCATTAAAAATCACGAAAAAATTTATGATTTTTGAATTTGCCTCCAAGTCTAGTGAAGCGAGTTTAATTTCAGTATTCACCCCCAGACCCCGTGTGTCCAGATATGAGCGCAAGAGTTGGCGGAAAAAAATTCTTAAATTGACAAAATAACTTTTCTTTAGGACGGTAGCAATAAATGTTCAACAGATGTCTATATAAGTACACCTATCTGTTCTCCACTAATCCTACTAATAAGCGTCTCTCTAATTGCTCTTTTTGATCCTTCCGGTATAACTATCCCCTGGAAACAGAGCAGGTGGCTCTAAGAAGGGTAGGTCACATTAAAAAAGTGGCGTTATGCAAAAAATTGTCGCGAGAAAAAAAGAGAAAGTGACAGAAAGAACCTCATAATTGAGCTGTTTTCCAATCGCGTATTTTTGAATATGAGTAGGGGGTGTCTGACACGATGTGCTAATTGTTATTTTCGTTGATTTTTTTTTGTTTATGCGAGTTGGAGTGACTGCTGGCACGTACCAGTCTAGGAAAATGCGCTTTATTGGCAAAACCAAAGAGATTTACATACATTTTTACACGGTGTCGGTTAGTACCAATCAACATGGTATAGAGGTAGCTTGGGGATCGCTTCAGACGCGCTGCGGTTGCTTCGCGAGAGCTCAGTCAAAAGAAAAGCTTCATAAAATGTGTTTTGCAACAACCCGAAAATCGAGAAATATGAGCATTCTAATCGTAGCAAACACAAAATAACTGGGGTGCTTCCGGCACGCATTCAGGAGGCATTCTAAAGAGATTCAGTTGATCAAACAGACAAAAAGAAAATATTTCTGTGGCGCTGGCGGGCCTGTGGCGCTTTATGAGTTCGGCGACAGCGCTGGGACATCGGAACAAATGGGCATGTACTTCATACATTAGAATGATCACGACGTTTTGCAACAGTACTGACAAACTTGGGTAATTGAACCATTTATAAAGAAGCAAAGGAATATAAGAAAAATAATCATACAAAATAAGAGAAAATGAGAAAAAGGAAAGAAAAGAGGAGGCCGGTATTTACCATTTTTGGAGCCGAGAGAGTATGTTCAGAGAAGAGAGTGTTCATATTATGAGAATGGGAATTTGGAAAAGAATGAATCATCAAAAAGATCAAGAAATCAAATCCATGGTTTGACAAATATAAAAAATTTCAAACTCATAGTGAAAATCCAAAACCAGTTATCCCTTGTGTCGAAATTGCCCATCTGCCGCCAGTCTCTCCCTCTCTTCTCCTTGACGAATTCTTGCCTCGCAATCCCGAATACAGAAGCGAATCTCAGCAAACGTTTCTTCTTCGTCATCCTCGTAATAAGGCCGCCACCCTGTAGCTTTTTTCTCCGCGTATGCAATTAGCCCTTCATGCAGTTCTTGACGAAGTATACGGAGTGCGGTCTGGAAAAAACCGCTAGATTAGGGACATCGCTGTTTGAAAAAATTATTAAACCAACTCACTCTATATCTTTCCACATCACTCATTTCGAAATGCAAGATTGTAGAAACTGCTCTTGTTGTCTTGGTGATACCAAGTGTATGATTAAGGCGCTCTGAAACAAAAAAGAGAAATTATAGAACACGAGAGGGAGGACAAGAGCAAAAAGAAGAGAAGGTGCAGGTTATAACAACAGAGAGCTTTTATACTCTTCGCTCTGAAAGGGGGAGGGGCGGAGCTATTCAAAGAGACATTCAGACAGAAAGGGTGAAAAACTGCAACTTTTGAAAAACACGTCCTAGGCAAAATTTCGAAAATAAAAATGCGATATTCGGAGTCAGCTCGTCAAGACGCTTCAGAAAAGTATTTTCATGCCCGGGTAGGGTCACACCACGAAAACTACCGTAACCCAACAAGACTACGGTGGTTTTCGTGGTGAGATCAGATTTGCTCCGAATCTAGACATGATTATACTCATTCGAGGCGTCTTGACAAGCTGAATTTGATGAGATAAGTTTGATGGCCGAGAATTGGGTTTCTAGGCCACGAGAGCTCAAAATGTGAGGCTTCGGGTTGAAAATTATGAAAATTAGCTACCCCAAAAAGGAAGTAAGAAAAAAACTAAATTAAAGTTTGCAACATCGCGCGCCCTACATTTATATCACCTCGCACGCTACCTAAGCTCCGCCCACTTCTCGATCTGTCACCTATTTCTGCCTGCGTCTCTCGACTCCCCTATACTATTTCCCAATTTTTAATTACCGCCCATTTTACTCCGAAACATAAAGAAATGATATATTATTCATAAGTATTGGTATGCTAATGTTTGTCGTTGCCGAATTTTTAATGATAATGAAAAAATGTGTAATTTGAAAGAGAAGAGAGCGAAGAAAAACGTTGCGAAAATTAATGTATTCACTTAATTTTTGGGAAAAACCCACCAGGGACAGCCCATACAAAAAAATGTCGACTACAAAAGTGAAGCACTAGATTTGAAGTGCAACCCTGCAAACTTGGAGACCCTGTCACCATTAAGCCTATTTGAAACTCAGAGTATCGAATTTTCAATGGTTTCAGTCTTATCCATCTTCCTGAACTCAAAATTTAAACAAACATTCAGAATCTTCACACCTTCAGCTTTCTTATCATGTACAGTACCGCTCAAAAGTTTATGACTGTTTTCAGTGGAAAGTGACTGACTTTGGTAGTATGTTTTACTGTCACCTGATTGTCAGACCAAGTTTACTTTGTATGGGTTGTACAGAGCACAAAAAAACAAGTTGTAGTTGACCATTTTTTTTGTTAGAACACTACTTTGAAAGTTACAGGTTTTCAGTTCTCCCCGAAACCGACTAAATTTGGTCATTCCATCCCGTCTACATAATTACACCTATCTGTGCTCCACTCTTACTACTAATCTCTTTAATTGCTCTTTTTGAACCTTCCGGTATACCTATCCTCAGGTTTAGAGCAGATGGCTCTAGGATGGGTAGGTTAGATAAAAGAAGTGGCGTAGTGCAAAAAATTGTTGGGGGGACAAAGAGTGATAGAAAGATTAATCTCATAATTGAGTTGTTTTCTGATCGCTTATTTTTGAATATGAGAAGGGGGTGTCTGGCACAATGTGTCATTTTTGTATGTTTTCTGAGTGACTGGAAAATGCGCTCTATTGACAAAACCAAAATAAGATTTACATAATTTTTTTATTCGTTTGTACCAGAGCTGTGCGGAAGTAAAACTTTCAAAAAAGGAAGACGGAAGAAGGAGGAAGGAAGTGAAAAGTGCCCGGACGAAGGAAGAAGGAAGTTGGGTACAAATCCGGAAGTCGGAAGTTAATTTTGAAAATGACAAATTTGAGGAAAATTTTTTCTAGTCATCTCTGAAAGCGTATTTTGGCGTTGTTTTGCATACAAAATTTCATTAAAAACCACCGAAATTCCGCTGAAATTCCGTCGAAAATTACAAAATTTTTGTCAACTTTTTACACGGAAGTCGGAAGTGGCAAACAATTTCAACCGAAGAAGGAAAAGGAAAGAAGGAATAAAATTTCAAAAAAGGAAGAAGGAAAAAGGAAGAAGAAAGTGAAAAAATGCCCGGAAGAAGGAAGAAGGAATTCTGCACAGCTCTGGTTTGTACTATAGTTGAATCAAACAGAGGAACGCATATATTTCATCTGAAAAAGAGTTGTAGCTGCATCCACAAGATCACAAAGCTTCCGTTCCTCCGCACTCTGCTCAGCACGCTCTCCAGCAGTCTGACTGTCCGCTTGTTCAGTTTTTTCCTTCTTCTTCATCAATTTTTTCTGAGCTTTCTGGTAAGCTCTATCGCGTCGCAGGGGTAGTCGAGAAAATTGGAAATGTTCCTGAAAAATGGGAAGTGAACTATGCAAACTTATACAATCACTCACTTTTTCCGCATCGTTATTGTTACTCATTTCGAGTTTTCTTTATGGGAAGAAAATAGAAATACTCCGAAAACAAAAATGATGTGCTTTTGCCGTAAAACAAGGAAATAATAGGCAGGAGAAGCTAGATTGAGCCGGTTGTCATGGTGACCAGGTTGGGTTTAGCGTAGAGCTGGCGCGATGTCGGCGCTTCCAAATGGGAATCAAATTACGGGTTAGTTGGTTGTTTGGAAGATGTCAATGTGGAGGGAAAAGAGAAGACTTGAGGCAAGCTCATTGCTCGCGGAACCGGTGACGAATACGAGTTGACACGAGAAGGAGAGACATGGCTGGGGACGGGTAAGAGGAAAAAATTGTGAAATGAGGATTATAGAATTTAGAAAGGACAGGAGAGAGGAACTGGCTTTGTTGAACTGCTTAAAGGATTGAAGGGATCACTTTACAACTAGGCCATTTCGCAACCAATGTACAGTACTGGCCATAAAGAATGCGACACTTGCAGTTTTAGTTTAAAATGGTCAACTTTGTAAGTTTGACGCGGCCTCCCTGATAGTCTCACAATATTGATTGTTTATGGACTATGCAGATCACAAGTCGGGGTTCATTTTTGTGGTTAACAACTTTTTTGTACGCGCACATCATAGGAAGTTACAGGCAGGTTATTTAAAAAGCTCAAAAATTGCTCCTTTTAGCACTGAAAAATGGCAAAAATTGCGAAAAATTACTTGGCCGATTGATAACTTCTTAGGATGTGCCCGTACAAAAATATTGTGAATTACAAAAATGAAACTCTACTTGTGATCTGCATAGTCCATAAACAATCAATATTGTGAGACTATCAGAAAGGCCATCTCACACTCACAAAGTTGACCATTTTCAACTAAAAACTGCATGTGTCGCATTCTTTATGGCCTGTACTGTAGATCTTCGCAGACCGCGATATTCCGGATCTCGTCAATTCGCAACTGCAGTGCCGAGCAAAAGTATACGAACTTTCGCTGTTTTCAGTTGAAATTGTCCAACTTTGGGAGGGTGTTACGGAATCATTAATTGTCCCATCTAGTAAAATTTTGATAGATCATACAGATCAAAACTACAGCTTCATTTTTGTAGTTGACAACTTTTTCGCACGGACACTCCCTAGAGACTTATGGTCATTTTAAGACAATATCACTATTTCGAGGTGAAATTGGTCGATTTGAGGAGGAAATTACTTTGTCGATATGTAACTTGCTAGGGGCAGTAAGATATACAGTTTGGTCTTTTTCAGTTAAAAATGAACATATTTGAGAGGATTTTACGGTATCACGGATTTTCCCACCAAATGAAATGTTTAATGGATCATACAGATCAAAAGTAGAGCTTCATTTTTGTAGTTTACAACTTTTTATTAGCTCCGCCCACTTTTGAGATATGCGGCTTTGAAAATTAATTGTCCCACAAAGCAAAGTAATTCATGGATTCTACAGAACATAGATAGAACTTCAGTTTTGTAGTTAACGACTTTTTTGTACGGGCACTCCCTTACATGTTACATATCGACAAAGTATGTTTTCCCTCGAATCGTCATATTTCGGTGCAAAATAGTGAGAGTTTTGAGCTGTCACCCTAAACTTGCTATAACTCGTTTGGCTTATACTTTAATACTTCCAGTTTTCACAAATTCAAGATTTTTGCCTCCAAACTCATTTTTCAGACATTTTTCTGAAATGTCTTTATTCAAATTTTTCATTTTTTTTGAAATAATAGAAAAAGGGTTTGCCGCACATCCCTGATCTGAATCCACAGAAAGATGCGCCTGACTGAGACGAGTTCAAACATATATTCATGTCTGAAAATGGGTCACGTAGAATTCAGTTATGAAATGTTTTAAAGATCTCTTGATAGTTTTTTATATCTTTTCATTTAACTTCTCTCGTGTCATTCTCTTTTCAATTCCGCGTATCAAAACCACTTTCCGGTCACGCCCGAAAAATCGGCGGAACAAACTATTTAGGTCAACCAATTTAAATGTCCTTGAGAACTATTCCCGTCCATGTCTCTTTCCCCTCATTCATTTCTATATCCAAGAGGACCTACTGAATGGTCTTCGAAAACTTTGTATCCTGATTTTTATTGAATTATTATTGAATTATTCCTTTCTATTTATTCTATCCATCAAAAAGGATGAAATTAACCACTACATTGGTGCATCGACCAATTTGGAGGAAAAGAAGGTAAATTCAAATAAAAAATACTTCCTTTAGATAACTTATTTTAAAGTTGTAGACCTACTATGAATTCCTCTTCATCGTCCGTATCGTATGGTTCTCTGGCTCGACACTATTTTGGCCTTTCGGAGCAGTTATTCAAGGAGACGTGGACAACCTTAATCCGAGGTTGTCCTATCTGGGATCTCTAAGAGTCACCTTAACTTATTCCGGGCGGCAGATACATGGCACTCCGCAGATCTTACCAGTAAGGTTTGTAGAGTTTTACGTGTGTTTTCATGTTTTTTATTTTCATTTTTCCAGGTCTTGTGACGCGTGGTTTTGGTGTGGGTCACTGGGCTGCTGGATCTCGGTGCGGGCCTATTTTGAGGTCCGCTACGGGATCCGGTTGCCCAGTGAGGCCACTTGCGTCTTCTTCATACGAGAGGCCCCCAGGGAACTGTATCCCCTCGAAGTGGTTCGGATCGATAGTAGTGCCGCCGATCACATGGATACAAGTAATGTACCTGTTTAATTCAATGCTCCTTGTTAATTATTTTCACAATAATTATTTATTTTGGGAAATAAATGGTGATTTGAAAGATAATTTTGTTTATATACTTTCCGATGAAAAAGGGATACATCAATTCTCAAAATAAGAAAAGGGATTTGATTGACTATTACAATTTATGATGTTAATTGGCTTCCTCCATACCTTGAGTTGGTGACAAGGTCAATGGTGACAAGTTTGGAGATACGGCGCTTTCCAGTGGGCAAATTGATGCGTGGTAGAACGAATAGTTTTTCCCACAAATCTTGTTGTTGCAGAGACTTTTTGTGAAGTGGAGACTTTTGCAGTGGATTGGCATTAGGCCGCTGGATCTCGATGCGGACCTATTTTGAGGTCAGCTACGGGATCCGGCTGCCACCTGTGTCGTCTACATGGTGGAGTTCCCGAGAGAACTGTATCCACTGGAGGTCGTGTATGTGGAGAGTGGTAACGCGGATTGCATGGATCTCAACTTCAAATAATCTAAAAAATTTTTCAATGCATATATTTTTAATAATTTTGTCTGAATATAAATAATCTGGTGATTCACAAAATATCGTTTTGATAATGAATAGTTTTTCTCCGCGGATCTTGTTGTCGCATAGGTTTTTTGTAAAGTTTAGGCTCTTGCAGTTGAGTGACAAGTGTTTGTCCTTGGTCAGACGCTAAGGATAAATCTTTTGTTTCAACACTTTCAGTTTTTTTTTCTCGATGTTCAGATTGCAGTTTCTGGCGCAGTGGTTTTGACGGCAGATTCCGCATTTCCGAGGTGATGTTTTACGACATCTAGGAGTTCTTTGCACTGGTAAGCCGCGGCGATTCTCTTGACTTCCTTCCTCGTGTCTCCACCCGTAGGGACTTTTTTACACTCGAATCTACACGTTTCGTTCTGCTGTGGTCTTCTCACAGAGAATACATTTCTATCTTCTTTTTCATGAACTTCCACTTACGACCGCTGCGCTAATTCTTCAATCGGGATGATGATATCTAACTCGTCGCCAGACTATACTTCGCGGTGTGGTAACTAATCTCGAGTTTCAAATTGCTTTTTACATGATAAATCATTGGGGAAACTGCTAGTTTTGTGATTTTAATATTATTCGAGATTCGAAAAAAACTTATAACGAAAAAATGATTGAGTAAATCAGCAAAAAAACAGAATCCCATACCAACAATAAAAATGGGAAAAAGATAAAACATGTAACAAATTAACAACAAAAATTATAACAAAAGTAACAAAAAATCAATTAAATTCCTGGAAGATCTCCATTGCACGCCGGACATTGAGTGTGACCTTTGTGCCATTTGAATGCACACTGAAAATGGGGAAAATTAGGAAAATTGAATTGAGAATAAAGAAATTTTTACATTTGAATGGAATCTTCGTTTACACAATGGACATCTGATGACCTCTTCTCCTGGTTTGATCTGACTGGAACAAATGAGACAATCGATAACTGGAGGACCATTTTTAGAGGTGATAGAGGCAGTTGGAGTCGATTCTTCGACAGTTTTCTCGTCGATTTTATTAGTTTTCTGTTTATTAATCGATAAATTGTTGATTCCATCGAGCAACTTCTGAATCACTCTCTCATTCGTCTCATTATCAGCCTTCAACTTGAGAATTGTCTTCTGGAGCTCCTCGTTTTCTTGAGACGCCTTCAGAATCTCCCCTTCTTTCTCTTGATTCTTCTCCTTCTCACTATTCAACTCCTCCTTCATTGCAGCGAATTCTTCCATTTTCTTGACTTCAGACTTCAAAAGAATCTCGAATTCTTTCTTCAGATCACTCAGTTCCTTCTCTGTTTTCGTTATCTCATTTCCAGTCTCCTTGAGAGTTTTTGAATATTCGGAGCACTTTTCGCAGTCTTTTGGAGCAGAAAGAGCCATTTGTGAGCATTGATTCAAAACCGATTCATTTGAGCTCTCGCTTATCAGATTTTTTATCGAATTCTGGATATCTGACGTCTTCTTCTCCTCACCACATCGCTCACACTTGTATCCGATAACTCTTCCACATCCTTTCTGATTGTGAAGGAACATTTTGAGCTGAAATTGGCCGGATTATAACAGAAATGTTTCATTCAAACAAAACTCCTTACATTCGGAAGCCTATTGAGAATACAAATCAACTGACAGTTCTCAATCGCATCGAATAGATCACACGTTCTCAGATATCTCTCATTCTTCACTCTATTCACATGCTCATAGACCACTTCCGCATGCTCCTCGATTTCAAGGAATGTTCCAACGAGCTTCAGGTGTTTCAGCTCATTTTTCAGATTCTGGAGAGTGAATCCATCTGGTTTCGCATTTCCGACACTCTTCTCTCCAGGGATGTGCCTATGGCGGCGCTTTGGGCGCTGAAAGATTTCAAAGTGGGCGAAAGTGCGACAAGAGAGAGAGCGTGTAAAATCGAGAGAGTGTGTCTGCGTCTCTCCATTTCGCACACTTTTTCTCGCCGCATTTTCGAATTTTGGCTGAAAATGCGAGGCGCTCAACGCCACCCGGGCACATACCTGCTTCTCTCCCTTCGCTTCACCTCTAAACATTTCCACAATTTTCTTCATTGAATCGATAGAATTAGTTCGGATGAAATATGGTGTCTTCTGAAAATAACTATCTGGGTTTCACATTTTCTTCAATGAATCCTTACACAATCTGGCTTAAAATACTTTTCCAACTCGTGAAATGCCAATGAGAATCTGCTGAAATCGGTGTTTTGAAACATCTTGAGTCCGATAGTTAGGCTTCTGAAGAATTCGAAGAACGCGTCGACGGCGAGAATGAAGAATTCTTTAGATGGAGTCGCTCCTTTGATGGGGACAGCTCGGTGCTTAGTTCTGACGATCGGGTAGCGAATGAACTGGAAAACAGAAAGTAAAATCTGAAACATTCTTTCAAAAACACGGTGCTTAATATTTTTTTTGTGAAAATTCATTTTTCAAAAGTATTGTGGTCAGTTATGATATTTTCATAACATAATATATACGTTGTTCATTTCCATACTTCAAGAATTTTTTAATTCAGTGCTCAACTCGTTGAAAGCTAGCGCCAGAGAGATTGGTCTGTGAGAAAGTTCTAGAAATTTCACTTCGCTAAAGTTGTTTTTCCAGTATTCTGCAATTTCTGGCGTTATTTTCGATAGTTTTTAGTGTTTTTCCACTAATAATTGTCGTATTCTATGATAGACTAGTTTTTTTGGAGGAATACAACAAAAATTATCGAAAATACCGTCGAAATTCAAAAAACCAACTTTACCGAAGTAAAATTTGTAGAACTTTCTCGCTAACTATGAGCGCTCGTTTTCAGCGAGTTGTAATTCTTGAACTATGAAAGTGAACTCGTGTATACATTATGATATAAAAATATCATAACTGACCATAATACGCCTTTAACATAAAAAGTGAGTTTTCCAGAAATTCTCACACATTCTTCAAGCATTCACCTCAATTTTCTCTGTTTCATATTTTCGAAGCACTTCCTCCATTCCCACAGTAAACAAAAGATTCCCATCGTCTTCAGAATCCAAGCGGACGCCTATAGCATTCGAAAGCTCGGCCTTCAGCACGAATCTCTGATCTCCATCCTCCAATAGTCTCACTGTCACTGGATTATTATTGATTCCGGTTTCAGAATAAGGTAGAAACAACTCCGGGTGTCTCTTAATAATTTGACGAAGAGTTTCGATGCCGGCGTACTGCATATGGTAAGTCATAGTCATGACAAAGAGCATCGGTACTTCCGGAGATAACGTGCGCATTTTTCGAAAGTCCATTTGCACACGGAGACTTTTTTTGGGATTCCATTCTCCACCAATCATTTTTTCGGTTTTTTCAAAGTATTCCTCGAGACTCATCGACGACATTTCTTGAAAGAGTCCCATTGGCTACAAATAAACATAATTATGAGTCTGTTCACGGGAAGCAAAAAATGTTTTTTTAATTCATGGCAGCAGAAAATCAGCGCAAAAACTAAGAGTTGTTAACTTGTGTATTTTACGGTTCGCTTCGAGACCTGTGTGGAAAAAGGTATGCGCATGCGCCAGCGAAAATAGTTTTTCGCTGCATTTTTCCTTTTTTCACGAAAAAAAGAAACTAGTGAAAAACTATTTTCCGCTGGCACAACAGTATTTTCTGCTTCCATGAATCAAAAACAACAAGCAAAAACTTTGTTACCGACTCGGTAACAACGTTTTTGCTTCAGAGTTGTTGGGAAGTAAACTCGGAAGTTAGACGGAAGTGAGTTTTATTTCGACAATATGGAACGAACTTCAAAAATATGTAGTTAATATGTTGTATTGATGGTATTCCTAGCCTTCGAGCTTAAAAAATTTCAAAATAGACCCGAAAAAGCAGCCGAATTTGGAACCCGGAAGTTGGAAGTCGGAAGTGAAGACTTTTTCAGGTCTACTGGTAGGGGATAAGAAAAATTTCGGAATTTTTTATGCTCGAAGGCTAGGAATACCATCAATAGAACATATTAACTACATATTTTTGAAGTTCGTTCCATATTGTCGAAATAAAACTCACTTCCGTCTAACTTCCGAGTTTACTTCCCAACAACTCTGTTACCGACATTAACCGGTTATGTTTTTAAAAAAACTGATCGGTTTTTCCAGTAAAGAAACAAAAACTGATTTTCTTCAGTTTCTCCGGTGAACCGGTGAAAAATCCGATTTGTTCCATCTCCCCGATTTTTACCGGTTTTTTTCAGATCGTCTAAACTCTACTGCGGATTGTCACGTTTTTATCAAACTTTGCACCGGTAGACAAAGTTGCCGGCCTGGCCCGGTCGGCCCGGAGTCAAAAAATGAGCACAATTTGTTCACAAAATGTTTCGAAACTTTTTGAAATTTTCATCAAAAAATGTCCAAAATCCTATGTACAATTGAGTTTTATCGATATGTGGGAACATACTCGAAAATTCGACATTTTTTTTCGAAAAAATCGGAAAAAATTTCAAAAAAATCAAATTTTTAAAGTTACTTTGCTGTGACCCGGGCAAACCGGGCCGCGCCGATGAAAATTCTAAAATCGGTCCGGCCCGGCGCGTTGCAAGTATGATAAAAACGTCACAACCCGCAGTAGAGTTCTGACGTTCTGAAAAGAACCGGTAAAAATCGGTGAAATTCGAAAAAATCGGTTTATTTTCTCCGATTTTCACCGGCAACGAAACATGTGAAAACCGAAGAAAATCAGCGGTTTCTTTACCGGCGAAGCACCCTGGGTTCATTATATGTCCTAACTTTCCCACCATATTCTATGTCACTCACACTGATATTTACTTGCTTGCCAAAACTTTCTTCATAAATTTCCGCCGCAAATTCTTCGAGAACTTTCTCATCGAATCGCACGAATTCCATACAATCACTGGGTTCTTGATTTTTCAAGAAGATCGCCATCACATTGATGTACTCAGTCATACCGCCACAAACCATGTTCTGGAGAATCGGAAAAAGATCCGATTTGCAGAGGTACTTCTCGTTTTTCAGACTGTGATAGATCATTGGAGGCGTCTGAAAAGTGCGAAATTTTTTTGGTGGAAAACTGGGCTCAGCAACAGCTGATTTTGGTTTGATTTTTGCGGTTTACTGTTATTGACGGTCAGAATGCTTCACCGGCAGTAAAATCAAAGAAAAATAGGTTTTTAACCGGTTTCTAAATCGGTTCAAAATCGGTTTCTTTCAAGACAAAATTGAAGAAAATCGGTTTCTTATCGATTTTCCTCCGAGAAAAACCGATTTATATTTCGAAAAACCGGCGATGTTTTCACCGATTTTAATCGGTTTTGAAGTATCGGTGGAGCATCCTGTTGACGATAAATTTAAAAATTTTAGGCGAAAACTTACTTGATAAGAGTCTTCTTCCAATCCCAAATGTCTCCAATTTTCCGGAAAATTCGTGAATTTTTTCACATTTTCCACAATTTCTCGCGGCGATCCGTACATTCCTGAAATTTTTTCTCTTTATTTTGTAAAGTTTTCGCCAAGAATCCGACTTACGGAAGGTATCGCTCAACTCATCACATAGCATTCGAACGATTTTCTCCTCATTTCCCTTGACTTTTTGAGGGAATTCGAAGGAGATTTGCTGAGTCGGAAACTGAAAATGAAGCAATTTTTAAATTTAGAAAAATTTTAATATTTGATAAACCTCTTTTAAAATATAAGAAAACACTTTTTGAGCGAAATGCATTGGAGTGTACGCATCCTCGTTGATCTCCAGGAATTTTGACATTTTTCGGAGTTTTTTTATCTGCAAAATCGATTTTTTCATTTAAAAATGAGTGAAAATTGATTGAAAATCTAAAAAAAAATGTGAAAAAACGTGGCGTCTGCATTCTGACGTGACGGTGTTTGCGGACAATGCGTCGCATTTTACGACAGCTACAGTAACATTTTTTTCAGATTCGGTGGGTGCACTTTCGTTATCGATAACGCGTTTTCACACAAAATGTGTTGCAATTCAGCCCCATTTATTGTATTACTCAACACCCTTACTGTTTTTGAGTTATCTATTTACAAAAAAACTGTCTTTTTTACAATTAATTTAATTGAAACAGTTTTTCTTCGTAAATATTTGTTCAGGTTATTTTTTCAACAAATTCTATTGGTAAAAATAGGTAGAATTGAGTAAAAATTCAATTGAACTCGTTTCTGAACATAAACAAACGATAAAACGAATAAAAAATAGCGAAAAATCTCAGATTTTGTAAATTTATCAAAATTTCGAAAATTCACAAAATCTGATTTTTGCTGATAGCCGATTCTCAAGAAACATTGTTTTTCGATTTTTATGACTCTCTGATGCTGGAAATGTCAGAAAACTGAAAACTATTCTGATTTCGGTAGTCACCATGCGAGTGACGAACGAGAGATACGCAGACGGTGGGTGGAATTTCGAAAACGGTTTGCGAGCTTGTTCCTCTTGTAGGGTACTGTGTGGAAATTGGTTTATTGTGAAATGATAAAATATAAAATGACAAGGAAAAGAGGGAAAACAGGAGAAGGCGAATTCTCCAGGAAAGCATAAAAGTATACTATTGAATATGCAATAATAATAACCAATGAAAAATTCTCGCCATCTTCGTGTGATGTTGCCAAATGATGCCTAGCGTTTGTTCACAAGCATCATAAGCTTGATGCGGGATATGTTATTGAAATTTCCATCTCCGCTTGCCAAGATAATCTATATTTTTCTCCATTTTTTGGATGAGATTGAAAATACTTTCTTTGAAGAAAAAATAGTTTCCTTGTTATTTGCCCTTGCCTGAGTATATCTTCCTATTCCTCCAAATAGATCGACACACCTGAATGAAAAATTTCATTAACTTCTCTCGTGTCATTCTCGCCTATCTCTTTCCAATTCTCCGTACGAAAATCACTTACCGTCACGCTCAAAAAATCTCCCCCCCCTTTCCTAACAAACTATTTAGGTCAACCGATTTAATTTGTCCTTGAGAACTACCTTCATGTCGCCTTCCCCCAATCATTTCTATATCCAAGAGGACCTACTGGATGGTCTTCGAAAACATTTTCTCCTGATTTTCATTGAATTATTATTAAATTATTCCTTTCTATATGTTTTTACCATAAAATTGGATGCTCTAGGATTGGACCTATTAGGAGGAAAGGGAATCTATTTTTTGGTAAGTTAAAAAAATACTTCTTTTTTTCGAAAATAGTTAAATTTTTTGAGTTATAGGCAACTATGAAGTCTTCCTCACCTTTCTTTTCCCGACATGACTCGACGTCCATTTGACATTGGGAGGCAGATATTACCAGTAAGGTTTGCAGAGTTTTACTTGTGTTTTCATGTTTTTTATTTTCATTTTTCCAGGCCTCGTGACGCTTATTTCTGGAGTGGAACATTAGGGCGCTGGATCTCGGTACGGACCTATTTTGAGGTCCGTTACGGGATCCGGCTGCCACTGGAAGCCACCTGTGTCGTCTACCTGGTGGAGTCCCCCCGGGAACTGTACCCACTCGAGGTGGTACGAGTTGATAGTTGTGAAGCGGATTGCATGGATCTCAATTTTTAATCATATAAATTTTTTCTTCAATGCTTATCTTTTTAATCATTTATTCTGGGTCTAAATAAAATGGTGGATCATCAAATATCGTTTTTATAAAATTTCAGGATGTTGAAATTTATTTTCGAATGAAAAGAAAATTAATCATCAATTACAACTTATATAACTCGTTTAATTGGTGTCTTCCATTTCTCTTACTGGTGAAAATGCAAGTGGGTAGCCTTTTTGGGGAGATGGTGCATCTGACTAATTTTTTACGGGTTTCAATCCTGTTTCCCTTCGATTGCATATTCATTTTACTTTACAGAAATGCTTGTTATTTACTTATTTTAATCTTGTTATTTATTTAACTTCTCTCCCATTAATACCTGTCAGTTTCGTCTGTCTCTTTTCAATTCCGCGTACCAAAACCACTGACTGTTCACGTCCGACTAGTTTACCCTCCGCATTGAACAAACTAGGTCAACCATTTTAATTGCCCTTGAGAACTATTCCTGTCCATGTCGGTTTCCCCATTCATTCCTATATCCAAGAGGACCTACTGGATGGTCTTCGAAAACTTTGTATCCTGATTTTTATTGAATTATTATTAACTGGTACCGCTTAATTATTCCTTTCTGTATATTTTTACTATCGAATCGGATAGAGTCACGACATTGGTGCATCGGCCTATTTTGGAGAAAAAAGAAGGTAAGCTCCACAGTCCGCTAACGTGATAATCCGCGACGGAGCGCGATTGCGACGATCGCTGGCGCGATTCTCGTTTTTTGGCTTAAAACCCAATTATTCATCGATTTCTCGAAATTTCAGCGTTTTCGCTGGTTTAAAAGTAGTAACAAATGTTCAGCGGACAAAAATACATCGTTTGAGTGTAACCTTCTCTCATATTGTCGAAAAATGAAAAAGTTGAAAGCCTTTGAAGGAAATCAACTGAAAAAACCATTTTTTGCCACTTTCAGAAGAAATACGAAAAATTTGAGTGATTTCATTTGTTCTCGTTTAGTAACATTTATGAAGATGACTGTTGCGAACATTTTAAGCCTAAATACGTGTTATAATATTCAGAACTGGAATTATTGAATCAATTTTTAAGTTCAACTTTTTTCCAAAAATTCTATTTTTTGTTATTTTTCGGTCTAGAAGTACTTTAAAGGCTTCAAAATAACATAACAACAACTGGAAAGACTTAATTAGCACAAGAAATACACTTTTTATTGAAAATTTGAGAGTTTTTTGTTTCTCCAAAAAAAAATAAAACTGACTTTTTGGCGTTGAAAAGTTGTATATCATGGTTTGATGGGCACATATTCACTTCTACACTTTTTTTTTCGACGAATTCACTCGTTTTATGATAGAACTCGGTAATTTTGCTCGCGAGCTCAATTAATTGAATTTCGGGTTACTGTAGAATTTAAAGGGAGGCGACGCCAAACTTAAAAAAACGGGAAGCGCGCCAGCTATGCTCTGTTGTGCGCATTATCACGTTAGCGGACTGTGAGCTCAAATAAAAAACAATTATTTTGTCCTTAATTAGGTAACCCGGCCCGGATAATTGGCGTCAAAACTCCAAATTCAATTACTTTTTCGAATTTTCGAATTATTTTTTCGCGAAAAGGTCGAACTATGATTGAGAATTAGATGAAATTCTGAAAACATATCGAAAATCTTCACATTTTCGATGAAAAATTGAAAAAAGTCCTTCTTTTTTTTTCGAAAATAGCGGTTTTTTTAAACCGGACCTTTACAAGTATGTTTTTAACCAATAAAAAAGTATTTTCCTCAGAATCCAATAAAAGGACAAGGTAAACATCGCCTTGAAAAAAAAATCTGTCAAATTTGCCTTACTCATGCCGGACACCACCCTGCAGCATTTAAAACAGGAACAGGTAAACAATCTGAACTCAATCTAAATTCACACTGAATGATTTTAGATATAAAATACATCGTAAATCTATTTGCGACAATGCAACACCGCCGAATACACCCGACGCTTCTCCACGCCACATGGTAGACAATGGAGAAGAAGAGCTTGTATATCCCGTGTTCTTTTTATGATTTATTGCTTCCCTGAAGCAAAGCTTGTTCCCCGTCCCACTCCCCAAAACCTTCGCCTGCCCTTCACCTTCCCGCCTTTTCTTCACCCCTTTATTATACTACAATTTATTCCTCCAATAAACAAATATTACCACTGAACCAACTCTTACACCGATTCCAAGGAGACTCTAGAAACCTTAAGGTCCTCACAATTTTTACCCATGTTTCCCCTTTTTGCTACCTAATAAAAGTGTTATTAAAATCTACCACTAAACCTACAGATTATAGGAAACACTACTTTAGGGGATCAATCCGAAGATACCCATAATGTCAATTTTTCCCAAAAATTTATTTCATCCAAAATCTCGAATCTTATCAAGGTTCGAGCACCGTTCTTTGAACCGGTTTTTTTTTTAAATCAGTTGCTATCATTAACAACATGTTCTGACAACGATTGATTATGTAAATAAGTTATAAAATGAAAAAGACATAACAAAAATCACTTTCAGAGTTATGGTTATTTTTAGTTGTCAGTTCACAAATCGCACTATTGTGCACTGAAATCGGTTCGATTTGAGGGAGAAAATACTTTGTCGATATGTAACTCTTTAGGGAGTGACCGTACAAAGAAGTTGTCAACTACAAAAATGGAGCTCTACTCTTGGTCTGTTTGATATGTATTTTTGGTCTGTATTTTGAACTTTATACATAATTTACTCCACAATGTCACAATTTCTTTTGAAAGTATCCATTTGTCTTCGTTTTTCTCAAATATCAGGCCTCGAGGGCAAAAACTGGATATATATTTGGAATCAGCGTTTTCCCAGCTTTCCAATAATATAGGTCTCGTTCTATAACCCCGATCACCTTCTCTTGTGTGCCATGTTAGAATAAAGCTCTCCTTTTCAGTTGTTTCTCTTGGTTATTATCTCACGAGCCGCTTTTCTTCTCTCTTCATCTCACATGCTATTTCAGTTTTCTAGCAGAAACGAAGCAGAAGGAGATCCCCCCTCTGACGTAGGGTAGAAGAAACGGGCGCCCCCTTTTCCTCAAAACTTTTCAGTTCGTCTTCATTTATTGAAAAGAGGTTTCAAGACAAAAAAAGTACAGAGAAGACAAATTATAGCATTCTCAGCATGAGACGATAGAGACGACGTGGACGATGAAGTGGTTGAGCCGGAGGCTCATCGTCATTCCGATTCTCCTTGTTGTCTTCCTTCTCTCTCTGGTATCTCAAATGCATAGCATATTCGCGGTAAACCTCGAGACGGTCTTTCAGCGGGTGGTTGTCGAATTGACGCAGGACTGCGAGAAACGCTTCGGTCTTCTCATTCATAACTTCTGGCGGTGCTACCATCATCGCGACCAGAGATGGTCCGATGACATCCAACATTGCATCGAACGAATCCACCTCGGTCATTCTGGAAATTTGCACATTCGGAATTGAGCGGTGATAATGGTTAATGACGTTTGAAACTGGCCGATTTAGAACGAAGTCAATAGGAAAGATGTCAGTGTGTAGATATAAAACGTGAGAAAGCTGAGAAAACGCTGATTCCAAATATATATTCAGTTTTGGCCCTCGCTGTCTGGTATTCGAGAAAAATAAGGTCAAAGTTCTGAAAAATAGAGAATTTACTTTTTTCCAAACTTTGACCTTATTTTTCTCAAATACCAAGCCTCGGATCCCAAAACTGAATACATATACATGATTTAACGTTTTCTCAGCTGTTCAATGGTATAGGTCACGTGATCTGGAATAGTTGTTTGAAAAACGAAACAACGACAAGGAAAAAAGTGAAAACGAGGAAGCCCCCGCTGAAAAAATGCCATAGCAACTAAACACTGGCGCGCACGGCTCCGTCCGTCCCTCTCTTCTCACGTTCCCCCCTTGAGCTCCTCTTTTCCCCCCGTTAGCCCCCATTCTCCGTGATAAGCACCACTTTTCCCTTTTCGTGTTATGTTTCAGCACTCTCTCACTCTCTTGCTGGAAAACGAAAAAAGGATGAAGAGGTGCTAGAGATATGCAGATACGGGGCTCACTTGCAGAAGAGGCGCGATAAAAACTCGAATTAGACCCGTTTCTAGACAACCAAAGAAAGAGTTTGGAAAAAGTGAGAAGAACTATGTATCCAGGACTGAACAGGAAAAACGCGACCTCTTGCAGTTTAATAGTAGAGAATGACCAAATTTGAGAGGGTGTTACGGTATCACTCACTGTCCCACAAAGTAAATTTCGTAAAAACCATACAGGACAAGAGTGGACTTTCATTATTGTAACTGACAAATTTTTTGTACGGACACTCCCTAGAGAGTTATTATCATTTTAACTAGACAGCTCAAAAATCGCACTATTTTGCACTGAACCAGGTCGCTGTGAGGGAGAAAATACTTGGTCAAAATGTAACTCTCTAGGGAAAGTCCGTACAAATAAGTCGTCAACTACAAAAATGGAAATCCATTTTTGATCTTGAAAATAACAGGACAATTAGGATCACCAAGAAACCGTCTGAAAACCTGAAATTCCGCAAAAAATACGTGACAATGACTTCGTGTCCTGAGTAATTTGAAAATGCTCCTCAAGTTACTGCCAATTTTATCCGTGAGGTGTACGCTCCAAAGTACGGGTCTCAAAGAATGCAACAAGTCACGGAGCTATATTTCCCTGAAACTTGAAGAAGTTTTCTGTTGGGAAATTGATGGATTCTCGAAACATTTCGAATTTTTCGAAATTGACGTATTTCAATCAGATGTGGTCCAAACTCGATGAAACTTTTATTTTTGAAATAAGCACGTTAAGACCTTTTAAATATGTATAATCATGCCTATATTTGGATTTCTTTGTTTAATTTCGGTGCGTAAAAAACTAAAAACTGACTAATGTCTTGACGAAGAGAGTCGTTCTCAAGTCACTTCGTGTCTTTCATTAAGCATCCACCCGCCAGCGCTCTACGAGAGAACCTCAATTCTTTTTCTTCCATTTTCCCTTTCGCGTCCTCTTTTCCAATTCAAAACATTTCTCATTAGACACACTCTCTTTTATTCTCTCCGCTGTTCAGCTATTTGGCCAGAAGAAACACAAAGAACGTCTGGCGCGTTTCAGATAATCTTTGTTTTGAGAGTTTTATTTATTTTAGATGTTTTTTTTTCAAATCACAAAATATCACAGAAAAAACCAAAGAATTGAGATCAGATTCACTGCTGTTCACTGCCATTCTCATTTCTCTCTTTCTCCGCATCCCTCTCCCGCTTCTCCTTCAGAAACAGAGCACACTGGCGATAAGTGATGATGACTTGTCGGTCTGGATGATCATCGAATCGCTTCAAATGATTGAGGAACACGTCGATCGCCGTCGATAGGTCTTCTGGTTTCGCTTCCAAGAGTCTCCCGAAGTATGGATCGATGAGAGGGACGAGGTTGGAGCCACTGATACGATCGGTGAACGCTTCCATTCTGAAAAGATTTCCATTTTGAAAGGAAAGTTTTGAAACCAGGGAATTTGCGGAAATAAACCTTTTCAAAACCGTTGTTTTCTAGGCTACAGTACCGAGAAGTAAAAGCTACAATTTGGCCTAACTCAGTTGAAAACAATCAACTTTGAGAGTGTGTCATGGTATCACGGATTGTCCCAATAAGTAAAATTTTTATGGATCACATAGATCAAAAGTAGAGCTTCATTTTTGTAGTTGACAACTTTTTGTTAGCACCGCCCACTTTTGAGATACATATGCGCCTTTAAACATGGTAACCCCGTTAAGCACGATGTTTCTCATTGCCGGTTTCAAAGGCGCATATCCCAAAAGTGGGAAAAGCTAACAAAAGGTTGTTAACTACAAAAGTATAGCCCTTGAAATTTCTACCATTTTTGTAGTTGACAACTTTTTGTAAGCTCCGCCTACTTTTGAGATACGCGTCTTGCAAGATGAACGTCCTTTTTCTCAGTGTCGGTTTCAAAGAAGTATATTTCAAAAGTGGGCGGGGCTAATAAAAAATAGTCAACTACAAAAATGAAGCTCTATCTTTGTTCTGTTCAACCCATACAAAGTTGAATTTATCGAACAATCAGATAACATCGTAACACTCTCTCAAAGTTGGTCATTTTCATTTTCAACTGAAAAATGTCAATATTTATATCTTACTGCACGTACTGTTCGTCCTATGTCGGCCTAAAAAACAACGATCCTAGAATGAAAAAGTTCCAAGAAACCCGAAAAGTATTCAAAAAGAGAACAAAAATAGCAAAATAGAAGAGAACCCGGGGCTCCCCCATTTCTCCTTGTCTCTCTTTTTCTCTCACACTCTCCACACCCCAAACTGCTCTTTTTCTCCCAGCATACGCCTTCCAGGTTCTAGAGAAAACGTCTCTCCGTCTTATCAAGAGTACACCACACTATTTTCATTGTGCTTCGTTTCTTTTTCCCGTCGTCATTGATTTCTCTGCGAATGTTTTTTATGTGGGGTCGGTTGAGACAAGAAAAGAAAATGTATCAGAAGGAAGGGGGCGAATTTCCAAAATGTGAATGGAGGCGAAAAGAATGGAGTTCAGAAAGGAAAAATGAAAAAGAGCACATAGAAAAATGAAAGTTTCGCCTATTTTAAGGGTAAGGAATTTCGAAAATGTGAAATTGCATTTATTGGAGAATCAGGTGACACCGAAATACACTGTCAAAATTGATTATTTATTACTGAAAACAGCCAAAGTTGATGACCTGTTTTGAGCCGCACTGTATTTAGCAGGATTTCCGTCACTGTAAATGTATGTCCGGATGTGTTGGGGTCTAGTCAAACATCGAACTAATCACTAGACACCCAAACGACCACGCGACAAAGACACGCCAGCCAACTTTCTTCTTTCGTGACCTACTATCTGTTTGCATCGGAAGTTAGTGGGTCATCTTCTCGTCGCAACATAAAAAACTCGATCGGAACAGGTTTTTTCTTTTTTTCTCCTCTTCCTGCGATACTCATCTCCTCTCTTCATGAACTTTTTTTCTCAATCATTAGAAGTCCGATGATGTCTTACTGAATAGACGTCGAATTCTATTTGTTATGCTGATTTTTATTGAATTCTAAATGACTATTATTCTATATGACTTTATTCTGATAATTTACTTATTCATACTTATTCAAAAATCATGTAAAAATGCAACCATCGACCAACTCGTGCACACTCAAAGAGCGTTCACAACCCAGTGACCTCTTTATGGGTGCATCGACCATGTTCGATCACGGATCTCCCATCAGGTAAGCCACATGACCTCGTGTCATTTCTAGTAGATAATATCACTATCTCCACAAAACCGGCCAAACTAATCTTGTTTCATCGAGTATTTAACTACGTACAGTACCGCTCAAAAATGTAGTTATCAACTGTATTTCGGTGTCATTTGATTGTCCGATAAACTCAAATTTGTGTGGGTTAAACAGAGCAAAAATAGCTCATTATTTTTGTAGTTGACTATTTTTTTGTAGGGACACTAGCATGAAAGTTACAGGTAATCAAAATCCGTTCACTCTGAAATTAACTAATTTCTATTTATACTGATAAACAACATGTAACTTTCAAGATAGTGTCCCTACCAAAAAATGGTCAACTACAAAAAAAATTTGCTATTTTTGATCTGTCCAACACATGCAAAATTAAATTCATCGGACAATCAGGTGACACCGAAATACAGTGTTAAAGTTGGTCATTTTTCACTGAAAAAGACAAAATATGATATATTCTTGGAGATAAGAAGACGCATGACGACATTTGCCCTTTTATGAAGTCCGCCGACCAACGAAGCGGATCAACCGGAACAATGGAACATGACAGACTTAGATGCTGTGGAAAAGAAGAATACTTGATAAGTTCCTAGTATAAAAGAACATCTGATCTACCCATTAGGTGTGTTCTGTAATTCATTACATTGTTGACGACTCTCTGAATCCCCACTACATTGTCTCCCGTGTTCCCCCCATTTCCTTCATATCCCCTTTTCCCCTGCTCATCACTTATTATTCTACAGTACTCAATAAATCCATATTATCTATATACCACTGAATCACTAGCGCCATCCAAAGAGTCATCACCCTCCAGTGACCTCTTTACCAACTTCATTGTCTCCCGTTCCTCTCATTTTCTGTACCTTTCCCCATTTCCCCTGTTTATCACTTATTATACACCTTTACTCAATAAACCTATATAATCCAAATACCACTGAACCACCTGCGCCTCTCCAAAGAGTTCTCACTTTACTTCTTGATGTTAAACAAACTTTTCTATAATAGTCAGTGTGGGTTTTTCAATGTTTTTTTTTCAAAATAAAGATAAGGGATAATCCGTTCCAGTCGGCAAGATACCACAGATAATTCCAATACTTATACATTTGAATGCATTAGAATATAAAACTAAATGAAGTTGACACAATTGATATATTTAGGGTCCCTTTTTATATGGAAAATAATCGTAAAATAAGAACATGAGTTATTATAAAACAAACTTAAAATATACAATAATATAAACATAGTGTACCAACTTCTCGATGTGTCATCGTGTTAATTTCCGTTGTCCCATTTGATCCCGAGAAGCTTTTGATGACGATCTTCTGGTTTGACTTTGTTCATTTTGTTGAAGTACTCATTCCTTGCAGTTGGAAACATTTTGACATAGATTCTTATTTTTCTTTTGATTCATAGTAGAATTGTTTGGCTTCTTCTGTTGAGTCAACTCCCATGTATACATTGTCGACATAAAAGGAATGCGTCCCTTCACGAGGTGTCATATGTGTTCAAATAAGTACAGATGATTTCAATCCAAATGGTACTCGTTTGTAACGGAAGCATTTGACTTTAAAGAAAAACTGAATAATGTCAATTGTTACCAATGTTTCATTAATTAACCAAGCTTATTGAAAAAGGTTGACAAATGCCAACAATTTTTTACAACGACTGAAAACAAATTAAGCTATAAAATAAATAACTTTTCAAAACTTACTACATATGTAACTGGAATACAGGAATATAAATGTTATAATGCAGAAAATGAGAATAATTCCATAAAAATCAGTATATACAGGGAGAGGGCCTTACATTGGCCCAACGGAAGAAGGGAATGAAGAACGAGAGAGCAAAAATATGTGTTGGAAGAAAAACGTTAGAGAGCGTATATTGATGAAGAGACACAGAGAAATAGGGGAAGATGATTCATCATTGAACAAAATGTTTTAGATGAACAGTACAAAAAAATACAGTGGTGCCCATAAATGTGGCAGTTTTCAGTGAAAAATATCCAGAACGAGTTACTGGCGGATCTGATAAATGGGAACGGACTGTTCCAGACGTATCTCAAGCTTGGCTCATAACTTTTCAAGTATTTCTCAACACGCTGATTCTGAATATGTAATCAAGTAATGCAGGACACTTCACTGAATCGAGATAAATGCATTTTTAGACATTTTCAGTGTAAAATTGCATTTTTCTAGACTCTTCTGTGTAATAGGTATAAATAAAGGTTCTGGAACATTCCCTTGTCAGTTGCAAAATAGTGAGTTGCGAAGTGTCGTGGAGCTCCGGAGCCCAGGTTTTACAGTCCTCGTTTTAAAGGAACACTTTTTATAGATCCCGTCACTGCCGCAGTCTTTTTTCTCTTATGCCAATTTTAGTAGAGTGCGTAGATCAAATGTAGAGCTTTAATTTTGTAGTTGACCAATTTCTAACACGGGTTTTCCCTTGATAGCTAAAGTGATGCCGTCTTTGAAAACTGAACAAAACCCAGTTACAACTTTATTAGGATTCCACGCCTCCACAACACAGCTATTTTTACTTTTTCCAGTTTCTAAGCACCCATATTTATTGAAAATCATAATTATAACACATTTAGGTCCGACAATCTCGTTGTCCGCCGTCTCATGTTTTCCAACGCATTCTTTGCAGCTGTACATGAGCGGTACATCACATTTCCAACGTTGGTGATCCTCACACTCCGCAACGATCGGACACGACTGAGCGCAGTGTAGAAGTTTCCGGATCGCTTCATATCCTCCGACAACATCACGACGCCGTCGAATGTCATTCCTTGGCTCTTGTTGGCGGTGATCGCTTCAGCCATAGCCACTGGGAATCGAAACCATGCGCCACCCGCTCCATCGGCTCTCTTGAATGGTAGGTGTTTGATCTTAACGACCTTACCATTGTCAAGTCTGAAATTCAAGTTATAGCATTTTCAGAAGCAGTATTCAAGTATTGTCACCTCTTCATCCCGACAAATTCCTCAGAGACACTGATGAGCGTCCCCATCAAACCATTCACGAGTGATCGGTCCGTACGGTCGAGAATATTGTCCGTGATTATTATTCTCTTTCCTACAGCCAACTGCAGTGTTTCCTCTTCTGACCGACGTCGGGCGTACGCGTTCACCGGACACATCGGCGGCCGGGTGCTCAACGGAGCAATTTCGACGACATGCTCGGAGTGCTCAACGATCTGAAAAATTCATCATGTGAGGAAAGTAAGTATTTCATTTTGGTTCACATACCCAATTGTTGAGCACTTTCACCTGCTCGTTGTTAGGGGCCAACACTATAAAGTCTCCAGTTGGCTTTTCGTGGCGAAGCCGACGCAACTCTCTGAAGTTGTCGGCCGGACCATATCCATCCATGGAACAGTGGCTGACCAAGTAGTCTACCAATTTTCTGAAGGATTTCTGTTAACCATTTAAACGGGTGGGAGCTGTAACAGGTCCCAAAAAAACCACGACGGAGACACCGCCAAAAACTTCATCACTCCCAAAAGCTTCCTGGAGACGCTGGTCCAGTTGCGCTATCAACGTCGCCGTGGCGAGACTGATTTCGTCAATGATCAGCACCTTCAAATGCTGAAGCGCCTTTTTCATCTCGGCGATTTGCAGGGCCGTCATCCGTGTGAACGGCTTTTGATACGGCTTAAAATTAATTATAAATTTACAGAGTCACACTACGGGTCAAAGCTGCCTACCATCAACTTCAGAAGGGAGTGGAGCGTCACCCCACCGACGAGAAGAGCCGCACACGCAGTCGGTGCAGCGATAACACATGACTCGCCACGCATGTAGTGACGACGGACAAACTCTGCGTATTTCTTCAACACCACAGACTTTCCAGTCCCCGCTGGCCCGCCAACTTTGAAGAAGAACCGTCTTCCCTGAAAACCGTGAGTTGTTTCTCAATTTTCTCAAAAATAAAACCAAAATTTCAATCCATAGACCCCACAGAAAAATAATCAGGAGAGTCGTGGTGAAAATTATACACAGACTAATTTTTCCATACCACCCAGGCCTTTAATCACAGTCCAGTTTTCTCTAAAACTTTGAAATTAAATCAAAAAATGAATATCTAAGCACTTTTACTCTACAATTTTGAAAAATTTCGAAAACTTTGCACTCACCGTAAACTTGGTATTCTTCAAATAAATATAAACATCAGAATTCAATAAAAAGCAGTATGTACAGGGGGAGGGCCCAAACATCAGCCCAAAGGAAAACGGGAATGACGAGTCGAGAAAAAATTTCAAAGTTTGGAGAGAAAAAGAGAGAGAGAGAGAGAGAGAGAGAGAGAGAGAGAGAAAAGCGGAATGTGTCAAAGAAGATGAGTAATGAAGAAACGGAATGAGTTGATGACAAACAGTACACAAACAATAGAAGACGACTGAACAAAGGGGAATTCAAAAGTGTAGGTAAAGCGGTATGGTCAAAACTCAAATCATTGTGAAAATGGAGGAAAATGGTTATCGGTAGTAGAGGACCGGTCAAGAAGTTATGAACTTTGAAAGGAACTTTTGGAGAAGACATGACGTCATCGGAAGAATTGTTTGCCAATCTCTCCATGAACGTGATAATTGATCAATTATATGAGTAGTATCTCATCTATTGTCCTATGCAAAGAAAATGGCTTATCTCCTGGGAAGTTATTGATTTTTCCCATGAATGACGGTCTCATTCCTGTCCATGAACGTGATAATTGGTCAATTATATGAGTGTAGTATCTCATCTGCTTATGTGCTATCTCCTGGGAAATTATTGATTTTCCTCAACACCATTCATTCGTTTTCTCTCCACTTTTACATATCTGATGTCGCTCCCTTTCCCTCTATTCCATCTCCCAAATGTTGCATTATCAGAAGTCTTCAATTCAACAGCTCCTTGTGACATGTAAGTGATAATCAATGTGATTTCTACCACCAATTTATTATTGCAGAATAAAACTATCGATGTGCTCCAAAAAAGCCCTATGTACCGTCAAGCACACTTTCATAAAATGGAGAACCAGGGGAATTTTAAAACTGATTTTTGGTGGTTCCAAACCATCCACCGTTCAGTATAATTTTTGCCCACTTCTCTCTATCCACGAAACTTCTGAAATTACGGGAAATTCTGAAAACCTAGAAAATGTGAAAATCGGAGAGTCAGTTGTTCCAATGGATACATCAAGTGAGGTCACTTACTGGATGGATAATTTAGAAGGCATCAGAAGTGTTTTGGATTATGCCGTGGAAGTTTTCAATGAAGAAGTCAAACTTTTCAGTGTTCTAGATGGCGTCACGTCTTCTGAACTTGGCTGGATTTTCAATTAGATTGCTAGTAGAAAGACGGCAGTCCTTGGTATTGATGTCAATATCTCTCAGGCAACAACCGAAGATCTCAATAACTTTTTCCAAAATGTCAATATTACTAATCAAATGGAATTGCGCGGGTCACCAAACAGTGACTACCGTCTTCCGCGATATCCATTCTTCCCACTTCTCAAAGCTTTTATCAATATCACAGATGGATATTGGCTGAAAATGCGACACTTGAATTGTTTGAATTGCTGTATTATTTCTATGTACAACACACGATTCTCTTGTGAAGATTTGAACGTTTATTTGAGAAAATGGAAAGAAGGAAATGTTTTTTCACGTTTGAAATGTTTGTTTATCGATATAATCTGACGGCGCGGGCGAACGATCCATATTATATTGATAATCCATATCAAACTGTTCTTCAACATTTTCTTCCGGGTTTGAATCAGATTCAGGATCCTGGGAGAAGTTGTTTCCTGGAGCTGAAGAAGTGGAGGCATTGTTTCTCAAATCCTCTGGTGGAGTCTGAAGTGGAAAAGATCTGCCATCTGTATTCGAAGCTAACTCTGGTGTCTCTTCTGTGTCATCCCCTTCATATTGCTCATTCATTTCCATATCATTTCCATCATCTTCATCTTGATCAGCAACTCCATTCATCTCAATTTCATTAGAGTCTGGTGTTGTTTCTTCATTTTGCGTTTGTAGATGCTCTTCTTTTCTACGAGAGTGCTCAATGTCCGGATTGACAGGAACTAGTGCATTTTGGGAACTCTGCTCAACCGCTTTTGTTTTATTTCCATCATCTACTTCTTGTCCTCCAGACTCTTCGTGAATGTTATTATCTGAAAGTAAAAAGAAAATTAAATCGCAAGTCTTCAACCATTATAATATACCTCCATTTGTGGAAGAACTATATGGCACAGTGATGTTGGAGCCGGGTGGAACTGTCTCTGGATAGACGACAACATTCTCGACCGTATGGACAGATTACTCGTGAATGGCTTGATGGAGACGCTGATCAGTGTCACTGAGGAGTTTGTCGAGATGAAAAGGTAACAATTCTTGATTACTGATTCTGAAATTTTTAATAACTTGATTTTCAGGATTGACAATGGTCAAGTAGTTATATAGCGGGTCCTGAAATCATATTTTGCCTTTGTAGTTGACAACTTTTCTTACGGACACTCCCTAGCAAGTTGCATATCATCAAATCCATAGTTGTCACCGGGCCGATCCGGGCCTTGTGCGGGCCTTTGAATAACTCGCTTCAAAATGACAATTAGAAGTCGATCAACCTGTCAAATTGTAGGTCTCGGTGAGTTCTACTCGATTATATGTTCATTTTCACCATACGTTTAGTGAGAACCGCTGTACAATCTGTTTAGTGGCCGGGCCTTGATTTAAGGCCCGGCAGTTCAAGGCCCGGCCACTAAATGGATTGTACAGCGGTTCTCACTCAACCTATAGTGAAAATAAAAATAGACTTGAGTAGAGCTCATCGAGACCTACAATTTGACAGGTTGATCGACTTCTAATTGTCATTTTAAAGCGAGCTATCTCAAGCCCCGCACATGGCCCGGATCGGCCCGGTGACAACTATGATCAAATCGACCTATTTTAGTACAAATTGTAAGATTTTAAACAGTCGCCAAAAAATGGTCATTTCTCTCTAGGGAATGTCCGTACAAAAAAGTTGTCAACTACAAAAATGGAGTTCTATCTCTTTTCTGTATAATTCATCAGAAATCTACTTGATGGGCCGATGAGTATTACCATGACACACTCTCAGTTGGACAGTTGGATTTTCAAACGACTAATGTTCACCGGAAAAGGAACATCGAAATTCCTCACGTAAGGATATGTACTAATAGGTACACAGATTCCGAGTCGGATTGACGACGGTCTGTTCGGTAGTTTTGCAGTTTCTTACCTTCATAATCCTCCAAAATATTGGAAACATTTCAAATAATTTCAGAATAAATTTAATAAATAATAATTCAATAAAAATAGGGATACAATTTTTCGACTGCCATGTCCGGGAGGCAAATCTTGGAAAGAATGACGAGCAACGGGGAGAGAGATGTCTTCTAATACTAGACCACGCCCATCATGCCCCAGGGAAAAAGTGGGCGTGGCTTCCCATGGGTTTTAGGGAGTCTGTCGCAATTAGTGACAATATTAGGAGGTCGATATGGGGTTGAGTGGTGAGATGACATTAGAGACACCTGAGCACACAGAGAGACATCTTCTTTCTTGAGATAACGTTTTTTCGTGTATAAAATAATCCAAGCACTCCTGATCTATCAACAGAAAAAAGCTGATCCAACCGATCGGCTATGGGAAATGGGAAATGCGCTACAATAATAAAAATAAGATGGTGATAAAGTGCTCCCTATCAATGTCGACAATGGTTTTGGCAAAAAGAAAGTAAATACGTATACATCAAAAGAGAAAGCTATAATGAATACAATTGAGCTATTATATTATACTAGTCATTTAATTCAGGATAGGGTTACATCTCCTTATTTTGCCTTGAATCATACTTTTTAATGAAAGACTGTGAACAAAATGGCTCTGATGAACGGCAGTTTCAAAAACCATACTACGTTTTTGACTTGCATAACTCCTGAAAATAATAACTGTCTATGGATTATCCTTCGCACCATCAGCACAATCTGCACGAGCTGCTTATAACTTGAAACTGAAATTTCAGCCATGGGGGACTCAGAAGTGTTCTGGATTGGGCGATGAACAATTTTAATTAAGACATGACGTCATGGAAAGAATTGTTTGTTGATAAGCTACTTTCCTGTCCATGAACGTGATAATTGGTCAATTATATGAGTGTAGTATCTCATCTGCTTATGTGCTATCTCCTGGGAAATTATTGATTTTCCTCAACACCATTCATTCGTTTTCTCTCCACTTTTACATATCTGATGTCGCTCCCTTTCCCTCTATTCCATCTCCCAAATGTTGCATTATCAGAAGTCTTCAATTCAACAGCTCCTTGTGACATGTAAGTGATAATCAATGTGATTTCTACCACCAATTTATTATTGCAGAATAAAACTATCGATGTGCTCCAAAAAAGCCCTATGTACCGTCAAGCACACTTTCATAAAATGGAGAACCAGGGGAATTTTAAAACTGATTTTTGGTGGTTCCAAACCATCCACCGTTCAGTATAATTTTTGCCCACTTCTCTCTATCCACGAAACTTCTGAAATTACGGGAAATTCTGAAAACCTAGAAAATGTGAAAATTGGAGGGTCAGTTGTTCCAATGGATACATCAAGTGAGGTCACTTACTGGATGGATAATTTAGAAGGCATCAGAAATGTTTTGGATTATGTCATGGAAGTTTTCAATTCAGAGGTCAAGCTTTTCAGTGTTCTAGATGACGTAACGTCTTCTGAACTTGGCTGGATTTTCAATTGGATTGCTTGTAGAAAGACAGCAGTCATTGGTATTGATGTCAATATCTCTCAGGCAACACGCGAAGATCTCAATAACTTTTTCCAAAATGTCAATGTTACTGGTCAGATGGAATTGCGCGGGTCACCAAACAGTGACTACCGGCTTCCGCGATATCCATTCTTCCCACTTCTCAAAGCTTTTATCAATATCACAGATGGATATTGGCTGAAAATGCGACACTTGAATTGTTTGAATTGCTGTATTATTTCTATGTACAAAACCCGATTCTCTTCTAAAGATATGAACGTTTACTTGAGGAAATGGAAGAAAGGAAATGCGTTTTCACGTTTGAAATGTTTGTTTATCGACATAACCGATGTAAGTATAGACAAGTTGTTGGTAGGGATGGACGCGAAGAAAGTACCATTTGAAACAAGAAGAATGTATAAAACAGAGTGAGTTAGGAACAGTAAAAAGCATACTTGCAAACCGGACCGAAACGGGCCGACACGGGCCGGGGCCTAACTCGCTTGAAACTCAATATTACGAGCTGAAAAATATACCAAAATGTAGATCTCGGCGAGTTCTATGTCCGTGATCTGCTACGGGCCGGATGGCAATTTGTTATTGTGCCGCGGGCCGGGAAAAAGTGCCAAAAAACGGGAAAATGACCAGAAAAGCCATTCTAGCCCGGCCCGCGGCACATTAACGAATAGCCATCCGGCCCGTAGTAGGTCACGGACATAGAACTCGTCGAGATCTACATTTTGGTATATTTTTCAGCTCTGAATATTAAGTTTGAGGTGAGTTAGGCGCCGGCCCGATTTGCAAGTATGGTAAAAAGATAACAGTTTAATGTTACCGTTTACAGTGTTGGAGAATGTATCAAACTAAACGGTGGATTCGATGTTACAAGACATGATGGAGTAGTGGCCACAGTTGACATTCTGAGATGGCTGAATAAGAATGAATTCATGTGGCTGGTGTGGCCTGATTTTAGTCAAGGATAGAGTGGATGTATGGAAGATTCTATTGTTAACAAACTCATTATAAGAAACTTTTTTTAAAGTTCTTGACATTGTATTTAATACTTGTTGTCGGGAAAATTTTTGATACTGAAAATTCGAGTTCCGAATGATAATAAATTATTCCATGATAATTAGAGATAATTAAAACGAAATATTGCAGTTGAAACATTGCGAAAAATGACTGCAAGAAACATGAAGGCAATCTCTCCACTTTTTGATTCAATTCTTTTAATTTTTGCACTGAAAATCCGGTATTTTCAGGTTTTCAGACGTCGCTAATGGAGATTTTCAGCTATTTCAACAAATATTTCATTTCCTAAAAATCGTGATAGTTTCGGAGCATCCTTAAGTCCATGCTGTGCAGTTTTTATTCGAAAATGATTTTTGCCAAACAAGTTATTCTCATCTCTCTGAAAATCGGGGTTTTTGTATCAAAAAACTGATTCTCTTTCACGTTTTTTTTTCAAAATTCACGTTTTCTGGCTCATTCGAGAGAAAATTTACTTATCTATAACTCTACCACGGGGTCAAATTTTGTCCATATGAATTCAAATAATTTTCCCGCGAAACCGGAAGCTCAGTGAAGCGCGTTTGCACACAACTTGGGGCGTGGCCAATTGAGTCGCAGATCAGCAAAATGCGGGACCTCTTAACGTGGGCACAGTAAGACGAACGATAGCGAGTCAAATTTTTCAAATGAAGCCGATTTTTTTTTCCATTTTTCTCGCTATTTTCGAGAAAACTTCGCACAAAAAAATATCGAATTGATTAAAAAAGAGAAAAATACAAATTTTGAATATAAAAAAAAATTTTTTGGTTAAATTTTTTGAATTTCGCGCTAATTTTATGCTAATTTTTTTTAGAGCGCAGTTGCTTCATATGGACAAAATTTGACCCCGTGCTCTACTAAATGAGACCTTTTTGCTCCATTGAAACCGGGAAATACTGAATTTTCAGTTCAAAAAATACGAGAATTGAACTAAAACGTGAAAAATCGGCTTCACGTTTCTTGCAGTTTTTTTTCGCTGCATGCACAGTCTTACAAAAACTTTATGAAATTACCAGGATAATAAATATAAAATGTACAGAACAATTGTTGCTTGTCACACAAAAAAAAAGAAAAATCCGCATGTCCAGTTGTCCAGGACGTCCATAACATACACCAGAGCCTTGTATTATTTCATCCAAAGTCAGAACACATAACAAGTGTGTACTTTCCTGAATTTTTCGAATCTGTCGATATCAATGATCTCTCCCATCATCACTCTTCAGATCAAGCTCCCGGACTTTTGCTTTTACCTGCCGCTCCTCTCTCATATCTACCGCCCCCACTCTACTAATCTCAACGCGCCCCGGTGGCGCAGTCCACAGGTAAAACGGGGTTGCCGAGAGATGGGGTCATCGGCAGCACGGAGGAGGCTCGAACGGGAACAACCCGCAGTTCAAACCCCGGGGCTGCCGGCCGCCTGCTTTTGGGCTGCTGGCGTTTCAAAATTTGGGCAGCACCTACCCCCTATTATTGGTATTATACTTCGTTCTGAATACGATTTCTACCTAATTAGTCTTATATTTACTAATCAATGTGTTTTAATGTAGTATTGTAATTCCTTCTTCGTTCTTTTTCCCATATTCTCCGGACTTGTAATTTTTTCCGATTTTCACTCTATCTTTTTCACATAAAAACAAGTTACGGCTGATAAACAGAGATGTTTTTAACTAATTTTCTTTTTGAAACGATAACTTACCGACTTACCTCATTTCCAACTGAAAATATATTAATTTCGTTTCAATAAGAAAGTTAGCGAAACAACCACATGTTCAATTAAAAGTGAGCGAAAACCGACTTCCACCACGAAGCCCAAATATTAAAATTTTCCTCAAATTTTCATTTCGGAGCAGTTCAAACTTACTCACTTACCTTTTTATCCACCTGAAATAATATTTTAGACTGTTCCGAAATGAAAATCGGAGGAAAACTGTTTTTAATTTTCGAAGAGCCAATTTTCGCTGTTAAAGTCCAAATTTTGCATCGAAAATAGCTTTCGCCGGTTTTTAATAGGTACATTTAACTTTTCTCTACATTTTGTAACTTGTTTTCAGTGAAAAATATCGAGTTTAAGCGAAATACGCTTCAAAAATGGGAAATAAAAGACTGCCGGCAAATAAAATAAATGTGGCGTGGATTTACGGTAAACAACACGCTAGGGCGGGATACCGGAGTGTCGTTGCGCCTTTCAGTAAAGGCTTCACTGCTCGCATGGCAGTGAGTATTACACATTAAAAAAGTGATTTTAAAGCGAATTTTCACAGAGCACACAGAAAAAGATTAAGAAACGAACAGATCATTTCGAAAAAACACTTTTTAACAAGGTTCGGAAAACAAAGAGTAGTTCCATTCGTCTAACACTTATCAAGATCCGAGTAGTGTAACTTGAAACATTAGGTTGATTCATGAGTCACTTAGTACTTTGGGCAAAATTTTCAAACATTAGGAATTTGGCAAAACTAAATAGAATTGCAACTGACAGTGTGAAGTTTACCGTAACACCTCTAATAGAGGTTACCATGGAGAAGTATGTTCAACATGGTATATCTTTTTTCTTGAAGTAGATATCAAAAAGTTGCCAACAGACAAAATATAGCTGAATACTTATAAAACATTTCTTCACTTGGAAAACATGTGATAACTCATGACGGAGTTGCGATATTGGGCTCCGAACTCTTGCTACTGGGAGCTTCTCTATTAGAGATTTTACGGTATTTACCCTTGTTATCATATTCTTCATTCTGTCAAAAACATGCTTTTCTTATTTCTTTTCCTCACTCTCCATCTAAAACCTGATTACAAGAACTTGTTAAAATCACTAGAGATACACCTTGAACCACCATTCGGCCACCACTAGCCTGCCGACGAACCACCACTGACCAACCCCCAGTTCTTCAGCCGCCGTTCAGCCGCCAATCAGCCACTTTATCAAAATTGTTAAATTTTTAGAAATAAAGACTACCACTAGACTAGAAAGGATTCTGAGGTATCGTTCACAAATTTTTTTCCACAAAAGTTGCGAGTTTCTATAGATTTCTAACAATTTTTACTTTGGACCACTTTTGGGCTGTTTGCGGTCTGCCGGCCACCAGTCGGCCACCCTTCAGCAATCTGCGGCTTTTCGACTGCCGACCGGCTATTCTTCGCCTGTTTGCGGTTCTCAAGCCGCCGTTCACCCCATCTCTCGGCATCCCCGTTTTACCTGTGGTCGGTTACATTGCGGGCTGCTGTCCATGAAGTCGGTGGTTCGAGTTTTGGTGGTGGCGGCCAAAAACTGAATTGGCGGAAAACGGTTAGTAACCGTTTCGGTTTGTTCCGGGAACAAAGTTTCATCCGGGATGAAATCGCAACCGATTAGTAATCGGATGGTATAAAATCTGAAAATTGAATTTACACAATGTGTGAATTCTGAATCAAGAACTTGCCGGTTTACCAGTGGTAAACGTTCTTATTCTGTCTGTTCAAATTATTAATGGTCGCATTTTCTTCTCGAGACCCAAAGTACAGTAACCTGTGAAATTCTAAAATTGTTGGCCTAAAATGTGTGCATACTTCCTCATTCATTTCATTTATCGCTTCTTCTCCGCTTGTAATTCATTTGATTCGTAATTCATTTGTAGTTTAGAGCTCAGCTCTAAACTTTCGTTGTCAACGAATTTGTGTAAAACGAATAGTATTCGTTTTACACTGCAGTATTCCAAGGGTCGCATTTTCCCTTTGAGACCCGAAGTACAGTAATCCAAGAAATTCCAAAAATACTGGCCTAAAATGAGCACCAACCAGTTACTCTTCATCAGTTTTTCGTTTTTTTTTTCATACTGAAAATCGTTGGCAACGATTTTTGCTGTGGCCACATTTTTGCTTCGAGACCCAACTACTTCATCAGTTTTTCGTTTATTCTTTTTGTCGTTTCAACTGTTTTTTCATTACAATGTAACATTTAACGCTCGGAAGTTTAAGTTTCATCTGAGATGAAATCGCATCCGATTAGTAATCGGATCATACCACTCGTCTGTAAACATTTTATGAAAATTGTGCACTGCAAATTTCAGATAAATTTGTAAACCAATAAACTTACCATACTGAAAATCGTTGGCAACGATTTTTGCTTTGGCCACATTTTCCCTTCGAGACCCGAAGTACAGTAATCCATGAAATTCCAAAAATACTGGCCTAAAATAGGCACCAACCAGTCACTCTTCATCAGTTTTTTTTAAAGTGCACTGCACATTAGGTGAACCAATAATCTTACCATACTGAAAATCGTTGGCAACGATTTTTGATGTGGCCACATCCAACTACTGTAATCCGCAAAGGTTTTGATTTTTTGTCATTAAAAAAACGCTTACTAATCGTTTTTATGGAAGTATTTGTGCACTGCACGATTTGGGTCAGTTAGTGAAACGCTTTGGTCGCATTTTCGTTTCGAGACCCAACTACAGTAACCAGAGAAATCCCAAAAGAATTGGCCTAAAATGTGCTTCCATTAGTCATTTCACTTTTTTCATCCTCCCCTTTTGATTTTGTTTATTTTGGTGTTTTTGGGCACTTCACATTTCAACAAATTTGTGTAAAACGAATAGTATTCGTTTTACCCAAAAGCGCTGCAATATTCCGAGTGACTCAAATTCTTCCACCTTTCTGTTATCCGATTAGTAATCGAATTGTTTTTTCCAGGTAATCCACACTGTTTGCTCACTCAATCGCAATGTCTTCCATCGTGAACACTCCAATCACTGGTCTCCAGGACATCTCCAACATGAGTATCATCAAAAATGTGGTGGACGAGATTCTGGAAACCGTGGAATTCATGGAACGTCTTCTGGTGAATGTGGAGAGCAGTTTGGAGGCTCCAGATGTAGTTGAAGTCGTCGTCGAAGCACCAGAGGCTGCCAACGTCACCAATCCATCTGAGAATCCAGCAGAACCACCAAGAATCGCAGAAGACGCTGAGGTAAAACTTGAAATTTCAAGAAATTCTTATTTTCAAATCTTCTATTTCCAGATTCTTGACGTCCAATCTCCAGAATCCTCTACTGTCGTGACTATTCATCTCAACCGTTCTCCTGAAGTTATCAATGTCTCCGTTGTCTTCACCGGGAATTCAGATGATTCTTCCGAAGTCGTTGCTGAGAATTCCTCTGACGTCTCCATCTCTAACTCCAGCAACCCCGTCGATGAGACTTCAGATGAAAACCATCAGGTGGAAGTCGGTAACAACGCGCTATCGGAGATGGCAAATATTTTCAATGTGTCTGGTACGTTGTCACAGAAGTCTGGAGGCCCACCAGCAAAGAAGCAAAGAATGGACATGCCACTTCAGACATATACACAAGAAGATTCTGATTCTGACGACAGTACTCAAGTGACGGTAAGTTCTTTCGATAGCTTCTAATTTCCCAAAATTTGAAATACCGATTTCAGATGGCTGCGACACCTCTCTCACAAGCTCTGGCTCAAATCACCGATAGCGCGATGCCTCCAAGTATGCTGAAGCAGCGAGACGATCGTGTCTATGATCGTTGTGTTCTAATCGGACAAATGATTGAAGAGGAGCACACGGAGCACGAAATCCAAATGCTGATTCAAAATCCTCGTCTGAGAACTGCACTCTATAGAAGATACCAAGAGAGAAACTTGCTCCACGAGCCCAGCAAGAGCCGCATGGAGCAGCTACCGATTTACGCGTATCTCATGGCCCCTCTCACCAAGGCAGCCTACATGGAAGGCCTTCAACGTGATAAGATGTGCACAGGAAATGACATCCATGTCAAGATTTTCGAGGCGTCTAGAATCAAAGACGCGAAGGTGTCTGATCTCGTCAGACAATACACTTCTGGACAGAAGACTGCGAAGATGTTCGGGATGGATATCTGGGCGATTCTGAATAATTACGAGAATGTGATGGGAGTGAAGAAGGTGTCAACACTCGGAGAAGTTCCAGATGGATCGTACTTGGTGTGCTATGGAGAGGTATTTACAGTAGCTTCACTGTTCTAGAAGTTTTTCAAAATGTTTTCCAGCTCCCCGACTTCCCTTCCATTCAATCCAAGAATCTTACATGTCTCATAGTGAAACCATCCAAACAATCCATCTGTCTCATATCTCAACAACTTGGCCATATTGTAAATGGTGGCATCGCTGGAGCGGCTTGTGGAAAACCTGAGCAACTTCTCACGTACTTTTGCTTCGGACCCAAGACATTGGAGTATCCGGAGCGTGTACTTGCTCAAAAGTTGTCATCTGCCTTTTCTCACTGTACTGGTGACAAGAGACAAATCAAGGACATCTACGCGGTCGATGGATATTTCTAATTGTTGTCTTACTAATTTTTGTTCTTTATTGTTATCTGTTGTTTTTTGTTATCTTACATGCTTTCTTCTGATCTTGAATAGTTTCTGAAGATCTCATCTGTTCCATTTGTTGTGTTTCTTACTGGTAATAAAGACTGCTCTAGCATTTCTCCTCTTACATTTCTATCGCTTCCACATTATCAGTCACCGAGCGTCCCGATGGCGCAGTCGGTAACACGACGGTCTGTTGTACAAGAGGTCAGTGGTTCAAGTTTTGGTGGTGGCGTCCAAAAGAATGAGTTTGACTGTCAGCCAAAAAATGCATGAGCGGCGTAAAAACGATTAGTAATCGTTTCGATTGGATCGATGATGATGAAAAAGCATCCGATTAGTAATCGGATTATACCAATGGTATAAAATCTGAAAATTGAATTTACACAATGTGTGAATTCTGAACTTGTCGGTTTACCAGTGGTAAACGTTCTTATTCTGTCGGTTCAAATTATTTGTGGTCGCATTTTCTTCTCGAGACCCAAAGTACAGTAACCTGTGAAATTATAAAATTGTTGGTCTAAAATGTGTGCATACTTCCTCATTCATTTCATTTCTCACTTCTTCTCCGCTTGTAATTCATTTGATTCGTAATTCATTTGTAGTTTAGAGCTCAGCTCTAAACTTTCGTTGTCAACGAATTTGTGAAAAACGAATAGTATTCGTTTTACCCAAAAGCGCTGCAGTATTCGGTCGCATTTTCGTTTCGAGACCCGAAGTAAAGTAATCCAAGAAATTCCAAAAACACTGGCATAAAATGTGCTCGGGACAGTCATTGCTGAGATAACTTCATTTTCACTCATTTTTAATCAGACCTCCAATTTTTATACCACTGGTATAATTAGCTATGAGAAATTCTTCCACCTTTTTGTTATCCGATTAGTAATCAAATTGTCTTTTCCAGGTAATCCACACTGTCTGCTCACTCAATCGCAATGTCGTTCATCTTGAACACTCCAAGAGGAATCACTGGACTCCAGGACATCACCGACGAGAGAATCATCAAAAAAGTTGTCGACGAGATTCTGGAAACCGTCGAGAAGGAGAATGAGGTCTATGAATTCATGGAATGTCTTCTGACGGATGTGGAGAGCAGTTTGGTTGCTCCAGATGTAGTTGAAGTCGTCGTCGAAGCACCAGAGGCTGCCAACGTCATCATCACATCTGGGAATGGTGCTGAACCAACAAGAATCGCAGAAGTCGTCGAGGTTAAATTGGAATTTCAAGAAATTCTTATTTTCAAATCTTCGCTTTTCAGATTCTTGACGTCCAATCTCCAGAGTCCTCTACTGCCGTGACAATCCACGCGAACCGTTCCCCTGAAGTCATCAACGTCTCTGGGGTCGTCACTGGGGCTTCAGATGATTCTTCCGAAGCCGTTGCTGAGAATTCATCTAACGTCTCTGTCTCTAACTCCAGCAACCCCGTTGATGGGACTTCAGATGAAAACCATCAGTCGGAAGTCGGTAACAACGCGCTATTGGAGATGGCAGGAATATTTAATGTGTCTGGTACGTCGTCGCAGAAGTCTGGAGGTCCACCAGCAAAGAAGCAGAGAATGGACATGCCACTTCAGACATTCACAACAGAAGATTCTGATTTTGACGACAGCATTCATGATACGGTAAGTTTTTTTTAGCTTCTAATTTCCCAAAACGTAAAATATCAAATTTCAGATGGTTGCCACACCTCTCTCAGAAGCTCTGCTTCGAATCACCAATCGCGGGATGTCTGATGTTCCAAGTATGCGCAAACATCGAGACGATCGTGTCTATGATCGTTGTGTTCTAATCGGACAAATGATTGAGGAAGAGCACACGGAGCACGAAATCCAAATGCTGATCCAGAATCCTCGTCTGAGAACTGCACTCTATAGAAGATACCAAGAGAGAAACATGCTCCATGAGCCCAGCAAAAGCCGAATGGAGCAACTTCCCATCTACGCTTTTCTGATGACTCCACTGACCAAGGCAGCTTACATGGAAGGCCTTCAACGTGATAAGATGTGCACAGGAAATGACATCCATGTCAAGATTTTCGAGGCGTCTAGAATCAAGGACGCGGAGGTCGCTGAGCTCGTCAGACAATACACGTCTGGACAGAAAACTGCGAAGATGTTTGGGATGGACATCTGGGCGATTCTGAATAATTATGAGAATGTGATGGGAGTGAAGAAGGTGACAACACTCGGAGATGTTCCCGATGGAGCGTATTTGGTGTGCTATGGAGAGGTATATACAGTAGCTTCACTGTTCTAGAAGTTTTTCAAAATGTTTTCCAGCTCCCCGACTTCCTTCCATTCAATCCAAGAATCTTACATGTCTCATAGTGAAACCATCCAAACAATCCATCTGTCTCATATCTCAACAACTCGGCCATATTGTAAATGGTGGCATCGCCGGAGCGGCTTGTGGAAAACCTGAGCAACTTCTCACGTACTTTTGCTTCGGACCCAAGACATTGGAGTATCCGGAGCGTGTACTTGCTCAAAAGTTGTCATCTGCCTTTTCTCACTGTACTGGTGACAAGAGACAAATCAAGGACATCTACGCGGTCGATGGATATTTCTAATTTTTGTTTTACTAATTTTTGTTCTTTATTGTTATCTGTTGTTTTTTGTTATCTTACATGCTTTTTTCTGATCTCAAGTAGCTTCTGAAGATCTCATCTGTTCCATTTGTTGTGCTTAATACTAGAAGTAAAGACTGCTCTAGACTCCTCCTCTTACATTTCTATCGCTTCTACCTTTCCTATCACCGAGCGTCCCGGTGGCGCATCCGGTAACACGGCGCGCTGTCGTACAAAAGAGTGCTGGTTCAAGTTTTGGTGGTGGCAGCTCGTTGTTTGTTGAGACCCAACTACAATATGAGTTTGACTCTCTGCCAAAAAATGAACGTAAAAAACGGTTAGTAACCGTTTCGATACGGGGATCAATGCAAAATGAGGAAAAAGCATCCGATTAGTATTCGGATGGTATAAAATTTGAAATGTTGAAATTACGCAATGTGTGAATTTGAAAAACATTGTTCTTGTTCCGGGAACAAATTTTCCTTTGATATCTAGCTACAGTAGGAGTTGAAAAATTGAACGTACACATTGTGTAAATTCTAAAAACCGTGTTCGAATTCCAGTTATACGTTTGGTCGCATTGTCGCGTCAAGACCCAAGGTACAGTAACCTTGAAAACACGGAATTGTTGGCCTAAAATAGGAACCAATCATTCACTACTTCTCATTCATTGCATTTCTTGTTTCCAACCTGCTTCTTCTCTTGTGATGTGTGAATCGTTTTGATGGAAGTATTTGTGCACTGCACGATTTGTGTCAGTCAGTAAAACGCTTTGGTCGCATTTTCGCTTCGAGACCCAACTACAGTACCCAGAGTAATACCAAAACAATTGGCCTAATTTGTGTTTCCATCAGTCACTTTATTCTTCCCATCCTCTAACTTTGATTTTGATTACTTTGATGTTCTGACACAACAAAAGTTTTTTGTGCACTTCAAATTTCAACGAATTTGTGTCAAACGAACAGTACTCGTTTTACACAAAAAACAGTATTCTAAGGGCCGCATTTTCTTCTCAAGACCCGAAGTACAGTAATCCAAGAAGTTCCAAAAATACTGGCCTAAAATGGGCACCAACCAGTTACTCTTCATCAGTTTTTCATTTCTATTTTCAACTATTTCCTTTACAAAGTGTACTCAATTTAGGCCCATAATTTGGAATTTCTCGGGTTACTGTACTTGGGTCTCGAAGGGAAAGTGCGGCTTCAGGAGTTTTATGGTTCACGAATTTATCTAAAATTTGCAGTGCAAATTTTTCAAAAGATGTTTCCGAACGTGTGGTGTGATCTGATTAGTAATCGGATGTTTTTTCATCATCATTCATGAAAAAAACGATTACTAACCGTTTTTGCGCCCATTCATTTTTTGGCTGACAGTCAAACTTCTACTTTGTAAAGGAAATAGTTGAAAATAGAAATGAAAAACTGATGAAGAGTAACTGGTTGGTGCCCATTTTAGGCCAGTATTTTTGGAACTTCTTGGATTACTGTACTTCGGGTCTTGAGAAGAAAATGCGGCCCTTAGAATACTGTTTTTTTGTGTAAAACGAGTACTGTTCGTTTGACACAAATTCGTTGAAATTTGAAGTGCACAAAAAACTTTTGTTGTGTCAGAACATCAAAGTAATCAAAATCAAAGTTAGAGGATGGGAAGAATAAAGTGACTGATGGAAACACAAATTAGGCCAATTGTTTTGGTATTACTCTGGGTACTGTAGTTGGGTCTCGAAGCGAAAATGCGACCAAAGCGTTTTACTGACTGACACAAATCGTGCAGTGCACAAATACTTCCATCAAAACGATTCACACATCACAAGAGAAGAAGCAGGTTGGAAACAAGAAATGCAATGAATGAGAAGTAGTGAATGATTGGTTCCTATTTTAGGCCAACAATTCCGTGTTTTCAAGGTTACTGTACCTTGGGTCTTGACGCGACAATGCGACCAAACGTATAACTGGAATTCGAACACGGTTTTTAGAATTTACACAATGTGTACGTTCAATTTTTCAACTCCTACTGTAGCTAGATATCAAAGGAAAATTTGTTCCCGGAACAAGAACAATGTTTTTCAAATTCACACATTGCGTAATTTCAACATTTCAAATTTTATACCATCCGAATACTAATCGGATGCTTTTTCCTCATTTTGCATTGATCCCCGTATCGAAACGGTTACTAACCGTTTTTTACGTTCATTTTTTGGCAGAGAGTCAAACTCATATTGTAGTTGGGTCTCAACAAACAACGAGCTGCCACCACCAAAACTTGAACCAGCACTCTTTTGTACGACAGCGCGCCGTGTTACCGGATGCGCCACCGGGACGCTCGGTGATAGGAAAGGTAGAAGCGATAGAAATGTAAGAGGAGGAGTCTAGAGCAGTCTTTACTTCTAGTATTAAGCACAACAAATGGAACAGATGAGATCTTCAGAAGCTACTTGAGATCAGAAAAAAAGCATGTAAGATAACAAAAAACAACAGATAACAATAAAGAACAAAAATTAGTAAAACAAAAATTAGAAATATCCATCGACCGCGTAGATGTCCTTGATTTGTCTCTTGTCACCAGTACAGTGAGAAAAGGCAGATGACAACTTTTGAGCAAGTACACGCTCCGGATACTCCAATGTCTTGGGTCCGAAGCAAAAGTACGTGAGAAGTTGCTCAGGTTTTCCACAAGCCGCTCCGGCGATGCCATCATTTACAATATGGCCGAGTTGTTGAGATATGAGACAGATGGATTGTTTGGATGGTTTCACTATGAGACATGTAAGATTCTTGGATTGAATGGAAGGGAAGTCGGGGAGCTGGAAAACATTTTGAAAAACTTCTAGAACAGTGAAGCTACTGTATATACCTCTCCATAGCACACCAAATACGCTCCATCGGGAACATCTCCGAGTGTTGTCACCTTCTTCACTCCCATCACATTCTCATAATTATTCAGAATCGCCCAGATGTCCATCCCAAACATCTTCGCAGTTTTCTGTCCAGACGTGTATTGTCTGACGAGCTCAGCGACCTCCGCGTCCTTGATTCTAGACGCCTCGAAAATCTTGACATGGATGTCATTTCCTGTGCACATCTTATCACGTTGAAGGCCTTCCATGTAAGCTGCCTTGGTCAGTGGAGTCATCAGAAAAGCGTAGATGGGAAGTTGCTCCATTCGGCTTTTGCTGGGCTCATGGAGCATGTTTCTCTCTTGGTATCTTCTATAGAGTGCAGTTCTCAGACGAGGATTCTGGATCAGCATTTGGATTTCGTGCTCCGTGTGCTCTTCCTCAATCATTTGTCCGATTAGAACACAACGATCATAGACACGATCGTCTCGATGTTTGCGCATACTTGGAACATCAGACATCCCGCGATTGGTGATTCGAAGCAGAGCTTCTGAGAGAGGTGTGGCAACCATCTGAAATTTGATATTTTACGTTTTGGGAAATTAGAAGCTAAAAAAAACTTACCGTATCATGAATGCTGTCGTCAAAATCAGAATCTTCTGTTGTGAATGTCTGAAGTGGCATGTCCATTCTCTGCTTCTTTGCTGGTGGACCTCCAGACTTCTGCGACGACGTACCAGACACATTAAATATTCCTGCCATCTCCAATAGCGCGTTGTTACCGACTTCCGACTGATGGTTTTCATCTGAAGTCCCATCAACGGGGTTGCTGGAGTTAGAGACAGAGACGTTAGATGAATTCTCAGCAACGGCTTCGGAAGAATCATCTGAAGCCCCAGTGACGACCCCAGAGACGTTGATGACTTCAGGGGAACGGTTCGCGTGGATTGTCACGGCAGTAGAGGACTCTGGAGATTGGACGTCAAGAATCTGAAAAGCGAAGATTTGAAAATAAGAATTTCTTGAAATTCCAATTTAACCTCGACGACTTCTGCGATTCTTGTTGGTTCAGCACCATTCCCAGATGTGATGATGACGTTGGCAGCCTCTGGTGCTTCGACGACGACTTCAACTACATCTGGAGCAACCAAACTGCTCTCCACATCCGTCAGAAGACATTCCATGAATTCATAGACCTCATTCTCCTTCTCGACGGTTTCCAGAATCTCGTCGACAACTTTTTTGATGATTCTCTCGTCGGTGATGTCCTGGAGTCCAGTGATTCCTCTTGGAGTGTTCAAGATGAACGACATTGCGATTGAGTGAGCAGACAGTGTGGATTACCTGGAAAAGACAATTTGATTACTAATCGGATAACAAAAAGGTGGAAGAATTTCTCATAGCTAATTATACCAGTGGTATAAAAATTGGAGGTCTGATTAAAAATGAGTGAAAATGAAGTTATCTCAGCAATGACTGTCCCGAGCACATTTTATGCCAGTGTTTTTGGAATTTCTTGGATTACTTTACTTCGGGTCTCGAAACGAAAATGCGACCGAATACTGCAGCGCTTTTGGGTAAAACGAATACTATTCGTTTTTCACAAATTCGTTGACAACGAAAGTTTAGAGCTGAGCTCTAAACTACAAATGAATTACGAATCAAATGAATTACAAGCGGAGAAGAAGTGAGAAATGAAATGAATGAGGAAGTATGCACACATTTTAGACCAACAATTTTATAATTTCACAGGTTACTGTACTTTGGGTCTCGAGAAGAAAATGCGACCACAAATAATTTGAACCGACAGAATAAGAACGTTTACCACTGGTAAACCGACAAGTTCAGAATTCACACATTGTGTAAATTCAATTTTCAGATTTTATACCATTGGTATAATCCGATTACTAATCGGATGCTTTTTCATCATCATCGATCCAATCGAAACGATTACTAATCGTTTTTACGCCGCTCATGCATTTTTTGGCTGACAGTCAAACTCATTCTTTTGGACGCCACCACCAAAACTTGAACCACTGACCTCTTGTACAACAGACCGTCGTGTTACCGACTGCGCCATCGGGACGCTCGGTGACTGATAATGTGGAAGCGATAGAAATGTAAGAGGAGAAATGCTAGAGCAGTCTTTATTACCAGTAAGAAACACAACAAATGGAACAGATGAGATCTTCAGAAACTATTCAAGATCAGAAGAAAGCATGTAAGATAACAAAAAACAACAGATAACAATAAAGAACAAAAATTAGTAAGACAACAATTAGAAATATCCATCGACCGCGTAGATGTCCTTGATTTGTCTCTTGTCACCAGTACAGTGAGAAAAGGCAGATGACAACTTTTGAGCAAGTACACGCTCCGGATACTCCAATGTCTTGGGTCCGAAGCAAAAGTACGTGAGAAGTTGCTCAGGTTTTCCACAAGCCGCTCCAGCGATGCCACCATTTACAATATGGCCAAGTTGTTGAGATATGAGACAGATGGATTGTTTGGATGGTTTCACTATGAGACATGTAAGATTCTTGGATTGAATGGAAGGGAAGTCGGGGAGCTGGAAAACATTTTGAAAAACTTCTAGAACAGTGAAGCTACTGTAAATACCTCTCCATAGCACACCAAGTACGATCCATCTGGAACTTCTCCGAGTGTTGACACCTTCTTCACTCCCATCACATTCTCGTAATTATTCAGAATCGCCCAGATATCCATCCCGAACATCTTCGCAGTCTTCTGTCCAGAAGTGTATTGTCTGACGAGATCAGACACCTTCGCGTCTTTGATTCTAGACGCCTCGAAAATCTTGACATGGATGTCATTTCCTGTGCACATCTTATCACGTTGAAGGCCTTCCATGTAGGCTGCCTTGGTGAGAGGGGCCATGAGATACGCGTAAATCGGTAGCTGCTCCATGCGGCTCTTGCTGGGCTCGTGGAGCAAGTTTCTCTCTTGGTATCTTCTATAGAGTGCAGTTCTCAGACGAGGATTTTGAATCAGCATTTGGATTTCGTGCTCCGTGTGCTCCTCTTCAATCATTTGTCCGATTAGAACACAACGATCATAGACACGATCATCTCGCTGCTTCAGCATACTTGGAGGCATCGCGCTATCGGTGATTTGAGCCAGAGCTTGTGAGAGAGGTGTCGCAGCCATCTGAAATCGGTATTTCAAATTTTGGGAAATTAGAAGCTATCGAAAGAACTTACCGTCACTTGAGTACTGTCGTCAGAATCAGAATCTTCTTGTGTATATGTCTGAAGTGGCATGTCCATTCTTTGCTTCTTTGCTGGTGGGCCTCCAGACTTCTGTGACAACGTACCAGACACATTGAAAATATTTGCCATCTCCGATAGCGCGTTGTTACCGACTTCCACCTGATGGTTTTCATCTGAATGTTGACCTAGAATGTGTCCCAGATATTCATTGTTCTCACAACTTCCTTTTTTCCGTTTCTGCATAAATGTGCACTGCAAAAATTTCATAATTTTTCAGGTAATCTATAATGTCTGCTGATTCCACCGCAATGACTTCCATCGAAAACATCACCCTTCTTATTTCGAAAATTCAGGACTCTGAAGTTCAAAAGGTACATATTTTTGCATTTTGAAAACTTTCATAACTCAATTTCAGAAAACTTCCGAGAATATCACAGTTACAACCATCAAGGAGGAAGTTCCAGATTCAGATGATTCTGAAAATGAGGGAAATCCAAAGAAAAAGAAGAAAGTGACAGTAGTCGAAGATTCTGAAGTGAGCGACGTGGAAGAGGACTTCAAGCCTATTCTAAAGACTGAGGTTGGTCAAGGATCAGAAGATTTGGAGATTCCGGAAAACATCGTAACTTCTGAAGTCTTTAGAGATGTTGAGGTAAGAATTTTGTGCGAAATCCAAGAGATTCACCGAAAATTTAGATGCCAGATGACGTCGTCATGGAACGCCTTCTGACGGAGGTGGAGAAGACTCCAGACGTTTCTACTGTAGTTGTCAAACCAGCGGATCCATCTGATGACACCGCTGCAATGAATGAAGAATCTCCAAGAAATGGTGGCGACGTTGAGGTAAGAGCTCAGATTTTATGAAAGTTCTAATTTTCATTTCCAGATGCCACACGCAGAATCTCCAGAAGTCTCAGTAGTCATCAGGGTTGCCGGAAGTCATTTTCCTGAAGTCATCGTTGTTTCTCCAGAAGTCGTTAACACCCAAGGCTCTGCTCCAGAAGTATTTCACGTTGACGTTGATAAGGATTCATCTAGTACTACCAGAAGCGTTAGCGAGTCTTCGGATGAGAATAACTCAGATGGCGTGGAGGTATACAATTTCAAACCTGATAATTTCAAAACAAAACGTTATTTTAGGTAACTGAACAGCAATCTGATCAGGCCGAGGACATCCAAATCAACAAAACAGGAATCCGTGACTCTCTCGATGACTCTTCAGATGAAGACCGTCATAGGGAACTCGGTTACAGCGTGATGTCGAAAGTAGCCAACATTTTTTCTACATCTACTGATAAATCGGGTCCACCTCCAAAAAAGCAGAAGATAACCAGAATACTTCATATATCTACATCAGAAGATTCCGATTCTGACGACAGTACTCAGAATACAGTAGGCTCAAGTTTCCAGCTTTCAAAACTTTATGCATCGAATTTCAGATGGTTCCCACATCTTCATCTCTCTCAGAAGCTCTGCTTCAAATCACCGATAGCGCGATGCCATCCGGACCCCCAAGTATGCTGAAACACCGTGATGAAGGTGTCTATAATCATTGTGTTGCCATTGGAAAAAAGATCAAAGAGGAGCATTCGAAAGAGCAAATAAACCTGCTCATTCATTTCTCTACTGCACGGAATGAGCTCTACCAGAGGTACTATAGAAGCGGCTGGCTCCATAAGCCCAACAAGACAAAAATGGAGCAACTCCCTATCTACGCATACCTGATGGCACCACTCACCAAAAAAGTCTATATGGAGGGTCTCAGAAACGACAAAGTCCAGACTGCCAACGACATTCATGTGAAGATTTTTGAAGCTTCTCGATTCGACGACGCCAGCACTGCGGAATGTCTAGAAATGTCGATTTCTGAAAGAATTCAGAGTTCCACTCTCAAGATTTGCTTGTCGTTGATCAGAGAGGCGAACGAGATTTGGAGAGACTTAGCGACTGGAAAAATCGAGAACTTTGTGAAGGATATGAAAATTTTGGATAGTTTGGAGAAAGTCCCGGATAATGGATTTTTGGTCTGCTTTAAGAAGGTGAGGCTACACTAATATTGGCATAACTCGCTTAAATCGCATTCTTATGAGTTAAAAATAATATCAAAATGTAGATGTCAGCGAGATCTATATCTTTGTTATAATTTGGGCCAAATGTCTACTCGTTAATGTATCGCGGGCCGGGCTGTAACGGTTTTTTGACCTTTTTACCGTTTTTCAGCATTTTTTTCCGGTCCCCGGCATGTTAGCTACTAGCCATCCGCCCCGTATCAGGTCACAGAAGTAGAACTCGCAGAGATAAACATTTTGGTATATTTTTCATTTCATAAGATGGCGATTTGAGCGCGTTTGCAAGTTTCCTAATATGTATCTAACAAAACTATTATAATTCCAGCTCCCCGACATCGCCACTATCCAATCCAAGCATCTCAATTGTCTTATCATCGAGCCATCTTTCGCAACCACTGGTCTCATTCTAAACCACACCAAACAATGTGTCCGCGGAAGTGTCCACGAATCCGCGTATCGAGGAAATCAGGGAATTTTGAGCTATTATTGCTTTGGACCCAAAATCAAGCCATTGGAGGATGATGTGAGACGTAAGACTTCGACAAACTTGGTTTCGGCATTTCGATTCTCGATGGGAGACTACTCGGCCAAGTTCAAACTCTATTCAATTCGTGGTTATTTTTAGAAATTCATAGTTTTTTGTTGTAATTCGTTGTTGTTGTTGTTGTTGTTATCTAACCCTGATCTCTAATGATCGATCTGTTCAATTTGTTGTGTCTCATTATGGAAATAAAGTACATTCCAGGAAAAGTTATGAATAGAGTTTTACCATAAAACCTACAGTAATCGCATCGCACCTTATTACAAACATTATAAGCCTTTAGCTGACTAGAGCTATCTAGAATCAGTGTTAGTGCGGTATTTCAGTAGGAGCTTCTACTAGATTGATATTTATTACACTTATTACACATGGAAAAGAATGAAAAATTTATTCAGAGTTACTGTTAAAAATTGACAATTAAACTTTAAAACAAATTCCAATCGGTAATTCTCCTGGCATTAATTTGAGATCCTCATGGTCATACTGCAAATAACACGATTTTAAAATATGACTTGAAAGAAACTAAAGCTTACCTTTGAGATTCAACTTTTTTATTTCGTCTTCTCCATTGTTTACCGCCTTCTTCACGATGGTCCGGATGACGTCTCCTCTGATTCTCTCGTAGAATTCTTGGTTTCTTTTTGATGGACCATCCTTGTTGGTGCGACCATGTTCGCACATCGTTGTTCTTCTGCAGTGCGAGCTCTCTTCCTTTGTTGACGGACAGGTTCCCTGAAAAAGGCAAGTCTGGTACTCCTCAGAGTACTGATGACGCTTACCTTGCGAATTTGCTCAACAGAGTAGTATCCATCAGCTTTTCCACTGCAAGCATTTGTAGAGATGATGTCGGATCTACTCACTGTAGAAGAGACCAGCAGCACAGGAACTGACCAGAGAGCAGCCTGAAAACAAAAATACTCATAGCACTAACAAATTTTGGAAAACAAAACCCTTACCATGAATGCATTGAACGTAGTCCTTCGAGCAGTATGGAAGAGCGTAGATTCCATCTGGACGTCCATAGAATGAGAACGCTTCAGCAATTGGAGTGGTGTCAACTGGTTCTGGGTACTTGTCTCGCTTGTATCCATACTTTAGTGCTTTTGAATGCTTCGATGCTTGGAGCTGGCTTGTACTCTGGACAACCTTTCACATCTTTCCGCTTCATCGATCAGCTTCTCTGTTTCGACAGAGATCGTCTTCTTTTTCGGGATCCGGGGTAGTCCTTGAACGGACTTTGCGTTGTCCGTGTTCTTTCTTGGAATTCCCAGGAGTTTTTCCTCATTGAAGAGCACTTCTCCGGACATTTTGAGGACTTCTTCCTTTTTCCTGTAAAACAAAATGTAATTTTTTCCAAATTTCGGGAGGATTTGTGATTTTTTTTTCTACGCTCGGCATCCTTTTCCTCCTTGACATATGGCTCCTGGACGTTTGGAAAAAAGTGAGTTATTTTCCCCGTTCCAGGTAAAATCCAATTTTTAAAAAAAACCTCATTTTTAGTGATTTTTTCATGATTGCTGTCGGAATGTCTTAAGCTCGACTATATAATTCTAAAGACATTTCGGCATCAAACATGAAAAAATCATATTCGAAACTCAGTCCGAAACGGACCGGTCCGTAACTCGTTTAAAACTCAAGATTATGGGGTGAAAAATATGCCAAAATGTATATCTCAACGAGTTCTATGACACTGACCTACAACGGGCAGGGAAAAAGGCCAGAAACCGAAAAGAAATTGTCAAAAAAGTAATTCAGACTCGGCCCGCGGTACATTACATTTTGCTATTTGGGCCGTAGTAGATCAGAGACATAGATCTCGCCGAGATCTACGTTTTGGAATATTTTTCAGCTCATACTATTGCTGTTTAAGCTAGTAACGATCCGTGTCGGCCCGGTTTGCAAGTATGCATAAAATAAAGGGAGCCGAGGGAAGCATTTATGAAATTATAATATTCATTTGAATCGACGTGGAATCCCATGAAGAATTGAAAATCCTCAGGGAGGTAGGCCAGAAAGTTAATTTGAAAAAGTTAAAAGTCGAAAAGAGCCAAATAGGATTTCGACGGCTCACAACTTCTTTTAACCTGTTTTGTGACCCAATTCAGTAGATTCATGTAAAAATATTAATACGTTGGTTTATTTCAGAATATCGGGTATTGATCTCAAGTTCTTTATCAGAACCCGAAAAAAAGAGACCAACTCACTAAATCTATGGATACTCGAGATCATCGGCTTAATTAAGTTTAATTTGATCGATGAATGGGTCCACTTATTTTGGAGAACTCAAACTTTCCAGATCTTCAGATCTTTATGTCTGTTTCTTATAACTTTTTATAATATCCAAAATGTTAACGATAGTCCATCAAATGAATTTTTAATGAATCATACAGATCAGAAGTAGAACTTCATTTTTGTAGTTGACAACTTTTTAGTACGGACACACTCTAGCAAGTTACGTATCGACAAAGTAATTTCTCCCTCAAATCGGCCAATTTTAGTGCAAAAAATAGTGATTTTGTTGTCAACTACAAAAATGAAGCTCTACTTTTGAACTATCTAACTATTTCAATTTTTTCAAATTAAGATAACTTTTCAGTCTGTGGCACACCTTCAAAAACGACCTTTTTCGCAATGGCGGGCAGAACCAAATCAGAAAAAAACTCACCTTTAATACATCGTCTCTACAATTAAATAGTAAAACAAAATAAATAACTAGAATTAGAGTTCAATAAAAATAAGAATACATTTTTTCGGAGTCTATTCAGTAAGACCCCTAGGACAAATGAAATGAAGATAAAGAGAAGAGAAGTGGCACACCGGTGTCCGGGGTCCCTTCTCTTGCTCTCTCATTATCCCTCACACTATTTCTTGGGTCTATTACACTATGTTATCAGGAGAAATTGGAGAGAGAGATAGGTCATTATCGAGAAAAAGAGGGGAGAAACGAGTGTTATTTACATCATGTTGCTCTTTGCTTCCAACAGCTGGCGTGTCTTTGACGCGTACGACTGGGGTGCCGTTGGCGCGTTTGAAGTTTAGAATGTCGAAACTGATGTAGTTTTATAGATATCGACCTGAAAGTTTTTGGGTGTGATGCTGAGGTGTTAGAGATGGTATTAGTTTCAAAAAATGTCAAAAATTTTAATTTTAAAAAATCTTTGAATTTCAAACACCCGCTCGAATATTATTATCCCCGTGTTTGTCTTGTTTGTAATTAGAAGCAGCGTGATCGGTAACATTTCAATCAGCGAATAGAGCGTCCAAAAACGTTTTTTGGTTAATTTTAATGAGACTTTGAAACCACAAAAATTCTATAGGAGGCAGTTGAAAAATATAACGGAATGCCGTTATAATACAGTATTTACGGTAAATTGAACTTGTTTATATCCCTGATGCCTATGCTTCTTTGTACACTCGTAAGCAATGCTCCGACGCGTCCTAGGCGCGCCAGGTTCTCTAGGCTCCTGACATGTTCTCCAGCAAACGGAAATGAGAAATCGAGAGAAAAACCTCTCCTTCACGCATTATCCAAATTTCCTCTCTCTTGCGCTGTCCCTTTTATTCCCCCGACCGGAAAAAGAGGAACACATTCCCCTCTCTCTGCCTCTCACTCCTATTACTAAACCCTCATTTTCCCGAAAAGGATGAGAGAATGCGCGCAGAGAAAAAGAGAAGTCCTTCTCTAAATAGAATATCGACGAATACTCCATTTGTGTGCCTCCGCTCCCCTTAACATCACACGAGGTACACCTTGTCTTTCAGGTGACCTTCTGGTTGGCTGCCGAAAAAATGTATTCCTATTTTTATTGAGATCTAATTTGTTTTTTTATTGCTGTCATATTCCAACGGGTTATTGGTTTTTTCTGTGAAGGATTTGTGATAGAAGGTGAGGGAAATTTCAAAAAAATTTCACGTTTCACATACAAAGTTCCAGCTGGAACCGCAAAGACAGATCTGGCGCTAAAAAACAAACTTAATCAAAGAAAACTGCAGAAGCGCTACAATACGGCCAATGAATCGGCAGAGGAAACCGAAATGGATCCACTCGTTGATTACACATTCGATTTATCACCCGAAGAGATCAATGAAGCCAAAGAGGTGAGTGTGGAGAAATTCATCCCAGAAATACCAGAAAAAGTCAAAGTGAACACCACAGTTTCAGGAAAAACATTCCAACTCATGAGCAAGAATCTCGTCGACATTCCCACATTTCACGGAGACATCGAACAATGGGAAGCATTCTACCAAGTGTTCAAAATAATGGTTGAGGAAGATGATAGCAAGATGTAATGAAACACAACATACTACGGAAGTCTCATGTATCAGGTAAGCCATTTGACCTGATTTCCGCTTTCAAAACTGATAGAACAGAATTCGAAATTGCTCTATTGAGACTTGGGCATTTTCAGTTGAAAAAACCAACTTTGGGGGTGTAAAACAGAGCTTCATTTTTGTAATTGACAATTTTATATTAGTTCCACCCACTTTTGAGGCATGCGCCTTTGAAGATGGTAAGTCCGAGAAGCAAGAAAACGCGCTCTTTCTCACTGTCGGGTTATGAGACGCATATCTCAAAAGTGGGCGGAGCTAACAAAATGTTGTCAACTACAAAAATAAAGCTCTATTTGTGATCTATATATTCCATGAACAATCTACTTGATACTTGATGGGACTATCAGGATTACCATAACACACACTCAAAGTTGGTCAATTTCAACTGAAAACGACCAAAGTTTACAACCTTTTTTGGACGTCTCAAATTTACTTAAAATTAAAAATTTCAACTAAAAAGAGCATCTTTTCAGGTAAACCAAAAAATGGAACATCTGCAACAGCTCACTGTGTGGGAATCAACAACGGATCCACAACATGATGTTATGCACCAACCCTGAAGAACTCAACGGTCCCAAAAAAGAGCGCGAGTGGCTGAGACTAGGAAGATGCCCACCACGGATGGAGAAGAAGGCCAAAAATCAACAAAGATGATCTGTCCAAACCCAAAATTCCTATATGGGTATCAGAAGGAAAGAAAAGACCAATGGATGAACTCCCTCACCGAGACGTTAATTGAAAGGTGTATTTTTTCCTGAATAAATTGTTAACAAAAAACAAAATTTCGATTCATAAAAAATTTATATTCATTTGCAAAATTCACAATTTTTTGAGTGATCAAGTCAATTATATAAGAGCAGGTTCCTCGTGGAATTGCATGGACGAAGAAGTCGAAGAAGTGCTCCACCACGGTCAGCTGAACCATAATTGTTTTGTTTTGTCCTCGATGACATAATTGCTGCTTCGACATGGGATCATTTTGAATATCTTCTTTTTGTCCCAGTAACCTCCACAAGATGCTCACCTAAATATTTTACAAATAAAAACATTTTTAAAGAAAAATCATTTAATACTTACAATTATTGGGACCAACCAAAACATTGATTATAGCATTAGCCGGGGTGTTAGATGGTTGGCTGTTGAAGTGGTGCATGTTTGAAGTGATGCATGTAGGAGTGAAGATATCTAGAAAATGGTGTATTGTGAGGACGACGCTGTGTATCGTAACGTTCTTCAACTTCAACTTGTGAACTTTTACTACCTGCACCGTCCTTCGGGACTCTAAAACGAGACATTGGGATTTATCATTCTTATACAGTGCGCGTCATAAATATGTGCCACCCCCCAAAATTGAGGTTTCTGAGAAAAGTACAAACTTTCGAAACAAATCATTATTAAAATCGAATTCAGCACACAAAAAAATCTATATTCACAACTTTCCACAAAAAAATTCGAAAAAATACGGCCACACCACCAAAAAGTTGAAAAAACGGCCGCGTCATAAATATGTGCCACCTCCCAAAAAAGGGTGGTTTTGGAATTTTTTCTTCTTTTTTTCAGTTTTTTTGTTGATTTTTATTCTTTTCTGCCAGTCTTTCGTATTTTTGTTTAGATTCAGAGTTTTCACTGAAAATCTCATAGGAACTTAACATATTCTGTTTTTTTGGCAATTTCCGAGAGAGAACAGTGAATCAGTTCTTCAGATTACTGTAAGTACTGTAATTGTAAGATGTGCATGACATTATGACGGTATGATGTGCAGGCCATTTGCCTCAAATTTTAGGCCACTGGAAATTAGCTTTAGGAATGCTTCTCGCATTCATTCATCTCATTTTGGCCCAAATGTCGCGCTCCACTCTCCTTTCTCTGGAAGAACAAGCCAAAATTGACCTTATGGTGGAGTTAGAACTCAACTTTTCGGAGATGTCTAGGATTATCAACCGTTCCCGAGGATGTATCAGAAGATATGTTAAAGATCCACTGGCATACGGTACAGCGAAGAGTCCTGGGCGCCCAAGAAGTCTCAACAGCCGAGAAGAAAGAACTGTAGTTAGATGCGTCTCCAACACTATCAAATCTGCTACGGATGTTATTGGGGAGCTTAGTCTTGACGTCTCCAAATCAACAGTTTTGAGAACCTTCCATCGATCCGGTATTTTACAACAAGCCGTTCTGAAACCAGTTCCCAGAATGACTGACGTTCATAAAGCAAAGAGACTCGAATTTGCGAAGAACAATATGGCGGTGGATTGGAGCAAAGTGGGTTCATTTCTATGACTATCTCAAACTTTTTCATATTTTCAGATCGTATGGTCCGACGAGAAGAAATTCAACTTGGATGGACCCGATGGAGCTCATCACTACTGGCGAGACCTGCGAAAGGATCCATTGATGTTTTCGAAAAGAAACTTTGGAGGTGGATCACTGATGGTATGGGGAGCATTCTGCAACAACAAGGTCGTTTCGTTAGAGTTCGTGACTTGTAAGATGGATTCTGCCTATTATCAAGCTACTCTTCAAAAAGGAATCGTCCCATTCTTCAATCGTGGAAACCGCAGAAAGACGCACACATTTCAGCAGGACAATGCTGCGATTCATAAGAGCCACGCCACGATGAATTGGTTTCAGTCAAAAAAGATCAAGGTCCTGGACTGGCCAGCGAATTCTACCGATCTCAATCCGATCGAAAACATCTGGGGTCTTCTCGCCAGAGCTGTGTATCGCAATGGCAAACAGTTTCAAACTGTTTCAGATCTGAAGGACACCATTATGGATGAGTGGAACAAACTACAGCCATCGTACCTTGAAACCCTCACCAACAGTATGCCGAACCGCTTGTGTCAAGTCATGCAGAACTATGGAGGACCGACTTCATACTGATTTTTTATTGTTTTCTTGTTTCACCATGATTGTTCTCGTTGTTATTTGTTAATAAACATTTTTTTCAAAGTTCAGACCTTACCTTTTCTGGTTGATGATTGGAACATGAAAACCAGATAGTCAACATCCGAATTTCTCCGAGATTTTGAAGGAAAAACTCTGAATCTAAACAAAAATACGAAAGACTGGCAGAAAAGAATAAAAATCAACAAAAAAACTTAAAAAAAAGAAGAAAAAATTCCAAAACCACCCTTTTTTGGGAGGTGGCACATATTTATGACGCGGCCGTTTTTTCAACTTTTTGGTGGTGTGGCCGTATTTTTTCGAATTTTTTTGTGGGAAGTTGTGAATATAGGTTTTTTTGTGTGCTGAATTCGATTTTAATAATGATTTGTTTCGAAAGTTTGTACTTTTCTCAGAAACCTCAATTTTGGGGGGTGGCACATATTTATGACGCGCACTGTATTTAATACGGGTGTGGGGTTTGTCCGCATCTCTGTCACAATGTCGGAGTTTTATTCTCAATTTCCAAATTACAAATTATCGTCGAAACGGTTTTCATGAGAAAACGCGTCAGCCTAAGCTGTTATATTATAACAAAACCAACTCACTTCAAGTACTTCCTGAATTCGTCTTTTTTCTCATCCTCAGATATAATCAGATCCACATTATTCACCAAAATGTGATCTGTTGTATCTCCGATGATCGTCTCCTTATGGAGGATTCGAAGCTTTCGAAGACTTTCGGCATTGAAGAGTTGGTTGACAAGCTAAAAAACAGAGAGGTAATGGGTTATGAACTCCAAGATAAGTATCAATAACTCACTCGAAGTTTCAGGAGACTTGCAATATCTTTCGTTTCTCCTGTGAGCTTGTCTTTCCTCCTTATTTATCGATCGGCGCAGTGCCACATCCCTCTTTTCCACCAGACGGAGCTTGAACAAATAAAAATTACAATTGTCATTTTTCAACATTCTTACTTACCTTCTTTGGATCATTACAAAAAAAAATAAAAATTAGAATTCAATAAAAAGCAGAGAACGCATTGTTCGACAAACCATTCAGTAGGTTATCGGAAAGTGAATTATGACGAAACGGAGAAAGAATAGCGAAAGGGAGAGTTAGAGGGAGTAGAGAAGCAGAAAGTACGAATGTTTGACGGTGAGACAGTTGGAGAACGGTCAGACGGCCAGTTATTTCGATAGAAAGAGAAGAAGAAGGGAGAAAACCCATCTTTGTGAGTGAATGGGGGGGGTCTGGCGTGACTTGGACGCGTTTACGCCGAAAAAACAAGACATAGGTCGACGATTTGCGAGAAGAAATACTGGGAAAATTGAGAGAAAATTTATTGCACTAATTGAATTATCGAACAAAAAATTAAACATAACACATTTAGGTTAGCTGCTTTTCTCTTCGGCGTCCTCCGAGGCGTGGTCTCTATAGAAATATTGCATTGTCGCCGGATCCAATGGTTTTAATTGGAGAGTGGGCCAATATTCTTCCACCTCCTTTTCTTTTTCTTTTTCATTTCCAGTTTTTGAATCTGGAAACATCAAATGTTCATTTTGAAAGTTTACATTACCCTACCTCGAATGAAACATCGACCTATCTTTTGGGATTCTCAGAAAACCTTTTTTCGGTTTCCCGTGGACTTGAAATGGCAGACAAAGGAGGACATCATGACTGCTCTGCAAATTTTTGAAGGTTGATACCAGTCTGACACAGTAACGGTTCAAACAACCGACTTCAAAACGTTAGGAACTTTGGCCGTTTTTAGTTGAAATTGACCAACTTTGAGAGTGAGTCATGTTATCACTGATTGTCACAGAAAATGATTTTTTAATGAATAATACAGATCAAAAGTAGAGCTTTATTTTTGTAGTTGACAGCTTTTTGCTAGCTCCACCCACTTTTGAGATATGCGCCTTTAAAGATGGGAAGTCCGTTAAACAGGCTCTTTCTCACTGCCGCTTTTAAAGGCGTAAATCTCAAAAGTGGGCGGAGCTAACAAAATAATGTCAACTACAAAAAAGAAGCTCTACTTTTGATCTGTTTGATTATATAAAAAGTTATTTTGTGGGACAGTTAGTTTTGCTATGACACACTCTCAAAGTTGGACGTTTTCAACTGAAAACGGCTAAAGTCCGTACATCATTCTTATATATAAAAGACAATTGGGCGTTGTCTGTCTGTCTGAGGCGCTGTCCGCAACGGTTTTGGAAAGAGAAGAGAAACAGAGCCAGCGGGCAAAACCGAACTAGCCTGCTTTGGACACGACCGCCGCTTTAGACCACTCGGCCAAGCGGGCACATTTGAAAAAGGGTTGCCACGTAAATGAGAAGAGGCCAGCCGGCTTAACCGCCGAAGGCGGGGAAGACAGGCTGGTCATGTAAAAACTTTTTTAAAAATTGATCACTATAAACATTTTTAATTAAAATATCTTACCACGTTGTCATCAGTCAGAAGCATATTTCGATAGGACCATAACTCATACGAGATCTGAAATTTTGATATATTTTTTCAATATTTAGAAGGTATTCAACTCACTCACCATAAATATCTCCAGAATTCAAATAAAATCATATACATATAAAAATATGACCAGCCGCTCACATGGCAGTCTAAACAATAAAAATACTTATAATCGTTTTGGTTTCCCTTTTATAATATTCTCTCTGACCCCATTTCGGGGCCCCGTTCCGGAAAGACGACTCTTTTTTTGCACTTCTCAATTATCTTTTCACTTTTTGTCGGACAGACCGGTACTCGTTTCACTTTTATTGGGTCACTTTTTTCTAAAATGCTGCGTCTCTGCAGTCGACGATCTCTTCAATTCTGTGAGATTCGCTTTCTCCCGTGTCCTCTGCACTCTAGGTCATCTTCCACGAAAAATAGAATGCTTTGGACGCTGTAGCTTCGCTGTAAGTTGTGATACCGCTCAAATTCATGGCGCATCGGATAGATCTCGTTGTGCTGAATCTAATGATACCCAAGACAACTTTGAAAACGAAAACCGGTTGAAATTTGCAGATTGTATCTTCTAGATGCTATAACTTTCCTGAAAAATTTTGATCCCGCTAAAGGGAATGATGCATCTGCTAGATCATGATGGATCGTATGATAAATTTTTTATTAAAAAACTATGAATTACAAAAAATTAATTTTTTTCATTTTTGAAAAGTTTTTTATTTTTAGAAGTTTCCAACCGCATAACATCATGGATAAAACGACGCATCGACAGACAGAGGACCTTCACAACGGGCCAGGACTTTAATAGTCTGTACAAAAGTTTTCTAGGCACCTAGAATGTTTTAAAGAGAAAATGAGCTGTAATTGGCGAAAAATTCCACTTTTTGTCTATTTTGGACCAATTTCTGATATTTTTAGTTCTTTGAACATTTTCTCTTTTTTTCATTCCGCTTTCCGCGTTTCGCCTTCCGCCATTTCAAAAACCGCATTCCGCTCAACTCTGATTCATTCTCGAAGATTTCAGTCTGCATCGAAGTTAAGTCAAATCATATCAGGAGAAATTTCACAAATAATTTGAATCAAGTTTTAAGAAAACGTCCTTTACTACTCAACCGAAATTCTCATGAAATTCCGATTTCTGCCGAATGTCAGCGCTAAAATGAATGTCTACGGCTTGTCGGAAGTTGGAATCCCGCGCAACTCTGTTTCTCACTTCCCTATCAAATTTTGAATTATGGCCAACCCTTCACGCCCACCCTGATAAGCTTTCCCCCGTTTCACCTCCAATACACCTATATGTTCTCCACCTACTAATCATCTCTAATTGCTCCTTTTGAACCTTCCGATCCCCTGGTATAGATCAGATGGCACAAAATAAGGAACCAACTTGAGAGTTTTCTTAGGCAACACTGACTTCTGGAGTGTCGGCGCCTGAGATACTGTATAAAAATACTTTTTTACAATCCTCGTTTTGAACGATTTTTGGAAAATCGGATTTTTTACGGATTTCGTCTCTAAACTGCCTCAAACTCTGAAAAACGACATTTTACGAAGATTTTTTCTCATTTTTGAACGATTTTCATTGATATCCGGAACATTTCAGCTCAATTTCATTTCTGAATTAAAAAACATCTGAAATTTCCGTTGCATTTTCATAGTTTTTTGACCGATTTTTCTGATATTTCAACCTCAAAAGTGACCTACTTATCATCAATTTCTCAGTTTCTTAGTATTCCCATAACCCATCATAGTGTCCCCTAATGTAATAATGGATTAGGGTGCCGAAACTCTAGGAGACGTCATCTTTTCGTCGGGTGAATAAATATTGCCACGTCACCAGACCCCAAAATGGCAGTTTCCATGGAGCACATTTACCGCCACTACTGTATGGCGTCAGAGGAATTCTCCTCTCTCCACATAGTCTCTGAGAATTAAAAGCTGAAATCTCAATATTCACCTCTTTTATGATCTGTAACTTTCCAAATGAGGTCATTAGTACCATTTTGAATATTTATTGAAGAAAAGTCATTGTAGACCGCGACGCGACCGCGTTGCTTTGAGGGGAGTAAGGAGACAATGTAATAAGGTGTAGGCCACCCGAGAAAATCAACAGCGAATGGTTCGAGGAGGACGAAAAGAGAGGTGAAGGTATCATTTAAAAAAACAGACAAGGGGTTATGCAAATAAAGAAAAAACTTTTGGTTATTCGTGGTAGCAACATAAGAATCCGTCCCCAGCCATCACTGTCCATCTTTTGAAATATCTACGTGCCGGATTCGAGACGATTTTCTGGAATTTTCGTATTTTTTTATTTTTCAGTTTGTAATGGCACTTACGGCGTTTTATCGTCAAAATTTGTCAAATCGAACGATTTCAAATCACCGTCAATCAGCTCCACTTTAGCTTCATTTTGTTGGGCGATCAATTCCCATGATCCATTTTGATCCGGTGGGTTTGATTTTTCCCAGGCTGTTTCTCTCCAGTTCATCGGATGTCCCAACATTGAAGAATCGGATCCCACGACCTTGAATCACGAGAAACCTCTCACATTCCTTCTTTTTTATCGATCTGCACATGAGCCGGGGTCCAGCGTACCGTGTTACATCCCCCTTTTCCATAAGACGAGCGCTTTAGGAACCTGAAAATATAAACAATTACAAATGTTACTTTTCAACATTCGTACTTACCTTCAATTCAGAAAATACCATAAAAAATAATAGCAAAACATTAGAATTCAATAAAAATGAGAGAGTCCATTGTTTGACGAGCCATTCAGTAGGCTATCCGAAAATAAAATGTGACGGAAAAGGGGGAAAGAAGGGTTAGTGAGAGAAGGTTAGAGGGAGCAGAGAAGCAGAAAGTACACGGGTTTCTGACGGTGAGACGTTTGGAGAACGGTTAGACGACCAGTTTTTGGCATAAAGAGGAAAGAAGAAGGGGGAGAACCCACTCAGGCACATACAAACATTGGAGCCAAATTTCTCAAAACTGGGGCGACCATTGCAAAAACGGATTATAGATTCGGAATCAGGGAAACGTCAGCTTTCCGGCGATATATATCATGTTGTGAAACTCCAACCATTGTGTGAGGCATTCCCTAGTAAGAGACGTCATCTTATCATCGGTTGAATACATACTGTCACCCCAAAATGTCAGTCTCAATGGAGCACCTTTTCCGCCACTACTAACTGGCGTCAGAGGAAATTTCCTCTCTCCAGATACTCTCTGATAAATAGAAACTGAGCTGCTGTATCCCCAAAATCTCAATATTTTCCTCTTTGATGATCTGTAGCTATTCAATGTCAATACCATTTGGCACAGTGTCGAAATCCAAAAAACGTGTACATGGAATGAGAGATTTATAATAGAATTCTGAGAAAACGAAAGGATAAAGTTAAATCAATAAATTACACAAGAACCAGTATATACAAACAGTTAAGTTGAATTCAAAAGTCATTTCCTGGTGCTGAAAACGAACAAATTGATGTCAAAAGGAGAGAAGAATTTGGTTTCGCTCTTCCTTTCCGAGTTCTTCGTCACGTAGATGCCGACACTTGATTCCTGGCTTTTCAGTGGGATTCGCAACACTCCCGGGTATTCTTTGCATCTGGAAATTTGCAATTTTTGTTGATTTTGGATCTATGAGGGAGCTGATGGGCTTTGTCAACGTATATATTCGCCTACCTGTCTTAGAGCGCTCAACTTTAAGCCGTTGTATCTCAAAAGTTGACGGAGCTAGACAAAAGTTGTCAACTATGAAAATGTAGAAAATTTCAAGGGCTTCATTTCTGTAGTTGACAACTTTTTTCTAGCTCCTCCCACTTTTGAGCTACAGCTGTTAGATGCCAAAGTAGCCACCAGAGAGACGCAAACAGTCAGATAGCCTGACTGTCTGCGATCTCTCTTTCCTTGCTAAACTTCAAAACGTTGTATCTCAGAAATTTGAACAGCTATCAAAAAGTTGTCAACTACAAAAATATAGCCCTCGAAATTTCCTACATTTTTCTAGTTGACAACTTTTTTCTAGCTCCGCCCACTTTTGAGCTACAGCTGTTAGATGCCAAAGTAGCCACCAGAGAGACGCAAACAGTCAGATAGCCTGACTGTCTGCGATCTCTCTTTCCTTGCTAAACTTCAAAACGTTGTATCTCAGAAATTTGAACAGCTATCAAAAAGTTGTCAACTACAAAAATATAGCCCTCGAAATTTCCTACATTTTTCTTGTTGACAACTTTTTTCTAGCTCCGCCCACTTTTGAGATACAACGGTTTGAAGTTAAGCGCTCTGATAGAGGAAGAGGCGTAGACAGTTAGACACTCTCGTTGTCTGTGCGCTCTCTCTCTACTCAGCTTCTAAGCGGTATAACTCCTTGTGGTGTTTAGCTATCAAAAAGTTGTCAACTACAAAAATGGAGCCCTTAATATTTCCTAATTTTTTGTTGTTGAAAGTTTTTTCCTAGCCCCGTTCACTTTTGAGATGCAATGTCTTGAAGTTGAGCGCTCTGGGAGAGGTAGAGGCGCAGACAGTTCGAAACTCTCTTGTCTGCGCGCGCTCTCTCTCTCTCTCTACTCAGCATCTAAGCGGTATAACTCCTTGTGGTGTCAAAATCAATCAAAAAGTTTTCAACTACAAAAATGTAGCCCTAGAAATTTCCTACATTTTTTTAGTTGACAACTTTTTTCTAGCACCGTCCACTGTTAAGATACAATGGCTTGAAATTCAGTTTGCCACTTTGTCAAATCTCAAAGTTATCTGGCGCACCTCGTACGCGCTTTTGGAATTTGAAGTTGCTGGATGTCGGTCTGGTGTGCCTCGATCGCGTTTTGAGCGTAAATTCGAAGGAAATTGGATACTGGAACTCACCCCAACATCTCCGACTGCTCCACAACTGCTCCTTGCTTCCCCGACAATCCAACCAACAAATGTTTGATATCATCGACCGTCCTGACGCCGAACGAGAACCATGTTCCATCCTCTCTTCCATTCTCAATCCACTCATCAATCACAACACAGACTTCCGTCCGTTGGAACGCTTGACACTCGAGATGCACCTGACAAATGTCCATCTCCAGAATCGTATGCAGCCATGTCGAGTGCTTCGATTTATCGAGGATTTGCACAAAGTTGGCGGTTTGAATCCACGGATGAATGTAGTCCGTGTCCTCCTGACGCATTCGAGTACCACTGATGAATACTGTATCGAAGGGCAGACTGGATTCATGGAGATATGGTTTGATGGATTCCAGAGTCTTCACTGCGTTGTGGTCTATTTTAATGTCTCGAACCGCTAGTCTCAAGTCATCCGGTAGGAAAGCAGTGGAATCCTTCTTACTAATTGACAAATATTTGACAGTGATCGGCATGACCCTTCCCTCGAATAATTTCTTTGCAAGATACAACATCGTTTCAGTAAAATCTCTGTCATTCACAATACGCTCCACTTTCGAGTGTCTGCCGGACTTCATGGATAGCTTTAGGTAAGGTGAGCCTTCGATTTTGAGATTTGTCTTGTCGAAGAAACAGGCGGGCTCGTAGTTATCCACTTTGAAGATTGTGTTGTTTATGATGATCTGGTTGGTTTTGAACGTGAGTTGATCGACGTTCAGTGGGGTTGATGCTTCAATTGGGCGGAGCGATGGGATTTTGTGCGCTAGGCGGATTCTGGAATTGTTTTTTTGGGAGTTTAGGGGAATTGAGGTTTTCCTACAGTAACTGACCATAGAATGCGTGTTTATTGTATAGATCACAAGTAGAGCTTCATTTTTGTAGTTTACAACTTTTTGATAGCTCCACCCACTTTTGAGATATGTGCCTTTAAAGATGAACGCGCTCTTTTGCACTGCCGGCTTCAAAGGCGCAAATCTCAAAAGTGGGCGGAGCTAACAAAAAATTGCCAATTACAAAATATAGCCCCTTAAACTTCCTGCATTTTTGTAGTTGACAACTTTTTGTCAGCTCCGCCCACTTTTGAGATACAACGGCTTGAAGTTGAGCGCTCTGAGAGAGGTAGAGGCGCAGGCAGTGTTCTCTCTCTCTCTCTACTCAGCTTCTAAGCGGTATAACTCCTTGTGGTGTTTAGCTATCAAAAAGTTGTCGACCACAAAATAGTAGCCCTTGACATTTTCTACATTTTCCCAGTTGACCACTTTTTGTTAGCTCCGCCCACTTTTGAGATATGCGCCTTTGAAGCCGGCAGTGAGAAATAGCGCGTTCATCTTTAAAAGCGCAAAAGTGGGCGGAGCTAGTAAAAGTTGTCAACTACATAAATGAAGCTCTACTTGTGATCTATACACTCTATAAACAATCAATATTGTGAGACTATCAGGAAGGCCGTCCCACATTCACAAAATTGATCAACTCCCAAGAGAGTTACAGCTCAACAAAGTTTTTCAGGAAAATGTCAACCTCCATTTCTATTGGTTATAACTTTCCAGGGAGACCTTGCCCGGAAAAGTTATCAACTATAAAAATATAGCTCTATATACTTGGTCTACATGTCCATACAAAATTTGGCTCATTGAGACACCTAGAAAAGTTTTTTTGAGGTAGCAATGTACATGGCTAGAAATCTATTGTGATAAAGAGTGAAGAATATCCCAAGTTTCAGGGGATTAGAATTCACGATATTGTCTTAAATTTTAAATGAATCAACTGTACAAATCAAGATCTTCATTTTCGTAGTTGACAACTTTTTGCTAGCTCCGCCCACTTTTGAGATATGCGTCTTTGAAGTCGGCAGTGAGAAAGAGCGCGTTCCTCTTTAAAGGCGCATATCTCAAAAGTGAGCGGAGCTAACAGGTTACTTTAGAACTTTGGGTCGTTTCAAAACCAGGTCATTTCAAAACTATGGTTTCCAAAATTCCTGATTTCAAAACGTCCTCGGAGTCCAAAGTCCATACTTTCATCATACCACCGTTATCAGTATCCTGTGGTGATACGATTCTAATGATAACAACTTCCCAACTCAATGTTTACATAAAATGTACATTACGGTTACGAAAAAGTCGAAAATTTCAAACAAAAACACTCACCTGGAGTTGACATTCATATGCTTGAATATTAATTTCATCGATTCTCTAGGCAATTCTTTGGACGGTGGTGTTGATGACGTCATGGTGGAGCTAGAAATGGGGAATTCGGGATAAAATAAGCAAGAAAACGGAGAAAATGACCGAAACGGACTTTTTTAAAGCGTTACTGGTCCGAAAATAGCTAAAAATTGTGGAAACTAGCTATAAGCGGCTGAAAATAGACGTAAATCTTATTAAAATCCATCAAAAACCCTCAAAATCAGGCTAAAAACGGTCTCGAAGCCGTCAACCCGCAGTAAACCGTAACGAGAGAGCCCTGAAAACCGTAGACTCAATTTAGAGCCAAAATCGCTATGAGTAGTCGGAAATAGGTGGTTAGGGCTAAAAATAGTCGTAAAATTCATTGAAAACCACTAAAAACTACCAAAAACTTCAAAATCGGGTTGAAAAATCGTCCCGAATAATACCTAACTAGCAGTAAACCCGCAAAGAGAGAGCACTGAAAACCGTAGACCAAAAATAGATCCAGAATTGCTAAAAGTAGTGGAAAATAGCCATTAAGGGTTAAAAATAGTTGAAAAAGTCAATAAAAATCACTAAAAACCACCAAAAAAGGTCAAAACCCCGCAAAAACCGTCCCGAAGAACCACTAACTAGCTGTAAAATCACAACTCAAAACCGTAGACCCGAAAATAGAGCCAAAAATCTCTAAAAATAGTGGAAAAAAGGCATTTAGGGCTGGAAATAGATGTAAAATCCATTGAAAGCCCCTAGAAACTACCAAAAAAGTCCAAAATTCGGTTACAAAACCGTCTCGAAACCATGGGCCCGCAGTACACCGTAACGAGAGAGCCCCTAGACCGTAGCCTCGAAAATAGAGCCAAAATAGCTAAAAGTAGTGGAAAATAGGTAATCAGGGCTAAAAAGAGACGTAGAATTCAATAAAAAACCACAAAAATTCTCAAATCTGGCTAAAAACCGTCCCGAAGAACCCCTACCTAGCAGTAAACCGTAACTAGAGAGCTAACAAGACTGTAGACCCGGAAATAAAACCGAAATCGTTCAAAAACAAGGAAGATTACCTATTAGGGGCTGAAAAAAGTGAGAAATTTAAAAAGAAAATAGAGCCAAATCAGCTGAAACAAGTGGAAAATAGCTGTTAGGGGTTAGAACTAGTCGAGAATTTTAATAAAAACTACAAAAAACCTTCAAGCCACACAAAAAATCGCCCCGAAACCGTCAACCAGAAGTAAACCGTAACAAGAGAGCACTGAAAACCGTACACTCGAAAATGAAACTGAAATAGCTAAAAGTGAAGGAAAATAAGTAATAGGGGCTAAAAATAGACGTAAAATTCGTTAAAAACCACAAAGAAACACCAAAAAAGCCAAAAATTCCGCAAAAAACCGTCCTAACTAGCAGTAAACTCCCCAACGAGAGAGAGAGTTCACCCTAGACCGTGGAGACTTAGACGGAAAACAGAAAGAGGACTCGGATTATAAAACTGCCCCCCAACACACACTGCCAACACGCCGTCTCTCCCCGCACATTTTTACGAGTGTAATATGGCAGAGGGGGGACCCTTTTCCTATCCACGAGAGAGCACACGAGACGGAGAGAGAGCAGAGAAAAAGAGTAAAGAGGTCATTCTCAAAGGGGAGAAGAGAGTGTTATGTCATCATGCTGCTCTTTGCTTCCAGCAGCTGGCGTGTCGTTGACGCGTGCCACCACTGGGGTGCCTTTGGCGCGTTTGAAGTGAGGAATGGTGTAACTGTTGTAGTTTTATAGATATCGGCCTGAAAGTTTCTGGGTGTGATGCTGAGGTGTTAGGGATGGTTTGGAATCAGATTTTTTTGGAGTGAAGAGGTTTTTAGGGTTACTGTAGGGTCATTTAGTTTGTGGAGTTTGTGCACTGGAAAGTTCACACGAAGGGCATTTCCCTCTGTTTCCCAGTTTTGTTTAGACTATTATCAAGTTTTTCCGACATTTTTGAACTCGGAAACGACTAATTTTGCTATTTTTAAATATTTTCCTGCTGAAATCAAAGGAAAATCACTAAATTTCAAAAAAGGGTTACGGTACGCAATCGCGTACGATGCGTTGAACTTTACGAGCAAAAGCAGACACGATATTTTTCAGTTCCAGAAGATTTTTTTCAGCGATTTCTGCCTAATTTTCGACTATTTTCGGTATTTTCATGCGTTTTTTCATGAAAAATCACTCAGAAAACCTTTTTTAGTAGATTTTTCGAGCGAAAAATAATGAGAAAGCCGAAATTTCTTGTTTTGATGGATTCCCGTCTGTCTTACGAAGTTTTTGTCGTTTTCGGTAATTTTCTGATAGCTTATTGGTCAAGAATTGTTTTCCGAGCGGTTTTTTTTAATTGCAAGACTATTTTTTGCACGTCAAAAATCGAAATTGTTTACAGGTTTTCACACTAGAAAATTTTTTTCTCACAGTTTTTTCGATGTAAATTTTAACTGTTCACTGTCTATTTTTCTTGAGTTTTCGCTTTTCATTAGTTTTTTTTGTATTACTGGCGCACATACTTGCAACGGGCCGGGTCTCAGTACAAAAATTTGAAAATTTGAATTTTTTTGAAAATTTTTTCGATTTTTTCGCAAAAAAGTAGAATTTTCGAGTATGTTTTCACATATCGATAAAACTCAAGTGTACATAGGATTTTTGACTATTTTTGATGGAAATTTCAAAAAAATTCAAAACATTTTGTGAAAAAATGGTGCTCATTTTTTGACTCCGGGCCGATATTTTGCAAGTATGCTGGCGCACCTTTAACGCGTTTTTGGAAATTTGCTCATTTTCTTGTCGAACATACGAGTATTTGCATGTTTTCCAGCTGAATCTCGTGAAAATAGCGTTTTCCTGAAGCTAAAACTGTCGAACACGGAATATTTGACAGCCTTTTAAAATTCTGGCGCACCGTTGTCGCGTTTTCCTATGCAAAATACCGATTTTCCCAATTTTCGTCCCTTCTTGCATTTCTTTCAATTTCAGGTAAACCCACTCTCCAGCAATGTCTGCCAATGACGAAATTGTGAAACTCGATGTCGGAGGCGTCATTTTCAAGACTTCGAAGCAGACGCTGACCAAATTCGAAGGGTTCTTCAGAAAAATGTTCGATGCGGAGGATAAGGTATCGAGCAATCGCGCTCTACCGAACTCATCCAAAAAATGTTTGAAAATTTCAAATTTTCAGTTGAAAGAAGACGAAAACGGGTGCATTTTCATCGACAGAGACCCGAAACACTTCCGTCTGATTCTGAATTTCATGAGAGACGAAGACGTCGATCTTCCAGAATCACTGAAAGAGATTCAGGAGATTCTGAAGGAATCGAAGAATTATGAATTGGATGGACTCGTCAAAAAATGCATTGAGAAGGTGCCAGCTGAAAGCGCGAAACCGAAATTCCGCCTTATTGAAAGCGATGTTCAGATGATGCAGATTGTTACTAATCCGGAGAAGGTACGCTCAACTGGAGTGAGATGGAGCGCGATTGCAATGGAGCAGTTGGCACACTTTTTACAACCGCGCTCTACCGAAACCGATGAAAATTGTGTGCGAAATTGGGAGACTCAGAGAAAAAGAGACATTTCAAAAAGAGACAGAGGGCATTTCGGTGGAGCGCAGTTGTATTATGCGTACCGAAATAATACTTCTCTGAGTGGCTTATCAATTTTCACAAACCGTGAAGTGTCAAAAATACTTTTTTCTATTAGCCGAGCATTTAAGTTACAACCGCGCCCCGCCTCAAACGAGAGAGTATCGGCGAGAGACGCAGAGTTTTTTCTGGCGCGAAACAGTTTTTCACCATTTTTGATCTATTTTCACAAGTTTTCATATTTTTTTGTCAATTTCCGAGAGAAAATTATGAAAAATAGGTCAAAAACTGTGAAAATCTGTTTCGCGCCACAACAAAACTCTGCGTCTCTTTCCGATACTCTCTCGTTTGCGGTGGGGCGCAGTTGTAAGAAGGCGTGGGCCGCTAATAGAAAACTCCACTCGTAAATTGGAGGAAAATCTTAGAAATCTGATCAGATTTCTATGAAAATGAGTAGATTTTGAACTTTTTCATCTAAAAATCGAAGTGAAACTCAGAACATAATGTCAAAAAACACGGATTAAACGTTTTTTTATTAGCAGTCCACCCCGTCTTACAACTGCGCCCCACTGCAAACGAGAGAGTATTGGCGAGAGAGACGCAGAATTTTTTTCTCGCGCCGATTCCGATTTTCACAGTTTTTGACATGTTTTTTTAAAAATGAATTTTGAAAATTTAAAAATTTACAAAAAATACTATCGAAAGTAGCGAAAACATGCCAAAAACTGTGAAAATCTGAGTCGGCGCGAGAAAAAACTCTGCCGATGCTCTCTCGTTTGCAGTGGGGCGCAGTTGTAAGACGGGGTGGACTGCTAATAAAAAAAACGTTTAATCCGTGTTTTTTGGTGTTGATTTTATAAGTTTCACTTCGATTTTTAGATAAGAAAGTTCAAAATCTACTCATTTTCATAGAAATCTGATCAGATTTCTAAAGTTTTCATCCAATTTACGAGTGGATTTTTCTAGAAAAAAGTATTTTTGGCACTTCAGGGTTTGTGAAAATTGATAAGCCACTCAGAGAAGTATTATTTCGGTACGCATATTACAACTGCGTCTCTTTTTCTCTGAGTCTCTCAATTTCGCACACTATTTTCTGCTATTTCGGTGGAGCGCAGTTGTAAGAACTGTGTGCAGCTAATATGAAAAACGCTTGAACTTGTTGAAATGCTGACAGAATCTCCCTTTTTTTCAGCCAGTTCTCATCATCCACTACCGAATGGAAAACTGGGAAACTGCCACTAAATACTTCAGCATTACCAACTTCCAGAAGAAATACGAACAGTATTTCGATATTTATTTCAGTGAGTTTTCAGATATTCAGGACGTATTAGTACAGCAACCGCGCTCTACCGGAATCAAAGAAAATAGTGTGCGAAATTGAGAGACGCAGAGAAAGTTGTAAGACCTGTTCGGAGCTAATAGTTCTTACAACTGCGCTCCACCGAAATGTCCTTGTCTCTTTTTCTCTGCGTCTCTCAATTTCGCACACTATTTTATTCGATTTTCGGTAGAGCGCGGTTTCGAAGAAAAAGTGTGCTGGCGCTCGTTTGGCGCGTTTTATAGAAATGTGAAAACTGGAGTTAGTTGCTCTTATTGTCTCAAGATTCCTGAGTTGATCCAAATTTTTGAATTTTTTCAGAAAAAAAACCACCAAAACCCTATTTTTTTTGAAATTTTTAACAATCTGGCGTGCCTTTGGCGCGTTTCCACCTTAAATCTAAACACCCGGATGAAATGCCCGAAGAATTGACAAGCTTGAGATTTTTTCCCATTTTCGGCCGTCTGGCGCACCTTTGGCGCGTTTCTAGAGAAACTTTTGAAAAATATCTGTGTGTCCGGATGTCCAAAACCCTCCGAAAACCGAAACGTATTAGTTCAGCACAGTTCCTACAACTGCGCTCCACCGAAACCGAAATGGCTTTGAAAAATGTATCTTTTTCTCTGAGTCTCTCAATTTCGCACACTATTTTCTTTGTTTCGGTAGAGCGCGGTTGTAATATCGATATTCCAGAAATCGCGACGTCTCTCGGCGACACGAAATGGAGCTACTCGATTTACGACAAGGCTCCGAACATTTTCTCGACACCAAAATCGTGTCAAGAGAACAATTTCTACTGGTCACTCGAGAAAAGTATCGAGCGATTCTTCCAGTTGAGACAACAATTATTGAATTGAAATTGAAAAAATAGTTGCATTCGTTTTATCCATATTCCCCTCGATTTACTACTTGTTATATTTTGTTGTTGAAATTGAAATTGTTTTAGACATTAAATTGTCTTTTTTTTATTCAAATTTTGCTAATTTTTCAGATTTCTGGAATGTTCCTACTGGACAGGTTTGGACTCGCTTTATTTTTAAAAATTTCGAGAGTTTTTGCTGAAATTATCTGGAAAACTGAATTTTTGGAGATGAAAATCTGAAATTTTTGACAAAAATTCTAATGATTTTTCGCTGATTTACTCAAAATTGTTGTAAAAACCCGTTTTTTTTGACGATTTTTGCAGTATTTCAGTCTTTTTTAGCAAAGTTTAGCAGATTTTCACAATTTTTCTGACAAAAAATTGAAACACTCCAAGTTTCTTCCGAAAAATAATCGCAGGTGGCTAAAAAAACGCGTCAAAGGTGCGCCAGTACTTTTGAAAACAGTCAGAAAATGTGTTGTTGACTGATTTTTTTTGCGAAAAACAACATTTTCATAAGATTCCGGTTTTAAAATCTGTGAAAATTTTCAATTCTTGTTGAAAAAGTATCAAAAAGTTTCAGCGATTCCTCAAAAACGCGTCAAAGGTGCGCCAATTGAAAAAATTGAATTTGCCTCCGAGTCTAGAGGAGCGCATTTAATTTCAGTTCTCACCCCAAGACACCGTGAAGCTGGCGTACTTTAAGCGTTTTTCGGGTGATAGAAGAAAAGATAAATTCCAACTTTATTTTTCTATTTTCAAAATAATGGCTCCGCGACAATTCGCAACCGCGACATTCCGCAACTGCGACATTTCGCAACTCACGTAGGTTTCGCAACTACGACACTTCGCAACTGCGACATTTCGCGGAACATATTTGAAAAAGATTAAATAGACGAAAAAGTTATCTGACCCATTTTCTGACATAACTAGGTTAAACTATTGCTAGTTCTTTGGTTGCGAAATGTCGCAGTTGCGGAATGTCGCGGTTGCGAATTGTCGCGGAGCCAGAACAATTTATTACCGCAACTTCAACTCCAACCTAACCGGACCCTTTGGTCTTAATATAACACCAACACATTCCGGAATCATATCCGGCTCCCCTTCCCTTATCCTCAACTCGAACTTCTCCACCAACTTCACCATCGTCGTCTTGAATTCCATCTCGGCGAACCTCATCCCGATACAGTATCGAGGTCCGATACCGAAAGGGATCCATTTCAATTTATTTGAATTACTTGAACTTTCTTCAAATAAAAATCGATTCGGATCGAATTCCTCGGGTCGTTCCCAATTAGAAGATAACCGATGGATTGTGTAGGGTTGAGCCTTCACAACACATCCTTTCGGGTAGAATTGGTTGCGGATTGTGATGTCGGATTGACACACTTTCGCGTTGAAACTGGAAATTGAATAATTTCCAAACCAATTTTAAAATAAATCAAAATTTTGAATTCAGCTCGTTGAGAGCTTTCAGAAAAGTATAAACAAGCCTATATTCGGCAGCTTGGGTCCCACCACGAAAACGACAGTAACCCAGTTTAAAGGCGCATACCGCAATTTCGTGGTGGGACCCAACTTCTACCAAATCGGGGCATGATTATACTTTTCTGAAAGCTCTAGCTGAGAATAGTTCAGTTTTTTTAATCTAAAATTATGCAAAAATCAACAATTTGAGTGATGTTGAGAAATTTTAGGCGATGGTGGCCTAGAAAACTCTGAAACTCGGCCACCTGATGCACAGAAACATTTTTCACAGAAAATGAAGAATGTTCTGAGTATTTCAAGCTGAAAATCACAATAATCGGTTGAAAACTCGGAAAGTTACAGATTTTCGAAAAATTACGAAAATTACATTTTTACATTTTCCACCGTAACTCAGCGAGTTTTTGTTTAAATTATCTGGAATTTTGATTTTCAGACTCAGCGCGACGAGAGCTTTCAGAAAAGTATAATCATGTCCCGATTCGATGCAAGCTGGGTCCCACCACGAAAACTACAGTTACCCCAGCCCAAGACTACGGTAGTTTTCGTGGTGGGACCCAACTTGAATCGAATAGGGGCATGATTATACTTTTTTGAAAGCTCTCGACGAGCTGAATGCGAATTTGATACTAAAATTTAAAAAATCGGGCAGAAAAAACGCAATTTTCCGTCAAAAATATGCAAAAAACTCACTGAATAACCGGCGGATAGTATCTGAGTGTCTCCTTATAAAAAGCATCCAAATATTTCATTTGATGAACTGTCTCGTAACTCAGATCACTTTTCACCATTTCCTTTATTTCTTCATATAATTTCCTCTGGACATCCGGATACTTTGCCAACAAATACGCCCCATAAACCATAGCCGTACTCGACGTCTCGTATCCAGCTATGAGAAATGCAAAACAATTTTCAGTGACCTCTTTTTTAGACATTCCTCTGTCAAGAAGGAGTTTCAGAAGGTCGACACTGTCAGATCCCTCTCCAGCGAGTCTTCTTTCGTATCTGAAATAGAAACTGGGAAAAACTGACAAAACGCGTCTTAGGCACGCCAATTTTCATAGTTTGCGGCCTAGAACTCACACTTCGAGCTCTCGTGACCTAGAAACCCGCTTCTCGACCATGAAACTTATCTTATCAAACTCAGCGTGTCGAGACGCTTCAGAAAAGTATAATCATGGCCAGGTTCTGAGCAAGTTGGGTCCCACCACGAAAACTACCGTAGCCTAGATCCTGGGTTACGGTAGTTTTCGTGATGAGATCCGATTTGCTCAGAACCTGGGCATGATTATACTGATTCGAAGCGTCTCGACTAGCTGAATCTGATAAGATATGTTTCATGGAACATTTTTGAGGATTTTTGAGAATTTCTCCTAATTCTGAATCATAGTCAAAAATTGGATTTTAGTTCACTTACATATCCGATAATCCATTTATCAGAGGAATCTCTGCAGCGGCTAAATCAGAGAATCGGTACAGAGCTTTCCATATCCAAGAGAGCTCGGGCAGCATGACTGAAACATTGATTTTTGACTCTTAATTAGTCCAATTAGTTGAGAGACTGGGTTACTGTAGTTTTCGTGGTGGGAACCTATTTCTACCGAACTGGGGCATGATTATACTTTTCTGAAAGCTCTAGTCACACTGAATTCAAAAATTTTGTAAATTAATGACAAATGCTACAGTAGTTTTTGGGAAATATCGATTTTCGAAGATTTTCAAAAACCTGGAAGTCAGCAGGATTTCAATATTTTTGAGTGGTTTTCAGCTGGAAACGCTCCAGAAGAACTGAACTAGCCATCAGAAGTAATCGAGACGCTTCGAATGAGTAAAATCATGCCTAGGTTCTGAGCAAATCGGGTCTCACCACGAAAACTACAGTGAGCCAGGATCTGGACTTTCGGTCCGATTTGGGTCTCGCCACGAAAGCGGGCCACACAGGGTTACTGTAGTTTTCGTAGTGGGACCCAATTGGAAGGGAATGTAGACATGATTATACTTTTCTCGAAGCTCTTGACACGCTGAGTTCAAAACTATAATTTTCTCAAAAATCGGAGTGAGTTTGACCGAGTTACAACACAAAACATGACCAAAATATCTCAATTTTACAAAAATCGCCGTAACTCCGACAGTTTTGCTTCAAAATTGATAACACTTCTTTATTCAAAATCAGCTCATCGAGACGATTGAAATGAGTATAATCATGCCCCAATTCGGTGCGATTTGGGTCTCACCACGAAAACTACGGTATGCGCCTTTAAACTGGGTTACTGTAGTTTTCGTGGGGAGACCCAAAGTGCTCAGAACCTAGGCATGATCATACTCATTCGAAGCTTATTGACACGCTGAATCTCATGAGATATGTTTCATGGCCGAGAATTGGGTTTCTAGACCACGAGAGCTGAAATGTGAGTTTGGGACCGCCTAGGACGCGTTTTGTCAGTTTTCTTCAATTTTCGAACGTAAAACTTGGGTATTCCTCTCAATTGCTCATAAAAATTAAAAGAAATGCTGAAAAATCAAAAAAATCCCAGATTGTTAACCAAAAAATCCACCCACAAGAAGCGACGAGAATCCAACTCTTGCTAATATCGACACTCGACACAAACTTCCTCGCCTGCACATAGAATACATCAGTTTCATCTCTCTGACAGTCACTGTCTATCGCAAATGCACATTTTCCGATTATGTCAAGGGAGAGGCGTTGGAAATTTCTGGAAAAAAACAGTTTTCAAATTTCAAAAAGTTTCAAAAAAATGGTCAAAACTAACTCATAAATATCAAATTTCTCTTCTGAATTCCTTGATTTTTCCTCCAAAATCTCCAAAAAAGTTTCGATTTTTGAGGTGACTGTCTCATGCATCGCCTTTATTTTTCCGGCGGCAAAAATTGGAGCAATTGCAGTCCGAGTAGATTTCCAGCCGGTTGCATACGTGTTTTGTAGGAGAGAGCTATTCAAATCTGGAAAAAATGAAAAAGGCGTCAGAGGTGCTCCAGCATACTTGTCAAGACCTGAAATTGGGAAAAAACTGACAAAACGCGTCTTAGGCACGCCAATTTTCATAATTTGCGGCCTGAAACTCACATTTTGAGCTCTCGTGGCCTAGAAACCCAATTCTCGGCCATGAAATTTGTCTCATCAAATTCAGCGTGTCGAGACGCTTCGAATGAGTATAATCATGCCTAGGTTCTGAGCAAGTTGGGTCTCACCACGAAAACTACCGTAGTCTAGATTCTGGGTTACGGTAGTTTTCGTGGTGAGACCCGATTTACTCAGAATATAGGCATGATTATACTTTTTTGAAGCGCCTCGACGAGCTGAATCTGATGAGATATGTTTCATAGAACATGGTTGAGGATTTTTGAGAATTTCTTTTAATTCTGAATCGAAAAATTGAATTTTTGTGAAAAATTTTCAAATGTGTGCGCCACACTTTGTCAGAACCCACTTACTATTCATCTCGAAAATTTGCGGTTTTAATCGATCTGAGAAGTTTGAAAAATTCTTGATGAGCACTTCCTTTATGTCTTCTTCGTTGGAAAGGATGATGTCGAATTCAGTGCCGAAATAGAATCTGGAAACTGTTTAGTTGTTTGAGCCAAAAATCACTGAAACACCTTGAAATTTCGAGTTTTGAATTCAGCTCACTTAGAGCTTTCAGAAAAGTATAATCATGCCCCAATTCGGTGTAAGTTGGGTCCCACCACGAAAACTACAGTAACCCAGATGACGGTAGTTTTCGTGGCGAGACCCAAATTGCACCGAATTGGGGCATGATTATACTCATTTCAATTGTCTCGATGAGCTGATTTTGAATAAAGAAGTGTTATCAATTTTGAAGCAAGACTGTCGGAGTTACGGCGATTTTTGTAAAATTAAGATATTTTGGTCATGTTTTGTGTTGTAACTCGGTCAAACTCACTCTGATTTTCTAGAAAATTATAGTTTTGAACTCAGCGTGTCAAGAGCTTCGAGAAAAGTACAATCATGTCTACATTCCCTTCCAATTGGGTCCCACTACGAAAGCTACAGTAACCCTGTGTGGCCCGCTTTCGTGGCGAGACCCAAATCGGACCGAATCGGGGCATGATTATACTTTTCTGAAAGCTCTCAACGAGCTGATTTCGAAAATCTTGGTCCCGACACAACAAAAACTCACCCAAAAGTCTCTCCATATTTCTCATGCAGCTCCTGATGCCACGTGGCAGAATCATTGTACCCGTTGGCTGCAATTCTTCTGAATTCTTTTAAAAAATTTAGGGGAAAATTCGAATAAAACTCACTCGATAACCAACTTCAAATTCCCCCAAAACCAATGAGTCTCCGGCCCTTTCAATCCGATTTTCGATCGAATTTTGAATATTTCTCGTCGTCGATAAATGATACAGAGGGAAAAGGTTAAAATAGCAATGAATATAGAGGTGAGGATTATAAGGGTCATCTGGAAAAAAAAACGTACTTGATTGGGGGGAAAAAGAGTAACATTGATGCAGTTAGCGGCCACTGAAGTGCAAAATGGCCAATTTTGGTAATTTAAGTTGAAAATGTCCAACTTTGAGGGGATGTCATGGTATCACTGATTGTCCCACAGAATAAAATTTTTTATGGGTCATACAGATCACAAGTAGAGCTTCATTTTTGTAGTTGACATCTTTTTGTTAGCCCCGCCCACTTTTGAGATATGCGCCTTTAAAGATGGTAGGTCCGTAAAGCAGGCTAATTCTCACTGCCGGTTTCAAACGCTCATATCTTAAAAGTGGGCGGAGCTAACATAAAGTTGTCAACTACAAAAATGAAGCTCTAAAATTGGACTACACAGTCATATCAAAATTAGCTATATTTCAGTGCACTCTACTATATTTTTGAACAAAAACGCATCAATATGCTGCCAAAACTGCTAAATCACTACTAAAGTAAAATGAAAAATCAATGCAATTACTCTGTAGTCTAGTACCAAGTGTTCTTCTTTTTTCATATCTTCTTTTTCTTCTCTTTTCCGTTTTTAAAAGAAGAAAAGAACGAGAGGATAGAAGAAGATGACCTGAGAGATAGAATTTTTTCTTTCTCTGGCTACCTGCCAAAACAAAAAAAAGTAAAAAGAGTAGTGAAATGTTAATCCGGTAGGTTTATACGTGTAGAATGTGAAAATGAAAACAGAGAGAGAAAAACGAAACATAGGTAGCAGAAGGCACAAAATATAAATTCCTTCTCACCTTCCACCTTCTGACCGTCTGGCGCGCCGTCTGCGCGTTTTCTCGCGACTACGACACTCGAGTTTACCTGAAAACTTTTTCAATGATCATTTATATTTTTGAAAATAAAATTAAAAGGCCGACATCTTGATAGTGACAGATTCCCCCAGTGTACAGTACCGCTCAAAAGGTTATCAACGTTGGCTGTTTTCAGTGGAAAATGCCCAAGGGTATTTCGGTCTCACCTGATTGTCCCATGAACTCAATTTTTGTATGATTTGGACAGAGCATAAATAGTTTATCCTTTTTGTACTTGATCTTTTTTGTAGGGACACTGTATTAAAAGTTACAGGTAATCAAAGCAAAAAGTTCCAAAATTCTCTCTAATGAAGTTAGTCCGGGGATGACTTCGACAACCTATAACTTTCATGATAGTGCCCTTAAAAAAATGGTCAACTACAAAGATGATGTGTTACTTTTGCTCATTCCAATCCATACAAAATTGAATTTATCGGACAATTACACCGAAAACACCGAAATACACTGTCAAAGTTGTTCATTTTCCACTGAAAAGCCGTCCGAGATGTGTATCAGGCTGTTGATTTAAAAAAATTAACCTTTTTTCAGATTTTTTTTCCAGAAGTTGCCGTTTGAAGTCAGATTCTCAAAACTAATTCCCCAACGAAACATAAGTTCTTCCTAAAACGCGCCAAGGACACGCCCGAGGCTATCCCTTTTCACTTTTCTCATAAATCATGAAGAGAAGACGGCCAACGACTGGCTAAATGACCTCGATTAAGCGGATCTTGGCATTAGTATAAAAAAGTAATATGTTCCCGTATGAACCTGTTGTCCTAATAAAGAACAGTGAAAAAAGTTTAACGGAGATAGGAAGATCCACTTTTTTCAATAGTTCTTCGAACCGGTGATTGAACCGGTCTTGATGATTCCTCAGCTATTTATATCAGGGAAATCTGATCAGCTTACAATTTTTCCAGATGTCTTACTGAATAGATATCGAAACATTTATATTTTATGATTTTTATAAAGTTCTGATTTATTTTTATTGTATTTTCGTGGTGGAAGGTATGTAACTACAAAAAACTGAGTTACAGTACCGGAAAAAATGCTACCAACTGCATTTTTCAGGGGATAATGTTCAAATTTGAGAGAGTCTCATGGTAATAATGATTGTCCTATCAAGTAGATTTTTAATGCATCGTACAGATCAAAAGTAGAGCTTTATTTTTGTAGTTGACAACTTTTTTGTACGGACACTCCCTAGAGAGTTATGGTCATTTTAACTCGACAGCTCAAAAATCGCACTATTTTGGACTGAAAATGGACGATTTGAGGGAGAAATTACTTTGTCGATATGTAACTTTCTAAAGAGAGCCAAAAAAAAAGTTGTTAACAACAAAAATGGAGATCTATTTTTGATCTGTATGATCCATCAAACATTTACTTGATGGAAGAATCACTAATACCATGATACCCTCTCAAAGTTGAACATTTTCCACAGAGAAATGCAAAAGTTGATAGTTTTTGTCCGGTACTGTATCTTTATAAAATTTTGTTTTACAGAAGTCATATGGGAATAGAAAAGGTTCGAGAGGTTAATGGACTGGAAATCCTCAATCAAGTCCCGGACATCATGGATGAGGAGACCGCTCTTCTTGGAGTCAACTGCCCGTCAGATGTGATGTTTATCAATTTTCTATCGTGTCCATTTCGAGGTGAGTTGATATTTTCGAAAATTTCCATTTGAAAATTTATTTCAGTGTGGAGACGTCATTTGGAGGAAATGAATATTTTGAACACAACTTGTCTTTGGATAGGCCAGGAGGAATCAGGCATTGATGTTCATTTTAACATGGTGAGCTACATATTTTTTGGCTGGAAATAAGATATAAGGTGCGGATAGTATGTTTTGGAAAAAATACAGTTCAAACTATCTCAAATGTTGCCAAAAAACCGATTTTGAGATTTAACAAAATCATATTATTTTTCAGACCACCGACATGACATATGCAGGTTCAAAATGTCAAGCTGTCTTTGCCATTCCCAATCCCAGTCAATTAATTGAGTAGTAAAAAAATAGTTTTTTCCTTTTTTCGCTATCTTCAGAATAGACCCATAGAATGAATTCTGAATAAACTTGTTTGAAATTATTTGTTGTTTAAGAGACAATCTCTGACTGGCTCGAGCATAGGCCTACAGGCCATTTTACACATGCGCCAAGTTGATCCGTTTTGGCTGATTTTTTGATATGTTAGTACCCTAGTAATTCTAAGAATTTTATACCATACCAGATTAGGTTCCGCCCCCTTTGACCTACCGAAACAATCGATTGAAGTTGAAAAATGAAAATTTTTCTTTCGAAAGATAGGATTAAAATCTCTTCAGAAATGAATTGCCGGTCTCATTTTGTGCATTTTACAAGATACACACTTTTTTCTAGCTCGCCTGCATGATAGAGAAAAAATCACTTATTTGAAAAAATTGTCAATTTTTTCATGTTTTTTGAGTTTTTCGGGTGGTCGAAGTACTGTGGTCCGAAGCAAATTTATGATGATAAGATACATATTTGTGTTGGCTATTTTTAAATACAAAGACTTTCCCCAGATTCCACTGTCTAGGTGAGTTATGATCAAAAAAGTGACGAAATTTGATGCATTTCAACGTACCCCCTCCATGGTAAAAAACGGCTGGGTGACGAAAATCAAAAATATTTCTGATTTTAGTCAAACAGAGCTAAAATAGTACTCACACAACTTTTCAGACAATTCTGGCCATGTTCCAGTGAGTTACAGACACCTCCTCCATTTTTTCGACTCAAAAAGTTTGAGCTCTCGTAACTTTCCAGATTATTGCTCAAAATCTAAAAAACTTCTGGAAAACATTAGAATATATTTCAAAAACACAAATAAACAATTAAAAGTTGATTATAAATAAGAATTCTGGTTTTTCATGCGCCAGAACATCTCAGTATCGTAGACCCATGAAGCTATCAGATATGAAATGAAACGAAAGTTGAACAAAACGACAAAATTTGACAGTTATATACTTATTTGTGTTTTTGAAGTATATTCCAATGGTTTCCAGAAGTTTCTTAGATTTTGAGCAATAATCTGGAAAGTTACGAGAGCTCAAACTTTTTGAGTCGAAAAATGGAGGAGGTGTCTGTAACTCACTGGAACATGGCCAGAATTGTCTGAAAAGTTGTGTGAGTACTATTTTAGCTCTGTTTGACTAAAATCAGAAATATTTTTGATTTTTGTCACCCATCCGTTTTTTACCATGGAGGGGGGTACGTTGAAATGCATCAAATTTCGTCACTTTTTTGATCATAACTCACCTAGACAGTGGAATCTGGGGAAAGTCTTTGTATTTAAAAATAGCCAACACAAATATGTATCTTATCATCATAAATTTGCTTCGGACCACACAGTACTTCGACCACCCGAAAAACTCAAAAAACATGAAAAAATTGACAATTTTTTCAAATAAGTGATTTTTTCTCTATCATGCAGGCGAGCTAGAAAAAAGTGTGTATCTTGTAAAATGCACAAAATGAGACCGGCAATTCTTTTCTGAAGAGATTTTGGTCCTATCTTTCGAAAGAAAAATGTTCGTTTTTCAACTTCAATCGATTGTTTCGGTAGGTCAAAGGGGCGGAGCCTAATCTGGTAGGGTATAAAATTCTTAGAATTACTAGGGTACTAACATATCAAAAAATCAGCCAAAACGGATCACTTTCGTTTTTGTGGAACATGGCCTGGTGGCTTGAGCGAGACATTGTCTCTTAAACTTGAACAGTGGAAATTAAAATTGGATTTCTTTATTCGCATTTGGGAATTGTAGTTTCTAAAATGAGATTTTCAATAGAATCTGGATTTCTTATCACTAGTCTCGCATTGCAGACATGGAAAAGACAAAAGTCACAGTGTTTGTAAAAAGTTCAAAACGGCACACAAAATGAGTTCCACATAAAAACAAAACTACTTTCCAAAATGCGCCAAGGACACACCCGAGGCCCTTTTCACTTTTCGCTTTGGACTGGTGGCTAATTTACCTTAAGAACAAGAACTTGGCATTCGTTTTTTTGTTGTTTAAAAGGGAACACCGGTATTCCCCCTCAAAAATTGAATTTTTTATATAGACCGACTTAGAATTTCGGGAAAAACAGAAAAGTCTATTGGAGCTAAGTCCGAAAATTTGTCCGAAATGAGTTATGAAGCCTCAAAGTGTCAAAAACGTTTAAAGCTACAAAAATAATAATCCACTGAAGTAAATCGGTCAAAAACGCACTATTTTGCACTGAAATATTTATATTAAGTCGAAAAAAAATTGCAGGCCTGAAACTTGCTAGGGAGTGCTTGTACAAAAAATACGGTCAACTACAAAAATGGAGTTAAACTTTTGATCTGAATAAAAAAATTTTCGTTATTTTCGGCAGGGTTGGGAAATTCCTCGGCCCGACCTTTTTCCTCGGCCCGACCCGGTCGGCCCGGCTCCTGTAGAAATTTGAAATTTTTTATTATTTTTTTTGCAAAAAAGTGGATTTTTCGACTGTGTTTTAGAATATCGGTAAAAACATTAGCGTACGAGAAATTTTGAGAATTTTGACTTTTTTAAAATGAAAATTTTGCAGAAATTTGTGAAAAAAATGGTGTACATTTTTTGAATCCGGGCCGACCGGGCCCGGCCGGGCCGGAAGTTTTTTGACGGGCATTGTCTGTCGCTTGTTTGTCCGCTAAGGATATCCCTTTTCACTTTCAAACTATCTCTCCGCTTGTGTCGATCAAGATAAAAGGGCTAATACACGGATCTTGGCATTTTTCAGAAAAAAACACTTCATACCCATTCCAGATGAATCAGAACCGGTTGTTCGAATACCCAATTCTGAGAAACCAAAAAAAGTTAGCGGATTCATCTACTTTTTTCACTGACCTAAGTAAGCCCAGGTGTATTTTATCAGATAACTTTTTCTGGTAGTTGAACAGGTTTTCCCGGTGTTATATACCCAGAGATGAGTTGTACTTTCTCCAGTGTTCCCTTGAGATGTCTTACCGGATAGACGTCCAATTTGATTATTTTAGAATTCTGATATATTTTTGTAATACCTATTTATTATTGAATTGCAAGTCATTGATAAGATGTAGTGATATCAATAGAAACAACTGTATTTAGATTTAACTTTTCAGAATGCTAAATCAATGAAACGAACTGATCATCGAACTCATCACAGCTGGAAATACGATCCCGAGCTGTTGGTAACCACTAAATTGGGGTCAAACACTAGTCGGATGTCAAATGGAATTAAGAAGATCTTGAAGTATTCGAAAAGTTCTTCGTAAATAAATTTGATGGAAATTGTAAAATTGAATAAATTGTTTGAATTGTAGAATTGTTCAAAGTAAAAGAAGCAAATGAATGAAAAGAAAGGCACATTTTCAGGTTGAGGGGAGAAATAGAAAAACAGAGATTCAGACGCAAAGCGCTCCGCCAAATAGTAATCAGACGTAGTCAAAGAAAAAAATTGAGAGTCACTAAGCTCTAGAACGATAGGAAAATAAACTACTGAAGTCATTAATATGACCAGATCGTCAGAATTTTACGATTTTTCCAGAAAAGTATAGGGTCACAATTTTCAAATTTTACCAATAACCCAAATCTTATCCGTCCTTGTAAATTATGGGATTGTAAATCTCCTAATCCCATTCCGTGACTGATTTGAAAAAAACCGGATCACCCCTCCATCGAAATTGTTCCTTCCTTCTTTTTTCCGTAAAATTGTCACTTTTATCTCCAAGACGTCCTACCGAATGGACTGTCAAAACTTCATTTTTTTAATTGATTTTTATTGAATTCTGAACTGTGTTTTCTAATTAATGGGTTATTTTTTTAAGAAATTTGAGATAACAGCTTATTCTATATAAGGTCTGAAATAGAAATGCTAATTTTCAGAGAAGGGGAACACTTTTGAGATCCTGACCCCCACAAATCTCACCGCCAATGCTCTAGAGGCAAGAACAATTTTCAATTTTTGTGGCTGGACCCCGAATAGACAATTATGGGACAACATAAAATACGAGCATGACCCCAACTTAGAAGTTATCATTGCTGACGAGGTTGGGTACATGAATGCTCATGTTCTCGAAGGGCTGAACAAGGTTCTGCAAAGAAAGAAGCAAGATGGCTCACCGTTTGGAGGATTTTGGTGGAATACTGTCTCCAACTTCCCGCAATCGAGGAAAGGAATAGCGAAGCTGTAGAAAGAAAAATGTTCCAATTGAACGAAGGTGTGCAAAATTTAATTTTAATTTAATATTATCATTTTATTATTTTGCAGCTTCTCTGTTCGAGCTCATCGAGTTCAAAACAAACCACCGCCAAAGTAAGGACGTACCCCACCAAGAAAGACTTGATAGATGGAGGATTGGGAGTGTGAAGGAAGCTGATCTCAAATACCTGAAAAGTCAGAGAATGGATTTGTCGGGAGTAACAATTCTGAAATCGCACTCAAGTACATTCGTTGGTTAGAGCACCTTGATCCCGATTTGAAACTTGTGCATGCTCTGAGAAGACGAGACAAATTGACAAAACTGAAAAGGCACGGATATTATGTGGATGCCATGCCTACAATGTTGGAACAATGTGATATTTTTGAGGTAATGAGTAAATTAAAAAAAATTGATTGTCTTATTATGTAAATTTAGGTATATGGATGCATGTGGCATGGTTGTAAATTCTGATATCCCGATCGTGATGTAAAGTCGAATAAATGTTCGTTGTCTATATGTGCTACGATTGTTGTCATCAAAAAGTTATTTTTTCAATAAAACTTTTTAAATATTTTTGAATGTTGTATAAACGAATGTTAAAAAAGAAAAATATTGTCTTTGCCACTTTTTCTATCCGCGGGACACAATTTTTTGACATTGGATGATTTCTCTCTTTTTTTTGCGCAGAGAGTGTTTTATTGAATGATTTAAATCAAGGGGCCCGAGTTGCATTTAAGTGAATTTATATGAAAAGGAAGTCGGAAGTGAATTTCCTTATCCGGAAGTCAGAAGTTGGAAGTCGGAAGTAGAAAGTCGGAATTAGATTTTTTCCAAATTTTCAAAATCTCTGAGAGAAAAATCAAAAAATTCGTGAAAATCAGTGAAAAATTAGGTTTCGGCTAAAGAAAAGCTTGTTTTCTGTCCTTTCCGACCATTTCTCCATGTATTTTTGCAAAATGTATTCTTCCTAAATTTCACATTAATGGAATGACGGAAGTCGGAAGTAAAATTCCTTATCCGGAAGTCGGAAGTCGGAAGTCGGAAGTCGGAATTCCACGCAACTCTGCTAGGGGCCGCCCTACAGGGAAACATCCAACAGTCTCGCGTCGGCGCCCATTATAATGATAATAATAGGTGAAAAAATTCCATAAAACTTGGAAAATCATAATCTTTACTAATCTTAATTACCGTGAACACTGTATTATATTGACATGTCCTTATATTGTTCAACTGTCTGCCAGTGAAATGTAATAACAACTAATCAATCATAGTACCCTCGCTGAGATCTTATCTCAGTCAGACAAAGTATTCCCTTTTCTTCTCGGAGATCTTATCTTGATGACTCATGGGGTGGGAAAAGAAAACTTGAACCGAATACTACTGCTTTGGCAGGTAGAGTTAATCTTCAAGGCGGGGCTTATATTGAATGGGGGAAGGGGAGGGGGCGCTCTTTTAATCCTATTCCAGGACACATTTTGGGGGTCATTTTTGAATTTCAGTGGGGAGTCGGACGGTTTTTGAATTTTACCAAAAACTCAAATCGGCTTATTACTCGTCCTTGAAAAATAATCGAATTCCTTTCGGTTACTAAACCGGATTAGCTCCCTCCACCAGGTGTTGCTCCTCCCCTCTTTTTTCTACAATCGTCACTCTTAACCTCAAGATGTCCTACTGAATGGACTGTCGAAACTTTATTTTTAAATGATTTTTATTGAATTCTGAACTGTATTTTTTAATTATACTATTCTACTGTTTAACGCCACAATTCTCATCATGGCTACTCCCAGCGACGAACAAGAATTTTCATTCAAAAAATTCTAAAAACCATTGAAGAAAGAGTGAGTGTTTTGAAAATTGTACAGTACCGCTCAAAAGTATATATATATATAGTTTTGGTTTTTTCCAGTTGAAATTGGTCAAATTTGAGAGTGCGTCATGGTAATGCTGATTGTTCCATCAAGTAGATTTTTAATGCATCGTACAGATCAAAATTTGATCTCTATTTTTGTAATTGACAACTTTTTTGTACGAGCGCTTCCTAGGGAGTTATGATCATTTTAAGATGACAGCTCAAAATCCCACTTTTCTGCACTGAAATTGGTCGATTTGAGGGAGAAATTACTTTGACTAGATGTAACTTGCTAGGGAGCAAAAATAGAGTAATATTCTTATTCTATACAATCCCATAAAAATTTACTTAGAGGGACAGGTAGTTCTACTTTGACACACTCTCAAAGTTAGGCGTTTGAACGGCAAAATTTATTATACTTTCGAGCGGTACTGTAAATTTTGAATAATAAAACGCACGATTCAAGTTTGGAAAGTAGATTTTTCAGGGTCAAGCACTATTCGCAATTATTTCCAGAACAGGGAAATCATTTTTCATTAAAAAATTGGAAACTTTTTTTGAGAAGGGGCTAACTCTTGAAACTGTAGCTCCCACAAATCTCACTGCAATCGCTGACAATTTACGCATTTTGTGGCTGGACTCCCGATAGATCCAAATGGGACAAAAAAGGATATGAGCACGACCCAAACTTGCAAGTAGTCATTGCGGATGAGGTTGGGCTCATGAATGCCGAAATGCTCGAGGGGCTAAACACTATGGTGGATGTTCTGTGATTCTCGTGGGAGACTTCCTTCAACGTCGCGCAATCGGAGATATAGACAACAAGGCAGACGAAAGAGAGACTCCCCAATTATTCGAAGGTAAATTATTATTTTTCAAAAAGATTGACACTATATTAATTTCAGCTCCTTCGTGGGATTTGTTTGGCCGTCAAAGCGGTGATGCGCACCACAGAGAAAGACTCAATAGATGGAGGGTCGGAACAGTCAACACGGAGGATCTACAATACTTCTTCTTCTGTTCCTGGTGAGTATATTAATTTTAGCCAGAAATTATATCATTCTTTAAAGACTACTATGAACCAAGACTTATAGGTGAATGGTATGAGAGTGCAAATGACCAAGGAGATTGTCGACTATTGCAAAAACAATGTGAACATTTTGACGGAAGCAGTTGTAAATGGTGAGTGATTCCTTTTCTTTTGTCAAAACTGAAATTTATTTTTCCAGTTGTGCGAACCACACGGAACCCCATCATACAGTGCCCAACACTCGCATCGTAAATTTTGTTCGTACTTAAATACCAACATGCAAAGATTGAAATCGAATAAAATTTTATTGAAATTAATGAGCTTATGCGTACAATTAGAAATTCAAAGTTTTAAAAGCTGGAGTATCCAGTCAGATACTCTAGGTTCACTTATAGAAAAACTGGTCATGATCCATCTCTTTCATTCGAATCTTGCATTTACCTCGGTTGGGTATATGTCATGTCTTCCAGTTCCAGTCGAAACTATTGTCTGGGCTGGATCCGTTTTCTCTTACTTTCTTTTCCTTGGGAGGAGAAGATGACGATGGATCCGAATTGCGGATCTTTCTTTTTTTTCTTTTGATTGGTCTTGGAGGTAACAGAACTCCAGTCCCTCTATCCTTGAATCTTCGTTTTTCAAACCAGTTCGATATCTGAATTAACATGTTTTGAAGCAAAAATACATATGCTCGCGAAACTCACTTTTGTGTACGAGCATTTTAATTGTTCGGCGATTTCTTCTTTAGTTTATCAAACTGGATATTCCTCGTTTTCGTAATGGGCGTTGAGAATACAAAGCTGGTCCGAAGTGAAATCACCTATTTTCGGTTTCTTTGGTTGAGCTGCATTGTCAGCTTTCTGAAAAATGAGTTTTAGAGATGTTTTCATGAAGTTTACATTAAAAAACCGTCGAATTTTTGGTTTACACAAAAAATCTGTGAACTGAAACGGATCAACGATCGTCTCATGATATTTTAAAATAATCCTAAAGTTTTTTGTCTTGGAAACTCACCACGAGTGATCCAGAGGCCGTTGAACTATTTTTTGCTTTTTTATTCTCTCTATAGCGTTTTCGCTCGAACCATTGGGTAACCTAAAAGAACATACATTAAACAGCTTAACAAGTTGTTTTCAAACTCACTCTATCCAAATCACTTTTTATTTTTTCAGCAATGCGTTCACGGTCTTCTTTCGACGGCGAAGGGGTTCCGTTGAAACAATTACGGAGGATTTCCAATTGTTCCTCCGAAAACCATACATGTAACACCCCCTCAAAATTGACCAACTTCAACTAAAAACGGCAAAAGTTTACAACCTTTTGGACGGTACTGTATGAGTTAATTTTAATTAATTGAAAACTGTCAACTTACGACATTTTTCAAAGTTTTTCCGTTGGTTGAAGCCAATACTTACACGCTCCTTTTCATATCCAGTCTCTGGAAATCAATATTTCTTTTTTTTCAAAAATAGTTTTTTAGCATTAAAAAATTTCGAAATACTTACTTGCCACTTTACTTGGTACTCCGTTCCTTTTTTTCCTGCTCTCTTTCCAACTATCTTCTCTTCTCAACTTTCTGTAAATTTTTCAAATTGAAATCGAAATTAAAACTTGATTCTTAAAAAGTACTCACCTTTTCCTCAATCCATATCAACCAAACATAATTAACAGTTAAAAAATAAATATTAGAATTCAAAAAAAATCATTATAAATGTTGGTTTGACAGCCAACCAGAAGGCTATCGGAGTGTACATTGTGATGGAAAACGGGGAAGAAGACCATCGAGGGAGAGAGTGAGAGAGTGAGAGGGAGCAGAGAAGCAGAAAGTGTATGACGGAGAGAAGGGTCATTTGGAGAGAAGGGTCAGATGGCCTGTGGGAAGATTACATTTGAGATTTTTGGATGGTTTACTTTAATTGACTGTAACTTGCTAGAGAGTGTACGTACAGAAATGTGGTCAACTAAAAAAGTGAAGGTCTATTTTTGATGTATGTACGATTCTTACACAAATTCACATCGTGAAACGAAAAATGAGACAAAGACACACTCTCAAAATTTGTTATTTTTTCTGACCGGTACTGTAAATTCATCGCTCTTTCTTTTCCCGGAGTGAAACATTAATAAAAAAAATTCAATTTCCATAAAAATCGGATTTTATGACCACATTATGATTTTCCCTATTTTCTTGTATACTTGAAAAGAATCGGATTTAATGAATTGTGTTGAATATTTTAGCGAAAAACTCGTATTGTTGACTATGGAACAAAATTCAACGACATTCTGAACAACCATAAAAAATGTTCACATTTTTTATAGAAAATTGAAAAAAAATAGTGTTTTTTTCAAGTGTCTATTTTCCAGCCCTACAAAACTAATCATTTTCTCTCGTGCTGTGGCAATATTCCTTGTTATCCAAGTTTTTTGTTCATTGTTTGAACTTTGAAGACTTTAAGTAAGACTTTAAAAACAACACCGGCCAAAAATACATCGTATTTTGCCCTTTTCAGTTGAAAATGCTCAACATTGAGAGTGTGTCACGGTAAAACTAACTGTCCCACCAAATTACTTTTTATGTGACCAAACAGACCAAGAGTAGATCTCCATTTTTGTAGTTGACGACTTTTTTGTACGACCACTCCCTAGAGAGTTACGTATCGACAAATTAATTTTTCCCTCAAATCGACCAATTTCAGTGCAAAATAGTGATCGTGTCTTAAAATGACTATAACTCTTTTGGGAGTGTCCGTACAAAAAAGTTGTCAACTACAAAAATGAGTTCTACTTTTGATCTGTTTGATCCCAAAAAAGTTATTTTATGGGACAGTTAGTTTTACTATGGCATACCCTCATAGTTGGGCATTTTCAACTGAAAAAAGCAAAATATGTTATCTTCTTGGCCGGCTCTACAGCAACAGGTCCTTGTTTCCGTTCATTGAATCCTACTGTATATACCAAGAGTTTGTAATTTTTCCTCCATCCTGTTGGGTATCTCTTTCCATGACCTGAATCGTGGTAGGAAATCATAAAAGTATTGTTACATGTACCTCGATTGGGTATATGTCTTCCAGTCTTTATCTACTGTGGCTTAGACCTCTGGTGGGGTCTAGGCGACAGTCTTTTCATATACATGGCATAACAGAACACGGTTGAAGGATAATTAGATTTATTTAAAACATATTAGAAGAAGACTACAAAGTAAAGATATAAAAATTGTCTTTTCCCATTCTGCCCACAACTCATCATTCACTCTCGTTCTTGAGAAGAGGACATAATGGAATTCTTCGAGGAGAGGGATGACCGCACAGAACTGAAAACATGAGATGTTTAAATTTTGATGACGACGCAACGTATGTATACAACTAATTGAAGGACCAGAGCTGACACAGCTTTACAGTTGGCTGATATACAGGACTGGCCATAAAGAATGCCTTTTTTTTGTTGCAAACGTTCAAATGTGACACGGCTTTTCTAATGGTATCACAATATTTATGGTGTTTATAGATCACAAGTAGATCTTCATTTTTGTAGTTGACAACTTTTTGTTAGCTCCGCCCACTTTTGAGATATGCGCCTTTAAAGATGAACGCGCACTTTCTCACTGCCGGTTTAAAAGTAGCATATCTCAAAAGTGGGCGGAGCTAACAAAAAGTTGTCAACTACAAAAATGAAGCTCGGCTTGTGATCTATCCATTTCATAAGCAATTGATATTGAAGAATAATGAGGAAGGGAGTGACACACTTGGCCATTTTCAACAAAAAACGCACTCTCTACTCAGGGAATTTTGAGCAACTCGCCCGCCGTTTGGGCGATTCGCCCACCAATTGGGCGGCCGTGCCCACCCGAGTTGGGCACTACCGCCCAAATCGAGGGCGAATCGCCCAACGTGTGATGTTTTAGCGCTCGCTTTCCTTGCCGAATCTCATATATTTTACTTTAAACAACAGAAGGCAGTTATTGTTTTCATCAATGTTTATTAATTCGTTTAAAATAGAAAAAAATTAAAAAGTATCTGGCACTTCTTGTTGTTGTTGACTGTGGGAGGAGTTGGTAATTGAGAGAAAACTATCGATTCACACTTCGGTGCGTTAGTAGAAGACGTGTTTGGTTTCATGTTCATCCATATTCATCGGGGAGAAATCTGTAATATGAATTATGAAAGGATGAAGAGTTAGAACCATATGACACATGCTCCTCTTTAAAGCTTTTATTCAAATCAACCAGCGGAGCACTTGCAGAAAGAGACGATTTAGCAGATCGGACATCGAAAAAAAAACATTTTTTCTAAAATTCGCGATCGTTTTCACTCTATCAAAGAGCACTAACCTCAATAATCAAAATCCATCGGGGCAGTAGTTGCAAATTGAGCAAATTACGCAGGAGTTGTTCACGAAACGAAAATGACCCACTATCCTTTCCGACGAACAATTTTTCGAAGTCTTAATCATGTTTTTTAGATTAATTAGGGCAATTTTTCACTTTCAAACCTCTCTCCTTCTGTCGAACGGTGGCCTTTTTTCATATTCATAACAGAATAGTATGTTTGAAACAAAGAATTAATACAGAATAATAATGAAACATGTGAAAAATTGAAATGATTTTCCAGTACGATAGAGCGCGTGTTCATAAATTGGGCGAATCGCCCTACAAATGGGCACTTCGCCCTTGCCCACCACTCTTCCTTTTTCAAATCTCCGACCAAACCGTCGCCCAACCCTCGCCCAGTGGGCTATTCGCCCAAAACGCAGGCAAATTGCCCATACTGTAGGCAATACGCCTACTTGATGCCCACGTGAAGCCCAACCCTCGCCGAAAATTCCCTGAGTATGACCAGTACTGTTAAATCAGAAAACAAAACGGAGGAGCTCCAATTTTTCAATTTTAAGCACTTTTAAAAAACGCTCCTGATCATTCAATCAGATAAAACTAATTTCAAAAAATACCTCAATTTTCGATATTGGTATCGTCCGGATACGAGTTTCTTGAACATCACAACATATTTTTTATTGAGCCAAAAAGATATGTTGTTTCCCTATTGGTCTTTCGAAGGGATCCATATTGGACAATTCTGAAATACATATTGTTCTATTGTACTATAATAATAGTAACACTCACGTTTGTTTGCAAGTAGATTTCCACAGAATCAACTGTCAGAGAACAGTTTTCCAGGCGACCTTTGTTTGTCAGCATGTCTCTGAAATAACTCATTTGAATGGTGTTATCTGATTAGATTCAACTTACTGTAACACACTGACAGACAACTGCTTATGTCCGTTCGCCCAAAGAAAGAACGGGAAAAACAAGAGCTTTTCTTGTTCGCCGTCCAATGTTGGGCAATCGTCGAAGTTCCCCAGAAAGCAATTGAGTGCTCCATTTCTCTTCAAATTTTTTTCTTTTTGTCTCCAATTGGCCCAGCGTCCGGTGTGAAATCCACATACTGGAAAAAAAGAAACTTGAAATAACAACCATTAGATTAATGGTAACAAAAAAAACACCAAAAAAACTACTTTACACTCAAAGTTAAATAATTCAAAATTTTCTGATACCTACAGTACCGGCCATAAATAATGAGACAGGTTTCAGTTGAAAATTGTCAAGTTTAAGAGAGTGAGACGGCCTTCCTGATAGTCTCACAATATTGATTGTTCATGCAATGTATAGATCACAAGTAGAGCTTCATTTTTGTAGTTGACAACTTTTTGTTAGCTCCGCCCACTTTTGAGATATGCGCCTTTGAAGCCAGCTGTGAGAAATTGCGCGTTCATCTTTAAAGGCGCATATCTCAAAAGTGGGCGGAGCTATCAAAACGTTGTCAACTACAATAATGAAGCTCTACTTGTGACCTATGCACTCCATATTCATTTGGAATTGTGAGATCATCAGGGAGGTCGTCTCACGCTCACAAAGTTGACCATTTTTTACTAAAAACTGAAAGTGTCGCCATTCTTTGTCTCAGTATTCCTACTTTACTCATAATATATGTAGAATTCAAAAAATATTACCTTTATAACTGCGTCCTCCAAATGAAATCAAATAAATAATAGTGCAAGAATTCTAAAATAATCAGTGAGTAGATAATGTAGATCGACGGCTATTCAGTAAGCCGTCTTGGCATAATTGAGGGGAGAATAACATATTAGATTATATAGAAAAACATAAGAATTCAATAAAAATCAAGGGATACATATTGTTGACAACCAACCAGAAGGCTATCGAAGTATAAAATGAGACGGAAAAGGGGGAAGAGGAGCAAGAGGGAGAGTTAGAGGGAGCAGAGAAGCAGAAAGTGGGGGACAGCGATGGGGGAGGGGACATTTGCATGGAGAGAGGGGGCAAATTATATGAGCAGCGGCGAGAACCCCCTCTGCCACTCTCCTCTTGATGGAAAATAGGGAAATAGGGCACTCCGTCTCACTCCGTTTTCTCTTTTTCTCTTTTTCTCGTGGCTGGGGTGTCGTTGGCGCGTCGCTGACTCGTTTCCTTGGTTGAAATAGCATATTTTTTGCGCTGGTTGGAGCGGAGATTTGGCCTTCAGCCAGGGCAAGTATTCTTAAGGAAAAACATGATGGGGATGAGGAAGCAGGTGCTCGGGGAGCCCGGAGGGGGAGGAAATGTGATTCATAAGAAAATTGACATGTTCTTTTTTTATATTCCTTTAAATTTCCAAAAAAGGGGATATAGATTTAATGGGCAATAGTCAAAAAGTGAATGAGAATCGGCCCGAATCAAGACCGAATCAAGCTAATACGACACTTGCAGTTTTCAGTGAAAATGGTCAAGTTTGTGAGTGTGAGAAGGCCTCTCTGATTATTCCACCGTATCAGTTGTTTATGGAGTGTATAGATCACAAGTAGATCTTCATTTTTGTAGGTGACAACTTTTTGTTAGCTCCGCCCACTTTTGAGTTATGCGCTTTTGAAACCGGCTGTAGGATAGAGCGCGTTCATCTTTAAAGGCGCATAACTCAAAAGTGGGAAAAGCTAAGAAAAAGTTGTCAACTACAAAAATGAAGCTCGATTTGTGATCTATAGACACCATAAATAATCAATATTGTGATACCATCAGGAAGGCCGTCTCACACTCACAAACGTGACCATTCTCAACTAAAAACTGCAAGTGTCGCGTTCTTTATGTCCAGTACTTTGGCCTTTGGGTCATATCAGATTATTAGAATATTAGTCTAAAAATACATGTTTTTCTCCAATAAATGTATTCCTTCAACCTTCATGAAAACTACATTCGCGCCTTCTTCTTCTCTTTCCTTTTCTTTTCTCTCGTTCAGCTGAGAATCACGTGAAGAGGAGACACATTGGTTTGTGAGAATAAAGGGAGGAAAAGAAAGAGGGATTATACCTCAATTTCCGACTACTAACTAGGGAGTGTAATAGACGTAAATCGACTTTTCAAATTGGCTTATACAGCACGCCGATTCCGACTATGTAATCCAATTTTGCAGGTCTCTTTACTGAACACTGTCCAGTCATGCGAAAACTGCATTATTCAAGGAATTAAAAATCAATTTTAGAGCCAATTTATTATTGAAAAATAAATACACTACATTTAATTTTAAAGTATCCTCCGCACTGTATCCATCGGTGAACAACACCACTTTCATTTTGGCATCAGCTCTCTTTGATGTCTGATACAAATTTGCCATACTATTCAATGCCTCCATTTGTGAATGTCGTGCCAGAATAGAATTTGGGTCTGGTATTGTGTGAAGTTTGCCAGAACTCTCAACTTTGTCTTTCCGGCAAATTGGATGACTGCGACCTGAAACAAATTAACTTGAGAACAGTCAGAATTTTATGAAAATTGAGATTATTTTTACTTTTGAAACCCAGAAATTGGTCAAAAACTGACCGATTCACAGATATTTGAAACTTTTGTTTTTCGAAATAAAATTTTTTAATAAAAGAGACCACATCACGCGAAATTCTGTTCCAATCTTTTTAAAAACATGACTTTTTGAATAGTGTCAAGCCGCTTCGAATGAGCATAATCATATCTAGGTAGGGTCCCACCACGACACTACCATATGCGCCTTAATAGGGGTACTGTAGTTTTCGTGGTGGGACCCAATGAGAGCAGAAGGTAGTCATGATTATACTCAAATGAATGGTCTCTATAAGCTGAATACAACAATATAGGTTTTTGGTCAAAAATTCGGAGGTGGATTTTGGGAAATCAGATTTTTCGTATATTTCCGGATTTTGAAACATACCCTTGGGCGAAATCGGCATTTGTTGGACAAGAGTGGTTGCAAACTCCAACTGTTTTTGGAAATTCTTCTCCAGCGATCCTGATGAATCAAAAATGATTCCAATGTCGTACCGGCAATCCTTGACTGGAAGTTGTTCCGTTTTCATGCACATAGTTCACTGGCTTTCTGCTTTGGAACCGATCACTCAGGAATTCTCCTGGTCGAACCAATTCTGGGTTTTCGTCTTTCAATAGCGTCACACCACTTGATGCGTTTGACAAGAACTCTATAGCTCATCGATCCAATCAACACATTGGCCGGGTTCCCAGTGATCAGGTCTAGTTCTTTTCTGGAAAATACATTATGATACTCAGTATGAAAAAAGTACAATCTTACTTTTAGTAACTTTCTCCGATTGTGACGGCGTACACTTTGGAGTTAGGGACCACTCTCGATATGATCGTAGCTGAAAACTCAGAAACTTGTATCAATCACCTTTCAAATATCTTACCTGTATCCGCCCGTCGACTCCACAAAGACGTCCCTCCGTCTGGTTGGCGGCAGTCTTCAATGCCTCTCCTGTTGCAGTGATTCTGGAGAAGAACGGCTGTGATTAGTTTCAACATTTTTCTAGCAATCAAACCAACTGGTATGTTTCTGGGTAAAGTCTGCCAAACCAATCAAATCAAGGATTCGGTGATCGCTTCTTTTCACTGGTCTCGACACTGAATAATTAGCGTTAATTAAAACAGTGGTTTCTATTGATATCACTCACATTTCTTAACGACTTCCAATCCAATAATAAATATAAATTACAAAAATATATCAGAATTCTAGAATAATCAAATAAAGATGTTGTTTTCGACGTCTATCCGGTAAGACATCTCAAGGGAACACTGGAGAAAGTACAACTCATATCGGGGTATATAACATCCCGAAAACCTGTTCAACTACCAAAAAAGTTCTCGGAGAAGACACACCTGGGCTTATTCAGGTCAGTGCAAAAAGTAGATCCGCTAACTTTTTTTGGTTTCTCAGAATGGGGTATTCGAACAACCGGTTCTGATTCATCTGGAATGGATACGGACTGTTTTTTTTTCAACGAATGCCAAGATCCGAATAATCGTTTCTCAAGAACCGTGTATTCACCGCGGAGAGAAAGTTTGAAAGTGAAAAGGGATATTCTTACTCAGGTATTTTTGGGCAAGGGTGGGGCAACGAAACGACAATTTGGGCCGTGTGGCCGATGAATTGGGCACAGTGCTCACAAAAAGGGCCACATGGCCCAATGGGCACTAGTTGGGCACGGGTTGGGCCACAAGGTGCATGAGAGGGAAGACATGGTGGAAGTGGGCACAGGTTGGGCACAGATAACGACGATTGGGCACCACATGGGCACCAGGTGGGCACAAGTTCAGAAATCGCGCTCTACCGCACGCGTTGAATTTTCGCCACGATTTTTCTTATTTATTTCGCTTCTTTTTCTATTTTATCGTCCTTCTACTTTATGCTAATTATTTCGCACAGAAGATGAAAGAAATCAACACACGACCCATCAGGTAAGACAGTATTTTTATTTGTTTTTGTTCAATTTTAGTGTAATTTCAGCTGAACAAAAAATTATATCAACGACACAATAATCATCATCAACTTCGCTCTCCAGCTGCTCACCGTCTTCTATCTTTCATCTTCTTCTATCTTCAAGCTTATTGCATTTACTCTGAATTTTTTGTTGTAATTTGTATATTTTTAGTTTTCACGAAACATTATCTCTTTCTTCTGTATTCCTATTCTCCATCTTATAGTTTGACAATTCTAGCTTATTTTGTCCTATTATTTCCCATAATTACTGAAATTATTATTATTTTGTGTTTAAATTTAACAAATAAACTGTGGAAAGTATAAGAATGTGTAATCTGGTTAATTATATTGCTGAAGGGGAAGGGGCAAAGGGAGCGGAATGCCGCGCGTTGTACCGAATCTGGGCACTTTGCCCATCGAGTGGGCCACTTTGGCCCACATGTGTGGGGCCACCATGCCGATTTGAAGGGCCACATGGCCCATTTTGAGGGCAACTTGGCCCAAAATTACCTGAGTAGCGGAGAAACAGACGACAGGCAGTGTCTGCCAAAAAAAAGTGTACCTGGCCTATTACAGGCCGGATGGCTATTTGTTAGTATACCGCTGGCCGCGAAAAATGTCAATAACGCAAAAAATGAAAATGAATGAATCCGAAGCCGGGCCCGTATTATATCACATATATTGTCCCACGAAATAAATTATGTACAACGGACCGGATGACTGTGTGCCGTGAGCCGGGTAAATGTGCCAAAAACCCAAAAAACGTATTTTTCAGGTCCTCGTCAGCAAAACTAAGACCGGAATAATTGGAGCAAAAACTCAAAATTCATTTTTTTCAAACTTTTCGTTTTTTTAACAATGAAAAAATGTCAAAAAGTAGGTTTTTGACGGGCTTAGAATTTTTATTGTACCATAAATACAAGCTGTTTTTTTGTTGAAATTAACTACTTTTGAGAGAATGTCTCGCTACTCCTGATTGACTTACAAAAACAATTTAATTTGGACTATACAGATCAAAAGTAGAAATTCATTTTTGTAGTTGACAACTTTTTGTTAGCTCCGCCCACTTTTGAGATAAGCGCCTTTGAAACCGGCAGTAAGAAAGATCGTGCTTCACTGACTTACCATCTTTAAAGGCGCTTATCTCAAAAGTGGGCGGAGCTAACAAAAAGTTATCAACTACAAAAATGAAGTTCTATTTTTGATCTGTATAGTCCATGCAAAATTTTTATTGGGTCATTCAGGAATACCACGATATCCTCTCCAAAGTAGTCTTTTCATCTAACATTTATAAACATTCTGCACAGTACATTTTGATATATTTTTCAGCTTATAATATTCATTTTGAAGAGAGCTGGCCCGTGTTGGCCCAAATGAAATTCAGGTGGTCTCAAATAGTAGCTCATGACATGTAGATGTGTCTGGAACATGTTCCAGCTAGGCTTTTACAGACATAAAATGCAAATGTAAAATTCCAAATTCACACCGAGAGAAAACAACTTTTTTTCTTCCTCTTATCTATCTGACATACCAACTGTCGATTTAAGAGCATGACTTCTCTGCGTCTAACTCTCTTCACGGAGCAGTGTCAGCTCACAACTCGTCAGTTACACTTCTCTGATGACTTACTGAATAGTCTGTCGAAAAAAATGTCTTCTGATTTTATTTGAATTCTGAAATTGTATATATTTATTTATTTATATCATTATTGCTGTCATGTCCGGGTTACTGGTTAGCTGTGTTTTTAACGGTGAGAGTTTATTTTTTATAAGCCAGTTTCCATGACTTTGAGAGGTCATAAGATGCTGAGAAACGTCGATTTCAGGTCTGAAATTTTTTTTTCCAGATCTCAACTCCCATAGTTTCACCTGCAATGCTGCAACTTCGCAGACGACTTCACAGTATGCTTATACATCATTCGAACGTTCAAATTTAATTCTAATTTCAGAAAGAGTACGAACCAATTAAAGAAAATTTCATTGTACACGAGGAAATAGCACAAAATTTTTGTAAAGTAAGTTTTATTTTTTATTTTCAAAAGACATTTTGATAAATCCTTAATTTAGAGCTGACGCCCTGAGCTCCTTGACAGTTTATGGGAGAAATCAGTAACCAAAGTGAGTTAAATATCAATTAACATTACAAAAAACATTAGTGTTTTATTTTCAGGTTTCAATGTTCCAAGTCGTCAAACGTGACTGTACATACCGAGGGAATTGAGGCATTGTTTTAATTTTAGTTAATGTTAATTATCTATTAATTTTTTCCAAATTATGTAAATAAGATGATACATTATATTAAAATTGTTGTATTCTTTTCTTTGTCTTACATAGAAAGTTGATTACAAGAGCAAACAACTATTTCTGTCTTTCTCTTATCAATTTTGTTCAAACAGTCATTGGTAGTGTCATAGAGAAAAGAATCATAAACATATTGTCGTTCTTCCATATCATTGAGACGTGGAAACTCTTATCACCTACTCTCTGATCTGAAATTTCATCAACATTACCGTAAAACCTAAAACAGACGCGCGCCTAGTGTTCGCAGCAGTATAACTCGGTTCCCAAAAGAGATATCAAAAATCTGTTAACTGACAAAATATAGCTTGACATTCATAGAATATTTCTTCAGTTGAAACAATTTTTATATCTTTAAAGAGAGCCGAGATATGATGCTTCGAACGGAAAACAGGGTTCAGAGAGTCAATTTTAGCCATTTTGAGCCGATTTTTGAGGTATTCAGGTGGAAAATACGGAATTTGAATGATTTTAAACCGAAAAAAACTGCAAAAATCGGTGATGAAAATGACTAGAAATTCGTGTTTTTGGAGTCGAGGTGATAATTTTTTACGGAATTTTTTGAAAAACAGGATTTTATGCTAGATTTTCATAGTTTTCGGGTAAAAAACATGGATTTTGATTGATTTTAAGCCGAAAATGCTTATAAATCAGTGAGAAATGACTCAAAATATACGCAATTTTACAAAGGAAACGCGAAAGCGACACGCTTGACCACCTCAAACGCGTCAACGGCACCCCAGACATCGGAAAATGGGGAAAGAGAAAACGGAGATAGAGACGGAGTGTCCTATTCTCTATTTTCTACAAAGAAACGAGTGGCAGATGGGTAATCGGTACAGGCCACCCTGACTCTTCTCTCCAAATGACCCCCCTCTCCGTCCAACACTTTCTGCTTCTCAGCTCCCTCTCACTCTCTCACTCTCTCCCTCGGTGGTCTTCTTCCCCGTTTTCCATCACAATGTACATTCCGATAGCCTTCTGGTTGGCTGTCAAAACAATATTTATAATGATTTTTTTTGAATTCTAATGTTTATTTTCAACTGGTATTTATGTTTGGTTGATATGGGTTGAGGAAAAGGTGAGTACTTTTTAAGAATCAAGTTTTAATTCCGGGTACTTGCCACGGCCTCCGGCGAAGGCCCTCTCAAGAAAAAGTGATGCAAGCGCGCTCCGCGGCATTTTGGCGCGAAGCGGAAAAATTTAAATAAAAATCTTTTTTCCGACAAAGTTTAAGCCTGTAAACTGGCGTTTTTCGATCGAAAAAAAAGATTTTAAACACAATTCGAGTAGTTATAAGTTAAATATAATTGTTTTGAATCGGAAATCGCAAATATTTTCGGTTTTTGACAGCTTTGAAGAGAAATAGACGCAATTCGGCCATATGTAAAGAAAAATTATGATTTCGTTTGCATATTCCGTTCAATTTCGCCGTTTTTTGTTCAATTTCGCAGTCTGTATCAACCAATTACACTTTCACTCGACCATTGAAGAGTGGAGAATGTTTCAACCCACGGTATATCCATCCACTAATACGCCAAACTTTTCCTCCTCCCACCGCTTGAGAAACGCGTCAGTGCGCGCCTTGGCGCACTACACGTTTTTTCAGATTTTCTACTGAGGTTTTAGATTTCTTCGATAAAAACATGATTTCTGACTAATTTTTCAACTTTCATTCTCTGTGTTTGCTTAGTGTGATATGTGGCTACATTTTAAGTACAAAACCCTCCCTGGTGGTTATGTTTGAAGAGATAAATTGACTTTTGAAACAATTTTCTACGGATTTTTAAAATAAAAGTCAGCGAAAACGTATCTCCCGGCTTTAATACAGCGTCGTTTTTTGTGAGACGATTTTCCTAAAGGGAATAAATATTGTATAGCAAAAAATTCAGAAATTATTCCCTTTTTTCGCTTAGTTTTTGCGACTATTGCCCCGTTGTTAATTTTTTGTGTTTTTTGCCCACAGACGACGAGAAAACTTTGGGAGGACTATAAAATCATTAGATATTGCACAAATAACTCAAGAATAACGTAAATTTTGAGATTTGCTCAAGTCTGTTGTAAGCTTCAGAGCTTCCCTGTAACGGGGTTTTAGGGCTTTATTTCGTGTTGTCAGACGGTTTCTCATTGATAGAAGTATATTAATGACCATTTTAACCTTTTTCATTTTACTTCCTAAATCTTGTATTTTGACAGAATCAGCTCTAGTATTAGCGCATTTCTCGTGCGCGGTGGCGAGAAACGCGTCAGCAACGTTGAAGGCGTATTAGTGGACGGATAGGGTGTGCAACCAAATGAAAGTAAAAATATCAAAGTTTTATTGAAAAAAAAACAAATCAAATAAAATTAGAGTTGACTCCTTAATCTTCGATGTTGTTTCAATCGTTGTTCTTCGAGACGAGACGTTGAAACGCGCCGAGAAGCTCTCTTGAAACAAGTTCAATCTCAACTACGATAAAGGGACGAACGGAAAGACACATAAAGGAAAAATGGACCTGTCGGAGAAAACATGACAGAGTCCATCAAAATTTGGGCTTCTTGTGTCGTTGACAAGGACGAAGTGGGCAGTTGACCGTGGATTTTCCTACAAAAATGTTTTTTTTTTTCACTAAGTAAACTTGAAAAACAAGAAAAACCAATTTATTTAGCAAAAAATCGTATGTTGGTCTTTGTTTCTTATCTTTTAATGCCTCTTTAGTCATCGTGGTAGTCGCTATTGCTCGTTTTTCGAGTTGAATGTACTTTTTTCTGTAAAACTTTAATGTTTCGGCCCGTATTTCGAAGAATTATCTGAAAATCATAGCGGAAAGAAGAAAAATAGAAATAGTTATCCCGAAAAAAAAATAAATAAAAAGCTGAAAACGCAAACGCGCTCCACTGAAAAATGGCGTTTCCCGCTTTTTTTTTTAATCGAGAGGGCCTTCGCCAGAGGCCGTGTACAAATCAAAAGTAGACCTTCATTTTTGTAGTTGACAACTTTTTTGTACGAACACTCCCTAGATAGTTATGGTCACTTTAAGATGACAGTTCAAAAATTTCACTATTTTCCACTGAAATTGACAGATTTTTGGGAGAAATTCAGGGTTGGGAAATTCCGGGCCGGGCCGGGCCGACCGAAAAATTTTCCCCGGCCCGGCCCGGCCCGGTCGGCCCGGTCGGCCCGGCTACTGTAGAAATTTGAAATTTTTATAAAAAAATTTTGAAATTTTTTGAAAAAATTTTGAATTTTTTGGCAGAAAAGTCGAATTTTCGACTATGTTTTGGAATATCGATAAAAACTGAAGTGTATGAGAATTTTAGAGCATTTTGGTCATTTTTTAATGAAAATTTCGAAAAAATATGTGAAAAAATTATGCACGATTTTTGAATCCGGCCCGACCGGGCCGGGCCGGGCCGGGCTGACGGGCCGGGCCGGGCCGGCCCGGGATTTCCCAACCCTGGAGAAATTACTTTGTCGGTGTGTAACTTGCTAGGAAGTGCCCGTACAAGATTCTCGGATAAAAATTGCAGACAATCGTTAAAAATTGATAACTTCAAAATTGAAAAAATCATCTTATCTCAAATTTTCTTCCAAAAACTATTACGATTGCGTTTCGGCCAGTACAGTCTATTATTTAGATTTTTATTTTTGTATGTACTCCATGATCATGTTTTCCCAACTAATATTCTTCCAGAATAGTTGCCGAACCCGAAGACCATGTGGACACTCTTGTGGAGAAATTTCTCCAATATCTGGAGTTGTGTTTCTTAAGAAATAACAAGAAACAATACAAAACAATGTTACTCAAAATTCGTTCTGCACACAAAAATGCAACAAAACATGGACATGTAAGTCTTTAACCCTGCTCCAAGATTTCTAACTAAATCCTTTTCAAATTTCAGAATATTTCTTCTGACACAATTGTTACACAATTGAAAGACACACTTCACGCAGTAACGGAGAAAGGCGTTCCTAAAAATGAATGGGCAACCAGATGGGACTCGGAAACAGATATGAGACAAGTACAAGACGTCTCTGACTTGCTATTCTTCACGATGCTCAATACGTTCCGTGTTTGGGCGTGTGTTTTAAAAAACCCCGTGGTTGACATCATAAAATTGTACATGAATGTTACCAAATATAGGGTTTGTTATGGATTTAAAAAGTTTTGAGAGGATTATTTTATTTTTTCAGCTAATTTCAAACGAGGACATTGCGAACATATTCGGAGAACTTGCTGATGATATGAATGCAATGATCACCGCTTCAAGGGAATCAAACCTGAACCACCCAAAAACAAATCAAAATGCTGACCAGGAATCGATTCATGATCAAATGGGTAAACGAACAATTCTTGTTATTCTTTAGAACATTTCATTCTCATTTCAGATGGTTCTTTCCATGACGAGGAGGACGAGGAACATGATGTTGATTTTGAGGAAGCTTCAAACTCATCTGGCACGCACGACACAGGTAAGAACATTATTTTGTTTTTTTTTTCCACAAAGAGAAATTGTTGGGGGGGGGCAAATGCCTTTAGCGCCAAGCAATTCTCTGATAATAACATAGTAATCTGATTTTTGTTTCAGATTCCAGCGGAGAAGATTCAGCGAATTCTAGGATATACTATAGTCCTTCAGTTGATGACGACGACCACAGCGATTCTGATTACGAACCCTTGAGGAATGACGTCGAGGTTAAAGCGCCTGGAACGTATAAGCTCATTCCAAATACTGACAAAGAGGACAATCAGAAATCAGTTAGTATCGGTAAGTATCTGCTTTGTCTACTCCAGATAATCAAATTTCTGTTTTAGCTGCTTCGATTCAGCGAGCTCCATCATCGTTTCCGCGAGCTCCAAATTCGTCGCCCATTTCGGTAAATTCCGGTAAATAACACTTTTGTCTACTTGAGATAACTATATTTCGTTTTCATTTTTCTGTTTAATAAACAGTTTGAATAACCAATTTCCTCCACTATACGAATATTCAGATCAGACTGGATAGATTTAACCCGGAAATTTAATAAAGTTATACAGTGAGACCACTCCGCATTTAACTCTCGCGCCTCATCTAAAGTTGTTAACCGCACTGATTTCACTTGACTAGATGAACCCAGAACTCTCTTTGAACTTCGAAAACTTGTATAGTGTCATACATGACTTGATCAGTTATCTGGATTTTGTACACGCTTATTTATGGAATAATTACTTCTGGGCACCACAACCCAATCCCAATTTCGTAACAAATTAGGATGCCAAAGAGACAAAAGACAAAAGACGAAACACCCATCAAAAAAAGTATTTATTTATTTGTCTCCTTTCCCTCTCCCTTTTTTCTAAATTGGCCTGTTTATGTTGTTTTGTTCTCAGTCTCGTCCAGAAAGCGCGCCCCGTTGAACATACTGAATGTAGGGGAGGCAATGAATCATTCGAACACCATTTCATAATGTATTTCCCTTGAGCGGCAGCGCTGCTCTACCCTAAACTTTAAATTTTTTCTTATTTTTGATTTTATTTGAATTCTAGATGGTGAGTGAAAAAATTGAAAAAAAAACGAAATTTCTCAATGTTAGTAGCATTAAATATTAATTCTCTCAGAATTTACGATGTCTTTGGGAAAATTTTGGATTAATTAGCTAAAGTTCTTGTTTTTGGCACAAATCCTATAGCAACACGTTCTGAAAATTACAAAAATGTTATAAAGCGTCAGAAAACAGAAACGGAGACTCTTATTCACTCAAATTTTTTGAAAACCTGGTCATTTTTAATAAAGGTTCTTCAGGAGTGAAATGATTTGTGATCGACGAGCAAAGAGGACACGTGGAGTCTCAAAAAGAAGATTTGGAAAAGCTCATCAAACCGCCCAATTTAACAACATGATCAGAGCGACAGCAAAAACTGATTTTTCAATTATTTGAAGATTCTATCTGACTCTGAAATTGATTGGAAACAGCTCATCTGGCTTAGGTCTCGTATTCGCCGTCTCCTACTCTCTCCACTTCTTTTCAATCACAAAATCCCAAGTCCACTGAATTCAACGTCTGGTTAACAAACTCTCAGGTGAGAAATCTATAATTCAGCCAAAATTTACTTGTTCTGGTTTCAGAAAATGTGTTCTCCGTCACCAGCCTCTTTCTTTGCTCCCTTTGCGACCCCTGGAAAACCTTGGAGCGTCTCAATCAAGTCGCCAGCTACGTCACTCTCCACAATGTTTGACGAATATCTGCTGACAAGCTTTCACATGCCAGTTCAAACCATTTGCCATATATTCAGCTCAGCAATACCTGTGGTACGTTTCGATTATAGAGTAATCCTTCCACATTTTTCCATATGTCTATATTGCAGGTCGTCAAGTTGTTCCATGTGTCTCGATATCACGGGAAACATTCAAACTGTACGAAGTTCAGTAGAAATGCTGTCTTCAAGTCCTCTGCCAAACAAGCAGTCCCATGAAACAATAGTAAAAAGCAGCTGACCCCAAAGTGAGCTTTTATTAAGAAAAAGACTGACGTTCATAAAAATCATAAAAAAATGGTTGCGAAAAGACGGCGAACTTAGAAAACAAAAATAAGGAGAGAAAGGAAGTGACGAGAAGAATGATTTTAAAAATTCGAAAAGTTTTTGGGTTACATGTATTTTTTTACGGGGATTTGGAAGAAACTTTGAGAGCAATTCCTCCAGCCGGGCACACCCATGTCAAAATCTGGGTAAAACAAAAACTTGCAACATCATGGGAAATAAACATTTTTTCAGCCGGTCGTCGAGAACGTCATCCTCCCCACAGGCAACAAATGGGACTACGAGGAGTGGACGGTAAATTTTTTCAGTTTGTTAAAATGTGGGAGTCTGAAACCGTCAAGGGCATTTGTACAGACCTCGGTCTAAAAATTTCTCTCTTGAGAAAGGAGGACTATCATTTTGAACATTTTGTAGAGTTTTGAGAGTAAAATTTTCAAAAACTGACAATTTTCAGACCGCAGACATCTTGGACTGGCTCGGCAAGTTCCACCAGAACTCGGAGACTGCAGACATCATCGCCCAGAAGGGAATCGATGGATCGATGCTTCCTCGACCGGGCGTCCAGCATGGTCTGGTGCAAGGAGGCCAAGATCAGCTCCGGCACTGCCATGAAGACCTGGATGACTCTTGGCAAAGTCCACAACATCATCTGCGGGTTTGATCAGTACGATGGGAAAATAATTAGTTTTTTAATTTTTCTAATTTTATTTCACTTCAATTGTTGTTCCTCCCCTCCCTGTCAACACCATTTTTTGTAAAATATAAATAGTTGATAACACTATTTTGTTTTTTCCAGCTTCAACAAGTCCACATGAAAGTTATATTGATCGCAAGATCAAATGGTTTCGAGTACCCAGTGTTTGTGATTCTTCCTGAAAAATATCTAGATCCAGAAGTCACGTTTTCACCCCACTTGGTTCTGGATAATGAGAGTGTTCGACATTTCCTGGTGTCTACAATTCAATACTCCAGAGAGTCCAAATTGCTTGTCTGGAATTCCAAATTTGTTTTTCAAACTTTCCTCTCTGGTGTTGTGTTTATAAAATAACATAAAATACAATTATATTAATCTGAACTAATTTCATTGTTTTATAAATTCACTCTTCAATGGTGAATTGGTTAACTAGCAATAACTACCTACTTCAAGTTTTTTCCAGGAAAAACAGGCAGATGGACATTTGGAATATGACCTGATTGGTGTCACACCTTCGAAAGATGGCAGATGATCGTTTCTTCAAAATTGTGACGTATTTCAATTAGAATGTCAAAGGAAATAATGACATCTTTAAAACTGATGGAAGATATTTCACATCGACGATTTTTCTTGAAAGATCTTAACCAGATTCCTTATATTTTTACGCGTTGATTCACAGTAACGTTTGACCCACATTCTATCCTCAAAACATGTTCCTTCACTCAATCACTGTTCCGTTGAAGACATGAAAGCGGATAACTCATAACATTAAAAAAAACAAAACGGATGCAGTATCGGCAAATGACAATGATAATGAAAAACCGGTCCATGGAGAGGATATGCCGGAACTACTTGACGGCCCATCGGTATATAATCCGGTGTCGACAGACCAAAACATCAAAAGTCTTTCAGATCGGCTATCGGAATGCTGATCCCAAGTTTAACTATTTTTTCTGAATACTAAATATATTTATTCATTTGCCAATGTATATGGTGAATGGTTCTTAATTGGTAAGTCTTGATTTTCTAGTAGATTTTGAGGAGATATGACATTTTTAAAATATACTTCTGAACATCTTCATATTTTTGTCTTTTTTTTAGGTTCCTCCAAAAATGCTTTCAAATTTTTTCGTTGGTTCAAAAAACCAAGAGAAAGTCTGATCGACGCCAATCCGTGCATTTGGGGACCTTCAGTTGGTGGACGAATGTCAGATTCTCTTCAAAATCCCTCTAACTAAAAGATGTGTGAGGATAATACCTCCAGAAGACGTATCCATTCCAGTTAAATGTAAGATAATTTCTTTTTTTTTGTTTTTGCAAATGCTGATTCAAGTACACTTTTTACAATGTCAGTATATTTCTGTTTAGGGTAAAAGTTAAAGAAAATCGGTTCTGAAATGAAAAAGATTCAAAAAAGTGTCAACCATAATTTTACAGAAAATGAAGCAATGAAGTTAATATTGTGCAACGACATTGTTTTGGTTGGAATGTGTGCTTTTGTCGGTAAGGTCTCCATTCTCTCGGGTGCTCCAACAACAAAACTAATGTATTTTTCAGGTCATGCGGGTATCAGGATGCTATAGAACTTCTCAAAAGAAAAATAAACTAATCTTAGTTTTTATATGAATGTTTTGAATATTTTCTGTATCACTTGATTCAATAAATCGGTTTTCTGTTCATTTGAAGCTTGTGATAGGTTTCAGTGAAAATCGTTTCCGGGAGGGTAAACTTTTCTGGCTGTGGAACCTCCAAACAATATTCCTTTGGTTTTTTTCCGGTCGTTTTGGGCAGAAGGATACCTAGTTGAGAACGACTGCTTGTGAGTTATGAAATAGTTACTTTTAGTACAGCGCTATTTACAGCAGAGATGACAAAGCCACCAAGTTTATGTTCTGTTCCAACAGTACATTGGTTACCGGAACAATTGAAGACACATTTGAAAGCAATGACGTAAATTATTCTTGAACCTCGAATCAATTCTTTTGTAAATGTATTCATTGTTCAACCATTATGAACCAGCTTGTTACAAACAGTCATTTTCACACACGCGCACAAGTAGATGTGTATCGTTTCCGATGCCAGTGCTGCCTGCGTTGGATAACAAAAAGATTGGAAGGTGAATGGAGTGGACATAGGCCAGATGGCAACGTTCGTTTTGCAAGCGGCGGAGGGGTTGCGTTGGCCAAGCGAAACAAAGAAGGAGGAGGAGGAGGAAGAGGTCAACCACGATAAGAAGACTTTGCGTTGTGATAAGAGAAGAGAGAAAAATCTATCGGAGATGTGACTTGTGATTTTTGAATTGTGGTTTGTAGAAAAAAACACATCTTTTGGTACATGCTTTAACAAATCTAGAAAAACAGTGGAACACGAAGAATAATCAACAAATATTCACAACTGCTTTGTACTGACGAAGACAAAAACGATAGATGACGGCAAGCGCGACACCAACGAGAATACCAAGAAGAAATACTAAGAATATGATGACAAGGACTGAAAAAAAAGAAAGGTGAAAAATAGTTAGAGTTTCCGCTTACATGGTGAGGAAGTGTCCTCGGGGATGGTGTCAACAGTTGGGGCGACGACGATTCCACAGCTCGCTCCGCTATACCCAAGACGACATCTACATGTCGGGATTCCGTTGATGGCGAAACAGGAGCCGCGGAGATTACACGCCGCTTCACAAAAGCTCAGAGCAAAGCGCTGCATGTGTAACAGTGTCGACTTTGATGAGTAGAAAAATTGATTCTTTGATGAACTTCAGGGTCACGTTGTGAGTGAAGTAGAAAATCAAAATCTAATATAATGTGCTGTTGTCGTTTCTATCTCTCAAAGCCAATTGCTCTGACGGCCGGTTATCATCAATTAGTCTTGAGAGAAGATAAAAATGTCAAGGGCGGCTGTGTATCCTGTGATTTATGTACCTCAAATGATTGCAAATGTAGGCTTCTAATGTTCTTCTTACTGCTCCAGAAGCATCTTTTTCTTCTTTTCAGCCTTATTTCTGGAGAAATGTCAAGGAAAAGAGTGGGACCCTCTTGGACATACAGACATCTCGGCTTTTTTCAGTATACATTTTTTCGAAAAACCGTTTTGCACAATTCTCATAAACTCTGAAAAGCATGAGCAGCCATCCTCGGAGTCATAAGGATTACGTGATAGCCGTGAGATTCAGACAAAAGAGAATCGAGAAAGCAGAGGGCAGGAAAAGATGGCCTGCCCCAAAGTTTCTATGACAACGGACTAACCCGCCGCACTCTTCTTCATTTTTTTCTTTTTCTCTCACGCGTTTTTTCATTCGTCTTTTCGAAACACCTGACTGAAGTATTGATTCCTCTTTTTTTCCTCTGAAAATCTATTCTTATGGAGTCTGAAACGAATAGAAACTGGGAGGTAAGTAGCTCTTCTGAAACAGAATCTTATCTACAAAATCGTATTTTTCAGGCTGAGGAGAGGGTTATTAAACAAGAGTTAGATGAAGAAACTGAGGACGATTTGTGGATGGCACGACAAAGACATCGATATGCGGAAATAGATCGTCTAGAAAGACTTCGATATGAACTCGAACATCAGCTGAGGGAAGCGGACCTCCAACTTCTAGCAACGACGTGGAACATACGACTTTTGAAGAAACCGACTGACGGTGTGCAAAGAGAGCTACGAAATAAGAGAGCACTTTGCCGTGAAATTAAGAAATTACAAAAGGAATTGGCGGAAACTATGTCTAGCTGGGAGAGAATGAGATCAGAGAACTCAAAATTTTATGACTGATTCTTCCTTATTTATCCATGATTAACCAATGTTGATAGCTTCCTGGTCCCACTCCAAACTAAAATGAAATGTGTATCACTGATTTATTCTGTTAATCAACTCCCTTCTAACATGTTTCTTTAACCCATTTCAGGCGGAACTCAATTCAAATTTCTGAAAAAAAATTCTGTTACCTTATTAATACTATTTGTGTTTGAATGTTTATTTTGACTCATACCTTAAGTTTTTGCAATAAACTTGAATTATGCCTTCTTATGCATTGTTTCGTATACAATTCATTAATGCGGGAACGTTGGACATCCGGACAAATAGACACATTCTCATGGATTTAAAATGTTATAGCTCCCGAGTATCTCACAATGGAATTCTTTGGAGACGCGACTTTTAAACAAGCTATATATTTGGATATACTTACTTTCGACTCCGTGGAGTCCATTTCTGCAATTAAAACCGGATAAATGTCTCTGCGAGCCGAGTTATGAGCTCTCCAAAAACTTCCCTTGTCTGTTTCCAAACTTCTTATTTTGAAGCGCCCCTCAGCCTGCAGATATGACATAAATCTTTTCATTGGGGAGCCCCTTGCATAGAAGAGAAGGTCTCCATGACAACGGACTAGGCCGTTTTCTCTCACCCTCTTTCCCTTCATTTTTTCCCTTCAAAACAGCTGACTGACATATTGATTCTCTTGTTTCTTCCCAAAATCTATTCCACTGAGATCCAAAATGAGTAAAAAGTTAAAGGTAGGTATCTCTTTCTTTAAATACAATATTCAATCTTGTTGTTTCAGACTCTGGCTGAGTGGCAAGCCTTACAACAAGAGATGGTTGTGCTGGAACATCGACAAGATGAAGAAATTAAAGAAATTCTGAGGGAGATACGAGAAGAAAGACGTCAACTGGAGGCAAAGCGTACAGTAAGACACCAAGAAGAACTTGAACGTCAACAGAAGGAATTGTGTCGCCAGATTTTGGAAACGATACGAAAAATTAAGAAAATGAAGAATGATAACATAATGGAGGGCATAGAAAGGGAGAGACGAAATGGGAGAGCTCTTTGCCGTCGACTTCACAAAGTATGTATTGAATTGAGGGCACTTAAGGCTTCGGGGAGAAATCAATGAAGCCAACCTCTTTTTGATTTTTATTTATGTTTATTGCAATTGTATCTCCCTCCAATAAGATTTTAATAAAAATACTGTAAATCCTGCACTTAGCGGTGCCTGTTCGCGGCGGTATACCTCGGTTTCCAAAGGGAATATCAAAAAACTGCTGACTGACAAAATATAGCTCATTATTCATATAATATTTCTTTAGTTGAAACAATTTTCATATATTTGAAAACAGCCGATATAGGATGCTCCAAACTCTTGCTAGCGGGTGCGCCGCTATTACAGATTTTACCGTAGTATAACTTGGGTTTTTTTCATGTTGACTGCATATTTTGAATAATACAATAATTTTTTCCAATAAATTTGAATTTGCATTGCTTTTTATGTACTTCAAAAATTCGAGAACATCTGGCATCCGGACAAACAGACACACCACGGGAAGCTTTTACTGAACGTATACCATACAGAATTTCGCCTCCGGGACGTTTCAAAACCCAGACGTTTGGAAACAGTGTGTTTTACGAGATCGCGATGAATGTTGAATTTTCCAATGTATTTTTCACGTTTAGTGCTGAAATGTCTCGGTTCACGAACATCTGGCTTTATAACGTACCGGAGCCTGAAGACTGAGAAGCCCGACGTATAGAAGAGAATCTGCCGTGGACTCCATGACAACGGACTAATCCGTATCCCCCTTCTTTTTTTTTCCTTTTTCTCTCACCCTCCTTCCTTCATTTCTTCATTCAAGACAACTAACTTATATATTGATTCTCGGGTTTCTTCTTAAAGTCAGTTCTACTTGATTCCGAAATGGATAAAAAGTTGAAAGTAGGTATCTCTTTCTTTAAATACAATATTCAATATTGTTGTTTCAGACTCTCGCTGAATGGCAGGCTTTACAACAAGAGATGGTTGTGCTGGAGAAGCGACAAGAGGAAGAAGATAAGGAAATTCGGAGAATGAAAAAAGAAGAAAGACGTCAAATACGGGAGAAAATGAAAAGTGCTAAAGAGAAGCTTCGGCAACTTAAAGAGAAAAGGAAACATCTAAAAGAATTCTATCGTCAGCAGGAGGATTTGTACCGTCAGGCCATGTGAAACATCCTCATTCATTCGTAGTCACTCTGTTCTGTTTTCATTATTTCTAAAACAAACGTTTTTGACATTTTATGTTTGCAGGCCAAAGTTAAAAGTGTGCTAATAGTGAGGTCAATTCTTTTTCATAGTTTATGTGTGTCTGTGAGTTCATTTTGGGCCGTGGAATACTCTAGTCACTAGGCAGTCTCATTTCGAGAGCTCATATCTCGATCCTGAGAAAAAATTTGCACTTTTTTAATGCAAAAATCGAATCCTCATAGTCGAAACTATCTGTTATCAAGTTTCTGAAGATTCGCTGAACCGACTATCATCCAATATGTTCTAATCCCCATTCCCCATTATCCTCTCCTTTCGTTGACTCTTGTCATCTTTCTCTCACTTTCATGCCTCTTTTTTCCTCAGAATTAAACCTGGTGTCGATTCGGCTCTCGCACAACCCAAGCTCCGCGAGCTCTGTTTCTCTACTTCTCTCTTCACTTTTCTCTCTCTCTCCCTCTATCTCACCAAAATCCCCTTGACGACTACATCCTATTCTTCTCAAGCTCAGTCAGTAGGAATAGAAATTTACTGGTTTGTATGTTTTCCATACATTTTGTTAATCATGCGAATGAATTTCAGATGGAATTGACTATTGAGCAAGTGAGGGCCCGGCTAGATGAGCTGAAACGTCAACAAGCCACAATGATGGAGGAACTCTGGAGAGTGGTGTTCAAAATTAACCAGCTGGCCGCGAACAAAGATCCGAGAGTAAAAGAAGCGAGACGTCAAAAACGGAAAATCGAACGTGATCTATCGAGAAAACTGAGGGAGATGAATGCGCTTGGGGATCGTTTGGAAGATGAAGAATAATTGGAGTGCCGTCAAGAAGATTTATAACTTCTCGTTATTACTAAGACCCCACCCGTAGAACTCGCTAGCGAGATTCACATTTTCGTATAACTTTCACCTGATAATATTGAGTGTTAAGCGAGTCTCTAGAAATAAGTATCGGCTCCTGGACAATTCGCTGATTCGAGGAAAAATAGAAACTTTTGGGGATTTCTAAAGTTTTCGAAAGTCGAAAAAAGGCACACTTTTCAACAGGGACGAAACGGGCCGGAGCGTTCAGTGTCGGTCAAGAGGTTATAAATTTTAGATGTTTTCAGTTGAAAAGGACCAACTTTGTAAGGATGCCTGCTCGACCAACAAAGAAACTTTTGAATGAACTATATAGATCAAAAATTTTTGTAGTTGACAACTTTTTCGTACAGACACTCCCTAGAAAGTTAGAGTCAAAGTAAAGTAAACTTAACTCGCTAAAGAATTATCGTACAAACAAGTTGTCAACTACAAAAACGGAGATCCACTTTTGATCTGTATAGCTCATACAAAATGTTATTTTTTGGTCAATCAGGAATACCGAGGCATCCTCAAAAAGATGGTCTTCTTAAACTGAAAACATCTAAAATTAATAAACTTTTGGTGGACATTGAACACTCCGGCCCGTTTCGTCCCTGTTGACAACTACATATGCATTTTTTCGACTTTCGAAAACTTTAGAAATCCCCGAAAAATTTATGTTCTCAGTGTGCAGCGAATCATCCCGGAACCGATACTTATTTCTAGACTTTCCAAGTTTTGTTTTTGTTTCTCAGATTGAAATATCCAAGTTTCCTATTTAATAGTTTGTACCCCAAACATTTCAAAATTAATCCCCTTTCTCTTATAATACTCCTCTCTTGCGTGCTTCTACCCTCCGCTCGACTCCATAACGACAGGCTCCGCGAGCAGCTGCCCGTATGTCTTCTTCTTCGTATTTCCACAGCTGTAGCCAAATTAATAAAAAAGATAATAAATCTTCCGAAAAAAAACCACTAATTATCATGAAAACAATACGTAAAACATACAATATTTTTCATCGCTATCACTGAATTATTAAAAATTACAACAAAGAACAAATATCTCCGAAAAGATCACTCCTATTACATTAGATAGGAGATCCATCGCAAATCGAATCATTTTCAACAGGATATTGACGGCTACGAATAGGAGTCAATTTATCGAGAAGCTGTTGAATTACTCTCTCATTTGCCGCATTTTCAGCCTTCAACGTGAGAATTGTCTCCCGATTTTTCTCTTTTTCCAGAGTCAATTCTTCCTTTAATTTGGACAACTCCTCCTCTTTCTTGCCTTCAGATTCCACAACTTTCTCGTAATTCTTCTTCAGATCTTCCAATTCTTTCTTTATCTCATTCAGCTCATTTTTCGCATCATTTCCAGATTTTGAAGACTTCTCACACATTTGTGAATCGTTTTGATATGAAATTTGAAATTCTGGAGTCTTCTTCTCACACTCATCACACTTCAATCCGACAACTCTTCCACATCCATTCTGATTGTGGAGGAACTTTTTGAGCTGAAAAAATGATGAATTTTAAATATTAGCTCAACACAGTTCTTGCAACTGCGCTCCACCGAAATCGTCTTGGAAAATGTCTCTTTTTCTCTGAGTCTCTCAATTTCGCACACTATTTTTTTCGGTTTCGGTAGAACACGGTTGTAAGAAAATGGCCCCATAACAACAGTCAAAAACCCGAAAAAAGCGAATTTCCCAACCGAAAACTCCTCAAAATTTTGTGCTGACCGAACTTTTGTCTGTTGGGTTTCTAGGCCACGGAAATCAAACTCTTCCCCGTTCGTTTCGCGATTATTTCCAACGTTTTTTTCCGAATTTCTCTTAGAAGTGCACCGTTTCATATCGAAATCGGTATAAAAAGCAGCCGTGGTCTAGGATCCGACAACTGAGCCATCGGGGGATCGTACCACTAAAATGACGTCACACGACACAGCTGAAACGATTGCTACCGTCATATTTTGAAAAATTAGAATTTTTCGATTTTAAACTATTTAGCTGGAAATTGATCGATTTCCTCTAAAATATTACGATATCACTCGTTTCACCTGTGTCGCGTGACGTCATTGTTGTGGTACGATCCCGCGACGGCCGAGTTGACGGATTGTAGGCCAGGACAACTTTTCATACTTATTTTGATAATACGGATAAAACCGTGTACTTCAAAGAAAAACTCAGAAAAAAGTTAAGAATAATCGCGAAACGAACGGGGAAGAGTTTACCGTGACCTAGAAACACAAAAGAAAAAGTTCGGCCAGCATGGATCGCTTTAAAATTTCGAGGGGTTTTCGGGGAGAAAACTTGGCGGATGGGGGATTTTTCTGCATCATCATGAGTATTAGCAGTCCATTCCTCTTACAACTGCGCCCTATCGCATAGAAGAGAGTATCGGCGAGAGAGACGCAAAGTTTCACAGTTTTTGACCTATTTTCACATTTTTTCATAACAATTCACAAAATTTTAATGAAAAATAGCGAAAACAGGTCAAAAACTGTGAAAATCTACGTCTCTCTCGCCGATACTCTCTCGTTAGCGGTGGGGCGCAGTTGTAATAATAGTGGACTGCTAATACACATTTCGAGAATTAGAATTTCAGATTTTCCTACATTTGGAAGTCGATTGAAGATACAAATGAGTTGACATTGCTCGATGGCATCAAACAAGTCACACGTTCTCAGATATTCCTCGGCCTTCACTCTATCCACATGATCATAAACCACTTCTGCGTAATCCTGAATTTCAGGCAACACCTCAGTGAGCCCGAGATGCTTCAACTCATTCTTCAGATTCTGTAGAGTGAATCCGTCAGATTTCGCATTTCTCACTTCTTTCGCTGGCAGTTTTTTAGCAACATTGCGAAAATTATTGTGCAATTCTGCTGATAACGTATTCACCACACTCATTCGGATGAAATATGGACCTTTCTGAAAATTGCTGGAATTCAAAACACTTTTCAATTACTGTTTTCCTTACACATTCCATCGTGAAAACGTTCTGATATTGGCTAAAAACACGCGAAAAATCGTCGAAATTTGAGATTTTTTGGAGAATTTTCGCACCGAAAATGGCGCTTCGAAGATATTCGAAGAGGGCGTCGACGGCGAGAATGAAGAAATTAGAGTCTCGTTCTCCGAAACCACAGCCTTTGATGGGAACAGCTCGGTGTTTAGCTCGGAGGATTGGGTGGCGGATGAACTGAAATTAGAAACATTATATACTGTGGGAACTCATGAAATTAGCAGTGAATTTGGTTAAAAATGAGGAAAAACCGAAAAAAAAAAACTAAAATTCTGAATCAGATTTGCCTCTTTAATTCCAAAAACTTCAATTTTTTTGTATTATTTCGCGATTTTCATGAAAAATCTGAATTTTTTCGTATTTTCCCAATAGTTTTCAGTCGTACTGAAAACAATTGAATTACCAACAAGAATTTCCAAAAACCTCTCGCGGGCTGAAACGCAAGTGCGGTAGGGAATCGTGGGCGGGGCTTAAACTGCAATCGGATGAAATTCTAGCTGATTTTTCTACGAGAAACATTGAATTTCAAGATAAAATCGTGTTTTAATAGATTTTTTCAATGTTTTTCGATTAAAACACGATGTTATCTCAAAATTCAATGTTTCTCGTTAAAAAATCAGCTTGAATTTCATCGCTTGCAGTTTAAGCTCCGCCCACAAATCCATGCCGCACTTGCGTTTCAGCCCACGAAATTCTTTTTGAAAATTCTTGTCGGAACATTAGTTTTTTTCCAGTACGATTGAATACTCATGTTTTTTTGGTCTTTTTAATCCAAAAAACGCGCCATCGACGCTCCAACCCTTTTTTCGGTTTTTGCTGTGAAAAACGCGTCTAGGCGCCCCAGATTAAAATTCTTTGGATTTTAATCTTGAAAACGCGTCAAAGGCGCCTCGGACTCAACTATGGCCCATAATCCAAGGGTACATCGAAAAAGGGTACATCTATGAAAAATTTGATCATAGGGTACATTGGATCGAAGGGTACAGTGAATCTTAGGGTACATCGAGGAGCTATGATCATGGGGTACATCTATGGTGTTATCATAGGGTACATCAAGTCAGAATTTCCATGAAATTTCAGAAGTCTCACAGTTTTCATAAAATTCTGAGAAAAACTTTTCAGACGTAGTTCGAAAAACATATTACTGCTGTTTTCAGAAGGATGACATAATAAGATTTAGCATTTAAGAAGATGCTTGAATCAATTATAGAAACTCCAATATGATCATCTTGCAAATGGTTGATGGAGTAATTTATATGCATATCATCCCTCCGAAAACAGCAGTAATATGTTCCTTGAACTACGTCTGTAAACTTTTCTCGAAATTTGATGAAAACTCTGAGACTTCTGAAATTTCATGAAAATTCTGACTCGATGTACCCTATGATAGCCCCATGGATGTACCCCATGATCACAGCTCCTCGATGTACCCTAAGATTCACTGTACCCTTCGATCCAATGTACCCTATGATCAAATTTTTCATAGATGTACCCTTTTTCGATGTACCCTTGGATTATGGGCCCTCAACTATTGACAAGTTGTGCACTAGAAACGCGTCTAAGGCACGCCAGATCTTCCAACAAAAACAGCTCTTAAAAACGCGCTAAATGCGCGCCAGTCTCAAAAATTTAGCTACATATTTAGTGATGTTTGAGACCAATTTTTGAATAAAAACCTCAAAATTGTTCCCAAATCGCCGAACAGCTTCTTCCATTCCCAACGTTTGCGTAAAGCAAATTTCATCGTCTTTCAAGTTGTTGAGTGTATAATCAAGTTCCGATTTCATCACAAACTTCTGATCGCCATCCTCAAAAAGGCGAACAACTTTTGCGCCATCAAGTTTCGGATGAAACAATTCTTGTCTTTTATCGATAACATCGACTAGAGATTTGATTTCAGGAAATTCCGATGTGAACAGTTTGTGTTCTGGCTCCTGAAACATATGGTTTAAATATAAATTTATGAAGAACGGTCTCCCAGACTGCGAAAAAGAACTGATTTTTCAAGTTTTCAGTCATTTCTTCTATTTTTTGCACTAAAAATGCAGTATTTTCAAATTTTCAGACGGCGCAATGAATAAAAAAGGGCGCAGAATCGTAGAAAATGAATTTCTTCATCGAATGAGAAAGAAAACGAGAGTTTCGGTCAGAAGTTGACTTTTTTGATACAGAAAAATCGATTTTCAGAAAAATGAGATTTTCAGTCATTTCAGCCAATATTTCTTCTTCTAAAAATTGTAACATATTTAGAGCATTCTCAAGTACATTATGTGCAATTTTCACTAGAAAATGTTTTCTGCCAAAAAAGTTGTACTCATTTTTCTGAAAATCGGTTTTTCTGTCTCAAAAAGCATTTTTCTCACCAAATTTCTCGTTTTTCCACTCATTCGATAGAGAAATTCATTTTCTACAATTTTCTTAACATTCCATCTATTGCGCAGTCTAAAAACCTAAAAATAACGGATTTTCAGTGCAAAATCGCTGAAAAATTGACTGAAATCGTCAATTTCCATCATTTTTCTGAAATTTAACAGTTTTCAGCTAAAAACTGCCATTTTGAAATCGTTTTTCAGCGATGTTGCTAAAACAGCAAAAAGTTGTTCGGAAATGACGATTTCGGCTGAAAATTGACATTTTTGACTGTTTTTGACCAATTTTGAGCCAAAACTCTGAATTTATGCGATTTTCAATCAATTTTCAGCGTTTAAGACTAAAAATCTCCATATTTTGAGCGATTTCCACTTAGAAACAGTAGTTTTCCAACCATTTTTAGCGATTTTGACTGAAAATCGGGATATTTCGGAGATTTTCGATCAAAAATACAAAGAATGGCTTGAAAATGACAGTTTTGGCTGAAAGTTGTCATTTTTGACGGTTAGAACTCTGAACTTATGCCATTTTCAATCTATTTCAGCGTTTATGACTAAAAATAATCGTTTTTAGCGATTTCCTGCTAAAAACTATCACATGAATCGAATTAAAACTCGAAAAAATCGATTTCGCGTTCTTTTTCGCAGTCTGGGAGACCGTGTACTGCCATACATTAGGCCGGCGTTCCGCAATCAATTCCCTCAGATCTTTCTCGATTCCCTCAAAAACTTTCTTGTCGAATCGCACAAATTTGAGGGTATTCTCATTAACTTCTTTCTCCAAATTCTTCAAATAATAATCAATAACCACTGCAAGCATCATCGGCGGGTTTTCCGTAATTCCGAAAAGAATATTCTGAAGAATCACGAAAAGATCCGATTTACAGATGTACTCCTCCTCGTTTTTCAGAGTTTTATAGACAATTGGATTCGCTTGATACGGCAATTCATCTAAATCGAAGAATAAATCATTTCCCGTGAAATTCCCGTAGATTTTCAGATTCTCCGCAAATTCGCGAGCCGATCCGTACATTCCTGAAAGAAATTTTATAAAAATTAACTTTTTATTAGAAAAAAAATTACGAAGTCTATTTTTGGCTGCATTCATCAATAACTGAGCACATTCCTCCTCTTTTCCGTAACAACTACAATCTGGATAGCCACCAAATGTCTGGAGATTCCCTTGAAACTGAAAAAAAAATTTGGAAACATTTTCATGAATCATTGTTTTTCCTACCTCATCAAGCATATAAAACATTGATTTCTTGTGCAGATAGCCCGGAGACAACACTCCCTTATTAATTTCCAGAAATTTCGACATTTTTCGGTGGTTTTTACCTGAAAAATTGTAGGAAAATGGTTGAAAAATTCAGAAGAAAAAACTGAAAAACACGTGGCGTCTGCATTCTGACGTGATGGTGTTTGCACACAATGTGCAAGATTTCACGACAAATACAGTAACCTTGTGCTGAAATTAGTGAAAAAAATAGCTGGAAAATGAGGTTTTTGAGGGAGAATTCGTTAGAATTGAGATGGAAATAATAATTTTTTAAAAATTTAGTTCCTAATTTTAAACTTTGGATGTTGAAATCGTTGTGGAATTGCCGTTTTTCGCGACTCCGCCCCTTTTTCTCTTGAATTGTATTTTCTGCGGTTACCCGATTTGTTTCGCCTTGATTCGTGTCAAACAAAGAGGATTGCATCATTTTTGAAGCTTTTTTTTTAGCTAATTCTAGTAGATCTTCCCAAATTTTGTGAAAAAATAAAAAGAAAGAAAAAAGTTAACGAAAATGAAGAAAATTATCAAGAAAACAAACAATTTTAATGCAAAAATACAGAATTTATCGTTTTCTTTCAATATGAATAGAGCCAACTCTACGTACTTTAAAAACTACAGTTCCCTGAAATAACAGAAAATCGTTTCGAACGTGAAAACAATTTTAAAAAATTAAAGAAAAGTAGAGAAAAACAACAGATTTTATAACAAAAATGCATTAAATCAACAATTTGAATTCATTTTTTCCTCTCAACACGAATAATCGTCTCTCCGAACTCGATTTCATAGAATTTCCGGGATTTTGGAATCGGGTAACGACGAAGATTCGGTCGATGTTTGATAATTGTGTCCTCTCGATTCAGCAACTGTCCGATTCGTTGGGTTCCAAATTTCTTCTTATTTGGAGCCATTTTCAGATGGCATATTTCCAGATGGGCGGAGTTAATGAGATTCTGAATTGATTTTTTTAAAAAGTTGTTTGTTAAAATTCAAGTATTTTTCTTACAACTGCGCTCCATCGCAAACGAGAGAGTATCGGCGAGAGGCGCAGAGTTTTAACAGTTTTCATCTATTTTCGCTGTTTCTCAAAAAATTTGCTGTAAATTATTATAGAAAACAGCGGAAATAGGTCAAAAATTGTTAAAATTTGTGTCGCTGCGAGAAAAAAAACTCTGCGTCTCTCTCGCCGATACTCTCTCGTTTGCGGTGGAGCGCAGTTGCAAGAACTGTGCCGAGTTAATATGAACCTTGACAAATTCCACTAGTTTTTCCTCGCAAATCTTGCTATAAAAAACGAGAGTGAATCGTGGACAATTATAGAATGATTCGAATGGAAACACGGTCATCGGAAAAGAATTTTTAATTGTGAGCATTTTCAGCCCTTGACACTGCTCAGATTTCACAATTTCACTTAATTCTTCGGCTGAATCACAGAAGTAGAGGTTGACTTCTTCAAGAGCAGACGGCTCGAGGAAATCCAAAGTGATTGATCCTTTCGATGATTTATTGGTCATTTCATACTTTTTCACTTGTAATTTATGATTCGATTGACTCAATTCCTCAATAATTCCTCTCCATTTCTCATCGTAACAACGAATTTTTAATTTGTCTAATCGCAGTTTCGGGTTCTTCAACACACTCATTAAATTGTCCCGTTCGAATCTGAAAACTGCAATTTTACTATTTTTAACTCCACGGTCTCCCACACTGCGAAAAAGAACTGCAAGAAGTCGATTTTTCGTTTTTTGCACTGAAAATGCAGTATTTTTTTGGTTTTCAGACGTCGAAATGAATGAAAAAAGATCTCATCCATCAGAATTGTGTAAAATAAAATTTTCTATCGAATGAGCCAAAAAAGAGAATTTCGGTCAGAAAATGACTTTCTTTGATACAGAAAAACGGATTTTCCGAAAAATGAGATTTTCAGCCATTTCAGCCAAAATATTTGTACTTTTCTGAAATTTTTGACAGTTTCAGAGCCTCCTTAAGTGCCAAAAACGTTTTACAGATTTTTCTGAAAATCGGTTTTTCTGTATCAAACACAGTCAAAATTCTTACCAAAATTCACGTTTTTTGGCTCAACCGATAAAGAATTAAATTTTACACAATTCTGATGAGTGAGACACTTTTTTCATCCATTGCGACGTCAGAAAACCTACAAATTCTGGATTTTGAGTGCAAAAATTGAACTAAAACGCGAAAAAATAGGCTTCTTGCAGTTCTTTTACACAGTGTGGGAGACCGTGAACACGCAAATCGCTATTCTACCTTGAATATTCGTATAATCTCGCTTCAAACGGTGAGGATATCTTATTTTTCATCAAAACTCGAGAATATTGGGGTTTCAAGTAGTGAATGTACTCGATTACAGTGACTTTTGGATCCCAACTATCCACCATACATTTGATTTCTTCAGTTGCTGCTATTCGGAGATTAAATCTGAAAATTATTGTTAAAGAAACTCCAAATTCCATAGTTGTCAAAGCCCGGGCCGGCTCGGCTGCAAAAAAATGATCCATTTTTCGCGAACTTTGGCGCCAATTTGCCTGGGCCCATAGGTGTCAAGGCGCGGCCCGGGCAAATTGGCGCGAAAGTCAAAATTTCAATTTTTTTCGAATTTTTGAAATTTTTCGCGAAAAAGTCAAACTTTCGTGTATCGTTCAGAATTAGAAGAAATTCAGAAAAATAGTCTAAAATTGACCCATTTTCGATGAAAAATTGGAAAATTTTCGGAAAAAAAAGAGTCATTTTTTGAAGCCGGGCCTTCGGGCTTTGCCGGGCGGCTCGGGCATTGACAAGCATGCTAAATTCGATTATTCAATTACCTATCTCTCAAATCTAAGTATCCTCCGATTCGTTCCATAACATTTGATGGCAAATCGGTGAACGACCGGGTTTTTGGATCGAAACTGAAATAATTTCTGTGAATTCGCTTCTGAAAACTCAAAAGAACCTTCTATCATAATCCAAATCCGATTTTCCTTGAGCAAATCTCATGTACCAAAACTCGAATTCTGGATAGTCCACGTCGTTACCCAATCTCTTCCATAACTCCTTATAACTTTCGAAAATTGGTTTTCCATCCGAGAATTTATACAGAATACAAGTTCGAAACACTTTCGGATTATTCTTGATGAATTCGGTCATTTTGTTATGAGGCAGTTTCTGGAAATTATTGAAATTAAATGAAAAATCACGATTTTCAATGAATTTCCATAGGTACAACAGATTTAATTGTAGAATAAACTCTCGAACAATATAATTTACGACAATGTTCTCAAAAAAACCATGAAAAATAAAGTTTTCGACACAAAAATTGAGTTTAAAAATTAAAAATTTCTTGCTCGTAAAATAGTGCGCATTTTCCGCATTGCGTATTTTCAAAACTACCGTAGTCAGTTACGAAAAAATGCAAATGAGAAGTGTTTTCGTTGAAAATTTCTAATTTCTATGAAACAAAGCGCGTTTTTCCAAAATATCGCCTCAAAAGATGTCCGATATTCTGAAAATCAATCGCTCTACTTGCGTGTATTTTCTACGAGTTGCCGCAAGTACACACACTGCCGCAAGTACACACGTGACACCTATCGCACTAACACTCTCCCGAGCAGATCGTAGATCAGAAGAAGCGATTGTGTATCCAGAGGGGTGAGAACGCTAGCGATAAGCATTTTTGAAAACTGGAAAATATGAAAAAGAATGAAATTGAATGCTCAAGATTTATTCCGGTGGAAGAAAACAATTACTTTCCGGGAAAAGGAAGACACGAAGTGTACTGGCAATATGTTCCGATTGGGCAATAGACTTGGCACGTTCTCTCGAAACGACGGCTACTTGGAACACAACGAGCATTGACACAATTATATCCATTTGGACAGTGAGCTCCAACTGAACACTTTCCACCGTATCCATTGTCTACGACACACTTTCCATCGACACAAACCGATTGAGATCCACAATCCGCTCCGGTACTACAGAGGTTTAGCGAGACGAAACGAGGGAAAGGCTTCTCGACACAGGCTCCGTGAACGCATAGCTCAACGACTGAGCAGTCTCTATGCGAAACACATTCGATTGGGTCGGGAAAAGCCGAGACTCCAACGACAAGAAGTAAGAAAACCAGAAGATTTTTCATGTCGAATAGGACAGTTGATTCTTCCCTTTTCCTCCTCCGCCTTTTATAGCGTAAAATTGATTCGATTAACATTTTCCTCCTTTTCGACTCCTCCCCCTTCCTCGTAAAATTTTTATCGTTTTGGTTTTCGAATTCGAAAATAGGAATGGGAAAGAAAAGGGAAAAAGATCATGAAGAGAAGAATTCCGGACTCAAATTATTGAAAGACATGGACAGTACCGCTCAAAAGTTGGTTTTTTTCAGTAGAAAATGTCCAATTTTGAGAGTGTGTCATGGTCATGGTAATACTGATTGTCCCACAAAATCAAATATGTACAAACCAACCAGAACAAAGGTAGTGCTTCATTTTTGTAGTTGACAACTTTTTTGTACGGACACTCCCTAGAGAGTATCGACGAAGTAATTTATCTCTCAAATCGTCCAGTTTCAGTTTAAAATGCGGTTTTTGAGCAAATTTAAGTTAAAAAATGCTTCAAAAATAATTATTTTCAAACCTGAAATGATATTTTCCAGCGATTTTTGTTGGAAAATTAAGATTTCTCTCTTATAATCTTTGTATCCCAAAAAATGCACAATTTTATCATTTTTTCACCAAACTCTTGTCCAAAATTCATATATTTTCAGATTTGCAGCTCAAAAACTGCTCTTTTCGCTTTAATTTTTCAATAAAAACCCTGGGTTTCAGTCTCAAAACAATGAAATTTTTGAATATACATATTTAAAAAAAAGCACATCTCTACAATAATAAATCTACAAAATGGTTTGCAACGCGTATTCCCAAGGGAAGTCATCAATGTGGGTTAATGACGGCTCGATATCCTCCAAATTGTCTTCCTGGTTGCTCAGGGCATTCGGAACCAAAGGAGGTGGTGGAAGGTAGAGATTAGAAAAGAAAGATGGTTGTTGTGGGTGTTCCCAAGAAAAATCGTCTGGCTGATTCGTACTGGCCAAGGCGACATAGGGAATGGGGCCTGGTTGTGATGACGTCTGAAAAGTATAGTAACCATTTGTGGGTATAAAAGTGGTACTGACCAAGGGGGTATAATGATGGGCTGGAGTGGCTGGAGGAGAAAAACGATAGTGTTGTTCGAAAGACGGCTGGGTATGGTCGGGGCGCTTGAAGATGGATTCGATGCTGGCCAGAGGCCCTTGCTTACTTATCAAGGGGCTATAATGAACTGGAGCAGACTGTGTCCACTGATTGGCCATGAATGTTGGTTCCGCGATTTTCAATAGTACTGGCTCCAAAGGCTCATAGTGAATATGACTCGACGTCTGAGAAGTACCGTAACCAGGTATAAAAGTTGGTTCGATATTATCGAGAGGTACTGGCTCGTTCGTGTTCAGATTTCCAAATGGGCTATGAGGAACTTGAGAAATTTGAGGTTCTGGGTTCCAATAAAAATCCGGATTTTGTGGTTGGTACTGGTCATCATGATTAGGTACTGGAGCAGACAAGGATTCAGAAGACGACGATAGCTGTTGGCAAGCGTTAGAAGGTACTGGAGCAGGTGGATACGACGATTTTGTAGCCATAAAAGTTGGTTGAATATTGTTCAGAGGTAATGGCTGATTGTGGTCGGATAATAAATTAATCAGCAGGCTGAATGAAGCAGGAGTAGGAGCAGGAACAAGTGCAGGAGCAGGAACTGGAGCCGGAGTCTTGGGAGGACACGATTCTGGAGACTGTGGCACCTCCGCAGGACGCTTTCTCTTTCTTCGTTGTGTCGGGTAGGGGTTTTCCTGAAAATATGTAACGCTGTTATGTGAACGGACTAGGGAAATAGCAAATTTTACGCTAATTCCGAAACTGTCATTAGTTTTTGCAATGGGTGTCTGTGAGAAAATTAATTCAGACTTTGTGATGAGAAATCTAAATTTTGGCCATTTTCAGTAAAAAAATGCCCCACTTTAAGAGGGTGTCATGATTTCGCATATTGTCTCATTAAATGAAAATTTTAATGAACTATACAGATCAAACCTAGACCTCAATTTTTGTAGTTGACCATTTTTTCTTGCTGACACTCCCTAGAGAGTTATAGGCATTTGAAGTTTTGAAGTGGGGTCAAATATCCCTCTATTTCGCACAGGAGAGAGAAATTGTTTTGTCCATGGTGTAACTCTCTAAAGAGTGTCCGTACAAACAAATTGTCAACTACAGAAATAGAGCTCACAAGTCGAGCTTTATTTTTGTAATTGACAACTTTTTGTTAGCTCCGCCCACTTTTTTGATATGCGCCTTTGAAACCGGCAGTGAGAAAGATCGCGATCATCTTTATAGGAACATATCTCCAAAATGGGCGAAGGTGACAAAAAGTTGTCAACTACAAAAATAAAGATCTATTTGTGAACTACACACTTCACAAATATTGCGATACTATCAGAAAGGCCGTGTCACACTCGCAAAGTTGGTCATTTTCAACTAAAAACTGCGATTCCCAGAATCCCATCGCTATAAACTCCTCCTACCTTCCCAAACTCCGCGGATTCCTCCATATACCTCCGTCGTTCTTCTTCAGGAATACCCTCCCACAAACTGTTCAACTCATCCGCCATCTCATTAAGATCCAGTGATGGTTTATCCGTGAGTAATTTATCCTTCCGAAGTTTATTCTGAAAAATAACTTTATATTGAAAAGCTAGAAATGAAAGACTCACCTTCTTTTGTCTGATATCAGAAAATTTCTTTGTGTACACTCGTTTCTCTTCTGGAGTCATATTGTCCCAAATCTTCTTGATAATCTCATCGATTTCTTCCTTCTTCGACCGTACGCCAGCCTTACTTCTAGCAAGTTGTTGTTTCATCATACCACCAAAAATCAGGGATCCCCAGCCTTCCTCTTGTGCTTCTCTTGACCGTATCAAATTCTCTTTGTGTCTTCTGCAAGCCTCCCGGTGTCGAGCCTTCTGAATCCTCTCTTCCTCAAAATACGATTCCTTTTCCTCATGCTTCATATATCCCCATTCAGATTCCATCCGTTTCTGAAGTGTGCGATTCTTCACTCCCGGATCGCGTCTCATGAATTCCTCCTTGTTCTCTCGATACCATATTTTGTAGGCTGTCAGGGGAAGTTTTATGTGTCCGTAGACCCTCTTTCGATAGCTGTCTTGTCGAGTTGCTTCCCTATCGAACGGAGCTTTTTCTTCTTTTGTCGCCCTTTTCCAGAGCTGACCTAACTCTTTCTTTATTTCATCTTCGGTGAGATCGGGGAGTTGAGCGACTAGTTCTGGACGTTTAGCCTCATTAAATAACGTCATGGCCGTCTTGAAGACATCCTCGAAGTCAGGTACTTCTATATATAAGGCCATTCTGGAAATAAATAGGTTAGTATGTTTAAAAAAGGTAAAGAAATTTAAAAGATGATAAGGTTATATAAAGAATGCGAAATCCTCAGAGCTTTAAGTTGAAAAGGATCAACTTTATGATTGAGAGACGGTCTCCCTGATGGTATCACGATATCAATTGTTTATGTAAAATATAGATCACTAGCAGATCTTTATTTTTGTAGTTGACAACTTTTTGTTAGCTCCGCCCACTTTTGAGATATGCACCTTTAAACATGGTAAGTCCGTGAAGCATGCTGTTTCTCACTGCCGGTTTCAAAGGGGCATATCTCAAAAGTGGGCGGAGCTAATAAAACGTTGTCAACTACAAAAATGAAGTTCTACTCTTGATCTGTATGATCCACTAAAAATTTTACTTTGTAGGGCAATCAGTAATACCATGATCTAGCCTCAAAATTGACAACTTTTTCCTAAAAAGACCTGTCGTCAAAATGACGCCTTCGCCGGACCCAAGGTCCATATGTTTTTCAGCTCGTAATTTTTAAAGCGGGTTACATGGCGGCCGGGATAAGAGCTGTGCAAAAAACTTTCCCGAAAATTTTTAACCGAAAAAACCAAAAAATTGTTTCGAAAAAACGGTCTGAAAAATGAGTTTATCGGAGAAAAAAATGTTTAATTTGTATGTATAAATTCAAGGACAGACTCTCAGAAACCTATTTTTGAGTACAAAATAAGAAGAAAATTCACTATTTTTGTTACTTGATTTTCGAATGTTTAAGGAGAAACTTCCAACCTTTTTCGAGCGGTTTATTGAAAACTTTGTATCCAAAAACTTCTCGAACAGCCCTGACCCGGTATGACTTTACAAAAATTAGTCTATGGGACAATTAGTAAGATCGTGACAAGGCTGTCGGACGGCTGACCTTTAAACACAAATTGTCCCTGTAACTAATAGCAAGTCGTAGTCAAACAATCAAATACCAAATAACTAATTATAGTTAAAAAATTTCAGAAACGACACAACATCCAGGAGACATCTCTATGACAAAACAAATTAAAAGAAAAAAAGAAAGGAAAAGAAGAACTACAAAAAAAACTAGTGAACGTCTACACCTGCGTTCCCTTTCCCAAAAGGCAGGCAGATGGTCCATCAGAATACCGGCATCATCTGTACATCTCTCTCACTTATTAAACGATTAGGAGAAGATAATTACCTCTGTCTACGAGTATTATTTAGATGGGGGATGAGCAGGAAGAGAGATAGAGAACAGGTGGATTTTGCCAGAGAGCAGAATATTTAAGTACGGCGGTTCCTGTAAGATGGTGTTCTCAGTTAAGGGATAACCTGAGTAAATACACAGATGATGAGACAGGTAGATGTCGGAGGGACAAAACACCGCCCCTCCTAATCATGGTGACGTCATAATGAGGGAAGGGCAATTAGGCCAAAGGGGAACTCCTTTTAGGTTATGTTTGAGAATTTTCTTTAAAAAATGGCTCTTTTTTTTTGAACCCTTTTGATTTGAACTCTTTAAACATATTTAGAGATTCCCTATTAAAGGAGGACAGAAGTCATATTTTTTTATTTCAGATTCTGATACTTCAGAAAATTCTGAACAACTTTCATCATTGGAGCATGTGCTAAAAATCGCTCTAAACACCCTAAATTCACGTTTTCCGGGCTCAAAAGGAGCTTTCGTGGAAGAGTTTTCCCACGCGAATTTTCGCCCCCGTGTAGTTCTCTCGGACAAAATAATTTCTTTCTATTTCTCGATTTTTCGTTTTTTTGCTGTTTTCATCAAATTTTCGTGTTTTTTCTTCTTTTTTTACGATATAAGTTGAAAAAACACGAAATTTTGTTGAAAAAAGCAAGAAAACGAAAAATCGAGAAATAAAAAGAAATTATTTTGTCCGAGAGGACTACACGGTAGCAAAAATTCGCGTGGGAAAACTCTTCCATCTAGGCTCCTTTTGAGACGGGAAAACGTGAATTTAGGGTGTTTAGAGCGATTTTTAGCACATGCTTCAATGATGAAAGTTGTTCAGAATTTTCTGAAGTATCAGAATCTCAAATAAAAAAATATGACTTCTGTCCTCCTTTAAATTTGGAAACTGACAGTTAGCATAATTAACAAAAAATTACAAACGTGACAAACAAGAACACAGAAAGTAAAAAATTGACAAATTTCTGCTACAAAAAATGACCGCTTTCCGATTCGTCCTCCATCTTCGACCCCTCTCTCCTCCCACCGCTCTTTGATGGTTCCCCGCTGAGATGAGTCATCAGCTTCCTTCTTACTTTGTGTATGTATTTGTATACATACGTACGTACGTAAGAAAAAATAAACGAAAAATAAATAAAATTCGTGAAAAACGGTAAGAAACACAATTCCTTCCTGCAGCAACACTTTTAGACCTGGAGATCTTTGCGGGTCCTCCAGTGACATTCGGACATCCGGACAGACAGACAGACAGTCACAGGCCACAGATGTGCTGAAATAACAATTTAGACATTTTGGAAAACTTCTGAACATTAAAATTTCAGATTTTTAATCTTTGAACATTTTTCACTATAATTTTTCTGCAAAAAGTTTATTTTCTGCAAATTTTCCGTATATTTTTAGAAGTATACTCCTCAGAAACCTTTGAAATCTTCAAAAAATCACTTTTAAAGTTTTTTTCCAAAAAAAATCCGAAACATTTCGGCCCGGACCGGCCCGTTTCAAGTCTGAAAGCTTTTGTTTTTTGAAATATTTCAATTGAAACTAATGCCTCGGAGCCATCTTCTTTTAAAAAGTCCGAGAATTCCCATTCAAAAACCCAACATTTCGAAACCGTGTTGTTTCAAAACGTGACGTATCCACTTCCTCTTGACTCCCAACAACCACACATCGTCATGCCTTTTTCTCGTGGCGCCTCTCATCGATAGCTACCATGGCAACCGGGCTCCGCGAGCAGCTTCCCTTTTTTCTCTTCTTCTCTCATACCTCCCAGTCCAGTGTCTCACCTTCCTGCCAGCTTGAACATATCGATTTTTTTAATTCTCCTTTGAAAATAAGCCGAAAATTAATCAGACTCTCACTGAATGGCAAAAACGAAGAAACAATCTTCATGTGCTGGTAGATGAGATGATAGAAGAGTGTATTCATGTGATTCGACTGGAAGCTGATAATGAGATGAGAGAGGAAGAGAGAAACCTTTTGTGGTTGACAACTTTTTTTGTACTGGCAAATCCTAAGAAGTTACAGCCAGTCAAAGGGGACACCTTAAAAATTTCTGTTTTTAGCACTGAAAAACGGCAACAATCACTAGAAATTTCTTTGACTGGCTGTAACTTCTTAGGTTGTGCCCGTACAAAAAAGTTGTCAACTACAAAAATAGAGTTCTACACTTGGTCTATTGGATCCCATAAACATTTATTCTGTGGGACAGTTAGTTTGACCATGACACACTCTCAAAGTTGGGCATTTTCAACTGAAAAAGGCAAAATATGATGTATTTTTGGTCGGTACTGTACTTGAAATTCTCGATTATAGGTTTGTCTTTTTGTTGATAAATAAATAAAACAATAATGACATCGAAGAATTTATTTAATAATATATTGTTAACGACGTTTGCTACAATTGATAGAATAATTTATTTTTTGTTTCTGCGATCATGTGCAACAGAGAACTGAGCTGCCACTTGCTTCATAATCAGGTCAAAGTTTTTCGAAAGTCCTGTTGTCCACGATTTTGATGGCGTACATGTGGTTGTGAAGCGCTCTAAGGATTTCTGCCATAGATTTTCACATAGCTGTTCTATGGAAGCGTATAGCTGAAAAAAAACTCAAAAGTTACTTCAAAATTTTAAAAAGTTGCTTACCTTTTCCTTCCGCCACACCAAAAAATACAAATTAGAGTTCAATAAAAATAGGAAGACAATTTTTTCGGCAACCAACCAGAAGGTCACCTAAAAGACATGACTGAAAAGAAGGCGTTGTCGCTTGCTAGAAAAGAAAAGGGGCGGAGTCAGCATATGCTTTTTTCTCTGGAATCTCTAGAGGGGGATTAGATAGGATTAGGAAAGGCATGTGGAAAATAGGAAAATAGCTGGGGCGCCGGGGACGCGCCGAATTACGCAAGACACATTTTAAGGTTGTGCACTGTGACATATACCTCCTGAGGGCAATTTGAAAATTTGGACATCTGGATAAACGGACGCATAGACAGACGGGATAACGAAAGTTTGACATTCCAAATATGTGAATTTCGGTTTTTCTGATTTTTGAGACATCCGGAAATCTGAACACACAGGCAGAGAGGCGGAGCCCAAACCCTTTTTTGCAATTTTAAAGTTTTTGGTATTTTGATACTGTCGGACATCCGGACACACCGACAGACAGACAGACGAATGTTCCAACTTTTGCGAATCGAGACATCCCGATCTCTAGAAACATCTTTATTTTTTATTTTTCGGGACATCCGGACGAACAGACACACAGAAAGATAGCCAAAATTTTAAAACTTGAATTATTTATTGAGGAAAGGTTTTTATTGGGGTACAGAGATATGTTATATATGGGGTATAAGGTTAATAGTAGGTTGGCAAGAAAGTTTTTGGGCATGTTTTGTTTGGTATTTGGTATGATTTCTGTTTGAGTAAAAACAATTTGAGTAATTCCCAAAAACTTTTTTGCCAACCTAATATATAGTATGAAGATAATAAAAGACTAATTAAATTTAAAAATGGGGGGAGAAAAAAATAGAATAATTTTACAAAATAATAAAAACAAGTGATAAACATATTGAAGAGAGACCGCACACACGATGAGACCTGAGCTACCACTGCAACCGCGCTTTATTGACAATAATGGTATATTTTTTGACTACACGTTCGAATATATGGGGTTATTCAGGTCGTGTAAAAATGTCTTTTAATACAATTTTTCCTTATTCACGAGCTTCGAGAAATCATATTTTACCAATCTCAGTTTACCGTTTGTTGTTTGACAGCGTTTTTCCTTTTTTTTGTATTTTTCGATAGAAAAAACTGTCCAAAAAGTGGGGGGAGAAATGTAGAAAAGTGGGAGAAAAATATGTAAAGAAAAATATTTTTCACCGGTCGTGAACAAGGTAAAATATGTATTTAAAAACATTTTTACATGATCTGAATAACCCCATTATATCTCTTATCAATAGAGCGCGGTTGCATTGGTAGCTCAGGCCTCATCGTGTGTGCGCGGGAGATGTGGGTGGGGAACTGGAGTTTCGGGGCAGTGAGAAGACCGAGATGAAAGTTTTTGATCTACCCTCACATCAGAAAACGAAAATTTATAGAAAATCGCAGGCCTTAAACGGGCTCAAGGTCGGGAGTAATGCAATTTCAGTTTTAGAAGTTTTCTGGGTGCATTATCCACCCATTCAATAGATGACAGTTTTCAACATTATCAAACGAATGATAGCTTAAAAATAAGCATAAGCTTCTACACGTTTTTATGAATGGGACCAAATTTGGCTCTGTAGTTTTCGAGAAATCTATCAGATTTTAAAAATTTTGGAACTTTTTGTCATTTTCATGGAAACTACTGAGCCAAATTTGGTCCCATCCATAAAAAATGTGTGTAAACTTTTGTTTAGCTATCATTCGTTCGATAAAATGAAATTGCCATTTCGACTTGAATTAATATCTGAAACCAGGATTTTTCGCATTGAATGTGTGTATAATGCAGTCAAACTAATTCAAAACACTAAAAATTATAGTGATAAAGTTTTAGACCTGCGAGTTTTACAAAAATTTCGTTTACAGAAGGGAAGTCTTTGGAAACGCCGCTTTCAAACAATATATAAATTTGGTCATAGGTAATTTTGACAACGGCGAGCCCATTTCTGCAGTCAAAACCTGCTAAATGTCTCTGTAAGCCGAGTCATGAGCTCTCAAAGTTTTAGGGGGTGTATGCGGCCGATTTGGATATCCAGCTACCAGCTTCATAAAAAATATTTGAGAACTTATAACTCGACTTACAGAGATATTTAGCAGGTTTTGACTGCAGAAATGGATTTCCCGTGGTCGAAAATACTTATAACCAAATTTATAGTTCGTTTCAAAGTGGTTCCTCCAAAGACTTCCCTTGTGAGAATAGGTCAAAAATTTCCTTTTTTGGAGACTGGGAGACCGTGGTGGACTGTGATCCAAGTATGAAGTTTGGGAGTCGGTCCTGTAAACTTTGTAGTTTGAATATGGGGGCTCTAAAAATGTGATATCAATGTTACCGTTTGTAAGAATGCTGACCAACTCGGGAAGCCTGATATTTCCAACCACTGGTGATGATACATTCTCAAACCGCGCTTGTAGTTCAGTGTCCTATTCCTGATAAACCAAATCGTCTCCATATTTGAATAAGAAAATTGTTTCATTTATTTGAAGAAATCACTTACATTTTAACAGTTTTCCTGTATTTTTGCACACTTCTTGGAGGTGGTCATTTGGTAAACAACGCGGAGAGCTTTGGAGTTACATGACTAGGCTGGGAAGAATGAAAGGTAGACATGTGAGGACCAATTCTTCTAAAATTTTGAAATTTTGGAATGGAGTCATTTTTAAAGAAAATTTCACACCAAAAAAAGTGTTTTTCAAAAGTTACTAGTTTTACTCTGAAAGGTCTTAAAGTTTTCTACATTTTATGTTACCACCTCTTTTCTTGAATATCACAATGAAAAAAGTTACTGAAAAAAATTTCGCAAAAGTTTTTTTTTGAAAAATTTCAAAACCGCTTGATGTTTCATGTTTTCTCTGCAAAACTCATCAAATGAGCAAAAAATCGGTACTTTAGAAAGAAAGGGGGACAATAAAAGTACATTCCATGTTAGAGACGCAGAGAAACGAGAGTGTCTCGTTGTCTGCGCTCTCTTATAGGCTTTGAAGAGGTGTAACTCGAAAATGGGCGGAGCTAGAAAAAAGTTGTCAAGTAATAAAATGTAGAAAATTTTAAGGGCTACATTTTTGTAGTGAACAACTTTTTTGTAGCTTTGCCCACTTTTGAGATAAAAGCACTTCAAGGTTAGAGGTGAGATAGAGGGAGGGGAAGAGTACCCTTTGAAAAAACTATTTTTTCGCACGAGCACCTACCGTACCCGCAAAGTCGGAACCAATATTGTGTTACTCGTGAGCGCTCAAAAAACAGTGACTCGGTTTTTTGGAGTTATGATAGGATTTCACGTCACGAATGAAATGACTCACGTTTGCCCACCGGCGCTCCAGTTGCTGGATTTTCTCTTCCAACTGTGCTGTTTTGTGGCGGATCAGTTTCAAAGTCATCATGAATATCGCTCTGAAATAATTGGGTTTTTGAAAAATATAATAGTTTCTAGAAAGACAGTAAGAGCTAATTAGAAATTTAAAATTCGAAAATTTCATGAAACGAGAAGGTCTCGTTGTCTGCGATCTCTCATAGACTTTGAAGAGGTGTAACTCAAAAAGGGGCGGAGCTAGAAAAAAGTTGTCAACTAATAAAATGTGGAGAATTTTAAGGGCTATGTGTTTGTAGTTGATAACTTTTTAGTAGCTCCGCCCACTTCTGAGATACCAGCGGTCTAAGGTTAGAGGTGAGAAAGAGGGAGGAAGAGAGCGCAGAGAAACGAGAGTGTCTGACTGTCTGCGTCTTTGTGAGCTATTGTGTTTTTGAGCGTTTTTCTATATTTTTCCACTTCAAAATCAGTCAAAATTCTGGAAAAGCCGTTATTTTCACAATTTTAGACAGGCGTATCTCAAAAGGGGGCGGAGCTAGCAAAAAGTTGTCAATTACAAAAATGTAGTAAATTTCAAGGGTCACGTCACAGGAAAACCCCAAAACTCAGGGGCCAGTCCTATTCAAAATACCACCTCATAAAAACCGGTGTAATTTTTTTCTGTGCATCGCCATGCTCGAGTTTCACAAAGAATCTGTCTTAAGTGTAATGAACTCACTGCTATCGTTATGTAGACATTGATATGTGTCGTTGTCCTTTTCGATATCATCGTTGTTCTCGTAATCATCGATTTCTTCCTAAATTCAGTTTTTTAAAAATATTTTTTTTTTCAAAAAAGAAGACGCTTTTTGTTCAATTTCGGTATTTATTTCTTGTTTTTTATACTTAAAAAATAAATGCGAAAGTTTTCGAAAATTTTTTGAAACATTCGATATCTTTTAAAGTTAAGAAAACTCTTACCTTGTTCTCATGCGTCTCTTCATTCAGTGGACAACTTTTACAGCTTTTTTTTACCTGGACGTTTCTCAATCCTCCTCCTCATCAGACGATGAAGATTCCGTGTAATACGGAGCCACTACCACAGCCATCTCTCGGTCTGACTGAAATAATTTTGTTGAAAATCATAAATACCCGCTGCCTGGGCCTTGTCAACGAAATTAAGGTTCGGGTACTTGGCGCGCTTATTCAAAATTAAAATTTTCAACTATCATTCAGAAATTGAAGAAAATCTGAAAAATCTTCAAAAGTGTTCACGTTTTCGATGAAAAATTGAAACAATTGGCTCATTTTTCAAGCCGGGCCGGGCCTTTGTTTCGTGTCCCTCACCTCTTCCAAAGATTCTGTCCAGAGAAGAACTTCTGGAGTTGTTTCGAGGAGGCAGCAATAAATTGACTTCTTCCATACGTCTTATTATGTAGTCGGCATAGTCCAAATCATCTTTGAAAAACTCGACCGGTAAGACCAACTTCATACTTCCACTGGTCAGATGGCTAAGCTCTGGAATATTGACAACTCTATCTGGCTTCACGGTATAGGAAGTTGGGTCCCTAAAAGAAAAAGTTTTTTCTAAAAATGGCCCAAAACTGTTTTTTGATGACAAATTTCGATAATTTTGAAGATTATGATTCGCATAAAATTTTTAATTGAGAAAACCTGTGAAAAACGCGTCCCGGGCGCGCCAGATTCGAAATTATGAAAATAAAAATGCGATATTCAGAATCAGCTCGTCAAGACGCTTCGAATGAGTATAATCATGCCTGGGTTCTGAGCAAATCGGGTCTCACCACGAAAACTACATTAATCCAACATAGACTACGGTAGTTTTCGCGGTGAGACCCGATTTGCTCAGAACCTAGGCATGATTATACTCATTCGAAGCGTCCTGACAAGCTGAATTCAATGACATAAGTTTTATGACCGAGAAATGGGTTAGTTCGACTGAAAAAAACTTTGTTTAAGTGTGAAAATTTCAAGAAACTGACTCTAACTCGAATTTTCAAAATTTTTAAAGTCTTCTAAAATTTTTTTTGAGTGAAACATTTCTTTCCGGCATGATCAGGTCAAAAAGTGCAAATTACGATAATTAGTGGTTCAGAGCAACAAAAAATACTGTTTTCATTTCTAGACAAAATTTCATGTAGTCCTAATTTAAAAAATAGCCCAAAATTAATTTTTCCTTAAAAAAATGCGTGAAAATATACTTACATTCGGTCTCCAACTTTTCCGTCAATGTCTCTCCATCTGCGATCGCTGGTGGAGTTGAGTTTTTTTCGGTATGGCTGGAAATCAGAATATGGAGTCATATGATGACTTTTTGTTACAATAAGCTCACCTGGTGACGTGAGTATGTTTTCCAATTCCTTGGTTTCGGAGTCATCCTCTTGCAAACCTGAAACAAATCAATTTCCTAATTTGTCAAAAAAAATTTTTTTGATAACATAAAAATTTTTGAATTTTTTTTTCAAAAATCTTAATTTTTCAAAAACCAGGTCCCGTCACATAAAAATCCAATAAAAGTACATTCCATGTTACAGACGCAGAGAAGCGAGAGTGTCTCGTTGTCTGCGCTCTCTCATTGACTTTGAAGAGGTGTAACTCAAAAAGGGGCGGAGCTAGAAAAAAGTTGTCAACTAATAAGATGTAGAGAATTTCAAGGGCTATATTTTTGTAGTTAACAACTTTTTTGTAACTTTGCCCACTTTTGAGATATCAGCGGTCTAATGTTTTTTTTAGAGGTGAGATAGAGGGGGACGAGGAGAAACGAGAGTGTCTGACTGTCTGCGTTCTCTTCAGTATTTGTGAGCTATTGTGTTTTTGAGCGTTTTAAAAAAAATATTTTTCCACTTCCAAATCATTCAAGACTCATTATACAAGTTCATACTGAAATCTAAGCCTAGGCCACACGAGTCTTACAGTAAACCAAGAATATATCACAATGATAAAACAAATTCTCATATTTTCACCCGTGAGCGCTCGAAAAGCAGGATCAAGGTTGTTCAAAGGTATGATAGGATTTGACGCCAGGAATGAAATGACTCACGTTGGCCCACCGGCGCTCCAGTTGCTGGATTTTCTCTTCCAACTGTGCTGTTTTGTGGCGGACCAGTTTCGAACTCGTCATGCCTAAAATATTAGGGTTTTTGAGAAATATAATAGTTTTTAGAAAGTCTGGAATACCAAATCGAGCACAAAAAACTGAATGAATTATATAGTTATAAACAAAACTTACTTGCTGATATTCCAAAATATTCTAAAAAGTTGGATCCATAGAATGAAATAAAAAGTATATATAAATATGATTAAAATTCAAAAAAAATAGGAATACAATTGTTCGACAGTCATTCAGTAGGCCGTCTGAAATACACTACTGACACAGAATCAGCCAACGCTTTTATAGTCAAGAGGGCGGAGTCAGAGTCTTGGTAAAAAGAAGGCGGGGCTTCTTGGACAGATGTTTTCGGAAGTTGCGCCACCAACCTTTTTCTTTGTCTCAGAATAAGGGTATAGAGTCGGTGGGGATGTTAGGAATGGCTCAACTTTAGATTATAGGCAGCTGCTCGATTTGCCTGTGCATTGTTGCGTTTGAGTGACGTCATAATGGGAATTAAGTACCGGAAATTCGAAAAACCGATGATTTATGTAGATAAGATACTCTTCAAAATAGCCCCGGTGTCCGCCGGATGTGACGCCACTAATTACTGTGGTATGCCGATCAAAAACCCGTTCCGACTGGATTAATATTTGATGCACCTGCTCACTCATTGTTGCGTTTGAATGGCGTCATGTGGTCTCAGTTTTACGGGTTACTGTAGCACTGAAAAATTCAAAAATAGCTGATTCTATTCATTCAAACTATAGTCACGCCTCCTTGCAAGAAACTCTGGAAAAAAAAGTGAACACAGTGTTTCTTTGAAAAAATGTTTTGTTGATAATGAGTTTTTTCAAATTTTTTTGATTGAAAATAGATTTTTTCAGTTGAAAATGTCAAAAATACCGATATTGACAAAAAACTTCACTTTTCCAACAAAAATTGTAGGACTCTGGCGTGCCTTTGGCGCGTTACGGACTTGGAATCAAAAAATGTGTTTTTTTAATGAGCTGAAGAAAGGTTTTTTGTAATATTTTCAGGTTGAAAATCAGGTTTTTGAGCTGAAAATGTCGGAAAACATTGATTTTTTCACAAAAAACTGTTCAAAAATGCGAATATCTGGAGTGCCTTTGGCGCGTTTTGAAATGAAGTTTTTTCAAAAAATCGGTATAAAAGTTAGTCGTGGCCTAGGATTCGACAACTCGGTCATTGCTCTATAAAAATGACGTCACGCGACACAGCTGAAACAATTGTTACCGTAATACTTTGGGGAAAGTTTGAACATTTTTGATTTTCAAGCGATTTAGGTGGTAATTGATGATAAAAATCGCTAGAAAACTGAAAAATTCTATTAAATTCGAATTTTGTGTTTCGCGTGAGGTCATTATCATAGGAGCTTTCATATTTTTCTACTTATTTTTAAATTCATTTTCAATTTACCTATACCATGGCCACAAAATCATTTGCCCCTTTCTGCTCCGGAGCTCTCGAACCCCTTTAAAGAGATTTCACGGTCTTGTCCCCCCGACATCTACTTGTCACATCATCATCATCATTTGTGTATTTACTCAGATTATCCCTTAACTGAGCTGAGAACATCTTACAAGAATTCCCACACATTTTCGTACATACTCCCAAAAGACTTTCCCAGAAGATGGAATTCTAGACCCACATCTGTCTGTCTCTGTGTCACCGCGTTTGACCTACGCGCATTTCTTAGCCACTGTTTTCTCAATCTCGCTTTCATAATGGGACCTCTATTGATTTCTTTTTGTATTTTGGTTTTTTGACTTTTTTGTGTTGAAAAATAGTGAGAATTCTATTCCTACTGTAACGGATTCTTGGTTTCAGGCTTCGACTTGTCACCACTTCTCCGGAATTTGGAATTTCAGCTCTTCCATCATAAGCACGACTTCCGGATCACCAATCGACAAAATCTATTCATCGTCCGGACGTGGTAGGTGTCATTTTTCCATTTATCCTGTCGAAATCTCGCCAAAAGTTGTTCAACTTTGACAGTCTCTCACAGATTCCCCTTTTATCCCACAATTTCAAAAAGTCAGTATGTTATAGACCAAGACTAGCCCAACATTTTTTCAGTTGACAATTTTTTGATAGCTATCCACCCCTTTGAGATACGCCTCTTCAAAATTAAAAGTTACCTCTTGTGGCGAGAGAGTGTGCGAAACGAGGAGGGTGTTTCGCTTCTCTGCGTCTCCTCTCTCTGCTTTGAAATAGGCTACCTTTAGAGGCGCATAACTCGAAAGCGTGAATAGTTATCAAAAAGTTGTCAACTACAAAAATATAGAACTAGTTTTGACCTTCATAACCAATATATTTTTGAAATTGTGGGATCAAAAATTAAGTTAGGAAAATGTGTCAAACTTTGTAACTATTTTCTCATTTTTTTCAAAAATTTCGTTGTTTTTGAATCTAGGCATCTTTGGGAGTGTAAATCTCAATATTTAGAAGAGCTATCAAAAAGTTGTCAAGTACAAAAATGAAGCTCTGTTTTTGATCTACACACATAAACCAAGTTCATAACCTTTCACTCTCCTATTCACTCACATCTCGGTGAATGTGTAAATATGACCTACTCTCACTTGTCAATTCAGTGTCATCTCTTTTAATGACTCTCTGCCAATCCCAGATATGACGTCACTGGAAAACATCTGTCTGCTGCACTCTCGCCCACCACCCCTCAGTTTCCCATCATACAGTAGATATATTGATTTGGGGAGTCTCCTGTTGCCATTCTTTTTGATTTTTCACTATTTTGTACGTTTTTTCTCTTCTAGACTCACCTGAGACAACCTTAGTCTGTTAAAATTGTTTCATAGATTCCTAGAATATGTTCCCTAAATTTCAGATCGAAAAATGGAAGAAACGAGACGATTTGAAGAGGAGAACACGGATCAATTGAGAGAAATCCAGAGTCACAATGAGTACACAAATTTCGGAGGATTCCAGGAGCAGAGACATGTTCCAGTTGCTCATTCAATCAATAGCATCATCAATGAAGTAAGTAACTTTAAGCCGATGTATCTCTAAAAGGGGCGGAGCTAGGAAAAAAGTATCAACGACAAAAATGTAGAAAATGTCATGAGCTACATTTTTGTAGTTGCCAGATTTTTGATAGCTATTTACGTTTTGGAGATATAACGCTTCAAAGTAAGAGACTCTAACTGTCTGCGACTCTTTCTCTCCCAGGACGCGCAATTTCAAAGCTTTATATCTCAAAAGTGGGCAGAGCTTGAAAAAAGTATCAACTACAAAAATGTAGAAAATGCCAAGGGCTACATTTTTGTAGTTGACAACGTTCTGATAGCTAGTCACACTTTCGAGTTATGCGTCTTTGAAAATAACATATTTTAAAGCGGAGAGAGGAGACGCAGAGAAGCGAGACACCCTCCTCTTTTCGCACACTCTCTCGCCAACGTTTAACTTTGAAGGGGCGTATCTCGAAGGGGTGAGCTATCAAAAAAGTGAAAACTGGTAAAATGTCGGAAATTTCAAGGGCTACATTTTTGTTGTTGACAATTTCTAGGTAGCTCCGCCCACTTTTGAGATATTGCGGTTTCAGCCGATCTCAACCGATCTCAACCGATCTCAACCGATCTTTATCAAATTTTTGCATTTTTTTGGCATTTTGGTCCCCATCAACATACTAATCACTCATCCTTTCAGCATCCATCTAGCACACCCAATTACAACATCTACGATGAATATACCACAATGATTCAGTCGGACTACAGTAAGCCGACGGTTCAAAGTCTCGGTAAGTGTAACAAACCTACTGTAACCGTAATCTGGATTTCAGGTTACTCAACTTACCCGTCGGCTGATTCAACATCCGTCACTTCCATCTCCGACTGTTCGTCCGGCAGAAATTCCAGCTCGCCGCCTTCCATCCATGTCAGCACGGCTTCTGATACAGTCAACTTATCATTCGGACGTGGTTCATTTGACCTGACCCTTCAAGAATTTGAAACTGTACAAGAACGGATTATTCGCAATGGAACATACGGAGAAAGCAGACCACCATACTCGTACGTCTCACTGATCACTATGGCTATCAAAAAGTCGCCGACTGGTCAGTTGACACTCGCAGAAATCTATCAGTGGATAATGGATGTCTTCCCGTTCTACAACAACAATTATCCACAAAAATGGCAAAACTCGGTTCGACACTCCCTCTCGTTCAATGATTGTTTTGTGAAGGTTCCGAGGTGAGATTTGGTTTTCAGGGAGATTATTTGAAGAAGCGTATCTGAAAAACGTAAATAGCTATTAAAAAGTTGTCAACTACAAAAATGCAGCTCTTAAAATTTTCTACATTTTTGTAGTTGACAACCTTTTTCTAGATTTGCCCACTTTTGAGATATAGGGCTTTGAAGTTGGATGTCCTGAGAGAGGAAGAGCCGCAGGCAGTTAGAGTCTCATTGTCTGCGCTCTCTCCTACCTTGAAGCGTTATATCTCAAAAACGTGAATAGCTATCAAAAAAGTGTCAACTACAAAAATGTAGCCCTTGACATTTTCTACATTTTTGTAGTTAAACATTTTTGATAGCTATTCACGTTTTTGAGATATAATAACAAAATGACCCGCCTAACCATTTGTTTTTTTTTAGATCGCCGAAAAATCCAGGCAGAGGATGCTTTTGGACACTTCACGAACACTGCGGAGAGATGTTTGAGGACGGACGCTGCTACCAACGCCGTCAAAAAGTATTCAAGGTCAAGGAGCCGAAGGAGCCGAAAAAGAAGACGTCACAACCACAACAGAAACAGAATCAAGTTGTTGATGCGTACCCGGTGAAGCTAGATGATAAAAAGGACACTGCTGGCGTTGTTTTGGTGTCCAATGATAATACTGCGGCGGCGTGGAATGGAACCGACAACAATCAAGTGACTTCTAGTGTTGACACTTATGGAGATGTACAGGTAGGAGGCTATAAAGGCGCATAACTCAAAAACGTGAATAGCTAACATAAATTTGTCAACTACAAAAATGTAGCTCTTGACATATTCTACATTTTTGCAGTTGACATTTTTTTCCTATCTTCATCCACTTTTGAGATACAGCGGCTTGAAGTTAGGTGTCCTGAGAAAGGGAGAGGCGCAGACAGTTAGACACTCTGGTTGTCTGCGTTCTTTCTGTTTTGAAGCATTATATCTCACAAACGTGAATAGTTATCAAAAAATGGTCAACTTTGAAAATGTAGCCGTTGAGATTTTCTACATTTTTGCAGTTGACACTTTTTTGATAGTTATTCCCGTTTTTGAGATATAACGCTTCAAAAAATGAGAGAGCGCAGACAATCAGGCACTCCAGCTGTCTGCGACTCTCCCTTCCCTTTCCCAGGATGAAGCCCCAAAGCTTATATTTCAAAAGTGGGAGGAGCTAGAAAAAAGTTGTCAATTACAAAATGTAGGAAATGTTAAGAGCTAAATTTTTGTAGTTGACAATTTTTTGATAGCTATTCACGTTTTTGAGATAAAACAGTTTCAAAATTGTAATAATTTTTCCAGATGAACTCCGATGACCACTATCCATTGCCGTACGAATACAATGATCTCAACACGGTTTTCTACGAGGGTACAGATGTCAATGAATACACTGGGTACGAAGAAACAATCTACCCGAACTCGCCAAGTCGTCTCTAAAGGATCTCAGGACTCGTTAAGCCCTTTTCCTCCAGAAAAACTGAAACATATTGTTTTTATATTTTCTATTCAACAAGTTTGTATTGAATTTCCCCTAAAATGTTTTTCCAATGATCTCCAATTTATTAAAATAAACATAATAAAGATAAATTTTTGGTTCAGATTCATAATTTTCAATTTTAAGCTCAGAGGTGGAAAAGGTGAAAAACGCGTCCTGAGCGCGCCAGATACAGAATTCAAAAAATATGAACGCAATATTCAGAATTAGCATGTCGAGAGATTTCAGAAAAGTATAATCATGCCCTTGTAGGGAGGGTCTTACCACGAAAACTACAGTAACCCAAAAAAGACTACGGTAGTTTTCGTGGTGAGACCCAATTCGCTCGGAATATGTTCATGATTATACTCATTCGAAGCGTCTTGACACGCTGAATCTCATGAGATAAATTTCATGGCCGAAAATTGGGTTCCTAGCCCACAAGAGCTCGAAATCCGCGTTTTTCACCGATCTGTTCCAGAAATAGTGTGTTTTATGAGTTTTGGCAGCTATTTCGTTATTTGTTTGTCTGTCTGTCTGTCTAAATGCCCGGATGTGCAGTGAAGATTTGGCTAGCATTTGAATAGATTGTCTAACGGGTGTTTTAAAGAATGTGGATTTTCAAATTTCTTACCAATTTCAGATGTTAGAATTTTTCAATGTTCCTAGGCTCAGATTCTCAATATTTTTCAGTTTTGAGCTTAAAGATGTATTTTCAAGTTGTATCGTTGATACTCATTTGTTTCAATATTTTATTTGTCTGTAGGTCTAACTTTGAAGGGGCGTATCTCAAAGGTATAAATAGCTTTCAAACAGTTGTCAACTAGAAAGATGTTGAACTAGTTTTGATCCATAACATACCAATTATTCGAAATTGTGGAATTAAACGGAAATCCGTGAAAGACTGTCAAATTTGAACAAAGTTTTGCTTGATTTCGTTACAATTTAGGTGGATCTGGTCGGTTCAAATAATGTGAAATTCTAGGGCTGCTCCCGACTAGCAACCCAGACAATACAAGATGACGATGGTAAATAATATAGATTTATTCAGAGATAGAAATATTGTGATAATGTGGTTCAGTTTAATACATAGAAAAATACATAACAAGGATTATATAAGACGCACTCTCTGACTCGTTCGATCACCCGTAGGCACACGAAAAAAGTTGACCATCTCCGATTTGCCTATAATTTTGATCAAAGATAGTATCAAGTGTTCTCAGCAAATTGGGGTACTTTTTGGCCGGGTCCGTCACCTGGGTACCTAGAAAAATCAAAAAATCGATATTTTTCGAAAATTTTTCCTGAAGAAGTTAGGAATGAAATCTCAACGGGAAATTAATTTAGACACTATTTTAAGCATTTTTTGTGTTTAGAAGAAAATTCCAGCTCAACACCTTCATTGTGAAAATTTTCAAAATATATGAAATTTTTGGGTTTTTTTCATGAAATCGTTTTTATCTCGTCAGTGACACGAGAAGACGGACTTTTTTATTTTAAATTCGGAATCTACATAAAATTTGGTATTGGAAACATGCTGTCCCTACTCGTATCTCTAGACCTAAAAAAATATTTTTTGGGAAGAAAATGAGTCAGGAGCGATCAAGTTCAACTGAATGTGACTTGTGTCGCGCTGTATTCCTCTCAAATGTGTTTTTTTTTGTTTCAAATTTATTTATTTGTTTATTTTCTTTATTATTTAAACATTTATCTCCTGTTCTTAACCATTCTAACAATAATTTTTTTCCAATTTTCGCTCTAAATTTATGATTCCATTTCAATTTCTTCGAACTCAAAATTTGGATCAAAACTCTTCAGTGTTGCATTATAAAATTCATCTTCAAGCGTCCAAAACACTTCGCTCTTCAAAAAAGATATCCATTCGCTATCGTCGTGTTGATCTTCGATGTTGATCCTCCTTGGGTTCCTCCACTACCTCTTCGTTGACCTCTTAACTACTGATGGCGCAACAGACGCGGCGCCAACTGTTCCTGCGGCACCTGCTCCCTCTGTCGTACTTCTTCTCTAAGTGTTGGTGTGCCAGTTGTTCCTTCGATTGCTTATCCTTGCTAACCACTATCATCTTGCGGCACCTTGATTTTGATTGATGAGTGTGCTCGTCGGTCACGACACTTCCATTTGACCGTTTACCCGCGGCTCCCACAAATGATTGAGCAGTTGTTCTCCTCCTCTCCATATTGATTGATGGGATGGCTCGTCGTCCACTTTACAGAAAGAATTTAAAAATCTAGGGATGTTGACGATTTGATTGCACGAGAGAGCTGAGAGATTTAATTTCTGAAAAAAGAGAAAGTTTATAATTCCGTAACTTTTTGATTTATCAAACTCACTTTTTCTTCACATCTTCCGGGTTGATCTCCGATGTGCACTCATACATATCTTTTTTCACCTGGAAAAATCAAAAAGTTGCTCAACTTTGACAATCTCTCACGGATTCCCGTTTTATCCCACAATTTCAAATAATTAGTATGTTATAGATCAAGACTAGCTGAACACTTTTCTAGTTGACAACTTTTTGATAGCTACTCACACCTTCGAGATACGCCCCTTCAAAGTTAGGCGTTACCCGCTTGTGGCGAGAGAGTGTGCGAAAAGAGGAGGGTGTCTCGCTTCTCTGCGTCTTCTCTCTCCGCTTCGAAATAGGCTATCTTTAAAGGCGCATAACTCGAAAGTGTGAACAGCTATCAAATAATTGTCAATAACAAAAATGTAGCTCTTGACATTTTCTACATTTTTGTAGTTGGCAATTTTTTCTTAACTCCGCCCACTTTTGAGATATAATGCTTTGAAGTTGGGCGTTCTGGGAGAAGGAGAATCGCAGATAGTTAGAGTGCCTGATTGTCTGTGTTCTCTCCTACTTTGAAGCGTTTTATCTCAAAAGCGTGAATAGCTATCAAAAAATTGTCAACTACAAAAATGAAGAACTAGTTGTGATCTATATAACCAATACACTTTTGAAATTGTGGAATAAAATATAGAGTCAGGAAAATGTTTCAAAAAGTGTAACTTTTTTTCATTGTTTTCCACAAAAAACACTTACAATTCCACAGTTGCACACCACATGTGGGTCCAGTGTCTCCATCTTCACAAGGTTTGTCTCCTGAATTCAATATTTATTAAAAATGTAAAAAATAGTAAAAATTAAAGTTCCTCACCTCTTAACCCCTCAACACCAACACCAACAAAAAACAATATTAGAATTCCAAAAAAATCAATCATATATAATAAAAGAGAGACAATCATTCAGTAGATCATCAAGTTGAAAATAAATAGTTTAAAATAGAGGGTCCAATGGGAGCTCCCAGCGAGAGAGAGCCCACATGTCATTTGGTGTCTCTCTCTCTGCGTCTCTCTATTTTTCTCAATCTTTCTCACTATCTGTTTCAAGGTGTTTGGGTCATTTCGTGTTTTTTGATTGACAGATGAAGAACAGCTGGTGCGCCCTAGACGCGTTTTTGAAAAAAAAAAACGTTGTGTACTGAGATTTCAAAGAAGATAGAGAACTGATGAGGGAGCTTTCAATCTGGTTTTTATCTGGCGCACCTGTGACGCGTTTTTTCAACAGTTCTGTTCCGGAAATAGTGTACAGCATGAGCTTTGTAAGCTTTTTCATCACTTGTCTGTCTATATGTCTGTCTGTCTAAGTGTCCGGATGGCCAGTGAAGGTTCGGCAGGTATCTGGCGCACCTTAGACGCGTTTTCTAAAGAATGCGAGTTTTCAAATCTTCTTGACTCGTCTTTAAATTTCGAGAGCAGCCTGGAAAGTATATCTGTCTAAGCTTATCTCGCTAAATTTTTAGGTCTAAAATAACAAATTTTGAGCTCTCGTGGCCTAGAAACCCAATTCTCGGCCATCAAATTTATCTCATCAGATTCAGCGTGTCAAGACGCTTTGAATAAGTATAATCATGCCTAGATTCTGAGTAATTTGGGTCTCACCACAAAAACGACCGTAGTATTTTTTGGGTTACTGTAGTTTTCGTGGTGAGACCCGATTTGCTCAGAACCTAGGCATGATTATACTTTTCTGAAGCGTCTCCACAAGCTGATTCTGAATATCGCATTTTTATGTTAAGAATTCCGAATCTGGCGCGTCTGGGACGCGTTTTTTTGTTTTTGGGTAACACGTTCCTCATTTATTAAGCGTTCTTCTAGAATTAAAAAAAAATCAAAAAAGCAGAATAATTATCAAGCATTAAATAAATAAGCAATCTAAATAGCCAAGACGATTCAGAAAATTATAACTACAGTACCCCGGGGGTACTGTAGTAGGGTCATGATTATACTTCTCTGAAAGCTCTTGACGTAACGGTTAAGATTATGCAGTTAAAAGTTCAGGTAGATCAAATTGAAGCGGTGAAAAATGAGGTAGAAATTGGGAATTCCGGAATCAGACGCGGATACCAGGGATCGGAAAATTGCGACGGAACGGATAGCAGACGGCGGCGTGGAGGTCGACCAGATAGATGGAGATGCTGGTGTTGTAGAACAGATGGATAATCCAGGTGGTCTGAAAATAGGGGTACTGTATGAACCTTTAAATCCAAAAAAATCCAAAAAAAGTTCCAGCCACATACCTTATAAACCATGAATGGAGTCATCATCTCGGTGGCCATCACTGTTGCGATAATGATGAAAAACGCGTATTCGATAGGCTTACGGTAGGTGATACGGTAGACGCGGTAGCCGGGAAAAATGAGATAACGGATGAGGAAGAAGGTGCAAAAGTGGGGGATGAGGTAGACGAGGTAGCCGTTCTGGAAAAAGTGGGATTTTCGGGAGTTGGATGAAAGAATCGAGAAGAATAATGTGGTTTTTTGGATTCAGCGTAAAATTTGGGGTCTAGGCGACGTTTTTGGAATCTCTAGCGTGTTTGAGGGTACTGTAGTGCGGTGTTTTAAGATTATCCAGAATTCGAGAATTTTTTCACTTTCAATCTCAATTTTCTCAGTTTTATCATAATTTTTTAATGATGTCATTGACATATTCAGAATCTACGCAAAATTCTGATTCTAACAGTTTTTGTCAGGAGTCTCTAGCGTCAATTTGAAATTTCTGGAAATTTCTGGGACTGTATCCCGCGGTGTTTGCGGACCAAACACCGGATTTGACGACAATTGTCCAAAAGGGCTCAAAATTGGTACACTGGGGTTATCAAGCACGGAGAATTTGAATCTACACTCAGAATTGAACAAAATAAAGTTTTTCAAAAATTTGAAATTTTCAAAAAAAAAAGTTCGAAAAAATTGTCACCTTCAACCTAATTTTTCTCCATTATACCGTGATCTTTTAATAATTTCATTGATATATTCAGAATCTAGACAAAATTCTGATTCTAACAGTTTTTGTCTGGAGTCTCTAGCGTCAATTTGAAATTTTTGGGTTACTGTACCCCGCGGTGTTTGCGGACAAAACACCGGATTTGACGACACTTGCCCAAAATGCGTCAAAATAAGTATACCGGGGTAATCGACCACGCTGAACCCGATTCTGACATCCATTCCTCTCCCGGAACTCACATTGAAGCAGAAATTCATCCACCACATCGATACTTGCTCCAAAATTGCACAAAGTATCAATCCAATGACACCCCAAGCATAAAACATACGGTGTTTTGCCTCCGACATCTGAGATCTTTCCTCAGCGTAGAAATCGTCGTCCCAGACCTTCTTGAGGAAAGAGAAAACCAAAAAGAGCCAGAGAGACATTGCATGAATGAAAAGTGAGAATTCCGATGCCTTCTTGTGCTCGGGGGTCACAAAAAATAAGATGAAAAATCCAGAAATAAGGACGGTAGTGGTCCCAAATACCAAGCTGAGCATGGTGGCTGAAAAAATTCAAAAAAATTCAAAAAATTTTGAAAAGTTCGGGTGAAAAACGATAACTTCTGAAAAACGCGTCCCAGGCGCGCCAGATTGAAAATTCTGATAACAAAAGTGCGATATTCAGAATCACCTTATCGAGAGCTTTCAGAAAAGTATAATCATGCCTAGGTTCTGCGCCAATCGGGTCCCACCACGAAAACTACAGTAACCCAAAAAAAAGGACTACGGTAGTTTTCGTGGTGAGACCTGATTTGCTCAGAACCTAGTCATGATTATACTCATTCGAAGCGTCTTGACACGCTGAATCTGATGAGATAAATTTCATGACCGAGTTTTTGGGTTTCTAGGCCACGAGAGCTCGAAATGTGATTTTTAGGCCCAAAAATTTTTCAAAAATTAATCTTTTTTTCAAATTTCCTACCGTTAACCCCAAAAGGAAGTAAGGAAAGAAAAGAAAATAAAATTCGCAACATTCCGCGCGCTCCCATATTTATATCACCTCACACGCACACCTAAGCTCCGCCCACTTGTCACCTATTTAGTGTCCGCGTCTCTCGTCTCACCTATACTATTTCCCAATTTCTAATTACCGCCCATTTTACTCCGAAACATAAAGAAATGATATATTATTCATAAATATTGGTATGTCAATGTTTGTCATTGTGGAATTGTTAATGATAATGAAAAAAAATTGTGAAAAATTTTGCGTTTTTGGGAATTAGTAAAATGACAGAAAATAAAGAATATATATATTTACAGAACTGAGATAAAAATCAGTGAGATCAAAAAGGGGGCGGGGCTTATATAGAAAAAATCACAAAAAAGTGGATTAGGGGGATTCCTGAATGTCTCGTTTCCAGCTCATCACAATTTTTGATGCTTCCCGGAGTCCAGATAGGTAGGCGCCGGCCATTGTTTGGGGCTCCGCGGCGATCGTGTGCTCACCGGCAAAATAGATACGGTCGTCGATGGTTTCCTGGAAGAAAAATGAGGTTTACGGTAGGTTTTGGGTCAGATAATTGGCGCCAAAATTCAAAATTTTCCAATTTTTCCGCGAAAAAGCCAAGAATTAGGAGAAATTCTGAAGAATAGTCGAAGATTTGACATTTTCGCAAAAAAAAATCGAAAAAATTGAATTTGACACCAATTATCAGGGCTTTGACAAGTGTGAAAATTTTAGAATTTTCAGAAAAAAATAGTTTTTTTTCAGATTTTTAGAAATTATGTCTGATTCAAGATCCCAGTTTATCCACCTGTTCTGTCTGTCTGTCTGTCTTCCAGTGTGTCCGGATGTCCGGATCAGGGCTATGCGAAAAAACGATTCCATAAATTTTCGAAAAACTTTTTTTCAAAGGTTTTTGGTTAAAAAATACCGAAAAACTCGGAAAACAACGAACGGGTTTTTCGAAAACTAGCTGAAAAACGCGTCCTAGGCGCGCCAGATTCAAAATTCTGAAAATCAAAATGCGATATTCGAATTCAGCGTGTCAAGACGCTTCGAATGAGTATAATCATGCCCTTATTCTGGTCTAATCGGGTCTCACCACGAAAACTACAGTAACCCAACAGAGACTACGGTAGTTTTCGTGGTGAGACCCGATTTTCTCAGAACCTAGTCATGATTATACTCATTCGAAGCGTCTTGACAAGCTGAGTTTGATGAGATGAGTTTGATGGCCGAGAATTGGGTTTCTAGGCCACCAGAGCTCAAAATGTGAGTTCTAGGCCGCAAATGATGAAAATTAGCCGTTTTTTCTTCAATTTTCGACCGTTAAAACTCGCGTTTTCTCTCAATTTCTTCAATTTCTCACCTTCAACTTATTATAAACCGCATCTCCATTCGATCCAAACGGTACATACGTATAAGACATTCCAATATACGGATCCGCTCCCCAATGTGATACCATTTGACCAATCGGGTTGATTATAGCCTTCGGAAACATTTTTCGCAGAGTTTCAACAAATTTTTCGGCGACTTCTTCGTCGGAGAGCTCATTCACGAGATTCGCGTGCTCGGCGGTGACATAGGACATCAGGACAAACACTTCTTTGCCGGCGGCGTCCTAGAAATTGGAAATTTAAGGTTATAGGGGGTGTTTCCTGCTAAAAACATCATTTTCGGGGAAAAATATCTCGAAAAATGCGATTTTTAAATCAAAATCGTCAAAATTCTTCAATTTTCATCGTTAAACTCACATTTTGAGCTCTCGTGGCCTAAGAATCTCAAAACTCGGCCATGAAATACATCTCATCAGATTCAGCGTGTCAAGACGCTTCGAATGAGTATAATCATGCCAGGGTTCCAAGCAAATCGGGTCTCACCACGAAAACTACCGTAGCCATGTTTGGGTTACTGTAGTTTTCGTGGTGAGACCCGATTTGCTCAGAATATGGGCATGATTATACTCATTTGAAGCGTCTCGACACGCTGAATCTGATGAGATAAATTTCATGGCCGAGGATTGGGTTTCTAGGCCACGAGCGGTCAAAATGTGAGTTTTAGGCCTAAATTTTAGGGTTTTTCCGTTAAAACCACTAACTTTTCCAGAAAAATCGTAATAAATATTGAAGAGACTCCGATCGGACTTCGAATCCGGCACCTTGCCAAAATACTGTGCCTTGATTCCGTCCGCATCTACAGTACTCCAAAATCGACGATCAAATTTCACGGCCATTTTCTCGATGAGTCCTGCACCCAAATCGTCGATCGCTTTACGCTTTTCGTCGGGGAGAGGCGGATTAAAGAGTTGAGGATTTTTCTGGAAAAAGGGGATTTTTTGAGTCGAAAAATCAAAAGAAATCCAGGAAAAATGGTTGTTTTTGACCGAAAATTGAAGAAAAACAGAGAAACGCGTTCTAGGCGCGCCAGATTCAAAATTTTGAAAATAAAAATGCGATATTTAGAATCAGCTCGTCGAGGGCTTTCAGAAAAGTATAATCATGGCCCCATTCCGAGCAAATTGGGTCCCACCACGAAAACTACCGTAATCATGATCCTGAGTTACTGTAGTTTTCGTGGTGGGACCCAAGTTGCTTAGAACCTAGGCATGATTATACTTTTCTGAAAGCTCTCAACGAGCTGATTCTAAATATTGCACCCGTATGTTCAAAATATCCAATCTGGCGCGCCTAGGACGCGTTTTTCTGTTTTTTGCTCAATTTTGGGCCAAAAACTCCAATTTTCAGTCGTATTCTCACCTTTAAGACAGCCAACGACGTCGTCACGACGACTTTATCAAACGTCTCGGTTTCACCCGTCTCGAACACCAACTTCACTCGTTTCTCCTCACTTTTCCAATCGATTTGTTTGATTGGAGAGTTCAAACGTATATCCAAACCACGTACCAAATACTCAATGATCGTTTGTGCACCGTCCAGAATCACGGCGTGTTCGCCGGCGAAATTTCCGAATTTCTCATTGTGATCGTACTCTTTGGCGGAGAGATTCTCCACGGCCGTTCCACATGAGAATTCGAGATTCCCCAGGTGGAAGTCGAGAAGTTTCTCGAATTCTGGAGTGTAGAGATGGTCGAGATCGGCGGCCGAGAGCAGGCTCGAGCTCATTTTTGAGAACATTTCTGCAAGAAAAAGACTCGATTCTAGCTACAGTCATCTCTAGAATCAAACTGAGATCCTGGATCCTAACTACAGTAATCCTTAGGATCGGAGCTACCGTAGTCTCCAGGATCGAAAGTCTCCAGGATCGGAATTACAGTAGTCCATATGATCGGAGATACCGTAGTCTCTAGGATCCAACTGAAATCCTGGATCCTAGCTACAGTAATTTCTAGGATCGGAGTTACAGTAATCTCCAGGATCCAAGCTACAGTAGTCTCTAGGATCGGGGATACCGTAGTATCAACGATCACAAGTCCCTAGGATCGGAGATACCGTAGTCCCTAGGATCAAACTGAGATCCTGGATCCCAGCTACAGTAATCAATCAGATCCTAGCTAAGGTAGTCTCTAGGATCGAAGTTACAGTAGTCCCCAGAGTCCTGGCTACAGTAGTTTTTAGGATCAGAGCTAGAGTAGTCTCTAGGATCGGAAGTCTCCAGGATCCTAGCTACAGTAACTTTTAGGATCAAACTGAGATCCTGGACCCTGGCTACAGTACTCCTAGGATCAACTTTTCCCTAATTTTCAGTCATTTTCGCCCGTTTTCTCGCTAATTACCCTCCAACGTGACATCCGGAAAATTGCGATCCGACTGATACTTATTCCGAATCGCATCCAACACATTATTATAATGTAAATCCACTTGATCATCCAATTCCTTGTGTTCCAGTGTAAAACACCGCCCGGTTTCATCAATCAACGGACAGAAGAACGTCGAATTTCTGTATCGAATTCCGATTTGTTCACAGAGTAAAGTGATCGGATTATTGATATTTCCAACGATAATCTGAGCCCCTTTTCCAACTGAAACACCCAGTGTTCTGTCATCATTCATTCGGCCACCGTGACGATCTTTCGCCTCGAATAAGACGGCGTTTACACCGAGATGTTGGAGGTGACGCGCTGTCGAGATACCTGAGATACCGGCTCCGATTATTGCCACTTTCTGAAAAAAAAGATATCATTTTTGTGGTAAAATATATCGAAAAATGCAGTTTTTAGCTTTTTCCAGCTAAAAATCTCGTAAAATCAAAATTTTCGGCACTAAACTCACATTTTGAGCTCTCGCGGGCTAGAAACCCAATTCTCGGCCATCAAATTTATCTCATCAGATTCAGCGTGTCAAGACGCTTCGAATGAGTATAATCATGCATAGGTTCTGAGCACTTTGGGTCTCACCACGAAAACTACCGTCATCTTGATCCAGGATTACTGTAGTTTTCGTGGTGAGACCCGATTTGCTCAGAACCAAATCATGATTATACTCATTCGAAGCGTCTTGACACGCTGAATCTGAAAATGCATCCGTATGTTCAGAATATCAAATCTGGCGCGCCTAGGACGCGTTTTTCTGTTTTTTTTTCTCAATTTTCGGCCTAAAACTCACATTTTGAGCTCTCACGGCTGGGAATTCCAATACTCAGCTAATACATCTCATCAAATTCAGTCAATTCTGTTAAACCGAATTTTGAGACAAAAAACAGAAAAACGCGTCCTAGGCGCGGCAGATTCGATATTCTTAACAAACTGATGCATTTTTTAGATTCAACGATTCAGCGTGACCACATTCTAAGCAAATCGGGTCTTACCACGAAAACTACCGTAATCCAGGATCTAGACTACAGTAGTTTTCGTGGTGAGACCCGATTAGCTCAGAACCTAGGCATGATTATACTCATTCGAAGCGTCTTGACGAGCTGATTCTGATGAGATTTTCTGACCGAGTTTGGAGATTATTAGGCCACGAGAGCTCAAAGTGTGAGTTTTCCACCGAAAAACTTCAAAAACTCACCGGCACATTGCCCCTCAACGGATCGATTCGAAAATCGAATGCCCCATAATTAACGATTCCCTTAATCGTCAAAAACTCGAGAATCGGTTGAATCAAGTGTTCAATGAAGAAGATCCGAGCGTGTCCTCTAACAATAATCTGAGATTCGACCATCTTCTGAGTCACTTCGACAAATGGATGTTTCAACCACATGGCGATGATTGTGTTACGTACTTGAAGGTAGTAAATGGAGATTGGATCGTCCGCGAATTTTGGGAACGCCTGGAATGAAAATTGGGATGAAAAATTGTTCAGTTTTGGCGAAAAATGTCAAAAATCCAAAGTCTGGGGCGCCTTGGACGCGTTTCGGAGACGAAAAATGTCAAAAATTGAAAATCTGGGGCACCTTCGACGCGTTTTTGAGAGGAAAAATGTCAGAAATTGAAAATCTGGGGCCCATCGGACGCGTTTTTGAGCTGAAAAATGTTATAAATCCAAAACCTGGTGCGCCTTGGACGCGTTTCTGATACGAAAAATGACAAACATCCTAAATCTGGGGCGCCCTGGACGCGTTTTTGAGCTGAAACAAAATTTTGAGCATAGCTTCCGCGTCTCAGTGGCAAGTGCGCTCTACTGATAATACGGAGGAAATTGAGTTATTCTCAGTCACTGGGAGCTGGAAATAACACAATTTTCAACGAAATTAGCATTAGAGCGCACTTGTCATAGTGACAACGAAGAAATTCGGATTCCGCATCAGGAAATCGCGCCAAAGTCACGCCAGACTTGTAAAATCACTATTTTTAGAGAAAAAGTACCAAATGGAAGGCTCTAAAACGCGTCCGAGGCGCCCCAGACGTTCAATTTTTTGTCATTTTTCAACTCAAAAACGCGTCCAAGGTGCGCCAGATTTTCAATTTCTGACATTTTTCTGCTCAAAAACGCGTCCAAGGCACGCCAGATTTTCAATTTCTGACATTTTCGTCTCAAACACGCGTCCAGTGCGCGCCAGATGATAAATTTTTGACATTTTTCAGTGCAAAAACGCGTCCAAAGCGCGCCAGGTTTTGGTTTCTGGCATTTTTCAGTGCAAAAACGCGTCCAAGGCGCGCCAGGTTTTGGTTTCTGGCATTCTTCAGTGCAAAAACGCGTCCAAGGCGCGCCAGATTTGCAATTTCTGACATTTTTCGTTTCAAAAACGCGTCCAAAGCGCGCCAAATTTGGGATTTCTGACATTTTTCAGCTCAAAAACGCAAAAAAACCTCACAAATTTCTCATCGGTCTCCATGAATTCGGGATGTACAATATTCGCAATGACATCCGTAAATGGGACATAAAACATGTTCATAATCTTTTTCGTATCCCGAAACGCCACGCCCCCATCATCAATAAGCTCCGCCCCCTCTTGACACGTGGCATCCATTCCGGTGGTCCGAGTGACATAGTGATCTACGAGTAGATCATAGGAGATGTTATTTTGAAGGAGTGGAGGTTGTCCGTATTCATTGAAACACCATCCAGAATCACGGCGGACTCGGCGGACGTCTTCTGATTCCAAGGTGGTGTCACAACCGTCTGGGCATTGAAAATTGACGAAATCGTGAGGTTTAAAGGTTTCAGACGACTGGAATTCCGAGTATTTGCCGCATGATTGACACTTTTTGTAGTAGGGAAGGAAGCAACTCTGAAAAATGGAATTGAGGGGAGAAAATGAGCTCAAAAATGGGAAAAAAGCTCAAAACGCGTTCAAGGCCGGCCAGATTTTCACTTTTTGGCATTTTTAGTCTCAAAAACGCGTCAATGGCGCGCCAGATTTTCAATTTTTGACCTTTCTTGTTTCAAAAACGCGTCCAAGGCACGCCAGATTTGGGATTTTCGATATTTTTCAACTCAAAAACGCGTCCAAGGCGCCCCAGATCTTCAATTTTTGGCGTTTTTCTACTCAAAAACGCGTCCAAGGCGCGCCAGATTTTTGACATTTTTCTGTTCAAAATTGCTCAAAAGTCACTTAACATTGATGTTTTCAGTTGAAAATTGCTGAAAATTGCTCAAAAAACGCTTAAAATAGGCCTAAATCCGTCTGAAATGATTGAAACTTTCAGTTTTTTTCGTCATTTTAATTTCCCGTCGTTTCACATCAATTCGAGCCAATTTCAGATATCAAATTTTGAAATTTCTTTGATTTTTTTGCTTGAAACAAACGGGACAGGGGCGGACCGATTCGAGGTTTTTTCCCGGTCCGGCAGACTTGTCACGGGCCGGGCCAAAATCAGGAAAAATCTCGGCCCGGCCCGGCCCGCTCGGCCCGGTTTGAAACATTTTTTGAAAAAATTTTGAATTTTTGAATATTTTTTGGAATTTTTTTTGAAATTTTTCGAAAAAAGTATAGCTTTCGAATAAAAATTCAAAATTGAATAAAAATGTGAATTTGTACAATAATTTAAGCATTTTTACTCTATTTTTTCGAAAAATTTCAAAAAAATCGGTAAAAAATGGGTACCCATTTTTGAATCCGGGCCGACGGGCCGGGCCGGGCCGAGCAAAATTACGGTTTTTCAGCATTTTTTTTTTGTTTTTCAGCATTTTTCTGCTAAGTTTGACTAAAATAGGCTCATTTTTGACTTCGAACACTCCAATTTCCTTTCGATTTTCGCTTTTTTTCCACTATTTCTAGCCAATTCCTCAATTTCTGCAATTGTGCTGGACCGTTTTCTCTCAAAAATTGACTGATTGTTCCTATTTTTCTCAGTTTTATTCAATTTTCTGTTGATTTTCGGTTGTTTTCAGTTTGAGACGCAAAATGACAAAATTTGACAATCTGAGCCGCGTTTTTGGGACGCAAAATATCAAAAATTCAAATATAGGGCGCCTTGGACGCGTTTTTAGAGTAAAAATGCCAAAAACCAAAATCTTGGGCACCTTGGACGCGTTTTTGAGCAGAAAAATGTGAAAAAACAGTAAATCTGGGGCGCCTTCGACGCGTTTTTGAGACGAAAAATGTCAAAAATCCAAATCTGGGGCGTCTTGAACGCGTTTTTGAGATAATAGAATTTTGAACTCATGCCACCCATTTCCTTCCTTATTTTTACCCATTTTTCGCCTGTTTTCATTCAATTTTTAGCTGATTTTCAGCCAATTCTTCTCATTTCCTTAAGAAGAATTATGGTTTTCACGACAATTTTCTTCTCTCTCGGATGTTCTCCACGAGAAGAGGAAAACGAGGAAATCTCACTGATGACTATGCCGGATTTGGTGATGACCAAGATTCTAGACGACGTGGATTTCAAGGATATGTGAGTGTGTGGTTTTTCGAAAAATAGTATAGAAAAAATGACAAAAATCACAAATTTTGGATCAAAAAACTCCGAAAAATGCCTAAGAATTGCTTTTTTCGGGTTTTGACTATTTTTAATCCAAACATACGGAATTTTTTGAGCTAAATTGAGATTGGGCCGTTTCAGACCGTTTTAAGAAGAAAAAAACCACAAAAAATGAGTTTTTTGAGATGAAAACGGTCGATTCGAGACCGTTTACACCGTTTTCAGTAACAAACTCATTTGGGCTCAAAAAATTCAGCACTTTTGCCCTGAAAACGATCAAAATCCAGGGAAAAAAAAACGATTTTCAGACATTTTTAAACTGAAAAACTGAGTTTTGGCCGTTTTTGAGCCAAAAATCCGGAATTTGTAAGCCAAAAAATGATTTTTCCGGGAAAAACAAACAATTTTCGAAGAAAAAGAGCTGGAAATCCGGTTTTGAGACCGAAAAAGCTAAACTTTTTCAAAAAATCATGGTTTTAGTAAGGATTTTTTGAAAAATAGCCAAAAAATCCGCTTGAAAATCGTGTTTTTGAGCGAAATTTATTGGAAAATGGCATTTTGTGTCAAAAAGAGTGATTTTTGCGAGAAAAATCAGAAAATATCGGCCATTATCGACAGTTTATCGATAAAAAAAAACCCGTTTTTCGAGAAATTATCGATAAAAGTCGGATTTTGTCGACATCGACTTTTTATCGATTGGATTTTATCAAAAATTTATCCAATTTTCGCCTTTTTATCGATTAAAGTCGACAGAAACCAATATTTTCACTGTTTTTATCGACTTTTCGTATCGATAATCGACAAAAATGAAAATAATCGACTTTTTATCGACAAAGATCGGTTTTTCGCCGATCTCTACTGTAGAATGACTGAGACAAGGGGATTACGGTAGAGCGCAATTGTAAAAATTCACGATTTCCGTTTCGCCTCAATAAACCTTTACAATTTCAGCATAAAACTGCGAAAAGTGTGTCGTGGCCTTCGCAACTCCATCGACCATCTCAGACCTTACAAGCTGACAGGCCTGAATCTGGATTTCCGTCCATCTCGGATTCACATCATCCTCTCCACACACAACGGATCGGAGATCGAATTGGACTACGCCAAGTATGGAGATCATTGTGTGATCAGTACGAGGGGCAATGAGAATCATCCGAAACTCATCCGTAACACGGATTATATGGAAGTGTTCGAAAATGACATCAGCGGACTGCTCCGGAATCAGAAGTCTCTGCTGAAATGTGTCAAAATTCAAGGATGGCCTTGGAACGCCTTCTACTCGCCGTTGACAGATGGCGTCGTTGTGGAAGAGGATTCAGATTCCGATTCCGATTCCAAGATGGAAAAATGGAAGAAGTGGATTCTGGAATACTTCGGAACTGTAGGAATCAGGAGCCCTTCTTTGGAATATTCTGGAGTCCGTCTGTTTTATCAGTTGGAGAAGATGAACAAAGGAGATGTGTTGACACCAGCCGTCATCGACAGATTCTTCAATTCTCTCGCGAGGATTCTCCAGAATCTTCCGACAAGAATTCAGATGACAGAGCTCAATATCCGACTGCTCAAGGAATCTCACTTGGCAAATCTCCCCATCGATTTCAGTCATATGGATACTCTAATCATCAATCGAATCCACTTGAAATCCCCGACCTCTGATGAGAGATTCCGGTCAACCAAGAGAACAATGAATGTCGTCACGAAATTGAAGAATTGGGAGAGGATTCGACAATTGGACGTCGTTGGATTCAAAGTCTCCGTGCCGATTCGCAATTTTTTGGCTCATAAATCGATAATGGAACTGTCGGTTCCGTCGATTTCAGTGGATGATATCGTGGCTATGAAGGAGGTGAGTCAGTGTCTAGGATCGGAGTTACAGTAGTCTCTAGGATCGAAAATCTCTAGGATCGGGAATACCGTAGTCTCCAAGATCCTAGCTACAGTACTGTCGAAAAAATAAAGTTTCGACAAGGATTTTCGAAAAAAATTTCGCGCGCTGAAACGCGCAAGCGCATAAAGTTCTGGGCGGAGCCTAAACTGCAAGCTTAAATAAGCGGCGCGGTTCTAACTCCAGTTGTTTTTTCCAAATTAAGAACCGTGCCACTTGCAGTTTAGGCTCCGCCCAGAACTTTATGCGCTTGCGCGTTTCAGCGCGCGAAATTTTTTTTCGAAAATCCTTGTCGAAACTTTATTTTTTCGACAGTAGTCTCTAACTCGCTTAAAACTCAATATTACGAGCAGAAAAATATACCAAAATGTAGATCACGGCAAGCTTTTTAAAGGCGTATTGTGGTCTGTTGTGATGTTTTCATATTATAATGTATGAGTTTCGGCGAGTTCATTTTCATAGTTCAAGATTTTTAATTCGGTCCACAACCCGCTGAGAGCGAGCGCCGGAAAGTTTGGTCAGCGAGAAGGACGAAGAAACTTGGTGGCCGTGGCCTAGAAAATCTAACAAAAATTCGTTGATTTTTTAATTTTTGACGGCATTTTCGACTATTTTTGTCGTTTTTCTTTTATAAATTCGCTAGAACACAGCAAATATTGTTAGAAAAACACAAAAAACAAACAAAAATAACGCCAGAAATAGCAGAATACTGAAAAAACCAACGGAAAGTTTGGTCAGCGAGAATGTTCTAGAAATTTCACTTCGGTAAAGTTGTTTTTTCAGTATTCTGCTATTTCTGGCGTTATTTTTGTTTGTTTTTTGTGTTTTTCTAACAATATTTGCTGTGTTCTAGCGAATTTATAAAAGAAAAACGACAAAAATAGTCGAAAATGCCGTCAAAAATTAAAAAATCAACGAATTTTTGTTAGATTTTCTAGGCCACGGCCACCAAGTTTCTTCGTCCTTCTCGCTGACCAAACTTTTCGGCGCTCGCTCTCAGCGGGTTGTGGACCGAATTCAAAAATTCTTGAACTATGAAAATGAACTCGCCGAAACTCATACATTATAATATGAAAACATCACAACAGACCACAATACGCCTTTAATGTGCCACGAGCCGTGCTGGAATAATTTTTTTTGACAATTTTCGCGTTTTTTCGGCATTTTTTTCCGGTCCGCCGCATAAAAAATAGGGATGTTTCGAGTATTTCAAGCTAAAAATCACAAAAATCGGTTGAAAACTCGAAAAGTTACAGATTTTCGAAAAATTACAAAAAATACATTTTCTACCGTAACTCGGCGAGTTTTTGCTTTAATGAGCTGAAATTCCAATTTTGAGACTCAGCTCATCAAGACAGCTCAGAAAAGTATAAACATGACTAAAGTTAGTGTTTCTGGTGAAAAGATGCCATTTTTGACATTTTTCGGGTAAAACTGCGAGTTTTAGGCCGAAAATCGAAGAAAAACAGAAAAACGCGTCCTAGGCGCGCCAGATTCGATATTCTGTACATACGGATGTAATATTTAGAATCAGCGCGCTGTCAGCTTTCAGAAAAGTATAAGCATGACTAGGTTTGATGCAAGTTGGGTCTCGACGCGAAAACTACAGTAACCCAGATCTCAGGTTTTCGTGGTGGGACCCAATTCGATCCGAATATAGGCATGATTATACTTTCTGAAAGTTCTCGACAAGCTGATTCTAAATATGGCATCTGTATGTTCAGAATATCGAATCTGGCGCGCCCAGGACGCGTTTTTCTGGTTTTTTCCGGCCAAAACTCACATTTTGAGCTCTTTTGAGCAGCGTAACTCTCGTCGATATCTACATTTTGATATATTTTTCAGCCTGCTGACCAGGTTTGCAATTCTGCTAATTACCCCTAATTACCCCAATATAATTAACTATTTTCCAGTATCTTCTCACCGCCACCCACTTGAAAACCTATACAATCCTATATGACCATTTGGAGGACGCCGACCGTCTCGATTCGGCACTCGGACCGTTTTTCCATCATATCCCAACTGGAAAACATTGGTTCTTCCGGATTCCGGATAGCGATTTGGTTCTTTTCGTTTCTCAAGATCACTACAATCAGGGAATCGCATTCGAGAGAGGTGTCAAGGATTATATTCCGAAGAGAGCGAAAATTCAGTGACTTTTTTTGAGAATTTTTTCTATTTTTAGGGTAAAAAATTGAAAAAAAAACAATTATCTGATAGTTTTATCTACGTTTTATCTTGTTTTATAAATATTTTTAGTTTGATTTTTTCGATTTCTAGCCGATTTTCAGCGATTTTGACGCTGAGACAGAGCAATTTTCACCTAATTCTGACGGATTTAAGCCTATTTTTTGCGTTCTTGAGAAATTTTCAGCAATTTTCAGCTGAAAACATCCATTTTAGGTGACTTTTAAGCAAATTTTCCCATTTTTGAGCTCGTTTTCACTCTTACTTCATATTTTCAGCGATTTCTAGGTTCAAATTTGACTGTCACAGTCAGAATTCCGTCATTTTTCACGAATTTTCAGCTGGAACTCATAATCTAAAAAATAGATAGCATGGATCAGTTTCAGTCAATTTTCAGCTGTTTTTCAGATAAATTTCGGTCTGTTTTTAGCTGGAAATCGCTGAAACTCGGTTCAAAATGACTGGAAAATTCTGAAAATTGGCTAAAAATAGCGAATTTGAGCACAGAATCGTCTGAAATAAGCTTGAATTTATGTGGAACGGATTTCGCTCATTTCAGACGGATTGAGACCTATTTTCAGCAATTTCCAGCAACTTTCAGCGAAAACATCAATTTTAGGTGACTTTTGAGCAATTTTTCGCATTTTTGGGATCAATTTCAGCCAATTTACAGTATTTTTCAGTAGAAAATTATCATTTTCAGCCGATTTTCAGTTATTTTAGACCAATTTAGTCTGTTTTCGGCGCGTCTCTGTAGGAGAGCACTTCAGGAATTTTCGCTCATTTCAGACGAATTCAGACCTATTTTAAGCGATTTTCAGCGATTTTGAGCAATTTCCTGTCAAAAACCTCAATTTTAGGTTATTTTTGACTAGTTTTCTTCATTTTTCCACTCATTTCCTCCATAATTCTCTCAGAAACTAACATTAATACGCTCAGAAAGTCAGCCATTTTTTTCAAATTTTCAGCTGGAACTCATAATCTCAAAAATCGAGCACATGGAGCAGTTTCAGTCATTTTAAACTGATTTTGAGTAGTTTTCAGTGATTTTCAGCCAATGCACAGTATTTTTCAGTAGAAAATCATCATTTTCAGCCGATTTCAAGTCGTTTTTGACAGATTTCGGTCTGTTTTCATTTGGAGTAATTTTCACTCATTTCAGACGGATTGAGACCTATTTTAAGCGTTTTTCAGCAATTTCCAGTATACTCCAGCTGAAAACATCAATTTCAGGTAACTTTTGAGTAATTTTTCCCATTTTTTGCGCATTTTCTCCCAAATTCTCTCTAAAAACTCACATTAATATATCTCTTTGCAAATTGCTCATTCCTCACATATGTCTGTCCATCAATAGCCTTCTGTTTCCATATCAAAAAGTCTGGTTCGTAGTCCCGCCCACGAAAAGTCGTCGAGAAACACGATGAGCAACACGCCTCCGTTTTGCTCAGCCGGTGACCGTAACTCGCCGAAATCTTACAATTTCCGAGGCGGAGAACACAATTTTCTTGAATTTCCGAATTGGATTTACGGATTTTTTTGGCTTCTTTTAGCACTTCTGTGGCGATGGCACACGCACGTTTTATTCGAGATTTCTGGAAGAAAATCGGTAAGTTTTGAGTCAAAAATATCCAATTTGTGACGAAAATGTAAGAAAAATCGGTGAAAAAGTGAAAATTTCAACTCTTTTGGGTTTTCATTGTATTTTTGTTTGAAAAAATGAATAAAATCACTGTCTGGCGCACCTTTGACGCACTTAAATTAGCAAAAATGGTGTCTTTCGGTGTGTCTGGCGTGCCTTTGACGCTGTTTCTTGAAATTGGAGAAAAATTTGGCGATTTTTGACTATTTTCTAGAGGTCAGAAACGCGATTTGTCGAATCTGTCTGGCGTGCCGTTGACGCGTTTTTCAACCAGTTTTTATCTCAAAAATGAGCGAAACTTACTCAAAATTAACGAATTTCGCTCATTTTTTTCTATTCTGGCGTGCCTTCGACGCGTTTTCTTGAATTTCTCATTTTTGTCAGAATTTAAAGAAGAAAGATGCCAAAAGCTCATTTTATTCATAATTTTTCATAATTATCCGTTCAAACTTTCTCAAAAATCTTCTGAATACCATCTAGACATCCGGACATCTGGACATACTCCGAGAACCCAAAAAAAAAACCGATTTTCTCACATTTTCGTCAAAAATTCAATATTTTTGAGCTGAAAATCGTGCGTTTTGACTCATCGGCCATTTTTCTAGATTCTTTTTATTGGGAAACTGCAGTTTTTATTTGAAATTTTTTAATTTTTATTTTTCCAATAGATTTTTCACAATTTCTCATCGAAAATGCACACCTTGACTGGTTCCTCCTCATCTTCTTCACTCTCACTCCCTTCTTCTTCCATTTTGACGTCTTCTTCATCTTTTACTTCTACTTTCTTCTTCGCTTCCATCTTGAATTTCTGCTTTTATTCTGAAAATTTGAATTTCGCCGATTTTTATCGACTTTTATCGATTTTCTACGTTTTTCACGAAGAAATACTGGATTTTCGACTTAAAAATTAGTTTTTTAACAAGATTTTTGGGAATTTTAGCAGTTTTTCAGCGAAAAAACACAGAAATCATAGAAAAAACGGATGAAAATGGAGATTTTAGCGATTGGCGGCGAGAGTGCAGTGGAGCGCGTTTGCTTTAATGGAAGGGGAAAGTGGTGGGAATTTTGAATTTGAGTTTTTTCCAGGTTTTCAATTTTAGCTGGTTTAAGTCGGTTTTTCGTGGTGAAAAAGATTATATAGTGAGAAAATATGAAACAAATTTGATTTTTGCATCAAAATATTGGAAAAAATTTTGAAAAACCACTTTTTTTAAAGCTTTTTAGTGAACTGTAGTCGTAAATTCTGTCTTAAGAAACTGAAAACGAAGAAAATTATATTTTTAATTAATTTATTAGTTGAAATCATTATATCAACAAAAAAAGCTTAAATTAAGAAAAAAATACCTTGTATCGAAAAATGGGAGAGTGAGATGTTTTGTACATAGAAAAAAAGCGAGAAATCATTTAGACAGGTAGGTCAAAAAAGAAACGTGGTAGATCAAAATATAAATTAAGTAAGAGGATAATTAATAATTAAATGATAATTAAAAATATCACAACAAAGCAGCAAATATAGATCAAAATCAGGTAGGAATTATGTACAATGAGAGAAAAAGTTTTCTGGGAATTTTTAAATTTAAATTTTTTGTTTTATGAGATTTTCGAGGTAAAAAAACAACAATTTTTGGATTTTTAGGTAGAAAACATGCGATTTCAGGGGAATTTAGTGATCACAAAATCAATTTTTATATTTTTTCAATGAGAGAATCAGTGGAAAACCCGTAATTTTGCTAAAATAGCAAAAGCAAAAAAGGAAAAAAAAGTTTGGTCACCATGCGAAATCGAACCAGCGACATGTTGAGTGGGACGCACCACTGTAACCCACTGCGCCACCGTGGTAGAAGCGGCGGCGAGAGGTTAAGGGCGTTGATAAGAGAGGTGAAAATGGTGGATGAGGAGCATAAAGAAAGTGCGCTCCATTGAGGAAAAGTGAAATTTTGGGGATTTTTTTGAATTTTTGAGTTTTTTAGTGAATTTTTGTTATTTTTCGTTGATTTTAGGTGTGAAAAATGAGATTCAAAAGAGAAAAATGACACGAAAACAACAAAAAAGTGGTGAAAATTTGTGTTTTTGTGAGGAAATGCATGCAGAACCCGTGAAATAGCACCAAAAATGTGGGGAATTTTGAGTTTTTTAATGGTTTTTGAGGGTTTTTAGAGTGAAAAATCGGGTTTTTGGGGTGAAATTGAACAAAATCGGTTTACAAAGGGGGAACTGGGAAAAAAGACAAAAACTGGGTGAATTTGAGTTTTTAGAGGGGGATTTTGGGGGTTTTTTAGTGTGAAAAATAGGGTTTTTGGGGTGAAAATGAAGGGGAAAATGACAAAAAATGGGGTAATTTCAGAGTTCTTCTATCTGCGTCGCCGAGACGGTGATGCTTTGTCAACAGCGAGCTCCTCGACGCCTTCATCAATAGGCTCCGCCTCCTCATCGTCCTCCTCCTCATCATAGAATTCATCGTCGTCATCCTCATCGGCAATCTTCTTCTTCTTTCTTATCGTAATCGGCTCATCGCCCTCCTCATCGAATTCTTGATACGACAAACGAGTACTTGTCGACATCTCACTCTGCTCCCGCTGCTCCGAGGTGCCCTCACCTTGCTCCAACTTCACTTTTCTCTCTTTTTTCTCCTGCTCGAGGAGTTCCAGATACGTGAGCACAGAGACTTCTCGATCGACACTCGCCGTCATTCGCATCAGACGAGGACACGTGTTTTCAGCGTTGTCTTCCTCTTCGGAATCGACACCGAAGTCGGCGAGGACTAGTTGGCCGAGTGGACGTTTGCCTGGAAATATATGGATTGGATTAGAGAGAAAATGGACATCTGGACACACAGATGGACACACAGACACACAGGAATGTGAGGAAATCCTGCGAGGAAGACTTCGAGGTTTTTTGAGGTTTCAAGAGATTTTGAGAATGTGTCTGTCTTTGTGTCTGGGAGGTCCCGATGTCCAAATGCTTTTGGATATCCGGACATATCAGACACACAGACAGACAGGTCAGATATCTCAAAATTTCAGACTTTTGTCGCATTTTGGTTACACCGGACTTGTCAAAATTGGGAAAAAAATGTCCACATTTTTTGCGAAATTTTTGAATTTTTAGTCAAAATTTAGGCTTTTTTTCAGAAATTCTTTTTCCCGTCAAACGAGATTGGACATCCGGACACACAGACTGACATCCGGACATCCAGACACGTCGACAGATATCCAGACAGATAGACGTATTATATGGTCATAGAAAGTTCATATGAAGCAGTACCGCTCCAGTGAAATAGCGCGAAATTCAAAAAATTTTCCAAAAAAGGTTTTTTTTTCAAATTTTCTGTAAATCCGTCAATTTTGACACAAGCCTCACAAAACCCATATTTTCAGATTCAGCTTGTCGAGAGCTTTCAGAAAAGTATAAACAAGCCTATATTCGATGACAATTGGGTCTCGCCACGAAAACGGGTCAGGGTTACTGTAGTTTTCGTGGCGAGACCCAACTCGCACAGAATATGGGCATGATTATACTTTTCTGAAAGCTGAGAACAATCTGAATTTGAAAATGATAACTATTTCTTATGAAAATGTCATTGTTCTGGGAAACTGGTCAAATTTGTATAAAGCAGGTTTTTCTCGAGTAGCCAGGATTTTCACAAATTTTGAACAAGATTTTTAAATTCAGCTCGTCGAGAGCTTTCAGAAAAGTATAAACAAGCCTGGGTTCTGAGCAGTTTGGGTCTCGCCACGAAAACAGAGCGGGGGTTACTGTACTTTTCGTGGTGAGACCCAACTCGCTCAGAATATGGGCATGATTATACTTTTCTGAAAGCTCTCAACGAGCTGAATTTGAAAATGGCACAGACAGACATCAAAAACTTACGTCTCGGTCTCGGCGGTGGCATGGAAGAAGTTGACTCCGTCCTCGAAGGCGACGGTGGTGTCGGCTCAATACGAACCCTCTCAAACGACTCTCTCATTCGTCTTTCGATGTCAATCTCCTCATCTTGTTTGGCCTTTCGGACTCCACTAATTCCAACCTCCAGCTTCTTAATATTCTTCTTGAATCCATTCTCCACACTATCCGGATTAATCACAACGTTATGGGTGCATCCGTTGACTTTGTAGATTCCGATGAGACGATTACCGACCTCGAACATTTGATTGCGAAGGGAGATTATGATGAATTGAGCGTTTCGAGTTCTCTCCGAGTTTTTAATATAACTGGCGATCAGGCGAACATTATTGAGATCCAGAGCCGCATCAATCTCATCCATGACATAAAGGGGCGTGGCCCGGAAGTGATGCATCGCGAAAACAAAGCATAGAGAAGCGAGTGTCTTCTCTCCTCCAGACAGGTTTTCTATCAATTTCCAACTCTTTTTGGCGGGACGGACACTAAACTTGACTCCGCCCTCGAATGGATCCGTGGATTTTCCTTCCTCCACAAATTTCAGCGATGCGTCGCCTCCGTTAGTGATCATTTGATACAACATTTGAGTTGTAGTCCCTAGGAATACAAGGGCTTCATTGAATTCGGAGAGACGTGCGTGTTTTAGGGAATTCAACTTCTTCCGGTGAGCTTTTAGACTGGCATTTGACGCTTTCGATGAGTTGAGCTCATTCATTTGTAAGGAGTAGAGCATAGAGTATTGGGTGATACCCTTTTCATCGCACGTCTGACGGAATTGTTCGCATCTCCGCTCGAGAGACTCGATCGAGTGTTTGAGGTTATTATACGACTTTTTTTCCTCTGGAAGTGTAGCCACAGTACCATCGAATTTATCGTAGACGGTTTTGAAATCGATGATTTTATTGATGACTTCTGTTGGTAGAATGATATAACCCTCGTCGACTCGATCCTTCATATCCGGGTCATCTTCTCGAACCATGCTAGGAGCCATCGGATCCAAATCTTCCGGTCCCATCCAGCTCGCCTCGATTCGTTCTTGCTCATACTCTAGCCTCGCTATCTCGTCTTTGAGATCCTCGCAGCATTTGTGACTCTCTTGTTCGGTGTGCTCGGCGACACGGTGATCGCCGGACACCTTTCTGTGGTACCTGAGACACACTTTGTATTCCTCTTCGATGGCGACAAGGGTGAAATGGGCGTTGCGAGCTGTGTCCTGAAATTGTTTATTTTCAATTTTTTGTAACTTTGTCAGTTTTGACGCAAGCTTCATGAAATTAACATTTTCAGATTCAGCTCGTCGAGAGCTTTCAGAAAAGTATAAACAAGCCTATATTCTGAGCAGTTTGGGTCTCGACGCGAAAACTCAAAAACTACAGTACCCCCCGATTTCAGGGTTACTGTAGTTTTCGCGGCGGGACCCAAACTGCTCAGAACCTAGGCTTGTTTATACTTTTCTGAAAGCTCTCATCAGGCTGAATTAGAATATAATAAGGGTTTTTCATTTAAGTGCTACAGTTCTGAAAACTGGTCAAATTTCTATTTCCATCAGTTTTTTTGAACAAAACTATTTTTTGGGAAAACTGAAAACATTCTGAGCATTCAAAGCTAAAAATCCCAAAAATCGGTTGAAAACTCGAAAAGTTACAGAGTTTCGAAAAATTTCGAAGAATTACATTTCGACCTTTTCATCCGTAACTCAGCGAATTTTTGTTTAAACGACTTGAAATCTATATTTCCAGATTCAGCTCATCAAGACGGTTCAGAAAAGTATAAACAAGCCTATGTTCCGCGTAAGTTGGGTCTCGACGCGAAAACTACAGTAATCCAGATCCAGACTACGGTAGTTTTCGTGGCGGGACCCAAATTGCCTGGAACCTAGGCTTGTTTATACTTTTCTAAAAGCTCTTAACGAGCTGAATTCGAAAACAACAACGATTTCTCATAAAAACGCTACAGTTTTGAAAAACTGGGCCAAAGACATGTAAAACAGGAAAATTTTGAGCGGACCGGATTTTCACAATTTGAACACGATTTTCAGATTCAGCTCGTCAAGAGCATTCAGAAAAGTGTAAACAAGCCTATGTTCCGCGTAAGTTGGGTCTCGACGCGAAAACTACAGTACCCCCGAGTACGGTTTTCGCGGTGAGACCCAACTTACACCAAACCTAGGCTTGTTTATACTTTTCTGAAAGCTCTCAACGAGCTGAATTCGAAAAATATCATAAAATAGAAGCATACCCAAAGGGTTTCAATTTCCTTCATCATCTTGTACAAATCCTCCGGCCGTAGTGCCTTCTCAGCTTCCATCAACGTCCTTGACTCCTCAACTCTTATGGCCGTCAACTCAATAATCTCCTCCAATTCCAGATACTTTGCCTCCAACTGCATCGGATTATTGTCAACCAACGACTGCTCCCTGGCCATATCCGCTTCCAATGCTTTAATTCTAGCCGCTAGTTCATCCCTCTTATCCTTCTCCTTATCCACCAGCTCTATAAACATTCTCTCAATCTTCGCCGTGCTTCTACTGACGACTGTCTTCGCCTGCTCCATCGCCTTCTTCTGTTGTACCATCTTCTCTTTGAGTGCTGCCAGCTCTCGTCTCTTCGCCGCCATATCCTCCTCGGTTACCTCATGGACAGCTGCCAATGCGATACGTTTTGTGAGAGTGTCCACTTCCGTCTGGAGTGCTGGCAACTTGTCATTTATCTCATCAATGGACTCGTCGAGTTGACGGATCTTTGGCTCCAACCGTTTCACTGTTGGAATACACTCTGCGATTGTGGCCTCCAACTGCTTGATTTTGTTTTGACCAGTTTCCAGATCCCTTTTTAAAGAATCAGATTGAGTTCTCAACTTTTGAATGTAATTCCTCTTTTCCGCATTCGAAGAAGCCGACCCTTCCGTTGTATTTATCCGATTTGTCGACGCTTTTCCACCGCCTGTCAGATTTCCGTCACGATGCAACAGGGATCCGTCTAGAGTGCAATAACGGTACTTGCCGGGGTACTTGCCCGATAGTCTTTGTGCTTCTTCGAGATTCTTCACGACGAGAATGCTGCCGAGGAGATGATAGAAGACGCGACGGATGTCCAGGTTGTCGCATTGGATTTGGTCGGCGAGACGTTCAGCGGGGCTGGAAATGAGATGGATATTTGGTACAGGTACTAAGTTGACTATGCTGATTCAGAAAATCACAAAAATTGTCAAGGTTTTTCGGCTAGTTTTTGAGATAACTGCTCTAGAAGATGGGCGAAAGACTAGATTAACTTCTCGAGAATCAAAATGTGAAAAACGCTGAAAATTGGCTGAAATAGGGATTCAACCATGCTGATTCAGAAAATAACAAAATTTTCACCAGGTTTAAGCTGAATTTTCGAGATAACTGCTCTAGAAGATGGGCGAAAGAAAAATCAAAATGTCTGCACCTTTAAAGCCGCGTAACTCTCTTCAAACTCAATATTATAAGCAGAAAAGTATACCAAAATGTAGATCTCGTCGAGATCTATGTTTCTGATTTGATACAGGTCATTTGGCGAATTCCTAATATGGCGCAAACCGGGAAGAAGTGCGAAAAAGTTCAAAAATGACCAAAAAAAGCCATTTTATCCTGTTTAAGTCAGTTTTCTCAAGAATTCAACAGTCGAAAATGCTGAAAATTGGCTGAAATAGTGATTCAATTGTGCTAACTCAGAAAATCACAAAAAATTTTAAAGTTTTTGGCTAGTTTTTGAGATAACTGTACTGGAACTGTTTGCACTTTTGAAGCATACTTGCAAACCACGTAACTCTCTTCAAACTTAATATTATGAGCTGAAAAATATACCAAAATGAAGGTCTCGGCGAGATCTATGTTTCTGATTTAATACAGCTCATTTGGCAAATTTCTAATATGACGCAAACCGGAAAGAAGTGCGAAAAAGTTCAAAAAAGCCAAAAAATCATTTTATCCTGTTTAAGTCACATTTCTCAAGAATTCATCGATCAAAAATGCTGAAAATTGGCTGAAATAGTGATTCAATTGTGCTAATTCAGAAAATCACGAAAATTTTTAAAGTTTTTTGGCTAGTTTTCGAGATAACTGCACTGGAAGCTGGCCGCAAGAAAATCAAAATGTCTGCACCTTTGAAGTCGCGTAACTCGCGTCAAACTCAATGTTAGAAGCTGAAAAATATACCAAAATGTAGATCTCAGCGAGCTCTACCTTTTTGAGATGAAACGGGTCAGATGGTTAATTGTTAATGTGCCGCGGGAAGGGAAAATGAGCCAAGAAACTCAAAAATGACCAAAAAAGCCATTTTAGACCTTTAAAGTCAGTTTTCTCAAGAATTCCCAAGTCAAAAATGCTGAAAAATGGCTGAAATACTGATTCGACTATACTGATTCAGAAAATCATTAAATTTCCATAAGTTGTTCAATTAATTTCTAGAATAACTGCTCTATAAGTCGGGAGCACAACAAAATTAACAGTCTACTTCTTTAAAGTCAGATTTCTGAGGAATTTTTCAGACGGAAAACGCTGAAAATCGGCTTAAATACTAAATTAACAGTCTACGCCTTTAAAGTCAGTTTTCTCAAAAATTCCCAAGTCAAACATGCTGAAAATCGGCTGAAATACTGATTCGACTGTGCTGATTCAGAAAATCACAAAATTTTCCCAAGTTGTTTCCTCAGTTTTTGAGATAAATGCTCTGGAAGCTAAACTTACTACTTATGCTTCGGATCGTTGATGTGCTTATAACACTCCGGTGTCATATAGTCCAATTGGAAGAACGTCGACCGCAACAATTTGCGGTTGTTGCTCAGATTGACACCGAGTTTCGCGTCCTCACAGGTTTTCACGATATGGTAATCAAGATAATGAGAGAAATTGGTCGAGATTGTTGCGTCGTACTTCTTCGGGATTCGAGCCAAGTCTCCCTGGAATTAGAAATTAATTATTTAATTGTTTAATTAAAAATAATTGACTCACTAATCGTCCAACGAATCCGGGGAATTTTCCTTCATCTTTCAACTTCTGGAGGGCTGTTGTCGACGGGTGTTGATAGACATTCGATTTCTTATCCGCGTGACTGAACTCCGCCAATTCAACTTCCATTTGATTGTACCTCGTCACTTGTAGATCACGATTTTGTTCGCAGACAACTAGTTGTTGTTGAGCCGCTTCCAACTTCTTCTTCGCTTCATCGTATTCTGGTCGGATTTTGGCGATTTCGCTGAAATTGGAATTTGAGACTAAAAAATTTGAATTCAGCTCGTTGAGACGGTTCAGAAAAGTATAAACAAGCCATGGTTTGGAGAAAGTTGGGTCTCGACGCGAAAACTCAAAAACTACAGTACTCAGGGTTACGGTAGCTTTCGCGGTGGGACCCAATTTGCACAGAACATAGGCTTGTTTATACTTTTCTGAAAGCTCTCGACAAGCTGAATTTAAAAATCTTAATGAATTTTCTAGAAAATAGACGAGTCACTCAAAATGACCTAGAAAACTTTGAAACTGGGCTATCTGACACAAAGCAAAGACAGAACTATTTTTAGAGAAAAATAAGAATTTTTTGAGTACTTCAAACCCAAAATCACAAAAATCGGTTGAAAACTCAAAAAGTTATGGATTTTCGAAAAATTACAAAAAATTTCATTTTGACATTTTCTACCGTAACTCAGCGAGTTTTTGCTCAAATGAACTGAAATGTAAATTTTTAGATTCAGTTCATTGAGACGGTTTGATTGAGTATAATCATGGCTATGTTTGGAGCAATTTGGGTCCCGCCGCGAAAACTACAGTAACCCAGACGGTAGTTTTCGTGGCGAGACCCAACTTGCACGGAACATAGGCTTGTTTATACTTTTCTGAAAGCTTTTGACAAGCTGAATTTGATAATCTTGTTTAAAATGTGCAAAAATCCTGTCTGTTCGAAAAACTCCTGTTTTAAAGGAATTTTACCAGTTTTTCAGAACTGTAGTGTTTGTATGAACAATCGTTGTTATATTCTAATTCAGCATAATGAGAGCTTTCAAAAAAGTATAAACAAGTCATGGTTCAGATAAAGTTGGGTCTCGACGCGAAAAGTACAGTACCCCTGAGATCGGGGTACTGTAGTTTTTGAGTTTTCGCGGCGAGACCCAACTTGCTTGGAACCTAGGCATGATTATACTTTTCTGAACCGTCTTAACGAGCTGAATTCAAAAATCGCATTGATTCCAAAAAATATAAAAACTCACGCCTTATCCCTCTCCAATTGTGCCACCATCCTGTCTCTCTTCTCAACCATCGCATCCAACTTCCTCTTCCCCTCACCATCATGCAACCGCATACTCTTCAACTCATCCTCCAGTATACTAACTTCCGCCGTCGTGTTCATCAGAGCAGTGTTGCAATCGCTAAACTCTTTCTCCGCTTTCTCACACTTCATCTTCTCAGGCTTCGATTTCTCCTCAGCTCTCTCCAAATTTCTCGTCATTTCCGACATGACACGATCCTTCTTCTCCCTGAGTTCCTCTAGTTCCTTGCTCATATTAAGCACAAGAGCCCGTGCTTTTTCAGGTATTATTCGAAGCTCTTCATAGTCCGCTTTGACTATATCATGTCGCTCAAACAGCGCCTTCAACTCGACATTACAAGCTTTTATCAACGCCTGTCTCTCCACATATTCCTCCTCTAAACGCACAAATTTTGTCTGTAGATCAATTCGATCGTTCGCCAGATCAGCCACAATATTTCTCGCCTCGCCAACTTCGAAATGTTTCGATTCCATCGCTTTCTTCGCCTCCATTAATTTTCCCTTCCACTTCTCCAACTCCTCTTGTCTCGCTTTCCACCCGTCTTCTGCATTGACGAGCAGTTCTTGGTTATGGACGGTGTCGAACTTGTTGATGAGTCCTTTCTCTTGATTTAGCTGGTTTTTGAAGTTGATATAATCAATTGCTTGGAGTAAGGAGGCACGGAACCGCATTTTTATCTCTTCGTGTCGGCGGCATCTGGAAAATTATAAAATTTGGGAAGAATCTCGATGGGGATTGACGTGATCAAGATGAAAATAATTTGGTTAGAATCTACTCGTCGAGAGCTTTCAGAAAAGTATAAACAAGCCCTAGTAGGGTCCCGCCACAAAAACTACAGTAGTCTGAGATCGGGGTACTGTAGATTTCGTGGTGAGACCCTACTAGGGCTTGTTTATACTTTTCTGAAAGCTCTTGTCACGCTGAACTTCGAAAATCTTGTTTAAAATAGTGAAAATGCTGTCTACTCGAGAAAAATCTGTTTTATACAATTTTGACCAGTTTCTCAGAACTATCACGTTTTCAGGAGAAATGGCTGTTATATACTAATTCAGCGTGACTAGAGCTTTAAGAAAAGTATAAACAAGCCTATGTTCTGAGCAGTTTGGGTCTCGCCGCGAAAACTACAGTAACCTGAGATCGGGGTACTGTAGCTTTCGTGGTGGGACCCATCTTGCTCAGAATATAGGCTTGTTTATACTTTTCTGAAAGCTCTCGTCACGCTGAATTAGAGTATGACAACGTTTTTTTCATAAAAACGTCATAGTTCTGTAAAACAGGAGTTTTTCGAACAGACAACCTGCCTGCTCGAAAAACTTCTGAATTTTCAAAAAAAAAACTTTTTTTGAAACATTGAAAATGTTTTGAGTATTTTGAGCTAAAAATCACAAAAATCGGTGAAAAACTCAAAAAGTTGCAGCTTCTCGAAAAATTACAAAAATTACATTTTCTACATTTTCTACCGTAACTCAGCGAGTTTTTGTTTAAGTTATCTGAAATTAGTATTTTCAGATTCAGCTCTTCAAGACGGTTCAGAAAAATATAAACACGCCTATATTTGAAACAAGTTGGGTCCCGCCACGAAAACTACAGTATCCCGAAGAATTGGGGGTACTGTAGTTTTTGAGTTTTCGTGGCGAGACCCACTTTGCTCCAAACCATGGCTTGTTTATACTTTTCTAAAAGCTCTCGACGAGCTCTATCCATTTATCTAACTCATATTCACTGAAAACCTCTCAGCTTAAAAAAACGTGAACGTACGCTGCTGTATACTGTGAACTCTTGTATTCCAGCACAGCCACCCGATGAATGAGTTTTTTGATTGGAACCACGTATCGATTTGTGCCGACAATGTCCTCAATGTATTCTAACATTCCCTCTTCATTCTGATTCTTCGACGTCGGCTTCATTTGAGCAATCGCCTCGACTTCTCCCTGCAGAATCAGGAATCGATTGTGTGATGTGTCGATTCCACAACCCCGCAGCAACTCTTGAACTCGTTTCTGAGGCACGACGTCTCCGTTTAAAAAGTATTGTGATTTCTCGTCACGTTGCACTGAACGCGCAATGATGAATGACTTGTTGGGCGCCACAAAGTATTGCTCTTCGTTCTGAAAGTTATTTTCGAATAGGAAGCTCTGATTAGAAAAATTTTTGTCATATTCTGATTCAGCTTGTCGAGAGCTTTTAGAAAAGTATAATCATGGCTGTATTCTAAGCAAGTTGGGTCCCGCCGCGAAAACTCAAAAACTACAGTACCCCCAATTTCAGGGTTACTGTAGTTTTCGCGGCGGGACCCAAACTGCTCAGAACCATGGCTTGTTTATACTTTTCTGAAAGCTCTCAACGAGCTGAATTAGAGTATGACAACGATTTCTCATAAAAACGCTACAGTTTTGAAAAAATGCTCAGACAGAATTTTCACACATTTTAAATGCTATTATCAGATTCAGCTCGTTGAGACGGTTCAGAAAAGTATAAACAAGCCTACATTCTGAGCAGTTAGGGTCCCGCCACGAAAACTACTGTACCCCTGAAATCGGGGTTACTGTAGTTTTTGAGTTTTCGCGGCGGGACCCAACTTGCTTCAAACCAGGGCATGATTATACTTTTCTGAAAGCTCTCAACGAGTTGATTTCAAATATCCTATTTCCAAAACTCTAGGGATTGATCTAAAAGAGAAAGAAAACTCACAATATCCTGAACCTGCTGGAAGTGTATCTCAACAAGCGCTGATTTGCATTCATCTGACGAGTGAATGAGTGCCGACAGTTTTTTGGTACGGATTTTTTGGGCCTGGAAATAGGGAAATTATGGAGAAAATTGTGAAATTAAATTGTTCTATTTTCGAGGATTTTTCGAAATTTTTCGAAATTCGAAAACTCGGTCATTTCTTGACGGATTTTCGAGTTTTTAGGCTAAAAATAAAGAGAATTTTCCAAATTTTCCAGAAATAAACTCACCCTAAACCCAAAAACAAACAAGATCGCATCAATGACATTGGACTTTCCACTACCATTTGGTCCCAAAATCATTGTCAAATTCTTGTGAAACGGTCCGATTTGATGGCGTCCTCTGTATGACTTGAAATTGTCCACATAAATATCCTTAATGATCATTCTTCTATCATCCGAATCTCCCATCAAGTCCTCATATTTTGGAGGGACATAGACATTCAACAAATCCTCATTCTCATCGAAATCTTTTGCCTCTGCCTGCAAACGATACGCTTCTTCGGCTTGTTCCGTTGGGACCACGTCGTCTTGGATGTTCAGTTTCTTCATTAGACGTTTACGATGCTCCGCACCGAGTTTGATGACTGGTCCGGTGGTTGGGATCATGTCATCATCCGCCGGGTCCTCGATTGGCACTGCGACCGGAACGCCCTGATTGTCAACGGCGCGGCGCTTAGAAGATGAAGGTTTTTGCGAGACCATGGTAAGCGGGTTACTGTAATACTGACTTTTGGTTTGTGAGGTGAAAATAGGGGTAAAGTACAAAAAGATACGTGGGAGAAAACGGAAGAAGTTTGAAAAAGTATACTTGACACGGGCCTAACTCGCTTCAAACTGAGTTTTATGAGTTGAAAAATATACCAAAATGTAGATCTCAGCGAGTTCTATATCCTCGACCTACTACGGACCGGATGGCTATTCCGCTGATCGGTTACAATGACCAAGTTACACTGACAAACAGGATTGAGTGTCAGTGTGACTTGGTCACTGTAGTTTGGGTTAATGTACCGCGGGCGGGATTAGAATGACTTTTTCGATAATTTTCTGTTTTTGGCACTTTTTCCCGGTTCGCGGCACATAAACGAATAGCCCTCCGTCCCGAAGTAGATCAGGAACATAGATATCGCCGAAATCTACATTTTGGTATATTTTTCAGCTCATTGCGTTGAGTTTTAAGCGAGTTATGTGCATGCATATGCTTTGAAATCAGATTTCTCGTGAATCAGCAAGTGAAAAACGCTGAAAATTGGCTGAAATAGGGATTCAACTATGCTGATTCAGAAAATCTCAAAAATTCTATATGTTTTTTGGCTAGTTTTTGAGATAACTGTGGTGGAACTGTACTGGAACTTTTTGCACTTTTAAAGCATACTTGCAAGCCGCGTAACTCTCTTCAAACTCAACGTTATGAGTTAAAAAATATACCAAATTGTAGATCTCAGCGAGATCTATATCTTTGACCTACTACAAGCCGGCTGGCTATTCGTTAGTATTCGATAGCATGGCTTTTTGGCACGTTTTTTTCCGGACCGCGGCACATTAACTATCCGGCCTGAAGTGGGTAACGGATTTAGAACTCTTTTAAAATATTTTGAATCAGAATAGTTGATTTCAGTGTATTTCCAGCTATTTTTATTGGCATTGGCATAGTTCTGAGAAATCTTTGATACCATTTTGCGCTGAGAGTACTTATCACAAAAACTACGTCATCAACTTATTAAAATTTTGAGATAACTTGAACCAGTATAATCGAATCACTGAACTTTCGAGAAATCTGGCTTTAAAGGGCTCTTTTAAACATTTTTTAGTTTTTTGGGGTTTTTTTCCGTATCAAAAAGATAGAAAATGCTGAGATCTACATTTTGATATATATTTCAGCTCCTAATATTCATTTTAAAGCGAGTTTGGTTTGCAATTACAGAAAAAGTTCAAGACATCACAATTCAAGAACGCAATTAGCTAATTAAGAATAATTAATTGGAGTAAAAAGATTGGAAAATTAGCTGTGTTTCTTTAGTTAATTATTTTCTAACAGCACTTTTGGTTCGTGAGATATTCTTGGTCAAAGTTTGCGACAAAAAAAGAGAAGCGTCGTGTTGAAAATGAGGTAAAACAAGAGAAAAAAGGATTCCAGCGGGTTTTTAGAGTTAAAATTTGAGATTTTCAAGAATTTTTGGGTTAGAAAAGTGAAAATGAATGAAAATGACCATGGAAAAGGACCAATGTTAAGAAGACAATGGATGTTTGCTTAATAGAGAAAATTCTAAATTTAAAAACCATTTTTTGAGGAGGACTTCTATTCATAATAATAAATTAAAACCTTATTAGTATTGTTGAATTTCATAAATAAGGTTTTCGCGGGGTGACACAGCCACTAGCCACATACAAACGAAGAAGAAGAGACAACAAGACGTTGGGGGATGTTTGGGTGCGTGCGTGTGCGTCGCGGCACCGTGTGAAATAGTGTGGGGGTCAGAGAGACGCCGACGACTAGGAGGGGAGAAATAGTGTGAGGCAGAGAAGTTGGAGAGAGGAAAATGTTGCGAAGGGTGGTTGGAGGGGCACGAATGTAGTGTTGAAGGGGGAGAGAGAGAAGAGATAGCGAGACGGGGAGAGAGTGGTCAGAAAGGGAAGATGGGAGGAGAGATGGAGAAAGAGGACGATGCGGATAGAGGACGGAGAGAGGATGAAAATGAGGTGAAACAAGAGAATATAGGAGTCCAGCGGGTTTTTAGAGTTGCAATTTGAGATTTTCCAGGGTTTTTGGGTCAAAAAATGGGATTTTCGGGGCGTTTTTCCGTGGAAAATGAGCGAAAATGGCCCTGAAGAAGGTGAAGAATGGAACAATGAGCCCTGTGAAGATGTGACTTAGAGCTAACGAACTGAAATAGAAGGCTGAAATTGAAAAGAGCAGAAGGCAGCTTTGAAAAAGAGAGAATAGAGGATTCCAGCGGGTTTCTAGAGTTAAAATTTGAGATTTTCGAGGATTTTTGGGTCAGAAAAGTGGGTTTTTCGGAGGAAAATAGTCCTGATATTCGTCCCGTAGTATCTTTGTGACATAGATCTCAAAGAGATCTACATTTTGGTATACTTTTCAGCTCATGATATTGAGTTTTAAGCAAATTAGGTCTGCAAGAATTGAAAAAGATCAAGACATCAGAATTCAAGAACGCAATTTGCTAATTGAGAATGATTAATTGGAGTAAAAAGATTGGAAAATTTGCTGTGTTTCTTTAGTTAATTATTTTCTAACAGCACTCTTGGTTCGTGAGATATTAATGCTTTTTTTTTTTTTCGTGGCAGCCAAAGAGAAGTTAAGACTTCGAAGAGGTGGTATTGAAAATGAGGTGAAACAAGAGAATAGAGAATTCCAGCGGGTTTCTAGAGTTAAAATTTGAGAATTTCGAGGATTTTTGGGTCAGAAAGGGGTGAGGCTGAAGGTACTGAAAACGGCTGAAAGTGACGAGTTGAAAAACCTCGTAGAACCTGTAATAGCGGTGCCTGTTCGCAGCGGTATATCTCGGACTCCTGAAGAGCTATCAAAAAGTTGTCAACTGCCAAAATATAGCTGAATATTAATGAAATATTTCTTCAGTTGAAAACATTTCCATATCTGTGAAGACATCCGTGATAGGATGCTCCAAACTCTTGCTAGCAGGTTTTACGGTAATACTAGAAGTGGTTAGAAGCTGACGTAGAACGCTGCAATTGGGACAGGAGTAATGAAAAAGGAAAAATTAGTGATAGCAGAGAAAAAACGAGCAGAGTTTAGAAAGAAATCAGGCGAAATTTCAAAAAAGTGATCAGTGGGAAGAGAAGTTACGCAAAAACTGAACAAAAACGGGCCAAAATTTGAGTGAAATCAGGATTAAAATAAAGAAAAATAGCAGGAGTTTTTTGAAAATTGAACGAATTAAGCAAAAGTTTGAGTGAAAACAGTCTAGAAATTAAGAAAATGACTTGAAAAACCCTAAAGAATTGGTTAAAAATGACGAAAATTGGTAGAAACTTGCGAAAATCGGCAGGAATTCAAGTGAAATGAGTCTAAAATGAGTAAAACTGGTTGAGTTTTTGTCAAAATTAGCAGAAAAATGACGCAATTAGCATCTTAAATATGAGAAATCGGTTTAACTTCGCTGAATTATGGTAGAAAGCCTAAGAAAACTGCACGAAAAAGAGTGAAATCAACCGAAAATTGGCAGACAATTGGAAAAAATTGAGAAAAATTGAGTGAAATCTGTCAAAATAAAAAGAAAAATGAGTTAATTAGCATCTTAAATAGGAGAAATCGGCTGAAATTCGAGTGAAATCAGTCAACTTTCGAGAAGAAACAGTCTAAAAATAGGCTAAAATAACTAAAATCCTAAGGAAAATCGAGGGAAACTTTTATAGAAATTGCTGAAATTCGAGTCTAGGCGGCTCATTCCGAATCTCAAGACCCTAACTCCTCTCCATTAACTAATTAGTACGTCTTCTTTTTCTCCTTCTTCAACCTATGTTTTTTGTGTCCATCCCCCTTCAGCCCACGAGGAAGGCATGTGTGTGCGTGTTTATTTGCTATGTAGTAGAATAGCGTTATGAAGAGAAAAAACGATGAAGACGAAGGGGGAAAGGTAAGAACGGAGCTTATGGGAATCGGTCAGTTGGAAGGTCTGACTAACTAGGAAAGGGTACCGAGTCAGTGTGGCGGTATACCAGGTGACCTATACCATTGAATAGCTGGAAAAACGCTGAACCCAAAGATATGTTCAGTTTTTGCTCTCGACGCCTGGTATTTGAGAAAAACTAGGTCAAAGTTCGGGAAAATAGAGAAAAATTCAATTATTCGTCATTTTCAGAACTTTGACCTAGTTTTTCTCGAATACTAGGGCTCAAGGGCAGAAACTGAATATACATTTGGACTCAGCATGTTCTCAGCTTTCCAATGATATAGGTCACGCCTCTATAACTTCAAACTGGCTTCATAAATAGGCGGACAGTGGTGAGGAAACCGATCTTCAGGGGGAAAGGTAAGACGGGGCTCATGGGAATCGGTCAGTTATGGTAGGGAAGGTTTGACCTAGCCTAGCATAGGGAAGGTCATTAAGTCATTTTGGAGATGTGGGACTTTGACCTCTTGTTTCTCGAATACCAGGCATCAAAAACAAAAACTGAGTATATATTTGGAATCAGCATTTTTTCAGCTTTCTAATGATATATGTAGGTCACCCCTTATAACTCCAGACCGAGTCGAGGACCTTCCCTAGTTAGTCAGCCTAACTTTGCCAAGCCCCAGCTAGCGTCGCCTAAGACAGCCTAAGCCTCTGTTCAGTCATCAAGTTATACATAGAGCTTAAGCTACAGTACCCATCTTGATCTCCACTAGCATGCGTGACTAATCGACATTGAAAGTGTCTCGGGGCGCTGGCCTAATTTCAGCCTAATTTATCCAATGCTCACTACACTAGCTTAGGACTTTCTCACATCTCTTATAGCAACTTCTATGGGCGCATGCTCCTCTCGTTCCCCTCATCACAGGACGCCGTCACAAATTAATCAATGAGAGGGAGAGAGAGAGCCCACGACACCCTGTTGTGAGTCTGTGTGTTTATGAGCAACACGCACGCATTCTTCTCCCCTTCTTCTCGACACCTCGTCTTCTTCTTGTCCCCTTCTCCAAGGCAACACTGACAAGACAAAAAGAGACGAAGAGTGTCTCTTTTCTTTGTGTCTGTATGTGTTTGTGCATCGGAATGGCTATATCGATTGGAATTAAGAAGAGGGGCCGAGAGAGAGGGGGACGGTGTACTTTGTACCCGATGGGGTATAAGATGACGTAAAGAGGGACTCATTGATGATCGGCTGGGTTAGTACCTTTGAGATGACGTAGATAGATAGGCGGATGGTGTAGAGGTCATGAAGGTGTTAGGAAATGAGTTGGCTAGGGGACCGGAGAATTGACCCCTGACACTTTCGAGTGCGTAGGTTTCGAATCTGAAATAAAATTCTACTGAATCCTTCTGTGGCCCGAGTTATGACCCGTCAAACTTTCCCTAAAGTTAAGATTTTTCGAGGAGGATTTGTTTTGGTAGACAATCTGGGGCGCCTGGGACGTGTTTTTGAGACAAAAAAATTTCAAAAATTGAACATCTGGAGTGCCTTGGACGCGTTTTCCAGACGAAAAATGTCAACAATTGGAAATCTGGCGCGCTTTGGACGCGTTTTTAAAACGAAAAATTTCAAAACTCTTTAATATGGGGCGCCTTGGACGCATTTATGAGCTAAAAAAAAACTCTATAATCTGGGGCGCCTTGGACGCGTTTTGGAGACTAAATATGTCAAAAATTGATAATCTGGCGCGCCTTGAACGCGTTTTCGAGTAGAAAAATGCCAAAAATTGAGAATCCGGGGCGCGTTGGACGCGTTTTTCAAACGAAAAATGTAAAAAATTGAGAAACTGGGGCGTCTTGGAAGCGTTTTTGAGAAGAAAAAATGTCAAAAATTGAAAATCTGGGGCAACGTGGACGCGTTTTTCAGGAGAAAAATTAAAAAATTTGAAAAACTGGCGCGCCTTGGACGCGTATTTGAGACGAAAAATGTCAAATTTGAAAATCTGGCGCGCCTTGGACGGGTTTTTGAGCAGAAGAATGTCAAAAATTGAAAATCTGGGGCGCCTTGGACGCGTTTTTGAGCCTTCCAATTAGGACTTCAATTCTGGGAGGTTTTTGTCATGAATTTCACATAATTTTCTAGCTGAATATGAAATGTATACTTTCGGCTTTTTCAGAACTTTATTTCAGATTCGAAATCTACAGACTTGATAGTATCAGGGGCCGGATTCCTCAGCTCATAGGTAACACAAGACCGTCAAAAACAACACGGCGCCAGACACCCTGGTGCCAGACACCTCTAGACTGTCAAAAACAACAAATAACACATATTTTAATAACATGTTAGACACTGGTACCAACTTCTTCTCATATTCAAAAATAAGAGATTATGGAAAACAACTCAATTATGAGATCTCTCTCTTTCTCTCGACAATTTTTTGCATTACGCCGGTGCTCCTTGAGCCATCTGTTCTATATACATGGGGATAGGTCGGGAGCTTCAAAAAGAGCAATTAGAGGGACGCTTATTAGTGGGAAGGGTGGAGAACAGATAGGTGTAATTATGTAGATGGGATGACGCAAGGGGAAACAGGGGAAGCTTATTAGGATGGGCGGGAAGGAGAGCTAGGCTTACTGTAAGATTCAAACAATAAGAATTTGTGTGTTCTAAATCCGTATGGATTCTGAATCTCTGCTTGGGGAAGGTCACCGAGTCAGTATGTGGAGCAGAATTGCGCGGAAGTGATTTTTTCAAAAACGGAAGAAGGAAATCGGAATTCCACGCAACTCTGATGTGGCGATATGGAACGTGACCTATATCATTGGAAAGCTGAGAACACGCTGATTCCAAATATATACTCAGTTTTTAGCCTGGAAGTGTGGTATTCGAGAAAAACAAGGTCAAAAGGATATAGTTTGAACCATACTTGCCAACGGGCCGACACCGGCCGGCTCGTAACTCGCGTCAAAATGAATATTATGAGCTGAAAAATATACCAAAATGTAGATCTCGACGAGTTCTATGTCCGTGACCTACTACGGGCCGGATGGCTATTCGTTAATATGCCGAGGGCCGGGAAAAAGTGCCAAAAAACGCGAAAATGGCCAAAAAAGCCATTCTAGCCCGGCCCTCGGCATATTAACGAATAGCCATCCGGCCCGTAGTAGGTCACGGACATAGAACTCGTCGAGATCTACATTTTGGTATATTTTTCAGCTCATAATATTCATTTTGACGCGAGTTACGAGCCGGCCCGTTGACAAGTATGGTTCGAACGGAGGTGAAGTATTTCTGGACAAAGAAGGGAGAGCCAAAAGTAATGATGCCAATTACAATTTTATGAGAAGTTTATATGATAAGAACGCTGAAAACGTAAAAATTTTGAATCTTTGTTCAATTTTTGTCAGGGATTCCAACAACCCAAGATATGAGCATTTTCCGAAAAGCTGACTAGTTCATGATGCCACAAGTTTGAGCTTTGAAACAACAACGCCATACTTTGAGCCCCCGATACTATGTTTTAAAATTTTGCATTTTATAACATTTTAGCATGGTTAGATAGAGCAAGTCTAGAGCTCCATTTTTGTAGTTGACCGTTTTTTGGTGCGCGCTCTTCCTGAAGAGTTACAGTGGGTTGGAGAAGGGCTCCCTACCCTCTAGAGAGGAGGCCTGCGTTAGCTTGCAGTAACTCCCCAGGAAAGTGTCCTATCAAAAAGTTGTCAACTACAAAAATGTTGTTCTTGACGAGATCTTTACAACTAGTCAAAGTTCGACCAGTTTGACCAATTTCTAGCTGTGCCAGGGTCCCATGAAGACGTCAGGCTCACTCTCCTGACTGTATAGAAATTGAGCCTTTGGTATGAGATTTGAAGAGTCTAGTAGCTGTCCAATTTGGTGCTCAAATCCTACCAGACACCCTAAAATCTGAAAAACGAAAAAGAGGAGCATCGTCACATTCATACCATACCATAATCATAACCATAATAATAATAAATAATTCGAAAAAAATGTATCCAAAAAAGTCTGCATAGAAGACTTTTCGGGGGAAACGGGGGCTAAAACATTATCTGTGGGAAACATCAGAAAAACGGGGAAGGGGGCGGGGCTTATAGAAAGGGGGCGTGGTTTATGTGTGACGATATTTCATGTATTTGAAGAAGAGTTGTGAATGATGAATTTTTAAAGAGTGAAAATGAGGAGACGGGGGAGGGGGAATACTCGCATAGCATAAATAAGGCCAAAATGGTAAATGGGGGGGGGCGGAGCCACAGTGGGCGGAGCCTATAGAGGATTCTGAATACAAAAAAATGGGGGAAAAATCGATAAATTTCAGAGAGAGGGGGCGGGGCGAAGACCTGAGAATATGGAGGGGAGAAAAATGGAATTTTCAGAGACAAATGAGAGAGAGAAGAGAGGATTAGAGAAAAAGAGGAATTGCACATTGAAATTATCGATTCCTATATGAGAGAGAAATTAATGAAAAGTGGGAGACGGGGCGGAGTTTGGGGTGATTTTCAGACATTTTTGAGGCTGGAAATTTCAGAAAAATGCAGATTTTTGAGCATTTCTTCCAGAATTTTTCGGTTGATGGGAATTCCAGATTTTAAACTCAAAATGGTTCAATAATGAGCAATAATGAGCAAGAATCTACGGAAATCGTCGTTTTTCTGAATTTCAGACAGTTTAAAGTTGGAATTTTGAGATTTTCAGAGCAAAAATGCCTGAAAATCTTGAAAAATCCGATTTCTCCGCTCAAAAATGAGCAAAAGTGTTCGAGATTCGTCTAAAGTGTTTCAGAATTTCAGACAGTTTAGAGAGATTTTCAGAGACAAAAATGTCTGAAAATCTCGGAAAATTCAGTGAAAAATGCTCAAAAATGAGCAAAAATCTTCAAAAATTGTCGTTTTTCAAAATTTCAGAGACAAAATTGCCCAAAATCCTCAATTTTAGCCCAAAAAATCCAATTTTTTCAGTCAAAAATCTCCAAATATCGTCCACAACGGGGGGTACAAAAACAGGGGAAAAGAGGTAGAATGGGGGCGGGGGGACTAGAAAAGGAAACAAAAAATGATATTCAGGGGGGTAAAAAAGCAGCTTTCAGTACAAAAAACGGGTCAAAAGATGCCAAAAAAGTGGGAGGAGACTAGCAAAGTGGGCGTGGCCTCCCTAATCAATTCTCAACATTCAAAAGAGCGGCAAACTTGTTGGCTCCCAACGGCGTCTGTTTCGCCTCCTTTTTCTTCTCCTTCTTCTTATCTTTCTTATTCTTTTTCGGTGTCGATGGGGCCTCGTCTCCTCCTTCTTGCTTCGTCGTCGTCGTCGTAGCGGCTTCAGATGAAGTGGAAGGGGGCGGAGCCGCGGCGGCAGCTGCTGCCTCCGCTCGTTTCGCCGCTTCGGCGGCACGTTTTGCCTCTTGGAGCTGAAAAAACGAGAAATTTCAGATGAAAAATTTCAGATGATATATAATATATAAACAAATAGCACTGAACATGGTGGTGTGCGGGGGTGCGATAGTGTGTGATGGGTGGATGGGGACATCTGGACGTCCGGACATCCGGACAGACATCCTTATGGACATCCGGACACACAGAATGTGTAAAGAAATCCTCAAAATTCAAATGTTTTCCATCTGTTCGTCGGTGTGTCCAGATGTCCCAACTCGTTAAAAAAATCGAATATTTCTGTCCATCCATATATCCGGATGTCCACTGAAAATGTCTGTCTAGTCATCGGGTTTGTCCGAATGTCCAGTTTTCCCAGAGTGTCTATCTGTGTATCCGGATGTCCGGATGTCCTCATTTCTACAGTTTTCGCTAGTTTTCAGTCAATTTTAGCCAGTTTTGAATGTGTGAATTGCGTCAGTTTGTCCGAATGTCTGTCTGTGTATCTGGGAAGGTGTCCGAAAGATTCCAAAATATACAAAAACGCGAATTTCCGAGCGTCCAGATGTCAGAAAATACCAGAAATTTCGAAATTTTCGGTCCAAAATATCTGTCTGTGTGTCCAAAGCGTGTCCGGATGTCCAAATTCTACTGAACTTTCAGGATTTTCAGACAAAAAACTGTGTCCAGATGTCCGGATGTCTGTCTGTGTGTCTGTATGTAAATCGAGGCATCCGGATGTCCGTCTGTCTGTCTGTCAAAACGTCCAGATGTCCATCTGTGTGTCAGAACGTCCAGATGTCCATCTGTGTATCAGAACGTCCGGATGTCCGTCTGTTTGTCAGATCCTCCGGATGTCCGCATGTCTGTCTGTCGGTAAGAACGTCCGGATGTCCAGATGTCTGTCAGAACGTCCGGATGTCCATCTGTCTGTCTGCCAGAACGTCCCGATGTCCGGATGTCCGCCTGTCTGTCAAAACATCCCGATGTCCGGATGTCTGTGAGGACGTCCGGATGTCCGTCTGTCTGTCAAAATGTCCATCTGTCTGTCAGAAAGTCCGAACGTCCGTCAGCGAGTCCAGATGTCCCTAATCCCTCATCCCTGCATGCAATAAATGGAATTTTCACGATTTTTTGGGCATTTTCAGTCAATTTTCAGCCATTTTCCAGCCAATAATATCAGCATGCTCTCTTCTCCAAATAGGCTCCATCTCATGCAAGAAGTTCACAATTCACGACAGCGATGAATGTTCCGTAGATATCAAAAACTAACCTGTTGCTGATTCTGTTGATAGCATTCCAGCGAGCAAGTCAACGCCTTCACACCGCGTGAGTTAGTAATTGTATAAATAGTGGGCGTGTCTTTGACAACGCTCCGGTTCGCACCGCGTGCCAACACCTTCCAGTTACCCCAACAATCCCGCACTCTCACCGTTTGTTGCGCCTCGATTGGCTTCGAAGTTGAAGACGTCGTCGTGGGCACTTTCACCACCGCCGCCGCAGCCGACGTCTTCTGCTGCTGCTCCTCCTTCTTCTGCTCCGTCGTCGTCGTCGTCACGTCTTCTTCTTTCCGATTGTAGCTGTGACTTCCGTTATAATCCAGCCTCGCTTTTCCACCTCTCGCCGTCATTCCCCCTCTCGAGGCGCCGCCACGCCCACCACGGAAAGCTCCGCGAGCCGTCGGAGCCGTCGTTGACGTCGTCGATTTCTCCGTTTTGGCGGATTCAGATTCTCCAGAAATCGACGATCGTCGATTCACTTCTTTACGATCCTGATAGCGACGCTTCTGATTCTGATGGTGTCCTCCTCCTCCAGTCTTCTCGACTGTGTCTCCAGAAGCTCCTTCGGCTCCAGATGACGACGTCTTCTCAATTTGTCCCATCGTCGCCGACTTCTGAAGTTGATGATGATGATGATGGTGTCCTCCGTGGCCACGTGGCGTGTACGTGCTCATCGTGGCACGATGCTTTCCACGACCACCGCCACGTGACGACGTGCCAGATGACGATGGATGTGGCGGTGGGAGTTCAGACGACGTCGACTTGTTCATCTCGGATTGAGCGGATTCAGAAGCCGTTGACATTTTCTGGAACTTAGAAAACGTTGTTCAGAGTCAAAAAGTGTCCAAATTTCACTTTAGATTCAAAAAATACCTTATTATCGGCCGATGGATACTGTATCGGATCCACTGGTGGCACCTCGTCGGCGTCTTTCATCTTCTCGACGTCAATCGATTCACGCTTTTTGATTCTGAAAATGAGAGAGAATTAGGGATTGTGTCTGGCGCGCCTGAGACGCGTTTAAAATAAAAAATCTGGATCTGGCGCGTCTTGGGCGCTTTCTCACAGAGTCTGGCGCGCCTGAGACGCGTTTTGAACCAAAAATCAGAATCTGGAGCACCAGAAACGCAGAAAAAGTTAGTCTGGCGCGCTTGAGACGCGTTTTTAGCCAGAAATCAATTTTGCGAGTCGCTGGGGCGCCTCAGACGCGGATTCAATTCAATCTTGTGCATTTTTGGCTGAGTTTACTATATTTCCAGCCAATTTCAGCATCTGGAGCGGTTGTATGTCGAAAATGAGCGGCTGGCGCGCCCGAGACGCGTTTTAAACCAAAAAAACTTGATCTGGCGCGTCCGAGACGCGTTTAAAAGCACAAAATCTTGATCTGGAGCGCAAGAAACGCCACTTTTCAGTAATCGTGTCTGGCGCGCCTCAGGCGCGGTTTCACTCTAGAATTCAGTCTCTGGCGCTCCTGAGACGCGTTTTTTTGCCAGATAACTAATCTAGCGAGCCTCTGGCTCAGTTAGCCCAAAAATTGAGTCTCTGGCGCGCCTCAGACGCGACTGGTTCACTCAAGACTTGAGTGTCGCTGGCGTTCCATTGGCGCGTTTTTAGACCTATTTTCAGTTTCTAATCGTTTTCAGTCATTTTCACCCAATTTTCGCCCAAATTTCTCCAAAAAAAGGCAAAACTAACACAACCGATCCGGGCGGTGCTCCTTGCTCATACGTCTGGTGTGTCGGTTGTTGAGCTACTTTCGTGGCTCCTCCTGAATACGGTTTGTGATGGTGTCCCTGATATGCTCCATGATACGATTTATGGCTAGACGTCGAGCTACGCGTCATTTGTTCGGAAATCGGGGCGGCGGTGGTGGCGGAGGGCGGGGCCGTGTTCTCATGATCTCCACCAGAATTCTCATCTGAATTCGACGTCGTCGTTGTCGACGTCTTCGACTTCTCCGCGTGTCGCTTCTCGAGCTCCAGAAGACGTGCCTGTGTGTCGACGGGTTTCGCGTCTCCGAACGGATTCGTCGTCGGCTTCTTCACCGGATTCTGATTCTGATGATCGTCTTGATTCGTCGTCGTCGTCGCCACCGACATTCGTGATGACGTGCGTGAGAACCCGTTGTCGTACGTGTTATGGGATTCGGTGCGAGAGCGAGCGCTGATTGACGCCGGCGGTTGTTGATGATATTGGGCGGTACTGTAGCGGCAGTCGTTCGACGTGTGTTGATAACTGCCAGATCGTTGGAGGGGTCCCCCATTGTTCTCTTGGTCGTTGTATCTGTTGTAACCTCCTTGATTCGGTCCACTGTGTTGACGCTCGTAGTTTGGATTCTGAAAATTTCAGACTGATATCAAAAGCAAGATGATCAGGGAGAGAGAGCCCAGAGAGCTATTGTCTGGCGCACCTTGGCCGCTCTCACAGAGTCTGGCGCGCCCAAGACGCGTTTTGATCCAAAAATCTTGATCTAGAGCACCAGAAACGCCATTTTTCGTATGACGTGTCTGGCGCGCCTCAGACGCGGCGGATTCACTCAAGACTCGAATCGCTGGCGTTCCGTTCGCGCGCGCGCAAAGTCGATGGCCTAGTTTTCAAACTTTTTGGGTTTCTAGGCCACCAATCATAAAATATGGTGTTTTTTTACTTTAAAAAATTGAAAATTGACTATTTTCCTTATAATTTGGAAAAAAAAAGAAGAAATTTTCAGCATCGGTATCGCAAAAATTCGGCTGTTTTTATTGAAATTGGGGGGTTTGGAACCTGAAAAAGGAATCTGGCGCGCCTGAGATGCGTTTCGAGGCAGCCAACAAATCTGGGGTGCCTTTAGCGCGTTAAATGTGCGTCTGGCGCGCCTGAAACGCTTTTTCAAACTAAAACATCTGAATCTGGAGCGCCCTTTCTCTCCGTGGAAAGTAGAATTTGGCGACGCTGTTTTTTTCCTAAGGCTGGCGCACCAGAGACGCGTTTTTTTCGGCTGGGGTTCCGTTGGCGCGTTTATAAAGTTTATAGACCGATTTTTATCAGTTTCTGCTGTTTTTTGCCTATTTTCAGTCCATTTTCACCCAATTTTCTCCCAAAAACTCACTCTGGGCGCTCTGAAACTGCGATTATTGTCGTTCTGGTTGTTGTTGTATCGTGAGTCGTTGCTGTACCCACCATTTCGATTTCCTTCAAATTCTTTCAGATTCGTTTAGATAATGGGACTGAAAGGGGGCGTGACTTACCTCCTCCACGACGATCATGATATCCGCCAGCCGGCATTGTGCCATAATGATTGTTTCGGCTGCTGGAAAAGAAAAACGGGTTTTTAGGGGAGAATTCGGGGTTTTCAGTCAAAAAAAAAGTCAGAAATCAGCTGAAAATTGATTTTTTCGATTCAGAATCGGATTTTTTGAAGAAAAAAGCGATAAATCGGGGGTTTTGAATCAAAAATTGAGGTAAAATCGCAATTTTCAGTTCCAAAATCTATAAATGACATTCGGAACATATTTTAAGAGCGAAATTTGAAAACTAGGAATTTCAGTCATTTTCGTATTTATATAGATGGTTTAAACGGGTGAAAAACTATGGAACGACAATATTTAGTGGGAGAATCACGATCTGAGGCTGGCGTGCCTAGTACGCGTTTTTAGAAGTGATTGATTGTCTGGCGCACCTGAGACGCGTTTAAAATCACAGAATCTGAATCTGACCGCCCTCATTGATGGATAACCGAGTCTGGCGCGCCTGAGACGCGTTTTTAGCCGGCAAAAAAATCTGAGGTGCGTTTGAAGCGGTTTTATGCCGAAAATGAGTGGCTGGCGGGACTGAGACGCGTTTTTAGCCAGATAACTAATCTAGCGAGTCTCTGGCTCAGTTGGCCCAAAAATTGAGTCGCTGGGGCGCCTCAGACACGGTTTCAATCCAATCTTGTGCGTTTTTGTCTGATTTTACTATATTTTCAGCTAATTTCAGTATCTGAAGCGGTTGTATGTCGAAAATGAGTGTCTGGCGCGACTGAGACGCGTTTTCAGCCAAAAAATCTTGATCTGGAGTACCAGAAACGCAATTTTTCAACTGTGTTAGCGTGTTTATTAGGAGAAAGTTAGTCTGGCGCACCTGAGACGCGTTTTTAGCCAGATAACCTGGGGCACCTCAGACGCTGGGGCGCCTCAGACGCGGATTCAATTCAATCTTGTGCACTTTTGACTGATTTCACTATATTTTCAGCCAATTTCAGCATCGTGAGCGGTTGTATGTTGAAAATAAGTGTCTGGCGCGCCTGGGACGCGTTTAAAGTCGAAAATCTGAATCTGGCGCGCCCGAGACGCGTTTTTAAGCCATCAAACGAGTCAGAGGTGCCCCTGAAGCGATGTTATGTTGAAAATGAGTGTCTGGCGCGCCTGAGACGCGTTTTGAACCACAAATCATGATCTGGAGCGCTAGAAACGCGGAGACAGCTATCTGGCGCGCCCGAGACGCGTTTTTTCCTTCTGGGGTTCCGTTGGCGCGTTTAGACGGGATTTTTCACTATTTTCTGATAATTTGACTCATTTGAGCGCGAAATGGAGCAATTTTCTTCGAAATTTCAGCAATTTTCAGCCTATTTTCTCTCCATTTTCACCTCAAACCATACCCCTTCTCAAACCGTCCACTCTGCGAATGTCGATCACTATTCAGACTGCTCTGACTGTTATAGTGATTTCGATTGTTTTGTCGACTATAATTCCGTCCACCTGCTCCACTGAAATGACTATCAGCACTCTCGTACTGTCTCGTGTAGTCTCCAGACACTCGTGACGTCACCCGTCCAACAGATTCTCTATTCTGACGAACGAATACTTTCAGCACTCGTCCCTTGAATTCCTTCTCGTCTCGTGTCTGTGCGTGAAGTAGTCCCTCTTTCGAGAAATACTCAATTTCAGCTTTGTCTCCCTCTTTTCGGAAATGTATCGTTTTAATCAAATCGTCACCACCGAAATAGTAGATGATCTCCTCTTCGACGTGTTGTGACGAGATGTTCGTCACTTGGACACGGAAAGGGGCGGAGTCGGGAATCTGATGACGACGTGCTGGCGAGAGAGACGATGAATTGGCTCCGTCGATCTCGTCGTCTCCGTGTTCGTCATTGTCGATGAGTTGAAACTGAAAACAGAAAAAATTATGATATTCAAGACTCCTTTTATCTAGAAATAGACATTCGGATCATTTCGCGTCTGAGGCGCGCCAGGAACACACTTATAACAGAGTACGCCACTCGAAACAGCGTCAGAGGCACGCCTGACTAGTTTGCTGACTAAAAACGCGTCTGATACGCGCCAGGCACAATAACACCAATTGAAAAAGACGTTTCAGCGCTCCAGATTCAGATATTTTGTTTCAAAAAGCGTGTCAGGCGCGCCAGAGGCACCCCAGATTCGTTGTCTGGCTCGAAACGCGTCTTGGGCGCGCCAGATTCCTCTTTTCATATCGAAACCCCCTTTTGAGTGTCCCAGACTCGATTTTTCGATAAAAAACTCAGATGAGTTTTTCCGACCAAATTGTGCGTCAGAGGCGTGCCAGACCAACTTTTGGTTGGAAAAACTCATCTGGGACACATTTTTAGTCGCAAAATCGAGTCTGGGACACACAAGATTGGTTTTCCATTTGAAAAGAGGAATCTGGCGCGCCTGAGACGCGTTTCGAACCAGCCAACAAATCTCGGGTGCTTTTGGCGCGGAAAATAAGTGGCTGGCGCACCTGAGACGCTTTTTGAAACAAAAATTTTGATATGGAGCGACTTTTTTCGGCAGAAAGTAGAATTTGGCGACGTAGTTTATTCCTAAGGCTGGGGCACCTGAGACGCGTTTTTTATCGGCTGGGGTTCCGTTGGCGCGTTTCTTGACCGATTTTGAACAGTTCCTGATAATTTCCATTGAATTTCGGTCTTTTTTCGCATTTTCTTGGATCATTTTCATGAATTTAATCCAAAAAACTAATCAGGGGGGCTCTGGCGCGCCCGAGACGCGTTTTGAATCATAAATCTTGATCCGGAGCGCTAGAAACGCCAATTTCAAATGGTATTATCGTGTCTGGCGCGCCTAAGACGCGTTTTAACCCATCAAACTAATCTAGCGTGCTTCTGACGCGTTACACTCCGTTATAAGTGTTCCTGGCGCGCCTCAGACGCGGGAGTTCACTCCAGAATTGAGGCGCTGGCGTTCCGTTGGCGCGTTTATGTATTTCTCATTGAATTTTGGTCATTTTTCGCATATTTTTGGACCATTTTCATGGATTTTTACTCAATTTTCTAAAAAATTACTCACCTCCTCCTCTTCCATCAATTGTGCCCATGAGACTCCTTCGGTGAATGGTTGAATTGTTGGATCACACACCTTCAACGACAAAAACATTTATAATTTGATCTGCGATATTGCTGCTGAATCCACAGAGAGAAATTGAGAGAGAAAACGGGAATAATCGATTTTTTCTTCAAATTTCCCAATTTTCACGTAATTTTTAGAAAAAAACGCGTGAAAGTTGGCATTTTTTCCAATAATTTGGGGCAAAATTTATAAATTTCACGGTGAAAAGTGATTTTTTGAGTGAAATTTGATGAAAAAACGTGGAAAATCGGGGATTTTTTAATCGAAGCTGGGGTGTCTTTAGCGCGTTTTTCATACTTGCAAATTTACGGCCCGGCCCGGCATGGCCCGAAGGCCCGGGCCGGGCCGGGCCGGTAGACAATTTCCAAGGCCCGGCCCGGCTTCAAAAATTAGGTACCTATTTTTTACCAAATTTTTGAATTTTTTGAAATTTCACATTAAAAATTTCAAATTTTTGATGCATAACTAGCATTTGATTGAATTCTGAAGAATAGTTGAAAATTCGACACTTTTGGGAAAAAAATTCAAAATTTCGTTCAAAATTTCAGTTGAAATTTTTTCAGCCGGGCCTTACGGGCCATCGGGCCGGGCCTTCCGGGCCTTCGGGCCGGGCCGGGTCTTGGAAATTCTCGTCACGGCCCGGCCCGGCCCGTTGCAAGTATGGCGTTTTTGAGATGAAAATTCACAAAAAAAATTGAGAAAGTTTGATGGTAAAGTGATAGAAAATTGAAGTCTGGCGCACCTCTGGCGCGATTTCAGGGAGATTATGAATACTGGTATCTGGGGTGCCTCTGACGCGATTCATGAGGGAACTAGAACCGGCTGGCGCTCCATTGACGCGTTTTCTATGAATCAACGAAAATCGAATCTGGGGTGTCTTTAGCGCGTTTTTGTACATTTACACAAAAAAATGGTCGTAAAAAAGGAATTTCAGACGATTTCAGCTCGAAAAAATAATAAATTCGAAAGGTTTTCAGCATAGGAACACATGTTTTTAAAAAGATATTTTCGAGAAAAATTACTAATTTCTGACTGGAAACCCCGATTTTTCGCATCGAAAATAGCATTTTCCGAATACTTTCAACTCAAATGTTGCTCAAATATGTACCAAAACCAGATTTCAACTATGGAAAAACTGATTTTCCGCTATTTTTGAATAGAAAAATGACAATTCTTGGTCATTTTCAGCGCAAAAATGATTGTTTTGGCTATTTTTTGGGTCAAATTTGAGCTAAAAGCCTAGAAATCCTGATTTTCAGCAATTTGTAATTGAAAAATCTGGATTTTCGATGTTTTCCAGCCCAGAAATGATAGTTTCGGCTATTTTTGGGTCAGGTTTTGCCTAAAATGGCAAGAAATCCGTATTTTTCTCATATAATTGCCCGAAATTTCCTAAAAATCATCAAAATTGCTCTTTTTTAAGCCTAAATCTGCCAAAATCCTCGAATTTTGCTCAAAATTGGTCAAAAATCGGCTATTTTTGGGTCTGAGATGCTCAGAAAAAGCATTTTTCGGCTTAATGAGATTTGAGACAAATTTATGCCAAAAATGCTTTTTCTGAGTATCTCAGACCCAAAAATAGCCGATTTTTGACTAATTTTGAGCAAAAATCGAGGATTTTGGCAGATTTGGGCTCAAAAAAGAGCAATTTTGCTGATTTTTAGGTTATTTTCAGAAAATTTCGAACAATTTTAAGAGAAAAATAAGATTTTTTGGCAATTTTTGGTTGAATCTGACTCAAAAATAGCCGAATTTGTCGTTTCTGGGCTGAAAATGATAGAAAATTGGAATTGTTCAATTAGAAATCTCTGAAAATCAGAAATTCTAGGCTTTTAGCTCAATTTTTGAGTTTAGGATCAAAACAGAGCATTTTTGGTGATTTTTAGATGATTTTTAGTCAATTTCGAACAATTTTAAGAGAAAACTACGTATTTTTTGGCAATTTCAGGTTGGACCGGACCCGAAAATAGCCGGAATCGTCGAAAATTGACATTTTTCAACTACAAATAGCTGAAAATCAGGATTTCTAGGCTATAAGTTCGATTTTTGAGTTTGGGCTCAAAAAAGAGCAATTTAGATGATTTTTAGGTTATTTTCAAACAATTTCGAACAATTTTAAGAGAAGAAGACGATTTTCTGGCAATTTTAAACGGAATCTGACTCAAAAATAGCCGAAATCGTCGAAAATTGACATTTTTCATATACAAATAGCTGCAAATTTTGAGTTTTGGCTCAAAAAAGAGCAATTTTGATGATTTCGAGGTTATTTTTAGTGAATTTTTCGAATAATTACACCGTTTTCTCTCAATTTCTTTCTTTTCATAACATACCTGCAGAGTCTGCTGCGCCTGTCGGCCACTTCCAGAATCTGCAGGTTCCGTCACAGACATCTTGCTGGCTCTGAATATATTTTTTCGCGGCGACGGTGATGAGAACGGATGCGGTGACACGCTGTGATTTGTGAATAGTGTTCGGATTGAAGCTCCGCCTCCTCCGAATCTCTGCTGATTCTGTTGGCTCTTCGTCGGTGTAGTTGTAGTCGATGAGGACGAACAACTCAATTTTCGAGTCGATGAGATGCGACAAGTGTTTGATTGAAGAACTGTTGATTCTTCTGCAAAATTATAGAACATTTCAGTGAAAATTTTATAGAAAAATCGAGAAAAATTGAGATTTTTGATGAAATTTAAGTGAAAAATTGAAGAGAACAAAGCTGGGGTGTCTTTGGAGCGTTTTGAGATGAAAATTCGCAAAATTTCAGTGAAAATAACAGGAAAATTGAGAAAGTTTGATGGTAAAGTGATAGAAATAGTAATAAAATTGAAGTCTGGCGCACCTCTGGCGCAATTTTCAACCTAGAAATCGGTAAAACTAGAGCCGACTGGCGCTCCGTTGGCGCGTTTTCTGCACAAGAAATCGAATCTGGGGTGTCTTCAGCGCATTTTTGATATTAAAATTCACAAAATTTCAGCGAAAATTACAGAAAAATGAGATTTTTGATAGTAACGTGAGAGAATGACTGTGAAAATTGAAGTCTGGGGCACCTCTGGCGCGATTTTCAACCCAGAAATCGGTAAAACTAGAATCAGCGCATCGAAATTAAATATTTAAATCGAAAAAAATAGCATTTCCAGTTCGAAAAGTTGGATTTCAGGTCTCAAATCCGGATTACTGGCGCGCCTTAGACGCGTTTCAAATAGAGAAATCGGCTTGAATTCAAGGTAAAGACGTTCGAGATTCTACAAATGACTACGTGAGATGAAGGAAACGGTCTGGTGCACCTCTGACGCGTTCTTAGTAGAAAAATTGCTCCCCGGAGCAATTTTTGGAACAAAAACTACAAAATCTGTCACTTTCTGATCAGGTGATTCTGTAATTTTCGAGGTAATGTCCTCTGTCAATCTCGTTTTCTCGTTATCATCTCATTATCAACTTGGAATCGAAAAATGATTGGCAGGTACGAAAAAGAGCAAGAAAAAGAGCAAAGAAGGAGAGAACACGTGACTGATTGATCATACGGAATGGAGGGCGGGGGGTACTTCCGGGTATATAAAACACTTTTTGGACGGGTTAATTCCGATTTTTGAGGTACTGAAAACCGTTTAGTGCTGTTTTCCAGTCGGAAAGCTTCAAAATGAGCCCAAAAACGTTGAATTTTGGCGTCAGAAACGTTAAAAAACCAAAAAACTGGTATCTGGGGTACCTCTGACGCGTTTTCAATACAAGAATCAGTGAAATTCGAATCTGGTGTGTCTTTAGCGCGCTTTTGAGATGAAAATCCACAAAATTTCAGTGTTAATTATGGAAAAATTGAGAAAGTTTGATGGTAAAGTGAGAGAAGAACTGTGAAATTTGAAGTCTGGGCCACCCTTGGCGCGTTTTCAGTGAGATTGGTATCTGGGGTGCCTTTGGCGCGATTCATAAGGGAACTAGAACCGGCTGGCGCTCCATTGACGCGTTTTCTATGAATCAATGAAAATCGAATCTGGCGTGTCTTTAGCGCGTTTTTGAGACGAAGAAGACAAATTAAGAGCTTCTGGCGTGCCTTGAACGCGTTTTATGTAGAGAAATCGGGATTTGAGGAGATCCGATGTGATTTTCAAAGATTCATTTCCAGTCGACTGGAAATTTGACTTTGAAAGATTAAGAATCAGCCAAAACTTTTGATTTGAGCATTGTGAGCTCATTGACTGAGTTCAAATTCCATTTTTAAAGAATTTAAGCCAAAAAATCGGTCATTCAGCTTCTGAGCTCAAAGGCAGGAAGATATTGAGCTCTCAGAATGATCGAGAATTTGTAAGTGTAAAAACGGAGCCAGAAGCGCTCTAATGAAGAAATTCCTCAATTTCTGAGCGAATTTCTTGGATTTGAGCTCAAAATCGAGCTGAGAAACTCAATATTTTTGAATTTGGGAGCTCAACTCAAAATTCTGATCGTCTAGACCCGGAAAATGATTCAAAAAGCTGCTTCTGGAGCTCGAATCAAGATCCTGGGGCTCGAATCAGGACTCTGGAGCTTGAATCAGAATTCTGGGGCTCGAATCAAGATTTTGGAGATCCAATCAAGATTCTGGGGCTCGAATCAAGATTCTGGAGCTCGAATCAAGATCCTGGGGCTTGAATCAGAATTCTGGAGCTCGAATCAAGATTCCGGAGCTCGAATCAAGATTCTGGAGCTCTATACTGAGCGCCTGGACTCGAAAAGATGAGTTTCGGGCCCAAAAATCTACGAAAAGAAGAACTGAGAATCCAAATATCGACTTTTTGAGCTGAAATCGGGCTCCAACTCCAAATTTTCAGACATTTCTTGCAAAACAAGTTGCAGAATTCGACGAAATTGCTTCTCAAGAGCAAAATCAAGATACAAAAGTGCACAAGTGAGGAAAGACGTCAGTTGAGAGACAGAAACAGTTATATTTCTTTTCTTCTCTCATCTTCTTCTCAAACAGTAATTGTCTCTTTCTCTCTCTCATTCTCTCGCCTTTCGTCTTTGGCAATGTATGCCATTCGGCCGCCTAACCGATAGTAAGGCGACACAGAGAGCGAGAGAGACGCAGAGATATCGAACCGTCCGAGACGGCGGCGAAGAAAGTACAAATTAGCCGCCCAACCGAACATCTGTCTCCTCGATGTTGTGGGATTAGAATCGAGTCTCTCGATAGCTGCACTGACGCAATTATCGAGATTTGACACAGTGGATGATGGCCAGGTGGTACATAAGGTATATGGGGGGATTAAGGGAGAGTGAAAGCGATTACATCGGTCAGAGAGTAGATAACGCATTTTTTCGGTTCCGGGTGAATATCGGTGGTGGCAATCAGAGCTGTTTAGGCTGGCGCGTCTTTGACGCTAGTTTTGGTTGGAAAAACTTATCTGAGACACGTTTTTAACAGAAAAATTAAGTCTGGGACGCTAAAGATGGTTTTCCATCTGAAAAGAGGAACCTGGCGCGCCTGAGACGCGAAAATGATCAGAAACTGATAGAAATTGGTCTAAAAACGCGTCTCTGGTGCGCCAGCCTTAAGAAAAAACTATGTCTCCAATTTCGACTTTTCTTGATAAAGGGCGCTTCAGTTTCAGATTTTTGGTTCGAAAAAGCGTCTCAGGCGCGCCAGCCACTCATTTTCCGCGCCAGAAGCCCCCCAGATTAGTTGTCTGGCTCGAAACGCGTCTCAGGCGCTCCAGTTTCCTCCTTTTAGATCGAAAACCCATCTTGAGCGTCCCAGACGAGTTTTTCCGACCAAAACATGCGTCAGAGGCGCGCCAGACTAACTTTTGGTTGGAAAAACTCATCTGAGACACGTTTTTAATAGAAAAATCGATTTTGGGACACTCGAGATGAGTTTTCGATCAGAAAAGGGGAACCTGGAGCGCCTGAGACGCGTTTCGAGACAGCCAACAAGTCTGGGGTGTCTGGGACGTGTTTTTCACCAGAACCGCGTTCAGAATGTCTGGAAATGAGAAAAACTTGGTATAGAATGTCTGGAAACCAGACTCGCTGTTTCAAGCCAAAAATGACGGAGCCATAGACAGGAAATTGCCGTATCCTTTGCCGCAAAAAGGCGCCAGTGGTGCACCAGACCGTTTTATTCTTATCTCACGATGTCAGAAGATTCTCGGGTGTTTTGGCTTCAATTCAAGCCGATTTCTCTATTTAAAACGCGTCTAAGGCGCGCCAGAAGTTCATCATTGAGCAAAACTTCGAATTTGAAATGGTTAAATCCAACGTTTTGAACTAGAAATGCCATTTTTTCAAGTGAAAAATTTAATTTCGAGGCGAAAAATCGGATTTTTCAGCCAGAAACAAGTAAATTTTCTCGAAGAAATCGAAAAACATATGGACGAGGAGCTGAAATCTAATCCAATCAACCTTGAAACTAAAACAACACGTCATTCTATATATTTGATTAGTTTTTCAGACTTTCAGCCAAAATTAGGGGTTTTTCAGGCCGACTATCATAAACTTTAAGCATATTCCATCTCAAGTAGCTGGAAATTTTCAAAAATTGAGTCTCAGGAGCCCAGAATGAGGTCTAGACTATAGAAAATCTACTTCAAACCTGGAAATCGCGGTTTCAACTGCTCAGATATCCCTAAAAATAGGTTTTCCTACCGGAATTCACTATACAAGTAGCTAATACCGGAAATTAGGTAACGAAAAAGCCAATTTTCAGATAGAATTAGACTTTTTCGTTGCCTAATTTCCGGTATTAGAGTTCCCCGCATCAGTATAGTGAAGATTTCGGTAGGAAACTCTATTTTTAGTGAGATCAGATCAGTTTTTTGCAGTTTTTATCATGTTTTCGCATCAGGAATCGCGATTTTCAGTTTCGAAAAAGATTTTTATAGCCGAGACCTCATTATTCATCCCGGGCGCTATTCTGATGGATTAGGTAACCAGTCTATAGGTGATAACGTATCTAGAGCTGAAAATACCTTTTCCAGCTCAAAAAACTCTGAATTTTCAGCGTTTTTAGCTAAAATCGGCTGAAAATCCATCTCTAAGCTAGCGGATCAGCTGATTCTGCAAAACGAATCGAATACATATCTTGGCTTCTTGCCAGATGGATTTCTCCCTCTTTATTCATTGGAAAGGAGAGAAAAACTTGATCTAAGAGAGAGAAGAGACGAGTAGTTTTCTCTATTCTGCTTCTTCTATCCGAATGACGCTGAGAGAGACCGAGAGAGAGAGAGACGGAGAGAAACGAGAGAGGAGAGAAATGTCACTTCGAAAAGTGTAAAAAACTGCAAAAATAAGAGAGAGAGAAGTTGCAAAAACCACGGAGAAGTGGACGTCAGGGGAGGAGGAGGGATTAGGAGGAAGACATCGATTAGAGTCTCTTTTTTTCGGATTTGGGATATTTAGGGTGGTTTTCACGAAAAAATACCGATTTTTCGTGGTTTTTAAGAAAAAAAACCCAAAATCACGAGATTTTTCCGGAAAAAATCCCGAATTTTCGAGGTTTTTCAAGTAAAACTAGCGATGTTTCGACGTTTTCACAGAAGAAATCTCGATTTTTCAAGGTTTTTACAAAAAAAAATCTCGATTTTTCGAGGTTTTTCCAGTAAAAATCCTCATTTTTCGAGCTTAGTCATCCAAGATTTGTCAAAAATAGATGAAAAATATATGGGAAACTGCTGAAAGTGCATTTCAGTTCGATCTGATAGCGAATTCGAAAATAAATTTTCAGAGAAAAATCGAGAAAATTTGATATTTTTTATGGTAAAGTGAGTGATTGACTGTGAAAAATTGAAGTCTGGGGCACCTTTGGCGCGTTTTCAGGAAGATAATGAATACTGGTATCTGGGGTGCCTCTGGCGCGATTCATGAGGGAACTAGAACCGGCTGGCGCTCCATTGACGCGTTTTCTATGAATCAATGAAAATCGAATCTGGCGTGTCTTTAGCGCGTTTTGTGATGAAAATTCACAAAATTTCAGTGAAAATTATAGAAAAATTGAGAGAGTTCGAGGGTTCTGGTGGTAAAGTGATAGAAGTAAGAATATAATTAAAGTCTGGGGCACCTTTGGCGCGTTTTTGGGAGATTGGTATCTGGGGTGCCTTTGGCGCGATTTTCAACCTAGAAATCGGTAAAACTAGAATCGACTGGCGCTCCATCGACGCGTTTTCTATGAATCAATAGCGAAAATCGAATCTGGGGTGTCTTAAGCGTGTTATTGAGACGAAAAATTCGGAATTTCTGGCGACTTTTTAAGGGAAATGACAGAAATCGAAACTCTGGCGTGCCTAGGACGCGTTTTATAGCATCTTTTGCTGAAACATATGAAAACCACCAAAAAAACCGATGAGATCTCACAAAAACTTCAAAAAACAAGCCGGAAACTTCTACACACTTAATCGGGTCATTACGGTTGACTACATCCAGTATATATAGAGAGTCTCAGCATGTAATGACAGAGAATTTGACAGAGATGAAAATGGAAAAATGGGTTGAAAATGGGCTGGAAGCTGGAAAAAACTCGAAAAATTATGAAAAATTCGATTTAAAAACTGCCAAAAAAACTGACAGTAATCTTGCGAAATTTTGCATAATCTGATGTTCAGGATGATTTTTCTTTTCTCAAGACGGTTTGAAGACGGAAATAGCTCGAAAACCTCTAAAATACTATCAAAATGAGTAAAAATCGGTCCAAAAACACTAAAAATCGCTATTTTTCAACACTAACCCAATTCTATAGCCACTAGAGCTTGGAACAGTCTGAAAAAGCAATTTCTGAGCTCAGAAACTCGAAAATTCTGATTTCAAATAGTCCGGATGTGCTCCGGGAGCTCAAAATCACATTTTAAGCATCACGTGAGTCCAAAAACCGTTCTTTTAGCATCTTTGAGCAAAATTCCGAGCTCAAAACCGTTTGGAATCCAAAAATGCGATTCCGGCAAGGGAAAATGAGCGTTTTTAGTGGAAAATTCGGAAAAATGAACACAAAACTTTTGGGCGGAAAAATCGTCGCTGGGACATCAAAAATGATTCAAAAATCGAAAATTCCAGCTCTCGAAACAGGGATTTTCAACTTCTAAAGGGTCTGGAAGCTCCCAGAAGCGTCTAACCTCATTTCAGATCCAAGATTTTCAGCGCGTTTCAGCGCTAAAACGCTTAATTCTTCGTCTATGGGCTCCGGATGCTGATTCCAAACAAACCGATACCGAAAACCTAAAGTTTGGACGATTTTAGAGCAACTTCCGCCAAATTTTAGGCCCAAAACTCTAAAAATCGCAATTTTTCGACAGTAACCCGACTCAAGGAGCTTAGGAACAGTCTGAAACCGTTCCAGACTCTCAAAATGCCGCTCTCCAAGCTTGCAAACCCCGCTTCCAAAACGTTGCAAAAAAAGCGCGTGACTTCTCTCTGTTCAAATAAGGAAACAGAATGGGAAATCTCTGCGCTTTTCGATATGTCACATGGTCGGAGGAGGGTTCACTAGACTGTTGGACGCCACTAGGAGAGAAAAGCTATGAGAGAATCATCGAATAAACCAGTTCAATGTCATCTGATGACTGAAAAATGGTGGCAAAGAAGGTTCCAGAATACACCAAAAACTGTAAAAATCACGTCATTATTTCTATTCTCTGATGAAATACACTCCAATCTGATGAAACCGTACACGTGGGTCCTAGGGGGTCTAAATGGCTGGAATTCGGCCAGAAAAGTACCAAAAACACGTCTGATGAGTCATCGTATCTGAAGCATCAAGGAGAAGGATTTTCAGCATTGAAAATGCCAAAAGATCGGTAAGAAATGGATGAAATTGGTAGAAAATGAGCCAAGAGAGATTTCCAGGAATTTCAGAGCTCTTTAAGCATCTTTGAGCAAAATTCAGAGACCAAAACCCTTCAGGAATCCAAAAATGCAATTCCGGTGAGGGAAATTGAGCGTTTTTAGTGAAAAATCCGGAAAATTGAACTTTTGACAGAAAAAATCGTCTGGGACATCAAAAATGATTCAAAAATCGAAAATTTCAGCTCTCGAAACTTGGTTTTCAACTTCTGAAGGGTCTGGAAGCTCCTAGAAGCGTCTAACTTCAATTCAAATGCGAGATTTCCACGGCTATGTGCTCCGAATGCTCATTCCGAACAAATCGATACCAAAAACCTCAAGTTTCGACAATTTTAGGCGAAAAACTCCAATTTTCGGTCATTTTCAAGCCAAAATCTCCATTCGAAAAGTAGTAAAACCCTCACTTTGTGGGGTGACTTCCCAAGTAAGCTCTCGGGGTGGGTGCCGGAAGAAAACGAACGGCGTGTTGGACGTGAGGGGACCCCTCGGCGAAGCCCGTGAGAGAGTACACGAGTACGGAGAGAGTGTGGAGACGACGAGACGAGAGATGAATCGAATGACCGCTGGGACGATGTGAGGCGTGTGAGGCAGAGAGAGTGAGAGAGAGTGTGTCAAATGGAGAGAGTGCAGAGAGGAGAGAAATGACGACCTCTGTGTGTTCGATTGGAGTGAAAAAAGGGGGGGAGTGTGTGTATATGTTGGCCACCAGCCAAGTTATGAATCTCCCTTTTCACTCTCTTTTCGTCAATGTTTCCCGCCGGACGGGGAGCGAACAAAACGGACACGAAATATGAGAATGAACGATACATTTGATGGGAGCGGAACTGTCCAGAAGAGGGCTATTCCAATCGAGATTTTGGCTTGAAAACTATCAAAAAATGGAGTTTTCGGCCTAAAATTCGGAGGAAGTTGCTCTGCAATCGTCCAAACTTGAGGTTTTCGGTATCGACTTGTTGGGAATGAGCATCAGGAGCTTCTGGGGTATATGAAATCTCGAAGAATGGAGATTTTGGCTTGAAAACTATCAAAAATTAGAATTTTCGGCCTAAAATTTGGCAGAAACTGCTCTGAAATCGTCCAAACTTGAGGCTTTCGGTATCGATTTGTTTGGAATGAGTATCCGAAGTCTCAGGGCTATATGAAATCTCGAAGAATGGAGATTTTTAGAACTTTTCGACAGTTTTTGCTCGAAAAATTGAAATTTTTCCTGGAAAATGACTAAAAATGAAGAAATTTAACAGTTTTTTCACTGAAAATAACTGTAATTCGTGATTTTAAGTATTATTGATCAAAAATCGTACTGTTGGTGTAAAACGTTGGAAAAAACGGTATTTTCGGTCTGTCTGTGTGTCTGTCTATCCAGATGACCGAGAAATGCAACTTTTGGTGGTTTTAGATCAAAAATACCCGAAAAAACCGGTTTCTCGACTCATTTCACCGTTTTCTAGCGGTTTTTCCTATTTTCCGGCAAAAATATAGGAAAAATCAGGATTTTTTAGCTCAAAAACCGGGAGTGATGTGGAAAATTGGAGTTTTCGCCTAAAACTTGACTTCAATTGCTGTTCTACCCTCTAAAATCGTCCAAAATTGAGCTGTTCAGCATCGATTTGTTCGAAACGAGCATCAGGAGCCTCCAGACTATATGAAATCTTGAAGAATGGAGATTTTGGCTTGAAAATTACCAAAAATTGGAGTTTCCGGCCTAAAATTCGGAGGAAGTTGCTCTGGAATCGTCCAAACTTGAGGGTTTTGGTATCGACTTGTTTAGAATGAGTATCTGAAGCCTTTGGGATATACGAAATCTTGAGAAACTGAGATTTTGGCCTAAAAATGACCGAAAAATAGAGTCTAACGTAAATATCCGACACTAACTGGGGGTTATGCAAATACGCTCTATTGAACTCTAAAAACAGGCGCGAAATTTAAATTTTTTGACTATATTTATAGAGATATAAAGCTAAAGTACTTTTATAAAGTTCCCCAACTTTATAAAGTTCCCCAAGTTTTGTAACCAGTAGACACTGGGTCAGAAATCCTGCATTTATAGAAAAAACACCAAGAAAATAAAAAAATTTTAGAAGAAACTCCAATTAAGCCACAAAGTAAAAATCTGTCTAAATAATAATTTCTAAAGACATCCGGCAGGCCTTAAAAACAAAAAAAAGTTCTTAATTTTCTGAAAAAACTGAGAATAAATGTTTAAAAATATCAACAAAAAAAATTTCGGTAGCATGGGTTCGAACCCAACACCTACTGACTACCAGCCGCACCCTCATCCACTGAGACACCGAGGCACTGAACAAGTAGGGTGCGGTAGCTCCCTATGTGTGGGGTTTTTTTTTGATATTTCAAAATTTGGGTGTGTGGATGGTGCAACGGGGCGCATTTGCATAACCCCCAGTTAGTGTCGGATATTTACGTTTAACTGAAAAATAGAGTTTTCGGCTTAGAAATTACCAAAAATTGAAATTTCCGGCCTAAAATTTGGAGGAAGTTGCTCTGAAATCGTCCAAACTTGAGGTTTTTGGTATCGATTTGCGTTTTTCTAGCTTTAATTGTGCAGGAAAACGGCGAAATTGGGGAAAATTTCAATTTAAAAAAATCAGACTGGAAAATTGACTGGAATTACAACTTCTCTATAAGAATAATGATGATGAACGTAACTTTCTTGGAAATTTATGAGTATATGGACGAAAATATGAGAATGAGCAGATAAGTCAGAAAATAACTTTTTTTCGTCGATTTGAGCCCATTTCGTAGGCAGAAAAACGATTGGTTTGCCAGTATCGATGTTGGAAAATTAAAGATGAGCAATAATTTCAGCACTGCAAAAGCTGGAATCTACAAGCACTGAAATAGAGTTAAGCAGCACTAAAATAGACAATCTTCTAGCATTTTTAGCAGATTTTTCGTTAAAAAATGACATTCGCAGTGGAAAAAGCAAATTTTTGCTGATTTCCGAGTCAAAATTGTGATTTTTCCACGATTTTTATCTGTAAAATCGCATTTTTAGACGAATTCTCGTTCAAAATTGAAGATTTTGGGCCTAAAAACCAACAAGAATGATTTAAACGCCAATTTTCGACAGTCTTGAAAAACGCGTCATAGATGCGCCAGAAGTCTGGCCTAATTTGAAAACTTCCTACCGAAAAAATCGAAAAGTTCGAAAAAATAGTTTTTCGTCAACTATTCGAGATTATCGGCAATAATTGCCATTTTAGAGTGAAAATATTGAAAAAAGTGAGAAATTATGCGAAAAGAAGTTGAAAAATCATACAAATTGAGTACAAGGAGTAGAATTCAAATGTTTGACGGAAAAATTAAGAATTATATGAAAATTTGGTTTCATCTAGAGAAATTAGCATTTTTATGGAAAAAAAAGGAAAAAAATAGCGATTTTGAGTTTCACAACTGAAAAAATTGCTTTTTTTGGGACGAAATATTCAGTTTTTCCAGAAAACGAGATATTTTTATGAAAACAGTTATCGCACGGAGAGAAATCAAATTTTTCAGGTTACTAGCTGATTACTCGACATTATTTTCAGAATTTCATCTGCTGAATGGTCAAAAAAAATCATTTTTCGAGAAAAAATAACAATTTTGGAAAATTTTCATCCAGAACCGATTTTTTGATAAATTTTTGTTATTTTTAACACATTTTTCACTGAAAATGTGCTAAAATACCCAATTTTCGCTGTAAATTCGATAGTTTTACAATTTTTCCACCATTTCTCAATTTTTTTTTGAACTTACGCATTCGCATCTGTCGAGTATCGAGGTGCAAATGAAGAATCGAAGGTATTTCATTCATTTCTTTGTTTTTCTGCAAAAAAATCAATAAAAATAAGTGAAAAAATCAAGAAAATCGGTGAAAAATTAGCTGAAAAACTGAAAAATAGGCAATTAAAATTTGAAAATCGCGGTGAAAAAAGAATTGAGAAACTGCAATCGTGGTGGGACGCAGGGAAGAAATTAAAGTATGCGCCTTTAAGATTACTGTAATAAAAATTTAAAATGAATTTTTAATCGAATTTTTGGCTGAAAATGGAAGAAAATAAGTGAAAATAAGACAGTTATTAACCAAAAATGAGAGAATTGAGTGTCTGAAATTCAAAAATTAAATTGAAAATCTTTAGAAATCTCAGAAAACAGAAAACTCTAAAGAAGTCAGAAAATGTGATGGAGAAATCAGAAGACGTCAAGGAAGGCGCAAAATGAAGGTTCATAGTATCCAATATCCGAAAAAAAATTACTAACGCTTCAGATTCAATTAAAAATAACAAAAAAAGGAAGCTGATGAGAGTGGGATTCGAACCCACGCCCCCGAAGGGACTGGTGCCTTAAACCAGCGCCTTGGACCGCTCGGCCATCTCACCGACGGAAAAAAAGGGAGTGGATGGCATAGAGGAGAGTAGAAGTTGGCGGCGGGGAGTGGGGGAGCGATGGGGAGAATAAAGAGAGAGGGGGAGCGTGTGCAAAAGGGAGACGGAGGAAATGGAAAAATTCAAAGTTAGATTTAAATATCGAAATATATATATAAGCCGGAACAGTTGGTGGGAGTGAATGACAAAAAAAGTGAGGAGTGACGATGAGACATGGTGACGTTAGGGTTAAACTTCGAGTCAAAAAATGCCCAACTTCGAGCCCCCGACACCATACTTAAACATCTTGCATTTCTTAAAATTTTAACATGGTTGAATAGAGAAAGTCAAGAGCTACATTTTTGTAGTTGACAGTTTTTTGGTGCGCGCTCTTCCTGGAGAGTTACAGTGGGTTGAAGGAGGATCTCCTCTGGCCAGTACAGCCACTTGAGATGATCTTGCTGTAATTATCCAGGAAAGAGTGCTATCAAAAAGTTGTCAACTAACAAAATGTAGCTCTAAACGAGATCTTTACAACTAGCTAAAAATTGCCGAGTTTGGACAATTTATAACTGTTAGCCTGAAGTCTTCATGAAGACGTCAGGCTCACTTCATTGAGAGTGAGCATTTGCTATGAGATTCGAAGAGACTTAGCACAACTAGAAATTGTCCAAACTGGGCGAACTTCAACTAGGTGTAAAGATCTCTTCTAGAGCTACATTTTTGTAGTTGACAGTTTTTTGGTGCGCGCTCTTCCTGGAGAGTTACAGTGGGTTGAAGAAGGGCGTCTCAGGCCAGTACAGCCACTTGAGATGATCTTACTGTAACTCCCCCGTGGTAAGACCCAACTTGCTTCAAACCTATGAATGATTATGCTTTTCTGAAAGCTCACAGGGCGCTGAATCTGGAAATCTAAATTTCATGTGATTTGGACCAAAGCGCATTGAGTTACGGTAGTTTTAGTGAAAAGGTGGGATCTGACCCCGAAATTCGAAATTTTCAGAAACTAGTCATGATTATACTCATTCGAAGCGTCTTGACATGCTGATTCCGAATCTGAAAAAAAATTCGAAATTGGAACAAAACTGACAGAGTCACACTAATTTGAAAGTTTGGGGATTTTCGAATATTTTCGAAAATCTGTAACTTTTTTGGTTTTTGATGTTTTTTCAAGCGTTTTTAGGGTCAAAATGTGTGAAAATTTTTGAAATTGTTGACATTTGATTAGTGAAAGCTACAGTAACCTTCGTGGCGAGACCCTGTACGGTATGCGCCTTTAAACTGGGTTACTGTACCTCCGCAAACAAATAAATATGAAACATCAAAAAACAGTGCTCTCTCTCAATTCCCCTGCACTATCTCCCTGTGTTCCTCTGGAATATGAAAATGATGTGTCATAAAATGCAAATGCGCTCTATTGTGATATTCCATGTGGAATCGGGAAATGAAATAGAAACATCATCATTTCAATGTGTTTTATGTGAGCGGCGTCCGGTATAGCTGTTCTAAACTTTATTTTATGATTTTTTGAAAATTCTGATTAATTGTTTTCTAATGGATTCTTATTGAGGTAATTTTTCATCATTTTTAAGGTCTTGAAATTCAATTTTTTTTTTTGGAATTTAGGGTCATCAGGACCTCAACGTTGTCGGAGCCGATATCCAATCTCGGTATGACCAATGGCAATCGGAGCTGAAGAAATGTACACAACGGCTAACAACACTGCAAGATCAGAAACAGCCGAGGAGGTTTGTCAAAAAAAATTCTGAAAAATCTGAAAAATTCTGAAATTGACACAGTTTTCATATTTCAGAAGGTGTATAGGAATCCGTTTGAAGGAACAAGTTGCCAGAAAAGGAAGTGGATGGTTGAGTCAATCGATTTTGAAGCTATTCGAGGTAAATTTTAGGAATCTGAAAAATTTTTGAAATTTTTAAAACGCTATCTTCAAATATTTACTACCAGAACTCTAAACTTACACCCAAAACATCAAAATTAAGAAAACAAAAAAGAGTTCCCGGCATGCGGAGTCGAACCCTGGTACTCAGATTGGTAGTGTCTACCTTACACCACTTTTTGAAACCTATCAATATGGGTGTCAAAATTTCGGGATTTTCGCGTAGATCACAGATATTAACATGATTTTGTTGTCAGAATGGACACTCGCTCTACTAGTTGACAACACGCAAGTACTCTGGACCTCAAACTGGGTACACGCACCAAAAGATGATGGAGTCCTTTTGGTCGATGTACACCACAGTGCCCAAGGGAACACCACATCCAGTTGGACCAATCCCACCATTCTTGGAAATTTAGAAGGTAAGACATATGGAGAATTCAATTCTCTACATTTTTCTATTTTAAGTGTCTCAAAAATCTCTATTCCTCACTGAGAAAACTTGATAATAGCATACCGAGAGGAAAAGACGCTCTCGTTTCTCTGCGTCTCTTCTCATTTTCAAACGTGTGTAACTCAGGGGGGAGGGCAGATATCGAAAAATGGTCAACTACAAAAATGTATAGCGTGAAAAGGGCTATCTGGTGGTTATAAATTTTTAAAGGGTGTGGTGGCCTAGAAATCCGAAAAATTGGGATAATACCGTCCCAAAAAGTTATAGACTTTAACCATTTTCAGTTGAAATTGGCCAACTTTGAGAGGGTGTCATGGTAATACTGATTGTCCCATTAAGTTGATTTTTAATGGATCTTGTAGAACAAAAGTAGAGATTCATTTTTGTAGTTGACAATTTTTTGGTAGCTCCGCCCACTTTTGAGGTATGCGCTTTTGAAGCCGACAGTGGGAAAGTGCGCGCTCATCTTTAAAGGCGCAGATCTCAAAAGTGGGCGGAGCTAGCAAAAAGTTGTCAACTACAAAAATGAAGTCCTTAAAATTCCCTACATTTTTGTAACTGACAACTTTTTTGTACGGACACTTCCTAGAAAGTTATGGTCATTTTAAGGAAACAGCTCGCAATCTTTTTTTTTCATGGATTTGAGAATGAAAACTGGTTTTTATTGAAAAATCAAAGCGAAAAGTGCAGTTTTTGAGCTGAAAAATTAGAAATATATGAATTTTAGACAAGAAATAAGGTTTTTGGAATAAAAACAACGATTTCAAGCAGAAAAAGGTGGGATTTTCAACCAGAAATCTTAATTATCCGACAAAAATCGCTGAAAAACAACACTCTAGGTTCGAAAACTACATTTTTGAAGCATTTTTAACTGGAAATCGTTCAAAAATGCTTGGAAAATTGCATTTCCTGTTAAAAATCGGTCAAAAAACGGAATTTTCCGACAAAAATTGCTGCCAAATCAGGTGTACATTTGGAGCGTCCGTAACTTGTGAAGGAGTGTCCGTACAAAAAAGTTGTCAACTATAAAAATGTAGGAAATTTCAAGGACTATATTTTTGTAGTTGACAACTTTTTGTTAGCTCCGACCACTTTTGAGATATGTGCCTTTAAAGATAAGCGCGCACTTTCCCACTGCTAACTTCAAGAGCGCATATCTCAAAAGTGGGCGGAGCTAACAAAAAGTTGTCAACTACAAAAATGAAGCTCTAGCTTTGTTCTGTATAATTTATTAAAAATCTACTTAATTGGACAATCAGTAATACCATGACACATTCACAAAGTTGGACAATTTCAACAAAAAACAGAAAAAGGTTTACAACTTTTTGGACGGTACTGTATTTTTTTTCCGAATGCTAAACACAATCCAATTTAGGAGATTACTAACGATCCGATGTTCTCCATGTACACATTGTCGGTGTGCATGGATCCCATGACACCGCTAGCCGTCCTGCCACAACGAGACACTTCCGAAGAATCGAGCGACGTCGTGGTCTCAAAAGGTAAGAATTGCATATTTATTTGTTTTCGAATCAAAAACAAAGTAACACTTTTTAGGAAACCTCAATATGAGGGAGTGGACAACATGGTCACTGCCGCTATTGGAACTGAACAGGAATTTAAATTGTTAAGTGTATTTCTCAAAAAATAAATTTTATAAATTTGAAACGGACTACTTAATTGTTTCTTACGATTTCGATTCTTCGAATTGATATACTTAAAGCTTTTCAGATACTGTAGTTTTCGCTTCTATTTCATCCCCCGATGCCACATGAAACATCACAATAGAGCGCATTTGCATTTTATGACACATCCTTTTATTATTCCAGAGGAACACCTTTTTTGATATGTCATATTTATTTGTTTGCGGAGGGAACCCATAACAACTACAGTAACCCGGTTTAAAGGCGCATACCGTACACTATAAAATGCTCAATATTTCACTCGCTTTCTATCTAATAGCGATGAAAATATCATTTTCAGAATCAGCGCGCTGTGAGCTTTCAGAAAAGTATAATCATGGCCCTAATTGATGAAAGTTGGGTCCCACCACGAAAACTACTTTATAGGGTTACTGTAGTTTTCGTGGTGGGACCCAACTTGTTCAGAGGATAGGCATGATTATACTTTTCTGAAAGCTCTTAATGAGCTCATTCCAAAAATAGTGTTTTTTTTAGTTTTGATGCCATCTGACCGAGTTACGGTAGTTTCTGTTGTCAGTTTACCGCCTCTGGATTAAACTGCCAACTTTACGACTCTATAATTCCGGGTCACATTGATTTTCCCCGCAAAATCCCCCGAAATTATGAGCCGAACTCTTTCACAATTATTACTCTTTATTTATGATCACCTTTTCCCGATTTATTCCATCAAAATCGGTCAATTCTACAGGATTTCCATCGGCAGCCGCGCCCTTCATTATTTGAACGGCGCGCGCTTTTCCCTACAGTATCCCGTTCGTCGCGAGACCCGGATAAGCAGGCGTCGCGCGGCCTCTTTAGGCCAACGCGCGCCGCCGCTCGACACTCCTCGCCGCCGCACTTTTACTACGTTTTACGCCACGTTGCGGTCCGTTGGTCACGGAATTTGTCCCATTTTTTCCCCTTATTTTATTCCCTTTTATCTGTTCTCCTTCCCCTCTTTTTCCCCTCCAAACCATCTACAAAACCTCTACAAACTCTACTAAAACTCTACAAAACAGGTTTTACCTGACAGGAAGGAGAACCGAAAGGTTTCCTCGCATCCCACCTGGGAGCGGGGTTTTACTCCTACAACTTTAGCTCCGTACAGCCTGTCGAAGGATTTTCCCTTTCTCATGTCCCTTATTTCTCCTAATAAACGGGTCACTGAGAAATTGTGTACTGTTTTGTCACTGGCATAGCTTATCCGAAGGTTCTGCGGAACCGGGGCTCATACGGCGCATACAGGGGGTCTCCCAGGGTTATGACTGTGTCCTGGTCTTCGACTGGACCTACAGGCATTGTCAACAGATAATTCTACATAAGACGTCTTGGAAACGTAACTTTATTAAAGAAAAAAAAACAGAAAGGACAACTAAAAGATACTATAAGAGAAAATTAATAATATTCGCATAAAATGCTCTCCTGGGGATAAGTACATCCGGAACTACCAATGAAGTATACCATGCGAGTTCTGGGGTACTCCAAGAAGAAGCCATACCGCTCCTCAAAATATTGCTGGACACTCATCTTCCGACCTCGGTACAAAAGAGTGCGGTCGATGGTCCTAAACAAGAACAATAAAGGTAAATTGATGGATCTAGCAAGATGGATTCTACTACTCACTGAAGTACAGTACCGCTCAAAAGGATATCAACTTTGGCTGTTTTCAGTGGTAAATGACCAACTTTGACAATGTATTTCTGTGTCACATGATTGTTTGACAAATAATATATTGTATGGGTTGGACAGAGCAAAAACCGCACATAATTTTTGTTGTTGACCATTTTTCAGTATGGACACTATCTTGAAAGTTACAGGTAATTAGAGCTAACCGACTAATTTCCGTGCATATCAGCGAATATTTGGAGCTTTTGCTTTGACAATCTGTAACTTTCATTCTTACCAAAAAATGGTTAGCAACAAAAATGATGTGCTATTTTTGTTCTGTACAACCCATGCAAAATATACTTTGTCTGACAATCAGGTGAAACCGAAATACCCTTGATCATTTTCCACCGAAACAACCGAAATTGATTTTAATGTTTGAGCGGTACTGTATATTACTTCTGCACAATTTGATTTTCAGAAATTGAGAATCTTACCACCCCACAGTCTTGCATTATCAAAACACTATACATAGTATTTGCCCTTTGAATTAGACTATCCCTAACTGGAGACAACAAACTATTTCTGGCAGCTAGCTGACTGATAACAACGCAGCGATTCTAATAATAGTGGTCTCACTCCATGATTTTTGGGTTCTACTTTCTATCAATTAAAAAAAACTAACCTCATTTCCATCTTTGTTAAGTTCAACCTCTGGCCACATTACATTTATTTCAGCCTAAAAACACTTTTAAGTCCGAAAACTTCTTCCACAAAACCAACCTCACTACAATTATCAAAAAATAAATCGAGAATAAAATAAATAAATCGTTCTCAACAAAAATCAAAGTTTCCATAAGGAAAACCCAAAAATAGGTAGAGCGTTGCAACCGGCTGCTCACATAGGGAGAGAGAATAATATGAATAGTAGAAAGGAGAAAGTTGATGTGATGTCTTATCAGTAAGTATGTTATCAGTGAAGTACTAGAAAGAGAGACTCAGACATTGGAATGGACATCTGGACAAACAGTCACTACAACGTCCGAGAAGGTTCCAAAGGGTTACAGAAAACAAAATTATTAAAAGCAATTATAGTATTGAGTAGCAGCGATTCTATTATAAAAATTATCACTACTGTGCGCTAAATGTACCAAAAAAACAAATAAATTAAAATGTTTATTCAATAAACCACATCATTTTTAGAAATCCATGAAGCTTTGGTCCATGTGAACCAAAAGCAATTGCCATAATTTGTGATTTTGAGCGCTTGATCTGATTCCGGAAGTTTGAAGTACCAACATAGTATATAATCGTGAAGATTCGCATGTCCAAGGGTGTTGTGTACTGTATCCTCGTCTTCTATGCGATCATAGGAAACCCCTCGAAATTCGACAGTTGAAGAAGTGAGCATGTTCTGAATTAGAAGATAAAGAGAAACTGAGCAACAAGTGCATTCACTCACCTTCTTTATCGACAGAACATCTTCAATAGTAATCGTTGAAACGGAAACTATCAGATCTGGTATATGTAGAAATTTTTCAAGAGGCACTGTTACTTTGAAACCGCTAATACTCAATACTTGAATATTTTTGAACACATCCAACTCCACGATCTCATTCAAAACCAGCTGTTTGCCATCGTCTTCATCGTTCTCCGCATACGCCTCCGATATCTCGATCCCTCTCAACTGATTCATATCAATCAAGCGAACCATATTCAAAAAATAACTTTTGCGCAAAACTCTCATTTCCAGATCTTTTATAGGAATGGGAGATGCTCTTGATTTCAAAATGCAATCGAATCGATCATGAAATTTATCGGCAGTTGGTTGCAACGTACACTTCTTGTTTATCTCACGCAGATGCTTGCCAGCGTCGAAAGTATCTTTTAACTGACGTGTACTAGTGCACCATCCATTAATTGAATACGTAGTTTTAACGCTGTTCAGAAGATCTTGGTCGTAGTGATTTGGTGTATACCAATCATCTGACAATTTTTTAGCGATATTCATGTTTTTCAACGGTTTTGATTGGTTTCTTAAAATAAAACCAAAGTCGTTGAAAAATGCATCAACGAAATCTTGGTTTTTTATGAGTTTCGCTTCTTCAATTTCTCCTTCTCTGATTTTGAACAAACATCTCTTCCCATATCTAAGGTAATACAAGTATACAGGTTTTCTAGATGCTGAAGTAAAATTGAGAAGCGCATGTATTATTGACGGCGACACAGTAATATTGACTTCTGACAACTCATTATCCAGTTTCGTTTCATCAATGAAGTTTCGGAACGAGTGACACACTTTTCGAAGTTTCAGCCTGAAATGGAGATGTTCATTACTGTATGCATCCTTAAAAACAAACTCACATCGTGATAAACTCAACATTATCCATAATCTTTCTCATCACCAGATCCGGCATATTCATTATTGGTCCTTCTGGTTTTCTCGGCGATTTTTCAGTTTTGCCGTTCAATAGAGTATTGAACCATTTCAAGGAAAACATTTGGAAATAATCGATTGAAGTTTGAGAATATGTAGAAATAATCAAAATGACCTTATCGATTCGAGTTTTGGTTTACGATGTCACGTTGAAGGTTATTTCAAAAAAAAAAGAATATCTTCCTCCCAAAAGGTCATATAATTTCGATAATTTTCACGCACAAATTTCAATTTCAACAAGCAGCTACCAGCTGTAAAAGAAAATGCTCAAACTGACCTCACGTGTTCTGTAATTCTACCGTCAGCTGCTTCAAAAGACAGTGATACTTCGTCGCAACACGAATGTATTTGTTCTACAAATCTTTATAACAGTCATGATACGTTCTCTTGCTCCTCCCCCGGGGAGTGTTGTCAGTTTACCGCCTCTGGATTAAACTGCCAACTTTACGACTCTATAATTCCGGGTCACATTGATTTTCCCCGCAAAATCCCCCGAAATTATGAGCCGAACTCTTTCACAATTATTACTCTTTATTTATGATCACCCTTTCCCGATTTATTCCATCAAAATCGGTCAATTCTACAGGATTTTCCATCCGCAGCCGCGCCCTTCATTATTTGAACGGCGCGCGCTTTTCCCTACAGTATCCCGATCGTCGCGAGACCCAGATGCGCAGGCGTCGCGCAGCCCTTTTTAGGCCAACGCGCGCCGCCGCTCGTTACTTCTCGTCACCGCACTCACTACGTTTTACGCCACGTTGCGGTCCGTTGGTCACGGAATTTGTCCCATTTTTTCCCCTTATTTTATTCCCTTTTATCTGTTCTCCTTCCCCTCTTTTTCCCCTCCAAACCATCTACAAAACCTCTACAAACTCTACTAAAACTCTACAAAACAGGTTTTACCTGACAGGAAGGAGAACCGAAAGGTTTCCTCGCATCCCACCTGGGAGCGGGGTTTTACTCCTATAAATTTAGCTCCGTACCGCCTGTCGAAGGATTTTCCCTTTCTCATGTCCCTTATTTCTCCTAATAAACGGGTCACTGAGAAATTGTGTACTGTTTTGTCACTGGCATAGCTTATCCGAAGGTTCTGCGGAACCGGGGCTCATACGGCGCAAACAGGGGGTCTCCCAGGGTTATGACTGTGTCCTGGTCTTCGACTGGACCTACAGGCATTGTCAACAGTTTCAGTCCGACGCTCTGCCCCGAAATTTGAAAATTTTCAGAATATAGGCTTGTTTATACTTTTCTGAAAGCTCTTGACAAGCTGAGTACAGATCCAGTCATAATTTCCAGAAAAACGACAGGATTTTCAGATTTTAAGTCAAAATCATCTCGATTCATTTACTATCATTATCATATCTGTTCAAAATGAATCCTCCTCTATTCTAGTTGAGTTCCTCGGATACATATTGAGATTGAATACAGTTGGTAACTGGCTGGAATGCACTCAGGCCCTTGTATTTATCCGATTGTCCTGACGAATTGAGTTCTCCATAAGCAGGTCCGAGCTGAAAATCTTTCTTTTTTATTCATTTTTTCTCAAAATATACTCTAGCTGTAAGACACGAGGCGATGGATGAAGTGATATCAGATGAAGTATACGATATCTGACTGTCTGTCTTCTGTTTCAGATCTCCGAGAACATATTGAGATTGTTCATGTTTCCCCTTGATATCGAATACATGTTCAGTTGCTTCAACCGATTGAATTTTTGGAAGCTGAAACACGATATGAATACAGTAACCACACACAGGACACACTCACAGAGAAATCAAGTCTTTTTTGAGTTTCATCATCGTTCTGTGGTGGAGGAGAGAATCCTGGAACGTAGTATTCAACAGACACATGAGCAACGTTGTTTGAAGCTGAAAAAAGCACAAAAAATCAAGTGGAAAACTTGAAAATTGAAAGAGTTATAGATTTTCGAAACTTTTCGAAATGGCTGAAATCCAAAACTTATAGTAACTCCTTACGTTTTCATCCAAACCAGCTGAAACATTGATTTTTGAATTCAGCGCGTCGAGACGCTTCAGAAAAGTATAATCATGCCTTGGTTTGTTGCAACTTGGGTCCCACCACGAAAACTACAGTAGCCCAACATAAAGACTACGGTAGCTTTCGTGGTGGGACCCAACTTTCTCAGAAGATAGGCTTGTTTATACTTTTCTGAAAGCTCTTGTCGCGCTGATTTTGAAAATAGTGTTTTCTTGTAGTTTCGTTGAAATCCGACCGAATTACGGTAGTTTCAGTCAGACGCTCTGCCCCGAAATTTGAAAATTTTCAGAATATAGGCTTGTTTATACTTTTCTAAAAGCTCTAGACAAGCTGAGTATGTTATCAGTAATAATTTACAGGGAAAATACTGGAATTTCCAATTTTCACCTACCAATTATCTCTCCGCTCATCAATTTCTCCTTCTCGTCGATTCCATAAATGTACGCTGATTTTGCCTCCGCCCCGTTTTCAGCAGTCTTTGTTTCCTGGACTGCACGTAATTGATCTCGATAGGCTGGTGGAATGTCTCCTTCAAATCCTCTACAGTAATCCGATTTAGGAAGCATCACAGCTGCTTTTTGAATTGAATCTTTATCAGAAGATGGTTCAATGAGTGGAGCATCGACGTTATCAATGAAAGTTGGCTCGAGCTCGAGATAGTGACTTTCTACATATGCCATTTTTGGGAGCTGTAAAACGGGGAATATTTAGATTCGAGAAATGAGCAATTCTCTGAGATTAGCTGATTCTAATTGAACGTAATCGGAATAACGAAAATGTGAATCGTATAGATCAAAAGTAGATCGTCATTTTTGTAGTTGACAACTTTTTGTTAGCTCCGCCCACTTTTGAGACATGCGCCTTTGAAGCCGATAGTGGGAAAGTGCGCGCTCATCTTTAAAACTGCATATCTCAAAAGTGGGCGGAGCTAACAGAAAGTTGTCAACTACAAATAAATTTTCCCTGAAATGTCCTCCATTTTTGTAGTTGACAACTTTTTTGTAAGGACACTCCCTAGAGAGTTATGGTCATTTTAAGAGACAAACAGCGCAAAATTACTTTGTTTTGGATGGTTTTGAGGCTGAAAACCAGCGAAAATGAGCAGTTCTTGAGCTGAAAAAATCACTAAAATGTATGAATTTTGGACAAGAAATTGAGGAAAATATAATACAATTGAGAGTTATTGGGATAAGACCAACGATTTTAAGCAGAAAAATTTGGGATTTTCAGAGAGAAATCTCAAATTTCCGACAAATTTCCGACTGGGAAATAGCATTTTAGGTTTGAAAACTACATTTTTGAAGCATTTTTTGACTGAAAATTGCTCAACAATGCTCCAAAAATCATTGTTTTTCCAGTTAAAAATCGGTCAAAAAACGCAATTTTCAGACAAAAATCGAATCTGGTGTGCATTTGGAGCGTTCGTAACTCTTCAGGGTGTGACTGTACAAAAAAGTAGTCAACTATAAAAATGGAGATCTATTCTTGATACACACGACCCATCGAAAATGTTCCTAGTTGGGACAATCAGTGATACCATTACACCCTCTTGGACATCTTCACCTAATATCTAATCGTTGCCAAACCCAGCGCCTACCGTAACTCACTTGAGAGATCTTCGGCGTTTTTCCGAATTTGTTTTCGTCTGAAATAACACTTTTCTTCTTTTTTCTTCTCATTGAAAACTATTTCTTTTCTCAAAAAGGTCACGTTGGAAAATACGAAATGTCTTTATTTTGTTTAAAAAATCAGAGAAATCAAATCACTTACCCGCCAAACCGAAAGACCAGTGAAGCGCGTTTGCACACAACTTGGGATGCTGAGTCGCCGCTCAGCCAAATCGCGTGTTTATAACGTAGACGAACGATACGGAGTTAAATTTTTCGAATGAACTTCTATTTTTCTCATTTTTTGGTTAAACCTCGCACAATATCGAGTTCATCAAAAATAGTAAAAAAAAATTTCGATAATTTTTTTGAATTTCGCGCTAATTTTACGCAAAATGTTTGGAGCGCACTTGCTTTATATGGACTTTCTATAGTTTTTAAGCGATTTTCAGTCCAAAATAAATGTTTTTCAGAGATTTAGACTGAAAAATTATGAAAGCTCTACCAAAGTCACCTGAAATCGCCAAAAATCTGCATTTCTAGCGATTTTCAGACATGAATTGGCCAAAAACGGTTTTAAATTACTGAAAAATGCACTGGCTTTTCACCGATTTTCCATCAATAATCAATTATGGGTAATTTTTGACCAAAAACTGAACAAAAATCAGTTGGAAATTGAATAAAATAGCTGAAAAATTGAGATTTTAGTGTTTTCGACTGGAGAAAACGCTGAAAATTAGAAAATTCGCCCAAAAAGCTGAAAAATTGACGAAATAGTTAACCTGGAAAAAAAACAAAATACGAACACAAGTTTTTAGTAGAAAAATGTTTATTTGGAACAGACAAATAATATACATTAATATTAAACGGTACATAGTCTTTTTAGTGGAAAACTACTCGGATCTACTAGTGGAAGGTACTCTTCAAAATAGGTCTTCTTTTTTTTCTCATCAGTGCCTTTGTCCGGTCCTTCCAATTCTGCTTCTGATTTGATCGCGCACTTCCAAAGTCTCCAAAACGATGAAGTCGCTCACTTCATTCATTTGCATCATTCTTCTTGGATCGAGCTCGTAGATAGACCTGCAAAATTGCTTCATATTTTGAGTCATGGGACGTGATCTATATCATTTAAAAGCTGAGAAAACGCTGATTTCAAATATATATTCAACTTTTGCCCTCGAGGTCTGGTATTCGAGAAAAACGGGGTCAAAGTTTGGAAGATGTGAAACGATATATCTCAAAAGTGGGGGGAGCCACTTGAAAACTATCAACTACCAAAATGTAGCCCTTGAAAGTTTACACATTTTGTTAGTTTTCACCTTTTTGATATCTTTTCACCCTGCTGAGATACAGCCCTTCAAAGATTGGGGAGACGCAGACAAGCGGAGCGTCTGATTGTCTGCGTCTCTTCCTTCAAAACTTTGAACGCTTGTAACTCGACTAGGTGAAGAGATATCAAAAAGTTGTAAACTAACAAAATGTAGAAAATTTTAAGGGCTACATTTTAATAGTTAAACATTTGTTTATAGCTCTGCACCCCACCGAGTTAGAGTCCTTCAAACATCAAGGGCTACATTTTTGTAGTTTATAGTTTTCAGGTGGCTCCCTCCACTTTTGAGATATAGCGATACAAATGTGACTATTTTCGCACGTCAAGAGAATGACGACTTGCCAGTAATTAGCAACTTTGTTCTGCACAGGTCTCCTCTATTTTAACGGCGTAAGCGTTTCTAAATTCATTTAGCTACAGTTGCCCGACTAAACATATAATCCTACCGGAGAATTTGCGGTCTCCCATTTTCCAGTGAAAAAAAGTACTCACCGCAATCTCAACGTTTTCTCATTTTTGAGCAACTGAGCGAGTAGTCTTGCTTGTCCGTGACCAATCGGCTTCATTCGTTGTGGCCGGACAAGCAGACACTTCTCGATGGAGTCCAAGGCTTCACAGAAATCGTAATTTGCCTCCATCAGTGTCTTCAAGGCGAATTCGAATGGTATGTGTCCTTTGTATTGCACGTGGATCGCTCTCCAATACTTGGTTTGGTCGCAAGGCGTCGAAGACCGTTGCTCATTCTTCTCATGCTGAAGACCAGACGTTTCTCCATGCGTGAGAGCTCTGGTTCTTGCAGCTGTGGAAATGTCTTCGATAATTTGACTCCAAGCACTGTTTAGTTGCAGACTCAATCCGACCGATACAGTATCCGTGGTGAAGAAAACCTGCTGGTTCTGCAAAAACTCTGATTGCAGAATCTCTCTATCTGTCTTGATATTTGTTGCTGCAGCTCCGAGCCAATATCTTCCTCTGGGAACCATTCCATTTTCAATTTTCAAAGAATCGCCAATCATTCCTTCAGTCAGATAGTACGAGTCCAAGTAGTATTCATCGTCAATCACACTAATCAAGTCGTTGCTCACTGAAGCACATGGCATTGCATCAGAATGTATTATTTGAGCGGAACTCGCTCCTTGTGCAGAAGAGGACTGGAGATCCTTGTTTTCGTTGGAATTTTTGCAAGACATTCCAGCTGTTCATTGACGATATTCAGTTTGTAGGCGAAATGGGCAACAATCACGAAGAGAATCCGTGGTCCACCGTTGAATTTGAGAGAACTGGCATACTCAGGAATCTCCATTGTGTACACTCTGTCACACGTGGAACCAGTAGGAGGACAAACAAACTTGAGAAGAGATACGCAATGCACAAATGAACCAGTTGTCGTTTGTCGGCGAGAAAGAACAGCTGTATATTCAGTTTATGAACTTTCCAGTCGAAATTCCGACAAATTTTTCGAGGTATTCCAGATCAAAACGCTTCAGAAACTTGAAAGATACATCCATAAAAATAAAGTGGTATGAGCGATTGTATGGATTGGGTGAGTCCCTCTGATGTGACAACTACAAGTACTTTTGTGTCCTTCAGGTAAGCCATCTTCATCGAAGCTCCGTTGGCATCACATTCGGCTTCCAAAACCGTTCTTCTCGCTCATCGTCTTTGTCGTACTCTTCTGGAGACATCTCTGCTGGAAGCAATTAATCGATAATCGACAGTTTCCACTTTCCAACTCTTACCTTTTTGCTTATCCACAGCACCGAAATCAAACAAAATGATAGGAAAAATATCAAGAATTCAATAAAAATAAGAATGCATGTTTGTCGACAACCAACCAGAAGGCTATCTCAGGGGGAATATGACTCTATTCGTATTCTCCGGAATCTCCTCGAGACATGGACAGATGGCGGACGCGGAGACGCAGGCAGGTAAACGATGTATTTAGAGCGCAGTTGCATTTTACGTGTGACACCTTGAGGACCCGCTTATTCCATGGAAAATGGGCGGAGTCTGGTTTGCAACGTCGTCGCGCTGTTTCTTCCCGAATAAAAGAAGGCATTTTTGTATAATTATTCCAGTAGCGTCGGCAAAAAATAGGAAAATCGTTCACCTCGCGGCGATGTTCCAAAACAGACTCCGCCCATGTTTCACGGAAAAGTTTTCACGCGGAACTTAGAATCGATGTAATTAGATGATGTACCTCTCATTTCGGCTGGATTTCCAAAAAAAAATAGAAAATTCGAAAAAAAAAAAGTTTTTATCACTTTTGCACTTGCTGCAAACTTCAAAATGGGGAGGAGCCTCAAAAATACATAAAAAATGAATCTATCAGAACCCTCCTTACTCACAATCCGACATCTGGACAGACAGAAGTACACATGTACAGTGAGACTTCAAAAAACTGACACTTTTCAGATTTCCCTTGACTCCGCCCACTTGGGTTACTGTAGTTTTCATTGCTATGCAGCGCATTGATTTTGACCAAATTTTCGAGATTTTGAGACGTGTTTGCCCCAGAAACCTTAAAATGCTATCTCAAAACAGTCTGAAAGTCTGAAAAACAACAATTTTTCGAAGATTTTCGCTCACTTTTGAACTTTTTCATTGATTTTCTGAAAATTTCAGCTCAATACATTTTTGAACCGAAAAAATCTGGAAAATGCTCAAAAATTTGCATTTTTATTCAAACTTTCTCTGGAAAAATGGCGAATTCCGAAGATTTTCGCTCAGTTTTGAGCGGAAAAATCGAACTTTTTGAAGTTTTTTGAGCAATTTTGAACTCAAAATCTGAAATTCCCGCATATTTTTCAACAGAAAAATTCTGAAAATCGCTCAAAAATCTGGATTTTCAATATTTTTTGACCGATTTTTCGATACTTCCAGCCTTAAAAATGTCTGAAAATCCCAAAACTCTTTTCTGGGAATATCAGCCAAAACAGATATCACCATTGTTCTCAGCTTGTCGGAAAATTCCAGAAAAGTATAGTAAAGCCTATATTCGGTTCAAGATGGGTCTTACCACGAAAACTACAGTATGCGCCTTCAAATTTGGAGGGGTACTGTAGTTTTCGTGCTGGGACCCACTTTGAACCAAATATAGGCATGAGTATACTTTTCTGAAAGCTCTTGACAAGCTGAAAACGATGGTAATATCAGTTTTGGCTGAAATTTTCAGAGAAAGATTTTGAATTAAAAACAATTAAATTTTCTGAGCTTTTTTATGTTCAGAATCCTCAGGCTCCGCCCACTTTCACTCCTTTTGAGGTCGGAGTCTGAAAAATGCGGTGAACAATAAAAACAAAGATGAGCGAAAATGGATTTATTGGTTGAAAAATGAAATAATTGAAATAATTATTCGAACGCATTCTCAAATCTGATCTCGGCCTTCTGAATCTCCTTCTCGAGTCCATCACGTAGTTTTCTCAACTCATCCCCATTCACCTCGATCAATTTCTCGGCTCCCGCATTCGCAGTTTGCATTTCAGTTATCTTCGAGTCGATGGCCTTTCCCGTCTCCTCAGATTTCATAAAATCATTGAGAATCTCATTTTTCACGAATTCCAGCATGTCCATTTGTCGTTGAAGTGTCGCGTTTTCCTTCTGCGTCTTCTCCAATTTCTCTTTGAGATTCTTCGCGGCTGCTTTGTCCATTTCGAGTTTTTGAGATGTGGTGAACGAAGATGAAGACATTGGGGTACGGTAGGAGGTAGTAGTACGGTAGTTTCTGGAAAAACAAAAAAAATTATGAATGGAAAATCAATAACAAGAATGGGAAAAGGGACAAGAGAGAGAGGAATGAGAAGAGGCCGTCACAAATCTCGTCGAGACATGGACAGATGGCAGCGCTGCGTTTTGCGGGTAAACGATGTTCAATAGAGCGCAGTTGCATTTTGGCGGGTGACACCTTAAGACCCCCGCGCAAAAAAAAAATCAAAATGAGCGGAATTTAGGCAAAAAATGACTAATTTAGGCGAAAAAATGACTAATTTAGGGGAATTCCAACTTTAAAGGCGCATATATCAAAAGTGGGCGGAGCTATCAAAAAGTCGCCAACTACAAAAATGTTGCCCTATTTTTGATCTACACAAAAATACAAACAATTTAGTTCAGGGACAAATTTCAGAGTGGTTTTAAAGCTGAAACGCAGGGTTTTTATTGGAAAATTAGAGCAAAAAGTGGAGCGTTTTTGGGATAAAAACAACGAGTTTAAGCAGAAAAATGCGGAATTTTCAGCAAGAAATCTCAATTTTCCGACAAAAATTGCGGGAAAATAGCATTTTAGGATGGGAAATCGCTCAAAAATGCTCCAAAAATCGCTTCAAAAAAGTAATTTTCAGACAATAATCACTGCACTATCGCAAATTTCAGAAGAAATTTTTTGATCTACACAAAAAAACCAAGAATTTTGCCCCATTTTTCAGAAGGGGGAACAAAGGTAAGTAAGAGGAAGGAAAATGACGGAAAAATGAAGGTGGGATCGAGGAGACCCGCCTTATATACTGGGAAGGAAGAGAATTGGCGTCCGCGGGTGTAGATCAAAGGGTGGTAGGTCAAATGGTGAGACAATAACAAAAATGGTGGGAAGGGAGTGCGTCTAGAGACGCAGACTTTGGTATGGAATTCACATCAGAATGGCGTTTTTCGAATTTTCGACATTTTTGTAGTAGAAATTGAATAAAAATCAACAAAAATGTTGCTAATTTCAGATGTATCTGAAATCAGAATATAGTTCTTGAAACTCTATACATTTTACTAGTTGAAAGTTTTTTCCTAGCTCCGCCCCTTTCTGAGATACAGCCTTTCAAAGTTTTGGAGAGACGCAGACAACGAGAGCGTCTGGGTGTCTGCGCTCTCACTCTCTACTTTGAGGAGGTGTATCTCGAAAGTGGGCTGTGCTAGAGAAAAACTTTTAAATAGTAACATGTACAAAATTTCAAGGGCTACATTTTTGTAGTTGACAATTTTTTTGAAACTGTAAGCGTTGGGAAGTTATGGGAGTTTGAAAGTGGGAGAGTAGTTTCTACTAGAAATAGGTTGGAAAATACCGAAAAATGAGTTTCTAGGATTAAAAAATGGAAGAAATCGTGATTTTTATGTTTGAAATGGTTTGAACCATCAAATTCGGGCACACATCATGAAATTTTCAAAAAAAAAAACTGAAAAACAGACTCCGCCGATTTTCCATGGAATCGGTGGGTCCTCAAGGTGTCCCACGTCGAATGCAACTGCGCTCTACGAACACCGTTCACCGGCCTGCGTCTCCGCGTCCACCATCTGTCCATAGCTCAATGAGATTCGAGAGAGTACGGATAGAGTCATATGCCCCCTGAGACAGCCTTCTGGTTGGTTGTCGACAAAAATGCATTCTGATTTTTATTGAATCCTTGTTTTTTTTCTATTATTTTCTATTATTCTGTTTGGTTTCGGTGCTGTGGATAAGTAAAACGGTAAGAGTTATAAAGTGACGGACTGTCGATTATCGATTGATTGCTTCAGATCTTCTACTCCAGTCTAATTATTCTGACGACTTGTTTCATGAACGGGTTTAAAGACGACATCCAAATCCATGTTCAGAGGATTGCTGTGGATAAGTAAAAAGGTAAGAGTTATCATAAAGTTTCAACATTTTTTAAAAATTGCTTTTTTTTTTCAGATCGTGGAGTTAACGTTCCAATTGGCCTGGTGCGAAAGCCCTTCCGAATGATCAGATGTGTACAAAAATTCAGGTCATTTGAACCATTAATCTCTGTGATCGCAGTGATTGAAGTTTCAGACTAATTGGTAGAGGCCAAATCTGGGCATTTCTCATAACTTTTTTTCTAGAAAAGCTATCGACAAACGCTAACGCGCATCTGAACAAGCATTATTTGCTTAGTATTTGTACCAAAATTCAGGTTATTTGAACCAATAATCTCTGTGATCGCAGTGATTGAAGTTTCAGACAAGTTTCAGACTAATTGGTAGATGCCAAAACTTTTTTTCTAGAAGAGATATCGACAAACGCTAACGTGCATCTGAACAAGCATTATTTGTTTAGTATTTTTACAAAAATTCAGGTCATTTGACACAGTAATCTCTGTGATCGCAGTGATTGAAGTTTCAGACTAATTGGTAGAGGCCAAAACTGGGGATGTCGTATAACTTTTTTTCTAAAGTGCTGTCAATGGAAACTAATAGAAGAAAGGAATAAGAGGAAATGATGGAACGTGGATCGAAGTCTCTGAAAAGCCGAAGAACAAAGAAGTTGTCTGGAAGATGGTAACTGTCGGAGAGGATCATCAAGCAGAATTGCCATGTAAGACTATTTATCTTCCAGGCTTCCAGGCCTTTTCCTTTTGAAAAAATGCTGAATTTCAATGGTTTTTTTGCTCAATTTTCCAAAAAAATGCCAACTGAAAACCAAAAATTCTGCTTTACCTCGTTCTCAGCTTTCAGAAAAGTACCCACAAGACTTAATAGTCCCACCACGAAAACTACAGTAACCCAACTTTGGTTTTCGTGGTGGGACCCAATTTAATCAGAATATAGGCTTGTGGGTACTTTTCTGAAAGCTGAGAACGCGGGGAATTCATCTATGTCAATGAAAACATAGAAATCTCAAAAAGAATCCCAAAAATTCACATTTTTCAGTCGGATCCAAATCTACCGAGATGGCATTGTGGATAAGGCGAAGGATTGGAGGAAAATATTTTGAAAATGTCTTATTTTTCTGTTTCAAATGAACATTTTTCCATTAAAAAATGTGTTCGTGTTTTGTTTTCTTTCAGGTTAACTCACTCTTTTTGTCAATTTTTCAGCTTTTTGGCTGAATTTTGAGCGTTTTTTCGTTTTTTTCAGTCGAATCCACGAACAGCTCAATTTTTCAGCTATATTATTCAATTTCCAACTGATTTTTGTTCAGTTTTCAGTCAGAAATGACCCAAAATTCTTATTTTTGATTGAAAATCGTTAAAAATCCAGTTCATTTTTCAGTAATTTACAACCGATTGTGATGAATTCATGTCTGAAAATTGCTAGAAATGCAAATATTTGGCGTTTTCAGTTAATTTTGGTAGAGTTTTCATAGTTTTTCAGTTGAAATCACTGAAAAACATTGGTTTTGGACTGAAAATCGCTTATTTTTTCGTAAAATTAGCGCGAAATTCAAAAAAAAATCCAAATTTTTTTTGTGTCTTGAAAACTTGTATTTTTCCAGTGGAAAACTTGAAAATTGAAAGAGTTATAGATTTTCGAAACTTTTCGAAATGGCTGAAATCCAAAACTTATAGTAACTCCTTACGTTTTCATCCAAACCAGCTGAAACATTGATTTTTGAATTCAGCGCGTCGAGACGCTTCAGAAAAGTATAATCATGCCTTGGTTTGTTGCAACTTGGGTCCCACCACGAAAACTACAGTAGCCCAACATAAAGACTACGGTAGCTTTCGTGGTGGGACCCAACTTTCTCAGAAGATAGGCTTGTTTATACTTTTCTGAAAGCTCTTGTCGCGCTGATTTTGAAAATAGTGTTTTCTTGTAGTTTCGTTGAAATCCGACCGAATTACGGTAGTTTTAGTAAGACCCAAACTCCGAAATTTAAAATTTTTTAGAATATAGGCATGATTATACTTTTCTAAAAGCTCTAGACAAGCTGAGTATGTTATCAGTAATAATTTACAGGGAAAATACTGGAATTTCAGATTTTCACCTACTCATTTTCCCATCGCTCATCAATTTCTCCTTCTCGTCGATTCCATAAATGTACGATGATTTTGCCTCCGCCCCGTTTTCAGCAGTCTTTGTTTTGTGGACTGCACGTAATTGATCTCGATAGGCTGGTGGAATGTCTCCTTCAAATCCTCTACAGTAATCCGATTTAGGAAGCATCACAGCTGCTTTTTGAAGTGAATCTTCATCAGAAGATGGTTCAATGAGTGGAGCATCGACGTTATCAATGGAAGTTGGCTCGAGCTCGAGATAGTGACTTTCTACATATGCCATTTTTGGGAGCTGGAAAACGGAGTGTGTTCAGATTTGGAAAATGAGAAAAATGCTAAAATTAGTTGGTTCTAATTGGAACTACGAAATAACAAAAGTAATAGATCAACCAGATTAAAACAAGACGTTCATTTTTGTAGTTGACAACTTTTTTATAGCTCCGCCCACTTTTGAGATATGCGCCTTTGAAACCGGTAGTGAGAAAGTGCTTGCTTATCTTTAAAAGCGCATATCTCAAAAGTGGGCGGAGCTAACAGAAAGTTGTCAACTACAAAAATATAGTCCATAAAATGTCCTCCATTTTTGTAGTTGACAACTTTTTTGTACGGACACTTCCTAGAGAGTTATGGTCATTTTAAGAGACAAACAGCTCAAAATTACTCTGTTTTGGATGGTTTTGAGGCTGAAAACCAGCGAAAATGAGCAGTTTTTGAGCTGAAAAACTGAAAATATATGAATTGCGGACTAGAAATTGGGGGAAACATGATAAAATTGAGCGTTTTTGGGATACAAAAAAAATCTGTCAAAAACGCAATTTTCAGACAAAAATCGAATCTGGTGTGCATTTGGAGCGTTCGTAACTTGTAAAGGAGTGTCCGTAAAAAAAAGTTGTCAACTACAAAAATGGAGCTCTATTCTTGTTCTGTACGATCCATTAAAAATTTTACTAGGTGGGACAAACCATTACCCTCTTGGACATCTTCAACTGAAAACGGCCATTGTTAGAATAATGACCAAATATCTAATCGTGGCGAGACCCTGCCCCTACTGTAACTCACTTTTGAGGCGTTATCTCGAATTTGTTTTCGTCCGAAATAGTCTGAAATAACACTTTTCTTCTTTTTTCTTCTCATTGAAAACTATTTCTTTTCTCAAAAAGGTCACGTTGGAAAATACGAAATGTCTTTATTTTGTTTAAAAAATCAGAGAAATCAAATCACTTTCCCGCGAAACCGAAAGTCCAGTAAAGCGCGTTTGCACACCACTTGGAATGCTGAGTCGCCGCTCAGCCAAATCGCGTGTTTATAACGTGGATGAACGATAGGGAGTTGAATTTATTGAATGGACCTTCCATTTGTCTTCTTTTTCTGTCATTAAAAATAGAGATTATACAAATTCTCAAAAACCCACAATAACAATTTCGGATGATTTTTTTGAATTTCGAGCAAATTTTACGCAATTTTTTGGAGCGCAGTTGCTTCATAAGGAATTTCTATGATTTTCAAGCGATTTTCAGTCCAAAATCGATGTTTTTCAGTGATTACAACAGAAAAATTATGAAAACTCTACCGAAATTTGCTGAATTCGCCAAAAATCTGCATTTCTAGCGATTTTCAGACATGAATTGATCAAAATCGCTTGTAAATTACTGAAAAATGCACTGGATTTTTAACGATTTTCATTCAAAAATCAGAATTTAGGGTCATTTTTGACTGAAAACTGAACAAAAATCAGTTGGAAATTGATGAAATAGCTAAAAAACTGAGCAATTAGTGTTTTTGACTGGGACAAAACGTTGAAAATTCGGCCAAAAATATGAAAAATTGACAAAAAGAGTGAGTTGACCTGAAAGAGAAGAAAATATGAACACATTTTTTTTTAGTAGAAAAATGTTTATTTGGAACAGACAAATAATATACATTAATATTAAACGGTACATAGTCTTCTTAGTGGAAAACTACTCGGATCTAATAATGGAAGGTAATCTTCAAAAATGGTCTTCTTTTTTTCCTCATCAGTGCCTTTGTCCCGTCCTTGCAACTCTGCTTCTGATTTGATCGCGCACTTCCAAAGTCTCCAGAACGATGAAGTCGCTCACTTCATTCATTTGCATCATTCTTCTTGGATCGAGCTCGTAGATAGACCTGCAAAATTGCTTCATATTTTGAGTCATGGGACGTGATCTATATCATTTAAAAGCTGAGAAAACGCTGATTCCAAATATATATTCAGTTTTTGCCCTCGAGGCCTGGTATTCAAGAAAAACAGGGTCAAAGTTTGGAAATTATAAAACGCTGTATCTTAAAAGTGAGCGGAGACACCTGAAAATTATTAACTACCAAAATGTAGCTCTTGAAATTTTACACATTTTGTTAGTTTACAATTTTCTGATATCTTTTCACCCCACCGAGTTACACCGCTTCAAAGTTGGGGAGACGCAGACAAGCAGAGCGTCTGTTTGTCTGCGTCTCTCCCTTCAAAACTTTGAAGCGGTGTATCTCAGCGGAGGGAAGAGACATCAAAAAGTTGGAAACTACTAAAATGTGTGAAATTTCAAGGGCTACATTTTTGTCGCTAAAATTTTTTACTAGCTAGGTTCTCTTTTTTATTAAGCATACCTCAACAAGTCTCCGTTCATTCAAATTAAGTCGGGCCATATTGTCGGTCAAGGCTCCCTGAAGTTATTTAATATATAGCTTGAAGTATGCTAGTTAAACATGTTAAACTTACATCGTATGCTTCAACACGTGGGCCTTGACGGCCTGGGAAGGCTCGACCGGCTACTAGGTCGTTTTGAATACTTCCTCCTTCTTGTCTTGTAATGATTTCCAGTTCTTCTGCGGCGAATTCCGATTGATTATGAGCAGATTTAATCAGTGGTGCTCCGACGGGGATCACAGGCCGACTTGGTGCTGCAGAAACTCGTCGTTGTTGCCACTCCCGAGTGACAAACCTAAAATACGACTTTATTCTAATTTGTCTAATTCTGTCCAAGAAAAGTTCTCATAATTCTAAAAGTGTGCTCCGACTAAATGGTGTATCAATGTAGAAGGCGCTTACCCTGCGAGCACCGGATGTTGAATAAACTGCCGACTAAAAGGATAGTACAGCACAGCATTGCGAGGTAGTTGGGTTAGTAGAGCCGAAATCTGATGAGGCTCCTGATATCTAGAGTATCTCAGCGGGGGGAAGAGATATCAAAAAGTTGCAAACTAACAAAATGTGTAAAATTTCCAGGGCTACATTTTTGTTTTTGAACAATTATTCATAGCTCTTAATCCTACAGGGATAGAGCTCTTCAAACATTTGAGAAGAGACGCAGACAGTTAGAGCGTCTCGTTGCTCTGCACCCTCCTACTCTCTACCTCCTTATCTTTGAAGACGAGTATCTCGGTGGGGTGAAGAGATATCAAAAAGTTGCTAACTAACAAAATGTGTAAAATTTTAAGGGCTACATTTTGATAGTTGATAGTTTTTAGGTGGCATGTCCCACTTTTGAGAAATATCGTTGTAGAGGACAATGACTTAATGACAGCGGTCCCAAAGCTTGGGTAATATTCTGGAACCAGGTATTTACCATTTTGTTACTATGAAGCATTTCTAAATTTATACAGCTACAGTTGCCTCGACTAAACGTATAATCCTACCGGAAAATTTGTGGTCTCCTATTTTCCAGTGAAAAAGAAATAATACTCACCACAACGTTTTCTCATTTTTGAGCAGCTGAGCGAGTAGTCTTGCTTGTCCTCGACCGATCGGCTTCATCCGTTGTGGCAGGACAAGCAGACACTTCTCGATGGAATCCAAGGCTTTGCAGAAATCATAATTTGCTTCCATCAGGGTCTTCAAGGCGAATTCGAAGGGTATGTGTCCTTTGTATTGGACGTGGATCGCCTGAAGCAATTAATCGATAATCGACAGTCCCCCACTTTACAACTCTTACCTTTTTACTTATCCACAGCACCGAAAACCAACAGAATAATAGAAAAAATAAAACAAGAATTCAATAAAAATCAGAAGGTATTATTGTCGACAACCAACCAGAAGGCTATCTCAAGGGGAATATGACTCTATTCGTATTCTCCCGAATCTCGTCGAGACATGGACAGATGGTGGACGCGGAGACGCAGGCAGGTACACGACGTCAGTAGAGCGCAGTTGCATTTCACGTGGGACACCTTGAGACCCTGCAAGTTCCAATGTCTAGACGCACTTCCTTCCCACCACCGTTTGTTATTGTCTCACCATTTGACCTCCCACCATTTGATCTACACCCGCGGACGCCAATTCTCTTCTCTCCCGGACCAGTATATAAGACCGATCTACCTGTTCCCACCGCTTATTTCTTGTCCCTTCCTTTTACTTACTTTTGTTGCCCCTTCTGAAAAATGGGCGGAGCTAAAATTGCTCGGTTTTTAGATGCCAAAAATTCGTCCATGTTTTTGCATTTTTCTGAAAAAAAAGTTTGGTATTTTTGTAGATCAAAAATAGGGCAACATTTTTATAGTTGACGACTTTTTGATAGCCCACTTTTGAGATATGCGCCTTTGTCAAAATATGATTTTTTTCATCAAAATAACCGGAAAAAGTTACTTTTTTGCTCGTATAATGCAACTGCGCTCTACCGAACACCGTTTACCCGCCAAACGCAGTGTGCACCATCTGTCCATGTCTCGACGAGATTCGTGACGGTCTCTTCTCATTACTCCCTTCTCTCTTCTTCCCCTTCTCCCTTTATCGATTTTTTTAAAAATAAAATTTTGCAGAAACTACCGTACTACTACCTCCTACCGTACCCCAATGTCTTCTTCTTCTTCGTTCACCACATCTCAAAAACTCGAAATGGACAAAGCGGCGGCCACGAATCTCAAAGAGAAATTGGAGAAGACGCAGAAGGAAAACGCGACACTTCAACGACAAATGGACATGCTGGAATTCGTGAAAAATGAGATTCTCAATGATTTTATGAAATCTGAGGAGACGGGAAAGGCCATCGACTCGAAGATAACTGAAATGCAAACTGCGAATGCGGGAGCCGAGAAATTGATCAAGGTGAATGGGGATGAGTTGAGAAAACTGCGTGATGGACTCGAGAAGGAGATTCAGAAGGCCGAGATCAGATTTGACAATGCGTTCGAATAATTATTTCATTTTTCTATCAATAAATCAATTTTCGCTCATCTTTGTTTTTATTTCGAATTTTCAGCGCATTTTCCCATTTTTCAGATTCCTATGAGAAAAAATGAGAAATTGATAAAAAGTGGGCGGAGTTTGGGGATTTTCAGACACTTTTGAAACTGGAAATATCAGAAAATTGCAGATTGTTGAACATTTTTCTGACTTTTCAGGTTAAAAATTGGCGGGAATTTCAGATTTGAATTCAAAATGGTCGATTTTCAAAATTTCAGAGGCGAAAGAGTCTGAAAATCTCAAAAATTGAGCTCAAAAAACTCTCAAAAAATCAGTTTTTTCCGCTCAAAAATGAGCAAAAATCTTGGGAAAATTGTTGTTTTTTCAAAATTTCAGACAGTTTTAGAAAATCTTAAAATTCGATCAGTTTGGTGATTTTCAGACAGTTTTGAGGCTGAAAATATCAAAAAATCTGTCAAAAAACTATGAGAATGTAGATTTTTGAACATTTTTAAGACTTTTCAGGTTAAAAATTAGCGGGAATTTCAGATTTCGAATTTTCAGAAAATCAGTGAAAATGGTTCGAAAATGAGCGAAAATTGTCATTTTTCAGAATTTCAGACTGTTAAGAGAATGAATTATGCAATTTTCAATTCAAACGACTCTGAAAATCTCAAAAATTCGGTCAAAATTGCTCAAAAACCCTCAAAAAAAAAGTTTTTTCCGCTCTAAAATGAGCAGAAATCTTCGGAAATTGCACTTTTTCAGAGAAAGTTTGAATGAAAACGCAGATTTTTGAGCATTTTTCAGACTTTTCCGGTTAAAAATTGGGGGGGGGTGTTTCAGATTTCAGGCTGAAAGTTTCTGAAAAAAGTGAAAATTATTCAAAAATAACCAAAAATCTTCGAAAATTGTTGTTTTTAGAATTTCAGACGGTTTTGAGATGAAATTTTGAAGTTTTTAATGCAAAAACGTCTGAAAATCTCGAAAATTCTGTCGAATATGCTTAAGACGCACTCTCTGACTCGTTCGATCACCCGTAGGCACACGAAAAAAGTTGACTATTTCCGATTTGCCTATAATTTTGATCAAAGATAGTATCAAGTGCTCTCAGCAAATTGGGGTACTTTTTGGCCGGGTCCGTCACCTGGGTACCTAGGAAAATCAAAAAATCGATATTTTTCGAAAATTTTTCCTAAAGTAGTTAGGTATGAAATCTCAACGGGAAGTTGTTGCAGACACTAATTCAAGCACTTTCTGTGTTCAAAAGAAAAATCCAGCTCGACACCTTCATGCAGTTTTCTCACTATTTCTGTCATATTCATCGCATTTCTTTGTCAAATAACGTTGCAAGTATGAAGTACCGATGCACCAACTACCCAAGTAAACATTTTTGCTGAATTTCACCATGAACGAGTAAGTAGCAGGTGACCCGACAGTGGGAATCAAGTTTTTTTTAGACCTAAAGAGTGTTCCAGTTGTATTCTCCTGATTTTATAATGCTATCCTTAATATTTCAGATGAAATGACTCAATTTGGGAGAAAATTTTCAAAAATCAAAAAATTCAAATTTTTCGAAATTTTTTTTGTGGTATGATCGAAAATCGTACCGGAACTGAATAAAAATGGCATGATTGAATAAAAAACTTTAGAAAACCATTATTTTGAAACATCAAAAATAATTTACTGGAAGGACTTGAAAATTGAAATGGCAGTTTTTTTCATACTTCCTCAAAAAACCGTTCTTTGGTCCCCGAGTTACGAGTAGGGACAACATGACTATAATACCAAATTTTATGTAGATTCCGAATTTAAAATAAAAAATAATGTCTTCTCGTATCGCTGCCGAGATAAAAACGATTTCATGAAAAAAACCCGAAAATTTCACACATTTTGAAAATTTTCACAATGAAGGTGTCGAGCTGGATTTTTCTTTTGAACACAAAAAGTGCTTGAATTAGTGTCTGCAACAACTTCCCGTTGAGATTTCATACCTAACTACTTTAGGAAAAATTTTCGAAAAATATCGATTTTTTGATTTTCCTAGGTACCCAGGTGACGGACCCGGCCAAAAAGTACCCCAATTTGCTGAGAGCACTTGATACTATCTTTGATCAAAATTATAGGAAAATCGGAAATGGTCAACTTTTTTCGTGTGCCTACGGTCAGTTGATCGATGCTCGATTGACTCAGAGAGTGCGTCTTAAAAACATCAATTTCACCCTAAAAATTGCTGTGTATGTGTATTTATACCTACCGCGGGAGTAGATCAAAGGGTGGTAGGTCAAATGGTGAGTAATAAAAGTGCGCGTGGGGACGCTGAAATTAAAAATGAAATCGACATGCAAATGCGCTCTATTGTGAGTCCATGTGTTGCATAGTGATGAAAAGTACAGTAACTCAAGTGGGCGGAGTCAAGGGAAATTTCAAAAGTGTCAGTTCTTTTTGGGTCTTTCTGTACATATTTCTGTCCGTCCAGATGTCGTTTTTGAGGTTTCTTCATTTTTTAAATATTTTTGAGGCTCTTCCCGAATATTGCAGTTTGTCGCAAGTATTTTTTTGCAAAAATAATAAGAATTTTTTTCGAATTTTCGATACTTTTTGTAAATCCTGCCAAAATGAAAAATACAACATGAGCTCTTTCCACAGATGAGATTCTAAGTTCCGTGTGAAAATTTTGGAAATGGGCGGAGTCTATATTGCAACATCGCCGCACGGTCTATTCCGAAACGTTAGTTGGCATGAAAGTATTTTTTGCCGAAATCTTGAAGGAGGACGCTGCTGAAATAATCACAGCGACTTTCTCCGCCTGCAAAATAAATTCAAGAACAAAACAGACTCCGCCCATTTTCCACAACTACATTGATATATAACACTAAAACTTTACTGAATTCGGTAGAAAACAGATGGTTTAGTAATTTTTGTACACTATATGAAAACTTTTTCCCTATGCGCCTTTAAAGCTGCAGTAAGAATTTTCACTGCGTCAGTAGGATTATTAGGGTACCGTGGGAATGTAGGGGTCGCAAGTAGAATGCAACTGCGCTCTACGGACGTCGTGTACCTGCCTGCGTCTCCGAGTCCACCATCTGTCCATGTCTCGATGAGATTCGGGAGAGTACGGATAGAGTCATATTCCCCCTGAGATAGCCTTCTGGTTGGTTGTCGACAAATATGTCTTATGATTTTTATTGAATCCTTGTTTTATTTTTTCTATTATTTTCTATCATTTTGGTAGTTTCCGATGCTGTGGATAAGTGAAACGGTAAGAGTTATAAAGTGACGGACTGTCGATTATCGATTGATTGCTTCAGATCTTCTACTCCAGTCTAGTTATTCTGACAACTTGTTTCATGAACGGGTTTAAAGACGACAACCGAATCCATGTTCAGAGGATTGCTGTGGATAAGTAAAAAGGTAAGAGTTATCATAAAGTTTCAACATTTTTTAAAAATTGCTTTTTTTTCAGATCGTGGAGTTAACGTTCCAATTGGCCTGGTGCGAAAGCCCTTCCGAATGATCAGATGTGTACAAAAATTCAGGTCATTTGAACCATTAATCTCTGTGATCGCAGTGATTGAAGTTTCAGACTAATTGGTAGAGGCCAAAACTGGGCATTTCTCATAACTTTTTTTCTACAAGAGATATCTACAAACGCTAACGTGCATCTGAACAAGCATTATTTGTTTAGTATTTTTACAAAAATTCAGGTCATTTGACACAGTAATCTCTGTGATCGCAGTGATTGAAGTTTCAGACTAATTGGTAGAGGCCAAAACTGGGGATGTCGTATAACTTTTTTTCTAAAGTGCTGTCAATGGAAACTAATAGAAGAAAGGAATAAGAGGAAATGATGGAACGTGGATCGAAGTCTCTGAAAAGCCGAAGAACAAAGAAGTTGTCTGGAAGATGGTAACTGTCGGAGAGGATCATCAAGCAGAATTGCCATGTAAGACTATTTATCTTCCAGGCTTCCAGGCCTTTTCCTTTTGAAAAAATGCTGAATTTCAATGGTTTTTTTGCTCAATTTTCCAAAAAATATTCTTATCCCAACTGAAAACTAAAAATTCTGCTTCACCTCGTTCTCAGCTTTCAAAAAAGTACCCACAACCCTATATTCTGATCAAATTGAGTCCCACCACGAAAACTACAGTAACCCAGCTTCTGGTTTTCTTGGTGGGACCCAATTTCATCAGAATAAAGGCTTGTGGGTACTTTTCTGAAAGCTGAGAACGCGGGGAATTCATCTATGTCAATGAAAACATAGAAATCTCAAAAAGAATCCCAAAAATTCACATTTTTCAGTCGGATCCAAATCTACCGAGATGGCATTGTGGATAAGGCGAAGGATTGGAGGAAAATATTTTGAAAATGTCTTATTTTTCTGTTTCAAATGAACATTTTTCCATTAAAAAATGTGTTCGTGTTTTGTTTTCTTTCAGGTTAACTCACTCTTTTTGTCAATTTTTCAGCTTTTTGGCTGAATTTTGAGCGTTTTTTCGTTTTTTTCAGTCGAATCCACGAACAGCTCAATTTTTCAGCTATTTCCTCAATTTCCAACTGATTTTTGTTCAGTTTTCAGTCAGAAATGACCCAAAATTCTTATTTTTGATTGAAAATCGTTAAAAATCCAGTTCATTTTTCAGTAATTTACAACCGATTGTGATGAATTCATGTCTGAAAATTGCTAGAAATGCAAATATTTGGCGTTTTCAGTTAATTTTGGTAGAGTTTTCATAGTTTTTCAGTTGAAATCACTGAAAAACATTGGTTTTGGACTGAAAATTGCTTAAAAACCATAAAAATTCGAAAAATTTAACTCCGTATCGCTCGTCCACGTTATAAACACACGATTTGGCTGAGCAGCGACTCAGCATGCTGTTTCGTGTGCAAACGCGCTTCACTGGACTTTCGGTTTTGCCAGAAAAACTTGAATTCACATGGATTTCTTTGATTTTTTAAAAAATGAAATGAAGATTCATTTCGAGATTTCCAACGTGACCTTTTGAAAGAAGAAATAGTTTTTATGAGAAGAAAAAAGAAGACAACGTGTTATTTCGGAATATTTCGGACGAAAACAAATTCAGGGAAAACGACGAAGATCTCTTCTCAAGTGAGTTACGGTAGGGGAGGGGTAGGGTCTCGCCACGATTAGATATTTGGTCATTATTCTAACAATGGACGTTTTCAGTTGAAGATGTCCAAGAGGGTAATGGTTTGTCCCACCTAGTAAAATTTTTAATGGATCGTACAGAACAAGAATAGAGCTCCATTTTTGTAGTTGACAACTTTTTTGTACGGACACTCCTTTACAAGTTACGAACGCTCCAAATGCACACCAGATTCGATTTTTGTCTGAAAATTGCGTTTTTTGACAGATTTTTAACTGGAAAAACGGTTTTCGGAGCATTTTTGAGCGATTTTCAGTCAAAAAATACTTGAAAATAGTAGTTTTCAAGCCTAAAATGCTATTTTCCAGCGTCTTGTGGAGAATCCCGTATTTTTCGGCTTAAAATATATGGTTTTATCCCAAACACGCTCAATTTTATCATATTTCTTCCAATTTCTTGTCGAAAATCTATATATTTCAAGTTTTTCAGCTCAAAAACTGCTCTTTCCGCTAGTTTTCAGCCTCAAACCATCCAAAAAGAGTGGTTTTCAAGCTTTCTCGTCTTAAAATGACCATAACTATTTAGGGAGTGTCCGTACAAAAAAATTGTCAACTACAAAAAAGTAGGAGATTTCAAGGACTATATTTTTGTAGTTGACAACTTTTTGCTAGCTCCGCCCACTTTTGAGATATGCGCTTTTAAAGATAAGCGCACACTTCTCCACTGCCGGATTCAAAGACGCATATCTCAAAAGTGGGCGGAGCTAACAAAAAGTTGTCAACTACAAAAGTGAACGTCTATTTTTAATCTGTATGATCCATAACTTTTGTGATTCCGTACTTTCAATTAGAACCAACTAATTTTAGGATTTTTCTCATTTTCCAAATCTGAACACACTCCGTTTTACAGCTCCCAAAAATGGCATATGTCGAAAGTCACTATCTCGAGCTCGAGCCAACTTTCATTAATAACGTCGATGCTCCACTCATTGAACCATCTTCTGATGAAGATTCACTTCAAAAAGCAGCTGTGATTCTTCCTAAATCGGATTACTGTAGAGGATTTGAAGGAGACATTCCACCAGTCTATCGAGATCAATTACGTGCTGTTCAGAAAACAAAGAATGCTGAAAACGGGGCGGAGGCAAAATCATCGTACATTTATGGAATCGACGAGAAGGAGAAATTGATGAGCGGAGAGATAATTGGTAGGTGAAAATTGGAAATTCCAGTATTTTCCCTGTAAATTATTACTGATATCAAACTCAGCTTGTCTAGAGCTTTTAGAAAAGTATAAACAAGCCTATATTCTGAGCAAGTTGGGTCCTACCACGAAAACTACAGTAACCCACGTTGTCTTTTCGTGGTGGGACCCAACTTGCACTAAACTTGGGCATGTTTATACTTTTCTGAAGCGTCTCGACGCGCTGAATTCAAAAATCAATGTTTCAGCTGATTTGGGTAAAAACATACGGAGTTACTGTAGGTTTTTGGATTTCAGCCTTTTCGAAAAGTTTTGAAAATCTGTAACTCCTTCAATTTTCAAGTTTTCAACTTGATTTTTTGTGCTTTTTTCAGTTTCAAAAGACGCTGCTCATCAGTCTGTTGAATACTACGTTCCAGGATTCTCTCCTCCACCACAGAACGATGAAACTCAAAAAAGAGTTGATTTCTCTGTGAGTGTGTCCTGTGTGTGGTTACTGTATTCATATCGTGTTTCAGCTTCCAAAAATTCAATCGGTTGAAGCAACTGAACATGTATTCGATATCAAGGGGAAACATGAAGAATCTCAATATGTTCTCGGAGATCTGAAACAGAAGACAGAAAGTCAGATATCGTATACTTCATCTGATATCACTTCATCCATCGCCTCGTGTCTTACAGCTAAGGTGTTTTTGAGAAAAAGGAAAAATAATTAAAAATAAATTTTCAGCTTGGACCAGCTTATGGAGATCTCAACAACTCGTCGTCAGGACATTTGGATAAATACAAGGGCCTGAGTGCATTCCAGCCAGTTACCAACTGTCTTCAATCTCAATATGTGTCCGAGGAACTCAACTAGAAACATGAAGATCCATTTTTCATAGATATGATGATGATAGTAAATGATTTGTGATGATTTTGGCTGAAAATCTGAAAATCCAGTCTTTTTTCTGGAAATTATTACTGGCATCATACTCAGCTTGTCGCGAGCTTTCAGAAAAGTATAAACAAGCCTATATTCGGTGACAGTTGTGTCCTACCACGAAAACTACAGTAACCCTACAAAGTAGTTTTCGTGGTGGGACCCAACTTTCATCAATTAGGGCCATGATTATACTTTTCTGAAAGCTCACAGCGCGCTGATTCTGGAAATGATGTTTTCATCGCTGTTAGATAAAAAGCGAGTGAAATATTGCTCATTTTATAGTGTACGGTATGCGCCTTTAAACTGGGTTACTGTAGTTTTTGTGGTGAGACTTGATTCCTCCGCAAACAAATAAATATGACACATCAAAGTACTCTCTCAATTCCCCCATCCCACCCCCCACTATCTCCCTGTGTTCCTCTGGAATAATAAAATGATGTGTCATAAAATGCAAACACGCTCTATTGTGATATTCCACGTGGCATCGGGGGATGAAATTGCGAAAACTACAGTAACCCAGCTTATCTGAAAAGTCTTAAGTATTTCAATTCGAAACTTCGAATTCGTAAGAAGCAAGTAAGAAGACAGTGTTAATTTCACAATATTTATTGGAAATCCCCATTTACAAAAAATTTGATTCTCCATTGTGAGTGCTAAGAATTGCCTCAGCCGGGATCATTGAAATGTCGATGCATTGTATCTTCGTGCACATCTTCATGTTTCCTTTATTTTTTCACAACCACAGCTTCGAACTTCGACGCATTGAGTCGATTCCGTGTACACAAAAAGCGTATACTTTTCCCGCTCCGGCCTCGACCAACATCTATCCAAGTTTTTCGAAAACTGCTTTCTAAATTCCAAAAAATGAATTTCGAGGCGAAAAATGATAAAATTTACCTTGGAGCATTCATAACAATCCATAAGAATAAATGAAATTAATAAATTAGAATTCCAGAAAAATCATAAAATAAAGTTTAGAACAGCTATACCGGACGCCGCTCACATAAAACACATAGAAATGATGTTGTTTCTATTTCATCCCGTTGTTTCCGATGCCACATGGAATATGACAATAGAGCGCATTTGCATTTTATGACACACCATTTTATTATTCCAGAGGAACACAGGGAGATAGTACAGGGGAATAGAGAGAGAGAGAGAGAGGGTTCTGTTTTTCGGATGTGTCATATTTATTTGTTTGCGGAGGAGGAGGAAAAGTGTTGTTCGGTGATACTCAATGTGGATGAAAAGAACATTTGGAGTCTCACCACGAAAACTACAGTAACCCAGTTTAAAAACGCATACCGTACATTGTAGTCATGAGTGTACTTTTCTGAAAGCTCACAATCAGCTTATTCTAAAAAGTAGCGTTTTCATGTGGTTTCGTTGCAATCTGATCGGGTTACGGTAGTTTTAGTCTCCGAGTCAGAGGGAGAGAGTGCAGAGAAACCAGACACTCTGCGTCTCAACCCTCAACCTCAAAATTATCAGAATAAGGGCATGATTATACTTTTCTGAGAGCTTGTGACCAGCTGAGTATGATACTAGTAATAATTTTCCAAAAAAAAAACACTGGATTCTCAGATTATCAGCCAAAATGTTCAATCTTCAAAACTACAGTAGCACTGTCTAACTCGGGATGTGAATGAAATGTTTAAAAAAGTGAGATTTTCATTCTTTCAAAAAGTATAACCATGAGTGCTACAGTCACCCCCCGTAGATGATATCATTTGGGGAATATGGAGAATCTAGAAACTACAGTAACCCAGGTTAAAAGCCGCAACTACAAATCCCGTATACCACTCTGTTTTAGTGTCGAAGAATAAGGATAAAACAATTAAATTATAATTAGTTTATTTGAATAAAAAACATTAAAAAAATACTCTTGTCTGATTCTGAGTCAGAGTCCAAAACGGTTTTTTGACAACGGGTTCATCTTCCTCTCCATCGGAATCCAACGTAGTACACTCAGGAGGTTTGGCGTTCTTCCTCGTATCTCTCTTGATTCAATTCTTCAATTATGTCCGTGTGTTTCTTGATGGCACTTCTCGCTTCATCCAGATCTCCTTTTATGATCTTCAAGAGGTCGACCAATTCTACTTGTTGAGCCGCCATTTCGTTATGAATATCACGGAGTCCTTCGGCTAACATCGCTGCAAAGAAGGTTCTTGCGCGGGTAATTGGAGTATAGGATCTGAAACAATTAAGCGATAATCGACAGTTTCCACTTTATAACTCTTGCCTTCTTACTTATCCACAGCACCGCGAATCACCAGAAAAACAGAAAAATACAAGTACTCAATAAAAATCAGGATGCATATTTGTCGACAACCAACCAGAAGGCTATCTCAGGGGGAATCTCAGGGGGAATATTGACAACTTTTTCCTAGCTCCGCCCCTTTCTGAGATACAACGCTCTGGAGTTTTGGAGAGACGCAGACAACGAGAGCGTCTGGATGTCTGCGCTCTCACTCCCTACTTTGAGGAGGTGTATCTCAAGAGTGGGCAGTGCTAGAAAAAAACTTTAAACAGGTAAAATGTAGAGAATTTCAAGGGCTACATTTTTGCTGTTGACAAGTTTTCTGAAACTGTAACCGCTGGGGAGTTATGGCTGTTTAAAAGTGGAAAATTCGGGCACAAACAATACAATTTTCAGAAAAGACAGAGAAAAATGAAAATTTCTAATAGTTCCCGAAAATCCTGAGAAAAACCTATGAAAAACAGACTCCGCCGATTTTCCACGGAATCAGTGGGTCCTCAAGGTGCCACACGTAAAATGCAACTGCGCTCTACGGACACCGTTCATCTGCCTGCGTCTCCACGTCCACCATCTGTCCATGTCTCGACGAGATTCGGGAGAATACGAATAGAGTCATATTCCCCTTGAGATAGCCTTCTGGTTGGTTGTCGACAACATGTCTTCTTATTTTTATTGAATCCTTGTTTATATTTCTATTATTCTGGTTATTTTTGGTGCTGGGAAATGAGTAGAAAGGTAAGAGTTATGAAGTGGAAACTGTCGATTATCGATTAATTGCTTCAGATCTTCTACCCGAGTCTAGCTTTTCTGACAGGCGTTAATTCGTCCCATCCCAATTCACATGCGAGTTATGTGTGTTCGTCACGTTGGGAACGACGATCCTCGGCTATTTTCAATTGATGACGAGAAAAACCCCGTGTTTATGTGAAGTCGAAGATATTTGGTCGAGACTCACCCTGTCCAAGTTTTCGATTTATCGATTCATCCTCGGAATTCGTGCGGCGGAATACGAAAATGTGATTTTTAAAAACTTTATGTCTAAAATCCAGAAGTTTTCCCGTCAGGAAAATTCCATCAAAACAAAGTTTCTTGTATGGAACTTGAACAAGAATAATTTGGAATTCGTGGAACAATTAGTGCCATACTTTAATCCGTCGAGTCTCGAAGAACTCCGATTCCACGGAACTTTCAATCAACGAGTGTATGAATACGTTTCAAGCACAATACAGTGGAAAGTCTGCAAAAACTTGTTCGTATCAATGGAAAATGTGTCAATAGAAGAAGCTCCCATAATTGATGTAGCACAATTTACACATTTCGAGGGCAATCGAAGTTCGCAAAATTAATGGGTCTTCAATTAAAACACTCATTGAGGTAAGTAATTAAGATTTTTTTCTGATTCCAACGACTTGTAGTTTAGATATCTCATTTAGATACCACAAAAATTTTGTTTTTCTTTCAGAACTTCACATCTGGAAATCACCCTATTGGAAGCTACTTCTTCATTGGATGTTTCAATGGAATCCCGATTTCAGACGTATTGCCACAACAAGAGGGTCTGCCAGAATACAGTAAATTCTTTGTGTTCCAACACGATGTCATTGGACATGAAGATTGGGTCCTTGCAGTTTCAGTTGGCCCCAGATACGTGCAAGCAATGATGTGCGAGAGAGACGGCTGGGAGGATCGATTCGGAGGAGAATGCTGGATTCCTCGCTTTTATCAGTCCCGCGTTGCTATGCAAATGGAGAATGCACTTTTGCCATATGTACCATACGTCTAAAATCTTTTCATCTTTCCATGATTTATTTTTTCGAAATTACGCTTTTTTGTACACCCAAAGCTTTTTCTCCCCTACAGTTTTTTTCCGTTCAAGTCCTCTTAATATTGTTTTTCCTCGTTCTGATTGTTCCTTCAAAGAAGTGATTTTAAATTGATAACATTATAATCTTCTCAATAACTTAAATAACCGCACTTTCTTATATCAACTAGCGTCCACCGCCTCCCGGCGGGCTCCGCAGTATTCGGCTGCGCCTCGTGCGCGGTGCTTAGCAAGTTTTGTATTCATAAGTTAGCTTGCCCGACATTAAGGAATATAAGAATATCCAGCTTCTGAGTGGGAAATGACAGGGTTGGGAAATTCCGGGCCGGGCCGACCGAAAAATTTTCGCCTGAGATCCCAGTAGCAGAACCTAAGGTCTGAAATTTTGATGAAAAACACTTCTATGAGTGTGCCGTAGCGATTTCTAGATTCTCTTTCTCAACTACGTAGATAAAACATGTAGTCTGGCGCGCCTTCGGCGCACAAGGGCCGGCGGAACGGTCAGGAAGGAAAAGAAGGGTTGGGGAGAGTTGTGTCTCTTTTACTCTCTTGTTCTCTTCTAATTCTCACTGTGAGCCGGTGCTGGAGGGGGTCTCTCCGATAACATAATACATAACGTACACCCTTCCCAGACCCCAATGGTTGTGGTCAGTTTTTCATGTGGCGAAGACAGCTAGCAGAAGACGCAGCTTGTCTGTTCAGCAGCACGAAGACCGGTCCCTTCCCTCTGTGTGTACACGACCGAGTCCAATGACCGAGTCTACAATGGAGCGCGTTTGCATTCGAGTCCCCCAGCCACGACCAGAAAGAGAAGAGTCTCCCTTCCCCCTTTTCCCTCTGTGTGTACATGGCTGCGTCGAGTGGCCTAAGACGTAATTTAATTCGAGTCCCCCAGCCACCACCAGAATTCAAATGTACCTAAATGGAAAAAAAACGTTCACCACCCAGTTATTTATTTATAAAAAAGATAATATTGAAAAAAAACATAAATTGTGTCGAGTATTGGAAAATGTGAGTGTGGAGGAGTTGAATTGTGGAGGAGTTGAGTTTGGGCGGCTGTGGAGAAGGCTGAAAAAAGGGTAAAAAATAGAATTTATGAGTTAAATCGGGGTAAAAAAAAACTCACTCTTTGTGATGTGGTGAAGTGAGTTCGATGGAGACGTGGAGGAGAGGATCAGAAGTCAAAGTTGTAGAAACGTGGGATTCTGATGTTGGCGTGTGGACGTTCTGAAAAAAAAACTCTATATTCATGGAAACCTATTATTATATGAAATTACCATTTCTCCACTCAACTCTCTCGCCGACATTTAGGTAGTGAAGACACAGCGAATCCATGGCTGCGTACCATATTTGATCTCGCCGCAAATTGAGAACTCCCCAGTTCCTCATCGTCTCCGTTTTACGAATATGCATGCCAGTTACCAAGAATAAATGATCTTTGAGTGACGGGGAGGTGTGTGGCTGTATATCTCCCTTGTTACATTCCTGATAGAGAAATGATCTCTCCTCTCCAAATGTAACCATTTTTCTCCTGAGATGATTTAGCTCATCTCGAATGGCATCGAATTCATTTTTATTTAGCATCAATGTTCTGAATAAATTCACAGTGCGGCTTTGCACATCAAAAGTGCTGATTAATGCAATTTTTGAACCATGGTCGAGGTCAGCGTACCAGCATTCCGTGTCAAAGTATACTGGCCATGGAGATGCGCGCCAGCAATCTCACTACCTTATCTAGTGCCGAGAAATCTACCAACTCGATTTGTTGCGTTATGGATATCGCGGAGTCCTGAATTCGCCTCGGCCGACATCGCCGTGAAGAAGGTTCTTGAGCGTACAATTGGAGTATAAGATCTGAAGGAATTAATCGATAATCGACAGTTTCCACTGTACAACTCTTACCTTTCTACTCATCCGAAGCACCGCAAATCACCAAAACAATAGACAAAAATAACAAGAATTCAATAAAAATCATAATGCATGTTGTCGACAACCAACCAGAAGGCTGTCTCAGGGGGAATATGACTCTATTCCTCTTCTCTCAAATCTCATCGAGCTTTGGACAGATGGTGGACGCAGAAACGCACTGCGCCGGTAAACAGTGCTCAATAGAGCGCAGTTGCATTCCACGTGTGACACCTTCATTCCCACGGTACCCTAATAACCCAAGGGATTACTGACCGCTAAATCCGCAATGAGAGGACTAATATGCGCTCTATTGACGTACTCGCCTGCGTCTCCGCCTCCACCATCTGTCCATGTCTCGACGAGGTTCGGGAGAATACGAATAGAGTCATATTCCCCCTGAGATAGCCTTCTGGTTGGTTGTCGACAACATACCTTATGATTTTTATTGAATTCTTGTATTTTTTCTGTTATTTTTATGATTTTCGGTGCTGTGGAACAGTGTGGATAAGTAAAAAGGTAAGAGTTATACAGTGGAAACTGTCGATTATCGATTAATTGCTTCAGATCTTCATGACTGTCGAAAAAGGATCAGTCGCCGAGCTGATTCGATCTCAGAGTCGCGTTCGCCAATCGATGTAAAATGGAGGAGAATTTGACAATGTCCGCGATCAATCACAAAATCCAGTATGTTCCAAACAAAATGGACCAGCACAACAGAGACAATTTCAATCGATTGGTGGATGCAATCTGTCACACACGGAATCGACAACTGAGGATATGGCGTATGTTTTTGGATTTGGATCCTCAGGCTGCAATGCGTGTTCTTCTACATCGAGATGACATCATTGCCACATTCAAAGGAAGAGATGTTGTTCATGTAACCCAGTGTCAAAAAGTTATTGTCCTCAAGGTCAGTACTGCGAAGACTGCTGCCATTACAACTTACAACAAGGTTGCTTACATCCAACCTGAATCGATTGAAGTGGAACATTCAGCTGAAACAACGGATTGTCGCTTTATTACAAACTACATTTGGCAAGATGAGCATGGAAATTGGAAAGAAACGAATCAAACAAGAAACGTCACGAAGATTGAGGAATGTGGAATGCCGACATACGAAGCCAGACAGTTGATATTCACCGCTGGGGACATTTACGCTGGAGTAAAGGACTCGTCATTTCCCATGATGCTTGCGATGTCATTTGGTGCAAGTATACGATCACTTAAATACCAAAATCAACAGGAAATCCTGAGATCAATGACGTTTGGTTCCACAGATGGCTCAAGAACAATCAATGGTATTGGCACTACCGGAGAATATCTGTTCAACAACACCGTCAGCATCGTTGAAGGAGTTCACATTCAAGGAAGAAGAAGCTGAGAAGATCCAGAATAAATACAAATACATTTCAATAAACCTTTTTGTGATTTATTTGGTTTCATTGTGGTATAACAAAAATACTTTACAAACACAGATTGAGACATGGTATGAAAAGTTGAAATGATTACAGTATGTCTCCGACCTGTATTACTGTAGTTCTTGCGACACGGGACAAGGTGTGTGTATACAGTGCGTCCAATAATGATAGGACCCCCCTAGATTTTGGTGCTCCAGACAGAACCAGTACAGATACAAAAAATCTGTGCTGACCATTCGATTCAGGGTACAAAGAAACCCCAGGGGCCAAATTTTCATGATTCTATCACTTTTCTTAAAAGCGTATCCCCAAAAAGTCATTTTTTCAGCCGTCCAATAATGATAGGACCACCTCGAAAATCGAATTTTCAGTTGATTTTCAAGAAATATTTTTTCTCTGAAAACTTTTTAACTCGATCAAAACATACTATTCCTGTTATTTTTATATGATTCCATTATAGCTTTGTCGTTTTCAACCCCAAACACAAATGTTTACCACCTTCGAATTTTCACTCATCTGAAAAAATCACTGTTTCAGAACTTCGAGACGAGTATCTCTTATCATAGATTACGTATCATTCTGAAACTTTCCGGCAAAGTAAATCAAGTCATTCATGATAAAAATCAACAATGGATTTGCAAAAATATTCACTTTCTGAAAACTTATGCTCAGGATTCTCAAACCCATTTCGACCAAATTCCACTATTTTCAAAAAATGTGTCCAACAGATTACTTCTCGGATCAGACTGAAGAAACACTTTGAAAAATGTCAAAATAGTGCTAAAGTACAATGAAAATAAGTTTAGACACTTCCTCCATGTCTCGGACACATTTTTTGAAAATAGTGGAATTTGGTCGAAATGGGTTTGAGAATCCTGAGCATAAGTTTTCAGAAAGTGAATATTTTTGCAAATCCATTGTTGATTTTTATCATGAATGACTTGATTTACTTTGCCGGAAAGTTTCAGAATGATACGTAATCTATGATAAGAGATACTCGTCTCGAAGTTCTGAAACAGTGATTTTTTCAGATGAGTGAAAATTCGAAGGTGGTAAACATTTGTGTTTGGGGTTGAAAACGACAAAGCTATAATGGAATCATATAAAAATAACAGGAATAGTATGTTTTGATCGAGTTAAAAAGTTTTCAGAGAAAAAATATTTCTTGAAAATCAACTGAAAATTCGATTTTCGAGGTGGTCCTATCATTATTGGACGGCTGAAAAAATGACTTTTTGGTGGTACGGTAGAGTAAAAAATAGTAGATACATGAAAATTTGGCCCCTGGGGTTTCTTTGTACCCTGAATCGAATGGTCAGCACAGATTTTTCGTATCTGTACTGGTTCTGTCTGGAGCACCAAAATCTAGGGGGGTCCTATTATTATTGGACGCACTGTATATGATATGCGAACATTTTATGGATTTCTTCAATTTATCTATTCAATAATATAATATGGTAGAGGTTTTGGGTTTTAGATAGGTTTATTTGGAAAAAATAAAAATGGAAAGAAGGTCTAAAAAGATAACAGGAATCGTATTTATACTCGGATCTTCGATGGGTGGAGACTGCATCAGGTGCTCCAGGATTGTGCATCATGGGAGACTGTGGTATGAGAGAGTGTGTGGAGATCGGAGTCGGTCAGTGAGTGACGTTGATGGGGCATGAAGATCTGGAAGGATACTGTAGGATATTAGAAATGAGAGCGTGGGAGTGTTTTGATATCGACTCGCCTGTCATGGACAGAGACCCGGAAGTATCCGGGTACAAAGTCCGGGTGGCGTCTTGAAATACCTAAGGGATTACGGTACCACTTACAACATATTTCTTCAATGACGAATATTTGTTGTCTTCTTGACCGAATGGCCTCGAATCGATGTCTGCTTCTTCTTCAGGCAGAGAGTGCAATGTTGTTTGTCGTTACACTCTTTACACCAGAATTTGCCTTTGTACTCGCTCTTCCCGTGTGTTGGCTTGATTTGAAGACAATCTTTACAGGCTTTCTTCTGTTGGATAATCTTCAGTCGTTCTTGGACATCGGTTATCGTTCTGCACATGTTGGAGTACCGAGGCTTTTTACAGAGTATGCCCTCTGATCGTGGTTCGAAGAGAAGATGACGCGTAAGCCCCGGATCTTCTTGTACTCTGGAAACTTGAGGACGAATCGGCACTGCTGATCTTGAGTTGGAGCCCAAATAAAAGTTGCTCCGCCTCTCGTCGTGCATGATCCGTTCGAAAAACGGCATCCGGCCAGCATGGGGTTTCGCTTCCAAAGCGGGAGTAGACAGATGTTGGCATCATAAAACAGTTCGTCGTTTCCACGACTTGCGTTCCAGCGAAAATGTTGAACGCACTCGGCATTTGATGGCGTGTGCATTCTCCGTCTTGAAGATTCCACCTTTGTGTCGCAAATCTCCAAATTCGCACTCCTGGAACTAGTGGAGTTTACTTTGAGTACTCGCCCCCAGACCCCGTGAATTCGTCTTCATAAAAATTGGGCCTTCGTTGACAAAAACAAGACGGCGGTAGTTTTATAATGAAGTTCAAATTCTCACCTTCTAGTCCAAAAACTGCAGAATTATAATAATAGTTAGAATTCAATAAAAATAAGAAGATAGTTGTTTGACGGCTATTCAGTAAGCTGTCGAAAAGTCAGAATGACAAAAAATATTGCTTCGATATTATTTCTTCACGAGACACAGACTGTTAGAGAGGTCACTTGAAGCTGACCGCAAGGGAGAAGGTGACTCAGAAGTTGACACCGTCCCTTACACTTTGTCTCCAATATGTTTTTTTGTTTGATGTAATAATTCTGACTGTACGGATTGAAAATTGTACAGTTTTTTTTCAAAATCTTCAAAATCTCTAACCCATCTGAAAATAGAAGAATTTAAGGTCCCACCACGAACTACAGTAATCCTATTAATCTACTCATGAGTACACTTTTCTGAAAGCCCTCGACAAGCGGAACAAAGTGACATTAATTTTTTTTAACCCACGTTCTATATTCTATATGACCCCAATTTCTCGCTCTCCCTTCTCGCCAACCTGTTTCCGATATCATTCATCAATCTCTTCTATCTTTGTTTCTAACCGTCTGCGTCAAGCAGTCAGACCCCCAGGTAGTCGGGTGGGGATTCGTCATTCAACCTTCAAGATGGTTTACTGGATAACCGTCGAAAACAATTTTCTCCCTATTTTTATTAAATTCTAATTAAATATTTATTATTTTTGTGCTTTTTGGAGTTTTGTGAAATTGCAAATGTAAGTATTTTTTCAAGAGGATTCTTCTGGTTTAATCCGTATAACATTTTAGAATAACTTTCATATTTTCTGAGTTTAGCCAACACATACAGTAATGTTCATAATTTCTTTAACAACGTTCAGTTGAAAATGACCAACTTTGAGATGGTGTCCTGGTATCACGGATTGTCCTAGTAAGAAAATTTTTAATGGATCATACAAACCAAGAATAGATCTCTATTTTTGTAGTTGACAACTTTTTTGTACGAGCACTCCCTAGAAAGTTACGTATCTATCAAATCGATCAATTTCAGTGCAATTTTGAGCTGTCATCTTAAAGTGACCATAACTATCTAGGGAGTGTTCGTACAAAAAAGTTGTCAACCACAAAAACGGAGCTCTACTTTTGATCTGTACGGTTCATTAAAAATTTACATGGTCAGACAATTCCTGATACCATAACCCCCTCTCAAAATTGGACATTTTCAACTGAAAACGGCCTAAGTTGTAAGAGTTATGACCATTACTGTACATGAATTGTCAAAAAATAGGAAACATCTTATATTTTTCAAAAATTCTCAATTCTGAAATATTCAAAAAATACATATTTCCAGAGATCGGACCGGTAAAGGTCTCCCTGGCTCACGGCCCCATGATGTTCTACAGATCTTGCAAATTCTGTAAGTTTTGCTTTGTTTTATTGTAACAATGAGTCATTTCCTTTTCAGTCCAGTCAAGTTTGTACTTCTGTTGCAGTCCAGGAAACGAAGTGGCGAGTATGGTTGATTACTTTGCTGATCCGAACTCCTCGACAGGATCCAAAAACCTCAGATGGATGGGAACAAAGCCCCAAAGGAATCGGGACGATTACCCTCTAAATAGGGGTGGGATGTCATGGCGGACCGGAAGTACCACTGAACCGTCTTGCCATGCCGATTACTATAGTCCACCCGGATTGTAGTCTCTTTAGGGAAGACGGGAGGAAGGAGAGATGGAGATTTAGGGCGCAGTGAAAGTGAAGGTTGTTGAGGAGACAGTCGGGCCGCAAGCGCCGATCACGAGCGGTGACCGAGACCTTTTTATATCTGACTTTATATATCTGTGAGTAGTTTTTATAGAGATTCCAATATGTATTCGTTTTATGTAATCTTTACTAACCCAGTCATTAATAAAGTGACATCATCTTAAACCGTGTTCTGTTATGCCATGTATATGAAAAGACTGTAGGCATAGACCCCACCAAAGGTCTAGGCTACAGTAGGCACAGACTGGGAGATATATACCCAACCAAGGTACCTGTGACAGTATTACACGGTGTGACGTGAATTCTGGAGATGTGATGAGAAAGGATCTTACAGAAGGAAAAAGTGATTTTTTACATGTTAAAACTGAATAAACTGTTTGTAGTATGTTTTGTGTTTCAGGTATCCTCTTTTTTCACGATACAAATGTTTTCAAAACTTGATAAAATTTGGTATCCAATTTGCAGAAAATATGAAAACCGGCTCACTTTGAGGGCTTGTCACGATTCTACCTATAACCCAAGTTTGGCCAACTAATGATATGTTATAGTACAAGGTGACTTCGGGTGACTGCGGACATGTCACTTAAAGTTACAGTAACCGCTAAAAAGATATCATATTTCGCCTTTTTCAGTTGATAATGAGACCAACTTTGAGAGGGTGTTACGGTATCACAGATTGTCCTACAATGTAGATTATGTGTAAACCATACAGAACAAAGGAAGGGCTTGATTTTTGTAGTTGACAACTTTTTTGTACGGACACTCTCTAGCAAGTTACATCTCGACAAAGTAATTTCTCCCTTAAATCGACTCATTTCAGTGCAGAATAGTGCGATTTTTAAGCTGTTGACTTCAAATGACCATAACTCAGTAGGGAGTGTCCGTACAAAAAAGTTGTCAACTACAAAAATAAAGCCCTTCCTTTGTTCTGTATGGTTTATACATAATTTACTTTGTGCGACAATCTGTGATACCGTAACACCCTCTCAAAGTTGACCTCATTATCAACTGAAAAAGGCCAAATTGTATATCTAACTGCATTGTTCTGTAGATTGTCCCCAGTGTATTGTTCCTGCGAATAAAAAACATAAAATCAGTGAATTAAATTATTTATTAATACAACGTAGTGGTCTGTCTGTGGGAATCTCTCAATTGAGAAACCACTAGTCCAAACAACAAAAAAATTAAATGTTTTTGTGCTGCCCAAGAGCGATTTCCACTTCTATCCTCGACTGCGAATGGAAAAATGTAAGAGTTTTCAATTTTGATTATGGTTAAACATACCATGAATACTGGCTCGTCCCCGAAAATAAAAATCCTCTTCAAAATCGAAAATCCTCCACTCCACAAAAAGAATAACAGAAAAAAATAATAAAATTCTCAAAAAATCATCTAGAAATACTATAGAAATATTTGACAACCATTCCGGAAGGTTGTCTGATGAAGGCAATTATGCCAATCCATTGGAAAACTCCATTTTTATACCAAAAGGGGCGGAGCTTCTATAAATAGGGTCAAATAGATATGTAGGTAGTACAGAAGGGTACATGTCCTGGTTTCCGCGAACTTTTTTTTCGGTTTTCGGCGAAAAAAGGGGATGGATTCTTCTGTTATCTAGGTTTGACCGAATCTAGGACACTTTTTTTTAGGAACTGTGTTCAAAATAACATATCGAGAATTTTATGATCTTTTGGCCCGCGGAAACTCATTTCTGTGCAATTTTTTAGAAAATTTTCGGGAAAAAGCCAATTTTCGTAGCAAAAAACGTAGAATCGGCAAAGTTGTAGTAAAAATCGCATTCAAAAAACCGAGATTTTTCACTTTTTCAGGTCACAAGTAATGACCGAAGTGTCATATTGGAAAATCAGCTCGAAATTTTCGGAACTGAACTCAAAATTCTTCTTCGCGAGCTGTAACAACCCGGCACGGCTTCTGGAGCAGCACCATGACATTTGAATGCTTCGGGTATGGTTACCAGCGCCGTGTAGCCTTCGAAAATCGAAAAAATCGATTAAAATCGAGATGTTTCGCTCATTTTTCAGAAACGATGACACACTTCTTGCTCGGACCTCTTCGATACGTTGAGAACTGACGGCGACGAAGAAATTCTGAAAATAATAGACGGAGAAGAATTTGGAGTTCAATGTCGACTAACCGCATTTCTTGGAGTTGAAATCGTTTTTTTCCGCCGCTTCTTTTAGAATCTGAAAGTTGAAAAATCTATAAGAAATAATTTTTTACTGCTTATCGCGCTTTGTTCAATTTCAAGCGGAAAATTAACAAATTTCTGATGATTTTTTTGCTTAATCAGTACATTTAGAATACTTATTCTCAATTTTGAAATCAAAAACGCTAAAAACAAACGGCAAAAACAGCACGAACTAACTGAAATTGCTGTTCAGCGCTAAAATCTTCAGCGCTGTTTAGTGTTATAGTTCAGTTTTAGCGCTACCATCCAGAGTTATACATTTTTTAAGCTAATTTTCTTGAGTTTCTGTAGAAATTTGCTCTTCTTGATATCAATGCTTTTTTGATACTTGATCGATGCGCCGACAGCCGAAGTGGTTGATGGAAATCTGAAAATAGCTAACGGAGAAGAATTTTGAGCTCAGTTCCCACTAACCGCTTATTCTGGAGATAGAATAGTCGTATCGCTTCTTCGTTTGACATCTGAAAAAAGAGATTTGAGTGAAAAAACGAGGGAAAATCGAAGGAAAAGGAGGTTTTCGCTGCTGAACAGCGCTGAGCACAGATTTTCAAGTTTTATGCCAAAAATGTAAACCTTTTTTAATGGATTCAGTGTCAAAGCTTCCATTTTCGATATTTTCATTTAGATTTCAACAAAAAATCGAAAGGAAACGCAAGAAAAACTCCAAAATCACCGAAATTTTTGCGCTGTGGTTGATTAGCGCTGGTTAGCAGCGCTAAAATTTAGTGATAAACTGCACGCTGCGAAATTTCGGAGTGTCGTATCATTTTAGCGCTGCTAAACAGCGCTAAAATCTTCAGCGCTGTTTAGTGGATTCGTGTTGTATCTCTTGCGTTTCTTCGTTATTTTCAGCTCGTTTTTCAGAGTTTAGGAAAATAAAAAATGTCAAAATAGTGAATTTTTAGCTATATTCTCACCTTTTCATAAGTTTCACGCAGGAGTTGCATCGGCGCTGTTCAGCAGAATGCAAAAAACCGCGTTCTCTTCAATTTCCCCTACAAAATCCCTCCAAAATTATACTTTTTCAACTTTCAGGTATCACAAAAAGCGACGGAATGTACTATTTCAACTCCAGGAAATGCGGTTAGTCGGAATTGAACTCCAAATTCTTCTCCGCTAGTTCTTTTCAGAATTCCGTCGCTATCATCAGCTTTCGACGCAGCGAAAACTCCACAACAAAGACGCCGGCGTGTGGCAGATCACTTTTTTTAGTGCTTTTTCCGTATAAAACCGAGTTGCTCTTCAAAAACAATGAAAATTTCAGAAAATCGTGTTGGTATCGTTGGAAAGAAAGGCTCAGCAGCAGCGCTGATGCCAAGTTTATGCTATTTCGTTTCAAAATTAAGAGTTTGTGCTGAAAATATTTATTTTTATGTCGAATTCAGTGATTTTTAATCAATTTTTTTTTAGTTTTTCACACATTCCACACGTTTTGAAGCCTCACTATCAGTTTGGAGCTCGAAAACCAGCGATGAAAATTTTAGCGCTGAAGATTTTAGCGCTGCTTAACAGCGCTAAAAATCCGTACGACACTCCAAAATTACGGCGAAGCGTGCAGTTTATCACGAAATTTCAGCTCAAACTCCGCCCAAAATATGCAAATTTTTTCAGTTTTTGCCGCTTCCCGGTGCGATTTTTTGACTAAATAGAGTGAAAATAATTTAAAAAGACGTTTTAGCAATAAAAACAATATATTGCCACTAGTTTTTACGGATAAAACAAGAGTATTCTTGATTTTTTTCCCAAAACTGGTGGCTCTTCTCATTGTCGTGTTAAAACTAAAAATTTCCCCATTTTTTGTTACTTTTCGCTTTTAATCTCGATTTTCAGGCTCAAAATGAAACCGAGAACCTCCGACAGCTACGGAGTTCTCGCCCCGATCAAACCATTAAGCTACTTGACTGCCAAGGTAGTTGTTCACTATATGAATGCTAATAAGAGGTAAAAAATGAAAGATTTGAAGAAAAATATGAAATTTCTCCATTTCAGAATCTCTCTGACCACCAAATACCCGAATACATTCAAGAAAGGATTCGAAAGAGTTGGCTATCGTATCTCAAATCTGAAATTCGAGAAGTATAATATTCTAATCGATCACAAAATGTTTCCTAGCTACGACCCGCCTGTAAACAGACGCAATTTGAGCAGTATTCTCGGGGATCAAGTTCACTACGTGGATTGTCTCAGTGTCGGCGATCTGAATTCCGTTTCAAATATTCCGACTAATCTGAAATTGTCAGTTAGCAAAATGGTTCTTCGAGACGACACCACTCAAGTATTTCGCTGTATTCGATCAATTATTACCAGTTTTCCACTCGAGAAGATATTGATCTGTGTAGATAGTCCTGTCGATCCGGTATTCAACAACTGTATCACTCAAAACGATACGAAAGTATTGGCTCTCATTCTACCGAGACCTATTTTCGGAGAAGGTGAATGGGCTCAACCACTGATCAATCTAAAACATCCGAGTATTGAATTGAATGAGACGACAATCTCTATCAGTGATTTTATCCGAATTACAACTGATTGGATGAGTTCTCCACGTCCGATTGGTCATCAAATTGGATTTGTGACAAATGAATACATGCGGTATATTCAAGGAGTATGCGATTTTCAGAATCGCTATCTCAAAATATTCTCCAAAAGGTTAATTAGTGCCCTAATCACCTCCTCCCTCCTAATTAATACTTTCAGATCCGAATTCTTCCCATTCTGCTTACGTTTACCAGCTGGTCCTTCTGAATCTGAAATTGTCATCCATGTCGTGAAGTCTCCATACTACGAAAAGGAGCTCCGTCTTCACGATCGAATCCTTGGAATGCTGGTCATGCAAGTCGTCGAGAAGGGCTACTGCGAAAGAGTCTTCACTTAAATTCTCTAGTTTTCTGCACCCAATGCCTTGTTTTAATATTTTAAATAAATGTCGAAAGTTTAACACCAATTTGTTACACTAGTCATGTTCAGCACAAGCTAACTAAACAGCGCTGAAGATTTTAGCGCTGCTTAACAGCGCTAAAACCTGGTACGACACTCCAAAATCTCGCCGCGTGTATTAGTTTATCACGAAAGTTTAGCGCTGTTAAGCAGCGCTAATCCGCGGTTTCCAGCGAAAAATTTCGGTGTTTTTGCAGTTTCCTTCCGATTTTTGATGAGATCTATATGAAAATATCCAAATTAATACTAAATGCATTTAAAAAGTCGAGATTTTTGGCATAAAACTTGAAAATCTGTGATCAGCACTGTTTGGCAGTGAGAACCTATCTTTCTATCGATTTTTTTCTCGGAATTGCTTTTAAATTCTTATTTTATTGTTTTCAGATATCATACTACGAAGCGAAACACCGATTTCAGCACCAGGAACAGCGGTTAGTCGGAATTGAACTCAAAATTCTTCTCCGCTGGTTATTTTCAGATTTCCATCGGCTACTTCGGCTGTCGGCGCAGCTTATGGGCCTATTCTTGGCAAGCGAAAAACGTTTTTCGCTGGTTTTTTCTCGATTCACGGAACCAGAAAATCAGCGAAAAACTCTTCGCGCGCAGGCATTTTTTGCTGGAGTTTTCTCTTCCATTTTTGCAAATGTTAGGCCATTCACTTCGGGACCATTTCGTTTTAATCAGTGATCCTTTAACTGTCGATTTACGAGGAATTTTTTCAGAGCATCTTCATTATTTGTTGGACTTGGGAATATGATTTTTAGGGTTTTTTTTTGCAGTTTTTCGTTTATTTTCAGATTGTAAAAGAAAATGAGCAAGAGAGAGTACAATGTTTGGGATGACCATAGCTATGAGAAGTCTTCGAAAATGATTTTTCAAAATAAAAAACAAGGAAATGAAGATTACGAAGAAGAAGACGAGAATATGGATGACCAGTCGGTTAACGCAGCCTAACGGCTGCTCAACCTCCTTTTCTACACCACCCTTCTGGGTGTTACAGCGCCTGCGGCGCTTTTCTAATGGTTCATACCATCGAGGTTTCAAAATTCTCTTCTACTCCTGAATCGTATAACTTCTTCATTTGTTGGTAGTTTTTGTCACTAATTTTCAGATAAGGTTCCGACAAATTTTATCAAGTGAACATGTTTTTACTGAAGCTTAGGAATTCGGAAGACTTTTCTATTCACATCTTCAAAAAATGGACTTAAATTTTTTGACTGATCGGCGGCAATGCCGCCTCCCTCCCCATGAAGATGGAGACAAAAGTCTTATTGTAAACTATCATCAGTTTCTGACTCGGTGTTTGTGGGATTGTAATTTTTGAACACCGTCAAAGTTAGAACAACGGCGAGTGTTGGTGAACCGATAATATTAATTCTGAATGTTTGACTGTTCGGCGGCGATGCCGCCTCTCTCCCGAATCGAATTTTTTTTCTCATATAAACAGTAATCTTCTTTTTAGTCTGGTTTTATCCAAAAAGTTTTGTTTTCTGAATTTTCGACTGTTCGGCACTGAAGCCACCTCTCTTCTCTTTTCACAACTACTGGCCCAAACAAAACGGTCATCTTCTAATATTACTAACCCATCCGAAAATTATTTACTTTCCGAGAGACTTTATCTGTGTCAATAAGTTTCTGAAATTTTCTCAGAGTTTCGGCAAGATGAAAATCACCATCGGGAAGTACTCAGATTTCTTTCTATTCGGAGAGAAACGGATCAGTTGAATTTTATTTACCCTACACTTCAAAATCTGACTCGTCTTGTCCACATCCATCTGTTTATAGCAAAAAAACTGATCAAAGTTTGCAGAATAGATCTGACCTGTGACTTGTAATGCAAACGTTTCGAAACCTTACCAAAAATTGAAGAAATGAATTCATTTGAAGAATAAAACGTTTGTATAACTATTTTTCCCGTGAACTGCTAATTCCCTATTTTAGAAATAAAAGGCAATGAAAGGCTTGAAAACCACATTTTTTCAAGTTGTGACCTAGTTTAGAACTATTCTAACTTAAAAAATAGACGGGCATCATCCGCGACAAATTTCCAATCGATCTGTGTAAGTTTCATTGAAAACGGTTCAGTACAGAAGGCGCTAGAGTCGGCGACAAACGGACAGACAAACGGATCTGCTGAATATTATTAGTAAAGATGGGAGTAGTATAAAATCGAATTCTTCGAATTTTAAAATTCAATACCTAAAGGGAAGAAATGGATTTGAAGATTACGAAAGAGGATATGATATTATTGATGATGAGCGAAATGTGAATTCTTCGAAATTTAAAATTCAATATCTAAAGAAAAGGAAAGAGTTATCTGAAATTCGCGAAAGAAATTCGGAAATTCAAGAGAATTGTAAAGATGGTGATGTGACGCAACAAAAGAAGAATGGGAGAAAGTTGAAGCAGAAGGTGACTGATAAGTACACTGAGGTTGGTTTTTCCACATGTTTGAGTCACAAGTGAGAAAATGTATTCTTTAGTATCAATATGACGATGTCGTGTTTTTTATCGAGCTAGTTGAGCAGCATTCAGTTCTTTGGGACTCTTCGAGAACAAACTCTTGTCGTAAAGAAACCCAACGTAAACTGTTCGATCAGATTGAGGCCGCTTGTGGCAAGTTTATGCCAAGAGGAAAAAATGTGCACGGGACGAAATGCATTCGAAAGAAAAATAGTTATTTCCATACTTTTTCCAGGAGGAACAGCACAAAAGCTATGGAATGATCTGAAGAAAGACTACGTTGATAATAAAAAAAAAGTTCAAAAGGCGAAAAGTGGAGCCGGCGTCAGCGATTTGAATGATTTCCGCTTTGAAAAACATTTGAAATTTCTGGATTTAGCATTGGAAAAAAGATCTGTTAAGACGTAAGGAAGGGAATAAAGTTTTCAAGAAATGGATAGTTATTTTTCAGTGCTTATGTTTTCGGAGATGACGAAGATATAATCATTGAAAGTGATGATGAAGACGTTCAATGTGATGATGATTGTGAGAAGCCGGTGGTAGAAACGCCAAAAAGGAAATTAAATGTTTCTGAAAAATCCACGCCGAAATCCAGAAAAAGGGAAACCCCATACGACTTGCTCATGAAAAAGCTGGAGAAATCTGATGAAGCTATCGTGAAAGCCCTGGAAGATGTGAGAGAAGGGAATTGTTGCGACTCAGAAAGAATCTGTAAAACATTCCAAAAGCACGTTGAAAATTGGCCAGAAGTGGATAGATATTTAGCCGAATCCAGTGTCTTGCAGCACATCAAAACTTTGAAACTATCTGGACCTGAAGCTGTGCCGTCCAATTATCTCCATCAACCTCACCAACAACGAATGCGGCCACAGATGCAAATGCAGGAACAAAATCATTTTCGGCACCAACTGCACGTACCCCAGCATCAGAATTACTTCCCGAATACGTCACTCGATGAGGCCTCCTTGTCAAATCCACAGAACTACAATTCTCATCGCAACTACGATCCATTTGGAGATTCGATATTCGATATGAATTTGCAATAGTTGTTTCTTGAAGAAATCTGTTAATTTTTGTTTTCAATTTGATTTGTAGTTGAGATAAATAGTTAGTGAAAATGTTATGAATTGGCTAGCTCGCTTGCAGTTTCGGAAAATATTTCAAGCAATTTCTCATGCAAACAAGACATTCACAGCATCGGTTTCAGTGTAATGGCTCCAACTTCGAGCATGTTAGCTTGGCAAAAGAAGCAGAGTTCGATTGAAACTCTTTTGGAACTCTTGAGACAACGAATGAAACTCAAGAATGATATGTTGCAGTTGTTCTCAGATGAAATGAAGAAGAAGAAAACATTGAGAAAATCTAAAACAGCGACCTTCCGCTTTTTCAGTGCAAAAATCGATTTTTTGTTTCGTCGTGGAAAGATTTCTGTAATAGTCATTTAAAATTTAATAAAATGTTTGATTGTTGGGTTTCAGGAAGTAGTTGGCGTATCTTTTGAAACTTTTAACAAAGTTCTCAATCTTTGCAAGCAACGCACCAGCAAAATCGACAACAAGATCCGTGTAGCGATATTTCTCAAGTTCTGTAGAGAGGGTCAATCACAAAAGGCACTATCTAGAGACGTTGGCCTCAGTCAACCTACGGTTTCACGGATTGTTGTACAATGCATTAAAGATCTGAAAGATGTTGCTCGGGAATACATTAAATTCCCGAAAGAGAAGAACGAGTTGCGAGAAATGCAAGAAAAGTTTCTGAGAAGAAAGAACAATGCTGGAATTGAGTGTGGAGTGCCATGCATTGGAGTGTTGGATGGAAAGCACTGGAGAATCGATCGTCCTCCGCATACTGGATCACTTAATTACAACTACAAAGCGTTTTTCTCGTTCAATTCGCTTTTCCTGTGTGATGCGGACGGTCGAATTATCTTTGTGCAACTTTCCACTCTCGGTGTGAACTCTGACGCACAAATTTTTAATGATGGAACTTTGAGTCGATATCTCCAACGTGCTGCAAACACCCTTGGTCTCCGAATTCTTCCAAATTCTAATGTCATCATTCCATCTTTCTGTTTGGCAGACAACGGCTTTGGTCTCTCTAAGCACATCATGACACCTTATCGAGCGAATCAGCTTCGAAATTCCGATGACATCCGATTCAATGAGCTCATTTCGGCCACTCGTGTGAAAATCGAAAACGTCTTTGGGATTCTGTGCTCTAAATTCCAAGTATTCGCTAGAAATTTGCGTTTGGATCCGAAAAATTTTCGAGCTTTGATCATTGCGTGTTGTGTGATCCACAACATCTCCATTGGACAACTTCAAGCTCCACCGAAGAACTTCGAAGACGAACCTGTCGTTGCTGACCCATATCCGACAGCAGAAGCTCAAAGAACTGCTCTAAAAACATTCATGCTCTCTCGTTGAAACGTGTTCTTCTTTCATATCTTAACGATTTGTTAACTTCACTTATGAATTGTTTCTTTTTTAAATACAATGTTCCAGCTGTAAAATAATTAGACGCGAAAGGGCTAAACATACGGAAAACAACTCTAAAAACATGTTATCAAACTTTACAATCTGAAAATAAACGAAAAACTGCAAAAAAAAACCCTAAAAATCATATTCCCAAGTCCAACAAATAATGAAGATGCTCTGAAAAAATTCCTCGTAAATCGACAGTTAAAGGATCACTGATTAAAACGAAATGGTCCCGAAGTGAATGGCCTAACATTTGCAAAAATGGAAGAGAAAACTCCAGCAAAAAATGCCTGCGCGCGAAGAGTTTTTCGCTGATTTTCTGGTTCCGTGAATCGAGAAAAAACCAGCGAAAAACGTTTTTCGCTTGCCAAGAATAGGCCCATTACAGAATCGTCGTCGTCTAGTCTGCGGAAATTTAAGAAAATATAGCTAACAATTGAATAACAGCGTTCAGCAGAGCTGAAACTTGACTATTTTCTCCAAAAATATGCATTTTCTCGTCAGAATCGGATATTTTCAATGAAAATTTCATTTTTTTTCAGGACTTCACAGCACCCTGCACGAGGAATGCGTAAACCATTTTCAGTGAAGTTAGCCGTGGTGCGCGTTTGCATCATACTGTAATTTTACAACTGAGAGACGAAAATGTCGCCGGTTCGCATTGTTTTACTCAAAATTAGGCAATTTTTGCAAGATTTGCACACCATCAGATTGTAGAGAATGTCTTTCTCTACGAAAATATATAAAATTTATCGCGGAACATTGCGTATTCACTAAGATCAGCTCGTTTTCCTGAAGGCACCTTTTTCGAACCTACAAAAACTAGTTTTTCGAAAAGGAATTTCAGATTTTCCGTTGAAAAACTTTTTTTCAAGCTTGATTAGCAAGAAATCTAATCGAAAAAATGAAAGCTTCCCGTCAAAACTCGAAAAATCGGTCAAAAATCAAGAAAATATTTTTTTTACAAAAATGAGTTTTTTTGTTCAAATTATGTTTCTGATATGTCCCTCAGCCGGAAAAAGTCACAAACTGTTCAAATTCTCAGAATAAGTGGACTTTCTGATTAAATAAACGAGAGATCACACAAAAAGAAGAGACGCAGACTCGCACGCCAAATGCGCCTTCATTTTCACTGTAACAGCTTTTCAGTGTTGCGCATTCCTCGTGCAGGGTGCTGTGGGACTTCGAAGTTTTTTGAGCTCCGGGACATTTCATACCGTAATCTGCGTTATTAGCTTGTTCGCTGCGAGACCTAGGGCATTGATGTACTCTTCTACCTCCTCATATCGAAAACGAGCAATTCTATAGCTTTTCGAAAATTTAAAAGTTTCAAGATAATACGTTTCCGGCAGCTTGTGACGTACTGAAATCAGATGTTCCTGATGAAATCAACCGGAATCTCGGTTAATGACGAGAAACCACTCAAGCATGGAATTCGATTTGCAGATGTTTTTCATGGTTTTTTCTGTTTCGGGGGATGTGTTGCAAAAAGTAATCTTGGACAAACTTTTTTTCTTAAAATTTCCTAAAAATCCCTGAAACTGTCGTAATACACTTATTCGCGCTAAAACCTGGACAAAATTACAAAATTAAAGATTAGATTGTCCAGACCTTTCAGAAAAGTATAAACAAGCGTATTTACCGTTTAAAATGGATTTCAAATTTCATTTCAGCGCATTTTCAGCTTTCAGAAAAGTAGACATCCTATAAGTAGGGTCCCACCACGAAAACCCCCGTAATCTGGGTTACTGTAGTTTTCGTCGTGGGACCCTACCTATGGGACGATTACTTTTCTGAAAGCTCTCACCTTCCTTATTCTGAATATGTACTTTGTTTCAAAAACATTTTCAGCTTTTTTCGAGTTTTAGTCAAAACAAATGTTGCAAAACTCTCTTGAGAGTGTGTATCATATAAAAAACTAATCCCCAATTCAATTTCCTCTTGCTTCTTGCACAAAAAGAGAGAAAAGAGCACAGAATATAATTTCCTGTCCCTCCCCTCCTCCCCCTTCTCATCCCTTGTCACTTTCACATGTTTCTTCTTTTTTTGCTCCGTCCGTCCGTCATGCCTTCTCATACTCTATTATGCACCTCATACTTATTATAGAGAGGAGACATATAGATATGGCACATGTCCACACATGAAAAAGCTTAGCCGTTCTCATCGATTTCCCCCGTCTCTCTCTCTTTTTTTGAAAATGTTAGACACTCTTTGCTCATCTAATCCCTTTGGGGGATTTGGAGATAGAAGTTATCATTTATTTTTTCTTGCATATTTCATGTGACTAGCGATATCAAGAATAAAAAAAAGTTTAATTACCCTAATTAAAAAAGCGTCCATACAGGAGTGAGTTTTTTACCTAAAAGTGTGGAAATGCCTCTTCAAGGGTTTCGAAATGTTTGCAAAGGATATATTTTTCATGACTAGTCCAAGTAATTAACTTCATTTTGAAACAATAATTAGGTGAAACAGACAAAAATAGACTAAGGTACCGAATTTCTAAAATTAGACTCATTTTTGAGAAATATATCTGAAAATTTTGTAATCACCTAAATCATCCTGACAAGTATGATCTTGTATACTGTAGATACCGTAAAAACTGTAATAGAAGCACATGCGCCTCTATTTTTCAACCCTGGTTCGCAGATGCGCCTCTATTACAGGGGCGCTTCTAATAGAGGGTGCGCCTCTATTTTTCAACCTGTTCGTTCGATTATCTTCTCAATTTTTAAGTGAACAATTTTCAACGAAACTAACATTTTCTTGAACAAAATTACACGAAAATCCCCAAATCTGCAGTACTTTGAACGAAAAATAGGGTTTTAGTTGTGTTTTTTCACGAACTTCGATTAAGAATGACTGAAAACCAGGAAAAATATTCGAAACGTATTAAGAGGGCGCCTCTATTAGAGGGTGCGCCACTATTATTCAAACCGCTTTTTAAGGTGCGCCTCTATTAGAGGGGTGCCTCAAATAAAGGGGTGCTTCTATTACAGTTTTTACGGTAAATCTCACTACAACAACTTTAAGACTTGGATACTGTAGTTTTGACCAAATTTGGAGAATTTCGAAAATAATGAAAAACGTTTCTCATTTTTGTGAACAGTCCACTTGACTCAGCAGTATGCCCTATTTTCAGTATTTTCTCACAGTACTTTTCACAGTATCGGATTGCCTTTACAACTGGATTACTGTAGTTATGGTCATCACACCATGACTACTTTATAGTTCACCAGTAACTGTCGTAATCAGCTTCAATTTGAATCTAAAACCAACGGAATCGGATAAAAATAGTTAGAGTTACAGATTTTCGAAAAGTTGCGGAAAATCACTTTTCCGGTTCTCCTGACTTAGAATGAGCTTTGGTGGAACAGCTTTTTCCACGCGGCTGTGTAGTCCTCTCGGACAAGATTTTTGCTCAATTTCTATTTTTCCCACCTGGGTGTCCATTCGCAGAAACCTTCTTTTTTAAGAGAATTTTAAATTTCCGTGGTTTTGATGTGAAACCCTTAGAAAAATGACAAAAATGTAAATAAATATATCGGTCTTCGAATATCTCGACTCAAAAGTTCATAAAAAAGACGTCCCATTTTTTGTTCTTAACATTTTTTAACACAAATTCTTGTCGGTTTTCTAAATTAGTGTACTCGATTAGTAGAGCCTCACCTCTTTTCATCTTACCGCTCTTTGATGGTTCACCGTCCCTGTCCCTGTATCATCATCTATCTTTTCTCTATCATCTTGTTTCGTTAGAAGCTCCACCTCCATGTATTTTTTCAACTTGAAAATAAAATGTTCTTCTACTCGAATTCACTAATAATTTTGAGGTTTTTTACATAAAGTTTTATATCTCAGTTTTTTCCAAAAATCAACACAACTTTAACCATTTTAGGTGTTTTTTACAACAAAAAATACATGCAAAATTGTCTTCGTAAAAATGACATTTTAGTCCACCTTCTATTTCAAAAACCACATTCCGCTTAACTGTGGTTCTGCCGTTCTCATGAGCTCGGAGGAATCTGACGTACATAAATTCAGTCATGCATAACCTCTTCTCTCTCTTTTTTCCCACTTTTTAAAAAACAAGAATATTGCAAAAAGTGACCGATCAGATGGCTCTAGAACACTAATCCCCTATCAAATTTCCGGATTATCATGACACATTTTTGGATTCATCGCTACAATAAGTGTGAATTGGAGTTTGATTTTTTGAATTTTTTGACTTTGAGCTTTTGTTCAGAGAGAAGAAAAATCAAAATGGAATTTAAGAAATTTAAAAAAAAACGCATTTGCAATATTATAGAATCGGGAAATTGATATTGGGAGGATTAGGCTATTTTTGGAATAAATGAGGGAGAGAAGGGATTAAATGATCGGTCAATTATTATTTTTTTGCAATATTGGCTTCCCCTTTAAACGAGTAATATGATTGTGTAGATTTTCTCATTTATTCCGAGCCAAAAAACAATCCGTTCTGACGGAAATTAACTCATTTAGAGATTTTCGATATTTTCGAAATCTCAAAGTCTTCAAAACTTACATATTTGGCTCTTTTCACGTTGAAACTATGAATTTCAGATTCGCCTCGTCGAGAGCTTTCAGAAAAGTATAAACAAGCCTATATTCTGACGGACTTGGGTCTCGCCACGAAAACTACAGTAACCCAGACCGAGACTACGGTAGTTTTCGGGGTGGGACCCAACTTGCACCAAATATAGGCATGATTATACTTTTCTGAAAGCTCTTGGTGAGCTGAGTCTGACTGTCTAATTTTCGTAATAACTGAACCGCAAATGAGTGAGCTACAGTAGTTTAAATTTTTCGAGGCTTTTCGAAAAGTTTCGAAAATCTGTAACTTTCTTACTATTAGTTTTCAACCATTTTTCTTGAATTTCAGCTTGAAACACGCAGGATAACCTGGAGTTTTTGTGAAAAAAAATAATTTCTGTCAAATTCTCGAAGCTCTTGATTTTCTCTTATTTAACTGAATCCGTATCTTTTTTTTTTCAATTTTTTGTTTTTCAGACCTCTTCCAGAATTCAAATCATGATTCTTCTGTCCTCGTTCTTCACTATGTTTTCCTTATCCGTCACTATCATACTATTCGGCACGAATCCATTGAAACATCCAAAACGGACATCGTACAACCTGTCAGAAGATCTCGATGTTCCTGTGTATTGCCCATTCCTGATTATTTCATTATTCGGAGTGATCTGTTTGATCTACAGACATTTTATAATGAAAAAACCGGCGAAGAATGTGATGATCTACAAAAATCGTCTAAAAATCGGAGTGTTTTCTGTGTTCTTCTGCACAATTGCACAGCGATTCGCATGGTGTTATTTGAGGAAGAACTTTTTGGTACAGTTTAGAATTTTGGGATTTTGGATTAGGTTATTCAGAATCAGCGTGCCGAGAGCTTTCAGAAAAGTATAATCATGCCATAGGTAGGGTCCCACCACGAAAACTACAGTAACCCAGATTACGGTAGTTTTCGTAACAATGGGTTGACTATACTTTTCTGAAAGCTCTCGTCATACTGAATTTAATTCGGAGAGTTGTTTTGTCTGAAAATTGGATTTAGTGCTGATTTTGAATTTTTTGAAAAAAAAACATTTTTAACCATTGTAGAATCTAGTCCCACCTCTTTTCTTTATTGAAACTTGAAAAAATTCTGCGTGTTTTGAAGCAAAAATCAACCAAACGCGTCAGAAAATGACAAATTTACAGATTTTCGAAAATTTTCGAAAATCCATAAAATCAGTAAAACGGATGTAACTCACTTGTTTATGCTTCAAACTTAATAAAACTTGAAAATTACGATTTCGGTCGTCGAGAGCTTTCAGAAAAGTATAAACAAGCCTATATTTGGTGAGAGTTCGGTCCCACCACGAAAACTATCGTCTGGTTACTGTAGTTTTCGTGGTGGGACCCAACTGTCACCGAATATAGGCTTGTTTATACTTTTTTGAAAGCTCTCTGCTAGCTGAGTCTGACTGTCTAAGTTTCATAAAAATTGAACCACAAATGAGTGAGTTACGGTAGTTTCAATTTTTCGAAGTTTTTTGACGTTTCTCGAAAAGCTTCTAAAATCAATAACTTTCTTAGTTTTTGATCAGTTTTCTTGATTTTTAGCATAAAACACGCGGAATAATCTGAACTTTTTGTGAAAATCAATTCTGTTAAATATTTTCAGATCGGTGTCTCCCTATTATGCATCTCCGACGTCTTAACAATGATATTTTTCGTAACATTCATACTGGAAGGAACGTGTTCTTGTAAAATCAAATATCGACAATGGAAAGAATTTTTGGTGTTCATAATGGTGTTCTCAGTCATCACCACGTATACAATGTTGAATTTTATCGGGAGTTGGGTGAGTGGGTGGACATCCGGATAGTCAGACACACCCCTAATATAAAAATTACAGTATGATCTACTGGTCCATCTGTCGTGCAGTGTATCCATCTCCATTTGTATCATCGATATCCATGTGTTATCCTGCAATCAAATTCGAGTCAAAACGTCCGTTCAAATAAGAAATAATACGGCAAAACCACAAGAAAATCATTTGTTTTTAGGAGATTCTTTTATTGTTTGATTTTTGATATTTATTTTGGAAAAAAAATTGGTATCGTTTTGATCTACACAGAAATTGAGCGCATTTCAGATCAATTGACACTGAAAATTATGGTTTTCGGGACATCGAAACATCAAAAATAGACAAAGTTACAAGTTTTCTAAAAAATTCCGAATTTCCTTAAAATCACTAAAACTACTGTAACTCATTTATTTATGCTTCAGAACCAATGAAACTTCAAAATTAAGATTCAGCTGGTCAATAGCTTTCAGAAAAGTATAAACAAGCCTATCTGCGGTAACAGTTGGGTCCCACCACGAAATCTACAGTAACCCAACCCCAGACTACGGTAGTTTTCGCGGTGGGACCCAACTTGCTTAGAATATAGTCATGGTTATACTTTTTTGAAAGCTCTCGACGAGCTGAATCTGTTTGTCTAAATTGCATAAAAATTGACCCTCAAATTAGCGAGTTACAGCAATTTTAATTTTTCGAGATTTTTCGAAAAGTTTCGAAAATCTGCAACTTTCTTCGTTTATGACTAATTATTTGAACGATTCGAAATATTTGTGAGAAATTAATTGAACTTAGTGCTAATTTCAGCTATTTTACTCGTTTGTCAGGACTTATCTGGCGCACCTTTGACGCGGACAAAATCACGAAGTCTAGTAGAGCGCGTTTGCACACCACTTGAAAGGTTGAGTCGCCGCTCAGCTGAATTTTGTTTTAAAACGTGGACGAACGATAGGGAGTTGAATTTGTTTGAAAAATTTGAATTTCGCGCTAGTTTTATTGGAGCGCATATGCTTCATATGCATGGAATTTTTTTGACGCTGTGTAAGTCCCTTCAAAAAATAGAGAAATTTAAAAAAAAATTCCCCCTTTCAATCATAGTGATCAGAGAGCGAATTAAGTGTCTAAAAGGGAGAGAGAAAAAGAGGAAACGTGTTCTAATCACCCGGGAAGAAATAGTGTGGTGATCAGAGAGAGTCGAGAGAAAAGTGGACACCGCCCATGTTCGGGTTGTGTCGTGTTTCCGGTGATGGGAATAATGGAAAGGGGATTAGAGATGAAAGTTAACGGGTTGCTGCTGGAGGAATGGTCTTCTGCAGAGAGAAGCCAGGGTGTCTGGTTTCTTTTTTTACATTGAAACATCATACGGATCTTTGGAATATTATATAGTGATCGGCTATGCAACAGTGATCTACCGGAGATCAGGATCATTTACCATATACTGTATGCCAGCTAGTAAAAACATTTTCACAAGAAATTCAACCAATTTTACACAAGTTCCAACAAAAACCAGCTCAACAAGTTGAAAATTGACCAATTTACCAATTTTCGAAAATTTTCGAAAATTCCAAGTTTTATTTATTGATGTTATCCTGCTTGATTTTGTTCTCACAGAGCTGAATTTGTAATTTTTAGATTCAGCTCGTCGAGAGCTTTCAGAAAAGTATAAACACGCCTATGTTTTGTGCAAGTTGGGTCCCACCACGAAAACTACAGTAACCCAGATCGGTTTTCGTCGCGAGACCCAACTTGCACCAAACCTAGGCATGATTATACTTTTCTGAAAGCTTTCGACTAGCTGAGTCCAACTGTCTAAGTTTCATAAAAACTGAACCTCAACTGAGTGAGTTACGGTAGTTTTAAATTCTCGAAGTTTTTCGAAAAGTTTCGAAAATTCATATCTTTCTTAATTTTCAACCATTTTCCTTGATTTTTAGCTTAAAACACGCGGCACAATCTGAAATTTTTGTGAAAATTATCTTTTGAAATTTTTCGGCCTAAAAAAATCTCAGTCCCTTTTCCCCTTTCCCTCTTCCCACCGCCAAATGTCATTGTTATTCTGATCATCACCACCACTTCGTCCCTGTCTCCCAAATAAAAAAGTGATCAGCTATAATGTAACATATCGTTTTTATTTCTATTTTCATATATCATTTTTATTCTCGGTCCCCTCTCCCCTCTCACCTGACCACAGACCCCACCCAAAAAAGTTCCATCCGCACACTTGGAATTCCCCGAAAACTTCCCGCGGTGGTTGATCGTCGATCATCTTTCAGAAGACGTCGTCTTCAGAATACAAACATTGAAAAAATTACTGTAGGTAATGGCCGAACGGGCGTACTGTAGAGAGAGAGATGGGTGTGGTTGATGTGAGAGATGAGAGAGATGAGAGACGCAGAGAGAGGGGGGTTATCACAATTCATTTATCATAATGGATCGGATGGGAAGAACGGGACAGATTTGGAAGGGGAGAACATGGGCGTTGTCTCTTTTATATATGTGTTGACCTAGTCAGTTGGCTATATGACTTTTGGTTCTTCTTCCAGAGAATGTTGTACCATAGGTTACTGTAGGTCACATTATTATTTTTTTGATCTACAATTATTTATCCCAAACAGTCCAATCAATTCTCCACATTTTAAGCTTAAAACCAATAAAATCTGTTCAGAACTCACACAGTTACAGGTTTTCGAAACTTTTCGAAAAATTAAAAATTTCTGATTTTCAAAAAATTCGCTTCGGGGTAGCTCAGGTCACATGAATTTGATATTTTCAGAATCAGCTCATCGAGAGCTTCCAGAAAAGTATAAACAAGCCTATATTCGGTGGCAGTTGGGTCTCGCCGCGAAATCTACCCTAGGGTTACTGTAGTTTTCGTGGTGGGACCCAACTGTCACCGAATATAGGCTTGTTTGTACTTTTCTGAAAGCTCTCGACGAGAAAAATCTGAAAATATTATAATAAGTTCTGTTAAAACAAAATCGAGCAAGATATCATTGATAAAATAAATTGTGATTTTTCGAAAATTTTCGAAACTCTGTAACTCGGTCAATTTTCAACTTTTTGAGATGGTTTTTGTTGGAAATTGTGCGGAATTAGTTGAACTTTTAGTGAAAAATGAATTGGACCTGATTTCGAATAACAAACATTAGAAAAGTAGGTTGTTAAAATAAATTCTCACGTAGAACCGATTTTCGATTTTCAATTAAAACAGCCGAACCCAGCATTATATATGCAAATGTGCAACCATTTCAAACAGTTTTCAAAACAAACTTTTCTGGTTTTAGCAACTTTTGAAAATTTCCGAAATTTTGAATTTTTCTCAAAATATCAATTTTCCTGAAAACTTTCAAAAAGTCAATTTCACAATCTTAAAATTTACATTTTCACATTCTCCTCGTTCTGAGCTTTCAGAAAAGTATAATCATGTCTAGGTTTGGTACAAGTTGGGTCCCACCACGAAAACTACAGTACCCCTCCTTCAAAAATTTAAAGACGCATACCATTTCGTGGTGGGACCCAACTTTTACCGAATATAGGCATGATTATACTTTTCTGAAAGCTCTCGACTAGCTGCGTCTAACTGTCTAAGTTTCAAAAAGATTGAATCTCAAATGAGTGAGTTACAGTAGTTTGAACTTTTTGAGGTTTTTCGAAAATTTTCGAAATTCTGTAACATTCTTGATTTCCAATCATTTTTCTCGATTTTTAGCTTAAAACACGCGGCATAATTTGAAATTTCTGTCAAAAATTGATTCCAACTATCTAGTCTATCTTTCCCGCCCTGTTCCCCCATTTCATTTCTCCCATCCAAATCACGCGCCCATCCCATCCCAAAAGTATCCAAAAGGTGTCATAAATCTCCGAATGTCATCCATCAATTTATCACTCCTCCCCTCTCTCCGATATAATGGAAAATTAACGGTAATCAGTGTCTGCGGGGGTGATAAATCACTCACCAGGACAGTCTTAGACGATTTTGACACAGATTTTGTGAAAAAATTTAGAAAAAAAAACAAACAGGATACCTATTTTATTGATATTTTTTGTTTCAGAGATCATTCGGCTTAACTACTTAATTACTGGGCCACGCCCACTTTTGAATCATTACAATAATTATCAAGGTTGTCTTTTTAAATGACCCTGATTGGATAGTTACACCCTATCATGTTCTCTTTGTTCTCTGTTTTTCATATTTTCGTGGTGGGACCCATTTTTGGAACCTTGGCAACTGAAAATAGTTTTCCTAAAATCTCCTATATTGTGCCCATTTTAAACCAAAAAACCAACTGGAAATGTTGAAAATTGAGGGAGATACAGATTTTCGAAACTTTTCGAAAATTTCGAAACATTGAAACTGCTGTAACTTAGTCTGTTCGAGAGCGAAATTTGTGAAAGTTAGATACATAAATTTAATTTTTTGAGACCTTTCATATGAGTATAATCATGCCTAGGTTTGGTGATTTAAAAATTTTGGGTCCCACACCGAAATTCTGTGGGTTACTGTACATGAATATGTCTCAGACTTTTTTAATGAGTAATGTAGATTTTTCCAGTTATTCTGAGCCAAAAATTCATTGGTTCTGATGAAAATTGACAGGTTTAGAGATTTTCGAAAATTTCCGAAATTTTTCGAAAACTCAAATTCACTTATTTTGCTTTTTACAACATCTGCTGCGCTAAAACTAGAAATTTCAAATTCACCTCGTCGCGAGCTTTCAGAAAAGTATAATCATGCCCATATTCTGAACAAGTAGGGTCTCGCCACGAAAACACAAAACTGCGGTATGCGCCTTTAAAATGGGGTACTGTAGTTTTCGTGGCGAGACCCAACTTGCTCAGAATATAGGCTTGTTTATACTTTTCTGAAAGCTCTCGACGCGTTGAGTCTAGCTATGCCATTTTCAACAATCTGAGACTGCACCTGAAAATGTTACCACTCGCTGAAATTTCAAAAAAAAATGTTGTTGGACAAAAAGTTCAAAACCCTCCGCCTTTCCTTCCATTAGTTTTTCTTTTCACTCCACACTCATGTTCACCCGTTTTTCCAAGAAAAAGAACACAATGAGCAACGGGTACATAAAAAAAGAGAAACAAATAATAGAGACTCCCCTCCTCCTTTCCCCATCTGTTTGTCGTGCTCTTATCACTACAAACTGTGTGACAGAGACCACGGAAGATAAGAGAGAATCCTCCACCAACATTCCAATTTCGCAATTTTTTTCTGCTGACCTTTTTCTTAATTTTTGACAAATCAGCACATTCTTATCAGTTAGGTCTCTGTTCTTGGAATTATAGTTGAGAAAAAAAAATTAAATTCCAACTGATGTCAATTTCTCAAAAGTTGCAAGCAAATGGTAATAAACCGAAATTCTTGAATTTTTGTAGTTTGATCAATTTTAAGAATAAAATTTTGGATCAATTTTCTCAGGGGTTTCAATACCCAAATTCTAGTTATCACCATTGAGTTCAGCTCGTCGAGAGCTTCCAGAAAAGTATAATCATGCCTATATTTGGTGTAAGTTGGGTCCCGCCACGAAAACTACAGTACCCCAATTTAAAGGCGCATACCGTAGTTTTGTGTTTTCGTGGCGGGACCCAATTCGCTCAGAATATGGGCATGATTATACTTTTCTGAAAGCTCTCGAAGAGCAGAATCTGAAAATGATAGATTCAGTTTTGTTGTGACAGAATCATGAGAGATACATCGAAAAAATGAATTTTGAGTTTTCGAAAATTTTCGAAAATTTGTAATTTGGTCAGTTTTTACTTTTATGATATGGTTTTTGTTGGAATTTGCGTAGAATCGGTTGATTTTTTTGGGAAAAACATAGATGGGACCCGATTCAAGAACACAAAAATTAGGAATGTTCTTTTTAAAATATTATCTCATCTTAAGCCGTTGCTGATAGTTCCAGTAGTTCTTTTTTTTCTTACTTCAGTCAATCGTTTCAAAGTTTTTGCAGTGTTCGCACAAAAAAAGCAAATCGGGTCCCACCACGAAAACTACAGCACCCCTCCATCATTTGAAGGGACATACCGTAGTTCAGCTAGCGTCCCTTAGAAGAATTTTTTCTGCAAAAACCATTTATTTTGCTGCAAAAATTATCATATTTTCTAGTGTGAGCCACTCCCATAAAAGAGCACCGTCACTACAGTATACCCGTTTCTCTGAAAAATTCTGCCAGGCACGCCGTGTCACACCCTAAATACTTCCTCCCTAATACTTCTCCTCCATCTCCTTCTATCGACTGCTGTCATAAAATTCTAGAGAAAAAGAAGAAAAAAGAAACCAATAAAACGTCCTTTTCTCTCCACTACACACCTATAAACCCCTGTTTTAAACGATAAGCAGGTAATCAGTTTTGAATGAAATGAACTCTCTCTTTGCCATGACACAAATTCTTGTTGTTTGAACTGTTAGGGGACAGGAAGGGAAGTGGTGGGTGATAAGTTAATTAGGGATGAGGAAAATTTCAAAAAAATTTGAAAAATTTGAAAAAATGACGATAAAATCAGCTTAAAAACCACTTCATTTTAATTTTTCCTCATTTTACTTTTTATATTCACACTCAGCTCGCCGAGAGCTTTCAGAAAAGTATACACAAGCCTATATTCTGTGCGAGTTGGGTCTCACCACGAAATCACAAAACTACGGTATGCGCCTTTAAATTGGAGTACTGTAGTTTTCGTGGCGAGACCCAACTTGCTCTGAATATAGGCTTGTTTATACTTTTCTGAAAGCTGAAAACGAGGAGATTCTGAAAACCTTAAATTTAAGACTGTAAAACTGACTTTTTTGAAGAAAATTTTAGAAAATGTAAATTTTGAGAAAAAATTGATATTTCGGAAAATTTCAAAAGTGACAAAATTGACCAAAAACTGAAAAACTGTATCAAAAACTGTCTAATTTTTTGTACTGCTGATTTTTGGTACTTTTCGGTTTGCATAATCCTTAGGACTTGTATTTTCGTATCAGCTTCCTCCCTTCCTTCCAAAAAACTGTCATATCTCAAAATCTTTTTTTCCAATTTGAAAACTGTCAACTGCAAAAATATAGCCCTTGAAATTTTCTACAAGTTTCTAGTTTACTCCTTTTTGTTAGCTCCGCCCACTTTTGAGATATCAGTTTTTGAATTTTATGTTTCAGCCTTGACAGATAGCCTTCTCTGCACCATCTCTTTCACTTTAAAGATAATTATCTCAAAACCCGTAAACTGTATTAAAAATTTGTTTACAACAAACTTGTAGTGCTTAAAATTCTTCACAATTTCCTAATTGACTACTTGTTGCTTGCTCCGCTCACTTTTGAGATATCAAGCTTTCAATTTTTATATACTAATTTTTTGAAGAACAATTTTCAAACCCGAATATCTCAAAATCCAATTTTCCAATTCAAAAACTGTAAACTACTAAAATAAACTCCTTTAAATTCTCTACATTTTTGTAGTTGACAACTTTTTGTAAGCTCCGCCCACTTTTGAGATATCAGTCTCTGAATCTTAGATATTTTGACAGCTAGAGTCAGACAACCAGACGCTCTTGTTTCTCTGCGTCTCTTCTCATCAATTTTTTTTTCTTTTTTTTCTGCAAACAGGTGTCCTTTTCTTCTCCTCCCCCTCCGTCATCTCCTACCGCACCCTCTTATCTCAAAACCGCAGTCATTTTTCTTCTTCTCCATTCCATTCCGACGTCTTGTGTCTCCAGAAGAAGACGAAACCGCATCAACCACATCATCATCATTAGAAATCTTTCTTGTTCCCGTCCCCCCTCGTGTTCTGTGTATGTTTTCTATTTGTATGGTCGGGTGACTCCGCCCACTTTTCGGCGGGAGACGACAATCCCCCCCCTTCTCAGCGCCACACCCTGTTCTCTCTCTCTTCTCTCTCTTTCCTTTTCCCCTTTTTTTCCTTTTTCTGATGAAAATGAAGATGATGATTTCTACTTCTTGTGCGTCTCTTCTCTGTTTTACCCCACTTTTTTCTCGTTTGACACTGTTGAAAATAGGAAACTTTTGCTATTGAAAAATGTCTGTGTGTCAGTTTGTCCAGATGTCCAGATTCTCACTGAATCTGCAAAACGTGGAATTGAACAGTTTTGACAATTTTTGTTTGTCCGAGTTTTCGATTTGTTAGAGTGTGAAATTTCCATAATTTTTTGGTACCTCTGTCTGTGTGTCCGTTCTTCCGGATGTCCGGGATACCTCAAACTGTGACATTCTTTCGTTTTGTCTGTATGTGTGTCCGTTTGTCCAGATGTCCAGATTTTTCGATTTTTGGATTTTCACTGTTCAAGTATCAATCTGTGTCTGAAATGTACGGATGTTCCACTGTCTAAAAAAAAACGAAAAAAGTTGTAGAAATTTCGAAAAAAATAGAGATTTTTGCGGTTTTTGCCGGTTCACAGCTCAAAATTTTGGGTTCCGCTTGTCTATCTGTGTGTCTATTTGTCCGGATGTCCAGATTCTCCTGAATTTTGCATAACGTAAAATCAGGTTTTTTGTTGTAGTCATGCCTGTTCGTCTAGATGTCCGAAAGCCAAAAAAAAATTTTTAATGCAATTTTTCGGCAAATTTCTATCATTTTTCTGGTATTCTTGTCTGTGTGTCTGAAAATCCGAATGTCTGTCTGTGTGTCGGTGTGTCCAAACTCCTCTAAAACGTAGAATTCGCAATTTTGCTGTAGTAATGTTTGTTCGTCCTTTGATGTTCACAGCCACTCATTTTCTGACCATTTTGTGTTTTTAGCCTCATTTTCAGGAATTTTCTCTGAATTTCTTGTCCACTGTCTGTCTTTAATTCTGTTTGTCCGAATGTCCTCTCCATTATTTCTGTTCTCGACTACCCTCTCCCCATGCCACTCCGTATCATAGTTCCCATATATCACAACTATTTTTAGACACCCCTCCACCCGATAGATGTCCTTAAATCACCTGACTGGTTATTATGATCATCAACGTATCTTGTTGTGTAGAAACATCACTTTTGATAACTTCATTAGGATTAATACTCTGGACTATGACTCATCAAAAATCCGTCTGTGTGTCAGTTTGTCCCGAAAAATCAAAAAAAATTCAGTGTCTTTAGGGTTCGGGATGTCTCTGTCTGTCTGTCTGTGTGTCCGGATGTCTTCCCGCACACCAAAAACCACATTCCACTCCACCTCTATACTATATCTCGTACCCATAGCTGGCGTTCCGTCGACGCGTTTTTCTATTTCTTTTTCAAATCTTCTCTCTCCGAACACCTCTGCCACCTAAACTCATTTCGATTCGGTTCATTTCAACCATTTCTGAGTGTACCTCCCTTAACAAAGACACCTCTCTCGTACCGTCCGAAAGGTCACTACATTTCTTTGAAAAAAAATTTATTGGTGAAGGTAGAAGGCTTCATGATAGGCGTGTAGTAAGTAAGTCTTAGCGACTAGAAACCGTTTTTCTTAAATACGATGTGACCGTTAAGAGGGAAAAAGAAGAAGAAGAAGAAAAAGTGAAAAGAGTAGGAACTGAACTATGTCATTCATTACAGCACGGGCTACATAGTGTCGGTAGTTTCACGTTTTTGAGACTTTTCTCTTTTTCTCTTTTTCTTGTTTTTTCCTTGCTATCCGATTTTTTTCTCATTTTACTTCTTGTATTCACATTCAGCTCGTTGAGAGCTTTCAGAAAAGTATAAACATGCCTAGGTTTGGAGCAAGTTGGGTCTCGCCACGAAAACTACCGTAACCCAAAAAAAAGGACTACGGTAGTTTTCGTGGTGAGACCCGACTTGCTCAGAATATGGGCATGATTATACTTTTCTGAAAGCTCTCGACGAGCTGAATGTGAAAATGTTAATTTTAAGACTGTGAAACTGGATTTTTGAAAATTTTCAGAAAAAAAACGTATTTTTTGAGAAAAAACTTGAAATTTCGGAAATTTTAAAAAATTGCTAAAAACACAAAAATACGTTTCAAAATGACATTTTCTCGGTTTTTTTTTCAAAAATCTGTCTTTCTGTGTGTCTGTTTATCCTTATGTCCATTTCCTATTTTTACAAAGAAATAGGGTTCTATTAATGTCTGTCCGTGCGTCTGTTTGTCCTTTTTTCGAAAAAAATCTAGGAAAACGCTGAAAATCTGTCCGTCTGTGTGTCTGTTTGTCCGGATAACAATTTTTTTTCGAAATTGATTAAAAAACATCCTTGGTTTACTAAAATTTAGTCAACAATCCATACTTTTTCCGTGTCTGGCGCGCCTGCAGCGCGTTTTTTTGTAGTGTTTTTCTCACTATAATTTTCTCCTCAAGTGGGCGGTGGACGGGGAATCGGGGAGTTTTGAAATTTCCAGAATTTTCAAAATTTTAAAAATTTCCAAAATTTCCAAAATTTCCAAAATTTCCGACTTTTTTTCGGAACGTTTTTTTTCTGAATTTTCAGATTTTTGAGAAATTTTTTTCTCCATTTTTTACAACTTTCATTATCTCTACATATACATTTATATATCACATGATCTTCTTCTGCCTATCAAAATCTCCAATTCCTCCCCAATTCCCCCTTCTTACTGTTCCCGTTCTCAGCTGACAATCACTTTCTCACTCTCTTTCTCTCCGTCTCACTACCCATCCACACTCTCTCTGACTTCTCTGACTTCTCTGCGTCTCTCTCCACCCTCTCTCTCTCTCATTCAGTTCTTCCAAATCTATCGTTTCTTCCCCTCTCATTCTCATTTTGTCTTTTCTTTTTCGCTTATCAAGTTTTCTTTTTTCATTTTCTGCTGTGTTTTATCATCTTTCCTCCACATTTTTTTTCGTTCTTGTGTGTATACGCCCTTTTTTAGACTGATGGGGGGACGGTTTTTGAAATTTTTGAAACTTTTTTTGAACTGAAATCGGGATATTTGAAGTTTCGATACGAAAATGCTCCAATTCTTTGTGAAAAATGGAAATTTTCACTGAATTTTCACTGAAATTGTAGTTTTTGTGACGAGAAATATCATTTTTCGCTTTATTGTCTTCAGCAATCGTTTCGAACCTATGAAACTCGCTCTCGTCATTTTGATTTTATTTTTCACAAAAAATTCAAACTATTCTGCGTTTTTAAGCTAAAAATCATGAAAATCGGTGGAAAACTGAAAAAGTTTCAGATTTTCGAAACTTTACGAAAAATCACATAAATTTTAAACAAATGTAACTCACTCATTTGATGTTCATTTTTTGTGAAATTTAAACAGTCGGAATCGGCTAGGCGAGAGCTTTCAGAAAAGTATAAACAAGCCTATATTCGGTAATAGTTGGGTCCCACCACGAAAACTACAGTACCCCCCCAAATTTAAAGGCGCATGCATTGGTCGTTGGCTCCAAATCTAGGCATGATTATACTTTTCTGAAAGCTGAAAATGCCCTGATTTTGAATATTTCATCGAAAGTTTGTGTAATTTTGAAAATTTCGAAAAACATCTTATCAAGTTTTCAGACAAAAAATAATATTTTGGAATTTTTTCTTATTCTCAAAAAAAGTTTCATTTTGAAATCATGATTTCCAAACTCAGCTCGCTCTCAGCTTTCAGAAAACTATAAACACGCCATGGTAGGGTCACACCACGAAAACTACAGTACCCCTCCTTCAAAAATTTAAAGGCGCATACCGTACTTTTCGTGGTGAGACCCAAATTTTTCCGAATCCGGGCATGATTATACTTTTCTAAAAGCTCTCAACGAGGAGAATTCGAAAATGTCATTCTCAGTTTATTTTCCATGGGAAAATCCCATAATTTCTCCCATAATTGATATTTTCTTAGTATTCTTGATTTTCGTTAAGAAACCTAAGCTTTCCAGGACCGATTTTTATGCCTATTTCTCTTTGAAAACAGTGTCTGGCGCACCTTAGACGGGTTCTTCAGGTACTTCCTACTATTCATTTTTCAAATTTTTGTTGTCTGGCGCACCTTCGGCGCATTTTTGTAACTTGATTCCCTCCAATAAACGCAGACGTCTTTTTTCTTCTATTCATTTTTTTCTAAATTTTTTTTCCAGATGTTTGGGCCGGAAGGCTCTGGGCCAAAAACCAGCACTACATCCTCTTCCTCTTCCTCATCATCAAGTACGCTCCAATTCAATGCCACGTCATCAACAATGACGTCATCGGGAGGTGTGACCACCCTCCCGACGGTCACATCACGTGAACGTCTCGTACACATTCCAAACAAACCATTACTCTCAATTGACCCATCGGCACGAGCAGACTCTCATGTTTACCTATCGCCCTCTTTCATACAATCAGGTATGTTTCCAGGAGCACACGCCGGCTGGGGAGCAGGAGGTTGATGAAATTTTTATTTTATTTTTTGATCTACAACATATTTTTGTCGTTTTCCAGCCGCCTCCTCATCTGCATCTGAAAATGATGATGCTAACCAGCGGATACACGAAGCGACGAGAAGTTTCAATCAATTCGGGTCCCAAGTTTATGAGTCACTTCGAGAACTTTCCAAGAGTAACAACACGTATGAGAGGTTGAAGGCAAACACGTTGAGGAGGAAAATGGTGAGAATTTCAATAAAATATTTGGAATCAGCATGTCAAGACAGTTCAAAAAAGTATAAACATGCATAACTTTTTAAAAAAAATTTCAAATTTTTTCAAAAAAAGCTTTTTTTCTGAAAATCTAAAATTTTTAAATTTCCTCATTTTTTCAATGCGAGATTTGTAATCAGCTCGTTGAGAGCTTTCAGAAAAGTATAATCATGCCTATATTCGGAGCAAGTTGGGTTTCACCACGAAAACTACCGTAGTCTCGATCTGGGTTACTGTAGTTTTCGTGGTGGGATCCAACTTGCTTAGAATAGAGGCTTGTTCATACTTTTTTGAAAGCTCTCGGTGAGCTGAGTCGAACTGACTAAGTTTCATTGAAGTTTAAGCCCAAATGAATGAGTTACGGTAGTTCGAATTTTTGAAAAATTTCGAAAAGTTTCGAAAATCGGTAACTTGCTCAGTTTTTAACATTTTTTGCTTATTTTTAGCTTAAAAAGTGTGAAATTTTTTGAAAATTCTTTTAAAAATAGTTGGGACGAGATTCATCATGTTTTCAGTTGTCAAATTTTAGTAATTTCCCAATGTTTTCACTTTTAAGGACATTTTTTGGAATTTTCGAAAACTTTTAACTTTATTATTCACCCTCTCTCCTTCCTCTCCTTTTTTCTCATTCCCCAAAACCACAAAACCGCCGAATCGATTAATCAGAAGGCGTTAGAAGAAGAGAGAGGCGCGCCGATCCGGTCCCCCCCTCTCTGTCTCTCTGCGTCTCTCTTATCAATCACTCTCTCACTCTCTTTTTGTGTATTTGAAGAGAGACAACGCCCAAATGTTCTTTTCTCTTTTTCTCTCGCCGTCTCTTTTTTTCTTGCGAAACGGGCGGCCGCCATCAAGAAACGGACAGTAACCACACCCAAATATGGGGGAAAGAGAGATAAGAAAATAAAATGAAAAGGGGGGACTTATTGGGAAGGAGGGGTTAAAGGACATTACAAGGGGTACGGTAGAAAATGTGTTGAATTTGAAAACGAAAATTTGAATATTGTCAAAACTATTTTTCACAGAATCCTCGGAAAATTTTACACATTTTAAGGTAAAAATAAGCAGAAAATGTTGAAAACTGACCGAGTTACCGATTTTCGAAACTTTTCGAAAACTTGTAAAACACAAAATTTAGTGTAACTCTCTTATTTATAAACCAATTTCACAAAAGTTACAATAATAAGAATCAGCGTGTCGAGAGCTTTCAGAAAAGTATAAACAAGCCTATCTTCGGTGATAGTTGGGTCCCACCACGAAAACTACCGTAGTCTGGTGCTGGGATACTGTAGTTGTCGCGGTGGGACCCAACTTTCACCGAATATAGGCATGATTATACTTTTCTGAAAGCTCTCGACAAGCTGAGTCTGACTGTCTAAGTTTCATGAAAACTGAATTTCAAATGAACGAGTTACGGTAGTTTTAAAATATTTGTTATTTTCGAAAAGTTTCGAAAATCTGTAAATTTGTTCATTTTTAATATAATCATGAATTTTTTACTGCATTTGATAGAAAATAATCTAATCTATCTTTGAAAAACACAGAAAAATACTAAAAACCACTAAAAATATTTCCAGAGATTCGAAGAAGACAGCGGAACGGCCACCTCAAGTTCATCGTCCGTATTCGATAGACATGCCGAGTTCTCTGCCTTTACTCCCTACCGTAATACTGCTTTCGACTCAACACAAAGCCTCTTCCAACCATCGACGTCTTCTATGAACGACCGTCTGGAACAATATCGAAATGACTTTTTTGCGGAGAGTGAGAGTGAGTTTTTGAAGGGTTCTGGGTATCGGGTTTTTATCTACAGTAACCCAGGCAAGAGCCTTATAGTCATGTGCCTGGGCTACTGTGTATAACTACAGTAACACAGGCGGCACTCATTCCAATTTCAAAATTTTGAAATTAGTTCCGCCAATAACTCATAGTTCATTCATGACTTCCCCCATTTTTTTTATCAGTGAACACGCCTAAATACCGTAACCTTATCATTTTCATCAACATAAAAACATTACTACAAAAATTTGCAGAATCACTAATGTCACTTTCCGGATTCAACACACCCACCACCGCCCTCGGCGCCGCGTTTCAAGATATGAATATGAAGAGTGAGTTTTGGGGGGTACTGTAATATTTTCAGGTGGAGTCTTTGAAATTTGAAAATAGCATGGCTAGATTCAGCGCGTCGAGAGCTTTCAGAAAAGTATAATCATGCCTTGGTTTGGTGCAAGTCGGGTCCCACCACGAAAGCTACCGTACTCTGGGTCTGGGTTACTGTAGTTTTCGCGGTGGGACCCAATCATTATAGAATATAGGCATGTTTATTCTTTTCTGAAAGCTCTCGACAAGATAAATTGGACTAAATTTGTATCAACAATTTTAAAGCAAAACTGTCGGAGTTACGTTGACTTTTGTGAAATTCAGATATTTTGAACATGTTTTTGGCTGTAACTCGCTCAGATTCACTCCGATTTTTTAGAAACATATAGCATTGAAATCAGCGTTTGCAGAGCTTACAGAAAAGTATAAACAAGCCTATGTTCTGAGCAAGTTGGGTCCCACCACGAAAACTAGAGATCGGGTTACTGTAGTTTTCGTGGTGTGACCCGACTCGCACCAAACCGGGGCATGTTTATACTTTTCTGAAAGCTCTTGACGCGCTGAGTCCAACTGTTTAAGTTCCATAAAATTTGAGCTCCAAACGAATGAGTTATCGTAGTTACAATTTTTCGATATTTTCGAAAAGTTTCGAAATTCTGTAACTTTCTCAGTTTTTGACCGATTTCCTTGATTTTTGGCTAAAAATGCGCGGAATAATCTGAATTTTTAATAAAAATCAATTCAGGCGCCTTCGCACCAGTCCGCCGACCTGCTACACTGGATATCCGACGTGGTGCAACTGGACATTACATCAATGACATTCTGAGAGAAGAACCATCGACTTCTAGAGATTTTGACCGTCTGAATGTTGTCAGAAATGTTCCAATTAAGTTGATCCAATCGAATTCGAATTTCGACAACGCTTCGTCGAGTTCTGGGGATTCTGGACATCAGGCGAACGATGATCATGAGAGTATTATTGTGGAGGACGCTGATATGGATAGTCCAACAAGTCCATTGGTTAAGAAATCGGCGAGAGGCTTTGATTTGAGAGGTTAGCGAGTATCATTTTCAGAATCTGCGCGCTGAGAGCTTTCAAAAAAGTATAATCATGCCATGCTAGGGTCCTACCACGAAAACTACAGTAGTCCTTTTGTTGGGTTACGGTAGTTTTCGCGGTGAGACCCTAGTAGGGCATGATTATACTTTTCTGAAAGCTCTTGACAAGCTGATTCTAATTAATTTAACTTTTGAAAAATTGGATCACAAACAAGTGAGTTACGCTAGATTTTGTGTTTTTCAAGTTTTCGGAAAATTTCGAAAATTCTGTAACCATGTCAGTTTTCAACAATTTTTGCTTATTTTCAGATTGACATGTGTGGAAATTTTATGGAGATTCTGTGAAGAATAGTTTTAACAAGATTTATGATGGTTTCGGTTCTCAAATTTCGATTTTGAAAACTGCTTTCGCCAAAAATTCGAAGTTCAATGGTTTTTATCAGAAACTAATGTCAGAATCGCAATCAGCGTGCCAAGACGGTCTAGAAAAGTATAAACAAGCGTATATTCGGTGACAGTTGGGTCCCACCACGAAAACTACCGTAGTCTTCTTGTTTGGGTTACTGTAGTTTTCGTGGTGGGACACAATCTGCTCAGAACATAGGCATGATTATACTTTTCTGAAAGCCCTTGACCAGCTGAATTCAAAAATATACAGTTCATGAGGCATGACGTAAAACCTATCTAGATACAGTAGGATTCTCAATTTTAAAAGTTTCGAAAAGTTTCGAAATTCTGTAACTTTCTTAGTTTTCCGCCGATTTTTTTGGTTTTTAGCTTAAAAGAAGCGGAATAATTTTCATTTTTTATTAAAATTTTTCCAGACGACCCTCTGACTATCAACGTAGAAGGAAGTGTCTCCTCGACCTCCGACCTCCCCAGTTCCATCTCCTCCTCCGCCAACTCGTTCGTCTATCATCACAACTTTGATCCTTTAGAATATCAACGTAAAATGCTCGAGGAGCTCACGACGAACGCTTGTCTCGCCTCAATCTCCGGTGACCCGTCGAAGATTCAGGAGCAACTGGACGCCGTGCGGAAAACAATGGGGGAACTTCAACAACACATCGCCGAGGCTCAAGGAGATCTCGAGATGAGACGGAGCTCTTCATCGAATCTCCACGTGGATTTGGATGAAACCAATTCGAATTGTGAGCCCAGTCCGAGCTCATCGTATAACGATTCGGAGATGAATTCGATGAAGAGATTACATCATTGTACACATCCGAGTTGTGGGAAAGTCTATACGAAGAGCAGTCATTTGAAAGCACATTTTAGGACTCATACTGGTGAGTGGGTGAGGACATCTGGATGGACAGAGAGACAGACAGACAGACAGACAAAAGTCGAACTAAATCGGGTTGAGTGACCTGAAAAACAGAAAATTTGAAAGAAATGGACATCCGGACGCTTGAGACACACAGACAGACAGGTAGAACTCAAAATCTTGGGCTGTGCACTGGCAAAAATACGCAAAATTCCCTTTTTTCGTGGCAATTTTGAACTTTTTTTTGTTTTTTGGTACAGGACATCCGGACACACCGACAGACAGACAGAGAGACAGACGAATTTTTCAATTTTGACGATTCCAGACATCCGGACAAACTGACACACAGACAGATGAGATAAAAAAAAGTTGAACATTTCCAAACCTTCAAATCTCGGTTTTCTGAATTTTCTGTTTTTCGGGATATCCGGACATCAGGACGTTCGAGACACACAGACAGACACTTGGGAATTCAGATACTTGAAAATGCGGACATCTGGACTATTTGACACACAGACATACAGCAAAAAAACTTTAAAAAACACATTTTTCAGGCAATTTCTGAAGTTTTTTCGTATTTTGATACAGTAGGACATCCGGACATTTCAGACACACAGACAGACATCTGGACATCCGGACACACCGACAGGCAGACGAATGTTTCAATTTTCGCGATTTGAGACATCTCGAACACTAGAAACGCCATTTTTTGATTTTTCGGGGCAAACTGACACACAGACCGATACTTGAGTAGTCGAAACCTCAAAATATGCATTCCGGACATCCGGACACATAGACACACAGACAGACAGACAGGCAGACATACAGACAGACAGGAACTAAAAGTTTAGGCTCTTAGTGATCGCAATTTTCACCAATTTTTTGGATTTTGAGAAATCCGGACATCCGACAGACAGACAGACACTGTCCTCCATCAATTGATTCTCAACTTTTTAATATTTCAGGCGAAAAACCATACGAGTGCAGTTGGCCGGGATGTGACTGGCGATTCGCCAGATCCGATGAGCTGACAAGGCATTACAGAAAACATACGGGTAAGAGCGTGAAGTTTTTGGTTTTTGGGGAAATGAGTATGATTTTTGGATTCAGGAGATTGAAACGGTCCAGAAAAGTATAAACACGCATAACTTTTGAAAAAAATATTTCAAAATTTTTTCTGAAAATCTGAAATTGAGATTTTTATCGAATGTTTCAATTTTTTCCTTTTTTCAATACGATATTTGTGATCAGCGCGTTTTTGGCTTTCAGAAAAGTATAATCATGCCATATCTAGGGTCCCACCACGAAAACTACAGTAACCCAAACCGAGACTACTGTAGTTTTCGTGGCAGGACCCAACTTGCACCGAATATGGGCATGATTATACTTTTCTGAAAGCTCTCAATCTCCTGAATCTGAATATTCTGTTTTCAAACTACAGTAACCCTAACCATTTTTTTAATTTCCAGGAGACCGCCCATTCAAATGCAACCAATGTTCCCGCGCATTCTCACGAAGTGATCATTTGTCTCTCCATATGAAACGACATTTCTGAAAATCGTCTGAAAATCTTCTGAAATTTTGAATCATAGAATTTGAACCCTGCCCACAATCATTACGGGTGTCCACTCATATCCGGTGCTTTTTCTTTGTCTCTGAACTTTTTTTTCTCACATTTTTTTGTTTCTCGAGTTGTTTCTCTCCTCATCCAGTCACGTGTCATTCGTGACGTCTTCTCAATTTTCTTCACTCTTATCCTGACGAAACTTGTATTTTCTCTCTTGGAATACGGTCATACTTTCTCTCCCGAGTTCATATTTCAATAAAAATTATTACATCTGGTTTTATTTTTCCCAAAAAATTCAGAAAATTCTACACATTTTAAGCTAAAAAACGACCAAAAATAACAAAAACTAACAAAGTGACAGATTTTCGAAACTTTTCGAAAATCACAAAAAACTTTATAACTACCGTAACTCGCTAATTTTTCAGTCAACTTTCATAAAACTTACAGAAATAGCTTCCTCACGTCGATACCTTCAATATGAGTATAATCATGCCTAGGTTTGGAGCCAGCGACTACTGTATGCGTCTTTAAATTGGGGGGTACTGTAGTTTTCGTGGTGGGACCCAACTTGCACCAAACCTGGGCATGATTATACTTTTCTGAAAGCCCTCGACGAGCTGAATTCAAAAATATTAAATTCATGAGGCTTGATGTAATACCAAAAAAAACCGTAGGTCTTTCAATTTGGGATTTTTCGAAAAGTTTCGAAAATCTGTAACTTTTTTAGTTTCCAACCATTTTCTTTGGTTTTTAGCTTAAAATGTGCAGAATTTTCAGGACTACCAAGTTACAAATGTGTTTTTTATAAAAATCAAACTGTTTCATACAATAAATACATAAGTCACACAAATTTACACTCTTCCATTCTGCGGATTTTTATTAAAAGTCGGTGCCATCAGAAGTTTTCCAGCGACGAATAGACTGCCCACTATCACAACGATTCCGACGATTCCGAAGATCACTCTGGAAAATCAATGGGTCTGTCCGTAGATAAGTTTGTCCGGATCTCCAAATTTTCCAGATTTTTATATTTCGACTGTTCAGATATCAGTCTGTGTGTCAGTTTGTCCCGAAAATTAAAAAAATCACGTTTCTAGGGTTCAGGATGTCTCGAAGGACCAAAATTGATTCATTCGTCTGTCTTTCTGTCTGTCGGTGTGTCCGAATTTCCGGATGTCTCTCTGTTGGTGTCTCCGAGTGCCTGGATGTCTTACTGTATCAAAATATGAAAAACTTCAGAAATTTCGAAAAAAAAACGTTTTTTTGCGGTTTTTTGCTGTCTGTCTGTGTGTCGATGTGTCTGGAAGTTCATACGTTCAAATTTTTCAGGATTTTACCATTCTCAATTGTGCTACTGTTTCAAAATACGAAAAAACTTTAAAATTGCAAAAATAGATGTTTTTGGATTCCCCTTGTCTGTCTGTGTGTCTAAAGCGTCCGGATGAAACGCGTCAACAGCGCGCCAGTTGTTTTATATTTCCAAATGTCTATACAGTACTCCTGGCCCATTTTTTAGGCCGAAAAACTATTTTTTTGGAAAAATAAGTGAGAATCCATCACTTGACCTAATCCATCCCCTCGGTGCCTAACCAAGTGTGACTCATAATAGGATTATTTTTTTCTTTTTTTGAAATTCAGATTCTGATACTTCAGAAAACTCCAGGAAACTTTTATTCTTGACGGATATGCTAAAAATCGCTGCACTTCCCGTTATCCGGACTCAAAACGAGCCTAGGTGGAAGAGTTTTTTTCGCGCGCTCTCGTGTAGTCCTCTCGGACAAGATTACTTTTTCAATTTCAAATTGTCTAAAATCTGAAACACTTACATCGCCCATGTCTCGAAATGGAAGCAACACTGGAACGGGTTATCGTCACAGCACGAGTAGTAGTGGATGAACGAGTCGGTTGGGCAGCTGAAATTTATTTTTCTGGATTTTTTTGGTCTAATTTTTTTATTCCATGTTCCTTTCGTTTAATTGTTCCATTTTTTGGGGGTTTTCAGCTGAAATTACCAAAAAATTCTCTTGAAACCGGAAAAATGGCTCAACGATGACTCAATATCTCATGTTCGAGTCATTTTCCCGTTTTTCAGCGGATTTTTCATTCTGGAGTGCCTTTGACGCGTTTTCTGTGCTGAGGGAAGAAAAACTTGAGACTGGCGCACCTTGGTCGCGATTTTCAATTTCAAAATGATGAAATAAGAAAACTGGGGCGCTTTAGCCGCGTTTTCAAAGTTACGCAACCAATGGAAGTTATTATATAACAGGACAGGATAGCTATCCCGTTCTGGGTCGGTGGGCAGCCGCTATTTTTAATACGGGAGGGCGGAAGGGAGGGTAATTATTGAATTACTCGGAATTTTTCAAGTCTTGAAAAAGAACACTCCGAAATCCTAATTGAATATTTTGCGCGAAATTTCGAAAATGTCTAGAAAAACTAGGAAACCACAAACAAAAAAATTAATTTTTGCAAATCCCCGAAAAACTTTTTTTCAACTGTAGTTTTTGAGAAAAGAAGTTTTAAATTGACGAATTTAAGTAGTGAAACTGTGAATTTTGTGATATAAAGTACTTAAAAACGGGCTTGTCAAAAATAGGGCCGAGAATATTTTTTTGGCCCCTCTAATGTCGGTTTATAGAAAAACTCAAGACACATCTTTTGGTACATTTTTTGACTAATTTGGAGCATTTTTTGATGAATTATGATGATTTTCCCGAGAGCGCCACTTTTGACTTCTGGAGCTGTGGCACGATGCTCAGAAAGTAGAATGCCGATTCAACATAGTTTTTTGTTTATTTGAATGTTTTCCAACATTTTGACATCAAAAACTCAATAACTCCAAGAGAAAAATAAAAAGTTTTTTTCCGGATTTTCAAATCAAGATTGGGAAAAATCGATTATTGAAAAAAATCAAAACTGAAACTTTTTCAAAAAACGTATTTTCTCATTACTGGATATTTCAGCTACATTTCAAAAAAAAGTTTATTCAAAACGGACTTGTTTCAGCTGAGATACATATGAAAGTATGGAGGTGTACTCACCCATGATCGCTACTGTATGTTATATCCTCAGAAGAATTTGTGAAAAAAATCGGTTTTTTTATTTTGACATGGTTTCGAAATGTCCCAGTTTGACATGGAATAACCACACAAATTTGTCTCCCTTTTTCAAAAAAAAGCATTTTAATTGCTGTTGTTGTGTTATAGATGTCTGGTGTGATGAAAACCAATTCAGTGAACCATGAATTCTACACAAATATCTGTGTGGGAAAATATGCCCGGGTCACAATACGAAAATTTGTATTTTTCGGACAGTTTTTTTTGAAAAAAGTCGAATTTTCAACTATGTTTTTAATACCTATTTTTGATAAAAAATTGTGCACATTTTTGCCCTGTGATAATAGTCAGAATCCTTGAAAAACTCCTAAACCTCCTATTTATCAATATTTTTGGGCTTGGGCTAAAACTCTGAAAACAAGGTAAAATTCCAAAATGATGGCGAGGGAAGAACTGGTATACACATATTATTCGGCACATTTTGAAATTTATTCGCAATTTCTAAAAATCCGTTGAAATTCTATTGAAATTTTGAAAAACGTTTACTTTTAGCTAAAAATCCGTTTTCTTTTAGATTCTTCTACCCGGAATGTTTTTTTCATAAATTCAAAAATAATATAAAATTTGGACTCACTCCTCTCCAACCTGTCCCAATCCCATGGGCATCATGGGACTCATGAATGGACATGACCATACGGAAGGGGTACTGTACACAACAGATCCATGGAAACTGAGGATAAGGAGAACGACGACTTTCAGCATATCTCAAAATGGAAAGTATTATAAAAGGGATAAAGAGGAGACACCACAAAAATAGAAAATGTGATGATGACACAACACACCGGGGGTATTGCGTAAAAAAGAGAGTGAATTCGTCGTTTCAGTTGATCGACTCTCTCCTACCAGATATCCGGTTATTTCCCCTCCCCAGTTAGTTTCGGAAGGGACGATTAAGTGGGCGGAGTCGGGATTCGGTGGCGAGGGAGAGAGACATGGTTATTGTGTTGTGTTGATGGTTATGTATTTGTATTTGGAAATAGGGTGGTGGACTGGATTTTTAGAAGAAGAAGAGACTAGGAAGATTTTAAGTTTTGAAAAATGAAATGGAAAAATTTGGAGAGAGAGAGAACGGTAGAGAACATCTCAACCAGAGCTGTGTAAAAAATTTTCGGTTTTTTTCGGTAGTTTTCGAAGAATTTCAGCAGATAGCAAATGGTCAAAATTCCAAACCGGTCAGTTTTGGGGCCGAACTTTTTGTTTTTGGACTTTTCGGCTCCCTCCTTCCCTTGACATTATTCTTAAATTTGAACTTACTTTCAGTTTTTTTTAGAGCGCATTTGCATTTTATGTTTATGCCACATCGTGTTTTTCTCTATAGTTATACTGAACAAATAAAAGTATTTTCCCACCCTGAATTTTGGCAAAATAAGGAAAATTACAATCTTCTAGAAAAGCATAACTACAGTAACCTGGGGTACGGTAATTTCTGTTTTAGGACACCACACTTTATAACTTTCTGAAAGATCTTTACGTGCTGAATTCGATTTTCATTTTTAATTTTAATTTTGACGTCATTTCTTTACGCATACCTTCGGGAATATTGAAACAGTTTCAAGTCCTCCTGCACAAAACTCAGAAAGCAAAATCTTCAACAAGTCGGATTGGAATATACAATATTTATTAACAATAAAATTTATTTATGAAAAATAAAAAAACTAAATTTTAACAAGTTTTCTCTTTCGATCTCCTTGGCTTGTTGTGATGTGATCGGCTCCAGTAGCGGCTTCTGCAACAGTGTAAACCTTCCAAAGCGTCCTCCTTGAATGGTGCAATCGAATCGTCCTCTCTCTGCTTTCATGTTGGCCAGATTACGCCACGTTTTTTGTTCCACATCGTACTCCTCCACACTTCTCAGACACTCTCCGCGATCGTATCCTCCTGAAATCGAATTATTCGAAGTTTAATTGAAAAAATATCTGTCATGTCCGTTTCATTCCGGAAATATCATAGAAAAACTCACCACATACGAAGATTTTGTCATTCAAGAAGGATACACCTAGCTCATGCACTCCAGCGGTTTTTGATGCTTTCCAATGCAGGTAATCAGCCACGAGAGAAGAGCAGCTTTTTGGGAATCCACCCAGTGTTGAGCTGAATTTCAGATTAGTTAGCTATAACATTTTAGAGTATTCATGAACTTACGAGCTGTGCGATGAGTGGAAATCAATCTTGCCTCAATCGTGTCCTGTGGATCGGACTCATCAGTTCTTGCCGACTCTTGGGCATACGAGACGCATTCAAGCAAACTGGCACTGCTCCATTCACTCTGTGCTGCACAGCCGTGTTGCTGATTGGCTCTTGAACAGTCATAGCCTTGGCACGATTTGCTGAAAATGTTTACGCATGAAATCTAAAAACTTTTTTTTCAAAACTCCCAACTCTTTAAATGAATAAAAATCAAAAAAATTACCTTCTATCATCCATCAACCAAATAATAGTAAAATAAATAAACTAGAACTTTAGAAAAATCATAAAATAGGGCTTAGAACAGCTATACCGGACGCCGCTCATAGAAAACACATAGAAATGATGATGTTTCTATTTCATTTCCCGATTCCACATGGAATATCACAATAGAGCGCATTTGCATTTTATGACACATCATTTTATTATTCCAGAGGAACACAGGGAGATAGTGGGGGGAATTGAGAGAGCACTGTTTTTTGATGTTTTGTGTTTGTTTGTTTGTGGAGGAGGAGGAAAAGTGTTGTTCGGTGATACCACCGGTAATTTTTTCTCAGAGATTCGGGAGAAGAGAATGGCTAGTGGCGTCGAGAGAGGCGCCATATGTATACACAACGAAGAACATGACTCACTTATTTTGTCGGTCTCTTCGTTTTGTTTTGTGATGGGAAATGTGATTAATAACATTTTTGTTTGGAAGTTTTTTGTTTTGCCACAAAATGAACAGTTGTTAGAAATTAAGATTTTATTTATAAACCAAATAATGAGACAGACTGGGGAAAATATTGTGGCATTCGAGACGAAAGGAAACATTACAAAAAACCAATTGAAAAAACAAAACGTTATAATTATAAAATCACATATTTAGCAAGAACCATAAACAAAACGCGACTATTAATTTCAAAAAATAAAAAATATATCGTACATTTAGTTATGAAAATAATGTACCAAGTTGTCGACATTTTGGGGTGCAGTTTTTTATTCATAGTTTTGGTTTATCCCTGTATATTGGTGGCTCATTTGAAGTTTCGGTTGGCATTGTTCCTAAAAAGTCTGACAATTCAATAAATGAAGACATTTGAAAATAAACAAACCAGCTTCTATTGGAGGCGGATGAGTTGGTGGTGGATTTTCATTAACTGAACTTGGTTCAGCCACTCGCTTGGTACCAATAAAAGAAGACGGAGACTACTATGTGTTGATGAAGTGATCCATTTGCACAGGGGCTCCTGGAATTACATTCTTATAAATCTCATAAGATTGATAGGAGTTGGGACAGTTGGGTCTTGGGAGTGTGAAAGATAAAGAAGATTGTGTGTTGGAAAGGTAACTTGTCTGGAACAAGACTTCCGCGACCGTATTCGGACTAAAAATGGCCAGTCTGATGGTGACTAACAGGATTGTGGATCCCTTATAGTTCCGTGAAAAAATTAAACTTACTTACCCATCGTTTTGTGTATGTGTACTGCATCCATTTATAACAACTATCTAATTTCAGGAATATTTCAAAAAATACACGTTCTCAATAAAAATCAAAAGTTCCTGAAGGGAAACCAAGAAAAGAGTCGAGCATTGCAATCGGCAGCTCATAGAGGAGAAGGAATAGATGTAAGTGTGAAGAATAGGTGCCGGAAAAACTGAAGTGTATGTTTTTTATTTGCCGTTTGCCATAAACATCCTTCCGTTTTCCGTGCTTATTCATATTGTATAGTGAATGTACATACAGTGGCGAACATAAAAAGGCAAAAACATTCTGAAATAAGAAAATAAGTTTTTTGAATGAATTCCAGGTATGATTTTCCCGATAAACTTCTTGGTATTGATACAACAGTAATAAATTTAGGGACTTTTTACAAATCAAAAATGCTGAACTCGTATTAGAGTTTGAAATCGGCAAATGTCGACATGAAAATACTCTAAAAATTAAAGTTTGAATTTCTAGACCATCCGTGTTTTAAGCGGGTTTGAGCGATTTTGCGAAAAAATTTCGACTGTGAAAACGTGAAAAATCGCTCAAAAATTGAAATTTGGGTTTCTAGGTCACCAGTTTGTAATTTTAGGCTACAGGTCATTTCTGAGAATTTGAGAGCGGGATTGCAGCTGTTTGGCCAGAATTGACATCTTTTAAGCGATTTTCTTAATTGAAAAACACCTAGAACAGGAAAAATCAGTCAGAAATTGGAAACTTGTGTTTCTGGTCCACCAATTTGAGGATTTTTAGGACACTGAAATTTCTGAGTTTTTATCAGCAAAGATACAAATTAAAACCCGTTTTTAATCATTTTTCAGCTTTTCCGCTTCAAAAATAGTGAAAATCCGAGGAAAACGTAAATTTAAAACTGAAAATTTTCAAAAAACTGCAAAAAAGTGTGTTTTTTGAAATTTTTAGTTGTAAAAACTGTGTAAAATTGAATGAAATACATTTTTTCGGGGCTGAGGGCTTTAATATTCAATTTTAATCCTTTTATTAATGACTCCTAGCTTAAAAGCCCAAATTTTTGCACATTTTCTGTCTAAAAATGAATTTTTCCGGTGTTTAGGGCTCCAAAAACAATGGTCTCCCCTATTTTTCTGTTGTGTAATAGGACTCCCTCGGAACACATGTCATCTTTGACTCTTCTTTTGCTCATTTCTTCACTAGACGGACCACCAACTGTCATCCTCTTATCTTCTGTGTCTCTTATCTCTCCTCCGAGATATCTTCTTCTTTCCCCCAACTTCACTATTATATCCAATATGCCCCACTGAAGAGTTCTTGTGTCGAATTCGCCCCCTTTTTTAGTAATTTGATTTTTTTTGAATTCTAATTTTATTCTATATTTATTTATTGATAATATTCCCTGTCTATACAATTTCTATAAATTCCATTTCCACGTGAAAATGTTATGGATGGATTTCTCAAGTTTGAGCAGTAAGTGAGTCCAACTCAAAATGTTTGAAATTTTAAAGTTAATTACAGATGTCCGGGACAAATAGGAACGGTTTTTTTTATTGTAGTAAGTTTTTTTTTCTCACTGACCTTTTCCTCTTGATCAGATGCTTATTTTCAGAAATAAATCCCACATATCCAGGATTGATGTTGAAGCTGTTTAGATGTTGGAGAAAAAATCGGTATGGTTTTCTTAATTTTTTTTTCTACAAATTGAGGATAAGATAGTTTCAGAAGTATTCCATCATGCAAGAGGACTGCATGAAACAGACGAAGTTCTACATTGGTATAAATAGGATGATGAGTAAGTTTAAACTAATTAATTATTGAGGGATGGCCTAGGGGAAATTTAGGTTATTTCATTTTTTTTCTTTTTTTTTTACTGATTTCATAAAAAACATATTTGATTTTCAGACACCAATTGGTTCTCAACGGCAAACATACATCTTTAAATTTTTTAAACTAAAATCTGTTTTTTTAGATAAATTTGTCAAAAATAACCACATGTTCCCCATCCCACACATACCAACTGTAGTTACTTTACACACAAAACACACCTCATTTTGTCTCCCCTCTATCTCAGTCCTCGCCGAAAAGCTAATTTTTGATTGTCAACTTCGTATTTCATTCGTTTGATATTATTTCTATTGATCGTATTACATCTAAATAAACTCTTATAAGTCACCGATCGTTTTAAGAGTAATTGGTATTTTCAGAGTGGAATCTAAACAGGAAAACAACATTTCAATCTTCGAAAAGTTCAGTTTTAATTACTGGTTTACATTCACATCTACTATATAAACACCGCTTTTCCAAAGACAGTAATCTTACTAGTGGTCTAGATACACTTGAAATATATAGCAAAACTATCAGTACTACTTGCTATCACTCCTTAGCTTCATTGCTATTCATTGTGTTTTATGCTAAGATTATATTTCAGAAAGAGGTAAGAAACGGGGGGAGCTTGAATCCTAATGAAAATTCCAGACACACAAATTCGAGTTCTACCGACCGTTCCATGGTTTCATGTACCTATCAATTGTCTCTATCAGCTCATTGATTTGCTACAGTCTCTATAAACCTTATTCTTGGAGCATGCATTTTGTCCCGCCCGCCATATTTATTGCACTTCAATACTTTATTTTTCTATCAGTTCTCATATTCCAATTATCAATTTTTGTATTCGGTCTACAAGGTGGTAATTTGAAGAAGCTTGCTTGTATTGTGGCGGTTGTGTTGGCATTGTTGCAGTGGGCTACACATAATGTGCTTCTCATCATCGACACCCCAAATTACAGTCTGAAATACTACATCCTTGATCCGATTTTCCTGTTAGTTGCCCTGATTCTCACAGTAATCCTTTTCAAAAAGTTGGTAAAGGGTAACCTAACAATCAGTCAACAAATATTAAATACTCTTATCAACGCTGTCGTGTCAGTCGTATTTCTAGTGGTAAAATCTCTATTCGGGACGTTTGACTACCAATTTTATTTCCAGGGCATCCAAATCTGGCAAATTAAAGGTCCAACTCTATCACCCCCACCACAAAGAGTATTCGGAGAGAACGAATACATATTCTGTGCTTTTTATATACCATTCCTATGGATTCTATCCGCTAACTTGTCATATTCGGACTACTTTCAGTCGATATTCCAGAAAGGAGAGGGTGTGAAATATAAGAGTGAGGATGAACGACAAATTGCCACTGTTCAAGCTATTTTTTGATCTGGAAACGTTTTTTTTTGTCTCAATTCATCATAAAAATTTTTTCTAAACTTTTTTTCTAAATAATCATCTGCACACCAAAATTCATCCACGCTCTATAATTATCTAAATCGAAAAGTTTAAAGAAATTCGAAATTTGTTTGCAGTATATAATTTCCTGACTTTTCTGTTTGAAAAATTTTCAATTTGAATTTTTCTGACAAACAAATTGAGAAGTATCATAAATCATAAATGAAGAAGAAATTCTGATAAATCATCAAAATTGAATTTTTTCTGAATACAATACTCACAACTCTTGTCTTTTTAACTGAAAATCACAAAAATCAATCGTTGAGCCTTTTATCTTTGAAAACTGAAATCTATGGCATTTTTAATACAATTTTTAGTGTTTTTACTAAACTTTTTAGTACACATTTTTTGAAAAATAGTGAGTTTTACACTGGAAAAAACTTTCGCAAACATCGACAGACGATGTCGATGCAGAAAATGAAGACTTTCGCGCTGAAAACCTGAAAAAGACCAGCGGAGAAGAATTTCGAGCTCATTTTCGACTAACCGCGATGTGTGGAGCAGGACCAAAAGTTTTTCGCTAAAAATGTGACAAAATTGAGATTTCCAAGGTGAATGTAACGAAAAAAGCTAAATGCGTCGAAGGCGCGCCAGAAAAATTCCTTTTTTCATTTTTTCACAGGTAAAACTGCTCTCATTCTCAACATTTTACCAGAAACGCTGATTTTTTGACAAGATGACGATGTTGGTGCTGATCCAATGCTAGACAAGACGATTCATCAAGTGAAAACCTGAAAAAGACCAGCGGAGAAAAATTTTGAGCTCATTTCCGACTAACCGCGCTATTCGGAGCAGAAATCGAGTGCCGTTTGCCATCCAAAACCTGAAAAATAAACACTTTTAACTTTTTAAAACATTTTAACATCAAATAACGGTGGGATTAGTAAGAATGAGGTTTTTAACAAGGAAAAATAACTTTCCGAGCGAAAATTGATTTTTAATGAAAATTTGGCAAGAAATGTGAGGAAGATATGTTTCCGGTTGTCTCTAACTCAATTTTCTCACCGATATCACACGAAAATCGGTGAATATCGCTCAAAAACAATGTCCACAAGTTGCAAACCTAACAATAACTCGCGGAAAAGAACTTTGAGCTGATTTTCGACCACTTTCACTATTTTGGAGCGGAAAACATAGAACTTTTGGTGTTTTAAAGAAGAAGGCCTGGCAAAATTGCTATTTACGTTATTTGGAAGAGTTTCACAGAGTAATCCTGCGAGAATTATTATGAATTCATTTTTTTCTGTGCATGAGAAATCCGCGCCGCACTCACGCGGCGACCACGCCCACTCCGATTTCAATGCTGCGTTCAATTTTTGAACACTGCCGCAAGAAATGGGCGTGGCCGCCGCGTGATTGCGGCGCGGACTTCTCATGCACAGAAAAAAATGAATTCATAATAGAGAAAATTGGATTTTTTACAAAGTGAACTTTGTTTTTTGATCCAAAATCTATGGTTTAGTGAAAATTCCGTGCGAAATTTGTGATAAATAGGTTTCCAATAGTGTCAGACCTTATTTTCTATGGAAAATCGACAGCGAAACAGTGAAAATCGCTGAAAAACCATGCTGAATTCTTGAAAAATGAATATAAAACACTGACAACGACACTCCGAAATTCCGTATCGCCTGTTGTTTACCGTAAATCTGGTGCACTTTCGATACCAAACTGATTCGTTGTAAAACTGATGCATCGTAGAACCGTTTGTCAACTAGAGCGCGTTTGCATTGCACACTCAATGCAAATGTGCAATGCAAACGCGCTCTAGTTGACAAACGGTTCTACGATGCATCAGTTTGGTAACGAATCAGTTTGGTATCGAAAGTGCACCGTAAATCTACACTCATTTTTGGCGGGTTCTGGGGAATTTTCAAGCGGTTTTCGAGGTTTTTTAAAAAATATTTTTGTGCTGCGCCGGTGTTTTTACACCTTGAGCAACGTTTTAAGATAAATTTTGATAATTTTCGTGCAAAATTCATCGAGAAATCGCAACTTTCTCAGCTAATTTTTAAAATTTATTCATATTTCTGAAAAATTTTGTTTTTCGATAAATTATTGATAATAAACCAGTGAAACCTCTTTGAAAATTTTCTTTCCAGACTCAAAACTCATAGCTCAAACCCGTCATCATGACCATCTGCGAGATCAAGCTGAAATTCCAGAACTCTGAAGAGCTGGTCGTTCTCAAGGACAAGGAGACGATCAAGAAGATTCCACTTATATTAAGAGCTATCAATTTCTATGTTAGTTTACTTAAAATTGCAATTTTTCTCCTAAAAATGCAAAAAATTTCACAATTTCATGCGATGTTTTGAAAAAATCGATAAAAATTTGGATTTTAGCCATTAAAAATCAAAAAAATCTAAAATTTTAACAAAAATTGGCGCAAAAACTGCAATTTTTCAGGGAAAATTACTTAATTTTCGACCACTTCATACATTTGTAGGCAAAGTATTGAATTTTTCTAAACATTTTCAGCAAAAATCATAATCTTTCTATATATTTGTTGTTTTAGAAGTAAACATCCAAGGTTTTCATAGTTTTTTCAAGAAAAAATAAGCAAATTCAGAGCCAGTTTGAACGAGAAATGATCCGGGAACGCGTCTAAGGCGCGCCAGCTAAAACAAAAATGCAAAAAATCGCGTAGAAATGCCAAAAATTTCGATTTTTTCGCAACTTTAACAGTAAAGATAGCATAATCGGTTTTTCCCAAAATATCCAATGAAAGTGTTTCATTTTTATTCAAAATGGCAAATTATCAACAAAAAAGAGAAAATCGGGGAAAGCGTCAAAGGCGCGCCAGCTACAAGAAAAACAAAAAATGCCAAAAATTTCTAAACCACTCAATTCTCGAATTTCCAGAAAGCCGACTGGGAAGCAACGGATACAATCGTGGAAGGTCCAATCGAGATTCCGTTCCCACTGGAGGCGGGACAATTCTTTTTCGACAACATCCTCAAATACAAGAGACCAGCTGAGCCGTTGAAAACCAAAATATCCGAATACAAAGAGGCGTCTGAGAAAAGCATCGAACAACTCAAGGAATACATGGAATTCGCCGAATACATGGAGTGTGACGACTTCCTGCGCGCCATCGCATTCGTTCTCGCCAAGAAGTTCGATAAGCAGACTGACGCTCAAATCGTTCCACACTTTCCTGCGCCAAGTGTTTAGACGGGGGTCGTCGAAAAATAATGGAAACTTTTATGTGCGTTTTTTAAGCTAATAATCTGTATAATTTGTCATTTTGAACACGAATAAAACACATTTACGTGATATTTTGAATTTAGGAGAAAGCGTCAAAGGCGCGCCAGATACAACAAAAAAAATTATGTCAAGCTTGAAAAATCAAAATTTGTGGCTATTTTAGACGAAAAATGCAACTTTCACAACGTTCAGTGAAGCGCGTTCAACACAGCCGTTCGAGACATTAACGAAAATATTCAAATACCAGCCTGGCTGCCGCGCCTTCGGCGCTTCATCGCTCCTGGGCACCCCGAGGAGCCATTCTGGTATCCTAGGGCTCTTGTGTCGAGCCCCAACTTATATGTTCTGGCTGAGTGTGTATTAGCCTTAACTATATGTATTTTATCACTATGATTTTATTTGAATTCGGAAAAATTTATAAAAAATGAATAGCACGATTTTTGTCTGGTCAACCAGTGTTTCCAGTTTTTTTTCTCAAATCTGCATCGTGTCGAAAATAAGAGAGAAGATTGGTGGTAAGTCTGGGTATAGTTTTACCTTTGTTAGTAAAAAAGTACCTTTTTCAGATTTCTAAGCATTTTAAAAATTATGCACAATGCTGGCGTATGCACAACTACTGAAGCAACGACTATCTCAATTATGAAGGTTTTTGGTTATAAATCTTGCCAAAAATCCAACAAAAAAGGTAATAACTCCACATTTTTTTAGAAATTTTATTTTGTTTTTTCTCGAATACCAGACCTCGCAGGCAAAAACTGAATATGTATTTTGAATAAGCGTTTTCTAAGCTTTCCAATAATATAGGTCATGACCAGTAAATCCAAACTGGATCCATGTTTTTTCCTAGTGAAAAAATGTTATTCGACTTTTCATGTATAAAATGTAATTTTTATTTTAACATTGATTCCCATACCATAAATAAAAAAAGAATCTAAAATATTATTTTTCAGACATTGACTGGATATACGCAAACGGCTTTTGAAGTTTTGATAAGGATGGATGCAAGACCAACAACTGAAACAGAAACTGGTGCTAATTAATGTTTTATTTATTGCCTTCTTGTGAATAATTATGTTTGCTTTCAACTTACATAAATAAATAATCACAAGGACAATAAGAGTCTCGCACTGAATTTCAGACCGCAAGCAACAAACCGCTCAAAAGGTTTTCAACTTTGACTGTTTTCAGTGGAAAATGACCAACTTTGATAGTGTATTTTGGGGCCACCTGATATCTGATAAATTTAATTTTGTATGGGTTGGACAGTGTAAAAATAGCACATTATTTTTGTAGTTGACCACTTCTTTCGTAGGAATACTATCATGAAAGTTACAGGTTGTCATAGTGAAAAGCTTCAAAACTTCGCTAATATGCACTGAAATTAGTCGGTTTCAGGGAGAAATAGTTTGGATTACCTGTTACTTTCCGGGTAGTGTCTCTACAAAAAATGATCAACTACAAAAATTATGTACTATTTTCGTTCTATCCAATTCATATAAAATAATATTCGGCCGCCAATCAGGTGACATCGAAATACACTCTGGTGTCGAAACGTCCCGAAGCCGTTCTGGGGCAAGATGGCAGTCAATATATATTCTTTGACGGTTGAATTATATCTTATTCTTTTTTTTCTTCTTAATGTATTACAAGTGGCTCCGTCAGCAGCATCCATTCGTAAACGGAGTAACCAAGCAACATGGCTTTCAGTGCTCTGTCTCATCTGTCACAAAAAATTGATGGTTTTTACAAATGTCTAGTGTCTCTCTTGCTCTCTCTCCCCCTCTGAGCTCAGGGCTCCGAGAGCCATTTTGGTATCCACGGGGCTCTTGTGTTGAGCCCAATCCATATGTGTATTCTGGCTGAGTGTGTATTAGCCTATTTCTAATTGTGATTTTATTGGAATTCTGAACTTTTTTTCCCTATTTATTATACTGTCATTGTTTTTATTAGGTCCATTCGTTATTGTAGTTCCCGAAGAGAGTGAGTCTATGAGACCTATAACGAAAAACACATTCATCATATTTTCACAACCGCGCTCTACCGAAGCTGAAGAAAATTGTGTGCGCAATTGAGAGACTCAGAGAAAAAGAGACATTTTTCAAGAGTGTTTATGTCGAGCACAGTTGCAATCCGGTCTTGTCATTTTCAAATTATCTTATTTCAGAAAATGAAGATTCAAGACCACAAAGGAACATGCTGCGCAAGAATTTGTTTTTGTAAAATTGAAAAACCTGTTCAATTCTGGAACCAATATCAATTTCATTTTAGTTTTTGGTTCAAATTCATTTCTTGAGGCATTTTCTTAATAAATATATTTATTGAAGAAATTTTTTTAAACTTAAAATTATAAATGAAAAAGATTTTCACTCTAACGGCTAATTTCTCCTTGTCACGTCGCCGGAACCATCCATTTTTTGGATGCCGGTCTGAAAAATGGAAAGATGTTTTGGTATCTTATATAATTCAACATACTTGCAACTGGCGTCGTCTTCAGCCTCGTTCAAGAGTTCGTATCGGAAGTTTGTGAGATCTTTTGAATGTGCTTTGGATCCACCGAATGGAGCGTGTACTGTCTGGAATAAATTATTATATACATAAACGGAATTAGAAAATTAGAGAAAACTATGTTTCAATTAAAAAATGTACAGTACCGCTCAAAAAGTTATCAACTTTAGCAGTTTTCAGTGGAAAATGTCCAACTTTGAGAGGGTTTCATGCTGATACTGATTGTCCAATCAATTAGATTTTTAATGGATCGAACAGATTAAAAGTAGAGCTTTAATTTTGTAGTTGACAACTTTTTTGTACGGGCGGTGCCTAGAGAGTTATGGTTAGTTTAACTCGACAGCTCAAAAATCGCACTTTTTTGCACTGAAATTGATCGATTTGAGGGGGGAAATTACTTTGCCGATATGTAACTCTCTAGGCTCGTAAAAAAATTTTGTCAACTACAAAAATGGAGATCTAGTCTTAATCTGTTTGGTCCCATAAAAAGTTATTTTGTGGGACAGTTAGTTTTACTAAGACACACTCTCAAAGTTGGACTATTTCAATTGAAAAAAGCTTGTCTTCCTTCAAGAATTTCGATTTTCTTATGCAAAATGGGAAAAATCGGACCGAAATTTGACAAGTTGGTTTTTTTGTAAACTGTCCTCTTTTTTGTACAAAAACTTCTCACTATTGATGAGTTATATCTCCACAAATAATTCTCCCATCTAATCAATACTTGTCAAGGCTGTGTCCATGTCAAAAAGTGTCATCTTAACTTTTCCTTGGCTTCCCATTCTAGAAAATAGCCAAAAATTGTTACATAGCTTCAAATGGTTCAATCTATCCAGATGAAGAAAAAGCTTTGTTGTATATTGTCAGCTATTAGGTTTAGTATGTTTCACAATATTTCAAAATAAACCTACTCCATTAAACAAAATATTCTCCATCTGCATCAATGACTTGCTGCCAAAGTCGTATTTTTGAAACCGTCCCCATTTTGGTGGAGGCGACCGTGCTGCTGAAGATGATGCTGGAATTTTATGTGCATTTTTAGTTTTGGTATTCAGTACCGCTCAAAAGGTTATCAACTTTCTCAGTTTTCAGTGGAAAATGATCAAGTTTGACAGTGTATTTCGGTGTTACATGATTGTCCGATAAATTCAATTTTATACGGGTTGAACAGAGCAAAAATAGCACATCATTTTTGTAGTTGGTCGTTTTTTTTTGTAGGGACACTATCTTGAAAGTTACAGGTAATCAAAGTGGTTCATCCCTGAAACCAACTAATTTCAGCGCATATTTGTGAAATTTTGTTGTAGTGTCCCTTCAAAAAAAAGGTCAAATGATGTGCTATTTTTCCTCTATCCAACCCATAAAAATTGAGATTATTGGACAATCAGGTGACACCGAAACACACTATCAAACTTAAGTTATTTTCCATTTAATATAGACAAAGCTGATAACTTTTTGAGAGGTACTGTATTAGGTTTAGTATGTTTCACAATATTTCAAAATAAACCTACTCCATTAAACAAAATATTCTCCATCTGCATCCATGACTTGCTGCCAACGTCCTTGTCTTGAAATTTTTGCCGTCAAGATGGTGAAGACGACATTCTGGAATTTTGGGTGAATTTACAGTATATACTCATAATTTTTGAAAAAGTTAGTAAGCGCGCTCAAATTAAACTCACAATTTTACCCGAAGTAATCCACACATGTAGTTGCTTTCCATAATACAAATAAATGCATAGAATCTGCTAGAGAATACAAAAATAGATAAATAAATAAATAGAACTATAATTAGAATTCACAAAAAATCAGATCAATACTAAAAAAAAAGGGGCGAATTCGACACAAGAACTCTCATTGTATATAATAGTGAAGCTGAGGGAGGAAGAAGATATTTCAGAGAAGAAAGAAAAGAGACATAAAGAAAAATGGAGATGGGACACGGAACAACAACTGCTCGGGGGTTCAACGGAAAATATGAGAGAGATGGGACAGGAAGGAAACAAATAAACAAATGACGTCGTTTAGTGAAGGGGGAGAGTTTCATTTTATCACGACGTGAAAGAGAGAGAAAATTTGAGGAAAGGGGAGCGGATGGATGGACATCCGGGTGAGAGGGACACACAGGCAAAGTGTGGAACGGAAACTCCAAGGTTGCACTGAAAATGCAGTATTTTCAGGTTTTCAGACTTATAAAAAAGGTCCCATCCATCAGAAAATACAATTCTCTATCTTATGAGAAAAAAAGTTTTAAGATAAACACAAGTTCGAACAAAATTACACGTAATGCCCTTTTTTTAGAAAATGAAACATTGACTGAAATGGTTGAAAATCTCATTTTTCTGAAAATCCGTTTTCAGTATCAAAAAAGGGTTGTCTAATAACCTGAAAATACGGATTTTTCAGTAAGGTTTGGAAAGAATTAGTGCGGAAGCCCTTTGAAACCATCTAGGATTAATTACCCATTCGCCGGTAGTGTCTGTTTGTCCAGATGTCTACAACAATGTCTGATTCTCTTCAGCGTCTATTCTTCGCTTTCCCTCTTTTATTACTACACTGATAAGACACCTACTGATAAGACACCACATCAACTTTCTATTTCCATTTCATATTACTCTTCCCCTATGTGAGCAGCCGGTTGCAACGCTCTACCTTTTTTGGGTTTCCCTTATGGAAACTTTGATTTTTATTGAGAACTAAATATTTTTTCATTTTATGTATTGAATTCTAAAAGGATGGAAATGAGGTTGGTTGTTTTTTGTGAAATTGGTAGAAAATACAAAAAAGTAAAATCTGAAAATCATGGAAAGAGATATACCACTATAATTAGAATCGGTGGAGTTCTTATCAGTCAATCAGCTGCCAGAAATAGTTTGTTGTCTCTTGTTAGGCGCTGTCTAACTCAAACTACTATGTTTAGTGTTGTGATAATACAAGACTACGATGGGGGTGGATTCTTAAATTCTGGGTGATCGGATTGTTATGTAGCAATATATTAGCACGGCACGCTTCTTACGACCGCGCTCTACCGAAACCGAAAAAAATTGTGTGAGATATTAGGAGATTCAGAAAAATGAGACATTTGCCAAGGGTATTTCGGTAGGGCGCAGTTGTAAGAACTGTGCCAAGCTAATAGTTCTGTGAACACTAAAACCCATTTTATATTTAATTCTCAGAACGCTTACATCTTCATCTTTCTATAGCAGTCTTTTAGCATAGCGGTAAACTGAAAGTTAACACCTTTTACTCCGACAAGGAGTCTTTTGTAGTATTTCTTATCAGATTACTCGTGGAAATTTCTATAAAAAGCTTCGCGTCTTTGAATTCCATTACCCACCCTGAAGACCAGAAAGTTCTGGGGTACGTCATCAGATGAGATGTCTTAGGCTACCGTCAAGCAAGAAGGACTCCCATAATTGTTATTACAGTTTAATATTCGGTATCCTCATGAAATTTCTATAGTTTTGAGCCCGATATGGACAAGGTTTGAAAAATGGATGTTGGGGTGGCTCAGTGGGTAAGAGGGATGACTGGGGTGTCTGAGCTCAGGGGTCGAGTCCTTTCGGTTGCTAAATATGTAGGTTAAGGTGCTCGAGAACTTCTTAGCGGTATCAACTAAGACTAACTCGGTATTTTAATGCAAGTTTAGTTGCGCTGTAAGAAGTGATGCACCTAGCGATAAGGCATACAGAAGTTGTGTAAAAACTCAAAAGTGGAAACCACAGAAGCGAATATTACTCAAAACAAAAATCGCGGTTCCCTCACTACAATTGACATTTCAAATGTTGTCCATTCAAAACTATTTGCAGATTGGAAATTGTGGACTCCGCATGGCAGTGATAACAAATAACGGCTTTATGATTTCTATCAAAAATCATCAACAATCACTGACAGATCTTATTGACTCAGTGCTCTCTTTTGATCTTGGAATTTCCGTGGTATGATTTCCATCGAAAGTTGAGAGAAACGGAGATTTCTCTCACATCATTGGAGAGAGGTATCCGGAAAGTGATCCAGAACCAAGGAACACTTTCAAAGAAGATCCGGAGCATTGAAGAGAGATTAAAGGACTCCTGGAAGGATGAACTGTCAACAAAGCGACAACGACCAAGCTGCAAAAAATGCTTCGGACATCACCAAACATACGAATGCCCCCGCATAACTGCCGGACAGTGAACTGCAACCGTCGTCAGCCTGGAGACTGCAGAAAAAGACCACAATGCATAAATTGTGAAGGAATTTTTAATGTTTGAATAAACATGTTGAATTTTCTACAATGTACTGCACTGAATACAGAAGTATTGACAAACACACACTTGAAGGTTTGCAAGACCACTTCCTTGGAAATAGCTGGTGGGCTCCATATAATTTTTTTTCAGACGTTGTTCAAGGTTTAGAAAATATCAAGTTTACACGATATCGGTTTCGAGAGCGGTTTCCATGTCTGTATTATATTTGTTGGATTGAGTTTCCGTGGCTTGACAATAATTTTCGGCAGCAATTTCATGCAATTTGACCATTTGATTCTCATTCTTCTGTTTTTATTGAGATCTCTCCCCGAATTTTCCGTTAACTTGAAGTTTAAGGTTTCAGTGTTCAACTCCACGTAGAATTCCTCCACCGTTTCGGCGGGGAATCAGGAGTCCTACAGTTCACAGAGGATTGGACTGTTCATGCTAGGCTTCATTATTATTGTTTCTGTTCAGGTGCACGGAGAGGACCCTCTCCTAAAAGGTATGAACATCTGAAGAGTACTCCAAGAAGAAGTACGAGGGAGAACCGTTTCTATAGAAAAATACTTCAAAGATAACAAAAGTACGGATTCTTCCTCAAATATCCAAGGAGTAGAATGGTGTTTCTGTCCTGAGCAGTTGGTCCATACCGTGGATAGTTAATGTAAAAGGAGAGATGACTGAGTTCGTTTTTCTGCGTCCGAAAACATCTTCAGTTGAAGGATGGTTCAATTCGCGTAAGTTTTACCAAAAAATCTAGCTTTTCTGAATTTTTTCTATTCCTGCAAGATTAAGGTAATTAAATGAGTGGTGGTTGATAGGTATTGCATTTATTGCTGAGTTTTTAGTGTATTTCTTTTTCGTTTTGATAAAAAATGTATAGGCGTCTTTTGTAGAATTATCAGTGTTAATCTTAAAGGATGAATTTCGTTGTTTACAGGTTTAGCGAACGTAGATTTATTTTTCTAGACGGAATCTTTTATGTACAGGTACTATCAGCTTGGCACAATTCTTACACCAAAATGCCGTTGAATGTGTCGTTTTTTCTCTGCGTCTCTCAATTTCACACACAAGTTTCTTCGATTTCGGTAAAGCGCGATTGTAAGAAGCGTGCCGCGCTAATACTTGAATGAATAAAGTGAAACAAATAAAGAAGCTCACATCTCGTTATTTTGAGTTTTTTTTTCAAAGACTCAACTATTTTGATTCAGGTTGAGAGGACACAGAAGATCCCACTGCAAAGAAATGGAGAATGATACAAATGGATTTTAACGCAATGATCTGCAATCCGAAGATACACATGCAAACGCTGAAGATAATTATAGAGGTACTGTTATGAACTTATCAAATTCCTGGAAACCAACGTTTGTATTTTTCAGCATGCCAGAAGGGACCAAAATATATCTCTATAATAATTGTTGTTTCCAAATAAACTCTAACGTGATCAATGTGTTGCTCAATGGGGAAAAGAATACATTTTTAAATGAGAAATGATAGCGAAGAGTGGAATGGAAGGACTGTTTCCTGTTTCCTATATTTTTGAGCTCCCTATTCTTTTTATGTTCGATCGGATTTCTTGAATTGGATCTAACTACTTTTTTGAAAAAATTACAGATATATGTGAAAGTTTCTGAAAAAAAACTGTGTACAAAAACATTCAATGCATCATCATGTTTATTCAATAAATAACACTATTTTTTTGAATTTGTGATGTTGAGATACGTTCAAAAAAGAAACGCTTATCTTCAACTCTATGACGGAACAAAAGTAATTGGTTTTCAACGGGAGTTCGAAAGTACCAGATTTTATCCAAATCACATGCTGGTTTTCCAAGAGTTGAGTATAATTCATCGACATTATCGATACGATAATATTGATATTCGTGATGATTCAAGCATGTCGAGTTAATCAAGTTCTGAAACAAAAGTTATCAATTTCAGAATGTGAAATGTGTGAACCTTTTTCAGAAATAAAATATCTTCAATTGCAATTTTCGGAGTATAAACCTTTACTTCTGATTTGTGTAAAAAATGTTTGAGAGAAGCTGTGAATTTGAAACAACGAATGAATATCTCCTGAATACACTCCCAATTCTTCCATTCCACAATTTCATCAAAATGACGCATATCGATTTCATGTTCATACAATCCATGCTCTTCAATTTCTACGTGAACTTCGAGAGTTCTCAAATATCTCATATCGATGAGAGGCGCCATATCCAGCAAATAATGCGGTTTCATCACATTAATATAAAGTTTTTTGATTGGGACCGGACGAGCTCTCGATTCCAGAATTGTTTTCAGACAAGCATGAAATTTATCGACAGTTGGTTTGAACAACCCTCTTCCATTGAGTTCGCGAAACCGTCTCTCCTCATAGTAATAATATTCGAAACCCTTTTGAGTACGGCATGATGAAAATATTCCTTTAGTAGCCGTGCAGTTTTCCACTTCTTCTAGACCATACCAATTTAAACGACTCATATTTAACCCTTCGCTTTCTATTCGTATGTCCATCAAAGAGCACCGTTGGTTTCTCAAGATTACTTCGAAATCTTTCGAAAATGCATCCACAAAATCTTCATTTTCGGTGAACTTGTTTGTCTCATAGTAGTACGTGCTAACTCTTCGCAAACAGCTCGTCATGTGTCTTTCATAAGAAAATGTCACCGGTGCATAGTAACTTGGAATACGGAAAATAGCCGCGTCAATCGAAAATTGTCTAACCACAAATTGAATTTTTATCCATCCAAAATTTGGTTTTGAAACATCGATAAAGTTTCGAAACGCGGTGCACACTTTTCGGAGCTTCAGACTGCAATTTCGAGACTTATTGGTAAACAATTTTTCCGCCGCTATCTAGTCAAAATTTTACTCACATTGTGAAATAATGAATATCTTCCAAAATCTTTCTCATCACCAAATCTGGCATATCCATTATCGAAACTTCTCCATCTTCAGTCTCATCCGGTGGAGGTTGAAACCATTTCAAACAAAACATCGAGGGATAATCGATCAATCGATTGTTGTAAACAGAAATGAACGAAACTTCTGTGAGTGGATTTCCAAAAGTGAAACACGTGAGGTCAGTTTGGGCATTTTCTTTGCTTGTTGAAATTCAAATTTTTGCGTGAAAATTATCAAAATCGGAATGGCCTTTTGGGAGGAAGATATTCATTTTTTTTGAACTAACCTTCAACGTGACACCGTAAATCAAAACTCAAATCGATAAGGTCACTTTGATCATTTCTACATATTTTCAAACATCAATCGATTGTTTCCAAATGTTCTCCTTGAAATGGTTCAATATTCTATTGAACGGCGAAACTGAGAAATCGCCGAGAAAACCAGAAGGACCAATAATGAATATGCCGGATCTGGTGATGAGAAAGATTATGGAAAATGTTGATTTTATCACGATGTGAGTTTTGTTTTAAGACTATGCATAACTATAGAACATCTCCATTTCAGGCTGAAACTTCGAAAAGTGTGTCACGCGTTTCGAATCTTTATTGATGATACAAAATTGGATAATGATTTGGCACGAGTCAATATTACTGTGTCGCCGTCGGAAATATATTCGGCTATCGATTTTACTTCAGCATCTAGAAAACCTGTAAACTTGCATTACATTAGATATGGGAAGATATGTTTGTTCAAAATCGAAGAAGGAATAATGGAAAAAACTAAACTAGTAAAAAACCAAGATTTCGTAGATGCATTTTTCAACGACTTTGTTGTTATTCTAAGAAACCAATCAAGGCCGTTGAAAAACATGAATATCAAGGAATGGCTATATGACTCTTATTTACTAGTTTACAACGACTTAGTTATTATCAACAGCCACCGAGCTTCATCTTCAATTTATGGATGGTGCTCAACGTCACGTCCGTTTGAATATTCCTTCGAAGTTTACGAGCATCTGCGTGAGATAAACGACAAGTGTACGTTGCAATCAACTGCCGATAAATTTCATGATCGTTTTGATTGTATATTGAAATCAAGAGAATCACTAATTCCTATACAAAATCTGGAAATGAGAGTTTTGCGACCAAGTTATTTTTTGAATATGATTCACCTCATTGATATGAACCAGTTGAGAGGGATCGTGATATCGGAGGCGTATGCGGAGAACGATGAAGACGATGGCAAACAGCTGGTTTTGAATGAAATCGTGGAGTTGGATGTGTTCAATTGTATTCAAGAATTGTGTATTATGGATTTCAAAGTAACATTGCCTCTTGAAACATTTTTCCATATACCATATCTGACAGTTTCCGTTCCAACAATCACTATTGAAGATGTTCTATTGATAAAGAAGGTGAGTGAATGACATTGTTGTTCAGTTTCTCTTTATCTATTTTTTCAGAACATGCTCACTTCTCCAACTGCCAAATCTCGAAAGGTTTACTATGATTCTATAAAAGACGCGGACATGTTACACAACACCCTCGGACATGCGCATCGTGGCTATAATCAAGTATCCTGGTACTTCAAACTTCCGGAATCAGATCAAACGCTCGAAATCTGCGGTGGAAATGATGGCGATTGTTTTTCATTCAAATGGATCAACGCTTCACGGATTTCTACAGATGCGGTGGTTTATTGATTGAATAAAAAGTATAATTTCAGTGTCTTTTCGGTGCATTTAGCGCCCAGTTATTATAATTTTCATAATAAATCATTTCTAATCCGAACTAGAATTTCTTATAATAACTTCGTTTCAGTTTTCGGTCACTCTAAAAGCAGTGAGTCTGAAAGATTTTGGAATCTATCTTTTTATACATCTATCTATCCAAATGTGTGTTTGTCTGGATGTCTGTCTATCTTATGTCATTCCTTATCTGTAACCCTTTGAAACCTTCTAGGACTAATTGCCCATTCGCCGGTGTTGTCTGTTTGTCCAGATGTACATCCCAGTGTCTGAGTCTTGTGTACTTGTCGCTCTCCCTTTTTATTACTTCACTGATAAGACACTTACTGATAAGACATCACTTCAACTTTCTCCTTTCCACTATTCATATTACTCTTCCCCTATGTGAGCAGCCGGTTGCAACGCTCTACCTATTTTTGGGTTTTCCTTTTGGAAACTTTGATTTTTATTGAGAACTAAGTATTTATTCTATTTATTCTTTGATGATTGAGGTGAGGTTGGTTTTGTGGAAGTTTCTAACGTATAATAAATAGTTTTGAGGCTCAAAAATATGTAATACGGCAAGCCATGTGTTGAACTCAACAAGGATGGAAATAAGGTTAGTTTTTTTTTCGAAATTGGTAGAAAAAAAGTAGAACCTGAATTTCATGGAACGTTAAAAAGACCACTATAAGTAGAATTGCTAGAATTCTCATCAGTCAGCACGGGCACAAATCTGAGCTCCTTTGATTCGAGTTTTCTTTTCAAAAACGAAATATTCTGATTCAGATTGAGAGGACACAAAAGATCCCACGGCAAACAAATGGAGAATGGTACAAATGGATTTTAACGCAGTGCTCTGGAATCCGAAGATACACAAGCAAACGCTAAGGATGATTGAAGAGGTAATGCTTTAAACTTTTTCATTTCCCCGTTTTTTTTAAACTATGTGTAAAATATCAAATTCCTGTAAACCAACGTTTTTTTTTAATTCAGCATGCCAAAAGTGACCGAAACCTTGTTCTATAATAGTGAAAAATGTGATTTTTCTCTGAAGTTCTATGTTTAAATTATTGATTTTCAACAACATTGTGCGAAAAACCCTCAATCTGAAAACGAAGAAAATTCTATGAGTTTCAGAATCCACCTGGTGGACCACCCATCACTGTTACCGTTGTTCACCAGATGGTCCATCGGAAAAACGACAGAAAATCCATTACATGGAGAGGAAACTGGACAACGGGGAAGCCTTCAGGCATGCCGCTCTTTTTTGAAATATTTATCTTTATTTCTCAATAAACAACTATAAAAGCATAGTTGTCAAGGCCCGGCCCGGGCCGGGCCGGGCCGGGCCTTGTCGGCGAAATCAGGGCCCGGCCCGGCCCGAAGGCCCGGGCAAATTGGCGCGAAAGTCAAAAATTCAAATTTTTTGAAATTTTTTGAAATTTTTTGAATTTTTTCGCGAAAAAGTCAAATTTTTGAGCATCGTTCAGAATTAGAAGAAATTCAGAAAAATAGTCTAAAATTGACCCATTTTCGATGAAAAATTGAAAAAATTTCGGAAAAAAATGTGGAAAAAAAATGCGTCATTTTTGAAGCCGGGTCTTCGGGCCGGGCCGGGCCTTGAAAATTTTCTACCGGCCCGGCCCGGCCCGGGCCTTGACAACTATGGTTACAGGCAACCGCTAGACTGGAAAGAAAAGCTAATTTTGAAAATGATTTTACAGAAAAAAGCACGCCTAGGAGTGCATGTATCTATAACCTGTCCATTCATATATAAATGTGTAGGAGTACACAAGACAAGATGTTCAGCGATGAGCATCCGGATATAGCATGTTCAGTACTGAGCATCGGATCATGAGTAATGAACATCCTTATGCCAGATATTCAGTAGTGATTATCAGCAGCCCAGAACGTGAGGAGTCGTCCACTGAATAAATTTTATTGCGAATCTTGCTTAAAGTGAAAGAGAATACGTTTGAAAAGTGAGAAACGTTAGAGAAGAGGGGAATGGAAGGACGTGGCTTATTTGATGTATAGTCTTTTATGTTTTTGTGCTCTCTCTTTTCAGTATTCGATCGTTAAAAAGTTGTTGGAGGTGGACGGGTATGAAGTGTTTTTGCGATTCTTGTAGTTTGGTTACTGTAAACTTCTGAAACTTCTCATTAACATAAAATCAGTGGAATGCTCAATCATTTATGTATTATCATTAAAATATAATGGGATTAGAGTAAAAACCGTAGATTTTCCACCCAGTAAGACTTTCTTCGCTCTTCTCCATAAAAATCTCAGCTTTTCCAGCTCGATCTACAGTAGCCAGCGCAGTCATGCCTTTGATCATACGTCTAGTGTAAACCTCAATGATCTCGTAGCGAGACTTCACGGTGTTGCCAGGGAATTTGTCATCTGAATTAAATAAAACATTCTGAATGAAGCAATTAACTTACCTCCACTCATTGGAACCTCCGAAAGTTGGGCCAACAATTTCCAGTTCTTCGCATAAATTGCATGACGGATCATAGCCAATTGTTGTTCCACGACCAAACAGTTCATCAACAAATCGCAGTTGTAATGAGCGGGAGCATCACGATTAGCATGGTTCAGGTTTTGCAAAGAAGATAAATAGGCTCCGGGATTTAAATTTTATAAACAAAATGAGGAGTTTCATCGGAAAAATTCAAATTTGTGCGTGAAAATAATCAAAAATTGGAATGACCTTTTGGGAGGAAGATATTCTTTTTTTTTGAAATAACCTTCAACGTGACACCTTAAATCAAAAATCGAATCGATAAGGTCATTTTGATTATTTCTACATATTTTCAAACTTCAATCGATTATTTCCAAATGTTCTCCTTGAAATGGTTCCAAACTCCATCGATCGGCACAACTGAGAAATCGCCGAGAAAACTAGAAGGACCAATAATGAATATGCCGGATTTGGTGATGAGAAATATTATGGAAAATGTTGATTTTACAACCATGTGAGTTTTGTTTTAGGATGATCCATACAGTGATGAAATAATTTTAACAACGGTTTTCGTTTTCAGTTGAAAATGTCTATTCGCAAAGTTGGACATTTTCAACTGAAGAAGAAGAAGACGATCAAGGTTGTTTAAATTATGGGCATTACTGTAAGTATAGAACATCTCCATTTCAGGCTGAAACTTCGAAAAGTGTGTCACTCGTTCCGAAACTTCATTGATGAAACGAAACTGGATAATGAGTTGTCAGAAGTCAATATTACTGTGTCGCCGTCAATAATACATGCGCTTCTCAATTTTACTTCAGCATCTAGAAAACCTGTAAACTTGTATTACCTTAGATATGGGAAGAGATGTTTGTTCAAAATCAGAGAAGGAGGAATTGAAGAAGCGAAACTCATAAAAAACCAAGATTTCGTAGATGCATTTTTCAACGACTTTGGTTTTATTTTAAGAAACCAATCAAAACCGTTGAAAAACATGAATATCGCTAAAAAATTGTCAGATGATTGGTATACACCAAATCACTACGACCAAGATCTTCTGAACAGCGTTAATACTACGTATTCAATTAATGGAAGGTGCACTAGTACACGTCAGTTAAAAGATACTTTCGACGCTGGCAAGCATCTGCGTGAGATAAACAAGAAGTGTACGTTGCAACCAACTGCCGATAAATTTCATGATCGATTCGATTGCATTTTGAAATCAAGAGTATCTCCCATTCCTATAAAAAATCTGGAAATGAGAGTTTTGCGCAAAAGTTATTTTTTGAATATGGTTCGCTTGATTGATATGAATCAGTTGAGAGGGATCGAGATATCGGAGGCGTATGCGGAGAACGATGAAGACGATGGCAAACAGCTGGTTTTGAATGAGATCGTGGAGTTGGATGTGTTCAAAAATATTCAAGTATTGAGTATCAGTGATTTCAAAGTAACAGTGCCTCTTGAAAAATTTCTACATATACCAGATCTGATAGTTTCCGTTTCAACGATTACTATTGAAGATGTTCTGTCGATAAAGAAGGTGAGTGAATGACATTGTTGTTCAGTTTCTCTTTATCTTCTAATTCAGAACATGCTCACTTCTTCAACTGTCGAATTTCGAGGGGTTTCCTATGATCGCATAGAAGACGAGGATACAGTACACAACACCCTTGGACATGCGAATCTTCACGATTATATACTATGTTGGTACTTCAAACTTCCGGAATCAGATCAAGCGCTCAAAATCAGAAATTATGGCAATTGCTTTTGGACCATGGACCAAAGCTTCATGGATTTCTAAAAATGATGTGGTTTATTGAATAAACATTTTAATTTATTTGTTTTTTTGGTACATTTAGCGCACAGTAGTGATAATTTTTATAATAGAATCGCTGCTACTCAATACTATAATTGCTTTTAATAATTTTGTTTTCTGTAACCCTTTGGAACCTTCTCGGACGTTGTAGTGACTGTTTGTCCAGATGTCCATTCCAATGTCTGAGTCTCTCTTTCTAGTACTTCACTGATAACATACTTACTGATAAGACATCACATCAACTTTCTCCTTTCTACTATTCATATTATTCTCTCTCCCTATGTGAGCAGCCGGTTGCAACGCTCTACCTATTTTTGGGTTTTCCTTATGGAAACTTTGATTTTTGTTGAGAACGATTTATTTATTTTATTCTCGATTTATTTTTTGATAATTGTAGTGAGGTTGGTTTTGTGGAAGAAGTTTTCGGACTTAAAAGTGTTTTTAGGCTGAAATAAATGTAATGTGGCCAGAGGTTGAACTTAACAAAGATGGAAATGAGGTTAGTTTTTTTAATTGATAGAAAGTAGAACCCAAAAATCATGGAGTGAGACCACTATTATTAGAATCGCTGCGTTGTTATCAGTCAGCTAGCTGCCAGAAATAGTTTGTTGTCTCCAGTTAGGGATAGTCTAATTCAAAGGGCAAATACTATGTATAGTGTTTTGATAATGCAAGACTGTGGGGTGGTGAGATTCTCAATTTCTGAAAATCAAATTGTGCAGAAGTAATATACCGTAACACAGAAGTAATATACCAAACATTAAATTCAATTTTGGTTGTTTCAGTGGAAAATGATGAAGGGTATTTCGGTGTCACCTGATTGTGAGACAAAGTATATTTTGTATGTGTTGTACAGAGCACAAATAGCACATCATTTTTGTTGTTGACTATTTTTTGGTAAGAATGAAAGTTACAGATTGTCAAAGCAAAAGCTCCAAACATTCGCTGATATGCACCAAAATTAGTCGATTAGCTCTAATTACCTGTAACTTTCAAGATGTGTCCATACTAAAAAATGGTCAACAACAAAAATTATGTGCGGTTTTTGCTCTGTCCAACCCATACAATGTATTATTTGTCAAACTATCATGTGACACAGAAATACACTGTCAAAGTTGGTCATTTACCACTAAAAACGGTACTGTACTTCAGTGAGTAGTAGAATCCATCTTGCTAGATCCATCAATTTACCTTTATTGTTCTTGTTTAGGACCATCGACCGCACTCTTTTGTACCGAGGTCGGAAGTTGAGTGTCCAGCAATATTTTGAGGAGCGGTATGGCTTCTTCCTGGAGTACCCCAGAACTCGCATGGTATACTTCATTGGCAGTTCCGGATGTACTTATCCCCAGGAGAGCATTCTATGCGAGTATTATTAATCTTCTCTTATAGTATCTTTTAGTTGTCCTTTCTGTTTTTTTTTTCTTTAATAAAGTTACGTTTCCAAGACGTCTTATGTAGAATTATCAGTGTTCATCTTAAAAGATGAATTTCGATGATTACAGGTTAAACGCGTGGTCTTGTTCAACGTTTTACCAAAGTGAACAACTTTCTCTGAGTAGGCTCTATTCGATTTGGTAGAATATTTTGTATGCGTGATTTTCTTTTTTTTCAATTGTTTTGCCAAGAATACTATTCATCGAAACTTAACGTTTTCATTCGAAATTTTTGATCTATGCTTAGGGACCGCAATGAACGTGGGCGGAGTTTTTCATTTTCTTCTCTTGGGCTGTCATGGAGAGGTTCATGAAATGTTTGAGGGACTGTCCTGAGAGCCCAGAACGTTGAAACAGAATGAAAACTGTTTACCCCTATGTAATCGAGTACGTAGAATTCGATGAACACACTTTCGTTTCACCCAAGTGCTTAGTTTTCTCAGAAAACTGAAAAAACGTTTTGCTTTTTTCAGAAAAATGTCACGTTTAGGATGTTCTAGGTCGACCACGCATCGTTTTTTGACAGTTTCTAATAGTTCTGAACATACTATAATAGGTTTTGAAAGAAAAGTCGATTTTCGTGCTGTCGAATTTTTTTGGGAGTCATCTGAACTGCGAGGCATCACATCAAAAAACTTTCTGCGATAACATATCTATTTTCTGACATATTCTTTTTGGACATCTCTTCAGGTACCTGGGCCCAAAATTTGGAAGCTCATTGTTTCGTAAAATGTGATTTTTTCGATGTCGGAAGACAACAGATTCAAAAAGAAATTCAGTTTTCCCGGCAGTTCAGGTTAAAGGAGGTCAAACACGCATCGTTTTTTGACGGATTCAGAATCTACGCAAAATTTCGATCTAGATGTACTTGGAAACAAAAAATTTCGTGCTGTCGAATTTTAGATATTTGATGTTTTATCTCGAAATATGCTGAATATCCTTCAAAAACTTCTCTTGAATTTTAAAAAAGCACGTCAATAATATATTTTCCTATAATCAGCGTCACCTTCGTGTTTGTTTAGTTCAGTGGATAACACGCTGGTTTTCCAATCAAAGGGTTTCTGGTTCGGACTTTCCCAATTTTTGCAAAAATTTGATGGAAGAACGTGAAAACAGAAAATATTTTTTGCGTGGTCAGGAAAACAAAAGAATTCCCCAAGAGAAATTCAGTAGAAACCATGGCTGACCAAAAGGTCCTGTAACTTCGGAGAGAGTGAATATTTTCGGAAAAAAATTTGGGAATGTACTTCCATTTACCTGAAGAAAAGGCCAGGATGGAAATTTTAATGAAAAAATGAGTTTGAAAATAATGTTGCGGTCTCTATCTATGCTCAAATAGATCTGTGACTTGGGTCGTTTTCGGCGCCGTGCGAATTACATCACGTCTAATCTGTAACTTCGTTACCTTTTTTCCCCCCGTCAGGTCCGGGTCGAAGTGCATTATTGACTTATACGTGGGGTGTGAACCAATAAGAAACCGATGGTTTGATTCACCTGAAAAAAAGTCTGAACCCTTTTTTTCAGGTCACAACATTTGACTTTTGAGAGGTCTCCTATCCATTCACATGGTTCAAATCTGTCGTCAGAACTCCATCGTTACATTTCTGAAAACTTTTCCTTCAGTTTTCATTTCCCGATCATCTTAACATATCTTTTAACTCGACAGATTTAAAGCAGTATCTTTCTCCCTTTTTTTTCAGATTCTGGTGTTGATGTAAGCCAGTAGGAAATTCGGTGGCCACCTCGTTAGGTTTCGTAGATCGTGTGGTATGAAACATTTTGACTTGCCAGCTCCAAGAAGGGTACTGTTTAAGTATTCTTGTCAGACGTGGACTTCTCTTTTTCTAGTATCCGCACTCGTCAAATCTAACAATTCGAGGTCACACATTTGTTTCTACCTCGAAAATAATAAGAAAAGACCAGTCTCTCTGAATAGAGAACTGGACGGAGAGCCCCGATTGCGCTCGTAAGAGACCTTTTATAGGACTCTTATCGGTCTCAAACGGAAAGTTATAGATAAAAGAAACAAAACAAAACGGTACCCTAACAAAATCTTCAGTTGGAGGATGCTCCAATTCGCGTAAGTGTCACCAAATAATCCAATTTTTCTATGGTTTTTTTCTAGTCTTTAGTTTGAAATAGGTAAACTTGGAGTGCGGTAAAATCAAATTTTATTTCAATTTGTAGATTACAAATAGAGCTGTATTACTGTAGTCGGAAACTTTTTTGTACGGTAAATATTAGAAACAATAACGTGAAACAAATAAAAAAGCTGAGATTTCGTTTTTTCGAGTTAACTTTTCAAAAACTAAACATTCTGATTCAGAAAAGATTCCACTGCAAAAAAAATGACAATGGTACAAATGGATCTTAACGCAGTGGTCTAGAACCCAAAGAGACAAATGCAAACGATTAGGATTCAATTTCTTATAAACTAACCGTTTTTTTTACTTTTCAGAATGCCAGAAGTGACCTTGTTCAATAGAAGTGGAGTTTCTTTGTTGGTATCTTACTGAAAAATCAACGACGCATTGAATCATTTTCCAAATGTTCTTTTTTCTTTAGTTTGTTTTCACTATGTTACCCTTACCTCTAGTGTCTAGTTATAAGTGCCTGAACCCTATTAAATGATGGTTAAACGGTATTATGAACAAATTAACGACAACAGAGAAATAAAATCGAACTTTTATTTAATCAATAAACAACTGCATCTTTAGGAATCAAAGAAGTTTTGATCCATGTGAATGAAAAACGAGTGAAATACAAATCCCTGCTGATTTGGAGCGCTTGATCTGACTCCGGAAGTTTGTAGTACCAGGATACTACATTATAGCGAGGATTCGCATGTCCGACGGTGTTGCGTAATGCCTCCTCGTTTTCTACATGATCAAAGTGAACAAAACGAGATTTGGCACTTGGAGAATTGAACATGTTCTGGAAGAAAAGAAAAAGATAAACTGAGCAACAAGTGCATTCACTCACCTTCTTTATCAGCAGAACATCTTCAATTGTGATTGTTGAAACGGAAACTCTCAGATCTGGTATATGTAGAAATGTTTCAAGAGGCACTGTTACTTTGAAATCTCTAATATTCAATACTTGAATATATTTGAACACATCCAACTCCACGATTTCATTGAAAACGATATCCTTTTCATCTTTTTTAGCACTCTGCTCACACGACTTCCTTATCACAATCTCTTTCAACTGTTTCATATCAACGAGGCGGACAGTATTCAAGAAACAACTTGGATGCAAAACTTCCGTTCTCAGACTTTGTATAGGAAGGAGGGATTCTCTTGATTTCAAAATGCAATCAAAACGATCATGACATTTATCGGCAGTTGGTTGCAACGTATACTTTTTGTTTATTTCATGCAGATGGTCTTCAGCTTCATCGAAATCTTTCAACGGACGTGACGAGCATCTATAAATTGAATACGTAGCTCGGTGGCCATTGATAACATCTAGGTCGAAGCAATGTTTTGTATAGAAATCAAAAGACGATTTCTCGGTTTTCATGCTTTTCAACGCTTTTGCTTAGTTTCTTAAGATAACTCCAAAATCGTGGAAAAATACATCCACAAAATTTTGGTTTTTGATGAGTTTAGCTTCTTCCATTCTTCCTTCTTCGATTTTGAACAAACAGTTGTTCTTATATCTAATGTAATAGAAGTATACAAATTTCCTAGATGCTGAAGCAAAATAGATAGCCGCATATATTGCTGACGGTGTCACATTGATATTGACTTTTGACAACTCATTATCCAGTTTCGTTTCATCAATAAAGCTTCGGAACGAGTGACACACTTTTCGAAGTTTCAGCCTGGAATGGAGATGTTCTATAGTTACAGTAATCTTCATAATCTTAACAGCTTTTTCAGTTGTTAGAATTAAGGCCATTTCTGTATGCACCTTCTTAAAACCAACTCACATTGTTATGAAATCAACATTATCCATAATCTTTCTCATCACCAGATCCTGTTGACAGTCTCCTGGTCCCCGAATCAGGTTCCTGTCCCACTCCAAGCTAAAATGTAATTTGTATCACTAAATTATTCTAATTTAGTAACTACTTATTACGTACTTTACTTTCTGTTAATTCACTCCCTTCTTCCCTGTCCCTTCAACCCCAGTTCAGGCGGAAGTAAATCCATTCAATTCAAATCGCCGCCAAAAGTCGTGTCTGCGTCTCTCCAGTCAAAGGCGCACGCTATTTCCTCCTTGGGTCTCGCCACGCCGCACATCCATCAACGACTGTGACCGTAATCGACCGACACCCTCGCTTGGCCTAAAGCCATTAATTATTCAGTGTTCCTAATTTCCTTTAGTGTGTTCTTTTAACCGCTTTATTGTGTTTTGTTAGAGAAGTTGTCAGACGGCGTTCTGGACCACTCGAGATCCCCCTTTACGTGTATCGGGGAATTGCAGAGTCTCCTTTATGTTCCCCTTATGACTCTTTTCCCCTATTTTTCTCTCTGTATTGTAAAAGGCAGAACCGAATAGGTTTTTAACGCTATCCCTCGCGGGATAAGCTTTTTCCCTATAATAAACGGTTCTTGTAAACACTTGAATTCTCAGCACATCGGGCGCTTCCTATACCCTGAACCACCTAAAAAGGAAGTATAAATTGGGCGCATGTTCCCACCCTACTCGGCATATTACCGGCGGCCTTCTGGAGACAGAAGGGGTGGCCACAGATCCGGCATATTCATTATTGGTCCTTCTGGTTGTTCGGTAACTGTCAATTTCTCCGTTTGGCCGATCGATGGAGTGTTGAACCATTTCAAACAAAACATTTGTGAAAAACGTTGATCGTTGTTTGAGAATATGTAGAAATAATCAAAGTGACCTTAGCGGTTCGTGTTTGGCCTTACAGTGTCACGTAGAAGATTTCTCATTTCTGTTTTGATCATTTCTTTTTCTGTAAATTCATTTCCAAATGTTTTGCTTTCATTGGTTTGGATTTCCATCGAATCAAATTTCAATAAAAGATAGAGATGTATCAATAATGGATATGCCAGATTTGGTGATGAGAAAGATTATGAAAAATGTTGATTTTATAACCATGTGAGTTTAATTTTCAGAAATCTTGAAAAGATGATCACCAATTTCAGTCTGCGGCTTCGAAAAGTGTGTCACGCATTCCGAAACTTTATCGATGACACAACCAAGGATTACGGATTGACACACATTCAATTTTCGGTGTATCCATCTATGATCAGTGTCGAAATGCGTGGTTCTTGGGGACCGATTGAACATGTGAACCTTCATTATGTCAGATACGGAGAAAACAGTTGTTTGAGACAAGTGACAACAGGTTGTACCAAAAAAAGTAAGCTTATGAAGGGAGAAGAATTCGTGGAAGCATTTTTCGATGAAATTGGTGTAATGTTGAAAATCCATAAGGCTCCGCTAGAGGATTTGTCAATTAGTGCTTATCAATCGAATGACTTCCGCAAAATTTCCTTTGACAGTGTAGCAAAAGTACTGAAGAAATGGCAGCCTACCAGTTGGATATTTGGATTGTGCAGTCATCAACGTGATTATGATATCGAAAAGCATTTGAGCAAGATGAATGAGGATTTCCTGTTGAAACCTACGGCAGATGAGTTTTATGATTGTCTGGAGACGATTCTGAGATCAAGGGACTCCCAGATTCGTGTGAAACGTATGGTAGCTCAAGTCATCATGCCACAATATTTTTTGAAAATTGCTCCTTTTATCGATATGAAACATATCAGATACCTCGAACTACTAAACGAAAGTTATGTGAGGAACAAAGTGTTGAAATTTGATAAAATAGTAGAACTCGAGAACTGGGAGTGTATTCAAGACTTGAGAATTAAAGGTTTCGGAATAACAGTGCCTCTAGAGAAATTCCTGCACAAGTCGAATTTGAATATTTCAATTCCAACAATTTCGATGGAAGATGTACTTCTTATACAAAATGTGAGCGGTTTCAATTTATTGAATGTTTTTTTATTAATGAACTCGTTTTCAGAACTTTATGAATTCTCCATCGTTCTTCAAAGAATACACTATTCATTATGAGCATTTGACTGCAGATGTGGATGAGTTGGATTCTATTCTTGGTTATTTTACTCAAGTATCAGAAGAAAGATGCTGGGAATATGCGATTCCGGGAACTGATAAAATACTTGAAATTTGTCATAACATTTCGCAACGCTATTTCACTTTTACTTCTTGGAACGAAGGACCAATTTCCAGTTCTGAGGATATTGACTTTTGATTGTAATAAATAATTAGTCTGTGAAAAAACACTTACACGTTTTTAACATTTTTTGTGCATAACTTCCGGGCCGATCCGAGTGACCATGGTATTATGAGACATGACAAATATCATTGGAGAGCTGAGAAAAACGCTGATTTCAGATACATATTCTGTTTTTGCCCTTGAGTTCTTGTATTCAAGAGAAAGGAGAAAAAAATTTTGGCGTGTCAGAAAGGGAATAATTTGTCATTTTTCGGAACTTTGACTCCGTTTTTTCCGAATCTCACCTCTCTAGTGCAAAAACGGAAAATATATTCAGAATCAGCGTTTTCTAAGCTTTTTAGTGATGTAAGTCATGACCTATAACTCCAAGATCACCCGGAGACTTTCCCTAGTTAGAATTTTCTGGAATATCGGAATCTGAAATAAAAATATGGCTTCAGGTCCTGTATATAAACATATCTTTTGTTTTCAATAAATTTTTTCGAAAACAAACAATTGTTTTTATTAACAAATGAGTTTATTCTTTCAAGCACATCAACTCAACATTCAGAGTTATCCTTATTCTTGCATGCACAATACTGATGGAACGTTCCTTCACACCGTCCCCAGTTACATTCAAATAGCTTCTGGCAATTGCCATTGCATTCAGCGTTGTTTGAACCAAAGTAGCTGCATCCGTAGTCAGCGGACACCGAAAATGCGCAAATCAGCAGAATATAGAAGATAGAAATGAAGTTCATTGCGAATTCAGATGATTTCTTGATTATTTTCAACGGGTCTCTTAAATACTCTGAATTAATCGGTTTACGATTCTCGACACAAAAACACAAAGTCAAAAACAGGATGTTCGCCTTATCAGTCATTGTAATGTTTTCATTAAAACGCGAGACTGCTCCCTAGCGTCAAAAATTATCCTAGAGATACAAATTTATCATAATATGTAGATTGTAGTTAGCGTTTCATTTTTGTAGTTGACAATTCTATTCTAACATCAATCCCTGAAGAGTTATATCTTGTTAAAATAGTTACTTTTTTGTTTCCGATGTTTCCTTCCGGTTTTGATAAGAAGTTTTTTTTTTGAAAAATAAAACCAAAACAACGTTTTGTGTGGTGGGAATAATTGATAAAAGAAGAAAAAGAAAAAATGAACTGAACATAATTAGTGCTGTCCAAATTAGAACTGTTGATTGCTTTGTGGACACCAGTTCATAAAAAGCCCGAAACCGATTTGTTCAATTGACAAAAACATTTTCAGAAATGTTTTATCTGTCGATAAAAATTTATTAGAAATTGTTTAAATGATTCATGATACAGAATTTCAATCAAGCAGGTCCCATTCTCAAGAATAAAAAACTGTAATAAATGAATAGAACATTTTGTGATGAAGATAAATATACATTTTCACAACAGAAGGTTTAATTCAGTTTGACAGGCTTTCAGTTTAGCAATAGGAGTTATCCGCATTCCTGCACCGACACTTTCTTCCCATAAATCCTTCACATTGTCCCCAATTACATCCGAATTTGTTACGACAGTTGTCATTGCATTCGTAGTTGTTCGAACTGGAAACACTGCAGCCGTAACCTGAAATAATCGACTTTTGAGACATAGAGCTATTTTAAATGTTACCTCTTCTGACACGATGTTTTGGTACTTGATAGTCTTCCAGTTCCTGATCCGAACCGTCTTCATAGACATATCTAGCAGAGACTGTGCCAATAATAGCAATGAAAATACAGAAAATGGTGAGTAGATTCATGTTTGAAACTGAATTGACAAAAGTGAGGTTCTTTTATATACTGTTTCAGAGTATCTCAGTCGTCATTCTTTTTTAGTCACGAGTTCGACAACTTGATCTTTCAAAAATGTTCATATCAAAAACGGAAACTCTCAAATTATAACAAATATAATTATCACGTGAACTGCCTCTGAAACAGAGAAGAGCTTTTGATACTTCCTTATCAGTACTATCTTTTCCATTTTAGCGCATTCTTATCATAAAAAAGTCTTGTTCAATTTGTTGCTTACTATAATTATGATGACAATTTCCGGTTTTTGATAAGAACATGTTTGAAAGATCAAGTTTGGGAGCTCGTGACTAAAAATAGATGACATATTTTCTGAAACAGTATATAAAAGAACCTCACGGTTATTGTCAATTCAATTTCAAACATGAATCTCCTCACCATCTTCTGTATTTTCATTGCTATTATTGGCACAGTCTCTGCTAGATATGTCTATGAACACGGTTCGGATCAGGAACTGGAAGACTATCAAGTACCTAGACATCGTGTCAGAAGAGGTAGTATTTAAAATAGCTCTATGTCTCAAAACTAGAAAATTTCAGATTACGGCTGCAGTGTTTCCAGTTCGAACAACTACGAGTGTAATGAAAACTGTCGTAACAAATTCGGATGTAATTGGGGACAATGTGAAGGATTTATGGGAAGAAAGTGTCGATGCAGGAATGCGGATAACTCGTATTGTTGAGTTGACAGCCTGTCGAACTGGAATGAAATTGCTGTTGTGAAAATGTGCATTTATCTTTATTAGTAAATGTTTTGATTCACTTATTTATGTTTTTTTTTAATATATTGTTGCTGAGAATGAGACCTGCTGGATTGAATTTCGGTATCATGAATCATTCTGACGATTAAACATTTTTTTACTGAAAATCTTTTTGTCAACTGAATAAATCGGTTTTGGCCTTTTACGAACTTGGTGATGTCCTCAAACAGAATACATATTATATATTTATTTTATATTTTATCACCGCACTTTGATCATCTCCCCGTTCAGTGGCCATCGATCACATCCTCATAAAACTCCGCTCTGGGAAACCGTCCTAACTCAATTATGACACCCCTATATATATATCGTCCCTCGCCTAGCTGTCCCCCAACAAACGATGCGTCTTCCCTTCCTTCTCCTCCTTCTAACTGGCTTAGCCACTGCCACCATCTACTGGAAAAACCATTCGATTCGTGATGCTTCACCTAATTATAACTGCACTGGAAACAATTTGATGAACTGTGTGGCCGTGGAACAACAATTGGCTTGGCTATGATCCGTCATGCGATTTACGCGAAGAACTGTGAATTGCTGTCACAACTTTCGGAGGTTCCAATGAGTGGAGGTAAGTTAATTGCTTCATAAAATTCAGAATTTAAAAAAAATTCAGATGACAAATTCCCTGGCAACACCGTGAAGTCTCGCTACGAGATCATTGAGGTTTACACTAGACGTATGATCAAAGGCATGACTGCGCTGGCTACTGTAGATCGAGCTGGAAAAGCTGAGATTTTTATGGAGAAAAGCGAAGAAAGTCTTACTGGGTGGAGAATCTACGGTTTTGACTCTGATCCCATAATCTATTAATGATAATAAATGATTGAGCATTCAACTGATTTTATGTTAATGAGAAGTTGCAGAAGTTATACTTGACTCTTCCCTATCATTTATCCTTTATAAATATATTCTCTTTCCCATTGAGCAACAAATTGATCATGTTAAAGTTTATTTGGTTACTGTACTGTTTCCTGATATTTTACATCTTTTATATTTTAGATATTCTATCATCGCTCTCTGATCATCTATTCCCACCTCAGTGCTCGTCGATCACATCCTCATAAAACTCCGCTCTGGGAAAACGTCCTAACTCAATTACAGAACCCCTATATAAACCGTCCCTCTCCTAGCTGTCCCCCCATCAAACGATGCGTCTTCAACTTCTTTTCCTCCTTCTAACTGGCTTGGCCACAGCCACCATCTACTGGAAGAATCATGCTATTCGTGATGCTCCCCCTAATTACAACTGCACTGGAAACAATTTGATGAACTGTGTCGCCGTGGAATCCCAATTGGATATGATCCGTCATGCGATTTATGTGAAGAACTGGAAATTGTTGGAACAACTTTCAGAGGTTCCTATGACTGGAGGTATTGCATTAAAAATTTCCAATAAGTTTCAAAATTCCAGAGGACGAATTCCCCGGCAACACCCTGAAGTCTTACTACGAGATTACCAAGGCTTACACTAGTCCGATTACTGTTATCAAAAGCATGACTGCGGTGGCTACTGTAGAACAAGCTGGAAAACCACCAAGAGACGCAAAGATTTATATGGGAAAAAGCAAAGAGTGCCTTACTGGATGGAGAATTTATGATTTTGAATCGATTCAATAATATTTATTTGTTAACAAAGGATTAAGCATTTAACTGGTTTAATGTTGATGAGAAGTTTCAGAAGTTTACAGAAACCAAACTGAAAGAAAAGCAACAAAAAATTGAAATTATGTTTGTCGACTCTTGATATAGATTGATTGAAAAAAAATTGATATACGTAGATTAAGAATATAAAAAAGGACAGAAATGTCAAAAGTTTTTAAATGTAGATAAAAAATCGGAATCTGAAATGAAAAGTCAGTTACTACATCATTTCCAACACCTCATAGTTCTTCGGCAGCAAGTTCGCGTGTCCTGAAACCAAAACATTAACTTTTACATTGTTTTTCTAAATTTGACCTACCATTGACTACAGTACTCTTCTGACAATACGGACAAACAATGTTCACCCATAACTTCTTTTTCAACAATATCTCGGCACATCCTCCGCATACAGTATGTCCGCACTCTTTGAGCATTCTGGGGATTTGAGTAGTCTCGTTGAATGGTAATAGGCAGATCTTGCATTCCGGACGGCTGGAAATAGAAAAATGGAAAAAGTTACCGATTTTTGAAACTTTTCGAAAATAGCCAATCACACATTGTAGCATAACTCGCTTGGTGTTTCACAGAAACAAAAATTTCTTAAATTTTTGGAATCAGTTTGCCAAGACGCTCCGAAGGAGTATAATCATGACCTAGTAGGGTCCCGCCACGAAAACTACAGTAACTCATTTAAAAGGCGCATAGACCTCAAGAATGCACCAAACCAGGTCATGATTATACTCATTCGAAGAGTCTTGACAAGCTAATTTCGGAAATTTAAAATTTCTCAGTTTCAGACTAAGTCCAACCGAGTTATAACACATTTTGGGAATTTCAGAGTTTCGAAAAGTTTCGAAATTCCATACCTTTTTAAGTTCTTGCTATTTTTCACTAATTTTTAGTTTAAATGACAAAAACTTAGTTGAAATTTCTTTTTAAAAATTTTCGGCTCTGATCCGGAAGTGCCAAGCAAAAAGTTTCGAAATTCCATAACTTTCTAAATTTTGGAAAAGGGACATACTGTACAGGGTGCGGCATAAATAGTGATATGAATGTTTGGGTCCGCCCTGGTTTAGCCACAGAACTCCTGGCGCATCCAAATATACGTTTTGTTATCAGTTTTTATCAGTTTTTCAAGTTCTCGAAATAACAAATTGTAATTTTCATTTTTACGGTGGTGCCAACACTTTTTCTCCAGCCACATTTAGCATTGAATGTATCAGTGTGTGTGAAAAGCTTTTTTGTGAGTTTCAAGAGGGTGAGAATGCCGCAAATGTAGTTCTTCAGAAAAATAAAATGTAGGAAGTGTATTGCCACGTACAAGACCTTTTTGGAAAATATATTTACAGTATTTGTTCCGATTCCGTCCTGGAGATATTCCAGCAAATAGAGGAACCGGTCTAATTTGGACCGGAGCGTGACAAAAGTAGTCTACGGCTCTGAAATTTATACAAACATAGTTAAATGAAATATCAAATTAAAGCTGATTATTTTATTATTTTGTTCTCAAAAAATCACTGTCCTAGTGTGAAAACTCAGACTTTTGTGAACGTTGATAGCTCATGAGGTCCTCCTTGGCACGCACGAAATCACCTATTTGATCCCAGTGTTTGCTCATGAATATTACTGACCAGAAAAACCGGCCAGAACATTAAAAACACAACGAATGTTGCAATACACTTATGGACATCCTGTTAAAACAGAAAATTTTTTGATGAGGCTTGAGATCCACCTTCTGTCCCGGTTTTAGTCGGAAGCTACCTGTTTAGCTACATTTGCTACATTTTGGTCCGCCCTGGAACCAAAATTGATTCGAAACCATGATTCAAGGTTGGAATTTATTGCTAGACCAGTTTTCTTCTTGAAAATCATTTCTGGACCTTCGAGAAAGTTGAAGCGCCGCTCCACCGCTCCAAGACTGCCTAACAGTCATTCAGAGACGATTTTCTGGAGGTCACCGTGCTGTCGAAATGGGTGCCTATCTTGCCAAAACGCGATTTTATCAAATTTTCAAAGTAACAATATCAGACCCAGAGAGTTTCTTAACAAAAATAATTCAGTTCGAATTCTCTGAACTGTTTTCTGTATAACTACTGGGACGCTGAAGTCGTCAACTACCTCCGTGCCTAAGTCATTCTTACCCGGAGAGATTGGGAGCTGTAGTTCAGGAGGAAGGAAGACGGATCAAAAACCATTATTGAATATCTTTTCTGTAGTAACTGAACAAGTTTTTGCCAAAAGGAAAAGATGTTTTGATGTTTTTGAAAAAAGTTATGACGTTTTTTGCGTATATCACTATTTATGCCGCACCCTGTACACTTACGAATTTTTAGTAGTCTTTTTTGGTTTGTGCACTTTTACGGAGCTCATCTTGATTTCTTCTCCATTTTCATTTTTCATAATCATCCCGTTTCCAAGTAGAATTATTCCCAAATCCATCATACTAGGAATTGTAAGAAGGGAAAAGAAGAATTGGGTCCAGATGATCACTTCGATATCTTTTCTGTCTTCATATGACACTGCGAAACGGCTTGAGGCGATGAATAGGATAACTTGGAAGATGACAACTATGGTTGAGAGCCATTCATTGTTTTTGGTGTCCAGTCTCCATTGGGATCTGTTCCAAGTGATGAAGAAAAAGAAGAAAGAGAGAGCGGCGACGGAGGAGAGGATGATGGTGAAGGAGAGGATCTGAAAAATAAGAATTTTCATAGACCGTTCGAAAAATTGTTTCTTTTTTGAGTCCAAAATCACTTTGATATCTCGAAAACTCGAAAAGTTAAGGATTTTTGAAACATTTCGAATAAAAACTCAAATTTTTAAAATTGACCCAAGAATGCGGCGGAAATACTGATCGGGGTACGGTAGGTTTTGTGAAGTTAAGATTTTCGAAACATTACGAAAACGTACATTTAGACATTTTGTATCGTAACTCAGCGAGTTTTTGTTCAAAAGTTCTGAAATATTGATTTTCAGACTCGAACCATCAAGACGGTTCAGAAAAGTATAAACATGCCAAGATTGGGAGGAAATTGGGTCTCGTCGGGAAAAACCGGAGGAAGGAGTACTGTAGTTTTCGTGGTGAGACTCAACTCGTTCAGAATATAGACATGATTATACTTTTCTGAAAGCTCTCATTCCGCAAAAATCAGAACTGTGGGTCTTTACGATTTGGTCAAAAGGTAAAGAATTTACAGCAGTTTCAAGTTTCAAAATTTTTCGGAATTCCGTAACTTTGTTATTTACAGCGTTTTCGACATAGTTTTTTCACGAAATTGTTGTGATAAATAGTTTTAACTCACCGCTACATCGAATCCCACGAAAAACACGACAACTCTCGGTACAAATCCACAAATCATAATTCCTGTGAATCCAATAAATGCCTCACTTTGACAAACCGTCCGATTTTTTGCTCCCAATTTTTTGTTGATAAATACCACAATTCTTTTAAATCCCCATAGTGTCAACACAGCAGCCAAGGAGGCCCCGATGGTTATAACAAAAGTAATCCAGTAGACAGTAGGAAAGTAATTGGTTACTGTAAAACCGATAAATGCCATCGAGAATATTTTGAAAATCATGGAGAAAAAAAGGATTATTGAATGGGTACAAGTGTTTCGATAGGTTTTTTTCAAAGGTTGCTTCACACGACCGGCTAGCAAAAGATCTCCGTTTAAGACCATGAATAGATCATATGAAACGAATCCAGAAACGAAAGCGAGGCAGATCAGTAAAATGAAAAAAACGAAGAATTTAAGAGCCAAATCATCATTGCCGAAAATCACACTAATCCTGATAGCGATTCCGATGAGCAGACAGGAAAAAGTAATTATCAGTACTGCGATAGGATCCGCCTCATTGGCAGGACGGTAATTAATTATACACCATTGATTGAATCCGTAGTTGAATAGCCAGTGGAATGTGCACGCGGTGGAAAGGGAGACGATTAGTAGGTAACATAATGTCTGAAATTTGACAGGGTTAATTGGCTGTAATTGGTTTGAATTCTTTCTCACGGCATTCTTATTCTATTAACTTGTTACCCAGAAGAAATCAGCACAAAAAGCCAAGAATTTAAAAAGTTATGAAATTTCGAAGCTTTTCGAAAATCTGAGAAAATCCGAAATTCACAATATGTGCTATAACTCGATTGGATTTTTTCGGAAACTGAGTCTAGAATTTCCGAAATTAGCTTGTCAAGACGCTACGAATGAGTCTCTATGCGCCTTTAAACTGGGTTACTGTAATTTTCGTGGTGGGACCCAACTTTTACGAAACCTAGCAATTCGGAGCAAGTCTGGCAGAGTTACGGTAGTTTTAATAATTGTCAGATTTTTGAAATTTTTCGAAAAACTGTATCTTTTTGATCATTTGACTTTTTGACCTGATTTTTTCTGGGTAAGAAACAAAGAGACTTTAGTTGCTGTAATAATTAAATCAAGTCAATTAGCCCTGCAAAACGTGTCAACTCACGTGATAATCATCTGAAACAAAATAAATGGCAACACTCGGTATCGTAGTGCACGTCAGCACTCCAACCAATCCAACTGTCATTTCATGTCTAACCCGATCCAATCTTCCAGTTTCATATTTGACATGACAGTAATCCATCACCCATTTCACCAGTGCGAGTAGTCCAAAAATCAATAAAAATGAGGCGAGGATGGCTCCAGCAGTAATGAAATTAGCTGGGACGACAGGGGCGAAAATCAGGTAAATTGTACCTACTGAAGCTAGAATACTTGTGATAATAGTGAGACCTATCACTATGGTATCGGTAACGGACGTGGGTTTGGGGGGTTCTATGGCCATGACCAATGGGGAAAAGGGGAATTTTTGGGTAGAGTGAGGAGGAATAGGTGGATGTGTAGAGAATGAATGTGTGCGCGAGGAAGAGCGGACCTGATGACGTGGCAGATGGTGTTAATGAAGAATCAATAGCTGACCCTAGGCAGCAACACACCGTACGAACGCTTAGCAAGTATGGAGTGGAGAAGGGATTACAATGGCCAAATGTAAAAAATGACTGAATGACCAAAAACGACAAAAGGACAAAATGACCAAAGTTACACTGACCAAAATTACACTGACCAAAAGTCAGTGGTCAGTTACACTGACCAATTTTCGAAAGCTCACTAGGTGATAACTACAGGAACAACTTCAGGATTTTCTTGACGTTTTGACAATTTAGACAACGAAATGATATCTTCATTTTGGTAGTTGACAACTTTTTTGCAACGGACCCCTAGCAAGGTTGAAAGCAGGCAGGATTACAATGACCAAAAATTCTAATTTTGGCCAGTGTAACTAGGGAAGGAACCCGAATCAAGATGGAGTTATAGGTCGGGACATATATCACTAGAACGGGAGTTTCGAACTTATTGAACTTATTGGGTAAAAGGAGAAATTCCTAGAAATTTCGAAATGCTTCGAAAATCTGTAACTTTGCCAGTTTTTGACGGGTTTTGTACGTTTTATGCTTAAAATGACCCTGATTTTTTATATTTTTCGGTGAAATACATTTGCACGTGGTCTGACACAGCTAATTACCTAAAACTGATGTTTCATGCCAACTAGTCGCCAACTAGACGCCAGCCGACACCTCCCTTCTTTCTCAACGCCACCTCTTTCATCACCGCCCTCCACTACTTGTCGACTCGCCGCCCGGTTAGCTCAGTCGGTAGAGCACCAGACTCTTAATCTGGTTGTCGCGGGTTCGAGCCCCGCATTGGGCTGATGCTTTTTGTTTTTCTTGCACATATTTTTCTATATTCTGATGCGTTTTTTTATATTCCAAAGCATTTGAATTTTTACCGAGTCGCGTTGCGTGCTCGTCGCGGTCTATGTTGACTTTGCCTCGACAGATACAAGTAAAAAAATCCTTGGCACTGTGCCAAGTCTCTGCCACGGAACGCGTTTACGCGACCTTACGCATCGCACTACTGTGTGTGTGTGTACCAATCGAAAACATCTGTCTACAGCGACCCATTCTCACCATCTGCCACGTCATCAGACCCTTCTTTTCCCGCACAGATATTTGCCTCGCGTACACCAGACGGTTTATCTCATTTCTGACTCTCTCCAATGGCTCTCAAACCCCCCAAACCCTCTTCTGGCACTGATTTCGTAGTGATAGTCATTGCTGGTATCACTTCTATCCATCTAATCGGCGCCATATTCTTCCTAATTTTTGCCCCGGTAGTCGCTGCTAATTGGATTCTCGCCGCGGCTATCCTCGGCTCGGTTTTATTGATTTTCGGTGTGCTGAGACTGGTGAAATGGGTGATGGATTTGTGTCATGAGCACTTCGGTACTGGGAGAATAGAACGGACTAGGAATGAGATGATGGTTGGATTGAGTGGAGTGTGGATATGCAGTACGATACCGAGAATTGCAGTTTATTTGATTGGGACTAATTATCATGTGAGTTTCAGTGAATGTGGGTACGGAAGGCTTAAAGATTAGAGCGACGTCATTTGTTATTGAAATTTGAACTTCATTCCATTTATTTTAACAAAACATTAGGAAAAAATAGTGAAAATTAACAAAGTTATGGATTTTCGAAACTTTTCAAAAATCTAAAATTCACAAAATGTGCTATAACTCGTTTGGATTTAGTCTGAAACTGAAAATTTTTAAATTTCTGGAATCAGCTTGTCAAGACGCTTCGAATGAGTATAATGATGCTCTAGTAGGGTCCCACCACGAAAACTACAGTAACCCAGTTTAAAGGCGCATTGACCTCAAAAAAACCGAACCAGGGCATGATTACACTCGTTCGAAGCGTCTTGACGAGCTGATTCCAAAAATTCAAGATTGTTCAGTTTCAGACTAAATCCAACCGAGTTATAGCACATTTTGTGATAGACGATTTTCGAAAAAGTTTCGAAAATCCATAACTTTTCGATTATTTGACCGATTTTTTTGATTTTGGGTGCAAATAAAAGAATATCTTCCACATAATTTTAAAATGACCTACAAATTTTAGCTATTCATCTACACCCTGACCGTCTCTCTGCTGACATGTTTCATGTTTCATTTCCTCTTCAACTACGGCTTCAACCAATGGTGCAAACTCAATTATGGCAACGGCATTGTGTCTGAATTAGCCCTTATCCCATTTTACATTGTCTTACTTGGATTTTTAGTCCGTGTCAATAACAGTGTGGAAATGACCGATAATCAATTTGGCGCTTTATTTTTTGGTCAATTTGTTATGACCGTACTCCCTTTAATCAGTAGCTGGGAGCTATCCGTCGTCTTCAAAAAAGGGGGACTGATCTGGCAGGGACACAAAGCAGTAATCAATAATTCTGTAGATCAAATGACCTGTTTGCTCATCCCATCGTTTTCTATACTTCTCGCCATACTTTCAATGGTTTTTATTGGATTTTCTACAGTATCCAATTATTTTCCTACTGTAGACTGGACTACTGTAGCTATCACTGTGCTGGCCTCTCTGCTGGTGGTGGTTGTTCTTGGATTATTCAAAATTTTGATAGTTTTCATTAATGAAAAACTGAAAAAAAGAACGTACGACTTGGTTTTGACGGAGACAATCATTGGATTCTCTGGAATTGCAATTTTTGCTTTTTTGCCAAGAATTGTGGTGTTCGTCGTTGGCTGTGATGTACCGGTAAGCTAATTTGATAAAATTTCCTATTTTTGCGCCTAAAATTCAAAAAAATCGGTTGAAAATTCGAAAAGTTACAGATTTTCGAAATATTTCGAAAATCATAGAAAGCCAAGTCTCTTTCAGTTTTGGTCAAAACTTAGAAATTTTATTATTTTTAGATTCAGCGGTAAAAGAGCTTTCACAAAAGTGTAATCATGTCTATATTCTGAAAATTTTGAAAAACTTTGAAAATTATAGAAAATTCGAATTGCTGTAATTCACTCATTTTTGACTGAATTTGAATAAAATTCATATTTCTGAAATCAACATGAAAAGACCTTCCAGAAAAGTATAAACATGCCTAGATTTGGTAAAATTTGGGTCTCTGCACGAAAACTACAGTAACCCAGTTTAAAGGCGCATATGTCTCAAAAATGCACCAAACCAGGTCATAATTATACTCATTCAAACCGTCTTGGCAAGCTGATTCCGAAAATTCAGAATTTTTCAGTTTCAGACTAAATCCAACCGAGTTATAGCATGTTTTGTGAATTTCAGATTCTCGAGAAGTTTCGAAGCTACATAATTTTTTTAATTTTTGCTATTTTTCACTGATTTTTGGTTTAAATGAATGACATTAAGTTGAAATTTTCAACAAAAAAAAGTGGTTTCGCACCGTAGTCAACTCGACCTTGCTGGGCCTTAACAAGTATATAAAAATTCCAATATTCCAGATCTACCTCTCCTCCCTGATCATCTCCATTTTCACCGCCCTCACCTTCTACCGTCTCTTCATTTCTCCCAACCACCACTTGTGGCGTCTCGATTTTTCCAGTCACCGCAATCTGATACTCATCATCGTCGGAATTCATCTAATCATGTTGGTGGCTGCAACCCGTTTTGCCATAACTTATGAAAACCCGAAAGATATCGAAGTGATCATTTGGACTCAAGTCGTGTTCTCATTTCTGTGTGTTGCGTGTGTAATTGACTTGGCTTTGGTGCTGAAAGGAGGGCTTCGGATGGTTGATGGGGGCAATGACGTCGTTGAGATGAGACCGATGAAAGTGAAAAAGGAAAAGAAGGAGAAGCAAACAGGGTGAGTTTCGTGAAAAAAGTAGTGACAAATAGCAAGGAATGGAATTTCGAAACTTTTCGACAATCTGAAATTCCTAAAATGTGCTATAACTCGGCTGGATTTAGTCTGAGACTGAAAATTCTTAAATTTTCGGAATCAGCTTGTCAAGACGCTTCGAATGAGTATAATCATGCCCTAGTAGGGTCTCGACACGAAAACTACAGTAGCCCAGTTTAAAGGCGCATAGACCTCAAAATGCACCAAACCTAGTCATGATTATACTCGTTCGAAGCGTATTGGTAAGCTGATTCCGAAAATTCAAGATTTTTCAGTTTCAGACTAAATCCAACCGAGTTATAGCATATTTTGTGAATTTCAGATTTTCGAAAAATTTCGAAATTCCATAACTTTTTTAATTTTTGCTATTTTTCACTAATTTTTAGTTTGAACGAATGGAAATAATCAGACATTTCCATAAAAAACGCTTCCGCAATCTCAAAGATACTGTAGTGAACCTTACAGTTGGCATCTTTGAAGTACAGTACAATTCCTAAGGTACCTTTGAAATTTCCAATGTATATACAGTACCCCAAGAGTTACAGTAACCTATTTCCAGACCCGAATGTAAGATCTGCATCCTCCCGTTCAACCCATCTACAGTAATCCCCAAGATTCTCAAAGAATGCGGACATACCGTATGCGGGGGGTGTGTGGATAAGCTGATTGGAAAACAACAATTGGACCAAATTGTTTGCCCATTTTGTCAGACGGCTACGATCGTTGGAGGTAGGTCATATAAAATTGAAATTTATTGAAATTGTGATTATTTGCAGGAGGAACAAAGAATCTTCCGAAGAATTTCGAGTTGTTGGAAGTGATTTAATTTTTTTTGCTGTTTGAATACTTTTTGTCTGACAAAATTGTTAATTAAAAATAAAGATCTAATATTACATTATCATATGTATCAAAGACTCAAATAAATGAAAAATATTGAATTCGTTTGTCCGGATGATACTCATCCCCCAGTGCTACTAGCCGACATCCCTTCTTCACCGCCCTCCACTATGAGTCCTCTCGCCGCCCGGTTAGCTCACAGGTGAACCGCGATGGATCCTATATGTGAAAGTGTGCATATAGCGTCCTATATGTGTCCTCAAATGAAACGTGGACCGCGCGTGTGGCGTATATGTGCTGTCGTCTTTTCTGTGTACTGGCCGCGCGTGGGCGCATATAGTATCCATACACGTTCCACACATTTTGAGGCTGGCGGCCGGCCGCCGCAACGACACTCCGGAATTACACGTGGGCGTGTTGTTTACCGTAAATCGACGCAACAATTTTTTCTATAAGTCCGGGCCCATTTTCTTCGTTTCTCGAAGTTTTTCAGCGAGTTTCTTCATTATTTTTGCAGAAAACAGATAATGGCTAACTTCAAAAATAAAAATACAACTACCGTAAAAACTGTAATAGAAGCACCCCTTTATTTGAGGCACCCCTCTAATAGAGGCGCACCTTGAACAGCGGTTTGAATAATAGTGGCGCACCCTCTAATAGAGGCGCCCCCTTACAACGTTTCGAATAATTTTTCTGCTTTTCAGTCATTCTTTATCAAATTTCGTGAAAAAACACAACTAATACCCGATTTTTTCGTTCAAAGTACTGCAAATTTAGGGATTTTCGTGTAATTTTGTCCAAGAAAATGTTAGTTTGGTTAAAAATTGATCACTTAAAAGTTGAAAAAATAATCAAACGACCAGGTTGAAAAATAGAGGCGCACCCTCTATTAGAAGCGCCCCTGTAATAGAGGCGCATCTGCGAACGAGGGTTGAAAAATAGAGGCGCATGCGCTTCTATTACAGTTTTTACGGTATTTAAATAAGCGGAGACTCATTTTTCCATTAGAAAACCTGTTGTTTTCTCAAAAAACTTTGAAATTTTCTTTATGTTGAGAAATTCGAGTCTTATGTTTTTCTTTACTTTGGTATGATAAGAAATAATATTTTCAGGTGGATTAAAAGGTAAGAAGGTAAGAATTTGTCATACTGAAGTAAAGTGAAAATAACGGACTTCGAATTTTATCGACGAGTATAATTTTCTGTTAGAGTTCAAAGAGAAGCTCGAGCATCAAAAATTATTTTATAACCGCCAAGCAAACTTCTAATTTTCATATGAAATCGTGTGTGGTTCTCAATTTTTTTTATTGAAGTATTGCCATTATCTGTTAAAAAATGAAGAACTTCGAGAAAAAATGGAGAAAATGTACAAGTCCGAGAAATGGGAAGTGAACAAGTTGAAAAAAAGAAAAGTAAAACAGCATTATAACATCACATTTTAATCACAACAATGAATTAGGCCTTTCTAGTGTTTCATACAGAATAATCAACCGAATACGGTTGGTAGTATTAATACTGATTTGCTATCCATATACGTTCCATATGCGCCTCACGTTTTCGGCCGACCGCGCGGTGATCCATATGGACACATATAGTTTCCAACCCTCATTCTTTTTAGCCACATATTCGCCACCGCGCGGTTCCATATGTGTTCCCCAGCGGTTCACCTGTGTCTTAATCTGGTTGTCGCGGGTTCGAGCCCCGCATTGGGCTGATGTTTTTTTGTTTTTTTTTTGTTTAAAAAAATATGAGTCTTTGGAGACGCGGCTTTCAAACAATCTATAAGTTTGGTCATAGGTACTGTCGATTACGGGGAGACCCTTTTTGCAGTCAAAACAGGCTAAATGTCTCTGCGAGCCGAGTTATGAGCTCTCAAACTTTTCAAATGCTTCAGCCTCTTCACATGGAATCCCAATGGTTCACACAAATACAGTATGACACTTTTCACTCACAAACGCACAAATAGTGTGTACCAATACACGTCCCGTCGAAAACAACTGTCTACTATGACCCCCTCACACCATCTGCCACGTCATCAGGTCCGTTCTTCTCCGCGCATTTTTTTTGTATTACGTACACCAGACGGTCCACAGCATTTCTGACTATCTAACCGACTGAGCTAACCGGGCGGCGAGCGGAGGCATTGTGGAGGGCGGGGGAAGAAGGGATGTCGGCTAGTAGCACTGGGGGATGGTTAAGTGTATCATCCGGACAAACAGAAATACAGACAAAAAAGCGAAATAAATGTTTTTATTTAATAACATGAATTGATCTGATATGCGTGATACAGCAACCCGACATAGGATACATTCATACTTTGGAAATTAATAACAATTTGTGAATCTTTAACTTTAAAAATTTTACAATGTCTCAGATATGAATGCACGTTTTGTCAGTGTAACTTTGTTCATTCTAATGCTGTCTGCTTCCAACCTTGCATGGGCTCCGTGCAAAAAAAGTGGTCAACTACAAAAATGAATATCCCATTTCGCCTTCCAAGTTGTCAAAACGTCAAGAAAACCCTGTAGTTTTTCCTGTAATTAACACTTACTGAGGTTTCGAAAATTGGCACTTTTGGTCAGTGTAACTGACCAATGACATTTGGTCAGTGTAATTTGGCCATTGTAATCCATTCTCCACTCCATACCTGCCAAAGCGTTCGTACTGTGTGTTGCTGCCTAGGTCAGCTATTGATTCTTCATTGACACCATCTGCCACGTCATCAGGTCCGATCTTCTCCCGCGCACACACTCATTCTCTACACAACCACCAATTCCCTCTCACTCCACCCAAAAATTTCCCCTTTTCCCCGTCTCGGTCATGGCCATAGAACCCCCGAAACCCACGTCCGTTACCGATAACATAGTGATAGCTCTCACTATTATCACAAGTATTCTAGCTACAGCAGATACAATTTACCTGATTTTCGCCCCTGTCGTCACTGCTAATTTCATTACTGCTGGAGCCATCCTCGCCTCATTTTTATTGATTTTGGGGGTGCTCGGACTGGTGAAATGGGTGATGGATTACTGTCATGTCAAATATGAAACTGGAAGATTGGATCGGGTTAGACATGGAATGACAGTTGGATTGGTTGGAGTGCTGACGTGCATTACGATACCGAGAGTGGCGCCTTATTTTGTTGGAGATGATTATCATGTGAGTTGGAACGTTTGAAATTTGGTTATTAACATGCTTAGGTAGGAAACTTAGTCATGATTATACTCATTCAAAACCTCTTGATGAGCTGATTCCGAAAATTCTAAACTTTTCAGTTTCCGACTAAATCCAACCAAGTTATAGCACATTTTGTGAATTTCAGATTTTCGAAAAGTTTCGAAATTTCATAACTTTTTAAATTCTTGGCTTTTCAATTATTTACTGATTATTTCTGAGTAACCAGTCCATAGAATAAAGATGCCGTGAAAAACGATTCAAGCCAATTACAGCCAATTAACTCTGCCTAATTTCAGACAGTCTGCTACCTACTAATCGTCTCCCTATCCACCGCGTGCACATTCCACTGGCTATTCAACTACGGATTCAATCAATGGTGTATAATTAGTTACCGTCCTGGCAATGAGGCGGATCCTATCGCAGCACTGATCTTTATTTTTTCCTTTCTACTCATCGGAATCGCTATCAGGATTAGTGTGATTTTCGTCACTGAGGATTTGGCTTTTAAATTCTCCCTTTTTTTCATTTTACAAATCTGCCTCGCTTTCTTTTCTGGATTCGTTTCATATGATCTATTCATGGTCTTAAACGGAGATCTTTTGCTAGCCGGTCGTGTGAGGCAACCTTCGAAAAATACTTATCAAAACACTTGTACCCATTCAATAATCCTTTTTTTTTCCATGATTTTTGGAATATTCTCAATGGCATTTATCGGTTTTACAGTAACCAATTATTTTCCTACTGTAGACAGGAAGATTTTCTGTATAACCATTGGAGCCTCCTTGGCAGCTGTATTGACACTATGGGCACTCAAACCAGTCGTTGTTTTTATCAACGAAAAATTCGGAGCAAAAAATCGAACGATTTGTCAAAGTGAGGCGTTCATTGGATTCACAGGAATTATGATTTGTGGATTTGTACCGAGAGTTGTCGTGTTTTTCGTGGGATTTAATGTAGCGGTGAGTTAAAACTATTTATCACAACAATTTCGAGCTCTTAGCAACAATTTCGTGAAAAAACAATGTCGAAAACGCTGTAAATAACAAAGTTACAGAGTTTCGAAACTTTTCGAAAATCTTAACTTTACAAAACCTACCGTACCCCGATCAGATTTCAGGCAAAAAAAAAATTAAAATTTTGGTATATTTTCTTTAAGCTCGTCAAAACGGTTCTAATGAGTGTTATCATGGCATTCTTGGGTCAATTTTAAAGATTTGAGTTTTTATTTGAAATGTTTCAAAAATTCTTAACTTTTCGAGTTTTCAAGATATCGAAGTGATTTTGGGTTCAAATAGAGCCAATTTTTGAACGGTCTATAAAAAATCTCATTTTTCAGATACTCTCCTTCACGATCATCCTCTCCTCCGTCGCCGCTCTCACTTTCTTCTTTCTATTCATCACTTGGAATAGAAGGATACTGGACACCAAAAACAATCAATGGCAGACGTTCGCAGTTTTTGTCTTTAATGTTATCATTTTCATTGCCTCAATCCGTCTCGCAGTGTCATACGAAGACGGAAAAGATATCGAAGTGATCATCTGGACTCAAGTCTTCTTCTCCATTCTTACAATTCCTAGTATGATGGATTTGGGAATAATTCTAATTGGAAACGGGATGATTATGAAAAATGAAAATGAAGAAGAAATCAAGATGAGCTCGGTCAAAGTTCAGAAACCAAAAAACACTGCTGGAAATCCGTCAGGGTAAGTGTACAGTACCCCCTTTCCAAAACTTGAAAATAATGTTTTATTAGAAATTTAAAGTTAAACCCATTAATTTGAACTAAAAATTAGTAAAAAATAACAAGACTTTCAAAAGTTATGGAATTTCGAAACTTTTCAAAAATCTGAAATACACAAAATGTGCCATAACTCGGTTGGATTTAGTCAGAAACTGAAAATCTTGATTTTTCGGAATCAACTTGCCAAGACGCTTCGAATGAGTATAATCATGGCCTGGTTTGGTGCATTTTGAGGTCTATGCGTCTTTAAACTGGGCTACTGTAGTTTTCGTGTTGGAACCCAACTTTTGTTCAAACGTAGTCATGATTATACACGTTTGAAGCGTCTTGACGAGTTAATTTTAAAAATTTAAGAATTTTCGATTTCAAACTAAATCCAACCGAGTTATAGCACATTTTCTGAATTTCAGGTTTTCGAAAAGTTTCGAAATTCCATAACTTTCTTAATTTTTGCTATTTTCCACTAATTTTTGGTTTAAATCAGTGAAAGTAAGTTTAACTTTCTATAAAAAAACGCTTCCGCAATCTCAAAGATACTTTAGTGAACCTTACAGTTGGCATCTTTGAAGTACAGTACTATTCTCAAGGTACCTTAGAAATTTCAATGTATACACAGTACTCCAAGAGATACAGTAACCTATTTCCAGACCCGAATGCAAGATCTGCGCCCTTCCGTTCAACCCATCTACAGTAATCCCCAGAATTCTAAAAGATTGCGGACATACCGTATGCGGAGGGTGTGCGGATAAGCTGTATGGAAAACAAAAGGAGTATCGAATCATTTGCCCGATTTGTCAGAAGGATACGATAGTTATAGGTAGGTCAAATTAAAAATAAAAGACAGTTTTTTTAATTGATAATTTTTCAGGGGGTGCAAAGTATCTTCCGAAGAATTTCGAGCTGTTGGAATTGATGTAATTTTTTTTGGCTGTAGCATTCTACCCACGTAAAACATCTTATTCATTTCATGTCTTGGCAAAATTGTTAATTAAAAAAAAAAGATTTAATATTGCTTTTAAATCGCATTTTGTCATTGTGGAGAGACGCAGAGAAACGAGACACTCTCGTTGTCTGCACTCTCCCCTCGCTTTCTTTAAAACGACTATAACTCTTGAAGTTAAAAAGCTATCAAAAAAGTTTCAACTAACAAAATATAGAAAATTTCAAGGGCTACATTTTTGTAATTGACAACTTTTTAGTAGCTTTGCTCCCTTTTGCGATACAATCGTTAGAAAGTTAGAGATGCGCTCCCTCTCTCTCTCTCTCTCTTTATTCTTGTAAAATTAACGTGTTTTGTGTTTTTAAAATCATCCCTCTGAGAATTTTTTGTGTTTTTGTGTTTTTTTCTGTTTGAAAATCTGAAATTCTTAAAAATTACATTTTCCTCTTTCTGCCATTCCAAAAACGGCATGCTCTTAGCAGATGTCTGCCCGTCGTTTTTTGCGGGTCAACACATTTTTCCCTGAGTACACGTTTGCCTCTCTGTCTTATCAAAGGCAAGGTTTCCAATTAGTTGGTCAGTTTTGCTTCAATGTTTGTGGAAAGTGTCTGTAAGTTTACTTTGTGATTAATTACTCTATCTGTCTCTTCAATATCTACACTATTCTGCCTGAGAAATAAAAATAAACAAATCTTTTTGGAGAGTCTTCAAAAAAAACATGTCGTAAACCACTTTTTGAACAATTCTCATCGCATCTCTAACTCTTATCAATTTCATCATTATTTTTGGAGGTTTCGTCGATTTCGAACAGGTTTACGCCATACTTGTCAACCGGGCCGAGCCGGGCCGACGGTTTTTCTTGAATAACTTTTTTCAAAAAAAAATCGTACCAAGTTGGTTGATAGCTCAAAAGATAGGTATTTTGAATTGCCATCAATGAAATATAAAATCAATTCCCCAAAATAATCACCCGAGCTATATTCGCTCTCGGCCCGGTTCGGCCCGGCCCGGCCCGGCCCGGCCCGGCCCGGCCCGGCCCGGCCCGGCCCTGAGGAGCCGAAGGCTGTATCGGCGTGTATGTTTGTTTTGGGAAATTTATTTCATATTTCATGGATGACAATTCAAAATACCTATCTTTTGAGCTATCAACCAACTTGGTACGATTTTTTTGAAAAAGGTTAAGAAAAACCTTCGGCCCGGCTCGGCCCGGTTGACAAGTATGGTTTACGCTTTCTAAAAAATTCTGTTCGCCTACTGGAATTTACTGATATTTATGAGGTTTTTTGCAGTAAAACTATCCGTTTAGACCTAAAAAAAATTTAACCTTTTTCAGGAAAACTATCAGTTTTCACCGAAAAAAACAACATTTAACACACACTCAACCATTTCTAGGAGCTTTTTAAAACAAAATAAGGCAAAATCATCAAAAATCTACATTTTGGATTTCTAGGCCACCGTTTTAGAGGTTGTTCTAGGCGGTTTTTAGGCGGTTTTGAGCAATTTTGCAAAGATATTCAACTCTGAAAATGTGAAAAACTGCACAAAAATGAAAGTTTGGGTTTCTAGGCCCCCGTTTCGGCGCGGCCACCAATTAGACGGTTTTTAGGCCATGCCATTGTTTTTAGTCATTCCGCCTTCCACCTTATACCATTTCAAAACCCCATTCAACTCTGATTTCGAAATGTTCTGAGCAACAATTTGGCTCCTTGTTATCTATCTCTCCTGCCGCTCCCTGCCGCCGCTCCCCACTCCCGCTTCCCCCATTCTCTCTTTTTCTCTCATCAACACTATTTTTTCGATAAGGAAACTTTGCCGTCTAATTTTCCATCTTTTGTCTTATCAGATGGTTGTTCTCTTCTTCATTTCGCTTTCCGAACTTTGTTGACTTCTCATAAAACTCATGTACAAGCCCACCCCGCGCCTCTCTCTAATTGTCACACTATTTTTTTTGAAGAATAAGAAATTTCGGCCGTGTTACCACCCACTTTTTTCTAAAAATACCCCTCTCTTTGGAGCAGTCATTCACTATCACCGCTCTCTCTCTCTTCTTTCTCTATTCAATTTCATCACTTTTTTTCTATCAATTGATATTTTGCTTCAATTTGAATTCTTATAAGCTTATTTTAGTTAAAATTTTTACTAAAGTAACTAATTTTCAGATGTCAGAAGGTGGCGGATATGATCATTTTGATATTCCTTCGGTAAGTTTTATTTTTGTTTCCAAAACTGAATTACAGTACCGGAAAAAAAATATCAACTTTTGCCTTTTTCAGTTGAAAATGTCCAACTTTGAGAGTGTGTCATAGCAAAACCAACTGTCCCACAAAACAACTTTTTACAGGATCACACAGAACAAAAATAGAACTTTATTTTTGTAATTGACAACTTTTTTGTACGGGCCCATCGTAGCAAGTTACATATCGATAAAGTTATTTCTCCCTCAAATCGACCAATTTCAGTGCAAAATAGTGCAATTTTTGAGCTGTCTTCTTGAAATGACCATAACTCTCTAGGGAGTGTCCGTACAGAAAAGTTGTCAACTACAAAAACAAAGATCTACTTTTGTTCTGTATAATTCATCAAAATTCTATTTGATGCGACAATCAGTATTACCATGACACACTCTCAAATTTGGACATTTTCAACTGAAAAAGGCAAAAGTTGATGCCTTTTTGTCCGGTACTGTACATGCTATTTCTAACTGTTAGAGTATTTTTTCTATAGACGTTTTTTCATCATGTGTCTTTGAACATATTTTTCTTAACTTCGGTATAAAATTCTAGAGGAAATGCTGGTTGAAAACGGGGGCGAAACACGTTCAAGCCAAAAAAGAACTTTACAAATTTAACTTCAAAAATGAAAAATAGTTGCTAACTTTTTTGATATTGGTTCTAACCTACACTTTCTACAAAAGTTTATCTTACGCCACATAAAAATGCTGGCATATTCCAGATTCCCAGCGGTGACGATTACAAAGGAAATGTGAATACGGAAGGAAGCAATAATTACGTTGCCCAAACTCAACAACCCCACAAGCAGCCAGGTCATCATGGCTCTCTCATAGAGAACGGACAACACCAACATGTCCAAAATATGGGCCAAGTTCCTGCCTATCAACCTCAAAACTATGGATACCAACACCAAAACTATCAGTCTGTGTGTTCTGTTAAAGTAGAGCAACCGCAGCTCCGAATGAACCAAATCCAAATGTTTCAATCAGATCGAAACCATCATGGCTACAGAACTCTCCAAAGCTTTCCAAGCTTAATGGCATCTCAATTCGGGCAATTGGGTCATTTTCCTTCGGGGCACTACAACCAACCATATCCATCTGCTGGATTCCCTGGTCAAGCTGGCATCCAATATCATAATGGTCACGGTATGGGTCCAGCGACACAAAATCCCTCTTACTCACAAGACCAGCAGCATCCAGTTAATTTCCTACAGTATACTAGCCAGTCAGGCAAGCCGTTGAGTCACTGGCCAAATGTTCAAAGCCCGGCTCTTTATCCAGAGACTCCAAACTCGGAAAAGTGTTATGAGCACTTTGATCCATCTGCTATCCCAATGATTGACCATCATACATTGAAGAGCCGTGACTATTTTAATTTGGAAAATAATGGTAATATGAAACAATTCGACAGAACTATCGTATCTCAATTTTTCAGTTATAAACCCGTCGATTCCTCCCGGACACTATAACCCAGGACGACTGGCACCTGTCAACGGGCCCCATCTTGCTGATGTTCAGGAGGATTCTATTATTCTGGTGATGTTATATTTAATATAGCTTTGTATCTTAAGCTGGAAAATAGTTGGGTTTTCGAATCTGTCGTCATAGTTCTAGGCAATTTTCAGTTGAAAATGTCTAAAGTTGAGAAAGGATTACGGTATCAGGGATTATTCCACTAAGTACAATTTTGCATGAATCGTACAGATCAAGAATAGAGGTTTGTTTTTGTAGTTGATAACTTTTTTGTACTGACACATCCTAGAATGTTATGGTCAATTTGAGACGATAGCTCAAAAATCACTCTATTTTGCAATAACCGATTTAAGAGATAAATGGCTTTGTCGATACGTAACTTGCTATGGAGTCCTCGTATAGAAAAGTTGCCAACTACAAAACTAAACTTCTAGTTTTCATCAAACTCTTCAAGTTGGACATACATTGTCTAGAAATCAATTCAAAACTATATATTTTCAATATTCAGGACAACAATGAAATGGAAGTTGAAAAACCTGTCGAAAAACCAAAAAGAAAAAAAAGAGCAAACGAAAAAAGAAACAAAGAGCAAACTGAAAAACAGGAAAAAGCTGTGGTGCACTCCAGGACATATTATTACAAGGAAATAAAAAAACGGGACGCAAATGTTGCAAAATTGTTGGAGCTTAAAAAAGACTACGAGAAAAATGAAGCAAGGATTATTGAGAAAGTAAGAAATCCTATTAAATGTGTCTAAAATTCATCGGAATTTTTAGAAACAACTCATATTAGAATCTCTTGGAAGAGATCCTTTATGCGAAAAAGTTCACCATGTTCTCACACAAACACGTGATGATGAAAACTATAAAATGCAGTTAGCGGTTTGTTGGAAATTTCAGATTTTTTTTTTTCAAAAATCGGGTTTTCAGGCAAGAAAGCAAGCTGAGGACAATTTCCATCTTGCCGGACTGGATTATTCACATAGTCCCTGCAACAAGTTAGCGAAAGCGAAGACTAAAAAGAAGCATGAAATGGAGACCGTTCAAACAAGAGTGGACGTTATGGAAGAGGAATTTGTGAGTTTATTATATTTCTGTCAGAAAATTCATACAGTCAGTTTGGGGTCATGAGACGTGATAGATATCATTGAAAAGCTGAGAAAACGCTGATTCCAAATATTTAATTCGTTTTTGCCCTCGAGCCCTGATATTCAAGAAAAACGAGGTCAAAGTTCGAAAAACGGAGAAAAAAGGATTCAAGGGCAAAAACTGAATATATATTTGGTATCAGCGTTTTCCCAGTTTTCCAATTATATAGACCATGTTCCATATCTCCAAACTTTATAAATCACTAGAACAGAAATTTTACGCTGATTTCAAATCTGTATTCTGTTTTTGCAGAACGATCTTGTGGAAAAAGTTGTTTGCGTTTTTGTGGCCAATGCAAAAATGTGCATTTTCAAACTTCAAAAAATTAACGTTTTTCTTATTTTTTTTCCAACTTTTTTGTGTTGTACGGGTATTTCCAATTGCTAAGATTTTATTGTTTGTGTTGGAACTTTAGAAAATTAGAAAATTTAAGAAATTGCACAATTTTTTTCTGAAAATCAATTCTGAAACCTAACTAGGCCAAAATCATCTTTACATGCGTATTCATACAAAAAAACACAAAGAAATTTGAAAAAAAATGAGGAAAACGTTAATTTTTTGAAGCTTAAAAATGCCCACATTTTGCACTGAGAGGGCACAAAAACCCAAATAACTTTTTCCACAAGATCGTTCTGCAAAAACAGAATACAGATTTGAAATCAGCGCAAAATTCCCGTTCTAGTGATATTTGTCTCGACCTGTAACTCCATCTCGACTCGGGATCCTTCCCTAGTTGATTTGGTCCTCACTCCGGTTTAGAACGAGCGGTCGAGGATTTTCAGCATTTTTCTGTTTGTAGAAAATTCTGGAAGTTTTAATCGATACCTTCTACTTATAGTTTTCTAATAAGTTCATTGGAAAAAAAAACCAAAAAAAAAATTATTAATCAAAATTTTTATAGAAAATCGCGCAACAAGTACAAGTCTTGCAGTTGTATGATGGTTGTCTACAATCTTTGTATTTCCAAGATCCAAATATGCCAAATGGTCAACCTTATCCAGGATAATATATTGGGACAATAAAAAACTAAAAAAAAAACTTAATGAACCTATTCACAAGGTAGCAAAACAAGTTATTAAAAAAATCGTTTTTCCGAAAAAAAAAACTTTTTTTTTTGCTTTTTTTGCTACCTTGAGAATAGGTTCATAATTAAATAATTACTTAATTATATGTATATTTTTAATACCCCTTTTTTTTTCGAATTACTTGATGTTTGCTCTGTTTTTATCAGTTTACATAATGCTAATTGAACAATTTATTGGATTCTCGGAAACATAGTCACAACTTTTTTTAAATAAAATAAATAAATATCCATGAAACCTTAAACACTGCTATCCATCACTTCCAACAGTGCGAAATTTTTTGGGAGCAGACTTGGAGGACCTGAAATTCCTCATTCATCTATTTCTCCACGGAATCCCCTTACCATTAACCAAAGTGGCTCTCTGACAGAATGGGCAGCTGACGAATTGGTTGTTGCGGGTTTTCAGCATGTTTCCCACGCATTCCTCACAGATTGTATGTCCGCATTGGGAAAGCATTCGAGGGATGATTGAGTCGTTGTATTCTCGCATGCAGATTTTGCAGTCCGGGCTGGAAATAAAAAATTGAGCGGTTTAGGCTTAAGGATGTAAAGCTAATGCTCAAAAACCTCCCGAATCCATCAATTTACAGGTTTTCGAAACTTGTCGAAAATCTTCACTTTTTTGAAACAACCACATCTCGGCAGACTTTCATCTATTTCAATTTCTAGTTTAATTTTTGAATTCAGCTCACCAAAACGCTTCGAATGAGTATAATCATGACAAGGTTTGGTAAAAGTTGGGTCTCGACACGAAAACTACAGTAATCCAGTTTAAAGGCGCATAGACCTCAAAAATGCACTAAACGTAGGCATGATTATACTAGTTTGAAGCGTCTTGGTGAGCTGAATCCTAAAATTTAAATAAAAACTGAAATGGAGTAAAGCCTGTCGAGATATGGGTGTTTTAAAACAGCGAAGGTTTTCGAAAAATTTTGAAAAGTTTCGAAAACCTGTAACTTTGTGAGATTTTGATGAATTCGGGGGTTTTTACTGGAAAATGTTTTAAAAAGTTGAATTTACAGTGAAAAATATAATCAAGTCTCATTTTTAGACTGGAAGAAAAAATCGAAAGTCAAAAGTTGGTTTTTCCAAATTCTGCAACTTTGTGAGTTTTTCATCAAAATCGACGATTTTAAGCTCAAAATGAACGCCATGCCTCGAAATTTTTTTATAAAATGATTAATCTTTTTGTCGAATCGCGGGTCTGGCTCTAAGGCTCAGGGCTCTAAGGCTCAGGGCTCTAAGGTTCAGGGCTTTAAGGCTAAGAGCTTAAGGATCTACAAAAATAATTTAACAGTGACAAAAAACTTTTTCAATTACCAAAAGTTTTAGCTTTTAGACTTAATCTAAAAACTAAGTCTAAGAACACACCGAGAATTTTGATCCTCCGATCCCGCCTCTCCTGTTCTCTTGACCATCGGCACGGTCACCACCGCAATCATCGTTGGTTCTTCATATCTCTTTTTCAATTTCAATCGTCCCACCTCAATCGTTTGAATATCCACATAACTTGTTGCAAACAGAATAGTTAGCAGAATTTGGCAAATCACGACAAATAAATGAACTCCACCCATCATTGTGATAATGAAGGCAATTAGGACACCGTGAGAACCAATGATTTGAAAGAACATGGAGATACTGTCCTTTTTCTGGTGGCTTGAATGCTCGTCGGGTTTGCATTTCAAGTCGGAGTTGAAGATGAAGATGAAGTAAAGGGAGATGATAGTGGTGAGAAGGACAAGGGGGAAACCGATGACGTTCTGGAATATTTGGTCAGTGTAAAAAGTTTTGTCAGTGTATAAAATTTTGTCAGTGGAAAAAGTTTTGTCAGTGGAAAAAGTTTTGTCAGTGTAAAATCTTCACAACCACAACATTTTTAGCTACAACTACCTGGGAAGGGTCATAAAAGAAATGTTGTCAACAACAAAAATGGAAGCCATGTTTTGACCAGAACGCACAAAAAATGAAACTTGTGGAATTCTAGGAAAAATTTTGAAATTGGCACTTTGAAAAGCCACTACCCAGAAATGTCTGTCTGTGTGTCCCGATGTTCAGAATTACTAATCAAAATTATACAGCTCAGGATTCTGAAAAAAAAAATTATGAATGAAGTTTACATGAACTACCTGTAAAAATGTGGTCACTCTAAAAGATAGTTTTACAGTGACCAAATACATATTTCACAGTGACAAAAATTTCGAGCGTCAAATTTTTTATACCCTCCAAGGCACAGGACCTACGGCTCAGAACTTAATGATCAGGGCTTGAAGATCGACAAAAAATGTTTCACAGTGACCAATAATTTTACAGTGACAAACCAATTTACAGTGGCCAAACATTTTACAGTGACAAAAAATTTTACAGTGACCAAAAAGTACGAAACTCACAAAAGCGTTATCCACTACACAAAATGCATACAATCTCCCGATCAGCGTTGTGATAGCTATTCCTTGGGACCCAACCGTGATATTCTTCTTGCATCTGTCAAGTGTGCCAACCCGATTCTTTTTCTGCTCAGCATTCAAACGAGACTTGAATATCCAAACGACGGCGACAATCAGAAGACAAACCGGGAGTATCACGGCAACCATGGATCTCATTTTCGATGATCGAAGGGCGTCCAATGAGAGGGATTCACTGGCGGCAATTAGCCAGAAGTATGAATAAATTGTTATGAGAAATGGGATAAGGGGGAATGTGGTCGTGTAGAGACACATTTTCTGGGGAAAATGAAATTTTTGCAGCTGGGAGATGGAAGAAGGAGGAGCAGAAGGAGGAGGAGGAGAGAGTGACCGGAAACAATATAAAAAAAAGAGATTGAGACTGTGGGGGCGGGATGATAAGAAAACAATAAAAAGAATGAAATATCTGAGTCAGGAAGCGCCGGGAAATATTTAATAAAGGGGGAGCGGTGAAAGTTCACACAGGAGAGATTCAGATCAGAGTGTTTTTTATTTAGTTTGCTGTCATAATCAGATGGAATATAATTGGTTTAATTGGGGATACGGGTAGAAAATATATATAGATAAAATCTAAAAAAATACCAACTGACGATAGAGAATGAAATAACTAAACAGTAAAAGAAGTACAAAAGCACAGTTGCATCAATCGCGTATATACTAATTAATTAGCATATAAGCCACCGATGCAATAAATGTTATTATCATAAATTATCCCCTAACTAATTGAAGATATTAACATAACTAAACTACACTACAAGAATCTATTTCGTTTTTTGATCATCGAGAAGCCACAACGAAAAAGCAACCGACGTCTCCGAACCATCCAGAACACAATCAGCGCCACAACCATGATGACAGTCCATTTCCCGATACGCATCAGCAAGCCATTGATCATCGATTCCACCGGCGACTCGAACATGTTGCGGCTGTGTCTGCTTCTTCCTTGTCCTTGAACTTCTTCTCTTCCATCAGCTTTCCAGCAATCACAACTTCCGTTCCCTCCATACTTTTCAACCGGGCCGAGCCGGGCCGACTGTTTTTCTTGATAAACTTTTTTTTTTTTTATCGTACCAAGTTGGTTGATAGCTCAAAAGATAGGTATTTTGAATTGCCATCCAGGAAATATAGAATCAATTTCTCAAAACAAGCATACACGCCAATACAGCCATCGGCCCGTCCGGGCCAGACCAAACCGGGCCGAGAGCGATTGTAGCTCGGGTGAAGGTTTGGGCAATAGATTTTATATTTCATGGATGACAAATCAAAATACCTATCTTTTGAGCTATGAACCAACTTGGTACGATTTTTTTGAAAAAAAGTTATCCAAGAAAAACCGTCGGCCCGGCTCGGCCCAGTTGACAAGTATGGTTTCCTCCACTCCACAGCTCAGAGTACAATTCCAGTTGACTTTATTTGAAGTCGTGTGGAATTTCAAAGAATTAATCCTTCCTTAGGCGTCGCATGTCAAAAATGACACTGTAGACGGACACTTCAATTGAGCCACAATTGCTGGTTTTTTCATCTTCTTGAAGCACTCCACCACGCAAAACAGCCAGTGAAAGCCTGTACTGTTGCCGTGCAGGTGTCCAGGTCGAGTGGTTGGAATGTCTGGAATACAAAAATATGAAACGCATTATGACTATTATTTTGAGCTTACAATCAAAAAAATCGGTCGAGAACTCAATAAAAGTGGAAACTTGGCTGATTTTGAGCGATTCAGACGATTTTAGTGATGGTGGCCTAGAAAACTCTGAATCTCGGCCACCGGATGTAGAAAACTAACGAAACTATTTTTTGTGGAAAACCAAGAATGTTCTGACATGGAATGTATTTTGACTGGCCCCCCTAACCTATCACTTTTTTTTGCTTAATCGATAGCTTCCAGAGAGAAAACCACAACCTGAAAGGGTTTTCTTGTGACGTTACCTGGTTTTTGAAAAATTGAGATTTTCCAAAAAGTTCTTTATCAAGAAAAATTGTCTCAAAATTTTTTTTCTTCACTTTTTTTGTCTACAATGCAGCATGGAGAACAATTAGAAAATACATGTACTAGATAGATAATGTCCTTGGCTACAAAAAACAAAAATTTAAATAAAAAAATTCATTTTGAAAATTTTTGAATTTTTCAAAAAACTGATGACCTCCAAAAAAAATTTTTTTATTCAACCACGAATTTTTGATTTTTTAATTTGAAAAAAAAGAACAACTCATTTGAAATAGTTTTCGAAAAAAAAATTGGTAGGTCACGGGCCTTCGAAGCGAGATATAAGTAATTGAAAAATTTCGTTTCTCAAAAAAGTGCAATGAATGGAGTGTGCAGGATGTGTAACCCAATTCACAACAAAGATGAAAGATTTGAATGGAACTGAATGAACACTGTATATATATGAGTTGAAAGTATCTGATTCTCAAATTAGAACTCATTTCGTCAACTCTACAAGAAATGGCACATGTTCAAAACCCGCATATTTTCCCATCGAGACGAAAATTCAGATGCTCATAACTTCTCAAAAACTCCAGTAAAATGGTTTTAGCTTATAAAAACTTGCTGAATACGTCTAGTTTATCAAAATACATCACTTTGAGCAATTTTGAAAATTTTTTTATTTTTCGATTTTCAGGTAAATTTTCATGTGGTCCCCCCCTTATGAAAATCGAAAAAAAAAAATTTTCAAAATTGATCAAAGTGATGTATTTTGATAAACTAGACGTATTCAGCAAGTTTTTATAAGCTAAAACCATTTTACTGGAGTTTTTGAGAAGTTATGAGCATCTGAATTTTCGTCTCGATGGGAAAATATGCGGGTTTTGAACATGTGCCATTTCTTGTAGAGTTGACGAAATGAGTTCTAATTTGAGAATCAGATACTTTCAACTCATATATATACAGTGTTCATTCAGTTCCATTCAAAACTTTCATCTTTGTTGTGAATTGGGTTACACATCCTGCACACTCCATTCATTGCACTTTTTTGAGAAACGAAATTTTTCAATTACTTATATCTCGCTTCGAAGGCCCGTGACCTACCAATTTTTTTTTCGAAAACTATTTCAAATGAGTTGTTCTTTTTTTCAAATTAAAAAATCAAAAATTCGTGGTTGAATAAAAAATTTTTTTGGAGGTCATCAGTTTTTTGAAAAATTCAAAAATTTTCAAAATGAATTTTTTTATTTAAATTTTTGTTTTTTGTAGCCAAGGACATTATCTATCTAGTACATGTATTTTCTAATTGTTCTCCATGCTGCATTGTAGACAAAAAAGTGAAGAAAAAAATTTGAGACAATTTTTCTTGATAAAGAACTTTTTGGAAAATCTCAATTTTTCAAAAACCAGGTAACGTCACAAGAAAACCCTTTCAGGTTGGTGTTTTCTCTCTGGAAGCTATCGATTAAGCAAAAAAAAGTGATAGGTTAGGGGGGCCAGTCAAAATACATTCCATGTGAGTATTTTAAGCTAAAAATCACAAAAATCGGTTAAAAATTCGAAAAGTTACAGATTTTCGAAAAATTTCGAAAAATTCCATTTTGACGTTTTCTACCGTAGCTCAGCGAGTTTTTGTTCGAATGATCTGAAATTTATATTTTCAGATTCAGCTTATCAAGACGGTTTAGAAAAGTATATACACGCCTATATTTAGTGAAAATAGGGTCCCATCACGAAAATGCCGGGTTACTGTAGCACACTGAATATGATTTTTTTGTTATCCGTCAAAAAATCTCATGTTTTGTCTCCGCAGCTGCGCTCTATTGACAAATTATGTGTTCCTAAAATGTTTCATTTCAAAATGAACATTTTGATGATCTTCTTTATTTAACAAGGGAAGTACACGACGAACCGAGTTGAACTTTTTCTACAAATTTGACCATAGATACTTTCGACTCTGCTGATTCCAAATCTGCAATAAAAATCTGCTAAATGCTCACGTAAACCAAGTTATGACCCGTCAAACTTTTCAATTTGTTCACGTTCTTAACCTTTTCACGTTTTTATCGACACTTGTACTGTAGAAGCGCAAGTTTGACGGGTCATAACTCAGTTCACGTGAGCATTTAGCAGATTTTTATTGCAGATTTGGAATCAGCAGGGTCGAAAGTATCTATGGTCAAATTTATAGAAAAAGTTCACCTCGGTCCGTCGTGTACTTCCCTTGTAAAAAAAAGTTATTCAGATTGACCGTGAACTTTGTTCCGTTACTTTAAACCTGACCCCTCTCCTCATTTCTTTATTTCATTTTCTTTTTTTTCTTTTTTCGATTTCTTTTTTCCCTCCATGCAAATTTACGCAGAACCAGTAATCCCGCCGGGATTCGCTTCTTGTGAGGCAGATGAATGTGTCCTTTCTGATGCACCCATATCCCTCCAAATCACTCCGGACGACTGGAAACTCTCTCCGAAAATTGACAAAAAAGTTCAAGTGAGATGTCTGAAAGTGGATGGTCCACAAGATGTGATTGTAACCTGTCGATCGTTTTTCTTTGAGATAAAAAACTTTCGTGCAAAGTATGAAGTCCTTTCCCAAGTGTTTCATGTCATGCAGGAGGGAGATATTTTCGAGTTTGTCATTGGATTGAAGAGTAAGAATGTGAGATTTATTTGCTGAAAAATAACATTTTTTATATTTCTATATTCAGGAGGACACCTGCAAAAGGCTAGTAACTGGCGATCATAAAGAATATGGATACATCATTTTCTCCCACTACCCATCACTTCGACCAGATGATAGTGATGAATCATGGAATTTGGACGGTACCAAGTTGTTGGTTAGTATTTGGAAACCAAAAGCTCACAGACATGGTCATAGAATTCAAGATTTGGATTTAACAGAGAAAACTGAAGAGACAAAGCGTCGGGAGGATCTGTTGAAGATGAGAGGACCATATGACAACAACATTGAACAGAAGGAACAAGTAAATGTGAAGGAAGATTTTGGGATAGGGAAGAAGAAAAAGAAAGGAAAGTGTGTGGAGGATTGGAAAGATGTGTGGCTGGTGAGGCCTCCAATCCGACCGAGTTTTATCCGATGTGATTGTGAATGTGGTGTCGCAAGAGTTGGAAGTACCAGTGACCCATTTATTGATCGCTTTGGGCACGGAGTACATTAGAGTGGTGAAGGAATTTGTGGAATTAGTGACCAGAATATTAGAATAGTGAATAGTAGAAGCGGGGAATTGTTAGAAGTGTGATGGTACTGGTGAAGTTAAGAAGAGTAATTAGAAGTTAGCGAAGTGATCCTAAAAGGTGTGAACGGTGATGGGCGGAGTCTCGTAGGAAAGTTCTAGAAGCAATGGGAGAAATAGTGAGTGGAAAGTGGAGAGTGCTAGAGATATTTATGGCGGCAGCATTTGAATCAATTGTTTTCCCTCGCTGCCGTCGAGCACATTTGCATCCTCTTCCACGAGCTTCTCGGCCACGGCCATCACGAATTGTCCTTGCTCTGGTGACTTGTACTCGATGGGTTGAAGAATCCATTGAAGAGTGAAGATATTGAGAGATTTATGAGAAGAATCTCATTTAGGAAAAGGTCGTGGATATATCCGAAGGAGGATATCCACGACACTCCGGGAACGGGGATCAACGGAACGTAGTGTAGTTGATTAGCGTGACATCTCCAGTCCCAGGTGCGATTCCTCTCGACGTCTTCTGCGCTTCTTTGGGATTCTTCGACCGTCTCCGCGTTGCTTTGACATTTCGTATCCTTACTTTGGTCGTTGTCACGTTGGATGATATTTTAGCATCAGCTAAACAGGTCGTGGATATAACCAGGATGGTATATCCGCGACACTCCGGGGGCGGACGAATCGACTGAGCGAAGTGAAGTTGATTTGCAGTGGTCGAGTGTAGTTGTCAGACGACAGCGAAGGTGTGTGGTGATGTTCCAAGAATGTTGTCACATCACAGTCCTTGCGAGCGTAGTCTGACTTTACTTTTCCGATTCTTCTTAGAGTCCCATGAGTTGTTGGTGGTATTGGTTCCTGTGGGCTTGCTGAAGAATTGTCCGTCATCTTCGACTTCAGAATCGTTAGAATGATGTTGCTGCTTTGGTTAACTTGCTGTTATTTCTGATAACCTTTCATCGGTTCTCAGAGGCAACAGGTAACCCATCATCCAACTGCTTCAGTCAGTGCGTTTTTCTTGAACTGTTCAGCATCGGTGAAGTCCTATCCTATGAGCTTGAATGGAGCAATCATTGTTGTTTTGCTTTGGGGAAGAATCCTCGTTTAGTCGTACTCGAACGGCTTCGTATGTTTTCTTCGGCATGTGGCACACGTCCTTCGTACTTCTGGAGCAATGTTTGCTGGATTCTTCTTCCAATAACGTTGTTGTACATCGCAGACTAGGTCTTGTACTCCTTGATTCTTCAACTTTTCGTGAGATTCGGTGACTAGTAGTTTCGTCAGTGGATGCTCCGAAATCATGGTGGTTGGGTGCTTCATCTCAGTTGTCATTCGTTGGTCTTCTGCAGTATGGAATCTTGTTTGGAATCTCCATGTTCCGTCCTCGGGTAGAACTCTGGAGGTAGTACTGCTTTCACATGACCGTCTTCATCGGCGTAATGATCTTTTATAATGAGTTTCTTGGCGAGTTTCAGCCTTACATCAGCTTCATTCGCTTCGATTGCTTCATTATAATCTCACATTCTTCCTTGAAACAGGATTGGTGCTTTGGGTTCCGCTTGTTTCTCCTCTTCACGAGTAGGCAAACGCAATACATTGCTTTGACCATCCGTACTATCATCTTGTTGATGCTGTTGGTGCGATTGCATGGGTCGACTCGTAGACGGTAGGTGTCGTCGTGTTCACTTTGGCATGATCGAGTTCCTTTATGATTCCACGGTTGATCGCGTGTTCTCTGGATGAGTATGGATCGGCCACGATTCCTCTGTTTCTTCTAGAAGTCCTGATCCGTGGTTCCGCAGGTGGTTGACTTTTAGTTCTTCTAGTAAACATCCTCGTGTCGCAATGTCTGCTGGAATCTTGTCCGTGGGTACGTGTCGAGCTGTGGTGACAGATCTCATATCGGCACGATTTTGTGAATCTTGTTGACACGGTTTGCCGTCCATTTTGATCTCAGGTAGTTGTTGACTTTGCCCAGTATCCAACACGTGCTATCCGACAAGAAGGCGACGTTATGGAGTTTGGTGTGAAGCTCCTTGACGATGTTCAGGCTGCATTGGTTGCAATTTCTATCGACATCATTTCCATGCGTGGGGTTGTGAGTTTTGGCCCACTGTTGGATAGTCGAATCTTGGATTTTGCGATTTTCAGCCTGCTTTGGTACTTCTCGTCTTCATGTCCATATCTCAAGTGCATAGTAGTGGCGTCGTGATCTTCCGATGCGTCTGAGAGGTGATAAGTTGGACGGTCTTGTGGTCGTAGGACGTCACAAGTTGTCTGGGGATCTTGTAGGTGGTGTCGTTGAATTGCTTCTTCTGTTCCAACCAGGTCGGGATAAGATCGTTTTGGAATTGTGCTTTTCCACTTCTCGTTTGCACTCCGTCTGGTGGTGCTGCGATGTTGACGGTGTACTCGTCGTAGTCGGCATTGTGTCCCAAAGGTTCGCATGGTTGCTGTGGGCTTCGATCTTTTTCATCTGTAATATCCATTACATCTGGAACATTATAGAGAAATTCTCGAAGATTCCTGTGCATCTTTTGAACCCTGTTTTGGACAACTTGTTGCTTCATATCCTTCTTCCGAGTTGGATGTGAACAATTCGACTGAGTGAATTGATTCCGGTCTGCAGTCGTTTGTACTTGCTTCGAAGTTGTTGAACTTCCTTTCCGGTACATCGAGAAGAGTGTTGAAGTAATCTTCGGCATGGACAATCGCATGACTATCAGCTTAGATTTATGAAGGTTTGGAATTTTGTTGGAGATTCGGTCGGTGAGCCTGCTGAATGTTGGAGTTTGCTTTGGAGTCTACGGTGACGTCGGAATCCTTGTTTGAAGCATCAGAAGTGAAATGATGATGATGCCTCTGTTGCTTCCTCCTCTGAGTAGATTTAGGCCTGGGTCTCTCCACCTTTGCAAGTGAAGGACTTTCAGCTTCCTCTGACTCAGTTGTAGTCGTGTGTCTTTGTGTTGGATAGATTTAGGCCTGGGCTAGTTTATCCTTTCAGATAACCTAGCTTTCAGCTTCCTCTGCCCCAACAGACACATTTGTCGGATCTCCCTGTAGTGACAGATAATGACGAGTTGGTTAGCTCCATTGCTCCAAAGATTTGGTCGTAGTTTGCTCCGATGTTGACACATTCTCCTTGATGCTCCCAACAATGTAATCTTCTTATCTTCATATCCTTGCTGACAATTATGCTCTGGTCCTTGCTTCTGACTGTGTTAAGTTTTCTTCTTTTGCTGGTTTGGTACTCCTGACGATGTTATTGTTGAAGGCTTGCCATCATGAGCTGGGAAACTAGCTATCAGCGGCGCTTACAACGCGTCTTTGACAACTACTCTTCCCTTCTCAGAATTTGCAGTCTTTCCGAACTTTCGGTCAGTGGCTTCACAGCGTTTGCTTCGGAGTCTCTTCCTTCGTCAACTCCTTGACTATTGCGCTTGTGCTGGCATTGCTGGCATTGCTGGCTGCTGAGGTGGTTACATCGAGCATCCCTCAGATTCGGTGTGTGGGCAATGTCCTTCGAAGTGAAGTAGGTGGCATTTCGATGAGCGACTTTTGGATCGGCAGCTGATGACCACGTGTGTCCTTGAGAGACAGTTATTGGACGATCGCTTCTTGAACACTGCTTCTTCCTTTTCCTGTAGGGACGTTTGCACTACATGGCACAATGATCCTCGTCATCACAATATTGCCATGGAATCAGCTTGCTTGGTGGTTTGCTCCTGTTGCCATCCTTCTTGTGTCGATGACAGCTGTTTCCGTTCTTGGTGAGCTCCTGATGACATCTTTGATAATGATTTCCGTCATCTCCATTCGCCTGCGTGGAGTTCATTTGGCGGACTTCATTTTCGTTGCCACATGAAGGTTCGTAGATCGATCACTGTAGAATCGTGACCTCATCAGGGAGAGCATACATCAGTTGATCACGCGTCGTGTTGTTCCTTCGTTGCCACGGTTTGAAGACTATCCTCGAGAGTCGTCCGAGAAGCCTGCTTGCAAACTTGTTTGGGAAGAGGGGGTCGCCTGGATTCATTCCGTGAGCCTTCAGTTTGTTGGAATACTTTGAAGAGGTGATCAGAGCGCTCGTCAATGTACTCAAGTCGTGCTCTGGGAATTCCAGCTCTTTTAACTTCTTGAAGGCTTTGGTCATCTAGATGTTTGGACGGTTGAATCGTCTTTCCAAGTATCTTTTGATGATCCGGTAGTTCTCTTCTGACACATGTGTTGATTGGTGTTCATCGGCAAATCCTTTGGTGGTGACTTCATCAGTAGAGTTTGTTTGGTTTAGAAGTATCCGTTATTGTGAACCATGCCATCAAGTCCTCCAATGAACGTTGGATAATCGCAGTTGGCTCCGCTGAACGATGCCACTACGGCGATGCGAGATGGATCAATGTAGCTTTCATAAGCTCCATGTCGATCTCTTCCAGATTGTTGCACATAACTTGTAGGTGTTTGCGGCTCCTATTGGCGGTGTCATCTGGACTTGCTGTGGGTTCGTTGTGATCCTTGTCGACTGCATGACATCTTGACACGATCATCTGATTTTGGATTTAATCCTCCTTGGTCCAGAAGATCTGCTCGTTGATCTCGTTTCACATCGAGTTCTGCACACATTTGCTGATTGTTTTTGTTAGCAGCGATCAGGACATCTGTGACAGTTTTCCTCGTCTTTATGAGTCGACGTTGGATTTTCTTCCTTGCTTCCATGGATTGAGCTTCGTTGACATTTGTGGCATCAGTTGTTGGTGAGTGATTACCACGTTGTCCATGGAATTCAATAAGTGATGGAGAATTCGTCCCGATGAATCGAGTGCTTTGGCCTTTGGCGAAGTTGTTTGATGGCGAAATGTTATCGATCGCGCGTACAGAACGCTCTCGAAAACAATCGCATCATCGTTTTCGCTTCGGCTTCTGTCATCGACGATGTTGTTCAAGATCGGAATCCTATCGACTACGCTTTCATCACGTAATCAACAGTATCCATTCTTGATTCCACTTGGATGATGTTCGTTGCCGTACCAGCTTCTTCTTGTTGGTGCATATTGTCGTCACGTCGAGGCATCAGTGAATCCATCTTGTTGATCACGTTCGTAATCGCCACGTCATGAATTCTCGTGTTGAACGTCTCCTCAGAAATAAATATTCCTTCGGTTCCGTTGCTTTGGACGATAGACTCTCTCCAGTTGCCAGCGTGGTCCTCATGCATTGTGACAGAGTTCTTTGGTCGCCAAGAAGCTCCTTTGTTGCTTCGACGATGACCTTCTCAGTATCGACCAGTCCTTTGTACATGCTGGGGTTCTGATGAGACTGTAATTAGTGATTAGCGTTGTGTCCCTTATGAGGGACGATTAGAGAGATAAAACTAATTAAGAGAGAGGGTTATAACAGGGATATATTGATTTTTGACAGGTTTAATGAATTGATTGGTTTTAGAGGAATTACGTCGGTCTTTGGTGTAGGAACTTCCCCTCCGTCTTTACGGTATGTAGACGATGACCGAAGGGATTTAGTAGGACCACCCCACGTCTTATGGGATGTAGACGATGACCTGTAACTTTTTTGAGTAGGATCTAGTAACAAACCTCTGTTTTGAGGTGAGCAATCAGTAACCAAGTTGTTTTTGGTGTAGGGTGACAACTAACCTTCGTTTCTTGTGGAATAACGATACCTAGGTATTTTATACGGGATCCTAAAACCCGGGAACTAAGATAGTAGTGTAGAAGCTTTGGGCTCCTATGAAACTACCTGAAAGGAGTAAAACTAATACTAATAATGCACTAGGTAGCTAATCTAGTTTATTAAAAGAATGAGAAATACTACGACTTAAAGATGAGAGACTTAGAAGACTAAGAGACCAGGTGACTGGTACTGTTCCGCTTTCCATCTTTGCCGAAGATGTTCCGCTTCCAGCACCAGTTCACCCAGGAGTACTTAACCTAGTGACAAGCTAGTTTATGTTCCTACCTGCTTAAAAATTTACTACAGACTTAGTTGGGGGACGGCGACGTTTCGTAACAATCAATACACATTCTTCGCCTGAATCTCTGCACAATATTATCAAATATTGCGCTCGGAATCTCGACTGAAACATGAAAGAGAGTTTAAAATATAATGTCTCGAGTTTCAAACTCGTATAGGTTAAGAATCGGTGGTCAGTGAGTTATTAGCTTTGGGCTTTTAAGATTTTGTTAACAACTGTGACCTATGACCGATTTAACCTACAGAGTTCTAGACCAAGAAACTATATACCGAAAACATCGCTTTTTGAGAATACCTGAGGCCGTGAGCTTTGGATTAGATGAATGTTCAGCTGTCACGAAGAGCCGGGTCTTGCAATTGATGATGGTGGTGGTTCAGTTGATTGTCCCACTAAACATCCATTTCCTCCTCCGCTGGGTGGTGGTTTTCGTGTCCTTGCCTCGGTTGCGGGACTGCTTCTCGTTGTCGTTGCGCCTGATGTTGCCACAGCACGTGTCCTTTGTGCTCCCATACAGACGACTTCCGATTTCCACGGCTCGGCTCCATGCCGATCTCAATACCGACCCTCAGATGACCGTCCTTGAGGGGATCGTCTTGTGTACAGCTCGATATTGCTGTGGTGGTTCCGTCTGTCGAGTAGATTCCGACGACTCCACTCCTCAATGAAATCGTCTCGTTGACCTTCTCTTCTTCAGGAATTCCTTGCAATAAATCGATGTGTGGATATTGTATCGTTTGTTGAACAATGAAGATGATTGTCGGCTTCCTTCCTTTCCGTCTCCGCGTCCATTCCTGCTTTCCTTTTGGTCATTTCTGATGGTACTTTGGCAATCTCGATTCTTCGTTACTGTGAGCACGATGTGATACTCGTGACGCTGTCATTTCATCATAACAACGCCACATCCCACCGGCTCAACTGACGGCCTCCTCGTTTTCCATCCATACGTTGACTTCTTTTTGTGGCTAGGGGCAGGTGAGACGTTTCGGAGATGTCAGTTACAGCCCGACAGATCTCTTACATCATACCTTTCCATCGATACTCCTTGTTGTATTTTGACAGCTGTAGTTATGGCTCCTTCAATTGGTGTGACGGCGCCATTGCCTTGTTGACGATCTCCTGCTTTGGTCCGGTACATCTTTAGTGAGTGGCAATGTCAGTATTGAAGACTTCGAACTTCTTGTCTTCGTTATTGAATCTTAGCATCCTTGCTTCTTATGTCGAAACGTGACACCTTGATTGTCCGCTTTGATTCTTTTCTTCTGGTGTTCGCTGAATCATCCGATTTTGTCGTCAAATCGTTGCATCGCTTACTCCTGCGCATAGAATAATCGACACATCGACTCTTCGATTCGTTTCCTTGCTATGGTTTTCGCCTTTGAATCTCATCGCCATCGTTCTCTTGCATCGAGAACAAGACGATTCGACTCTCCGACTACTCTGCCATTTTCTTTCCGCTGTAGATTCCTTCCTTTGCAGCTTGTTGCGAAATTTCGCCAGTTTTGTCGTTGAGTTTGGGCACCTCCTTATGACAAAGTGTAGCACCTCCGCTCGCCGACACTCCGACTTCCGCTCCGTTTGTTGCTGCTGTGGACTCCTTGTTGTTCGTTCCATTTGAAGCGACTTCACTGCGATCGGATAATTGTCAGGTTTCCATAACCTTTCAACTCTCTTGCAGCCGATCGGCTTCACATCCGATCACCAGGTTCTTTCGTGGAAAAAAATTCCATTTCCGGTCGAGGCACCATGTGGAGGATTGGAAAGATGTGTGGCTGGTGAGGCCTCCAATCCGACCGAGTTTTATCCGATGTGATTGTGAATGTGGTGTCGCAAGAGTTGGAAGTACCAGTGACCCATTTATTGATCGCTTTGGGCACGGAGTACATTAGAGTGGTGAAGGAATTTGTGGAATTAGTGACCAGAATATTAGAATAGTGAATAGTAGAAGCGGGGAATTGTTAGAAGTGTGATGGTACTGGTGAAGTTAAGAAGAGTAATTAGAAGTTAGCGAAGTGATCCTAAAAGGTGTGAACGGTGATGGGCGGAGTCTCGTAGGAAAGTTCTAGAAGCAATGGGAGAAATAGTGAGTGGAAAGTGGAGAGTGCTAGAGATATTTATGGCGGCAGCATTTGAATCAATTGTTTTCCCTCGCTGCCGTCGAGCACATTTGCATCCTCTTCCACGAGCTTCTCGGCCACGGCCATCACGAATTGTCCTTGCTCTGGTGACTTGTACTCGATGGGTTGAAGAATCCATTGAAGAGTGAAGATATTGAGAGATTTATGAGAAGAATCTCATTTAGGAAAAGGTCGTGGATATATCCGAAGGAGGATATCCACGACAAAGTGCACTATTCAATAATTATAATATACCTATAAATTACATTTCATTTATGGCTTTTGGTCAGTGTAAAAAATTTGGTCGGTGTAACTCAGATTTTTGTCACTGTAACTCAGATTTTTGTCACTGCACTATTTAGGTTCATGTAAGTAACTATTCACGTGACTGACTAGTGATAGCCTCCAGGTGACCGTGGAGTTATGGGTCGTGACATATATCATTAGAAAGCTGAGAACATGCTGATTCCAAATATTTATTCAGTTTTTGCCCACGAGGTCTCGTATTCGAGAAAAAAGAGGTCAAAGTTTCCCGTTTATTTACCTATTCATCAAGCTCGCATAGTAAGAAAACTTGGTAAATTGGGTTTTTGGGGCAGTGCAAAACATTTGGTCACTGTAGATAACAATGTTGAAAACTCATGCACTTAACAACTTTATTTCCACTTTCGAGTAATTATTATAAAACAGTAACAATTTCGAATTCACTCAACATAATACTTCTTCATTTCCCTCTCGACGATATCCATCAACGCGAAATTCTTGGGAAGCGAGTTGACCGGTCCGCTCACCGCCGTCATCTTCTTACAGTATGGGCATTTAATACCATTTCCTCTCAGGAGACCCTTAGCACACTCCTCGCAGATGGTATGTCCACATTTGGTAAGAATTCTTGGGATTCTGGAGTCACTGTAGTCGTCGTAACAGGTATCACAGTATGGGCTGGAAGTAGGGGATTGGAGGATCGAGGGAGTGGTTTGCGGTTACTTACATGGTATCTTCTTCTGCGGAATCTGAATCTTCAGAATCGGAATCTTTAGAATCCGAACCCTCGTTGATTAGGATAACCACGGTTGGCTCTTTTGGCTCCACTGACTTTCTTACAGTTTCCTCGACTTTTGGCTCCGGCTCTTTCGCCTCTACCTTCACTGACTCCAGGGGAACTTCCTCTTTCTTTTCGTTCTTTTCTTTCTTCCGTTCCTCATGTTCTCCAATATTTCCCTTTGCATAAATGTAGATGTCAATCGAACTGGTAGCAGCGGTAACCGAGAAAACCACCTGCCACATGACCACAACAAAACGAAAGTGACCTTCAAATTCCAATGCTTTGATGACAGTGTAATAGAGGAGGAACCCATGAAGAGAAGCGATAATCGAGATAATCGCCCAAAAGTCTGCATTGCATTTTGAACAGGCATTGTAATAAGTGATATCGAAGGTGAAAGTGAAGGCATAGTAGACGGCAAGGATTAATAAGACGAGAACAAATGGATTGAGCTGAAATGTTTAATTACTTATTGATTTTAGATCGGAGATCATTCAGCCATGCTTGACCGACACGGGCCAGGGAGTAACTCGCTTCTAGTGCTCGAAATGGGACGCCCCGCTTTTTTCCGGTCATTTCGGAAAACAGTCAATTTTGATCGGAGAATAGTGAAACTTTCACAGAATCTGAAGACACAGCTTGAGCCGCAATTTCCTGAGTTTCAAAAATATAGGTTCATTTTTAACCGTTTTATGACAATCCGGACGTCCCAACTCGTCCCATTTCGAGCGCTACTCGCTTCAGACCGTGTTTTATGAATTGAAAAATATACCAAAATGTAAATCTCGGCGAGTTCTATGTCACTGACCTACTACGGGCCGGATTTCGGGTTGATAATGTGTCGCGGGCCACGGGAAAAAGTGCCAAAAACGAGAAAAGCCTGGCCCGTGGCATATTAACAATCCGCCATCCGCCCCGTGGTAGGTCAGTTACATAGAGCTCGTTGAGATCTACATTCTGATATACTTTTCCCCTCATAATATTGAGTTTTAAGTGAGTTACGCCGGTCCGTTATGCGTAATCTTCAAACTTACATCTGTAGTGTTCCTTAAGAAAAACGAAGCTACCTTTCCAACCATTGAGATCAGAAAAACCGTTGCGAATCCAATCATCATACAATTCCTGCGTCGTACAAACTTTCCGATCTGCTTCTTTTCTCTTTGCCATTTGTTCAGGTTGTATGACAAACCACAGAAGATACCGTGACAAACCATAAACAACAGAAGACAGAAGCCGATTGGTATTAATATAACACCAACTTGGCCGATATAAAATCCGTATATCGTAAAAAGTAGTGCAGCAGTGAAACAGGCCCAACAGAGTGTGGCTGCAACGGGCAGAGTGATCATTTTGGTAAGAGGTTCGCTGAGGAATGGATAGAACAGCTAGTCGGATGAGCAGTGAGAAGGGAGAAGGGTGAATGAGATGTACGGCGAAGACCAGACTGTCTGTGCGGTGGGAAGTGGGCGGAGCTTATAAATGGCGGTGGGAGGATAAGATATTGTTTCCAACTGTGCACTGGGAAAAAGAATAGGAGGTTTAGTTGTAAAAGACCGTCGACCGAGGGTGAACGGTATTCATTGATTTTCGGAGACACTATGGTCCCAGGCTGTGTAAATAGTGATGGAGGGCTAAAGGGGGTTAATGAGACAAAAAATTGGGACTGGGGTGGTTGGCGGCGGCGAAGGGTGTATAGAAAGTGAGGGGCGAGGTGGCGCGGTGTACAGAGAGAGGCGGCCGGTACTTATACGCCCTGTCGACCTCTTTCTTTAGTGCTTGGTTTGGTGTCATCGGTTAGAGTTTTGGCTTTCGTTCAAACACTTGCTGGTTCGACACCCGCTGGTGGTTTTTTTGTTTTTTTTGTTTTTTGCATTCATAATTTTTGGTTTTTAATGGCTTTTGCATAGTTTGGAGTGTTTTTTTTTGCGTTTTAACAGTTCAAAAATTAATTTATTTAATCATTTCCAACAACAAATAATTCTTTGGAGTCTCTATCGAAATGGTATCACAAAATGGGCAAAAAATGTAACGATAAAAACCAATAAGCTTCTGAACACAATTCCCACATAGACTATGTCCACACCTTGTTAGAATTCTTGGGTTACGGGATTCAGGAGATTCTGAATAGTCGATGAGACAGAATCCGCATTGGGAGCCACGGGAGTCGTAGAGTTGATTGTAGTCTTTTTGAAGCCAGATTTTGGAGATTGAGGTCAAGCATTTGGTGAGGAGGATAGTGTTCCAAATAGCCATTACCAGAGTTATAAGATCTGGCGGGGTGGTTGGTAGGTCAAAATTATTATTTTGTGCAAGGATCTCCACTTGCTCTGGAACAGTCTCATCCTCATCCTCCGTATCCTCTAAAATATCCACCACCGAGCAATTCTTCGTAAAATTAGAAAACCATTTGAACTTTCCCATTGTCCAGGTAGTTTTCCGGCAGAATGGACAAGAAATCGTGCATGTTACCACCATTTGGTACATACAATCATGGCATAAAGAGTGACCGCAGGATAGGACTCGAGGGATTACGGTATCACTGTATTCGAGTAGACAGATCTCACATTCCGGCGGTTGGAGGGGTCTAAAAGCGAAAAGTTTCGATTTTTTGTGAAATTTATGGAAAAATGTTGAAATTTACCTTCTCCTCGCTGTTCGCTTCGAAAACCGTCGATTTCCCAAAAAATCCTCTAGCGCTGGGATAAGGTAGGTCAAGACGAGAAGTAGGGAATACAGTAATAGCTTGTAGAGTAGACTTGAAAACCACGCGAACATTTTTTATTGATTTCTGCCGCTGTGTGCTGTGGAGGGGGTGTAAATACTAGTGGATGGCCTTGAGGAGGGCAGCAGATGGTGGGAAAGGGCCCTCTTGAACAGGTGGCAATTGGTTTATTGAAGCAAAACCCCGCAAAACCAAAGAAAACACAATTTTAAAAAAGCAAAAAACAAAAACCACCAGCGGGGGTCGAACCAGAGACTCTTTGAACCAGAGTTGCAACGGGCCGGGCCGGGCCGGGCCGGGCCGGGCCGGGCCGGGCCGAAATCAGAATTTCTCCGGCCCGGCCCGGCCCGCGGCCCGGTCGGCCCGGATTTTCAGTACTAAAAAATTCAAACTTTTTTTTCGAATTTTTTCCGATTTTTTCGGAAAGATTTTTTAAAGGGGAAAACAACTACTCCTAAACTTAGGATTTTTGATTTGAATCCATTCAGAAAGCCAGAAAAAATTTTGTGGATTCATGTCTGAAAATGCGTCTGAAGCGAGTTATGAGACCTCAAAATGCCAAAAATCGATGCTAGTCATGCAATTTTTCAGTACATTTCAATAGAAATTCTTTTCGTCGTGCACGAGAAAGCAATATTTTCAAGAATTTTCAAGAAAAGTTCGAAAAATGAGCAATTATGCATGCATTTCATGTACAGACGACGAGAATTTCTACTAAAATGTACTGAAAGAGTGCATGAAAAGTGAAAAAGTGAGCGATTTTTGGAATTTTTGGGTCTCATATTCCAATTTAAACGCATTTTTTACATATACTTGAGAAACATTTTGGAAAAATTTTGGAAAAAAAAATTATTGAAAAAAATATTTCTAGTGAAAAAAAATTCAAAAATTCAAATCCGGCCCGATCCGGGCCGGGCCGGGCCGGCCCGGAATTTTGCAAGTCTGCTTTGAACGATAGCCAAAACTGTAATCCTCTACACCAAGGACATCACCGAAGAAAATTGAGAGCAGGGCGTTCAAAAGTCGGCCGTTTTCCCTCTTTCCATTTTGTCTCCTCTGCTGCCGCCGACGCCGCCGCCGCCGATCCAAACAGTAGAGAACCATGGCGCAACCGGTAACAACCTAGACCGCCACTCAAACACTCCCAGGTTCAATTCCTTCTGCTTCCATTTTCTTTTGCACTTTTCGCAGATTACCCCCATATATTTTGTTTCACGGATAATTCATTTTAAGGTCGGTTTTTGCATTTTTTTTGCAAGTGTTAATCTAATCTAACAATCCCACGGCACTATTAGTCTTATCTCCATCTCCCCAACCAGCTGCCCCTCACATTATTACACAGTACCGTACCGCCCTACCATCTGCCACGTCATAATTCTCATCATTGTCTGGGAATCTGGGAAACCGTTCATCACTCCATCGCTCCATCGCCCTCTATTTACTCCTCTCTATTTTTTATTCTCCCAAAAATTTCCGAGTCCTAACTATGATCTGGCCGGAAATCCTATTCCTCGCACATCTCCCACTTACGGGCGGCTTCAGCGGTGCAGGCTTAAAGCACCTCTACACTAACCCAGAAGAAAATTCAAATTGGGTTACTGGAGGAGCCATCGTTGCCACGAGTCTTCTGCTGGCCCTAATTATCGGATTAATGAAGTGGCTGGTGGTCAGATCCAATAAAGAGACCGGTCTACTCCAAAGATGTAAAATTGATAGGATGATTGGTTACGGTGGGATCGCGTTGTGTGGGATCGTTCCAAGAATTTTGGTATATTTCATGGAAGTCAAAGGGGATTATGTTTTTCATGTTAGTTTTGGTCACTGTAACTCAGTTTTGGTCACTGTTACTATCTTTGTCACTGTAACTATCTTTGTCACTGTAACTATTTTGGTCACTGTAACTATTTTTGTCACTGTAACAATCCTGGCTTTTCAGATCCACTATTACCTGATCCTCGTCTCCCTCATCACCTCCTTCATTTTCTATTTCCTCTTCTCTCTCACTTCCCAAAGATACTGTAACCACAATCCTCACATCCTCCACAACATCGCCCATTTCATCAACTTTTTCGGTCTCATTGTGATTCTAGTCGTCACGTCGCAGTTGTTTGATGGACTACACCAATGGGTGATCGTTGGCTATCAGTTGGGATACTTTGTGATGTGTTGGGTTGGGATTCGCGAGTTTTTGGGAGTTTTAGGAGGAGGCGCGCTGGTTTTGAAGGAACAGGAGGAGTCGCCGAAAGTGTTGGAGAAGGAGCCATTGAGGTAAGTTAGGGGAGCCAGGGAGCCAGGGAGCTTGGGTGCCTGATAGCCTGATAGCCTGATAGCCAGGGAGCCAGGGAGCTTGGGTGCCTGATAGCCTGATAGCCTGATAGCCTGATAGCCTGATAGCCTGATAGCCTGATAGCCTGATAGCCTGATAGCCTGATAGCCTGATAGCCTGATAGCCTGATAGCCTGATAGCCTGATAGCCTGATAGCCTGATAGCCTGATAGCCTGATAGCCTGATAGCCTGATAGCCTGATAGCCTGATAGCCTGATAGTCTGATAGCCTGATAGCCTAATAGCCTAATACCCAAAAAGTATTTCCAGACTCGACTGCAAACTCTGTTTCCTCACCTACTCCACTACTTCCCACACCCCACGAATCCTCAAAGAATGCGGACATACCGTATGCGAGAAGTGCGTCGACATCCTCCTGAAGTCACACAACGGACAACACGTCTTCTGTCCGTTCTGTCAGAAGGTTACTGTAGTCAATGGTAGGTCAAAACCAAAAATTCGGATTACGAAAGGAATTTGATACTTTCAGGTGCTGCCAGCTCGCTGCCAAAGAACTACGAGACATTGGAAGCGATGGAGTGGAGAGATGGAGCGCCGAGTGCACCGGAAGAGTGTATGGAGACTGTATGATAAATGTGTGTTGAACTTTTGAATAAAGCTGAAAAAGCCTACAAAACCTGTAAAAACCATTAAAAACACGTTGCAAAAGGAGCAAAAAACGAAAAACCACCAGCGGGGGTCGAACCAGAAAGTGTTTGAACGATAGCCAAAAGTGTATCCATGTACACCACACTTACTACTAAAGAATGCGGCCGGCAAGACGTATAAATACCGGCTGCCCTTCTCTGTACACCGCGCCACCGCGCCCCTCACTTTCTATACACCCTTCGCTGCCGCCTCAACTTCTCATGCATGTGGCGCAGTCGGTAACGAGTCTGATCGTCACCCAAACAGTTTTTGGTTCAATTCCTTCCGGGTCTTATTTTCTTTTGCTTTTTTTGTAAACCACCCCAGAGTGATTCTGAATCTTTTTTCACCCTCAGTCCACATTTTTTGGCGCATTAACCCTCCTTTAGCCCTCCATCACTATTTACACAGCGTTTTCGGGACCATAGTGTGTATGAATGGTGGTATTTATGAGGGTTCAGGGGTCATATGGCCAACAGACACAGTCTCTTTCCCCTCTCACCAACAGCACCACACAAAAGATGTGGCTACTCGATAATTGGCACATGATTCTATTCTGGTGTATTTTCCACCATCTTTTCCCGAATGTCTCTCGTTATTTCGACCCATATTTCATAGCCCTTTACAACTGGATCGACGAAAAAGTCGAGAGATTTCTTCAAAAGTATGTTAATCTATTTTTCGACTTTTTTTCGAAATTCTCACGAGAAAATTTTTTCCAGAGATATGTTATGTGCAGTGTGCAACAAGACAGAGGAAGAATGTGATCACGAGGCGGATGGTATACTCGAGAATGAGATCTGATTTTTGACATTTGAATTCCGTTATAAAACTGTGGAAAATGAATAATTTAATGAATTTTTGAACTCGAATTTATTTTGAAATTGAGAAAAAGCACCCCAGACCGCTGGAAAACCATCCAAAATCAAAAATTAACAATGCAAAAAACAAAAACCACCAGCGGGGGTCGAACCAGAAAGCATTTGAACGATAGCCAAAACTGTAATCCTTTACACCAAGGGCGTCACTGAAAGAAGTTGACAGCAGGGCGTACAAAAGTCGGCCGCTTTCCCCCAAGCTTCAGCCCCTCCTCTGCCGCCGCCTATCCTAACAATCATGGCGCAACCGGTAACAGCCTAGACCGCCACTCAAACACTCCCAGGTTCAATTCCTTCTGCTTCAATTTTCTTTTGCTTTTTTCGCAGATCACTTTCGTGTATTTTGTTTCATGGATAACTCAATTATAGGGCGTTTTTTGTAACTTTTGGCTCGAAAAAACGGTGATTTTCTGATTTTCCGCATTTTCTTAACGCCTAGGGGCCTTTTTCCTGTTAAACCGCGATCCCCCCACTAAGATGACGAGTAGTTACACGTCACCTTAAGTCCTCCTCCTCCTCCCTCAACCCTGCTGTCTATTTATCTTCTCTCTCACTCTCTCACCCCTCATTTCTTCTTATTCAAGTAATTTTCCCCCTTATTATTATGGCTGAAGACTTTCTGACTAAACTTTTAAAAAGATTTATAGAACGTGTGGTTGACAGATTTCTCGTTCCGCTTATTTTTATGATAATCGGTGGCATTTTCGATATTCTCACTGATATTTTCTTCTGGTTCTATGATTTAATTACTTTGTGGGGTGAGTTGAGATTTTGGTTTTTTTAATTACAGAGAGTTTAATTACAGAGATACCGACGTTCGCAGTGAGAAGGAGATACCGCAATTGGTAACAAATTGTAGTTTATAGTTTCCCAGTCCACATTTTTTGTCTCATGAGCCCCCGTTTGGCCTTCCATTACTATTGACACTACCTCGGGACCATAGTGTGTGTCCGAAAATCAATTTATGAGGGGTCATATGACCAACGGCCCACAGTTTCTGTCCCCCTCACCAACAACTACACAAAAAATGTTCTATTTTTTTCTCGGGTGTATTTTCGACCGACTTTTTTTGAAGATAAATTACGGTTTTTTGACATTTGAACTCCGAATAAATCTGTGAAAATGTTTGAGAAATGTTCAAAAACAAATAAAAATCAGAAATTAAGAATGAAAAAACAAAAGTCACCAGCCGGTGTCGAACCAAAGACTGTTTGAACGAAAAGCAAAAACACAACCCAATACACCATGGCGGCTACCGGAAGATCACTACCGCAGGACGTACAAAAGTCGGCCGCCTCCCCCTTTCTCCATGTTTCCTCCTACGCCGTCGCCGATTCCAACAACAGACATCCATGGCGCAACCGGTAACAACCTAGACCGCCACTCAAACACTCCCAGGTTCAATTCCTTCTGCTCCCATTTTCTTTTTCTTTCTTCGCAGATCACCCTCGTATATTTGGTTTCACGGATAACTCAATTTTAGGGCGTTTTTTGTAATTGGCTCGAGAAAACTGTGATTTTCTGATTTTCCGCATTTTCTTAACGCCTAGGGACCCCTTTTCCTGTTAAACCGCGAACCCGACTAAGATGACGAGTAGTTACACGTCAGCATTAGTCCTCCTCCTCCCTCAACCCAGTTGTCTATTTATCTTCTCTCTCCCCCTCTCTCCCCTTTTTTCTTCATATTCAAACAATTTTCCCCTTATTATTATGGCTGAAGACTTTTTGACTGAATTTTTAAAAGAATTTTTAGAATTTGTTGTTGACGTCATTCTCGGTCCGCTTATTTCTATGATAATCGGTGGCATTTTTGATATTCTCATTGATATTTTCTTCTGGTTCTATGATTTATTTACTTTGTGGAGTAAGTTATTATTTTGTTGAAAATATTATATTTAGAATTCATTAATTACAGAGATACCAACGTTTGCAGCGAGAAGGAGATATTGCAGTTGGAAATAACTCGAAGCATAAAATGTTTTAGGTTAAAAAAAATAGTTTGAATTGAATGAATAAACAAATTCTTAAAAAATTCATTAATAAAGAATGCATAAAAGAAAAATCTACCCAAAAATGAGATACTTTGTTGCGGAGCTTATTTCCAACAAATATGGTCATGGTTATACTTTTCTGAACCGTCTTAATAAGCTGAATCTAAAAATCTGAATTTCAAATAAACCTCGCAGAATTACGGTAGAAAATGTCAAAATGTAAATTTTCGTAATTTTTCGAAAATCTGTAACTTTCCGAGTTTTCAGCCGATTTTTGCGATTTTCAGCTTGAAATACTGAGAACATTCCAAATTTCCCAAGAGCCGAATTTCAGAGTTTTCGAGGCTACCATTCCGAATTTTTCAAAATTTTTAATGTAGGGCGTTATTATACTTTTCTGAAGCGTCCCAACGTGGCGATATTGAAAGTCGGTGTTTCATAGAAATCGAGTGGAAATTAAAAGTGAGAAAAACAAGGTCAAAGTTTAAAAAAGTGGAGAATTATTACTATTTACTTTTCAATTTTTCTCGAATACCAGGCCTCGAGGTCAAAAGCTGAATTATATTTGGAATCAGCATTTTCTCAGCTTTCCAATGATTTAGGTGACGCCTCCATAACTAAAAACTGACTTCATCAATTCGAGAAGGGATAAAAAGTGCAAAAAACAACGCGAAAACTGGAGTATATCATGATGAAAAGGGCAAGAAAAGGACAAGACACATTTTGTTTAAAAAAAATCCAAAATAATCTGCTTTTTTCGAAAAAGTGCAGGTGCAAAATATTTTTCAATTTAATTTTCCGTCTGTCTGTGTGTCTGGATGTATGTCCCTCCTGAGTCATCTGTCATTCTGTTTCTCCAGAAGTACGGATGTCTTGATGTCAACTTGTCAGTCCAAAAAATCGAATAAAATCGAGTAAAAAGCACAAAAATTACTGGAATTCTCACAAAAAGTTCAAATTCTCTACCCAACCTTTCACCCCAATCTCAACATTTTTCGTCACACTTAAATCAGAAAATATCTATTAAAAATCAGCGTTTTCTGAGCTTTAAAATGGAATAGGTCACGTTTCACATCTCCTAATTGACTCGGTGGTCCTTTTTATCCCAAAAAACACGACTTTTCGGAAAAAAATTTGGGTTCTGACCAAGTGGGGTTCGATCCCCGCGGTGGTCAAAACTCTAAGAAACTTTTTTTGCTTGTTTTTTTCGGGTTTTACATGTGAAATAACCTATAAATCTGAAGTTTTTGAGTTTTTTCGCCGACAATTTGCGATTTTTCGAACATTTTTGGTTCTGGCCGAGTGGATAAGGTAGAATCCCTATGGTCCAAAAGGTCAGGGGTTCAATCCCCGCAGTGGTCAAAACTTTTTGAATCTTTTTTGCTTGTTTTTTTTAGTTCTACATGTCAAAAAACCTATCAATCTGAAGTTTTTGAATTTTTGCAAACAAAAATCACGATTTTTTGAAAATTTTTGACACCTTCCCTAGTTAGTCTCCCCCAATCTCAACGTTTTTCGGGGGGTCACTCCTCAAAACCCAATTTTCCTGCCAATCCAAACGACATTTAATCTAAATATCCAATTTCCCCCCTACACCCCTTTTTAATATCATTACCTTTTCCTTCATCTTAGAAACCGCTGAGCACTTTTGAAATTGAGAGAGAGAGAGAGCGGAAAGCGAGAAGGAGGGGGGGGGGACCTAGTGATTAGTAGCCGGCCGGCTGGAGCACTCTATGTGCTCCGCGCGGAGCCCTCTATATCATAGAGTGAAATAGAGCCGCCCGTCTCCTTGACAACTCACGGCTCTTTTCATTTTTCTTTTTTTGGTTCTCGACGGCTTAGCGGCGGAGCAGTAGTACAACTTTTTTCTCCCCCAACTTTGGCTCCGTGAATTCAGAATTTTGGATTTTAGATTCTGAAGACGTTGACGTCTCCAGGTCTCCAGAATCCTTCCCCCCCCCCCTTTCCCTAGATGCTTCGTAGATACAACTCGCGGAATTTGGACACGTTCTTATTGAAAACTCGAAAAACCACTATTGGAAGTGATGATGGTTGTGATATTGTTTTGAAGGTAAGTAGAAGAAAAACAAGCAAAAAATTTGAATTTGGCAGGTTGAGAGCTTTCAGAAAAGTATAATCATGCCTATATTCTGAAAATTTTTGAAAAATTCGAAATGGGGCCTAGAAAATTCTGAAACTCGGCTACCATTTACCATTTTTCATGACAAATTAAGAAAGTTCTGAGTATTTCAACCTAAAAACCACAAAAATCGGCTGAAAACTCGAAAAGTTACGGATTTTCGAAAAATTACGAAAATTACATTTTGACATTTTCTACCGTAACTCAGTGAGTTGTTGATTAATAGATCTAACGCTTATATTTTCAGATTCATCACGTTGAGACCGTTCAGAAAAGTATAAACACGCCTATATTTGGTGAAATTCGGGTCTCACCACGAAAACTGCATTTTGGGTTACTGTAGTTTTCGTGGTGGGACCCAACTTAATCGGAATAGGGGCATGATTATACTTTTCTGAACCGTCTCAATGCGCTGAATCCGAATTTCTACTTTTCAAAAAACTTGAATCAGCGGAAAATCCAAAAATTTCAATTTCAGGGAAAAGGAGTGGATGGAGTACACGTCTCGATCGAGTCCAATTCCAATGGATATTTTCTCAAGGAACATTCACTAGCAGGAATTACAAGAGTCAATGACAGACCGTTTGTAGGGCAGGTTTGTTTTTGTTAACTAAAAATGTTTTTTTTTCAAAATTTTCATATTCCCGCCATTTTCAGATCCAAATCCATAGTGGTGACAAGATACAAATCGGTGCGTGTCCCCTTGTGTTCGATGAGGAATGGTTGATTGGCACTCGGCCGAATTCAGCCAAAGTGATGGCTAAGGCAGTTGGTGGGAACGGAAGAACGCCTGATCGGAAAAAAGAGGAGCCAATGAGCAGCATGCTGCCGATGATTACTGGGGTATGTTTTGAAATTTTTTATTTTTTGAAAAATTTGGAATCTTCTGAGTATTTTAAGCTAAAATTCACAAGAATCGGTTGAAACTTCGAAAAGTTATAGATTTTCGAAAAATTACGAAAAATTTTAATTAGACATTTTCTATCGTAACTCTGCGAGTTTTTGTTTAACTGTTCTGAAACCTATATTTTCAGTTTCAGCACATCAAGACGGTTCAGAAAAGTATAATCATGCCTTGGTTTGGTGCAAGTTGGGTCCCACCACGAAAACAACATTTTGGGTTACTGTAGTTTTCGTGTCGGGACACAACTTTTACCGAATAGGGGCATGATTATACTTTTCTGAAAGCTCTTGACGAGATGAATTTGAATATGTTATTATTTTTCTAGAAAAATCACAAATTGGCGATTAATTCTTTTTAAAATTTTTCAGAAAAAAATCCATCCGCTGACTCCGCAACAAGGTCTTTCCGACTCCTCATCGGTGGCCAAAAAGCGGACAGTATACTCCAGATTTGGAGGTCCACCAGCACCTCAGTCTGGAAACCAATCCCTCCGATCGTCTGCGTCTTCCACTGAATCACAACATCGTAGTACAGCATTCTATTCAAATAACAGGTCGACTGGAGTCGCCTTGTTGCAGAAAGTTGTCAAATTACAGGAGGAATTGATATCCAGAGACGCTATGGTGAGTGATTCGGTGGAAAAACGGCGAAAAAATGAGTTTCGGCGTGTTTTTGGGGGTTGGCGCGTTTTCGGTGAGTTGGCGCGTTTTCAGTGCAATGGGAAAATTGGGTTGGTTGGAGTGTTTCCGACTCCAGAGCAGACTTGAAGTGTGTTCATGCATTTTTCTGCTAGTTTGCGCATTTTCAGTGAGTTGGTGTACTTTTGGTGAGCTGACGCCTTTTCGGTGCAGCCCCAAAAACTGATTGGTTGGCGTGTTTTTGGACTTCTGCACAGGATCTAAACGTTTTTGTGTCGTTTTCTGCCTATTCGCGCATATTTTAGGGATTGACGTGTTTTTAGTGAGTTGGCGCGTTTTTGGTGCAATGTTAGAAATTGGTTGGTAGGCGTCTTTCTTGATTCCAGAACAGATTTTAAGCGTTTTAATGCATTTTTCTGTCAATTTGCGCGTTTTTAGTGAGCTGCCGCTATTCTGGTGAGCTGGCGCATTTTCGGTGCAATGTAAAAAGTGATTGGGAGGCTTGTTTCCGGACTTCCAAGCATGGTGTAAGCGTTTTGATGCATTTTTCTGTCGATTTGCGCGTTTTTGGTGAGTTGGCGCGTTTTCGGTGAGTTGGCGCATTTTCGGATACCAATGTCCTTCAAATCATTTTTATTGTTTCAGATCCGTCAACTTCACGGCGAAGTCACCGGACTCAAATCTGCGGCTCCCTACTCCTATCACCCAACAACACTCCCAGCTTCGTTCCTCCCCCCATTTCATCATACTGCCTATCAGGCCCCGCCCCTTCAGGCTCCGCCTCTTCAAGCTCCGCCCCCAAGCAACCGTTCGAACAGTTCCCAACAACTGCAAAAGACTGCGAAATCGTTCGAATTGGCTGCGTATCGAGCGTTCGTCGGTGCCATTACTTCCCAACTTCGACAATTCAATGATCGGGTGTTAAGACACCCCCAGAGGGACAGTGCCGAGTTGTTTAATTCGATGTGTCGGGCCGTGGATTTGCCATTGGAAAGTCGGATTAAGGTGGGCGGATTTTAATCTGAAAAGCGAAAAGAAACTGGAGAAAAATTGAGTGGTTTTGAGCGAATTTAGACGATTTTAGACATGGTGGCCTAGAAAACTCTGAAACTCGGCCACGAAACATTTTTCATGGAAAATTATTAATGTTCTGAGTATTTTAAGCTAAAAATCACAAAAATCGGTTGAAAACTCAAAAAGTTACAGATTTTCGAAAATTGTCGAAAATCACATTTTGACATTTTTCACTGTAACTCAGCCAATTTTGGTTAAAATGAACTGAAATTGTTATTTTCAGATTCAGCTCATTTAGACGGTTCAGAAAAGTATAATCACGGCCCTTTTCCGTGCGACCCCCGATTTCAGGGTTACGGTAGTTTTCGTGGTGGGACCCAACTTGCACCGAATATAGGCTTGTTTATACTTTTCTGAACCGTCTTGACCAGCTGAGTCTGATTATGCTATTCATTTTCTTGAAAAGTTTCAAACTTTCGATTTTCACTCTGTATTTCCATTTTCAATATTCCAGGACATCATAAAATTCTGTGAAGCGGATCTAATCGACAAAGATTTTGAAGACGGTGATGAGTTAATGATCAAATTGGAGCATTTCATCCGTGAGAGTCGTCGAGACAAAATTCTGGAACTCATACATGAGCTGGAAGTTCTGATGCCTCTGATTAGGGATGCTGCGTCGAATGCCAGGGAAAATATCAAAGTGTGCAATGTTTTCACTCAGTGGAGTCGGGAATTTGGGGTGAGTTGGATGGGGAGAGTACTGTAGCTGAATATAGCTGGCAGAGAGCTTTCAGAAAAGTATAATCATGCCTATATTCCAAAAATTTTGAGTTTAGAGGGGTAAGGGCCGCAGAGTGTCTGGTTTTTCTGGTCCCTCAGTGACCACCTGATGGATATGAGTGACAAAACCAGTTTCCATGAAAAATTAAGAATGTTGTGAGTAATTCAAGCTAAAAATCGTCAAAATCGGTCAATAACTCAAAAAGTTACATATTTTCGAAAAACTTCGAAATTTTCAGATTTTTCAATTTATCATAACTCGATCAAATTTTGTTCAAACTGAAAAATTTTAACATTTTCGGAATTCCCGCGTTGAGAGCTTTTAGAAAAATATAATCACGCCCATATTCGGTGAAAGTTGGGTTCCGCCACGAAAACTACAGTAACCCTTACCCAGCCTACTGTAGTTTTCGTGGTGGGACCCAAACTTCACCAAATATGGCCATGTTTATACTTTTTTGAACCGTCTTGACGTGCTGAATCTGAAAACCTAAGTTTCAGCTTGTTTGAACAAAAATGTGCAGAGTTACGGTAAAAAATGTCAAAATGTGATTTTTCGACATTTTTCTAAAATGTGTAATTTTTGAGTCTTTAACCGATTTTGCTTATTTTTAGCTTGAAATACTCAGAACATTCTTAATTTTTCATGAAAAATGTTTCTGGCCGCGTTTTAAAGTTTCCTAGGCCACTATGGTCTTCATTTTGAAAATTTCCAAAATTGTTTTGATGTTGGGCATGATTATACTTATTTGAAAGCTCTTAACCTGCTGAATTCAATTCTTAACTCAAAAAACTAGTTTTTTGATTTTTCAGGACATCATCCGCAAGAAACATATCACCGCCACCATCCTATTTCAAGCAATCGATGACTTGATGACCCAGTTTTCGGAGGCTCATGTGAGTAAAAGTTTTGATCTACAAAGAAATATTGGAAATTTGTGATTTTTACAGAAAACGAATAGAATTTTCAGATTTAGCTCGTCAAGACGTTTCAGAAAAGTATAATCATGCCTATATTCGGTGTAAGTTGGGTCCCACCACGAACACTACCGTAGTCAGGGTTACTGTAGTTTTCGTGGTCAGACCCAACTTGCACCAAGCACAGGCTTGATTATACTTTTCTGAACCGTCTTGACGAGCTGAATCTGAAAATATAAAGATCAAAACATTTGAACAAAAGCTCGCTGAGTTACGGTAGAAAATGTCAAAATGTGATTTTCGTAATTTTTCGAAAATCCGTAACTTTTTGAGTTTTCAACCGTTTTCTGTGATTTTTGGCTTGAAATACTTCGAACATTCTTGCTTTTCCATTAACAATAGTATATGCATTATGTGGCCGAGTTTCAGAGTTTTCTAGGCCATCATTCCTTAAATTTTTCTTCCAGATGAGCCGTCACTGGCTCCCACCAAGCATCACTCCAATCCTCCGACTCGCTGCTCTCGAATTAGACAAACGAGACGGAAACGTGACGCCGTCGATGTCTCCGAGACCACCGCCCATTCTCGACCGGAAAAAAAGTATCGATATGACACTGGACACTTGTATTTCACAAGTGGAGACAATCATTCATGAGATGGATTATCATGTTGTTAGGCTTTATAATAAGGCAAAGGATTATAGTGTAAGTTGGGGATATTTTTCATGGAAAATGTGAACAATTTCACGTTTTTTGAGCTAAAAATCATCGAAATCGGTTAAAAATTCGTAGAGTTACAGACTTTCGAAAAATTTCGAAAACCCGAAAATTGTAATTTCTGTCATAACTGCCTGAATTCCAAATCAAACTTTTTGAAACTAGAATTTCTGAATTCAGCGCGTTTTTAGCTTTCAGAAAAGTATAATCATGCCCATATTCTGAGCATGTTGGGTCGCGCCACGAAAACTACAGTAACCCAAAATGCAGTTTTCGTGGTGGGACCCAACCACCACCAAATATAGGCATGTTTATACTTTTCTGAACCGCCTCAACGTGCTGAATCTGAAAATACAAATTTTAGATAATTTAAACTAAAACTCGCTGAGTTACGGTACAAAATGTCAAATAGTGATTTTCGTAATTTTTCGAAAATCCGTAACTTTTCGAGTTTTCAACCGATTTATGTGATTTTCACCTTAAAATACGTAGAACATTTCTAATTTGTCATGAAAAACAGTGTCGCCATTTTTCTTCGTCGGATGGCCGAGTTTCAGAGTTTTCTAGGCCACCATTCTTAAAATCGCATAGAATAGCTCAAAATCCCATAAATTATTTCCAGTTTTTTTCCAGATCGCGCCTTGAATCAAAAAACGTATGAATTTTCCAGTTTGAGATAAATCTAAGCGAGTTACAGTAGTTTGAGTGGAATCTGAAAAAATCTTTGGTTTTTTTTCGAGTTTTTGACCGATTTTTTTTTTGATTTTAAGCACAAAATAATTGTTTCAATTCCAGACATTCCAACCACTGGACCTGGATACCGTAACCCGTGTCTCGAAAATCGTGGAATCCATGAAGTCGTCAGTTGAGCTGCTCGGCGAGCACTCTTTCAAAGAGGACCGCCCGAATTCCGTTCTCTTTTTTGAAATCACGAATGAAGACATCAAAAATTCCATCCGGAAATCAGATGGGGAGGGCTCGTCAGGCTCATTGAGCTCATCGAAAAAAGTTTCGGTGGCGCCGAAAATTCCAGACGTTTTTAGTGAAGACGAGGAGATTTTGGAGGAGCGGAAGGAGGTGGAACAGGAGATTCAGAAGATTATTGAAAAGATTGGAGAGAAAATTGGAGAGGAGGAAGGGGCGGAGCCAACAGGCAGTCATGGAATGATCAGTGTGGATGCGAGTGTGTTGAAAGTAAGTTTTTGTAAAAAATTCTGATTTTTCGAGCTAAAATCAAGCAAAAATCAAAAAATGTTGAGTGATTTAGATCACATTTAGGCGATTTCAGAAATAGTGGCCTAGGAAACTCTGGAACTCGGCCAGAATTATTTTTCATGGAAAATTCGGAGTGTTCTGAGTGTTTTAAAGTAAAAATCACAGAAATAGGTTAAAAACTCGAAAAGTTAAGGATTTTCGAAAATTTTCGAAAAATTACATTTTGATACTTCTACCGTAACTCCACGTATTTTTGTTCAAATGATTTGAAATTTATATTTTGAGATTCAGCTCATTAAGACGGTTCAGAAAAGTATAATCATGACTATATTCGGTGCAAGTTGGGTCCCACCACGAAAACTACAGTACCCCCACCCAGCCAGCCTACTGTAGTTTTCGTGGCGGGACCCGATTTTCACCGAATATGGACGTGTTTATACTTTTCTGAACCCTCTTGACTCGTTGATTCTGATAAACTACATTTCCGAAATATCGGATCACACCTAACCGAGTTACAATAGTTTTACCAGATCCTGACCCGAAAATTGGAATTTTCAGAATATGGTCATGATTATACTTTTCTGAAAGCCTTTTTCACGCTGAATCTGAAAATAATAAAATTTTTGAGTTTTGACTGAAACCGAATGAGATATGGTGGTTTAAATGAAATCTTGATTTTCGAAACTTTTCGAAAATCTGTAACTTTTCGAATTTCCAACCGATTTCCTTGAGTTTACACTCAAAAAATAGGAAATTTTATATATTTTTTCAGAAGCTCATTCAAGAATCTCAACGTCTTCTAGTCTCCTATGACTTGGGTGAGGAGAGTCGTCGGAAGCGCTCCGTTCCACCTGAGATTACGGTAGAAGATATTCTAGATTCAGAAGACGTCAAAATTCAAGAGGTGGTGCCAGAAGAGACTTCAGAAGACGTCGTCACTCCAGAATCCCAAAGTTTCGAAATTCCAGTAGAATCTCCGATTTGCTCCAAACCTGCTCAGCCACCAGCTCCATATGAGCTCCCAGATTTCGAGGTGACTGCTCCAAGTGCTCCACCCCCAGAAGACATCCCTCATCTGAATCTGGAGACGTCACCAGAGGATCCGACGACTCCAGAAGTCGTCACGCCGAGAGACGATGATTCTGAAGACGTGGCTCCAGAATCCGGTCCAGACCGTCGTCCGGCGACTCCAGAATACCCGACGCCCAAAAACATCGCGTCTGGAGCCGACTTGCCGTTCACTTTAATCATGCCGGAGCAACCCGGAAATCCAGAACAATCGGCGGCGTCGTCACCGGATTTGATACCAGAAGCAGATGACGTGGAGTCACTGAATTCAGATGAACAGGATTCTGAAGATTCTGAAAAATCTGAAGACGTGGAACCCGAGGAATCAGAAGGCATCGATGACGTCAGTGAAAGTGAAGACGACAAAACTACAGTACTCTACATACCGTCTGCGGCGACACCACAGGAATTGACACCACAGGATTCACTGCATTCTTCTGAATCCTTGGATGACGTCAAGGATTCAGAAGACCCTGAAAAAGTGGTTGAGGATTCAGAAGCCCATGTTGTCGAGAATGTTCCAGAACCCATTGGAAACGGAGATGTGATTCATGAGAACCGAGCCGAGGACCCAATATCGAGTCATCTCAAGTCTCATATGAACACGGCAAATGGTAAACCCCATATCACTTATCAGGTTAGAAATAGATACTTTTTGTAGATTGCACGCATGATTTCCTATTTTTTGAGCCTAAAATCAGCGAAATCGGTTAAAATTTTTAGAGATTTCGCCCAAACTAGAAAATTTTAACATTTTTGGAATCCCCGCGTCGAGAGCTTTCAGAAAAGTATAGTCATGCCTGGGTTTGGAAAAAAGTTGGGTCCCACCACGAAAACTACAGTACCCCTGGTGTGGATTACTATAGTTTTCGTGGTGGGACCCCGATTTGCACCAAACCTAAGCATGGTTATACTTTTCTGAATCGTCTTGATGAGCTGAATCTGAAAATCTGAATTTCAGGACATTTAGGCAGAAACTCACTGAGTTACGGTAGAAAATATTGGAATGTAATTTTTGAAAATCTGATATTTTTCGAGTTTTTACCCGATTTCAGAATACTGGCATAATTTCTTATTTTTGGACCGTAAAACCAGCAAAATCGGTTGGAGACTCGAAAAGTTACAGATTTTCGAAAATTTTCGAAAAAGCGAAAATTTCGAATCATGATAACTCAGTCAGTTTTTATCCAATCCCGAAAATTTTTACATTTTTGGAATCCCCGCGTCGAGAGCTTTCAAAAGAGTATAATCATGCATGTGTTCCGGGTAAGTTGGGTCCCACCACGAAAACTACAGTACCCCTACATGGATTACTGTAGTTTTCGTGGCGGGACCCAATGTGCACCAATTATAGGCTTGTTTATACTTTTCTGAAAGCTCTCGTCGCGCTGATTCCGAATATCAAACTTTCAGAAAGTTTGAATCAAAATTCAGAGAGCTATAATCCTTCTCGCTGATTTTCTGTGCTCCTATACTAACCACCCACCCTTTCTCTTCTTTTCTTTCAGACACCGGAAACTGGAAAACTATTTTTTTCAGTATCCCATCCGTCGATACTACTCCCCGCCAATGAAGCGTCGCTCGAAGAGTGAGGATCAGAAGATTCGGGAGACGTTGAGGAGTCGGCCGCCGTTCGTTTTGTATTGATTTGTTAATAGGATCACTATTCTATTTTTTTCTAAACATTTGTGATATTTTCGTAGTTTTTCTAATTTTTCACCCTTTTTCAGTAATAATTTAATTCTTCTTTAGCAATAAATTTAGTAATTTTTTTATCCGTCTGCCAACCTGTTCGTCCCGATGTCCGTCTTCCCGAAAATCCATCTGTCGGTGTATCTGTGAATCCGGATGTCTTCAGTCATCAGCACTCTGTCATTCGGTTTGTCCAGATGTCCGGATGTCCGTATGCATCTTTGACGTCCAGATGTGTCGCATAGTGTCCGAATGTCTTTCCAGGTGTCCGGATGTCCTTCCGACTGTTTATCGAGTTTTCCGGATGTCCGGATGTCTTGACTTCGACTTTTCAGTCCAAAAAATTGAAAAAAATCGAGTAAAAACCACAAAAAAAAAACAAAAAATTACAATTTCAAATAGAAAAGGGGCGTGGTCTAAATCGCCGTCTCTTTTTTCATTTACGCCGCGTTTACATACAAAAAAGGGGGATTTTTCGTATAAAACAGTGTCCTACAAACATTTTTTGAAATATTTTCAGTAAGAAATGTTTTTTTTCTCAATAAAAATCGCTCTATTTAAACTACAAAACGAAAATAAAGGGGAGGGGACAATTACAATTAAAAGAAAACACGAAAATCGAAGAGGGATTAGTTGAATGCGACAGTTTTGCTCGTCTCCGACTTGATTCCACTTCCGACGTTCTTCTTGGTGAGTGGTGGTGATCTGAAAAATTGGAGATTTATGGCTGACCAAATTTTGGCTAAAATGGCACAAATTTATTGAAAATTAGGTTAGAAATTAGTCAAATTTACTCAAAATTGGGTTCAATGGCTCGAATTTACTAAACTTTTGGTTTAAAATGGCTCACAAATACTGAAAATTTGGCTTAAAATGACTCAAATTCACTGAAATTTGGCTCGCTAGACAAGTTGCTTACTTTCGACTGAAAATCACTGAAAAACTGCTGGAAATGACTCCAAAATGACTAAAAATGTCTGAAAATCTGTCGAAAATCAAGCTAAAATTGTTCAAAATTGTCCACTTTCAGCTCAAAAACTTAATTTTTTCATCATTTCTGGCTGAAATTCACCAATTTTAGTCGAAATTTGAACGAAAAACTTTTAAAAAAGCAAAAAAAAAGTAAACTTTCAGTTTTCAAATACATTTTTAGTTCTGGAACATTTTTGGATTCTGTTTCAGCAGAAAACTACTAAAATGACTCTTCGGCATGGAATATATATAGTATCGGCTGAAAATGCCATCAAATTGACTTAAAACCGTTGGGAATTCACTGAAAAAAGCTAAAATTGTCTGAAAATGCACCAAAACTTAGCGTCTTATAGCAATTTTTCGCCTTCTTTACTCACATTCTTTTTAAATAATCTGGCGACCACCATCAGCCAAATTTTCAGTGAATTTGGCACCTTTTAAGACAAAATTTCAGTAAAGTTGAGCCTTTTTAAGCAAAATTTTCCTACCTGAGTGGAAGTGATGGAGCCGGAAGTTCTCCATATTGTTCTTCGAAATATCGATTGAATGATCGATAGAATGCCTGTTGTCCACCGGCCAACTCGAATTCCGTCAATCGGCGGACTCCGAGATCGGCGAGAGTTCGCTCGCCGGTCAACACGTCGTTTTGGACTTCCTGCAAATTAGGGGGAAAATTAGAGGGAAATAGAAAAGTATATCGCGAAAAATGCTCTAAAATCATGAAATTGCAGTCAAAAACAGAATCTGAGGACATCCGGACACACAGATCGACACAATTTGGTCTCTCCGGATATCTGTGTGTCCGGATGTCAATTTCATGATTTTGGAGCATTTTTTCGCGATTTTTCATACATTTTTTGATTACTTTCAGCTTTGTTAGCTACAAATTGGAACAACAGGGCTGAAAATGACCAGAAAATCGCGAAAAATCGTCAAAAATCAGTCAAAAATCTAATCAGAGGACATCCGGACACACAGATCGACACACTTTGGTCTGTCCCGGATGTCGGCGTGTCCGGATGTCCGCTACTCAAGTCAATCTGTATATCCGGATGTCCAGATGTCTGTCTGTGTGTCTGTCTACAATTTAAATCAGAAGAGCTGAAAATGACCAGAAAATCGAGAAAAATCGCCTAAAATCTGTCAAAAATCGAATATGAGGATATCCGGACACACAGATCGACATAATTTGTATTAATAAAAGATTTTTCAATTCCAAAAACGCCTACAATGTACTCCATCCATTCTCTGTTCAATGGAACTTTGCACTTGAACACTTTTCCGTAGAGCTCCGTGGCGAGAGTGAGTGCCATGAAGTATGGATCTGGGAGTCCGTGACGCTTGTATCTGAAAAAAAACAAGAGATTTTTCTCGTGTAACCTTCCCATAAAATCGAAAAGGTCACATTGAATTTTCGAGAAATTGCCATTTTCGACATTTCAAATACACAAAAATGTTCTGCTTGAGATGGTTCAAATCTCCATGTAACGCCGACGACAAGCCCCCAATAAGGGAAGGACCAATGATGGATATGCCAGATTTGGTGATGAGAAAGATTGTAGCAGATATCGATTTATTGTCAATGTGAGTTATAAGTGCAAACCGTACAGACGCGTAGCTCTCTTAAAACTGAATCCCGTAAATACTGTATTATAACGGCACCCCCATCTATACTAGAATTCATGAATATGATTATCCCGGTGTTTTTTCTTGGTTCTGGTTAGAAGCAACGTGATGAGTACCTTCTTGATCAGAAAATTTCTCTCAGAGGGCAGTTGAAAAATATAACAATTTACAGTATTGAGGTCTATTCGCTTTGGAATGACGACTTCTCATTTCCTACTAGGGAATGGTCAGGTCTGACTTTGGAGTTCAGAAACGAGACCGAGCAGAATCGATAGACAATCGAATTCTGATGGGAAATCAGTTTTGAAAAAATTCTGTGTTCCCTCGAGAATCCGACTCCGCGACATTTCGCAACTCACGTATGTTTCGCAACTACTTTGCAACTGCGACATTTCGCAACTAGCTATTTTGCAACTACGACGTTTCGCAACCATAAGACTAGCAATATTTTAAGCAAACTTTACATTTTCAATTGACCTAAATATGCAGATGCGGTGCAGTTACGAAACGTCGCAGTTGCAAAATGGCTAGTTGCGAAATGTCGCAGTTGCAAAGTAGTTGCGAAACATACGTGAGTTGCGAAATGTCGCGGAGCCGGATTCTCGAGGGCACAAAGAATTTTTTCAAAACTGATTTCCCATCAGAATTCGATTGTCTATCGATTCTGCTCGGTCTTGTTTATGAACTCCAAAGTCAGACCTGACCATTCCCTAGTAAGAAATGAGAAGTCGTCATTCCAAAGCGAATAGACCTCAATTCGTTCAGATCTGAAGAATTCCAATTCAGACCAGTTTTCATTCGGTCAGAACTCTAATTCTGATTCTGGAGTTCTCATCAAGAGTAACACCGACACTGAACCGAACTCTTGCTTTCACTCAACTCATTATTTTCAGTCTGCGACTCCGAAGAGTGTGTCACGCATTCCGAAACTTCATTGACGATATGAAGCTGGATTATGGGATCAATCACATCATAGTTGACATTTCTCCTTTTATGATACGTGTGACTCTTTATAAGTTGTCAGCATATTTTGTATTCCGTTATGTAAGAGTCGGGAGAAGCTGTTTGCAAATAACAGGAACAGATTACATCTTTGCGACCGAATTTCTCGTAAACGAAAGTTTCGTGGACGCATTTTCCAATGATATTGGTGCGATCTTGAGAAACCAAAACGCTCGATTAGATCGTTTGAGCATCGTTGAGAGGAATTACACTCGTTTATCTTATATCAAGTTCGACATGGATGTAGTGAATAACTGCCTTCTACAATCAATCAAGACAGACGACGGTGTTGTGCAGTATTTGAGCACAATGAATAAGAACTGTCGTTTAAAACCAACGGCTGACGACGTCTATGACTCTCTTGAGAAGATTTTAAAGTCAAGAGATCACCCGATTCATATACAAAATATGACGGTTGCAGCCTTCACATCACAACGTTTTTTGAGCGTTGCTCGTTGCATTGATATGAAAAAATTGATAAACTTCGAGGCAACGTCATTTAATAAAGAGCTCACACTGGATGGAATAGTGGAATTGAACGACTGGGAGTGTATTCCAAATCTGGTTATTATTGATTTCAAGATCACATTGCCCATTGAGATATTTCTGCACAAATTGAAACTAAAAATTAAAATTCCAACAATTACCACAGAAGATGTTCTACTTATAAAGAATGTAAGAATATACGTTACCTAATCTAGTTTTTTTAAATCTCATTTTCAGAAATTTATGAATTCTCCGCAGTTTTTCGAATATTACACGATTTTTTACAACCATCTGGCAGATGAGGACGAGTTACACATTGCTCTGGGACATTCCGATAGTTCGTTTAATGTGAGACATTGGTCTTTCGAAATTCCCGAAACGAACCGACTACTCAAAGTACGTCAAGACAGTTATTCTCGAAGTTTCAGTTTTTATTGGTAAACGTTTTTTTCTGATCGTTTAACTCAATAAATGTCTCAATCTTTCATTTTTCAAAAAATTATTTATATACCCTCGAAAGCGTTGAATCTCCTTCAGAAATAACTACGAAGCTTCGAACGTCACTGAGAAGCTGTAAAAGTCATCGAACTTATCAGAAAGACATGAAAAAGGAGAAGTAGTTCTAGAAGATAGTACCTACAAGGTGCTACAACCTCAACATCTCTCCAGAAGCCCCAAAATCCAGAGAGAAGCTCTAGAATACACTCTTGACAAGTTATTAAAGATTCAACAGCCACTAAGCAGCTCAAGAAGCCACTAAGCAGCTCCGGAATTCACTCAGAATCTCTGGAATTCTCTGAGAAGCTCCAGAAGTCACTGAGAAGCTTCAGAAGTCACCTAACACTCCAGGAGGCTTCAGGAAGCTCCAGAAGTCACTGAGTCACTGAGAAGCTCCGGAATTCACTTAAAAACTCGGGAATTCACCGAGAAGGTTCAAAACTCACTGAGGGGCTCCGGAATTCGCTGGGAAGCTTTAGAGTTCAGTGAAAAGATTCAGAATTCACTGATAAGCCTCGGAATTAACTACAAAGATTCAGAATTTACTCAGCAGCTTTAATAGCCACTGAGCAGCTCCAGAAGTCACTAGGTAGCTCCAGAAGCCTCCAGGATGCTCCAGAAGTCACCAAACAGCTCCAAAAGTCTTTAAGCAGCTGCAGAAATCTTTAACCAACTCAAGAATTCACTAAGCAGCTCCAAAAGTCATTAAGCAGCTCTAGAAGTCACTGAGAAGCTCCAAAAGTTACTAAACAGCTCTGAAAGTTACTAAGCAGCTCCACAAGCCTTTAAGCAGCTCCAGAAATCACTAAGCAGCTCCAGAAGTTACTAAGCAGCTCAAGAAGTCACCAAGCAGCTCCACAAGCCTTTAAGCAGCTCCAGAAGTCACTAATCAGCTCAAGAATCCACGGAGAAGCTTCGGAATTCGCTAATCAGTTTCAGAAGTTTCTAAACAGCTCCACAAGCCTTTAAGCAGCTCCAAAAGTCATTAAGCAGCTCCAAAAGTTACCAAGCAGCTCCAGAAGTCTCTAAGCAGCTCCAGAAGCCTTTAGGAAGCTCCAGAAGTCACGAGGCAGCTCTAGAAGCTTTGAAGCAGCTCCAAAAGTCATTAAGCAGCTCCAAAAGTTACCAAACAACTCCAGAAGTCTCTGATCAGCTCCAGAAGCCTTCAGGAAGCTCCAGAAGCCTGTAGGAAGCTCCAAAAGCTTCATTTTCCCGCATTTCTCTCGCATAAAACGAACCTAAATCCGAAATCCGGGAGACAATGCGCCTTCTTATACATGAAATCGATGAGTTCGGACAGTTGATAGCAGTGTGGACCGACGAACTCATAGGTGTGTCCCTTCGCAGTCGGATCATTCACGACACGATCGATTCCCTGGGCGACGTCACCAACCTGAGAGAATTACAGATTGATTATTTGCTCAGAAACTCAATTCTTTCACTCAATTTCTAGAAATTTTTTGCTGAAATCGCTCTAAACGCCACAATTCCAGTTCTCCTGACTCAAAAAGAGCTTCTGGTGAAAGAGCTTTTCCACGCAGGCGTGTAGTCCTCTCGGACAATATTTTTGCTCAATTCCTCATTGTTTCCATCTAATTTTCGTGTCTTATTTTTCGATTTAAACAAAAATGGAAACTGACAGATTTTGGTGATTTTTTAATGCTCTTTTGGCTTTAAAACATCAAAAATCGTTCAAAAAATGAGAATGTGCGGCAAAATTGCAAACAGCAGTCATTTCCAACGTCGGCCACGCCCACTATCTACAATTTTCAGCTAGTTTTAACATTTTTGATCTTAAAATGCTCTAAATCGGTAAAATTGCACTAAAAGTTGAATTCGAAGATAGACCACGCCCAGTTTTGCAATTTTGCCGCACATTTTAGGTGAAAAAAATGAAGTTGTGCGGCAGAATTGCAAAATAGAATTACGAGGAATAAGCCACGCCCACTCTAATTTTAACTCAAATTTCGCGGTTTTTTGCTTGAAATTGCTGAAAATATCTCTTTTTTCCACAATTTTCGAATTTTTCATCAATTTTTACTCAAAAACCTCAATTTTCGCCGATTTTCACTCAATTTCCTCACCCAAATCGGCATTTTATACGTCTGCTCTCCCTTCTTATACAAATACACATGATCCAGTGGTGTTTTTCGCCATCTCGACACATAATATTGAATGAATCCATCCAATTCTCCATAAATCACAGATGGACGAATGATTGTCGCGTCGGGGAACTCCTCGCGGACGGCAATTTCTCCCAAAGCTTTCGAGCGAAGGAATTCGGATTTCGCGACGAAATGGCCTCTCGGCGGGTCGACTGTTGCTCCGAGAGCCGATAAATGAACGAATTTCTCCACTCCCATCTCTTTACAGATCTTTGCGAGACGGCGGGCTCCCGTGTCGTGGACATCGTAGTAGTTGTAGTTTCTGAACTTATTAGGTTACTGATTTTAGCTGAAATTCACTTTTTCTCGCATTTTTCTGTCATAAATCGCCATTTTTTCAATTTTTGAGAGTTAGGTATAGTAATTTTGGCTAAAAATCAGATGGTTCAAGCTAAAAATCGTCATTTTTCAGTTTTTAAGGTTAAAATTCGCCTAAATTGAGCCTGACAGTCAGATATAGCTAATTTGACTGAAAATCGGGCACTTTAAGCTAAAAATAACATGGAAATGATGATTTTTTGAGCGATTTGAATAGAATATTTATCAAAGTTGGTCTGTTAAGCTATACAGTTAGGTATAGTGATTTTGGCTGAAAATACACTGGATCCAGCTAAAAATCGCCATTTTTCAGTTTATTTTAGATAAGAATTCGCCTCAATTGAGCCTAAGAGTGAGGTATAGTAATTTTGTCTGAAAATCACATTCTTTTGAGCTGAAATTAACACAGAAATTACATTTTCTGTATTTTTCTGTCATAAATCGCTATTTTTCCATTTTTTTAGATAAAATTTTGCCTAAATCGAGCCTGAGAGTTAGGCATAGTGATTTTGGCAGGAAATCTAATGATTCAGGCTAAAAAATCACAGAAATTAGGCATTTTTCGCATTTCTCAACGCAAAAAACCCATTTTTGACAATTGTATCCATAATCCTGAATTCCGGACGAAAATTGAGTTTCTTTGGCAATTTTCAACATAACATTTTTATTTTCAGCCATTTTTGAGTGGGAAAACTCAATTTTCAGACTAAAAAACACGTTTTTGGCTGAAAAAAAACCTCATTTTTTCCACTTTTTAGGTAAGAATTTGCCCTAAATAGAGCCTGAGAGTTAGGTATAGTGATTTTTGGCTGAAGGTTTCTCTTCCGAAAAATTTACAGTTTTTCAGCTTTTTCAGCCACTATTCTTCACATTTCCCGCAGTATCCTTACCCAGTTGGAACCCGGGTTCCGATCAAGTTGACGACGACGTTCGAGTACTTCACCACCTGAAAAAATCACTAATTGAGTGAAAAAAAAAGAAAAAAGTTCAATTTTGGCTCAAAATTATCGATTTTTGGATCAAAATTGAGGATTTTTAGCTTAAAATAGAGGGGTTTCGGCTTAAAATTATCGATTTTTGGCTCGAAATTATCGATTTTCGGAACAAAATTGAGGATTTTTAGTTCTAAATTAAGGATTTCTGGCTCAAAATGGGGCATTTTTGACTCAAAATTGTCGTTTTCTGACTCAACATTGAAGGTTTTTGGCTTAAAATTGATCATTTTTGGCTCAAAATAATCGATTTTTGGCTTCAAATATACGATTTTTGATTTAAATCGAAGATTTTCAGATCAAAAAAGTCGTTTTCCGGCTCAAAATTGTGGAATTTGGCTTAAAATTTGGGAAATTTGGATGTAAGTTTACCTTGCGAATGCTCTCCTCGTCCTTCAACTCGAATGGGAAGTAGAGAACTTGTCCGAGCTCTCCGAGCACTTTGTGCTCTCTCATGTAATATGGATCTTGTCGGTATGGAATAATGATTTGCGATCCATTTTTGGCGAATTTGTTGACAACTGGAAGACCCAAGAATCCAGATGCACCGAAGACGGTCACCACGTTGCCAGAGAACGAGGCTCTGCAAGGATTTTTGATTAATTTTGAGGCGATTTTCCGTGCTTTCCCAAAAATTGAGATTTAGAGCCAAAAATGGTCTGAAAATATAGTATAGACGAGAAAATTCGAGTTTTTAGACCCAAAAATTGAGGTTTTTAACCAAAAATGATCTGAAAACTCGATTTTGAGCGGAAAAAGTGTTTTTTGTCAACATTTGATGGAAAATAGCAAGTTTAGAGCTCAAAAACCATCTTGAGATGCGAATTTCAATGTAAACCACTCGAAATTTTAAGATTTTCCATGTCAAATCAAAAAAAAACCTGTCTGGCCTTGAAAATAGTATTTTGACCGTTTTTAATTCAAAAATTCGGTTTTTGAGAACAAAATAGCTCAAAAACTGTCTCTGAGTAATGAAAACTATAGAAATGAGTTAAAAATACAGCGTTTTCAATGTTAAATTTAAAATTCCACCACTTTCATGGAAAATCCAACCCATTTCCAGAATTTCTAACACTCCGAGATAGTGTTTGACCTATTTAGAAGCAATTTCTGTGCCCAAAAACAGAATTTTTTAATTAACTACGGTTTTTTCAGGCCAGGCTGGTTTCTCTCGATTTGATATGGAAAATCTTGAAATTTCGACTGCTTTACACTAAAATGAGCATCTGAATATGGTTTTTCAGCTCTTAACTTGCTATTTTCCACCGAATATTTACAAAAAACCAGTTTTTTAAAACTGAAATCGACAAAGTCTCATTTTTTTACTTTTCGGTAAAAATTATCAATTTTCATCGATTTTTTCGAGTTCCAGACCTGAAATTGTGTGATTTTTACGTTTTTAACATCTGTTTCATAGGTTTTATCAACAAAAAACGGCAAAAATCACAATTTTCAAACTTTTTCTCGGATTTTTTCGATTTTTTTCGATTTTTCTCACCTTCCACCCGCTCCTTTTCTGAATTGAGCTGACTGAGAGCTGACACGTGGCTCCGGATGAGCATTTTCGGGTGTGGTGACCGCAGTGCTCAAGTTTTGGCTGCTGACCACCAAAACCGCCTGTCGGGACGATGAGCCGAGCGTCGATCTACCCAATATCGATAGCATGGCTGAATAATTAATTATCGATTTTTTCTAATTCTTTTCGTCGAAAATTTGCTGAAAATCCGTCGAAAATTGGCTTAAAACGGTGGAAATTAAGGTGTGCGGCGCGAAAAAAAATGTTGGCCGGTACGCAAATTGTCGTCAAATCGCGTGTTTGCGGTTAATGCGCAACACCCTTTGTTGACCGTAAGCACTGGTTATAAATGCTGAAATTGATGAATAGAGCAAATTTCGTCGCTGAAAAATGGTGTGGTTGATCTGGAAATAAAATTTAAAACATTTTAAGTTTTCAGATTGCAAAAATCCGTTGGAAATTATCGATTTTCCACCTTTTTCTCAATTTTTTAGTGCAAAAAATAATAAAAGAGTGAAAAACTCCAAACAATCTTCATTGAAATAATCAAGAAATCATAAACGGCGAGAATTTAGGGCGGAAAAAGTTAAGACACTTGTTAAACGCTGGATTTCTGAAGCAATTCGAGCTACACTCGGCGGCAAGATTCGGCTGGTCCACCGAGAACATTTCGTGGCATAATAGGCATATTCGGGTGAGCACTTCGTTGAGAGCAGGACGACGATATGCCTGGAATGTCGAAATTGAAAAAAAATGTGGTAAAAATACGAAAATTTTCCTTAAAAATTGATTAAAAACTGTAAAATTTCGATTTTCATTGGTTTTTATTGATTTTTCCTAATTTTCACATTAAAAACTGCAAAAATCATCAATTTTACGTTGAAAAACCCATCTAAAACCTCAAAACTACCCCCGGGGACCTTAAAATCTCAAAAATTGTCAATAGAGCGCATCTTCCCAACCAAAGTGCAGTAGAGCGCACTTACCTTACAATTCCTTGATTGGTGATCGGGTCGGCACAGGGAAAACCCGATAAGGGCGATGATAACGACGGAGAATACTGAAAATTAAAAAAAATTAAAAAATGTTTTTTATAATTTTCAAAAAATTATTTAAGCAGTGCTAAAATTTTCTAAGCAGCGCTAAAATTTTTGAAAGCAGCGCCGAAAATGTATTTCAAAACCCCGAGAATTCAAAGAACGATTAGCAACACTATACTTGCGACGTGTGTAATACGATACCGGAAACTGAACTGCTCTTGTCCGAGAGGACTACACGGGGGGATTTCGGGAATTGAGAATGTTTTAGAAATGTGTAGAAAAATATGGAGATTTCTATTTTGATACTCACAAAATCCCAAAAAAAGCGAGTTTATAGCTCGGAAATGCGCCAAAACGGTGCTGGCCGAATTTTTTGATTTTGAGTTTTCTAGGCCACGGAAAATCAGAGACTGTTACGGTATCACATGTATATTATGAGTCCATCATACAGAACAAAAGTAGATCTTCATTTTTGTAGTTGACAACTTTTTTGTACGGACACTCCCTAGAGAGTTACAGTCGGTCAAACGTTACCTTAACCACTGGAAAACCAACAATTTTCGAAAAATCTCGATTTCTGGGTGAAAAAACTCAAAAACATTAGATTTATAGGTTAGTTGACATGTAGAACACAAAAAAATCAAGCAAAAAAAGATTCCCAAAGTTTTGACCACCACGGGGTTTGAACCCCCGACCCTTTGAGCGATAGGGAACCAAAAACTTTCGAAAAATCGCTATTTTTGGGGTTGTTTGGCGCGTAGAAGTAAAAAAACGCGCAAGAGAATAATGGTCATTTTAATGGGACAACGCGAAAATGGTTATATTTTTCACAGAAATGGAACGCTTTAAGGGACAAATAACTTTGTCGATATGTAACTTGGTACGGAGTGTCCGTACAAAAAAGTTTTCAACTACAAAAATGATGTGCTATTTTTGCTCTGTCCAACCCATACAAAATTCAGTTTATTCGGACAATCAGATAACACCGAAATACAACCTCAAACTTAGTCATTTTCCACTGAAAACTGCGAAAGTTGATAACCTTTTGAGCGGTACTGTACACATCGTCCAAACACAAAAAAGTCGAGGTTTACCTTTCTAGGGAGCGTCCGTACAGAAATTTTGTGATGTCTGAAACTGCTGACGCTAAAAACTAATAATCAGTACGGTACTGGACTTTGACGGCTTAAAAGGGGACTGCGGTATTCCAAAAATCGAGATTTTTTGATATGGATCGACTCAGAATTTTATAGAAAAGAGAAAAGTCTCTTGGAGCGAGGTCCGAAAGTTAGCCTGAAACGAGTTGTGAGCCCTCAAAGTGTCGAAAAAGGGCCCCTCGCCGTGAAAATTTGCCGTATATTTCAAGGTGAATTTCTCTCGCCGTGAACGTGAAAAAGTGAATATTAGGAGAATAACGCCGTGAACTCTCTTTTATATGTATATTCTACTGTTCAAATAAGGAAGTATCCCCATGATCATGAAGTCTTTGGCTGGAATTGACCTAAATAATCCGAGAAAATAATACGAACTTTGCGATCATTGAGAAAGTAGACAACTCCTCTAAATATTTTAATCAGTTACATAACTTTAGTATCAATAGAGAACTTCTCCAACTCTCTGCAAACGGTTATCATTTGTAAAACAGCTTTGGAATTTTAGAGAACATATCGTCAAATTCTTAGTGCTCCTGACTGTGTGACTAAACGAAATATTTAGAGGAGTTGTCTACTTTCTCAATGATCGCAAAGTTCGTATTATTTTCTCGGATTATTTAGGTCAATTCCAGCCAAAGACTTCATGATCATGGGGATACTTCCTTATTTGAACAGTAGAATATACATATAAAAGAGAGTTCACGGCGTTATTCTCCTAATATTCACTTTTTCACGTTCACGGCGAGAGAATTTTACCTTGAAATATAAGGCAAATTTTCACGGCGAGGGGCTCTTTTTTGACACTTTGAGGGCTCATAACTCGTTTTAGACTGATTTTCGGACATAGCCCCAAGAGACTTTTCTCTTTTCTATAAAATTCTGAGTCGATCCATATCAAAAAATCTCGAATTTTGGAATACCGCAGTCCCCCTTTAAGGCTACCCTTTGGGACCCCGGGTCGAGATGGAGTTACAGGTCGAAATATATATCACTAGAACGAAAACTTTGCGCTCATTTCAAACCTGTATTCTGTTTTTGCGAAACGATCTCGTGTAAAAAGTTATTTGGGGTTTTGTGGCTTCTCTTTAGGGAAGGTCATCAAGTCAGTGTGAAGATATGAGGCGTGACGTATATCATTGGAAAGCTGAAAAAGCGCTGATTCCAAATATATATTCAGTTTTTTGCCCTCGAGGTATGGTATTTAAGAAAAGTGAGGTCAAAGTTGAGGAAAGTAGAGAATTTGTACTGTAGTCCAACTTTGACCCAGTTTTTCTCGAATAGCAGACCTCGAGGGTAAAAATTTAATATATATTTGGAATCAGCGTTTTCTCCGCTTTCCAATGATATAGGTCAAGAACTCCAAACTGACTTCAGGACCTTCCCTAGTCTGTGCAAATTAGGCATTTTTAAGGCTTTTAACAAAATTTTTCTAAAATTCAATTCTGACTTCAACTTTCACCAAAATCATTATCGCATATTTCGTCGTATATATTTGTAAAAACCGGAAAATGCTCATCATTTTTACATTTAGAACCGATAAAAACGTTCACCAAAAACAGAATACAGATTTGAAATCAGCGCAAAATTTCCGTTCTAGTGATGTACATTTCAACCTGTGACTCCATCTTGACTCGGGATCCTTCCTTTGTGAAAAGTGGTTAACCGGTCGTTTACAGTACTGGCGTTATTCGAAGGTATAATTGGGCTATTAAGAAGTCATAAATTTTGGGAAAACCCAAATTTATACTCATTAGAAAGGTCTTGACGCGCTGATTCCAAAGCTATAGATTTGACTTTGATATCTGCAAAACTGACAGCGTTACACAAGGTTTTGTTATTAAAATGCGCGATTTTAAGGAGTTTCGAAACGGTTTGACTACAGTAACCAGTGGAAATTTGGATTGTTGGTTTTAGCGCAAATTCTCCTCAATAAACTCACAAATTCTTCTGCAACAAGCCATAATTCCAAGCGGAGGCAGGGGGATACACGAGGCGTCCGAAATTAGTACTCCTGGTATCTTTTCGTCCAATATATATCCTCTTTCTATTCTAAGTGTCCCCCCTTTTTCGGTGTCATCCGAGACGATTCGACGTAATTTCCCGTCGCAAGACGGACGGGTGAGATTTGTTCTTCCTTTTTCAGCTTTTTTGTGTCTTTTTGCACAATTTGGTCTCAGTTTTTTTGGACGAAGGAGGCGGGGGATAAGGATTTCTGATAGACTAATGGAACAAGATGTTACACAACATTTTACATTTTTTACAAGAAAAATCCAATAAAAATAAATTGAAAAGTATCATTTTTCTCCACTTCAGTTGAATGATGATAGGCGCCATTCAAAATTTCGTCAGTGTATAGTTTGAATGAGTTGTTGAATGAGATGTTGCGTCACGGAGGGCCCTGATGACGCTCCGTGGGAAACTCTAAAATGGGAAATTGAAGTAAAACACGATGACCTATATAAGGAAGACAACAAGGCATCGAACTAGGGGGGTGTGAGAGAGGGGTCAAAAGAGAAAAGGGACAAAAATGTGAGAAAATCACCAAAATTGTCTATTTTTCACTGATTTTTTGTCAAAAATTAGATTTTTCAGCAAAAATCTAGAATTTTGAAAGTTTTGATTGCTCTGTATGTGCGTCACGGTGTCAAGTGTTTAGGACTTCGGAATATGAAAGAGTTTGTTATATCTATCTGTCTGTCTGTCTGTCCGAAGTGCGTCCAGATGTCCTTTCTACGCGGCAACTTTGTCTGTCTATGTGCCCTTCCGGACGTGTATCTGTCTATCCAGACCCAACATCCCCTCATAACTCCCTAATCATTGAAATCAGCAAGTTGAAATTGCAATTTTCAGATTCAGCACGTCGAGACGGTTCAGAAAAGTATAATTATGCCCTACATTGAAAATTATGAAAATTTCGAAATGGTGGCCACGGTGGCCTAGAAAACTCTGAAACTTGGTCACAAAACTATATTTATGAAAAATTAAGAATGTACTGAGTATTTTAAACTAAAAATCACAAAAATCGGTTGAAAACTCAAAAAGTTACGGATTTTCGAAAAATTACGAAAAATACATATTGACGTTTTCTACCGTAACTCTGCGAGTTTTTGTTCGAATGACTTGATTTTTAGATTTTCAGATTCAGCTCATCAAGACGGTTCAGAAAAGTACTATCATGACTAGGTTTGATGAAAATTGGGTCCCGACACGAAATCGGGTGCAGGCGCAGAGTTTAAAGGCGCATACAGTAGTCCGGATTTCAAAACGATCGGAATATGAGCATGTTTATACTTTTCTGAACCGTCTTGATGAGCTGAATCTGAAAATATAAATTTCAGACAATTTAAACAAAAACTCGCTGCGTTACGGTAGAAAACGTCAAAATGTGACTTTTCGTAATTTTTCGAAAATCCGTAACTTTTCGAGTTTTTCACCGATTTTTGTGATTTTTAGCTTAAAATACTCAGAACATTCCAAATATTCCAGTAAAAGAATTCCAAAAATTAGAATTTTGAAGTTCTTGATTGCTGAGAAGGTTGTCTGTGCGTTCGTTATATCTGTCTGTGTGTCTGTCCGGAGTTCGTCCAGATGTCCACTCTGAACGGCAACTTAGGGTGTAACTCACAGACCTACTGTGCCCCTATCTGCCGATGTACTTATCCAGATGTGTGTCTGTCTATCCAGATGTCCGGTTTCCTGTCCGTGTGTTCAGATATCCAGCTTTCAAGATTCGGTGCTCTTTTCTGTCTGTCTGTCTGCAAATTTCAGTTTTTTTTCTATTTTCTTGACGCCAATTCACCCATCCAGATTTCTGGAGGTCTGTCTGTATAATTGGGAGGTCCTAGATTTCGTGGTGGGACCCAACATTATACTCATTAGAAAGGTCTTGACGCGCTGATTCCAAAACTATAACTTTCATAGCGATACCTGCAAAACTGACAGAGTTACACAAGGTTTTTGTATTCAAAATGTTCAAATTTTTAAACGAGATGACTCTCTGATTCCCATTTTCAAATGTTTACAGATTCGTCGAGTCCTTCCGCTTCTCAAGGAGTTGAAGTTCGAAAATCTTCACGTAATCCGTTACGTCATCAATCCTGTCTCAGATTTTCCGATTTTCAGGGGTAAAATTTCAGACATAGTTCTATACTAGTGGGATCAGACTACATTCATACGGATAACAACTTTTCTAGAACCTTCTGATTCTCGAGACCTGACAATGGGGACTTAGACTACTGAGTCACTCTCTAATTGCTCACAAACCACGATTTTTGTTTTGGTAGATCACACTTCTTTCGGCAGATCTGAGTTATCAAGTTGTCTGAATGCAAAAATTCCGTGAGAAACTTGAAAAGTTCACCAGATTCCAACTCGAAATGTTCTGAACCGAAATACCAGAAAAGTACACACTAATTTTGCACTTTTCGAGATGCACTTTTCAAAATCTAGCATTTCGAAATGTTATGTACGTGACACCTTAATCCCCAAGTGTATCTGACAAACTTCTACTCGAGTATATTTTGTATCCGTTGTCTTATGGTCACAGGATTGAACTTGTCAGAGTGGGTGTGTGAAGCCAAATGGAGTGACTAGAAAAGACTACTGTAGAATAGTTTCAATGGAATATCCTGACACGGAACGTGAGAGGGATACAGTAACCTACAGTACCCCTCAAAAAGTTATCAACTTTGGTTGTTATCAGTAGAAAATGACCAAGGTTATTTCGGTGTCACCTGATTGTCCGACAAACTTGATTTTGTATGGGTTAGACAGAACAAAAATAGCCATTTTTGTAGTTGATCGTTTTTTTGTACGGACACTACCTAGAGAGTTACGTGTCGACAAAGTTATTTGTCTCTCAAATCGTCCCAGTGATTTTCGCCATGTCTCCTTTAAATGACCATAACTCTCTTTTTCAGGTAACGTTTGAGCGACTGTAACGCTCTAGGGAGTGTCCGTACAAAAAAGTTGTCAACTACAAAAATAAAGTTCTACTTTTGATCTGTATGATGTACACATAATATACATGTGATACTGTGACACTCTCTGATTCTCCGTGGCATAGAAAACTCAAAAACTGTCTGAAAATGTTTTTATCGACGGGATTGGGATCAAGTGATGAAAGGCAATACATTTTTAGATCCAGAAGGAAAATGGTAACAAAGTTTTGGCCATTATCAAGTAAAAATAACTACAATAATCAGAAACGTATGGAACCTTAGATTATAAAAGTAAAACATTTTCCAGTGGATACTTGTTGGTCTCTGGTATCCCAACACAATCAAAGATTCCAGTGCTCCCTGAAAATCTGAAAACTAACTGTGTCCCAGATTTATCTTCTGAGATTTTTTTCATTGAATTTTCATCATTAATATTATTTTTTGATGAAATCATTCACCTATAATTAGACAGACATTTCTGGTTTCTCAGAAAGATCCCTTATTCCGCAATCATACCTTCTATGTGTCAAATGATCACCAAGATTTTCATATTTTGTAGGCTCCGATCTCCAACATTTAGATTCCAAGAAATCATGTTGTTAACGTCAATCAGTCACACACTTTCCCACCAAAAAGTCAGTTGACAATTCCCACGAGTCCATGATTTGGACTCTTGGTTTTATTTCATGGAAAGAATTTTATGAAATATTGCGAAATTGATTAAGAGTGCAAATCCCGAACAGAATAAAGTGTGATTGCACTTTTTTCTTAAACCACGGGGTATAAAAGGGGTGAAAGGAGGGAGGGGACTCAGTTTTCCTTCTTGAGACTTTATGATTTTTTTTTTCAAATTTTGAATTTATAGAATTTCTAGTCGGCAGTATACTTCAGACCTTGGTCACTGTAACTGACGCCTGGCATGTTCTACAGTACCCCACTACTACTACTTTTCTAGTTCTTCCATCATGTTCCCCCTCGCCTCTTCTAGGACAATCAGAAAATCACACACCCACTCTCGAGTGAGTCCAATCTTGTGATCTACCCGGATACAAAATGTTCTAGAATTTTCTGAATTGTGAGATACATACACTTGGGATTAAGGTGTCACGTATGTACATAACATTTCGAATTGTTAGATTTTGAAAAGTGTGTACTTTTGGTACTTCGGTTTGCGCTGACAACATTTTGAGTAGGAATTTCAGACAACTTGATGATAGCAAAAACAAGAAAAGTGTGATCTACCAAAACCAAAAATTTGTGTTGTTATTGAGCAATTAGAAAGTGACTCAGTCGTGTGACTGATTCTAGAAAAGTTGTTTGCGCTTGTTATCCGTGTGAGTGTAGTCTGATCCCATTTGGACACTGGAATAGCCCTGAAAATCTGAAAACCCGGAACCTGACAGACGACGTACGCGAAGAATTTCGGATTTTGGTTTTTCGAAAATTTTCGAAAATCTCAATTTCGGACCATAAGATAGGCATTTTCATGTACTAACTCTAAGCCAGATCCAGATCCAAGGAATTGTCTAGATTACTGTACTTTTCGTGGTGGGACCCGAAATTTTCTCATTGTCATAATTCTCCTCATTCGATCGAAGTGGTTTGAAGTGTTAAATTCGAAAGTGCTTAAATTTCCATTTGCTACCGTGTCTGAAATTCACCCCTGAGACGACGCAACGGATTACGTGAAGACTTTCGAATATCGGCTCTCTGAGGACTCTGAAACTAACAAGACCGGCTGTTAACAAGTGTTTTTATTCGAATTTCTCGGTTCGAGATAAAAAACGGAAGAAAAGTAAGTCAAGCAATCATAATAGGGAAAGATAGGAAAAAAGGAAAAAAGAGAGAGATAAATTCACATGTTTAACACTTTCTCGACACACCGAGGTATAACCAGAATCATGGAGGATAACAGGAGGGACCAATCAGAATGAAGGACAGCATTCGTTGCGGATGAATTCGGCAGAGCACGAATGTTGGCAGCATTCATTGGCAAGGTCGGCCGGGGACGGGTCTGGAATTAGGAGAATTGTTGGTATGAAAATAAGTCGGTGGCCTAGGATCCGTCAATTCGGCCACTAACTACACTGACCAAAGTTTTCTATATTCTATCAAAACTTACGTTGACAATCGGCTCCACAGATTGATCGAACGAAGGTCACCATTTTTCGGCCACAGTGACGAGTTGCGGCGCTGGCGCTGACAGCAGCTCCACGAGCTCCGGTTCCGGATCCGGAGAAGATCTTCTGGAGCAAGGTGCCATCGAGCTCTCTCTCGACTTCCTCGAGATCCATATCGTTGGCATGGAGACCATGGCTAGAGGCGCGGAGAACTGCCAGAGCGAGGAGAAGCAGAGTGCAAGTCCGCAACATCGTGAAAAAAGTGAGGAAACTTGAGTTTTTTGGGGCCTTTATAGTGGCGGGGCGGAGCCTCCACACACTTTTGGGGGCGGAGTTTCAGTTTCAGAAAGGGGGCGGGGAAAAGTCGAAAAGTCGAGAAGTTGTAAACAAGTTTAGGTGAAAGGTAGGGAGAGAGTGAGAGGAGGCGCAGAGAAATGGGAAAATGAAGGAAGTTGGGATGTAGCTAGAGTATCCCGGGTTAAAAGAGCATACCGTAATCCACGTGATGACGTGGAGAATAAAATTTTGGTCACTGCCACCGACTTATTTTTATAACCCACCATGAGATTTTTTGTAACAGGGAGTGTACAGTAACCCGGGAGCACAAGTTTCTGAGAAGAGCCACAATGGGATGAGACAAAAGCTTAACTAAAAGTTTGACTAGTCATATCTCCGCTCACAGAAGAATTTAACAAAATTTTATTTCAGATTCGGAATCTACGGACTCGAAACAATCGGGAGACCAACTTTTTGAGTTGTTTGAATGGTTGAATACCCGGAAACAAGCTTTTTTAGTCTTCTGATTTCATAAAGATCAAAAAAACAGTAATTGGAAAAACTAATTGGAAAATTATGTGAGAAGCCCAAGATTTGGATTGCATTTTTGAAAATTAGTACATGTTATTTTCGTCTCTACAAGTTTAAGATTCAAGTTTAAGATTTTAAAACTTTTCTGATTCCATAACCTTATCCCACATTGTTTTTTCTTTATAATTCATTTTTTGTATATGATTTTTCCATTGTTATATGAAATCCTGTATTCTTTCAACGTCACACGAACCTCATCATTTTCATATTTTGTGCATTTGACAACATAGATTAGATGCAGACCTATAATTAGACAGACATTTGTGATTCTTAGAAGTGATCTCTCGCTCCGCAATTATTCGACATTTTTGGAGTTGATGTCAACCGGAATCTTGTTTATCAGAATTGCTCACGCCAAACCCTTGGGATGTTATGTTGTCATGATTTTAATTTGGTTGAAAGTTATTTTAAGAGGTGCTTGGTTACTCTGGTCATACAAATGACGTTGGGTTATGTGAAGACTGAATATATCTCAATTTATATAAAAATGAAATGTAACAGGGGAAACATAAAGCCAGGAGAACAGTGAAATATGTGATAGAAGGAGATATGAAAAATGAAGAAATGGAAGTTGATTTTGAGGAGGAAAACTGAGAAAAACTAAACCAAATCCAAGAAAATTTCCACTTTTATACACGAGTAGAAAAGCCAAATACTTAAGAAACAAGAGTGCAAATGAATGGGAGTGTTCTTATATCTCTCTTGCACTCTTTGATTGGAGATTAGCACAAGACGGATCACATTTCTATAGCACCGCGACTTCTCATCGATTTTTCAGTAGAAACAACTAACAATGCTGGCCAGGAAGGCATTTCTGACCATACTTGCAAAATATCGGCCCGGCCCGGTCGGCCCGGAGTCAAAAAATGAGCACAATTTTTTCACAACATTTTTATCAAAAATAGTCAAATATCCTATGTAAACTTGAGTTTTATCGGTATGTAGAAACATAGTCAAAAATTCGACTTTTTTTGCGAAAAAATCGAAAAAAATTTTCAAAAAAATTCAAATTTTCAAATTTTTGTACTGTGACCCGGGCCGACCGGGCCGGGCCGGGCCGGGCCGGTGGAAATTCTCAGATCGGCCCGGCCCGGCCCGTTGAAGTATGTTTCTGACTGTTTCCCTCTCATAATTCTTGAAAAATGTATTGAGAGTTTTTTGTTTCCAGTAGTTCAATAACTCCTTCTCATTGGTCGTTGAATGTTGCATTCTGCTGACGACATTAGTGAAAAGTTCTCACGACGGATCAATTTATGTTTCCCACCGCAAATATGTTGCCTAAACTGAAAACATTGAAATTTTAACAAAACAGGAGCATGACAATGTGATAGTCGAGAATGTAATTCCAGCGTGCACACACTTTCTACAAACTTGTTCACTTTTTGAATCATACCGTTTTGTCTAGTCACATCCTTCAGAAAAAGCGTTCGATCAGTTTACAACATACTAAAAACTGATTTTTTATTTTTGCTGGTTTAATTTACTCTGAAGTCCGACATTCTTAAGTCCGTTCTGCGTATTTTTTGTAGGGATTATCCTATGATTGGTACTAAAACAGGACAACGATGTTGAGAGGTTATTTGAGCGTTCTTTGTTTGATAATAGATCTACCCATGAAGAAAACTTGTCTATTCACGAATGCAAATTAATGCATTTTTATGGCACAAAAATGCAAAAAATGCATTAAATTGCATTTGTGAATAGAATGAAATTGCATTAAATGGTACAAGTTTTCTTTGTGGGTAGGTCCATGAAAGAAAGGCTCGTCTCGGGGCAAAAAATGAATAACTGGAAAAGGGTCCCAAAATCTTATACAACTCTATTTTTCTAGTTCATATCGGTTTCCAGTTCCTGATCCATGAAATCCTGTATTTCCTTCACGTCACTGAATTTTCCTTATTTCCGTGTTTTATGCTGATATGACTATAACATCATACATCGACATGCAATTAAGCAGACATTTCTGATTCTCAGAAAAGTTTTCCCCGTGATCTCTTGCTCCGCAATTATTCGACATTTTTGGAGTTGATGTCAACCGGAATCTTGTTATTCAGAATTGCTCACGTCAAACCCTTGGGATGTTATGTTATCATGGTTTTAGTCGGGTTGAAAGTTATTTTGGAGAAGGGTTGGGTTCATAGAAATCAATTTATACGTTAGGTTAGACAACTGGATATGTGAAGACTAAATACAATGTTGGAAAAGCTCAGAGATGTAACAGAAGTTTTCCTTCCAAACCAGACAAACAAGGAAATCTAATGGATAGTGAATATAAGCCGAATTCAAGAACATTTACACTTTTATACCGGACAAGAGAAACAGAATTCTTGCGAAACAAGAGTGCAAATGTATGGGTGTGTCCTCACATGCACTCTTTAATTGGAGATTAGTGCAAGACGGATTAAAATGTCTCACATTTCTATGGCAAGGCGACTTTTTATTGATTTTCCAGTAGACAATAAGGCTGGTTGGCAAGAATGTGCCTTGGTTGGCACGATATCAGAGCAGTACGGAAGTAAACGCGAAACTCGACAGTATGAAACTGACAGAAAGGTATAGCTACCCCTCAAGCATAAAAAGCCTATCATATGGTACCACTGGACACCTGAAAAAAGAAAAAGCAGCATGATTTGACACATGAAAGTAAATGTACGGTCGTGTTTTCTCTTGCACTCTTTGATTGAAGATTAGTGCAAGACGGATTAAAATTTCTCTCATTTCTATGGCAAGACGACTTCTTATCGATTCAGAAGGTGGCAACGACGAGTGGGAGCTAGACGGATCCCCACAACTATTATGTTGCATAAACTGTGAAAATACCGATGTTTTAACAAAACAGAAGCATGATATTCACACTTCCAACAAAATTTTAACAGAAAACCGTTTGATCAGTTGACAACATATTAAAACTTGAAGACTTCCTAATTAACATGGAATCAGAATTTCTCGAAAAAAGAATTCCAGAAAAACCTTTTTTTATTTGTCACTTCTCACTATTTTGATGGGTTAGTTATAAATAATCACAGTAATCAATGATGCTTAATTAGTCGCTCGGCTCAGCGACATTTCGCAACTGGGACGTTTCGCAACTGGGACGTTTCGCAACCACAAAGAACGGTTGAATTTTAATATTAAACTAATAAAAATAACATACTTTTAGTCCCCCTTTTCAAGTAATCAATACTTCTATTCCTTTTTTCACCTACCTGACAAATAACGACCCCCTTCTTATGCCCCTCTTTCCCTGCTGTGTATGTGAAATTATATGCTTCAAAGGAGGTAATGCACATGGCAGAAAGAGTCGAGATTTTCTTTCATAATCCCTTTTCTACTTTCTGAGGTCAAAGAGATTATATTCGTGTGTTTCATTATTGGTTATTTAAATGGCTGACAACTCAAATATTGCTAAAATTTGCGCAATTTGTGGTAGAACTGCTTATGGGCATCATTATCTTGTGAGTTTTTTTTTGTGAAAGGATTTTGAAAAAATTGAAAAATGGGTAAAACCATCCGGGAGACTGAGAAGGGGCCAAAAATCAATGTTTAAAGCGGAAAAGTGGAAAATGAGCTAAAACTCACCAAAATTTTAGCGGCAAATTCAAAATGATTTTCGAAAAACTGGCTAAAAATGCTGAAAAACTGGCATAAATTGGCTCAAAAAGTGGTATATTAAGCTGCGTATCAAAATGTGTTGTAGCTCTGCAAGGATTAGAGTTATCAAAAAGTTGTAAATTGCAAAATGTAGAAAAATTCATGTAGATAATTTTTGTAGTTGACAACTTTCTGATAGCTAACAATCCCGAGGAGATATAGCGGTTTGAATGGGTCCGAGAGAAAAGAGAGACGCAGACAATCAGACACTCTAGCTTCTCTGCGTCTCTCATCTAATTCGTTTTTTCAGGTCCTCTCGTGCTATGCATGCAAAATGTTCTTCCGTCGTGTAGTTATAAAGAAACTAAACTACAAATGCACTTGCGAGAAAAATGTAAATACGTGTAAAGGATGCCGATTCGAGAAGTGTAAGGCGCTCGGGATGTATTTGGATATTGGAGGTACTGCAGAGTCCAATACAAAGAATATGAAAGAAAAAAAGAAGAAGGGTGTGTCAGAATTATTGGAGAACTTAAAGAGATTGGATAGCTTGGTGAGGATCTGGAAGAATTATCTGGAACAAATTATTTTTCCAGAAAACGGCAATCAATCCAGATGACTTTTCCCGACAATTCCCTATTATGACATATTTCATAAATTGCAATATTATTCAAAACCTGGGTCCCAACGATAAGAAGACAATTTTGGAGTACAACCGACTAAAATTGGGATATTTTATTGGAGTTATGGTGAATTTAAACAAAATAGAGCCGGATTATAAAATGTACTGCAATGATGGGTGGACTAAAGATTTAGAATTAGTCGGTCATATTGTTGTGTTGAAGATATCTTATGAAGAATATCTGCTGCTGATTTTGGTATTTTGTTGTAATCCAGGTGAGTGGAATTTTCAGCTTACTGCTCTGCGCCTTAAAAAACGCATTTCATGAAAAAGTTGTCTACTTTCAAAGCGCCATACATAACTCCTTGGGGTGTCTAGCCACAAAAAAAATCGTATTTTATAATTTATATTTTTATATTTTTTACTATATTTTTGTAGTTGACAACTTTTTTCTAGCTCCGCCCACTTTTGAGATACCGCAGCATTAAGCTGATCGCTCTGAGACGCAGACAGTTCTCATTGTCTGCGCGCACTCTCACCTTCTCTCTCTACCTTAATTTTTAAGCGCTATAACTCCCTGAGGTGCTAAGCTATCAAAAAGTTATTAATTACAAAATTGTTGTCCTTAAAATTGGGTACATTTTTGTAGTTGACAACTTTTTTCTAGCTTTGCTCACTTTTGAGATACATCTGTTATAAGCCGAACTAGTTTGATAAAGCTGAAGTTGCTGCACGCTTCTTACAACTAAGCTAATAGACTCAAAAAGTAGTTCTAACTGCGCTGAGCAGTGTTACTATAGTGGAAATTCCAATTTCAGCTATCCCTGACATCTCCCAAACCGCCACACAAGTACTGTCGCATCATCAACGGGTCTACTGTAGTATGTTGCTCCGTCTGTGTCAATTATCCAATGAGCAAAGTGGAATATGTAGATTTACTGAATTATTGATGTCCTATGAACGGGTCACTAGGCATTCTAGAACCTGGTTTTAGAACTTTTTGTTATTTCTGTTAATACTGTTAAATGTGGATTTTAGTTGAATTTATGTTGTCAATAAAGGTTTTTTTTTGAAATTAGTGACTCAGTCCAGAACTTCAAAAAAATATAGTTAACTACCCAAATGTTGTTTCAGTTTATTCTCAACCTGTTCTGAAAGTTCCAGCCAAAAGTGGACTTGCATTTTAAATCAATACTCCATAAGGAATAAAAGTGAAGAGTGCAAACGTATAGCCCCACCTTCTCGAGTTTTCCATTTGCTTCTTGCTATTGGTGGGGGAAGAGGATATTAGCATTTTGTATTTAGTCCTATGCGCATGTTCCTATGGAAACTGCTTTTCGCGTTGTCGGATTTACTTTTCATTAAGACATTTTCACATTTTCTTGGAAGAGACATGGGAAATGTGATGCGTTAAGATATACGTGTAAAATTATGTAATTATTGCTGGAGGAGTAAGATCTGGACATGGTGACTAACCTACAACCACATAAAATTAAAAACACAAAGAAAACTTTCAAAAATCCTTTCAAAAACCAGTAAACTTTCATGAAACATGTCATTGCAAATGTTTTTTTCAGGGTGAGGACCTTTACATGTTCATCACCCAGAAGTAAAGACGCCCGTGTGAAACTGACTGCAATAAGACAAAGTTAATTAGTTGATTAGTACCCTTCGAAAATAAAAACCCCATTATATGGTACCGGTCCTTCCAGGATTGTCTGTTTCTTACTCAAATTTTCAAGTCTCTGTCAGATTCTTTGGTTTTTTTTCGGTTTATTCTTATTCTTACTCAAATTTTCAAAATCATTGGACGTCATCACCCGGCTGTTCAGGTCTGTCAGGGAATTTTCTTTTCAATTCCAGGGTTTTCATCTCTAACTCATGTTTTCGATTTCTTACAGAGATTTAGGACGTTTTTTCTTGCATTTTGTTTTTTATATAATCACCAAATCTAGGATTTCTGCAATTTCCTGTTCCCGACAGAACTATGATGAAGTAAAAACGAAAGTGGAATTGTCTTCGACAGTATGAAACTGGAGGCAATAAAACAATGTTATTTAGTTGCATTGAAAGTAATACAACTAATTATAATAACTTTGTATTATTGCCTTCAATTTCATATTGTCGAAAACAATTTCACTTTTGTTTTTAGATCGGCACAGCTCATACAATTGAAAATAAATCAATACCAAAGATATTCTAGTAAGACGCTATCTAATCCGCATGCTACAAATCTTGTGACTAGAAATAGAAAAAGGATTATGGAAGAGTGCACATGACCAAACACATTTGCACTCTTACGCGTATAAAAGGGGGCACGTCTTCAGGGGATTGGCTCATTCATTTCTCCCTGAAGAAGTTGGATTTTTAAAAAGCTGTTTTTGAAAATCTGAGTGTAAATTCTGAGTAGGGACGGTTCCTTTATATTTTCAGAATTTACTTCTCACAAAAATTGATGATTTAGTTACCTAACCTGACTGTTTGTAATGACAATCCAGAATTATTCATTCAAGACAAATATGGCTACCGTATCTACATTATGAATGGCTAACTGGCAGCAATCATTTGAAATAAATACGATTCAAGGAGACCACAGATGTGCACATAGACCATATGGGCGTGTCTCCCCCAGGCGGCACCTATAGGGGTCCGTGGCAATTATAGGATTATAATTACAATCGCATAATAGGAGATAGTATCCGCTTCTTCTGTCTTGCTAGAGACCCTCATTTTTGGATTAAATGTTCTTATTAATTATTGTTTACCCGCCCACTAGTATTAATGTTGAAGACATTCGTTCTTGATGTGCAGTTGTTCAATAATATTGTGGACGTGGAAGAACTTTTCCTGGCCTAGAAACCAAAATTGAAAGAGTTCGGCCAGTATTGACTTTTGGGAGTTTTGAGTGTGAATTCAGCACATTTTCATAATTGTCAAGGCCCCGGTTGCGACAAAACTAAAAATTTTAGAAATTATTTTTTATAATTGCTTTTGCCAATGGGCCAACTATGATTTAGAATTCCATTTAGTTCATTCCTCTTGTCTATCAATCCATCAATCTAGAAGTGTTTTCAATCTGAAATACACATCCAAACACTTCCTCACCCTAAAATTTCATAAAACATGTCTCCATGTCCATTAGACAAAAAAAACTCTCAGAGTATAAATGTGTATGTTTTCTGTGTAATTCGATTTCTGTTTGCATAACGATAAGTGCAACACCTCACAGAAACCTAAACATAATTATAAGGATGTACATTTTCGAAGAAGATTTTTACAGCAGTATCTTATTAGAAAATAATATGAAATAGATTCCCTCTGAAACTGGAAAATATTTTGAATTCCTAAATTTTGAAATGCTTTCTTGAAAAAAGTCTCGATTTTGACAAACATTTAAAATTCAATCGAATGTTGAATATGTATCACAATTTACGGACTTTTATTCTGAATTTCGAAAAATTTATTTTTTTTTGGGTTTCTAGGCCACCAGATTGGTATTCTAGGCGACAGGTCATTTCTGAGAAGTTGAGACCGGTCTTCGCAATTTATTGGCTAGTTTCGACATGTTTTAAACTAATTTTTTGATGAAAAACACCTGAAATAATAGAAAATTTTCAGACCGAAAGTCGAACCAACATCCTTACCCACACAACACTAGAACCAAACTTTGACCACGTTTTCTCAAATACCAGACCTCGAGGTCAAAAGCCGGATATATATTTGGAATCAGCTCTTCTTCAGGTTTCCAATGATACATGTCACGTTCCATATCTCCAATAAATCCTTGCATTGTAGTAGAAAACGTAACGGAATACATGAAGATGCTCAAAGTTAGGAAGGACTCTGAAAATAGAAATGGCGCCCACTTTCTGTAGGATCTGAACAAGAGAACACAGGATTTTTATCAACAAGTGGTTTATTTGAACCAATCAGTAAATTGGGAGGGGTGGGGGGTCCGGCTTGAGGAAACGGAAGTTAGGAACGAAGGAGAGATATTATTTTGGACAACAGTGAGCTTTCACGAACTCATCTGGACACATTTTTTTACAGCAATTCGCAGTTTCTAGGATTTCCAGACCAGTATCTGAAACAATAGTCATTTTTTCTTTTTAAAATTTAAAATTTAAATAAACTCACCGTTACTACACGTATCTCCACAGACTGATATAGCGAGCATTACCATTTTTCGGCCGCAAGCCTTCTCAGCAGATGTTGGTGCCCGTGTGGAAAAGGTGGAAACCATCGACGAGAGGAGTAAAAAGAGCATGAAGGAGCAAAAGACAGATTTCATCATAGTTGACACAGTGAGCACTGATGCCAATAAGTGAATTTCCAGTTCTTTTATAGTGACGCTGGAAGAGGGCGGAGCCAGCCAACCTTAGCTAGACTCCTCCCTCCTAGGGATTTGTAGGAAAGAAGGACTGAAATTGCTGAAATTGGATTAGATTAGGATAATGATTAGTAACAATAGGCCAAATGATTAATTTGGCTGAAATCTTCTAGTTAACGAGATTTAAAAAAGGATTATTAAGAGATTTTAAAACGATTATGATTCTGGATTAGAAAGAAGAGATACTGTAAAAAAGAGTTTTTCATATTACACGTTCTCAGTAACACATACACACAATATTGGGTCCCGGGTTACTGTAGTACGGTCAAAAAATGAGCTGTTTGAAAATCGATGAATATAAGCGTGATTATACTTTCCTCAGAGCTCCTGTCTAGCTGAACATGGTACACTAATTTTAGTTTATTTCAGAGTAAAACAAACCAGGTTATGTCACTTTTTGTGAAAAATTGAATTTTCGAAAAGTTTCGAAAATCTGTAACTTTTCGAGTTTTTAACCGATTTTTGTAATTTTTAGCTTGAAACCCTTAGAAAATTCACAATTTTCGATGAAAAATAGTTTTGTTCATTATCTGCATCAAGTGACCGAGTTTTAGAGCTTTCTAGGCCACCACTCTTGAAATCGCCTAAAATTGCTCAAAATCAATCAAGATTTTTTAATTTTTTAATATTTTAATGTTTTCAAATGATTTTTAGTTCAGAATGCAGGAGATAGGCTCAGCTCTCAGTGAAGTGTTAATTCCGGCATTTTATATAAAGGGTTCTTTATGATTCCTCATAATTTAGGTTTTCAGAAAAAACCTGCCATCCATTGCTTCCGAATACCAACTACATATTGAGCAAACTAATTTCAACAAATCACTTACCCGTTCAACTTTCTATAAGTTGAACGAAATGTGTGTAAAATGTCTACTAATTAGGTTTAAGCACTCTCACTACTTTTCTTATGAGCCATACTTCATTCAAAACGTTCCATATTTTATGAATTTTCCTGGACCTTTTTCCCAATTCATTTGAACATGTTTTTTGTATTACCTTCATCCATCGGGAGGTGTTTTCTGAAAATCTGAAAATCTGAAATAAACATACAAACACTTCCTATATTACCCTGACATTTCATAAAGCATGTCTCCAACCGGGATGTCCATTAGCAAAGAAAAACTTTCAGAATATAAACTTGTATGTTTCTTGTGTTGTCCTAATTCAATTTCCGCATTAGAAGAAGAAACCTTAACATAATTATTAGGAGCCATCTTCTTTTCAATATCTTATGAAAATTTTTACTGATAACGTTTAATAGAAAAAATTCAGCTCCTCCTGTTTTTCTAAACACAAAAAATGAAATCCACACTTCATAGAAACCAAACATTATTATAAAAAAAGTGTCTTCTTTGCTTACAGGATTATTAAATCTTTGACTGAAATTTAATGGAGGAATATGTATACACATTTATGTAAAAAGTAGGTAAAAGGAAATGATGGATATCTGAAGACCTAAAAAGAAGAACTTAGAAAAATGTACAATTTTTTCCAGATAATATTCACGTTTCATGCCGTTCTATTGCAGTTTTGAGAGGCTCAAATTGAACAAAATATAATATAAACTGAATGAAGAAACCCTAAACCGCTCTTAACCTCCTGAAAAAAATGAGGACTCGACAACGGAAAATCAATATCAAATATACTCCAAGACGCTCTCTAATCCGCCCACTACAAATCTCGTGACTAGAAATAGAAGAAAGATTATGGAAGAGTGCACATGAGCAGTCATCCATATGCACTATTGAAAGATACGCCTCTCTTTGCATATTAAACGGCAAGGAGTCCTCATTTTTCTTGTAGAAATCTTTTTTTGCCATCAAAAAGTACATATAAAAAACCTTAAACGCATAGAATCACCTAGAATGAACAAACTGGTCCTGTCAAAACTAAGAATATAATATAAAATTTCTTCACATTCTTGAAATTTTCAAGGTGTAGAAATTGGTGAAGACTGTCATTTTTCAGAGAGGTTTCATACAAAAAAATTGTCAAATACAGAAGTGAGTCAATATCCTTTCAGACTTCGCTTCTCACTAAAATTGATGTGCAAAATATTTCTGATATAAAAACTTTAGTTAATTAAACTGACTTTTTTCAATAACATGAACCTAAAATATAGCTACCGTATCTTCTGTGGCATCTCTTTTTTAATTGCTGATTGGAAACAACTGTCATTAGAAAAAAAACGGTTTATAAGGAGACCACAGATGTGCACATACCAATAACCATATGGACGTGTCTCCTCCAGGCGGCACCCATAATAGTCCGTGGCAATTATGGGATTATAATTATAATCCTATAATAAGAGGTAGGATACTATTCCGCTTCTTCTCTTTGGCAAGGGGTCTTCATTTTCGGATTAGACATCCTATTATTAATTACCAATCCTCCTCAACGTTACCTTGCCATATGGGCTGGATTCATGGCAACATATTGAATGTTCCTTTCTCTTGTTCCCTCCACTTTCATCTTTTTCATCATCAAACAAATTTTCTCATTGAAGTATACATATGTGCAATTTTCCAGGGTTTAGTTCATTAAACCCCGTTTTAGAACCGTCCTTATTTTGCGTAACTCATCTGAGCCGCAATACTATAAACAGAAAAATGTACCAAATTGTAGATCTTGACGAGCTCTGTGTCAGTGATTTACTACGGACCGGATCGGTAAACGCCAAAAAAGTACCCAAACACCAAAAATTACCGAAAAATCTATTCTATCCCGGGTCGTATCATATCAGAGACATAGAGCTCGCCGAGATCTACATTTTGGTGTATTTTTCAGATTATGAAAGTCAGTTTGAAGCAGTTTTTCCTCTTTTTCTTTGATACTTATGATAGGATCACCCTCTCTTCAAAACTGCAATAGAACGGCATAAAACGTGAATAGTTTCTTTTTGCTGAAAAAAAAGTATTTCTTAGTTTTTTTTTCAGGTATCCATCTATGAATTTTATGTTTCATTGATTCCATTCCCCTTCTTTTCACATTAATTTACATTCATAATCCTGCATTGAAATCCGGTCAAAGATTTCATAATCCTGTAAGCAAAAACAACAAAGGAGCTGAAAAAGTCTTCATTAAGAAAAAAATCTAGAAAATTTTCCAAATATCATAGTTTATACGAGAAATAGAGAAGACACGGTCAATACAGTAACCAGGGTTACTGTAGGACACCTCAGTTTTGAAAAACGGACAAGATTACATTAAAAGAAGGGGTTACGGTAGTATAACAATATCATAATGACAATAATTCTTCTAAATTTGAGATTTTAAGAATTGTCCGAGCTTATCTAGCTCCAGATGGTCTGACGATGAAGACACCATCTTCCTTGTCCTGGAAAACTGGGACGGGCGTGTTGTTGACGCGCAGTGTCTGGGTCATGGCACTGAAATAATTTCTAGATTTTTTTTATTTTTCCTCAATTTCAGAATACATACGTTCTACCACCAACACCTTCCTCGATGATTTCGCAGAATGCTTTGTTCAGATGGAAGATGGTCGAAGTGCCGAGGTCGACGAATTTTTTCTGGAATGGATTATAGTAAGCTTGTACGATTCCAAGTTTTTAAGCTAAAAATCATCAAAATCGGTGGAAAACTCGTAGAATTACAGATTTTCGAAAATTTTCAAAAATTCAAAACTTTTTACAATTTTTGTCATAACTATCTGAATTTCAAACCAAACTTCATAAAATCTAAATTTTCGAATTCAGCGTGTTTTTGGCTTTCAGAAATGTATAATCATGTCTATGTTTGGGCGCTCCCGTAAAACTACAGTACCCCGATCTCAGGTTACTGTAGTTTTCGTGGCGGGACCCTACTAGGGCATGATTATACTTTTCTGAAAGCTCTCGTCACGCATTTTCAGAATATCTTATTCGTAAATAGTTTTTGTTGAGAATTTTCAAAAATCTGAATGCGCTTTTAACCTGGGATACTGTACTTACCATTGTGCGAATAACTGAACCATCCACATAGACCTCAAGTCGATGTTTTTCTGAAAAAAAAACCTCAAATTACATTTTTTTTTCGAAAATCCCTCACCGAACGTCACCAAAAATTCGCGTCCGGAAATTTTTGGTTTCCACGTTGTGTAGTTTTTGTAGTATTCCTCCTTGTAGTCTTTGAAGGAGACCCCGTTCACAGACATGGTGTGAACCCAATCTCCTCTATCTGTGCATTTGATCGCGATCATGCACTTGAGACCGGAAATAAGGAACTCGTGGACCCCTACCCGCGTGAGAATTGAGTTTTGTTTTAAGATGATCTGGAAATGTCAAAAGTTTAGAAGAAAGTTTATAAAAATCTGCGTTTTTTGAGTCTAAAATCAACCAAAAACGTCAAAAACTGACAAAGTTACAGGTTTTCGAAAGTTTTCGAAATTCCCAAATTTACAAATTCTGTCATAACTCTCTGAACTTCAAACCAATCTTTTCCAAACTTGAATTTTCAAATTCAACGCGTTCTTAGCTTTTAGAAAAGTATAATCATGCCCCTATTCGGTAAAAGTTGGGTCCCACCACGAAAACTACCGCATACCCCATGCGCCTTTAAACTGGGTTACTGTAGTTTTCGCGCTGGGACCCTACTAGGGCATGATTATACTTTTCTGAAAGCTAAGAACACGCTGAATTCGAAAATTTGAGTTTGAAAAAGTTTGGTTAGAAATTCAGTGAGTTATGACAGAAATTATAAATTTGGGATATTCGAACATTTTCGAAAATCTATAACTTTTCGAGTTTTCAACCGATTTTTGTGATTTTTAGCTTAAAATACTCAGAATATTCTCAATTTCTCATAAAAATAGTTTTCTGTCCAAGTTTCAGAGATTTCTAGGCCACCATTCTAAAAATCACAAAATCGCCTAAAAATCACTCAAGATTTTTGAAAAGTTTCGAAAATCTATAACTTTGTTATTTTACAACCGATTCCTGTGATTTTTAGCTTAAAATACAGAAAATTAACTGAACTCTCCGCGAAAAACCTTCTAACTCAATTCATCTACAGTAACCCTGACTCACTTTCTCATCAACACGCAACACCTTGTTTCCAGTGGAGATATTGTGCTCCAATACGACCTTATGAATCTCTATTCCCACCGGAACGTTCCATGTGGCAACCAGTTGATACGGGTCTTGGGAAGTCATTGGAATCAACAGAAATTTCAGAAAAAACTTGTTTTTTTTGAAGTGAAAGCAAAAATTTTGAAAAACTTGAAATCTTTCCCAGTCAGCTGATGATAAAGAGGTATAATTAAGTAACACGAAAACAGATTTGTCACTTTTTGAAAAGGTTTTAAAAGTGTTTTTGAAAACAGAATAAATCATGAGATTCGAGAATTCCCTTATCGGTAATTAGTGGTGTTGGTTTGGTGGAGATGTATAGTTGAATAGGTGTTGTTTGGTCGGAATGGATCAGGGATCAGGTATTCTGAAAAGACTTGAAAATGGTCGAGGATATAAACTACAGTAACCCAATTTAAAGGCGCATAGGGTATACTGTAGTTTTATGGTGGCCCCCAAACATAGACATGATTATACTTTTCTGAAAGCTAAGAACACGCTGAATTCAAAAATTTAGATTTGAAAAAGATTGGTTTGAAGTTCAGAGAGTTATGACAGAAATTGCAAATTTAAGATTTTCGCCATTTTTCGAAAATCTGTAGTTCTACGAGTTTTCAACCGATTTTGATGATTTTTAGCTCAAAAAATTTTGAATTGGACAAATTTCTCATGAAAAACACGCTGAGAAGCAGAGAAAACATGTTCCGTATCTATATGTTTATACTCATCTTAACCGTCTTGACTCACTGATTGTAAATTTTTTAATTTCATGAAACTTGGATTAAAAAATCGGGAGTTATGATGGTGCAAAGTTTCTCTTTTTTATATATTGAAACTTACAGATTCCTCAACTATTTTTCCCTAAATATTCATAAAATTCTGCATTTTTTATAACCAAAATCAACCCAAAATGTCGAAAACTGACAAAATTACAGATTTTCGAAAAAATTCGAACATTTTCGAAAATCAATAAAACTGTCATAACTCCCTTATTCTTTATTCAAAATGATTGAATTTAAAATATAAAGATTCTGCGTGCCAAGATCTTCCAGAAAAGTATAATCATGCCCAGATTCGGTGACAGTTGGGTCCCACCGCGAAAACTACAGTAACCCAAAATGTAGTTTTCGTGGTGGGACCCAACTTTCACCGAATATAGGCATGATTATACTTTTCTGAACCGTCTTGACGCACTGATTGTTAATTTTGTAATTTCATAAAATTTGGAGGAAAAATTAGAGAGTTATGAGGATTTTAAGATAATAATAGAAGCTTGAAGTTTTCGAAAATCTTGCAAATTTCAAAACTCCGTAACTTCATGAAATTCTAACCAATTTTGATAAAACTATTATTAATTTGAGGGAAAATGCTAAAGTAAGTATTTATTTATTTACTTATAAAATATAAGTACTTCGATTTTCAAGAATGAATCAATAATATCAATTTCTCTTCCAAATCTTCTTCCAATTATTCCTTGCTTCCTCTTTTCTCCCTTCAATCACTGTATTTACGTCCATTGTGGTCTCCACGTCTCCAGAATCTTCAAACAATGGGACTTCCTTGTCATTGTCGACAAAAAATGAGTGTTTCATTCCACTGGCGCCTCCGATGATACACTCTGTCAGTATCTTGCAGGGGACTTTGTTAAGATGGAAGATAGCAACTGTTCCGTGGTCTGTGAATTGTCTCTGGAAGGGTTTTTGTTGAGAATCGAGCAGATTTTCAGATGTAGGAAGACGAGAGCTTTCAGAAAAGTATAGTCATGCCGCGGTTCGATAACTACAGTAACCCAGTTTAAAGGCGCATGGGGTATAGTGCAGAGGCCAAACATATGCTTGATTATACTTTTATGAAAGCTAAGAACACTCTGAATTCGAAAATCTACATTTGAAAAAGATTTAGTTGGTAATTCAGAGAGTTATGAAGAAAATAGTGAAATTGGGATTTTCGACATTTTTCGAAAATCTATAGTTTCCACCGATTTCGATGATTTTACCTTGAAAAACTTGAAATCGGACAAATTTTACATGGAAAGGAAAACATCCCAACCCCAATAAACCTAGATCATTTTGGGTCCCACCACGAAAACTACAGTAACCCAGTTTAAAGGCGCATGGGGTATACTGTAGTTTACCCGAACATAGGCTTGATTATACTTTTCTGAAAGCTGAGAAAACGCTGAATTCGAAAATTTAAGTTTGATAAAGTTTGGTTTGTAGTTCAGAGAGTTATGGCAGAAATTGTAAATTTTGAATTTTCGAAATGTTTCAAAAATCTATAGTTCTGCGAGTTTTCAACCGATTTTAATGATTTTTGACTCAAAAAACTTGAAATCGAACAATTTTTGCATGGAAAAACATCCCAAACCCAATGAACCTAGATCATGTTGGGTCCCACCGCGAAAACTACAGTAACCCAGTTTAAAGGCGCATGGGGTATAATTTAGAGCCCAAACATAGGAATGCTTATACTTTTCTGAAAGCTGAGTACGCGCTGAATTCGAAAATTTGAGTTTGAAAAAAATTAGTTTAAAATATAGAGAGTTATGACGGAAATTGTGAATTTGGGATTTTCGACATTTTTCGAAAATCTCTAGTGCTGCGAATTTTCAACTGATTTCGATGATTTTTAATTCAGAATTTTACATGAAAAACATCTGAAATCAAAATAAAACCTAGCTGCATTGAAATCCTTCTAAAATCCAAAATACTGAAAACTGACGGAAATACAGATCTTTTCCCGAAAATGTTTGAACTTTTTGAAAATTGAAATTAACTCAGTGATTTTAGGCATTTGAAATCTACGAAATTGTATCCCATTACGAAAAGTACAGTACTCCAATTTAAAGGCGCATACCGTAACCCCCTTGCATGTTTATACTTTTCTAAAAGCTCTCGATCAGCTGAATCCAATGATCTACCTGTGGATCAATTTTCATCCCATCAACCCATAAATTCATCGCGTGTTTTTCCATCACCACCAAATACTCTTCCCCACCAATCACTGGTTTCCACGTGTCATATTTCGCATAATGTTCTTCTTTAATCTGTCGGAATGCCTTCCCTCCAACTACCAAACTGTGTTTATAGACTCTTGGAGATGGTTCTTCAATAATTACGCAACATTGGATACCGTCGATCTAAAAATTATTTTGAATGGAAAAAATTGAATCTTTTATACCTTGAAAAAATTTCCGCCAGGTGGCAAGAAGCAGTCGGTTACGTCGCAAATGTGTTTGTAGACTTCCTAAAAATTGAAATTTCGAATAATTTCATGTTTTTCCAGCTAAAAATCATTAAAATCGGTTGAAAACTTGTACAACTACAGATTTTTGAAAAATGTCGAAAATTCCAAATATACAATTTCTGTCATAACTCGCTGAATTTCAAACGAAAAATTTTTCAAACTTGAATTTTCAAAATCAGCGTGTTTTTGGCTTTCAGATAAGTATAGTCATGCCTATGTTCGGGTAAACTACAGTATACCCCATGCGCCTTTAAACTGGGTTACTGTAGTTTTCGTGGTGGGACCCCACTAGGGCATGATTATACTTTTCTAAAAGCTCTCGTCACGCTTATTCAGAATATTTCAGAATTTTCGTGGTGGGACCCAAGACCCACCTTTCCATCAACACGAATATGAATTTCATTGGTGACGAACGCTTGTTCCAACTGTATCTTGTACTGCTTATTATTTACTGGTAGAATCCAAGAAATGGTAAATACTTCCGGATTTAGGGGCATTGAGTTTTCACAAAAAGATTACTGTAGTGGGAAATAGCCGGAGATTATAGATTTCTCCTATTCGAATAGAAGGAATATCGAGAATAAGAGAAGAAAATTTAGAAAAATCGAGAAAAGCGGAGACACCGAAAACATGCAATTAGTCTAGTGAAAATGCTATGAAATTTAAAAAAAATTTCTTTCTTGAATCGTCTATTTGTTTAGTCTAGACAAATCTCTAAAAGGGACATTTGTTGTCATTCGTTGCTATATTGAGTGATATACCTGAAAATAAAGAATAAATGGACAAGTGCTAAAAAATCGTTTATTCTGGAGAATTTTGGAATTGTTTGGAGGTTTTAGGAGGAAAATGAATTGAGGAATAATTGGACAGAATTCTTTTACAAGTTCAATACATAGGTATACAAAAAAATAGACTTAACATAGTACGGAAAAGTATAAAGTGCAAGAGGAACATGTAGAAAAACAGACATACAAATATGCAGCTGAAAATGAAAAGCGGCTCGGGGACAATCCACAGCGAGACAATTTGCATCTATCTATTTTTCCAGCAATGACTTGATTTTTTCAGATGATTACTTCTTCGAGAGACCAAAAAAAACATTCTTTTGTGGTTTTTTTTTATAAACGACCAAAAAACCAAAAAAGAGGGAACAGATAGACAATAAAACTGAATTAGTGAACGGGAAGGTTGATCCGGAATTTGACAAAAAGAAGAATGAATAAAGAACACTGATATCTCAAAACTGGGCACAGCTACTAAAAAGTTGTCAACTACAAAAATGTAGCTCTTAAAATTTTCTACGTTTTATTAGTTGACAACATTTTTCTTGCTTTACCCAATTTTGAGATATACCAGTTTGAAAAAAAGTGATGAATGAAAGATGGAGAATCGGTTTTTCAAGTGTAGTAGTTAAAATTATGTGGGGTCTAATACATATGATGGTGCTTTATTACGTTGTATTCTTTTTTTTCGATTTCAGCGTCCCCGCCAAATCCAATTTGATTTCCCTCTGATCCACCTCCACAACAATTGGAACTTCTACGTCGTTTGCATAGAGGATGTGTGTCATGGCTCTAAAAATATCTTATTTTTGGAAAAATTTTGTTATAGTACCCTTCCTTACCGTTTTCCAGAAGTACCATTACTCAAAATTTTGCACGGGGTGTTGTCGAGGTTGAAGGTGGTTGCTGTCCCGGTTTCAGTGAATTCTCTCTGAGAATTATAATTAATTTTTCTTGAAAATTCATTAAATTCTGCGTTTTTTGAGTCTAAAATCAACCAAAAATGTCAAAAACTGACAAAGTTACAGGTTATCGAAAATTTTCGAAACTTTTCGAAAATCCATAATGTCACTGAAACTGTCATAACTCCCTTATTCATTCTTCAAAATCCATGAAAATAGAATATTAAAATTTCGCTTGTCAAGAGCTTTCAGAAAAGTATAATCATGCTTCTATTCGGTACATGTTGGGTCCCACCACGAAAACTACAGTAACCCAAAATGTAGTTTTCGTGGTGGGACCCAATTTGCATCGAATGTGGGCATGATTATACTTTTCTGAACCGTCTTGACGCACTTAATATTATTTTTGTAATTATATAGTATTTGGGACAAAAATTAAAGATTTATGATGATTATAAATTTTGAAAATTTTCGAAAATTGAGCTAATTTCAAATCCCCGTAACTTTCTAAGTTTTCAACCAATTTTTATAAAACTAATATTTCTGAATCCCCCGTGAAATCAGCTTTTATAAAAGTATAATCATGCCCACATTCGGTAAAAGTCGGGTCCCACCACGAAAACTACAGTAACCCAAAGTGTAGTTTTCGTGGTGGGACCCAACTTTCACCGAATCGGGGGATGATTATACTCATTCGAAGCGGTTTGACGCGCTGAATTCAAAAATGTTATTCGATTTGATCTACACGCAAAACTGAAAAAGTTATGAGCCTCACCGTTGTGTCAATAGCATTTCCATCTTTCCAAACTTCGAGAGTGTCCTTGTCTGAAATTTTTTTTTGCAGTTTTTTCGAATCGGGATTTTTTTGTGTCAGCTCACCGAAAACAACCCTGACATCTTTTCCAGCTACCGTAATCGGCTTCCAAGTGATAAATTTCTGATTAAATTGCTCCTGATAAGCTCTGAAGCTCCGCCCATCCACCTCCAAGTCGGCTAGAAATATATGTTCCGAAATTTCTTGGACTTTTATAATGCAATTGACTCCATCAACCTAAGAAAATAGAAAAAAATATGTGTAGATCAAAAATTTTTAAAAAAGTTGTTACCTTGAATGTGTCTCTGGCTGGCTTTCCGGGATAACTGGATTCATGGAGGACTATCTGGAATAATATACCGTAACCAGGAGGGTACTGTAGTTTTTTGCTTTTGGATTTATAAACGATGTTGATAGAAATTTTGAGTTGATGTCAAAAAATTACAAAGTTCAAAAAAAAAAAAGAAAATTTTTTTCCAAAAAATACTTCATCAAAACTCTGTATTTTTTTTTACCAAATTCAGATTTTTTTTTAAAATTCACAAAGAACTTGTCAAGACGCTTCGAATGAGTATAATCATGAGGGTTACTGTAGTTTTCGTGGTGGGACCCAACTTTCACAAAATGTGGGCATGATTATACTTTTTGAAAGCTGATTTTACTATGAATTCAAAAATAATTGTTTTTTTCAAAATTGGGTAAAAACTCATGAAGTTACGGGTATTTGAAATTTTCGAAAATTTTAAGCTTGCCTCATTTTTGAATCCTCATAACTCTTTAATTTCTTTTCCAAATTTTATGAAATTATAAAATTCACAATCAGTGCGTCAAGACGCTTCGAATAAGTATAATCATGCCCACATTCGATGCAAATAGGGTCCCACCACGAAAACTACATTTTGGGTTACTGTAGTTTTCGTGGTGGGACCTAATTTGCATCGAATGTGGCCATGATTATACTTTTCTGAAAGCTCTTGGCAAGCTGAATCCTAATTCTAAAAATTCATCAATTTTGGACAAGGAATTAGGGAGTTGTGACAGTTTTTGTGGCTCTTTGGATTTTCAAAAATTTTCGAAAATTTTCGAAAGTCTGTAATTTTGTCAGTTTTTGACATTTTGTGTTGATTTTAGAGTCAAAAAACGCAGAATTTTATGAATTTTTAGGGAAAAATAGTTACCTTATCATCCACTCGAATAATCCCGACTCCCACCATCACCACATGCTCGAAACCAATTTTATGCAATTCTCCTTTGACTGGCACATGCCACGTGGCAGAGAGAAAGAATGGGTGGTCCAGGTCCATAGGGAAATAAGAAGAGAATAAATTTTTTGAGCTGTGAAAATTAAAAAGAGCAAGGAGAGCAGAGGGACTAAGGTCTCCATGGAAACCGAAACAAAATATGAGATTAAAGGGAAGGGGGGGGGGCGACTAGAGACTACGAAAAAAGAAGGAAACATTTGTCATGTTTAACATTTTGATGTGAAAATGGAGATTAGAATGCGGAAGTGTTGGAAATCAAAAATTGTCGTAAAGTTTGTAAAATTCCAATTTTTTCGAGTTAAAAATCATCAAAATCGATTGAAAACTCATGGAACTACAGATTTTCGAAAATCCTAAACCTAAGAGTTTTGTTTTACGATGATCTGGAAATGTCAAAAATTTAGAAGAAAGTTCATAAAATTCTGCGTTTTTTGAGTCTAAAATCAACAAAAACTGTCAAAAACTGACAAAGTTACAGATTTTCGAAAAAATTTCGAAAATCCCAAATTCACAATTTCTGTTATAACTCTCTGTATTTCAATCCAATCTTTTTCAAACTTGAATTTTTGAGTTCAGCGTGTTCTTAGCTTTCAGAAAAGTGTAATCATGTCCCTATTCGGTAAACGTTGGGTCCCACCACGAAAACTACAGTATGCACCTTTAAACTGGAAGAGGGGTTACTGTAGTTTTCGTGGTGGGACCCTACTAGGGCATGATTATACTTTTCTGAAAGCTCTCGTTCAGCTGAACATGAAATACTAATTTTCATTAATTTTTAATTAAAGTTATGTCACTTTTTGTAAAAATTGAAATTTCGAAAATTTTCGAAATTCTGTAACTTTGCTATTTTTCAATATTTTCGAAATTTTTTCAGTGTAAAGTGAAGAAAATCACCTGTAATAAATTTTGTTTTTTTTTGTAAAAATACTACAAACAACCCCAATTTTTCAAACTTTGATTTTATTTTTTTGAAATACCAGAATTCGAGGTCAAAAACGGAATATATATATTTGGAATCAGCGTTTTTTCAGCTTTCGAATGATATAGGGTACGTTTCATAATTTCAATTCGACTCTATGTTCTCTGATTTAACGTGAAACTAATCTGACCTTACAAAAAACATATCTATTTAAAAAAAAAACCAAAAGGTCAAATTTTATCTCATTTCCAAATGTTTCTCGTAAAATGGTTTGAGTCCCCGGATGTCCCAACTAAACCTCAAACTGTTTTTATAACGGATATGCCAGATTTGGTAATGGCAAAGATTCTGGAGAAAGCTGATTTTCTGTCAATGTACGTTTTTTTTTTCGTTGGAGAATTTTTTCAGTTGGAAATGACCAACTAAGTAAACTATATATATTAACCGTACAGAAAAAAAGTAGAACTTCATTTTTTTAGTTGACAACTTTTTTGTACGGACACTCCCTAGATAGGGCAGACAGTCAGATACTCTCGCTTCTCTGCGTCTCTCCCCTCTCCTTCTCTCTATCTAACTTCAAACCGTTGTATCTCGAAAGTGGGCGGAGATATGCAAAAATGTTAACTACACAAATATAGTCCTTGAAATTTCCTACTTTTTTGTTGTTTACACCTTTTTTGTAGGGACACTCCCTAGCAAGTAACATATCGACAAAGTAATTTCTCCCTCAAATCGTCCCATTTCGTCTTAAAATGACCATAACTCTATAGGGAGTGCCCGTACTAAAAATTTGTCAACTACAAAAATGGAACTCTATTTTTTTCTGTATGGTATATGCGTTATTTACTTCTTCGAACAATCACTGATACCATAAAACCCTCCGGTCATTCACGGTACTGTAACTTATGCAATTTCAGTCTACGACTCCGAAAGACATGTCACTTGTTCCGAGACTTCATCGACGAGCTGAAACCCGATTATGGATTAAATTATATCCAATTCAATGTCAAGCCAGATTCGATTGGTGTGACTCTCCTGTTTACCAATTACCCCATGAGAAATCTTATCCTTGACTATCAGAAAAATGAGAATGGAGGAGGCTTCACTCTGAAAATAATGGGAGATCGTATGAAACAAGACAAATTTAGAAAAGACGAACATTTTCTCAATGCATTCTTCAAGGATTTGAGTGTGATTTTGAGAAATCAGAAGGCTCCGTTATCAGTTTTAAATATCTTCAATAATAACTCTGATTCAATCTTTGTCTTCAAAAAACCCGAAATCAAGAATACTGAGGTGAATCCTATAGCTAGAATCTTCAACTTCTGGAAATCGAAAGAAGACAATTTTGAAAAAGTTGAGGAACCAGAAAAAGTTGTAGAGAAGTTTTTCGATTGGCTCCAGAACATTCTGATCTCAAGAGCCAACAAAATTCAAACGAGAGACATGAAAATCGAAGTGAAGAGCCCAAGATACTTTATCAAAATGGCGCCATTCATCAACATGAAGAAATTGGAAAGACTCGGAGTACACAAAGTTGAAAATGAAGAAGAAAAAGCTGAAAACTTTAATGAAATCGTTGAATTGGATGGCTGGGAGTCGATTGCAGAACTGAAAATCAAGGGATTCCAAGTGACATTGCCTATTCAAATATTTCTACACAAGTCGGTTCTGAAAATTTCAGTACCGACACTTACGATGGAAGACGTTTTACTCATAAAACAGGTATGGGTCTAGAACGTTTGGAAAATATGACATTTTGAGACTAAACATGAAAAAAATAGTTACACTGACAAAATTAAGGTACACTGACAAAAAAAGTTACAGTGACCAAAATAGTTACAGTGACCAAAAACCTGTTTAGAGTCGAAATTTCATGGTTTCGAAACGTCATGGTTTCGTAATGACTGATTTCAAAAGAGCAAGATCGCCAAATGTCTCGTTTGCCATGACATTTCGATACTAAACCTGAAATACGAGTTTGGTCAGTGTAACTTTTGTGGTCACTGTAGTTCATTTCGGTCACTGTGACTTGCCATTTTTCAGTATTTTTTCCAGATTAGTGTCGGAATGCAATTATTCGGAAACGTTCAGTTTCGAAATGTATGGATTCGAAAAAAAACGTTTTGGTCACTGTAACCATTTAATATTTTTTAAAACTTTTAGTGTCGGAATGTCTCGGTTTTGAAACGTCATGTGCCTGTTCTCATTAGTTACACAGTTTTCATCAATCTCACAAGGGAAGGCTTCGAGGTGACCGTGGAGTTAAGGGACGTGACCTGTATATCATTGGAAAGCTCAGAACACGCTGATTTCAAATATATATCCAGTTTTCGCCCTCGACGTCTGGTATTCGTGAAAAACAAGGTCAAAGTTAGAAAAAGACAAATTACTGCCTTTTTAACACGCGAAAGTTGCACAAAAACTTTAAAACATTTTAATTTGTCTTTTTTTCACTTTGACTTTGTTTTTCTCGAATACCAGGCATCAAGGGCAAACACTGAATATATATTTGGAATCAGCGTTTTCTCAGCTTTCTAACGATACAAGTCACATCCGATAACTCCACGATCATTCGGGAGCCTTCCCTAGTTAGCCGATCTCAGCCAGGGTCTCAGAACATGAAAACCACTATTTTCGAAACCATGACGTTTCGACACCAAGGGTTTTTGGCACTGTAACTATTCATTTTTTCAGAGTTTCATCGCTAATCCTCTCCTCGGCTATCACAAAATTCACTACGACAACCTGAACGACATGAAGAAGCTACACTCAGCTCTTGGTACTGGATATAGTGATGATGTCAAAACATGGTATCATACTATTCCGGAGACGAGACAAGAAATTGAAATTGTTCACGATGCCAGCAATCGCTTCTTCTGCTTCAGTCAATATGTGAATGGTAATTCTACAGTCGATACGGACAGTGATATTGACACAGAATCTGGAGAGGATTGATACGTGTTCAGATAATAAATTATGTACCAAGAACATTTTCTGAGTGATTTCTGAGGGGAAAAAGTGACAAAAAAATTCCATTTTTCACTTTTGCACTATTGAGCCCCTACCGTACTACCGTACCCTCAAGCTGGGAGCCAATAATGTGGATAAGGGTTACTAGAGACCATACTTGCAACGGGCCGGCCCGGGTCACAGTACAAAAATTTGAACATTTGAATTTTTTTGAAAATTTTTTCGATTTTTTCGCAAAAAACTCGAATGTTTTACATAGGATTTTTGACTATTTTTGATGAAAATTTTCAAAATTTTCGAAAAATTTTGTGAAAAAATTGCGCTCATTTTTTACTCCGGGCCGACCGGGCCGGGCCGGGCCGATATTTTGCAAGTATGCTAGAGACCTTGCGTTATATAAAACAAATCTTCCAAAAGTTTTTTCTTGTCAAACACCTAAATTTCTGAATTTCAGATTCTTAGAAATCCATGTAATTTATGCACACTCCGATATGTTTCTTTACTAATTTATGATCTCCTTTTCTCTTAAAATTTATGAATGTATCCCATAACCAGTTTCGTCATGAAATTTACGATTTTCGAGAGCATATATAAGACCTCACTCGAAATCACATCCACATATTTTCGAAAATGTCTACCAACTGCTCTACACTTTTCCATCAAGCCTACAATCCCATATTCCGTTTCTCGAGTTTTTATCAAGTAGGGATCACGATTTCTTCAATTATTCCATTGGGATATTTTTTGATTTTCAAACTTTTGAAATCTACGTTTCACTGGAATTTGAAAACAATTTTTATCGGATATTTTCTATCAATGATCTTATTTTCAATATTCTATACAATTACAGCGGTAAGTTGTACAGTACTGACCATAAAGAATGCGTTTTTTTGTTGAAAATGGTAAATAAGACACGGCCTTTCTGCTGGTATTACTATATTTATGGAGTGTATAGATCACAAATAGAGCATTATTTTTGTAGTTGACAACTTTTTGTTAGCTCCGCCCACTTTTGAGATATGCGCCTTTAAACCCGGCAGTGAGAAAGAGCGCGTTCATCTTTAAAGGTGCATATCTCAAAAGTGGGCGGAGCTAACAAAAAGTTGTCAACTACAAAAATAATGCTCTATTTGTGATCTATATACTTTATATGTAATAAATATCGTGAGATCATCACAAAGTTGACCATTTTCAACTTGAAACTTGCACAAATGTACTTTTGCAGTTGATTCAAATTATCAAATCCTTCAACTCTACTGATTCTTGTGACTTGTCCGTTATTCCATTCTACCATAAACGTCTACTATCCACAATCTCCTTCCTTTTATCTCTCTCCACATCCTCCCCATTTTTGATCACAATCGAACGATATTATGCAATGAGAACTGCTGAAAAATATGAGAAGACTCCGGTTATTTTGGGACCCGTGTTGGTTGGAATTAATGTAGTTATACATAGTTAATAAGAGACTAACAATCGATTTCAGACATTGGTAAACTTTGGAATCATGTACAATATATTCAAAGATGAATCGTTTAGCGATCCTTCAGTTTCATTTTCAGTTTATCCTGCAGCTGCAGCTCAGAAGGTTAGCTCGGAAATCTGAATCTCAACGTCTTCACTAACTTTCATCCTTCCCAAAAATAGACATGGAGATCACAACTTGATAAATACTCGAGAAGCGGAATATTGGATTGTAGGCTTGATGGAAGTTTGTGGAGCAGTTATTAGACATTTTCGAAAAATTGACTATGCTCTCGAAGTCGTGAATTTTATGACGGAACTGGTTATGGGGGGATACGTTTATAAATTTTAAGAGAAAAACAGGTCATAAATCACTAGAAAAAGATATCGGAGTGTGCATAAATAACATGGATTTCTGAGAATATCTGAAACTCAGAAATTTTGGGGTTTGACAATCAAAAATGAAGAAACTTTTTGACACCCGTATTCCCAGGCTAATTTCCACCCTTCTAAAAAAACAGAGTGTCCCAAATTGTACTGGAGGTCTTTGAAAAGGCCTGGAAGGTATTGCAGAGAAGAAACTAAAGGATCCGCGACACTTCGCAACTACAACATTTCGCAACCACAAAGTTTCGCAAATATACCGCGTTTGCATATTTGAGTCAGTTGAAAATGTTGAGTGTACCGAAGGGTATGGGAACATATTTGAAAACAATTGAATAGAGGAAAAAGGTGTCTGACCCATTTTCATTTTCTGACAAAAGTAGGTCAAACTATTGCTAGTTCTATGGCTGCAAAACGTCTTTGTTGCGAAATGTAGCAGTTGCAAAGTCTCGCAGTACCGGAACCTATAATACATTAGTTGCAAAAGGACTGGAAGGTATTGCAGAGAAGAAAATAAGAAGATGTATAGAATCTAAGTGTGTGAAGGGATTTGCGTATAAAAAATGGTCTAACTTACCGAAAAAAAAGTCTGTAACTCGGTTGATAGGTCAAATATTGAAAATCCGGTTAGTGAATCTAAAGAGCGGAATCAACTCCACAAGTGTATGAAGTTAGAGTTAGAGTTACAGCTTTTTTTACGGTCAAACTGACTTTGTGTGAAAATGTTAATTCCTCAATCGTTCCGGTATAGGACACACATCTTACTAGAAAATGTTATGTACTCAGTTTGGAGTTATGAGACATGACCTATACCATTGGAAAGCGGAGAACACGCTGATTCTAAATATATAATCAATTTTTGCCCTCGATGCCAGGTATTCGGGAAAAACGAGGACAAAGTTCGGCGAAAATGTTAGATTATTACCATTTTTTGCAATTTTCAGATCTATGAAATCTTCTGGAAACATAACCAAATTTCGGGATTTTTGGATATTCAGACATTCGGACACACCGACAGACAGATAGGCACAAAAATTGTGTTTTAAATGTAGCATTAGGCGGAAAATTTTGATTTTTCTACGAACTTTTTTGAAAATAACAAAAAAAATTCAGCGTTTTTCTTCAAATCCCTATAACTGTTTGAAAATTCAACTAACCTTTAAGATAGGCCTGAAAAAGTAATAATAATTAACTACTTTCCCAAACTTTGACCCGATTTTTCTCGAATACCAGACCTCGAGGGCAAAAACTGAATATATATTTGGAATCAACGTTTTCTCCGCTTTCCAATGGTATTGGTCACGTCGTATAACTTCAAACTGAGTACATGGCCTTCCCTAGTCAGTGAGTTTTCAGGAAGTTTTTTTCAAACTTCATACACTTGTAAAGTTGATCCCGCTCTTTCAGATTCACCCAACAGATTTTCAATGTTCGGCTTACCGACAGAGTTACAGTCTTTTTTCGGTCAAACTGACTCTCTTTGAAGATGATATATTCCAGATATTCACTCTCTCTGCCATTCTCTTCTTTCTCAATTTTATCGATGTCCTCTTCGATATAATCCTCATTCGCCAGAATCTCCGACTCAAAAAACTCCTGACCAACTCCTCTCTCACCGCCAAATACCAATTAGAAGAAGTGTATCAATCGACTAAATTTTCAGTTTTCCTGATTCTAATCCATATTATTTCATTCGGAGTATATGTATCGGCTGTGGTGTTTTTCAGATATTTTGGTTCATTGATAATTTCTGACCCATATTATTTGTTTGGTGTGAGAATCATGTGTTCGACGGTAAGACTCTTCTGAGTTTTAGAATTGTGTAAAACTTCCAGATGACTCCAACATATCACCTTGTCCTGGGTGTCTTCTCAATTCTATTTTTGAATCGAATCAAATCGAAAAAGTCAGAAGGAACAACTATTCAAATGTCATCAACCGGCAGGAGTGGAGCTAGTAATTATGATCAAGCGATATTTAGTATCTGGAATTCGGTTTCTGGGAATGCGGCATCATGATGATAATTTTTTGGGTCGATTAACACTTTGTTCGAATAATTACTATTTTGGTCACTGTAACTTACAATTAGTTTTGGTCACTGTAACTGTTTTGGTCACTGTAAGTATTCATTATTAATTATTTTTTATCAAGGTTGTCAAATGTCTTGGTTTCCAATCGTGTGGTTTTGAAACGTCTCGTGTCTGTTCTCCAGTTACACAATTTTTTATTAGTTCCACGTTCAATAAAGATTTCGAAAAATCACTGGTCGAAATTATATAAATTCAAAAAATCTACGTGACATCTAGAGCATACTGTATCCATTCCACGGTCGAATTTCGTGGATATAAAAAGTAAAAAATTGTGGAATTCCTCAGTTTTCGTCGACAAACTTTGGTTTTTTACTTCTTCGGGTATGTAAGTTCTGAAAAAAGAGAAATGCGCGCCAGTTTCCAGACAACTCTCTCCACTCGATCATCGTTCGTATTCTCAGAGAAAGGAGTACTAAAACATGGTACTTGGTTCAATTGTGTACTCGATAGTTTTCATCACGGTGATCACTTCTGGCGCCAAACAATGCGATTCGCCAATCCATCAGATCAAGTCAATGGAGCCCTCTTTCGGCAAGTGTGACGGATTCTATAGTATCGGGAAAGGACTGGCCGACGGATTTCAGCCAGAACCGGATGCAAAGACTTATGATGTGAGTTTATCTTTATTTCAGATTCCGAGACTCCAAAAAATATGCTAAAATCGCTCTAAACACCACTATTCCCCGTTTCCTGAGCCTAGGTGTAAGAGTTTTTTAGCGCGACCGTGTAGTCCTCTCGGACAAGATTTTTTTTGCGATTCTTCGCTTTTTCCAAAAAATTTACAATATAAAGCGAAAAAACCCCGATAGTTTGTTGGGAAAAGCTTGTTGTCCGAGAGGAGTACACAGAAAAACGCTTCACCAAAGAAGAAAGAAGTGTGGTTTGAACTTGGGTTTTGAGAAAAAAGTAACAATTGGGGAAAATTGACTGAAATTGGCAAAAAATGGGGGTCTTTAACAGCGGAAATGATGGAAAATGGGGTTTTTAGAGGTAAACATTGAAAATTTGAGGCAAAATTTGATTTTTTGGCCAGAAACTGGAGTTTTTAGCCAAAAACCCGGATTGTCTCAAAATCCTCAAATTTAAAGCCTAAAAATCCATTTATTTAATTCAAAACCTTATTTTTCCACCATTATGTTGTCACTTATATAAGAAAACGCGGAATTTCGCAAAAATCTTGTCCGAGAGGACTACACGACCGCGCGGGCAAACTCTTCCACCAAGGCTCCTCAGGAGAACGGGAACCGTTTCGATTTTTAGCATGTTCGTCAATAAGAAACGTTTCTTAAATTTTTTTGCAGTTTTGGAATCTGAAATTTAAAAGTATATGTTTCCTTCCTTAACCCCCTTTCCCTTATTCCAGGACCTCGCCGGTATGATATTCGGAAAGTTGAATCCGGGAGACGTTATCAAGTCAATGTTTTTGGGACAAATCGCAACTATCATGTTCTGGAGTATCGGTATCATTTGTGTATTGGTTGCCCTGGTACTCGGAATTGTTGTGTGTATATGGTCGTGCTGCTCGACGTGTGTACCCAAGGATACGGTCAGTTCTGAAAATTTCAAAAAATTTGGTTAAACCTTGCACCGTGACGGATTTTTCAACTTTGGTCACTGTAACGTTTTTGTCACTGTCATTTTTTTGGTCACTGTAACTTCCCTTTTTGGTCATTGTACCTTTTTCAATATTTCAGAAAGTCCGTTCCGAAGTCACCGGCTATCTCTTCGCCTTCTCGCTCGCCTCTATTTTCATCTTCGCCCTCACCGGTCTCATCTTTTTCAATTTCGCCGAGACTGACTTCATCGACTCTGTGGATCACACTTTGACTTATGCGAATCAAATTTCTGGAGGTACGTAGGGAGAACTTTTTTCCCTAAAACATTGAGACATCTTTTTTTTCCCTAGATCTCAACACTGTGATTGGCGGAGGAACTCAACAAATCACATGTGAGGTCACGTCGACGACAACGAAAACGTTTGCGGACATGGAAAAGTTGATTAAGAATTATGCGACGATTGTTGTGGACGGGACGAAGAATCGAGTGGGACTCACGGAAGTGAATGATGTAGGTCATAAAGGGGGCGTGGCAGTACTGGAAATATTTCTTTTCAGTTCAATGACCAAGAATTCGAGACGGCCAACACGGCGACCGAGACAGCTGCACAGAATCTGCAAAGCTCCTTAAACAATTACGTCACATGGAGCAGTGTCTGTGCCATTCCCCATTCTCAAACACTGATAAAACAGTTCACTAGTGTTATTGCGACGGTTAAAGGACTTACACAAGCCTCTAAAGCTATCCGAGATTCCAAAGATCTCAAGGAGATCAATGCACAAATCAAGACGATCAAGGAGAAAATTCAAGATCAGTCTGCGAAGGCGACGAGTTCTATGAAGACCACTCAGGCGAAAATTGATAAATCAATGAGCTCAATTACGGATATGTTGACAAAGTTGCAGAAAGACATCGATGCGATTATGACTTCGTTGAAGACGATGCATAAGAATTTTGTGGATGTGAGTTGGAGGGTAACTCGCTAAAAACTCAATATTATGAGATGAAAAATATACCAAAATGAAGATCTCAGAGAGTTCTATGTCTCTGATGTAATACGGGCCGGGAAAAAAGTGCCAAAAAACGCCAAACTACAGTGACCAAATTACACTGACAAAAAGGATTGAGTAGAGTGAGGTGCAACTTGGTCACTGTAGTTCATGCTGGGCCGTAGAATGCCATTTTCGACAATTTTGGCTTTTTTTGCCATTTTTCCCCGGATTCATCAAAAAAACAAATTTTCAACAAATTTTTTTTGATAAATTTTTTGAATTTTCCTCTAATTTAGATAGAACGCAATTGCTTAATAGCTATCCAAACTGTAGTAGATCAAGTCTGGCGCACCTCGGACGCGTTTTTAGCGTAATTTTAAAGAAATTTGGATACTGGCGTGACTCAGACATAGGGTTCATCGAGATCTTCATTTTGGTGTAGTTTTCAGCTCATAATATTGAGTTTTAAGCGAGTTACGTCACGATCAGCTAAGATGGAAAAAAGTGGTCAACTACAAAAATGAAGATCTTGTTAAGACCGTCATTTTTGTAGTTGACAGTGTTTTGATATCTTATTGCATTTTTGAGATATGAGCTTTTGAAGTCTAATGATTTTCTTTTAGTCCGGCTCCTGGACCTCAATGACACTTGGTCTCCGTATCGGTGTCATCATTCCGGCGATCACTGGTCTCATTTTCTGTATCATTGCATTTGTGGCTGTAGCATTATCGCTGAAGAAGCAGGATGGTAATACAAGTCAATTTTTCTGAATCTAGAACAATTTAACAATTCTTTCTCCAGGATTTGCCCAGAAATTGTCGGGTACCGTACTCAGTGGTGTCTCCTCTCTGGTCACTGCATCTATCACTCTTATGGTCATTGCCATTATTACATTTGTCCTCGGATGGGGCGTGTCCGCAGTGTGTGTTCCAGTTTTTGAGACACCCGGCTACCAACTTTTTCATCGAATCAAACAAGAGGTCGCACCGGTTGGCAATGGGACACCAGTTGTTGTCAATGTTGGAAAAATTCTGGAACAATGCAACAGTGACACGATGACACTGTACAAGGCTATCGATGGGAAGACTATAATTTCGAAGGAATCGATTATCGACCAACTGAAACTGGACTCGTACCGACAACAAACGAATGGAGAGATTATGAAACAACCGAAATTGACGTTTCCCGTGGATAAGGCTTATGAGGTAGGAATACTGTAAATGAGGAAAAGTTTGGTCACTGTAAGTTTTGTCACTGTAAAGTTTTGGTCACTGTAAAGTGCTGGTCATATATACAGTCTTTTTTGACCAAAACAGTAATTTTTGATCAAACAAGTCATGTTTTTTGACTAAAAATGTATTTTTTCGACTGAAAATTTTATGCTTTCAACTAAAAGAGCCTGTTTTTTTTATTTAAAAAGTCTGTTTTTTGATTAAAAAGTCAGTTTCTTGACTAAAAAATCAGTTTTTTTGATTTAAAAAGTCCGTTTTTGACTTTAAAAATCAGGTTTTTGATTTAAAAAGCCAGTTTTTTGATTTAAAAAGTCAGTTTTTTGATTTAAAAAGTCAGTTTCTTGACTAAAAAATCAGTTTTTTTGATTTAAAAAGTCCGTTTTTGACTTAAAAAAACCAGGTTTTTGACTTAAAAAAACCAGGTTTTTGATTTAAAAAGCAAGTTTTTTGATTTAAAAAGTCAAGTTAGTTGACTAAAAAGTTTTTTTTTCACTAAAAATAATCAACCTGGGTCGGCCCTGAATTTAACGGGCCTAGTCACCGACTAAAAATATTTGGTCATTATACGAAATTTGGTCATTGTAACAATTTTGGTCACTCTGTACACATTGTAGATTTTCAAAATTTTACCGCATTTTCAGAAATACATCACCGACCTGGACGGATTCACAACTACCGCAAAGGGAGCGAGTTTGGAGGACTGTAATGATCCCAGTCTCAACAGCCACTACACCACATATATCACTGCACTCGAAAAATCGAATGAACTTGCCAAAAAATTCCAGGAAAATTTGAATACGTTGAGTGAGAACTCGCCGAAGACGACTGCAATCGCTACGGAGCTCAACGACAATTATTTCAAAAAGGGCGACGCTTCGATTAATGAAGCGATCACTAAATTGATGGTACCGTACATGTTTAGTTAATTATCCAACAAAAAATACACCATTTTCAGACAGACCTGGAACAGAAGGTGTTCATATGCCGTCCGCTCGTCGAGATCTTCAAAAATGGAGGACTTCTGATGTGTGAGAGATTCGGGAAGCCAATTCAGGGATTATGGGCTGGCGTCGGGTTGACCGCGCTCTTCTGTTTCTTCCTGTGCATTTTATTGTTGTTCACATTCCGTTGGTTGAAGACGAACAGCAAGGAGACGGCGGGAAGTGCGAAGGGAAGTTTTAAGGTGAGGTCGAAAAACCATACATTTCAAAACCGGACGTTTGGAAACCAAGACACTAAACGTGACATAAAGTTTTGGTCACTGTAACTATTCTGGCCATTGTACATAATTTTGTCACTGTAACTATTTTTTTTAATTGCCTGACAAGGGAAGTACTCGAAGTGTCCTCTTTCAAACGACTCAAAAATTTGGCCCCTGGTACTTTCGAATCCGTAGATTTCGAATCTGAAATAAAATTCTGCTAAATGTGTCTGTGAACCGAGTTATGAGCCGTCAAACTTTTCCTATGATTAAGCTATTTTTGCGTGACACGCGGTCTGGCGGAATGTCTACCCAAACATATCCCCACTTTTTCCAACCATCGGTGGCGCAGGGGTTGTGGGCGCGTCCAGTAGTCGAAAGACCATGGGTTCGTTACCCTTGCTGTGTAAAGCTTTTTCCTTTTTTTATTTCATTTTTTGTGGCTCCATATTTGGCTCCCAGATGGATTTTCAGTAAATTTTTTATGCACAGGGTGTATATGTGATCAAAATGAAGCGATTAAGCGAATAAAAGCAACAACTTTTTTCGAGTCCCAACTCCACTTTTGTCCACCAAGTGACTGCGAAAAAATTTTCGAAAAATTTTTTGAAATTTTTTCAATTTCTTGTTGGATTTTCGTTCCATACTGTTCTCATGTGTTCGTATTCTACAAGTTTTGTGCAATTACGCCAAGAACTGGAAAATATGGTACATAAGCCACTGGGTTCTGTCTCTTGAATAGGTAGAAAGCCAGAAAAAGTGAGTTTAGTATACAGGAAGAACAATTACACTACATGAGAACAGTATGGAACGAAAATCCAACAAGAAATTGAAAAAAATTTCAAAAAATTTTTCGAAAATTTTTTCGCAGTCACTTGGTGGACAAAAGTGGAGTTGGGACTCGAAAAAAAGTTGTTGCTTTTATTCGCTTAATCGCTTCATTTTGATCACATATACACCCTGTGCATAAAAAATTTACTGAAAATCCATCTGGGAGCCAAATATGGAGCCACAAAAAAATGAAATAAAAAAAGGAAAAAAGCTTTACACAGCAAGGGTAACGAACCCATGGTCTTTCGACTACTGGACGCGCCCACAACCCCTGCGCCACCGATGGTTGGAAAAAGTGGGGATATGTTTGGGTAGACATTCCGCCAGACCGCGTGTCACGCAAAAATAGCTTAATCATAGGAAAAGTTTGACGGCTCATAACTCGGTTCACAGACACATTTAGCAGAATATTATTTCAGATTCGAAATCTACGGATTCGAAAGTACCAGGGGCCAAATTTTTGAGTCGTTTGAAAGAGGACACTTCGAGAACTTCCCTTGTGAGATCGGCTGAGATTTATGAAAGTTGTGTAACTGGTGAAAACGAACGCGGGACGTTTCGAAACTAGAAATTTGGAAACCGAGACATTTCCTCATCAGGCATTTCAAACCCGGACTTTTCGGAATCACGACACTAAACGGGACATGAAGTTTTAGTCACTGTAACTATTCTGGTCATTGTACATAATTTTGTCACTGTAACTATACAGTGACCAAACTAGTTACAGTGACCAAAACCGTATTTTACGTTTAGAGTCAAAATGTCGTGTTTTTGAAACGTCATGGTTAGGAAATGACTAATTTCAAAACAACAAGATTGCCAAATGTCTCGTTTTCCACGACACTTCGACTCTAAACGGGACATCAGGTTTTGGTCACTGTAACTATTTTGGTCAGTGTATTCAATTTGGTCACTGTAACTATACAATGACCAAAATAGTTACAGTGATCAAACCCCTTCTTTTATATCTAGAGTCGAAATGGCATGGTTTCGAAATGACAGATTAAAAAAAAGGTTAACAAATTTCGCAGTCCCTGAGCCGTTTAGTTTTCAGTAGATTATGAGAAATTTTGAGCATGTCACCCAATTCCAATTACTAATTAGGCTTCTAGACCAAATCTAGAGCTCCATTTTTGTAGTTGACAACTTTTTCGTACAAACTTCCCCCTAACGAGTTACATAAACCCTGATTCCAGAACGGTCTGGAAGCCAACGACGCGGATTTCAAAAAAGATGACAAGAAGAAGAAGAATGGAAAGAAGCCTTCAAACAAGAGTGGATCATCTGAAGAGTAACGTATTTTAGATTTCAAAATTCAACAAAAAATGACTTCGTATTTTCAGACACTCCTCCCCACCAGTCAGTGCACAAACACCATAATCTCTACTAGTACCGTGGTATATTCCTACTTGTCGTGTCATTAAGAACATAATAAACTTGAATTTCAGTTTTTTCTGTGAAAATTTATAATGGAAATCCACTCGGATGAACAGAAGGGGCAAAACTACGAGTTTAGAAAAAAACAACAGGATACTGTTCCGGCGAATGGGTAACATAGGCGCTGACACCATAGAAGTACAGAAAAAATGATTAGAAAAAAACAAACTGGCTTGAAAAATAACAATGGATTTTTTTGGGAACCGACAAAAGCATACTTGCCAACAGGGCCGAGCCGGGCGTACGGTTTTTCTTGAATAACTTTTTTCAAAAAAATCGTACCAAGTTGGTTGATAGCTCAAAGAATAGGTATTTTGAATTGTCATCTATGAAATATAAAATCTATTTTCCAAACCTTCACCCGAGCTACAATCGCTCTCGGTCCGGTCCGACCCGGCCCGGACAGGACGAAGGCTGTATTGGCGTGTATGTTTGTTTTGGGGAATTGATTTCATATTTCATTAATGGCAATTCAAAATATCTATTTTTGAGCTATGAACCAACTTGGTACGATTTTTTTGAGAAAGTTATTCAAGAAAAACCGTCGGCCCGGCTCGGCCCGGTTGACAAGTATGAACAAAAGTGGTTTGAAAGAGAAATGTAAAAAAAACCCCTCGGTAATATATTAAATATAACGCATTCTCTGTAAGACTCAAGCATGCCCCCATTGAGCGTTGTCCTAGAGCCTGTATGCATGGTAGCGCTTAGAATTCTGTTTGAGAATGTACCATCGGTCATTACTAACCCATGTGCAGAAATTTGAGATCGGGCTCCGGGTTACGGTAGTACTGTAGGTGCTCAAAGAGCAAAAAAAAATTTTTTTGTTTTTGATCGTAGAACGCTGTAATTTTTGGAGTGAAATAAATACCGTTAGTGTAATGTTTTTTCAAAATTTTAAAACATGAAAATTATTTTTCACCAAGATATAACAAAATTTGTCCGTTTTTTCTAAAATATTGGGAAAATCTGTAGTTTTAAGGGATGAAGTAGGTAATACATATTTACCACACTATATTGACATGACAGAACAAGATTTGAACTTTATTTTGAATATAAAATTTTTGAAAAAATCGATACATATCGTCTGAAAAATTTCGATATCTGAAAATGGAAAAAACTTTTTTTGAGATAAGTTCAAAATTCTTTCTGAATCGAATTGCTCATCATTTTTTGGGTGTTTTTTGTACAGACACTTTATCTCTAACTCTTTACCATAGTTGAGAAAAATGCATTCCTATGTATGAATTTTCTCCAAATTTTCGACTTTTTCAAAAATTGCTTTTTGAACTATTAATACTAAATACATATTTACCACACCATGTTGACATGATACAACAACATCTGAACTTCATTTAAAAAATAAAATTTTTGAAAAAAATCGATACATATCGTCTGAAAAATTTCGATATCTGAAACTGGAAAAAATATTTTTTGAGATAACTTCAAAATTTGTTTAGAATCATGTTGCTCGTCAATTTTAAAGCATTTTTTGTATTGACACTTTATATCTAAGTGTTTCTCATTATTATAAAAAATCCAATTTTTCTCCAATTCATCCATTTTGAGAGTATGGTCCGATTCAGGCTCAAATGTGAGTTAACACGAGGTTACACTTAGTTTTTCTTTATGAATTGGTTAATTTAAGTTATTGATATTTTGATTCTCGCTCTGTTAACATATATTAACTGAAAGTTTCGTAGAGTCCTTAAGAATTCATAGCCAAAAAAGTTTCAGCGACGTTTTTTTGGGAAAACTGGAGCGTTATTTATTTGTTTCTCGGTAATTACGAAAGGATCGGAGTGTGAATGACTTTACTGAGTTATTTCCCAAATGAAAACTATGTGTAACCTCGTGTTTATTCAAATTTAAGTCTGAAACTGACCATGCTCTCAAAATGGTTGAGTTGGAGAAAAATCGGATTTTTTATGATGATGAGAAACAATTAGATATGAAGTGTCAATACAAAAAATGCTTTAAAACTGACGAGCAACATGATTCTAAACAAATTTTGAAGTTATCTCAAAAAATATTTTTTCCAGTTTCAGATATCGAAATTTTTCAGACGATATGTATCGATTTTTTTCAAAAATTTTATTTTTTAAATGAAGTTCAGATGTTGTTGTATCATGTCAACATGGTGTGGTAAATATGTATTTAGTATTAATAGTTCAAAAAGCAATTTTTGAAAAAAGTCGAAAATTTGGAGAAAATTCATACATAGGAATGCATTTTTCTCAACTATGGTAAAGAGTTAGAGATAAAGTGTCTGTACAAAAAACACCCAAAAAATGATGAGCAATTCGATTCAGAAAGAATTTTGAACTTATCTCAAAAAAAGTTTTTTTCATTTTCAGATATCGAAATTTTTCAAACGATATGTATCGATTTTTTTCAAAAATTTTATATTCAAAATAAAGTTCAAATGTTGTTCTGTCATGTCACTATAGTGTGGTAAATATGTATTACCTATTTCATCCCTTAAAACTACAGATTTTCCCAATATTTTAGAAAAAACGGACAAATTTTGTTATATCTTGGTGAAAAATAATTTTCATGTTTTAAAATTATGAAAAAACATTACACTAACGGTATTCATTTCACTCCAAAAATTACAGCGTTTTACGATCAAAAACAAAAAAATTTTTTTTTTGCTCTTTGAGCACCTACAGTACTACCGTAACCCGGAGCCCGAGCTCAAATTTCTGCACATGGGTTACCCAAGACCCATAGTATCTGTTTTTTTAAAAACCTTGCCCTAGGGCACACGTTGCTCGAGTCTTACAGAGAATGCGTTATATACAAAATGAGACACTATGAGACCTCAATTACAGTGACAGGATACTGTAGAACTGAATTTTAAAGAGTACCTGATGAGACTGTATCGACCAGGGATGTGCTGCACAAAACATTTTGGGAAATTTCGGAATCACCATAGCATGTCTCAATTACGACGAGCCGGTGGAACAACTTTCCCTTGGTGCCACAGGGTCCAGTTCATCCTAAAAATAGTAAAATGATCATTTCAAATTCCAGATCAAAAAAAGTTGTCACTCACCCTGGACCTCTGATAAGTTCAAATCTATTACTTAAATACATAAATGACATGCGGAGTCCATCGCAGTGTTCTGGGAACGTTGACTGGAAACTTTGTAGATTTTATCGGGATATGTACAGTAACCACAACTTACAGTAATCTCCACTTCCTCTTTTCCAACAAATACTTTATGATTGACCATGTCTAAAATTTTTTTTTTTTTTTCTTATAAATCCCATCTGAAACTCACCGTAGCAGATTCTGACGTTGCCTACACTATGATTGTTCACTCTCCAATACAAGTATCTATTGTTTTGCATTTTTTTTAATAGGAAGGACCGCTGAAATACTGCCGAATTAAAAAAGTAATTCAAGTAAAAAAAATAGTGAACATTGAACAAAAACACGTTGTTGCCATGGCAGACGATGATTTGGAAAAGACGAGGAAAAGAGTGCATGCACAACCTCGTGATAGGAATTTGAGAGACTTGATTAGTAATGAGTTTTATAAAACCAAAAAATTATTGAGTCCGTGTTGAATGAAAGTTGAAAATATCGTTTCTTAATTGTTGGCATATAGGGAATTGGAGAACTGTTGAATGTACTTGTGACCGGATTTCAGTTTTTAGTGTTGGCTAGTCGGATGAACAGATGGACACTTGGGTTTTTGAGGTAGAAGATCTAAAGATAGAAGATGAATGAGTAATTATGTAGTGGCTGAGCTGTTGTCCTGTTAAGCAAAAATGTTAAGCAAAATAGTATGAAGAAATTACTCAATCAGCCTGTTTCTACCAAATTCAGTGAAAAAAAGAAAAATTCCCCTAAACACATATACATTTCCAAAAATTTGCGTTTTTTAAATGTTAATCGCTTTATGCGCACACTAGATTTCTGACGCATTTCCCCTTACTTATTAAAAGTCGATTTTTGAGTAAAAGGACCCCTTGAGTTTTAATTATAAAAATATACCGAACATTGTTAATTCTCCTGTTGAACAGTTAGACACCTAGTATCACTTTACACTTCTTGTCTGCATTTTTTGCGTACATAGCTCATAACTCGGTTCACAGAAAAATTTATTAGTTTTTGTTTCAGATTCGGAACCTACGGATTCGAAAGTATTAGATGCCAAATTCTTGAATTGTTTGGAAAAGGGCACAATGGCCAAGCTTGTAGAAAAGCTTCTCTCTCTCTCTCTCTTCAATTCATAATAATGATCAATAAATAAAAGTAAAGATAAAGTAGAAAAAAGTATAGAAAAAGAGAAAGAGAGCTTTCTATAATTCGTCTGGATGATGATTCGAAGTAGTGTGTGTTTGTCTGCATAGGATTGCATCAGAAATGAGAAATGAAATGTACAAATGAAAACTCTATAAGTCAAACTTCAAAAAACCATAAATCCTGTAGGGGTACTGTAGTTTTCACAATATTGGTAGTTTTGAAATCAGCAGGATGAGATCTAGCGAAAGAGTGTACTCATGGAGAGCGAGATCATAATGTTAGAAATAAAAACTGATATTCAGTTTGACCATCGAATCAGTACCAATGAACCTTGGATCCTATTCGTACGACACGCTTCTGTAACCGCGCTCTACCGAAACCAAACAAATTGTGAAAAAATCAGAGAAGAAGAGACATTTTTAAGAGCATTTCAGTAAGACGCGCTTGTAAGAACTGTGTCGAGCACACTGTGACCAATTACACTGACCAACTTCAGTGACAATCCGCAGAGTCTATTACATTTATATTTGATTCAAAATTAAAATGTTGTTCAATGTTTTACTGTCATAAAATCCACCATAATCAATTTTTTCTAGTTCAAACGATGCTCCAATAACTTTCCCCTTCCCCTCCGTGCGTGTGCCCCCCGATATGCATATATGCTCCTTGCTGCTCACATCTGTCAGGTACCCCCCATGGCGACATGCTCTACCCCTCCCCCATAATTATAAGATAACGCATGCGTTTTATATGTTTCATCACCTTCAGTTTTGTTTACCCACCACGCACGGCACCTTTTCACTCCAAAATCTACTTTTCATGGTTTTAAGTCTTGGTGTCTCTTTTCCAAACGACTCAAGAATGTGGTACCTGATACTTTTGAGTCCGTAGATTCTAAATCTGAAATAAAATTTTGCAGAATCCTTCTGTGAACCGAGTTGTGAGACATCAAACTTTAGTTAGTCTTTTTGGATGTGTACGAAAAAAAGCGGACATTAAGGGTTCAGTGATACTAAGTGTTATTCTTACAGGACAATTTGCAATATTGCAGTATTTTTAGTATTAGAGGCACCCTATAACGACAATAAAAACGTCAGAAGTCTTTTTCCCGCATTACGCGAAAAAACGAAAAGCTCAACTTTTTTGAAAATTAAAATAGTTTATGAGTATTTTCTAAATTTTGTTGCTATAAAACACCAATACTTCACGGGTTTATAGGAAACGTATTTTCACAATAAAGTAACGTTTTTTGAAGTTGCACAACATTTCCCACTAGAAACCACCCAATAGACCCCCGTTTTGAATTTTCCCAGGCCCTTCCAGGGTGCTCATGTACCATGTAACTAAGACGTTCATAAGAAATAGCTTGGAGCATTGCCCATTGGTCACAAGAGCAAAGATAAAGGTGAATTCAATATAATCCGCTATTGCCATGGATCCCACCATCTGGCAAGGCAGAGATGAGGAACACTGGTAAATAATAATAGGATTCTCTATCCGAAAACGACGGCCCCTTGCAAGAAAAAAGAAGCGGAGAATTAGGAGAATTTTCAAAATTGTATTGCTATAAAACACCAAAACTTCTCGGGTTTACAAGAAAGAAATTTTTAAAATGAACTAACTTTTACGACTTGATTTGCACAACATTTCCCACTAGAAACTGCCCAAAAGATCCCTCTTTCAAAATTTGCGAGGCTCTCCATATATCCATATGGATGTTCATGCACCATGTAATTAAGACGTTCAAAGGGAATAGCTTGGTTTGTTACCTATTAATTATCCAATTCCTTGTTTATCCATGTCCTTCCAATTTGGGTCCTTCTAGCCATTCTTATAAATATCATCTGTAAAATAACAAGTACTTCTATCATAAAAAGTTTTGTTACCTAATCTGCAGTACCTTTCTCAAAAAAGCATACACAATTCTTCGTATTAGTGAAAAATAGCTACCGTATCTTCTATTATAGTGTGACATCTGTGATTGTGGGCCTGCTATTATAAAAAATACAATTCAAAGAGACCACAGATGTGCACAAGACCATATGTGTCTCCCCCAGGCGGCACCTATAGGGGTCCGTGGGGCAATTATAGGATTATAATTATAATTATAATCCCGTAACCGGAGATAGTATCCGCTTCTTCCCTCTTGCAAGGGACCTTCATTTTCGGATTAAAAATCCTATTATTAATTTCAAATGCTCTTCAACCCTACCTTGCCAGATGGAAATTCAGGGCAACATCGGATTGGATTATATGTACCTTCACCTTTGCTCTCGTCTCTCCCTATTTTCTTCTTCTCTCTTCAAAACGTCTTTCTCTTCTTTTCATTGAAATGTGTGTGCAATCCTTTATCGGTATAGGCCAAGTTCACAAAGTCCCCGTTCTAGACCTATAAGTGCGGCAGGGAGTTGTGGGCGGAGCTTAAACTGCAATAATGAAATTTTACCTGATTTTTTAACGAGCAACATTGAATTTTAAGATAAACTCGTATTTTGATCGATTAAATATGAAAAATATGCAAAAATATTAAAACTCGAATTTATCTTATAATTTGATGTAGTTTAATTTAAAAAAAGCGGGTAGAAGTTTATCTTGCTGTTTAACCTCCGCTCACAGCTCCCTGCCGCACTTGCAGCAAAATTTTTTTGAAAATCCTTAACAGCTCTGATAATAATGGTTCTGAAAAGTTTAACATCCAATAGATATCACAAGAAAAGCTATTTTTGCCATTTCGTCTATTTATTGTTTTCTTTAATATTCGGTTTTGGTTTTCATCAAAGAGAACAATCTGGGAGAGAGCAAGAGGGGAAACCAGCGAAATGAGTGAATTGATTCAATCTTAGAATATCTTTGGTGAGTGAGAATACGGCGGGCGAAAAAGGGAGGGCAAGCGGGGTGCGGGGTAGAAACCAAGAATTAGAGATTAAAAAAATTGGAAGACATTTGAAGTAGGAAAATCAGGGGAGTGTAGTTTGGGAAGATGGGGGGGGGGCCAGTAGAAAAAGTCTTAAAGACTAATATGTCGGGTGTCCCCAACCAGGACAATCACTCCATCCAACCCGTCGATGAATCGGGGATGGGTTTCGCCATCCACGGTGAGGCGATGCTCGATTTGGTTTCTGAAAAGAAGATAAATTTTGCTAAATTTTGAATCTAGCTAGGAGTCAGTTTAAAGCTTTTGGACGTGACATATATCATTAGAAAGCTGAGAAAACGCTGATTCTAAATTTATATTCAATTTCAGCTCTTGAGGTCTGATATATGAGAAAAACAAAGTCAAAGTTCAAAAAAATGACAAAAAATCATTTTCTATTTTCCCAATCTTTGACCATGTTTTTTTCGAATACCAGACCTCGAGGGTAAAAACTGAATATATGTTTGGAATCAGCGTTTTCTCACTTTCCCAATGAAATATGTCACATAACTCCAAACGGACTCCATGACCTTCCCTAGTAAGATACAGTAACCCAACTTAAAAAAGGAGAAAATCTTACCCTGAACTGAAGGACGTTAGCTGTCCCTTATGGGCTCCAAATTCGAAAGTGGCGACGGCGTTGCGGTCGGTGAAATCCCGCTGAAAAACAAAGACTGGTTTAGACAGATAGCTTACTAGAAATGCGCCAACCAAGTCTAAGCGTACTGTAGCAACACTCGAAATTTCAAGGTTTTCGAAAATCGGTAACTTTTTGAGTTTTAAAGATTTCAGTTTGGTTTGGCTGGAAAAATAGGGAATCGAGTGAATTTTTAATGAAAAATTTATGGATTTTTGTGGAGAATTGTGAGGCTTACTGTAGTTTAGACAGCTACTAAAGCGTAAGACTGGAAACGCGTCAGCTCACTAGAAAAGCGCCAAGTCAATAGAATTGCGCAAACTTACTTCAGTTTGCACCTTCTTGCAATCAATGAAGACGTTCAGTGATTTGTCTGAAATTCCACAAAAAACATTTTTTCAACTTTTTTTTCAACAACTCACCCATCACTATATTGAATTTTCCCTCTCCCTGGAAGGACACTTCCCATCTTTCAAATGCCCGATATTGGGCATTCCGGTATTCCTCGAATGGAGTGTTGTCTACCTGAAAAAGGTTACGGTATGCGCCTTTAATCCTTTTTTTTTTTGAAAAATTACCTTGAGTGAGTAGACTAGCTCATTTGAGCTTTTCTTCGTGAGGATTTCAAGGGTCGTTGACCCGATCTGAAATTGGGGAATGAGATTTTAAGTGGAACAATTCAACTTACGGAGATCTTTTCTGACGCACTCCATTTTGGTGTGTCGCGGTAGAAGACCTGAAATTTTGATTTATTTGTTTTCAGGAACACATTTTTGTTGAAATCGATATGTAAAGAAGTCGTGGCCTAGGATCCGCCATATTTTGAGGGCATTTAAGGACCCACACTACAAGAAGGAACTTTATTTTTTGCATAAAAATCCAGTATTTTTTTTTTCAGACGCCGAAATGGATGAAAATTTTTTTTTTTCTATCGAATGAGTCAGAAAACAAGAATTTCGGTAAGAAAATGACTTTGTTTTGATACAGAAAAACAGATTTTCATAAATTTTGACTATTTCAAAGTATTTTCAAGTGCATTTCTTGCAATTTTTATTCGGAAACAATTGCTGTCAAAAAGGTATATTCAGTTTTTTTGAAAATCTATTTTTCTGTTTCAAAAAAGTCATTTTCTGGCCAAAATTCATGTTTTTTGGTTCATTCGATAGAGCAATTTTATTTTTTGCAATTCTGATGAATGGGGACCTTTTTTATTTATCAAGACGTCGGAAAACCTAAAAATACAGCATTTTCCCAGAATTTTATCAACCGGCTTATTAGAAAGAAATAATTATTTTTCGACTTACAAGGGAAGTTCATGACAAGGCGAGTTGAACTTTTTCTGAAAATTGGACCCTTGGTACTTGCGACCCTGCTGATTCCCAAAATGCAAGAAAAATCAGCGAAATGCTCACGTGAACCAAGTTATGATCCGTCAAACTTTTCAATTTGTTCACGTGGTTAAGCTTTTCATGTTTTCATCGACACTTGTGCTGTAGAGTTGCTAGTTTGACAAGTTATAACTCGGTTCACGTGAGCATTTCGCTGATTTTTCTTGCATTTTTGGAATCAGCAGGCTCGAAAGTACCAGGGGTCCAATTTTAGAAAAAGTTCAACTCGCCTCATCATGAACATCCCTTGTTAAATTGGTCTCTAATTTGAATTTTAAAGTTTTGGGAAAACTCTAAGCCTAAACATATAAATATGTACGGCTAATAAATAATTGCTGTGCCGACCTCATCTTCAAAACTTCAGGGTAATCAGAGACTAATTAGAGTGACTAACTACATATAATTTATAGAAAAACGCATACCTTTTCATCAACTTTCAAAGTACTTTTTCCATTCTGCGTATTTTGCTCATAGGACACTATATGGATATTCACCCCAATGGGTACGATCCACCGACAATGGGCGACCTTCTTGAGCGACGATTCCGAATGGCGAGTCATCTGAAAATTTGAATTTTTTCTCATTTTTTAACAAAAAATCTCAAAAATTCCAGAAAAATCGAAAAGTGGTATTGTCGGTATAGCAACCGAGTGTAAACCTGATATTTAGAATGAGTAAAATGAGAAAATAAAAAACAGAACAAAAATATGAGGAAAATACCAACTAATGAGCGGTTTAGTCGGAGCAGTCGTTCCCCCTCCCCTTCTCTAGGGGACGGCATCTCTAGAGGGGGACCGATATGTGAATCATGGCTTTTCAACCAGAATTTTTAAGATTTTCAGAATTTTGAAAACAGATTTGAATTCCTTGTGTCGAGACCTTTCCAATGGTACTAAGCATGCCAGGATTGGATTATTTTGAAGAGGTTTTTGGGAAAAAAACAAAAATTTTCAAAATTTTCAGAATACGGTCATGATAGTAGTCATTTGAGAGGGAATGACACGCTGATTCTAAAAATATAAATATCGATTGATTTGGAGAAAAAATTGAAGGGATACTGTACTTCAAGACATTCAGAATTTTTCGAATTTTTTCGAAAATATGTAACTTTTCTTTAGAGAGTTTTAGAGATTTCAGCTTGGTTTTGGGATGGAAAAATAGGAAATAAAGGGAAATTTGAGTGAAAAATTGTTAAGGTAGGGTTACGGTATTTTAGGAGGGAGTACTGTATTCTGATATTCGAAATTCTGTAAGTTTTTAGGGCAAAAAACTAACAACGGTACTGTAGGCTTACTGTACTTTAGTTTACGTAGCTTGTGCACACCTAGGCATGATTATACTCATTTGAAGCGTCTTGACATGCCGAATCTGAAAAATCAAAAAATTTCAAGTTTGGAGCAAATCTAATGGAGTTATGTCCCTTTTTTGTGTAAAGTGAATATTCGAAATTTTTCGAAAATCTGTAGCTTCATTTATTTTGAAGGGAGAGAGTTGGTTTTTATCTCTAAATGCTCGGAATTATTTTCAAAAATCTGAAAAATCCAATAATTTTGAGGTTGAATATGATTGAGCTACATTTTGTGCTATTTTTTGTTAGTTTTGCTCCAAATTGAATAAGTTTCATATTTTCTGATTTAACTAAAATATTTTTCCTAAATAACCCAAAACATCCCGCACATTTTGGGCTAAAAACCAACTCTTTACACTCAAAATAAATCAAGTTACAGACTTTCGAAACTTTTCGAAAATTCAATTCACACTAAAAAATGGCATAACTTGTTCAGATTTGCTCCAAACTTGAAACTTTTAGATTTTTCAGATTTGGTATGTCAAGACGCTTCGAATGAATATAATTGTGGCCAAGTTTAGTGCATTTTTGAGGTCTCTGCGCCTTTAAACGGGGTTACTGTAGTTTTCGTGGTGGGACCCAACTTGAAGCCAATCTAGTCATGATTATACTAATTTGAAAGGTCTCAACGAGCTGATTTGAAATATTCAACTTTTACAAATTTTGAATTAAAACTGAACAAGTTACAGCTAGTTGAATATCGAAAGTATTTCGAAATATTTCGAAAATCTGTAACTTTTTCAGTTTTCAACATTTTAAAGTGGTTTTTAGCTCAAAACGTGTAGAATTTTTTGCTATCTCTACTGATATCCCTACCGCTATCTCATTCCATTTTTTTTGTGCTCCCTGAGCTCTCCAACCCATTACCAACACCCCAATTGCCCTTCCCCCTACCCTTCCGGCTCTCCTAAAACACCATTCAATTGAAAATGACCCAATTGAGAATGTGCTCATTGAAATTCCGAATTGTGCTCTTTTCCGGAAATGTGCTCTTTTTTCATGGAACAATTCCCGCCTAATTAGATTCTCAAGAGCTCTCTCATCCCCTTTTTTAGTGGCGGCTCTTAAGAGAAATGGGCGGGGCTTAGTACTGGGTGTCTGTACAGATGTCTGTGAGTCCGGACGTCTATTTTGAGTATTCGCAAAGACTTTTGTCTCCAAAAAATCTTAAAATTTGAATTTCAAAACTTGGCGCCAATTAAATTATTTAATTAATTAATTAATTATCATAAGAATTTTCTTATTGTTGTACCAAAAACTATAAAAAAAAGAACAAAAATAAAAACAATTTTTTGAATAAACGAAAAAAGACAACTGACGTAGATGTCATGTAAAGTATTTAAATACATCAAAAAAATTCGTCAACTACAAAAAAAATTTTTTTGCAAAAATATATCATTTTGTATCTTTTCTGGTTTCATAGAAATCTAGAAAATCTAAATATTTGACAAAAACCAATCTGTTTGCAGGGATCTTCCTGTCTGTCCAAATTTCCAGATGTCCGGATGTCCTGATGTCTGTCTCTCTATGAGTCCAAATGTCCTATTTTAAACAAAAAATTGAATTGTTTTTCCAAAAAAATTAACGCGACAAAGGAACGCCAGTTAAATCGATTTCTTTCCGGTGTTCTATTTTATCAGACTCTTTATATCACCAATTTTTGTCAAAAACGCGCCAAAGGTACGCCAGACAGACGGATTTACTTCAAGTTGCTTACACGTTAATGACTTTTTTTTGTCTAAAACCCTTTTTTTTAAGTTCAAAATTTTCATGAACGCGTCAAAGGTGCGCCAGCCAAAGAGACCAGCTGTCTTTCTCCATCTAATTATCTTATTTTCCAAAAAATAAAAAACACTTTTTTTTCAAATCTTGTTCTATTTTTGGCGCCAAAATTGGAGATCAGATTCCAGCTTTTTATCTGCACTATTAATCCCTCCTCCCCCTCCCAACACTTCCAATTTTCTCTCTATTCAATTCCTAATGAATTGAATCCTGCTAATCCTTTTTCTAGGAGGCTCCGCCCCTTTCAGAAAAATAAGAAGTTTTTTGACCTATAAGAGCATACCTTTATCACGTGTCAAAGCTTTTATAAAAACGCGTCAAAGGTGCGCCAGACTAGTACACTTTTTTTTTTTTCAATGTCATATTTTGATCTGAAATTCAACTTTCATAATTTCTGCAAAGTTTAAAAAAAAACGCGCCAAAGGTGCGCCAGCCGGAGAGACTCTGGGAAAACGCGTCAAAGGTGCTCCAGACAAATCGATTTTCTTCATGTTTCTTGTACTTTTATGGGCTACTTTTTGCCAAATTTTGCCAAAGTTTTATGAACGAGTCAAAGGCGCGCCAGCCAGATGGATTTTGGAAAAACGCGTCAAAGGCGCGCCAGTTGAATCGTGTTTTCCCGGTTTCCTATTTTACCAGACCCTTTCGATCCCCATTTTTGCCAAAAACGCGTCAAAGGTGCACCAGATCGAAGGATTTTTTCACGTTTCAAAATTTTATCAAAGCGTAAAAGGTGCGCCAGCCAGAGAGATTTTGGACGCGCGCCAAGAACACTTTTTAGGTCTTTTTGCGTATTCAGTAAGATTTTTTGAAACGCGCCAAAGGTGCACCAGCCACTACTAAGCCCTATTTCCACCCTAAAAGTGCTGTACTTTCTGCACGATTTTCCATAAAAATAGAAATTTTAGTCTCTCTCATCCATATTTTCTTCCTCTTTTCTTCCGAAATGAGCTTCATTTAGGAGGTGAGGGGGACTCACTCGACACACTACACTTATTTCTTGGAAAACCTTCTCCCCCTCCCAGAGGGATGGAGAGGGAGGGAGAATCTAATAAGAGCCAATCGACACTTCTTCTTCTTCTCCGAGAGGGAGAAAGAAAGTGGGACTTTGTATTATTTTGACACTGCTAGGGTGACTAGTTTGACCAGTTTGGCAGATGGTGGCTTTTTTGGTGCCGGAAATATAGAAAAATCCGATTTTTTGACTAAAAACTCAACTTTTTCAGCATTTTTAGCCCATAAAACCCATCAAAACCACATTTTATACCTATATTAGCAAAAACAAAAAACTTTTTTCCTATGCGGAATCGAACCCTGGTGCTTAGATTCCTAGTGTCTACCTTAACCACTCGGCCACCACTGCACACACTTTTTTCCAAAAACTGTCAAAATGTGTATCAAAATTTGGGGAATTGAACCGGGAATTCGAATTTCTTCATGAAAATTGCTGAAAATTTCACGAGTTTTAGTTTTGCCTCAAACCGATAATAGCATACAAAACAAATTTTAATACTGTCTTTCTTATTTTCACAGTTTTTTTTGATTTTCAGAGCTATTGATGATTCTTTTGGTCTGTCATTTTTTTTCCTCTTAGTCCGTTTAATTTTGCACTTTTTAAGTCAAAACCCATTCCGAAACACTCAAATCTTATAGAGTTATAGATTTTCGAAGATTTTCGAAAATTTTCTAAAATCTGAAAGTGCTATAACTCGCAAGAGGAGACCTTTTAAATGACTATAATTATCCATTTGGGTTCCACCAGGAAAACTACAGTAATCCTACAGTAATCTAGCAGTCAGCTACTCTTAAACTATTTTCCGTCAAACTTTGACAAATTTCCTTTTTTTCAAGACTAAAATCGTTCAACAACACTGAAAAATGAGCAATTATCGAAATATTATTCGAAATTCGACATAATCACTGAATCCAACGTATCTCTGCTATGATTAATGCATAATTTTCTAAATCTTTATTTTTAAACTTTTTCAAAACATTTCAAAAAAAAAACAGATAAACTGTAGTTTTCGTGGTGGGACCCAACTTTCACCTAATCGGGGCTTAATTATATTTTCTGACAGTTCTCATCCCAATGGTTCCAAAAATGCAGTTTTCATTAAGTGTGAGACAAAACTGATCAAGTTATGACTAATTGAAATTTATTTTCATTTTTGAAAAATTTCGAAAAATTTCGAAAATCCGTAACTTTCTAAATTTCCAGCCAAATTTCTTGATTTTTGTTTCAAAATGAGGGCAATGTTAAGTACTACCAATTAAAAATAGTTCTAGGGTTCAACTACGATAACTCCTACTGTATGTGCGGAAATATTACTGTAGTCTTTGTGGTGATCGCTATCGTTATCTCTATCGCTATCGCTTTTCTCACATATGTTTTCTATTTTCGTCTTCATAACCTATTCAGCTATTCTTTATTCTTTTTTGTCTTTTGCTCTTTTTCTTTTCCTTTCCTTTTTTCGTTCGTCTTGATAAATGACCAAAAGGCACGCAACTCTTCTCTTTTTTCTCTCCTTTTTCTTCTTCCCCCCATCAAAATATATCATTTATGGGGGGAGGGAGAGGAAGAGCTCTGTTTTTTTTTTGCTCTGTTGTCGAAAAAGTTTTGGTTTTGAGGAAAAAAAGAAAAAAGGAAGAAACGCTCTCTTCAGTAACAACAAACATGAGGAGAGCATGTTTTTTGGTTTGGCAGGGAGAGTGAGAGAGAGAGAGTCGCAGAGAATGAGAGATTTTCTGAATTCTTTATGTATACTAAATGTACCATAAAACTATATGTATCCTAAAACATCATTTTTCACAATCAGCCCATCACATTCTGCACATTTATAGCCTCAAAAACCAATGTTAAATATAGATTTCCAATTTTCTAGGGTCCCACCACGAAAACTACAGTATCTCAGTTAAGAACCCTATCATGACCGTACTCATTTGAAGCGTCTTGAAATGCTGAATTTTTTTCAAAAAAGTTCTGGAAAGAGTGCGTCGGTGATTATGTCAAATTTTGAAAATTATCAAAAATCTGAAAATCTCTCATTTTTTATAGTTTTTGAACGGTTTTGGTCTCAAAAGAAAGGAAATTTGTCCAAGTTTAATTGAGAAATAGTTCGGTTCTAGATGACTACTGTAGGGCTACTGTAGGTTCCGTTGTGACTCGCGAATTGATTTCAAATAGAAGTGGGCGGAGCTTGTTATCATAAGTCTCAAATTTTGGCCCCAGTTCTGGCCTGACTTAGCTTGTAACAAGTTTGAGCTTTTTTCCCCAAATATTGACATTCTAAGTTTCAATTCTTCCTAATCTGCTCGACATATGTTCTACCAGACAGAATTGTTTGCCTATCATATTGTCTTTGTTGGATTTTGATAGGTTTCGGTTCTAATCGGTTTACTGTGTTTTTTGACGTTATGAAACTAGATAAATAGGAAAGAGTGGTTGAAATTCAAGATTTTTTGTGAAATCTTTTGTAGTTTTGGCAGAAACCTGGCTTGTGACAAGTCATTTAAACCCAGGTTATAGTTTTCGTGGTGGGACCCTAGTAGGTCAGTCTGACTAGGGAGTGTTCCAGACGTATTTTGGCCTTTTGAATTGGTTCATATTCTATTAAGTACTTCTCAGCACGTCGATTCCGAATATGTAATCCAATTTTGCTGAGCGCTTCACTGAACCGAGATATATCCATTTTAAGTCATTTTTAGAGCAAAAGTTGCATTTTTCAAGAGACTCGAAATCAATTTTAGACCCAATTTTTCCAATTTTTTCTTTGTAATACGTGTGAATGTACGTTGAAAAAGCTCATTAAGAGTGTTTACTGGTTTATACAATTTTCAAAAAAAGTTTTATCACAACTGTCCAAATGTCAAAAATGAAAGTGATACAACTTTTTTGTCTGCAAACTTTTTATCAGAAAACGTTGCTAATGTGTTTTTTCAACCTACATTTACACGTATTACATAGAAAAAATTGAAAAAATTGGGTCTAAAATTGATTTTGAGTCTCTTGAAAAATGCAACTTTTGCTCTAAAAATGACTTAAAATGGATATATCTCGGTTCAGTGAAGCGCTCAGCAAAATTGGATTACATATTCTTAATCAGCGTGTTGAGAAGTACTTAATAGAATATGAACCAATTCAAAAGGCCAAAATACGTCTGGAACACTCCCTAGTGAGCAAAGCTGTGCAAAAATTTTACTTTTTGATTCTATTCTGGCAATACCAATGTTGAATTTGAATTCAGCTTGCCGAGACGCTTCGAATGACTATAATCATGACATTATTGGGTCGTACCGCGAAAACTACAGTAAGCAGAGTTCAAAGGCGCATATCGTAATTTTAGCAGAGTTTTTATCTTAGAAAAGGACAAAGTTACAGATTGTCAAATTTTTTTGAAAATCTGAAAATCTTTTGATTTTCAAATGTTCTATTTCTGAGATTCCCAGGTAATTTTTCATGCACTATACTGTAATTTTGCATAGTTCAAGCCGCATTCGTTCTACATACAAGTCATGAATCTAAATTCGAAAAGTTTTTTTATGTGGTTTTGAACGATTTTGGTCTCAAAACTCTACCTTAAATGTTGAAATTTTCTGAAACTTTTTTCAATGCTCCAGCATTCTTATTCCACTTCCATCGTTCCAATTTTCAATTCGAACCCAACAACAAAGAGTTTATTTTCTATTTTTCTCCTCCTCTCCACACTGGCCATCGTTTTGATGGGTGTTTGCCCTTTGGGATAAAAGAAAACGACCAAAAACACGGAAGTCTTTTTTCGCACTTTTTTTTGAGTAGTGTATTGTAGAACTGAAAACATCTGGAATTCTGGAATTCCAGTTTATTCTTAATTGTTCTGAAAATTTTATGAAAATCGGGTTCTGAAGGTCCCTGGTCCCTTTATTCTCCCTCCAGCCATTAAGAAACTTCATAAACTTTTTTTCGATTCCACTAGAAAAAGCTGACGAAGCACCCACTCAATTTTATAAGAATGTGTTATACATAAACAAATAAAAGTGGTGCTAGAAAGAAACCACTACAAAATATTCAATTTATGTGTTTATACTCCTCTTTTTTTCTGCACAGCTGTTTGTTCCAGCTGAGTTGAAGAAAAATGAAAATACACAATTTTTGCTGAAAATTTAATGTTTTAAGATTCAGGTCAAACTCAAAGTTGGATATGATATTGTCATATGAAAGATCTTGACGAGCTGATTCTGAATATCAAATTTTCATGTTGATTGATTCAAATTTGATAGATGGTTTTAACATTTTGGTTTTTTTCGATATGTTTCGAAAATATTTTTGTTCCTTTTATTTTTGGCTAGTTCATGCCAGCAAACATTCTAATAACAATTAAATTTCACGAAAAAATAGTTTCGGTCTTTTTGGATTGCAGTATGCGCCTTTAAACCTAGCCTACTGTAGTATCCTTCTGTAGTTTTTGTGTCCAGACCCGATTTTCCAGAACCTAGGCATGATTATACTTTTCAGAAAGTTCTTCGCATGCTGATTTTGAATATCTAGATTTCATTTGGATCAGCTCGAATTTGACCGAGTTAAGATAGTTTCTATGTTTCTAACCTTTCGAAAAGTTTCGAAAATCTGTGACTTTTTTAATTTCAGTGATTTTTGGCTGTTTTTTATTGGAAATTGCAGGACAAACACTAAAGTCAGGAAAAATACTGTAGGATTACAGTGCGCGCTTATAAGCCTAGCCTACTGTAGGCTATTAACCCCTTTACATCTCCCTCTCTCTATTAATATTCCCATTGTTTCACGTCATTATTTACGTCAAGACTCGACGGAATTTTTTTTGTTTTTTCGCTCTTCCTATTTTTCTCACCTCTCCCTTCTCATATGACTCTGAATAATATAAATGAGAGTCCAATTCTCATGGAATTGGAGTGTATGGGAAAGCTATAATTTATGTTGGCGTCATTATCCTGTCCCGAGTTTTTCGAAAAGTATAACAAGGATTCCAGCACGGCAACTACAGTAACCCAGATTACGTTTTCGTGTTGAAACCATATCTCGTCAATCTCGAAATCGTCAATTTGAAAATTTAAGCTTCGATATTCGAAAATTTTTGAAAACTTGAAAATTGCTCATTTTTCAATGTTTTTAAACGGTTTTGGTCTCAAAAAAAAAGGAAATTTGTCAAAGTTATATGGAAAAACAGTTTGGGAGTAGGCGACCGCTAGATTACTGTAGGATTACTGTAGTTTTCCTGGTGCGACCCAATTTCGGTAAATTTGAAGTTTAGAGTTCCTTTGCAAAGTCCTATTCTGAATTACTCGTTAATTATAATTACTTTTTTTATTAATTACTCTTTATTTCGTTTCCTGTCCATTCAACATATAAATATCAACAAAAACCAAAAATCATTAAAAAATCAACTATTTTACTAATTATCACTAATAACCCGTGTGCTTGACCGAGTGCAATACCGAGAACTTGTTATTGGTCTAGATTCTACTTCTCCTTCTGAATCTTCATTGTCGGTGTCTTCTTCTTCCTCATCATCTTCATCTCTGTGATCTCCAGAATCCAGATTCGAGTCATCAGTGATAAATCTGAAGCCGATGGTCTCTCCGGCGTCCTCGTCTTCATCTTTTTCATCATTTTCATCTTCTAGACGTGAAATTTCAGCACCAGATGATCCACAAACGAAATCCTTCTTGGGAATACGTTTTTCTACTTTTTCCGGACTCTCTTCCTTTGAAAACTTGATATTTTCATCGGGCTCTTCTGGTTTCGCTGTCCATTCCACTGCGTTGATAATGAACTTGGTCCTCTTTTTTGATGATGATGGCTTTGGAGGAACTGGAATCGCGACCCAGTGAGAAATCCTATTTTGGATGGTCAAATAGAATTGCTTTTTGATGGAATGGAAGGTTTGGCACCCTTTGCGGAGGCATCTGCAAAAAAAATTGATTCTTTTTTCTACTTTTCGATTTTTGTCGATAAAATCGGTTGAGATCGGTTAAGATCGGCTAAGATCGCTATAAACCATGTCTCCTTAGAAAATGCGCTATATCTCAAAAGTGGGCGGAGCTACCAAAAAATTGTCAACTACAAAAATGTAGTCCTTGAAATTTCCAACATTTTATCAGTTTTCACTTTTTCGATATCTCTTCACCCCACCGAGATACGCCCCTTCAAAGATAAGGAGGTAGAGAGTAGGAGGGTGCAGAGAAGCGAGACGCTCTAACTGTCTGCGTGTCTCCTCAAATGTTTGAAGGGATGTAACTCGGTGGGGTGAAGAGATATCAAAAAGTTGTAAACTGATGAAATGTAGAGAATGTTAAGGGCTAGATTTTTGTAGTTGACAATTTTTAGGTAGCTCCGCCCACTTTTGAGATATAGCGCTTTTTCTAAGGTAACACGGTTTATGGCGATCTTAGCCGATCTCAACCGATCCAGACTCATTTTTTATAAGCTTTTCGTTAACCGAACCCTGATTCATCATTTCACACGTACCTGTATGCCGGGTATTCTCTTAACACTCCACGATAGTAGCATTTTCTCATACACAAACGCATTATGTCACCGCACGAGGTGCACTGAATGAATTCTGGCACTTTTGTGGTCACACCATTCCGAGCGACTTCCAACATTGCAATTATACCACATGAAAGATTTTTCAGTCGCTCTTTCCTTTTCATTGCTAATACGCCATGTGTTAATTGCACCGGGCCGCCGAACACTGGTGTTTTCTGAAAATCCATGAAATTTCGTATGTTTTATACAAGTCCATGTAATTCCACTCATTTTGAGCCAAAATTCATCAAAAATTATCGGAAAACAACAAAGTTACAGAATTTCGAAACATTTCGATTCAAAAAATTCAAAAAATCACAAAAACTACCGTAACTCGGTCAGTTTCGTTTGGAATTCAATAAAACTTAGACATTTGGATTCAGCTCGTCAAGACGCTTCGAATGAGTATAATCATGATGGGTCTCACCACAAAAATACGGTATGCACCTTTAACCGGTGAGGGGGGTACTGTAGTTTTCGTGGTGGGACCCGATTGAAAGCAAATATAGGCATGATTATACTTTTCTGAAAGCTCTCGTCCCGTTGATTTCAAAAAACCTAACTATATAGGAATTGAGTAAAAAATGACAAAGTAACAGCAAATTGAATTTTTGGACATTTTCGAAAATTTTCGAAAATCTGTAACTTTTGAATTTTTCACTCGATTTCCGTGATTTTTGTCTTAAAATGTTTCCAATCACTCCAGCTACCTCTAAAAAATATTTGACACTCATTGGGTCTCACCACGAAAACTACGCGCCTTTAAACATACGGCGTACTACGGTTTTCGTGGTGGGACCCAGTTTTCTCTGAATATAGACATAATTATACTTTTCTGAAAGCTCTCGTCGAGCTGAATTCGAAAAGTCATTCCTCACCTTTCTTTCATTGCTCTCAGCCAATTCCTTGCTCAAAAACCTGCTCACATCATTGTTTTGCATATGATGAATCCGTGCCAAGTTATTGAACAGAGATGGCGAAGCACACGACATGGATTCATAGTATTCTGGAAACTTCGCCAGTGGTGCAGGCACTTGAACGATTTTTTGAAATGTGGATGAATCGTCAGGTGGTTTGATGAGATTCTTGAAATGGTCTGACTGCATGTACTCGCAGATTTTGAATTCGTTGAAGATCAGTTTCTGAGCCATGGCCTGTTTCTGACGAATGGATTCTTGGATTCGCGCTTTTTTGAGCTCCACCATTCGCTGAATTTCTTCTTCATCGAATTCTTCTTTTTCCTCCGGCTCCACTTCTTCTATCAAAACCGCACTCGCGTTTTTATTGATAATGTGATCAGGTTTCGGAGCAAGTTCATCCGTATCATTTGCCACAGGACGCTTCCCAAACGCCGCCAGTTGAGAATTATTGAAATTTCTCACAACTTTCTGTGTGAACCGACTGAACTTCTTTGGACCTTCCGGAAAATCCTTGATAGGCTCTTCGGCGCCGAGGAAAATTCTAGATGGTGAGGTGCTCCGTTGAAGTGCAGAGGGCTCGGAGATACTTTTGGATGATTTCCCTGTTTCTTGAGGCGGTTGGTAGTTGATTTCGATCTGGAAAATGGGTTTGAATTGGTTGAGATTGGCTAAGATCGCTATAAAAGCGCTATATCCCAAAAGTGGGCGGAGCCATCAAAAAATCCTCAACTAAAAAAATGTAGCATGTGTAATTTCCTACATTTTATCAGATTTCACTTTTTTGATATCTCTTCACGCCACCAAGATACGCGTCTTCAAAGATAAGGAGGTAGAGAGTAGGAGGGTGCAGAGAAGCGAGACACTCTAACTGTCTGCGTCTCTCCTCAAATGTTTGAAGGGCTGTAACTCGGTGGGGTGAAGAGATATCAAAAAGTTTTCAACTGATGAAATGTAGGAAATTTCAAGAGCTACATTTTTGTAGTTGAAAAATTTCGGTAAGCTCCGCCCACTTTTGAGATACACCGCTTAGAAGTTGGAGCGAGCAATGTCTCGAAAATAAGGACTTCATTGGATGTTGACCTAGTCATGATTATGCGCATTCGAACTATCGCTTTGATCTTTTTGAAATTTTCGAATTTTCATTTTGTAACTTACTGCTCTATAAGGGTTTACAGTGTTATCGTATAAGGTGTAAGGTTGTTGCTTATAGGCTTCCATCGGTTCTTCTTTCACGTCTATTGGCTCTTCTTTCACCAGTTTCTGAGTCATTTCACAACAATTTGGTCGATTTGCAAGAGATGTCAATTCTCGATTTCCATTTCCCACGGCTCCTTGATTCCTTTGATGCACGTCAAAACCGTTCTGAGACTGATTTATCGGAATGCGTTGAGTTAAACCAGGAGGTGGTGCAAGAATCACTTTTCGGATTTGAGGAGGAGGTGGGAGTACTCTTCTTATCACAATTCTTCGAGTCGGTACAATTTTTCCGTCCGGTCCACGAGTGACAAAGATTTTTTCCGTAACAGGCGTTCCACTTGGGATATGAGTTGGTGTCTCTTCCTTCGGTTGTTTGAGAACGCTCTGTAACAAAAAAGAGGAATGAATTTATTTTCTCGGACAATCCAAAAACTCCCAAGCACTTTCCATCAAAAACCAGTCAAAAATCTCTAAAACTCAAAAAGTTACAGAATTTCGAAACTTTTCGAAAATCTGAAAATCACAAAGCCTACTGTATCTCGGTCCAAATACGTCTGATTCAGATTAAACTCATATTTCTGAAATCAGCGTGTCAGGACCTTTCAAATGAGTATAATCATGCCTAGATTTGGAAATTTTCGAAATTTTGGGTACTGGGAGAGGGGTACTGTAGTTTCTCGTGTTGAGACCTATGAAATCAGGTCGACTCTATTTTCTCAAAACGATTACACTTTCTCAAACATTTTGAGCCTGAAACCCCATTTTTATCTTCAAAACCAACAAAGTTACAGAATTTCGAAAACTTTCGAAAATCTTAAAATCACTAAAACCACCGTAACCCGATAGTTTTCGCATCGAGACCTATGAAACCTAAATTTCTGAAATCAGCGCGTTAAGACCTTTCAAATGAGTATAATCACGACTATATTCCGTGAAAATTGAGAAATCGAGTTTAAAGGCGCATACCGTTTTTGTAGTTTGTAGTTTCGTGCCGAGACCCAAAAGTTGTAGGAATATGGTCATGATTATACTCATTTGAACGGTCTTGGCAAGCTGATATTGAAAATATAACTTTCATCCGAATCGGACGCATCTGGACCGAGATACAGTAGGATTTGTGATTCTCAGATTTTCGAAAAGTTTCGAAAAGTTTCGAAAATCTATAACTTTTCGAGTTTTGAACATTTTCGACTGGTTTTTGATGGAAAATGCTCAGCATTTTCTGGATTTTTAATTACCTTCACTGGAACCGTAGATGGATTCGGAAGTGTCGCGGATGATGGTCTCATTATGGTTTTCACAGGTAGCATTGGAGAACGGGCATGTGCCGGGCCTTGATACATCGTTGGTACACGTCGCTGATTTTGTGGTATTTGAAAATATGGGACCACAGTTTTACGGACTACGGTATCAGTAGGACTGGAGAAGTCAAGTTGTCTCCTGAATGTATTCGGAGGTGGCATCTTTTCCAAAATCGAAACGTCGTCGGTCGCAGAAATATAGTTGACAATTTCAGCGTCCTGGGCAGCCACTTGTAAGCCAGAGGGCATTTTCCCATTGGTCCGTGTCTCAATGATCTTTTTCACCGCTGCTTCTCGAATTCGAGCGACAGTCATGGCGGCTTCCTCGTCTAGTCGAAACTCTTCTTCTCCTTTTTTGATTTCTTTTTTGGATTTTTGATTTGGAGGCGTTGGGCCGACTTCTGGTGTAGCTGGAATCGAAGTTACTAGTAAGACAAGGTCATCTCCAGGGATATAGCCATTCGACCTTTTTAGATGAAAAATTTTAAATTTTCAAGTTGGGGACCATAATGTTTGGTATCATGTAAAGCGTCGTAAGGTATAATGCAATGTTCGGCTCGAAAATCCCAAATTTCGAGGATTAGGTATCAAAATTTCAGGTTTTCGAGCTCAAAAACAGATTCCTCGTCACTTTTTACATCTACACCCAAAAATTAGAAACATTTTAACAAAGTGTCGTAAGCTATGACGCATTGTACGCAATCACCATTGCGTACAATGCGCTCTACTTTACGACACTTTCCCTAATCGTGATGTAAAGTTGGTCACCAACGTAAAAACAGGAGTAGAATCCGATTTTGGTGTCAAAACTTTGAAATTTTGAGTCAAAAACAGTGAAAATTGGAAATTTTAAAAGTTTTGAGTCCGTTTTATTTTCAAAAATAAGCAGCAAATGAAACGCGCTGAAGGTGCGCCAGTCGGATTGAATTTTCCGGTTTCCTGACCCTTTTGATTCGCATTTTTGCCTATTCTTTTTTCCAAAACGCGCCGAAGATGCGCCAGTCAGAAATTTTGAGTAAACGCGCCAAAGGTGCGCCAGTAAAATCGATTTTTTCCGGTTTCCGTGATTTTTTTTTCGAATTTTTCGGGTTTTCGGTCTGAAATTATCGAAGAAACCGGTTTTTTTTGCGAATTTTCAAGTTTTTTCGACGTGAAATTCTCAAAAAACCGATGTTTTCCCAATTTTTTCGGTTCTTCCGGTCTGAAATTGTCAAAAACGGTTTTTTTTTCGATTTTTCCGTTTTCCGACATTTTCGAAAAATAATGTTTTCGAAAATTTCGTTTTGAAATTTACGTTTTTCCGTTCTGAAAAAATTGAATAACTTTTTTTCCGAATTTTTCGGTATTTTCGGTCAAAAATTTTCCAAAAATTTTATTTTAATTTTTAGTTTTTTTTTCCGATTTTTTCGATTTTTCCGGTCAAAAAGTGTTTCAAAAATCTTTCGGAAAAGTTTAGACACTCACAATTGATATATTCGACCGCACGGTTTTGTTCTTCAAGAATTCCTTGAGTACGTTGCTCTTCCATCCATATCAAACTATTCCTTACGGCAGAGTCATTTCGAGGGGCCGCCGGCTGAAAAATTTTTTTTTTGAATAATTTTTTTGAAAATTAAAAATAAAATGACAGTAACTTACATTCTGGAATCGGTCTTGATTTGGGGGCGGAGTCAATTTCTCATTCACCTTTCGTTCTTCGGTTAGAATTCCGGACTTTTTCACAAATGTATCCGTCATTATTACCTGTAAATTACAGGCTGTAATAATGTATTATATTAATTTTGAGTTTTTTTGAGAAAAAAATTCAAAAAACGGTGTTTCAGACGGAATTTTCAGGGATTATTCTTATTAGAGCGCATTTGAAATGGAAAAACAAACAAATTTTGCAAAAATTGAGAAAAATGCGAAAAAATGTCATTTTCAGCGCAAAATTTTTTTCCTTTTGAGAAAAATCGTGAAAAATTCCATTTCACTGTTTGGAACACCGTCCGCCGCGAAAAAAACAATCGGAAAAACCGAAAAAGAATGAGAATAACAATCCAAGTCTCGCGGGTCTCAATGGAGCGCGTTTTCATTTTATTGGTTCGAGAGGGTGGAGGGTGCGAGACGGTTAGAGAAAAGAGGGGGAGAGACAACGCGAATAGAGGAGGGTGCGAGAGAAAAAAGTCGATTTTTGATGAATTATGCAGATCAAAAGTAGATCTTTATTTTTGTAGTTGATCATTTTTTTGTGCGGACACTTTCTAGCAAGTTACATATCGTCAAAGTACTTCTTTCTCAAATCGACAAACTTCAACTGTTTGCCTCTCCGTAGGGTGCAGAGATAGCTAAATACTGTCAACTAAAGAAATGTAGAGAATTTTATGGACTACATTTTTGTAGTTAACACTTTTTCTGTAACTCCACCCACTTTCGAGTTACACCCCTCCGAACATAGAGACGCAGACGGTCATACGCTCTGCTTGTCGGCGTCTCCCCAAGCGGTGTATCTTTGCGGGGTGAAGAGATATCAAAAAAGTAAAAACTGATAAAATGTAGGAAATTTCAAGGGCTACATTTTTGTAGTTGACCACTTTTTTGTGCGGTCACTCCCTGACAAGTTACGGACGCTCCAAATTCACCCAAGATTCGTTTTTTGTCTGGAAAAATAAATTTCGGAGCATTTTTGAGCGATTTTCAGTCAAAAATGCGATTTTTGAAAAATTTGTCGGAAATTTAAAAATTTCTTGCTGAAAATCCCTGTTCTTTAAAATCGTTGTGTTTATCTCAAAAACGCTCAATTTCATCATATTTTTTCCCATTTCTTGTTGAAATCTCATTTATATTCAGTTTTTAGCTCAAAAACTGCTCTTTTCGCTTTAATTTTTTCAAACCCAAAACCCATGAAAAATTGTGATTTTTGAGCATTCGTCTTAAAACTTGTCACTATAACTGTCTGAGTCTCCGAAGGGCGCAAAGATAGCTAAACACTGCCAACTAAAAAATGTAGAGAATTTTAAGGGCTATATTTTTGTAGTTAAAACTTTTTCTGTAGCCCCGCCCACTTTTGAGATACACCCCTTCAAACATTCTTTTCGGAGAGACGCAGACAGTCAGCGCTCCCCCAGCTTTGAAGTGGCGTATCTTAACAAGGTGATGAGATATCGAAAAGCTAAAAACAAATGAAATGTACAAAATTTTAAGGGCTACATTTTTGTAGTTGACAACTTTTTTGTACGGTCCCTCCCTGACAAGTTGTGGGTTAATTGAATCAACCAGTGCGATTTTTGAGCTATCTCCTTGAAATAGGCATAACTCCCTAGAAAGTGTCCGCACATAAAAATTGTCAACTACAAAAATGGAGCTCTACTTTTGATCTGTATGATCCATAAAAAATTTGCTCTGTGGGGCAACCAATGCTTCTCAAAGTTCCACAATTTCAACAGAAAACGAACAAAGCTTATTACAACGTTTTGACCGGTACCGTAGGTGCCCGCTAGATTACTGTAGGATTACTGTAATTTTCTGGTCTGAAAACTCTGCAGAAACCGACTTAAAAAGTTTTCTAGGCTACAAAATTCCTTCGAAATCTTGATATTCGAATTCCGAGATTTTGCCAAATGTCCAATAATCCAATGGTTCTGGTTATGTACACGGCCTAAAATATCCGATTTTTTGGTTTTCTAGGCCATCATATTGTGATTTCTACATTCAGTTGGTCGAGGGCTTTCAGAAAAGTATAATTATGCGATGGTTGGGTCCCACCACGAAAACTACAGTAACCCAGATTACGGTAGTTTTTGTGGTGTGACCCTACCATGGCATAATTATACTTTTCTGAAAGCTCTTATCCAGATGATTAAAAAAATACAATTTTCATCAAGTTTGAGTCAAAACTTATCGAGTTATGACGAATTTAAATTTATTGGGATTTTCGAAAAGTTTCGAAAAGTTTCGAAAGTCTGTAACTTTTTAAATTTTTAGCCAAATCCCTTGATTTTTATGTCAAAACGACGAGAATTTTCAGCTCAACCATCTAAAAATAATTCCAAGCACTCCATTTCTAATTGACCAAAAAAGTCTTACGTATTGTTGACCCCCCCTCAAAAAACCCATCCATCTTCGGACATCATCTTGTAGTTCACGTAGTTCATCATCTCTCATTTTCTTCTTTTTCTTCTCGAGACAATTCCTGCCTTATCTCGATTTCCAATCTCTGTGTCCGCCCATTTTTCTTCTCTCTTTTTTCCTCTTTTCTCAACTTTTTAGTCGTCATTTTTCACAGATTATTGGGTTTTTTTTTCGAATTAAAATTAAGAACTTTTACAACATTTTTTTGAATTGAAAGTCCAAGAAAATCAAAGTTATACAAGCAGACGGTCAGAGATTCTGACAATTTCAAAATTCGAAAATTTTCGAAATTCTGAAAAATGCTCATTTTTAAGTAATTTTTAATATTTTGATGTCAAAAAACAGGAAATTTGTCAAAATTTGATGGAATTATAGTTTTAAGGTAGTTGGCCGCTAGATTACTGTAGGATTACTGTAGTTTTCCTGGCGGGACCCAACATGGGACATCCGGACACACAGGTGGACGATTTGAGGATTTTTAGGCCATCCGTGATTTTAGGCCGTTTTTTAGGCGGTTTTGAGCAATTTTGGAATGATTTTCGACTCTGAGAACGAGAAAAATTGCAAAATTTGGGTTTCTAGGCCACCAGTTTGGTATTCTAGGCCACAGGTGATTTTTGAGAGTTTCAGACCGGTTTTGCAACTTTTTTGGCTAGTTTTGACCTTTTTAAAGCGATTTTTTGATCAAAAATCACCTAAAAAGTCGGAAATCTGTCGAAAATCGAAAATTTGGGTTTGTAGGCCACCGACTTGTGGGTTTCTAGGCCATCCGTGTTTTTATCCGGTTCTTAGGCAATTTTTTGCGTTTTGCAATGATTTTTGACTCTGAAAACGTAAAAAATTGCTGAAAATTGATAAATTGGGTTTTTAGGCCACCAGTCTGGTATTCTAGGCCACAGGTCATTTCACTCAAAAATGAGTAATTTTAAGATTTTCGAAGATTTTTAGGTGGTTTTTTGCGTTTTTGCAGAGATTTTTGACTCTGAAAACGTGAAAAATTGCAAAATTTGGGTTTCTAGGCCACCAGTTTGGTATTCTAGGCCACAGGTCATTTCTAAGAGTTTTAGACCGGTTTTTGCAACTTTTTGGCTAGTTTTGAAGCGATTTTTTGATAGAAAAACACGTAAAAATATCGGAAATCTGTCAAAAATCGAAAATTTGGGTTTCTAGGCCACCAGTTTGAGGATTTTTAGGCCATTTCATCCGGAAATGTTTGAAATTTTTGAAAATGTTTAAAACTCTATAATTTTTTAATTTATTGAAAAATTAATGGTTGCAAAATTATGTACCTGTGTAAAAAACTTCGCCGTTCGTTTTATCACAATTTTTTGGCCTAGAAAACCTGAAAACCACTCAAAAATGAGCAATTTTCAGAATTTCGAAAAAAAATTTTTCAAATTCCCAAGATTTGTACTTCCTTTACCAATTCTTCTGATACTAACTTCCTTTTCTATATTATTCTTGCTGCCCCCTTTCACCTCATTATTCCCATTATTATCTCGAGTCGAGCACTGCCCATTGTGACGTACCACCTATTGTCCCATATTCCTCTATTTTCTAAAAATGGAAAAAAGAAGAAGTAAAGTTACTTCTCCATTCCATTCACCCAGAGCCACCAGCCAAGAGCAACACATTTCTTCTTTTGTGACTCTGCTCTTTTCTTCCCCCCTTTCTTATGCCTCCGGAGGAGCTCCCCGGAGCAAGAGTCTCTCACAGAAGAGACGCAGACAGTGAGAGAGCACACGAGATAGTGTGTATACCAGAAGAGACGACAAAGAGTCTCTTTTCTTGGCAGCCGGCTGCTGGCCCGACGGACGGCCGTCCCCCCTCCACACCACTTTGATTATCCTTGAGGGATGAGAGAGTGTGGGGAAGAGAGAGACGCAGAGAAGAGGGGGGACCATAAAAAGTTGAAATGGTCCCCCGCCTTTTTTGGAGTGTTTTGAAATGTTTTTTTGGTTTTTTTTCTTGGCTTTTTTTGTTTTTTTTTGTGTATTTTGAAGATTTGGAATGTCTGAGATGTCTTATTGTTGCATTTTTAGCTGAAATTTTCTTTTTTGGCATAACTGACAATACGTAACTTCAGGTGTTAACATTTTTAATCAGTTTTTTATGTCTTTTTTCCTTAAAATGGAGTTTTAGACAGGTTTTACCTTGTTTTGACTGAAAACAGCATTAAAAATTGGAATTTTTCGTTTTTAGAGGTTTTTTTAAACAAAAAATGGCCGGAATGGTAGGTTTTTAACGTTTTGAATTAGTTCTTGGTGTCAAATTCGTTAAAATTGGCTTAGAATCTGTTTTTTATTGAATAGGCATCAATTTTATGCACATTTTGACTGGAAATAGCATTCAAAATGTTTTTTATTGGTTTTTTTCCGTTTTTAGAAATTTTTTTTAACTAAAAATGATCGAAAAACCATGGGAAAGGTAGATTTTCACATTTTTGGGAAGATTTTAAAATTTCAAATGTTTTGGAGCATTTAAACACAGATTTTTAACATTTACTCGTCAATTGTCCATTCTGAATTCTAGTACTCTCATTTTTTGAACCTTTGAGCTGGTTTTTCCCTACCAAACGTCAGAAAAATATGCCCGAAATAATTTTTTTTTGCAAATTTTCACAATCGGCTTATAACACATTTGAATATTGAAGTAACTCATTGTTTTACCTCACTCTTTTTTTCGTTCGGAATTTTTTGATTCGTCTTTTTTCTGTCAGTTTTCAATTTCATTTTTACCAAAAAAACGGAATTATTAGGGGCTTTTTACAATAAAATGTTCAAAAATGGAAAAATTAGCTTTTTTTTTACTTCAAAATCAATTTTTCGCCCTTAAACTCAATTTTTCAGCATTTTTTGCATGCTAATCCAATTAAAACCACATTTTCTACCTATAATAGCAAAAACAAAAAACTTTTCCCCTATGCGGAATCGAACCCCCGATACTCAGATTGGTAGTGTCTATCTTAACCACTCGGCCACCACTAGAGTGTCGCCTCGCAAGACGAAACTCGCAAAATTCCCGTTTTCCCGATTTCGGCTCGACTCGGTTCGTCCCGGTTCGTCTCGCACTCTGTCTCGGTTCGGTTCGGTTCGTCTCGGTTCGGTTTGTCTCGCATTCGGTTCGTCTCGGTTCGCAAAAAGTTCGGAAAGTTCATTTCCCGCAAATTACTCGCAAAGTTCGCAAGACAAAGTGAACTTTTCGCATGTCACACGTTGATCATTTCTACCGTTGATTTTCTGAAAATAAAAATTTGGTTGTTAAAATCGTGAACTTTTCCAAAATAATAAAATTATCAATTTAGAAAAATAAATGAAAATGAGAGTAGAAAAAGTTCACGATTTTAATAACCAAATTTTTATTTTCAGAAAATCAACGGTAGAAATGATCAACGTGTGACATGCGAACTGTTCGCTTTGTCTTGCGAACTTTGCGAGTAATTTGCGGGAAATGAACTTTCCGAACTTTTTGCGAACCGAGACGAACCGAATGCGAGACAAACCGAACCGAGACGAACCGAACCGAACCGAGACAGAGTGCGAGACGAACCGGGACGAACCGAGACCGAATTCCCGCGGGACTCGCATGAACTCTCGCTACTCGCGGGACAGGGTGTCTTGCGAGGCGACACTCTAGCCACCACTGCGCACTTTTTTTGAAAAACTGTCAATATGGGTATCAAAAAATCGGGAATTTAACTAAGAATTTGAGTTTTTATGTGAAAATTGCTAAAATTTTCAAGAATTTGAGTAATGTCCAAAAATTCGACAAATTTCAATTTTCGTGGTGAGGCCCCCTAATTTTTTTCAAACATAATCTTGATTTAAAAAAAAAAACTGAATTTAACACAAATTTGAACATTTTTAGGGGCTTTTACAACCAAAAATGCCAAAATTCTTAATTTTTCATTCCTCCTTCCGTTTTTCAAATTCTCAATTTCTCAATTTCCGCAATTTTTTCTCTTCTACTCCTCCCCAATTCCTTTCAATGTAATTCAACAATTTTCCAGATCCACTTCCTCTATGGGTGATTTCGAAACAACATCATCATCAGATGGGTCAACTGGAAAGATGATGATGAGAGACGGGTCGAATGATACGGAAGAGAGGGTCACCTTCTCGACCACGTTGGATGATGGTGAGGGTTTATTTTGTTATCGAAATTAAATTAATTGGAAAATTGGAAAAATTCTGCACTTTTTGAATATAAACATGTAAAGAAATGTTGGAAATTGAGACATTTTTTGAGCAAACAATTTTTTTGATATTTTAAGTTCACTAAAACTGCTATAACTCAGTAACTCCTTCCTCAAACACTCTAAACCTGAAATTTTCAAATTCAGCGTGTCAAGACGCTTTGAATGAGTATAATCATGCCCTAGTTGGGTCCCGCAACGAAAACTACCGTAGCCAGGATCTGGGATACTGTAGTTTTCGTGGTGAGACCCAATTTGTTCAGAGTATTGACATGATTATACTCATTTGAAAGGTCTTGTCACGCTGAATCTAGAAATGTATGTTTTTTTGAGTTTTGAGAAAATCCGAAAGAGTTACGGTAGTTAAAAATGGAGGTTGATTTTCGAAAAATTTTGAAAGTCTGTAACTTTCGAAATTTCTGAATTTGAAAGTTGGTTTTTTGCTGAAATAACCCTGGAATATGTGATCTATCATTTAAAAAATGAATTGTTTCGGTTAATGCTGCAACCCCGATACTTAATGTCCAAAAGTTTCAATTTTGATATTTTGACTCTGATTTTTTGTTTTGAAAGTAGTATTCTTCTAATACTCCTTTAAAAATCTGTGTAAGCGCCCTTTCTCAAAGAAAAAACATAAACTCTGAGTGTAACTGACTAGAAAATGTAATAAATCAGCATTACTAGTCCCCATTGCAAATCTATATTTGCAAAAAAGGGAGTAGTAGTCCAAATAGAAAAAAAGAGGGTCATAGTTTATGAATACTTTTGATTAAAATTGAAACTATGAGTATGAAAAAAAAAATTTCTTCGAGATTTTGTGGTTCATTTCTAAAATGTTTTGTTCCAAATTGCCAAAAAAATCTCTGAATCCGAAAAAATCGAAACAACACGTTTCTGACATGGTGTCTTCAACATTGTTTCCGATCCCCTATATCAACATCATTATTATTTATATATGTTATGTATGTTAAACCCCCTGTAACCTCCCGCCCTCTCCAGTACCTGTGTCTACCACCACTATTTTCATGTTTCACTGTTTTCACAAACAGTGTCATAAAAAACTAGTCAATCGGGGGGTTTTTAACTGTGTGAGTACAATTGCGTGGTGGTGGTTCTACGCAATATTTCGTGAATTGAAAATGGTTGAAATTGATTGATTTTGAAGATTTAATATCCGATTTGGAGGTTTTTAGGCTGTGTTTTTTAGGCTGTCCTTCGACCCTGAGAACATAAAAATAGCTAAAAAATGAACATTTGGGTTTCAAGGCCACCAGTTTTGTATTCCATACCACAGGTCATTTCTGAGAGTTTGAGACCGGATTTTTGCTACTTTTTGGGTAGTTTTGACTTGTTTTAGGCTTTTTTGAGTGAAAAACACCTCAAAACACGAAAAATCTGTTGGTCATCAAAAATTTGGGTTTCTAGGCCATTGATTTGGAGGTTTCTAGGCTATCTACAGTTTTAGGCAATTTTGAGCGATTTTGCAAAGATTTTTGAGTTTGAAAACGTGAAAAATCACTCAAAACTGAAAATTTGGGTTCCTAGGCCACCAGCTTGTTATTCTAGGCCACATGTCATTTCAAAAAATGACATATTATTCCGCTTTTTGCCATTTCAAAAACCACGTTTCGCTGAATTCTGTTTGAGTCCATTAAACTACCAAATTTTCACAATTTTCTAGCCATTTCTGCCTGTGTTCATGCCTATTTCTAGTCATGTTTCACACATTTTGCAGATCTTATCCCTATTCCATTTCCTTCTTCACACATCGCCATTACCCCATTTCCCCTTCCCTCAATCTCATTCCAAGGCTCCAAGCTCCGAGCCATTTTTCACCACACCCCCCACCCCACAATACAAAAAAGACCCATTATGGGTTCCAATTTTTCCAAAGGAGTCTTTTTTTTCTCTTTTTGCCTCCTGGCCCATTCCATTAAACTTCTTCCGCCCGTCCCGTCCCGTCCACACATTATTCTTTTTTGTACTCTCTCCTCCTTCCTTTAGTCTCCTCCTCCTACTCTTCTTTTGCTCTTTTAGTTTCTGTGAGAACTTTGTTATTCGGAAATTTTAAAATCGTGACCTAGAATCCCACGTCATGGCCTAGAAATCCAGAGGAACTATTTTTCATCAAAACCCCACTACTTTTCCTAAATTTTAAGCGTAAAATCATCTCTAGGGGTCGAAAATTCAAAGAGTTATTGAATTTCAAAACTTTTCGAAAACCTTGTTATCCTTATTACCGTCATAACTCTCTAGAAATTTACTCAAACTCAATAAGACTTATATTTCCAGAATTAGCGCGTTGAGACCTTTCATATGATTATAATCATGCCTAGAATTGAAAATGTTCGAAATTTTGGGTACTGGGGGAGGGGTACTGTAGTTTTCGTGATGAAACCTATACGGCTATAATTTTCTTACCACGATCAAATGTTTCCACACATTTTGAGCCTAAAACCACTTTTCTATCTTCAAAACCAACAAAGTTACCGAATTTCGAAACTTTTCGAAAACCTGAAAATCACTAAAACCACCGTAACCCCTCTTATTTTTACACCGAGACCCATGAAACCTACATTTTTGAAATAAGCGTGTTGAGACCTTTCAAATGAGTATAATCACGCCTATATTCTATGAAAATTGAGAAATTACCGTTTTTGTAGTTTGTAGTTTTGCGGTGGGACCCAAAAAATGTGGGAATATGGTCATGATTATACTTATTTGAACGGTCTTGGCACGCTGAATCTGAAAATCTAAACTTTAAAAGATTTGGAAAAAATCTGAAAAAGTTATGGCAGTTTTAGTTAAAAATATTTTAGTTTTCTCAGTTTCCAACAGATTTTTTTCAATTTTTGTAAAAATTATTGATTTTTTTCCAGAAGACGGCGTCTCCGACACCCTCCATTACCATTCGATGAATCCGACGCTAGTGGAGGAATGTGATCTATGTGTTCTCGAAAATGGCCGCATTTTTTATATTCAGTAAGTTTTTTTGCTCTTTTTTTTGCTCTTGATTAAATATTCTCTGAGAAAATTGCGCCCCGAGCACTTTGTGCTCTTTTTGCTCCGGGGGGCTCACCGGCTCAAACAGAGCAAGAATAAAACAAGAAAGAGTTCATTACAATTGAGGGAATCTAAAATTCTGAAAGACACGTCTTCTGAATGTCTTCTGAATTATTAAGAATTTGTAGACGTAGGGGAGAATGCACGTCAATGGAAGGGTGAATTAACTCATCAGGGAAATGGGTTTTCTGGGTGGAAAATGGTTGAAAATGAATAAAAAACGGGAAAATTGATGAAAAATGAAAAATGAAAAAAAATTTTTTTTTGAAAATCATTTTTAAACATATATAATTGACATCACAGAGTTCATCTTCTAATCCTTCAAATATTTTTCATGTAAACTCCATAAGATTCCCTACATTTTAAGCCTAAAACCAGCTCTGTAGGTCAAAAATGTGGAGAGTTACCGATTTTCGAAATTTTTCGAAAATCTTGTTACTCTTATAACTCTCTAGAAATTCACTTAAACTCAATAAAACATAAATTTCTAAAATCAGCGTGTTAAGACCTTTCAAATGAGTATAATCATGCCTAGTTTTGAAAATTTTCAAAATGTTGGGTACTGTGGGAGGGGTACTGTAGTTTCTGTGGTGAGACCTATGAAATCAGGCCGACTTATTTTTTCTTGAGGAGATCATACTTTTCTACACATTTTGAGCTAAAAACCATCTTTGTGGGTAAAAAATTCGGAGAGTTACAGATTTTCGAAAATTTTCGAAAATCTTAAAATCACTTAAACAACCGTAACCCTCTAGTTTTTGCACTGAGATTTATGAAACTTATATTTTTGGAATCAGCGCGTTGAGAGCTTTCAAATGAGTATAATCATGACTAGGATTCAAAATTTTCGAAATTTTGGGTATGCGCCTTTAGATACAGTACCCCTCCCTAAATGGAAGGAGGGGTACTGTAGCTTTTCGTTGTGGGACCTTATTAGGGCTTGTAAATTTGAGCAAAGCATGTTCTAGGGTCAGTTTTGGATGCCAAATTCAAATTTCTTGTCACTTTTCAGTCCTGGACGCTTTAAAACCGACTAAAAATTGATTTCAAATTTTTCCTTTTTTTTTCAAAAATACCAAAACATCAGTCTTTATGTTCTCCTTTTCTTCCCCGAATATATTTCTTTTCGTAGAGACATAAAAAAGTGAAAACGACGACATGTCGTCCCGTCGTCCGAAATGTTTATATTCACACACATACACATAGAGACGGGCGGACGGACACATGTGCATTTCGTTGAAAAAAAACTGACACCAAAGAAAAGACGAAGAAGACAAACGGATGACAATCCCGTTTTTTTTTGGTGGTTTTTCTGTGATTTTTGGTGGTTCTGGGGCTTTTTTTGGACCATTTTAAGGCGTTCAGGGTGAATTTTGGGTTCTGAGAAGATTACTGTAGCACTCTACGAAAAACTACCAAAATGACCCATCATTGATATCTAGGGACGATTATGGATAAAATTTCGAAAATCTGAGCTCACACAAACTACAGTAACCCGTTAATTTTCGTGGTGAGACCCACAAAATCTATACTTTTCGATTCTGCATGTCGAGACGCTTCGAATGAGTATAAAGATGGGTCCCACCACGAAAACTTCAGGGTTACTGTAGGTGTACATGTTGAATTCACTTTTCTTTGAACACTCGGATTCTTCTGATTAATTTGAACCAAAAATAATCAAAATTGGACAAGAATTCAAAAAGTTACAGATTTTCAAAACCCGACCTAATGAACTATACCTCAACCACTCGGCCAGAAACAAAACTTTTCGAAAAATCGCCATTTATGGGTTTAAAAAACTCGAAAACTTCAGACTTAAAGGTTATTTGACACGTAGAATCCGAAAAAAGTAAGCAAAAAAAGATTCCTAAAGTTTTGACCGCCATGGGGATCGAACCTCTGACCCTTTGTGCGATAGGCACCGTCTACTTTAACCACTCGGCCAGAACCAAAATTTTTTCGAAAAGCCCCCATTTTTGGGTAAAAAATTATGAAAATAACGGTTTTTGGAGTCATTTATTACGTGGAAACTAGAAAATCGAACCTAAAAAAGGTTCGGAGTCGAATCTCCAACCTGGAGTACCGTATGTCTTTCCTACTGGCTCAGAACCAAAAATTTTGGAAAAATCGCGATTTTTGGGTGTAAAAGTACTCAAAAACCCCAGATTTATATGTTATTTGACACGTAGAACCCAAAAATAACAAGCAAAAAAAGATTCCTAAAGTTTTGACCACCGCGGGGATTGAACCCCCGACCCTTTGAGCGACAGGCCGTGTCACCTGAACCTCTCGGCCAGAACCAAAAATTTTTGGAAAATCGCGATTTTTGGCTCTTTTTTTCAACTTTTCACTCTTCTTTTCCACTTTGCGCTTCTCTTCTAATCCCCATGGCCCCTTTCTGGCGCCACGTGCCCTCCAGACATTTACAAATACTCTCATTTTCCCACGACTTTTGGCTAAGGAGCGCCCATAATTTTTCACGATTTTTATAGCCCCCAGAGCTATAAAAATGTAAATTTCGAATTCTTTTCCCATTTTCCTTTCTCCAAAAAAACAAAATGTCTAGAATTTCAATTCGTCTCAATTTCATGTCAATCATTAGAGAACATCAGAACACACATTTGGGGAAGGACCGCCCATGTTGTTCAAACATCGGTTTCATTTTATTAATCCAATTTTTGTTATTTTTGATCTAAAATTGTTTTTAAATGGTAAAACTGAAAATTGCAGTCAGTTTGACATAAAAATCGAAAAATTTGGTTGAAAATTTAAAAAGTTACAGAGTTTCGAAAATTTTCGAAATTCCTCAAAAATTCAATTTGCTGTAACTTTGTCATTTTTCACTCAATTTCTAAAAAACCTAGTTTTTTGAAATTAGCGCAACGAGAGCTTTCAAAAAAGTATAATCATCCCCACATTCGGTACAAGTTGGGTCCCACCACGAAATTCCGAATTTCGGGTTACTGTAGTTTTCGTGGTGGGACCAAAATTTAACCGAACCTAGTCATGATTATACTCTTCTGAAAGCTCTTGTCGCGCTGATTCTAAAAATATAATTTTTATCAAAATTGAGTCAAAACTGATCGAGTTATGACGGATTGAAATTTTGAGATTTTCGAAAAGTTTCGAAAAGTTTCGAAACTCTGTAACTTTCTAAATTTTCAGCCAAATCTCTTGATTTTTATGTCTAAATGACGGAAATATTCAGCTCTACCATTTAAATATAGTTCCAAGTACCGCCATCTCAGATGTTGACCTCCTTACACTTTACTCAATTCTCAGTAGAGCGCACTTGCACTATCACTATACGACTCTCCTGACTAGACACCTAAAATCAGAATCTCATAACATAAAACTCCCAAGAGAGGTCATTTGAACCAAGAGAGCACAAACATTGAATTCGATACCCCTTTCAATTTATGCAAAGTGAAACCAAATTGGTGTCTCCTGAAAAGAGACACCGATGACGTCACAAAGTTTATTTTTTGATATTTTGACTATTTTTCATCAAAATTCCAGTAAATTCTTTACATTTTAAGCCAAAAACTATATCTGTAGGTGAAAAATTTGGAGAGTTACGGAATTTCGAAACTTTTCGAAAATCTGCCTATCCTTATTACTACCGTAGCTCGCCGGAAATTTCCTCAAACTTGAAAAAACTTATATTTCTGAAATCAGCGCGTTGAGACCTTTCAAATGAGTATAATCATGCCTTGGTCTGAAAATTTTCGAAATTTTGGGTTTGCGCCTTTAAATATGGGGTACTGTAGTTTTCGGGGCGGGACCCTACCTAGACATGACTATACTTATTTGAAAGATCTTGACGAGCTGATTTCAAAAAAGCAGGGTTTTTTTTGAGATTGACCCAAAACTGACCGAGTTCGATTCGTTTCTAAATTTCCAAGTTTTTCGAAAATTTTCGAAAATCTGTAAGTTTGTTATTTTTTGTTTCAAAATAATCAAAAAACAATGAACTTTTAATAAAAAATAAATGGAACCCGACAGCTCTCATTGTAACTACGGTATGCGCCTTCAAATGAGCTGAATACTGTGGAGTACTGTAGTTTTCGTGATGTGACCCAACCAGGGCATGATTATACTTTTCTGAAAGCTCTTATCATGCTGATTTTGAATTTCTAAGTTTCGAAGAGATCCGCTGAAATATGACCGAGTTAGGATGGTTTTCAGGATTTTTGAAATTTCGAAAAGTTTCGAAAATCCATAACTTTTCTAATTTCTGTGATTTTTGGCTACTTTTTATTGGAAATTGCTTGAAAAACACTGAAAAAACTAGGAAAATACAAACAGCCAATTTTGAGTGGGTAGGATTACGGTAAGCACCTTTAAACCCGCTGTATACTGTAGATTACTGTAGTTTCCGTGGTGGGACCCTACTAGGGCATGATTATACTCATTCAAGGCGTCTTTTCGTGCAGATTTTAAAAATTTACATTAAAGTTTCATATAAGTCAATTTTCAAAGATCCATTGTTCCATGAAGCTGACTGACACACAATTCACTTTTCCATTCCCCATCTCTGCGTCTCTCATTCTCTCTGTTTTCTATTTTTTTCGAAAAAAGGGGAGGGGAACTTCAATTGTGTATACACTATAGACTGCACACATACACACACATCGTTATCTCTGTTTTTACTGGTATTTGTATATAAATTTTACTCCGTTCCCCCCTCTGCTATACTTCTATTCTTCAAAATATTTTTTCATTTTTCTCACCTCAGCTTTCTTTCTTTACTATCCTTGGGGAGACAAGTAGCGGTCAAAAACAAATAGAAATTGCGTCGAAAAGGAGAAAAAGGGGACACTTTTTGTTCTAAGCCATTTTTTGGAGGTTAGGGGGACTGAGGGTGACGGCAAATATTTGTGATTTTTTTGGTGATTTTCGGTTAGTTTTTGGTTTTTGTCAAATTTAGGTGCTTTCAGGTGAGATATCTTTACTAATAATATTCAACAGATCCGTCTGTCCGTTTATTTGTCGCTGATCATAACTCCGTCCGTAGTGGACCGATTTCTATGAAACCTAGATAGATAGATAGGAAATTGCGCTTAGATGATGCCCGAACTTTTCTTTTTTCAAAAATATCGAATTTGACGTCTTCTGGAGACGTTACCGATTTCAACGGTTAATCGTGTTGAGAAAAGGTGTGTCCCGACATGGTGGTAGAAAGTTCAAAACTACTGGCTCGGTGTCACTTGACTGCATTCTCACTGCATTCGGGCGCCCCGGCCGCGCGTTTTTGGTGTAGCGGTCTACGCAGATGACTCTTACGCATGGGGTCGGGAGTTCGTTCCCGCCAGGTCGGAAGTTATTTTTTGGTTTTTTGTTTTGATAAGAACATAGTCTGAAAAAGGGGGCTTTTTTAGTTTTTGAATATAGAAATGTGTAAAATAGTTTTAGTTTCGAAGTATCTTAGAGAAGAGAGGCGGCATCGCCGCCGAACAGTCAAAAGTTTAGGAAGCAGAACTTTTTGGATCAAGCCAAACTAAAAAGAAGATTTCCGTGTATATGAAAAAAAAATATTGAAAGAATATGGGGGAGTGAGGCGGCATCGCCGCCGATAAGTCAAAAACTTTAAAAGATGCGTTTAATGGGAGACTGCGGTATTCCAAAAATTAAGATTTTCTAATATGAATCGACTTAGAATCTTTATCTTTACTAATAATATTCAACAGATTCCGTCTGTGTATTTGTTTGTCGCGAGCCACAACTCCCTCCGTAGTGGGCCGATTTTTATGAGATTTGGATAGATAGATTGGAAATGTGTCTTAGTTGATGCCCGAACTTTTCTTTTTTCGAAAATATCAAATTTAACGTCTTCTGGAGACGATGAGGTTTTCAGCGCTAAATTGCGTTGATTAGGGTGTGGGGTGCTGAGGGCATCGCCGCCGATCAGTCAAAAACTTTAGGTAGAATGCTTCAAATCCATTTTTGAAGATGTGAATAGAAAAGTCTTCAAAAGTGGCGCTTTAAAACTAAGAAGGGTGGTGTAGAGAAGGAGGTTTAGTCGCCGTTAGGCGACGTAAACCGACTGGTATATATATATTTGAATATGTAAATACACCTTGTTCGTCACTGACAATTAGATAGATATAGCCTCCCAAATACTTTTTTCAATTACCTTTTTTCTGATTTTATGAGAATTGTAAATTTTTACATTCTCACATGTAATAATTTAGGAGCCATAGATGTAAACATGACCAAATTATTATTATTGTAGGTTTTTTCTAGATCTTGCAATTAGATTTTAGTTTGAGATAATAGCTCCTCAATGGATCAAGTTATGAGTGTTCTACCAGAAAATTCGAAAGAAATGGAATTTTTTGTATTTTTCACCGCGGAAAAGGCAAATCTGTGGCAATAATTCAGAATAAAAGGACATTTTGAAAAACCATCAGAAATGTTCAAATTTTCGATGAAAAAAACTCAAAAAGTTCATTTTTTAAATTCAGGCCTTGACATGTATGTGAATGTCTGATTTGAACTGCTTACAAGAGAGGTCTTTGGAGAAGCCACTTTCAAACGACCGATGAATTCTGTCATAGGTATTTTCGACCACGAGGAGTCCATTTCTGCAGTCAAAACTGGCTAAATGCCTTTGCGAATCGAGTTATGAGCTCTCAAAGTGTTCACGTGGATAAGTTTTTTCACGTGGAATTTCAAGTCATATATGGCACCGGGCGGTTCCATTTGTGTTTCCGAGCGGATTACCTGTGCTCGTAAGTTGCAAGAATGATAATATCTTGTGTATATATCTTGTGTGAAATGGCTTAACCATATAAAAAGTTTGCGAGCTCATAACTCGGCTCACAAAGACATTTAGCAAGGTTTTACCCCCAAATACCAATAACTAAATTTATAGGTCGTTTGAAAGTCGCGTCTTCAAAGACTTCCCTCGTCAGAACTATTTTGCGTTGTTGAGGCATACTATCGGCGCTACATTGACTAACTTTAAAAAATGCTCAACATTTTGAACTCGTTTCAATTTATTCAAAATTCTGTACAGCTTTCTGGACGCTGTCTACCATAAGGAGATCTGCAGGATTTTCGTTTTTGCTTCTCACCACTTCCAGCGTGTCTTAATTTAGTTTTCTACTCAAACACATAAGTTTTGGCGCTCCTCAACTAACAGAAGTGCTTGAAATCCTGCAAAACCACGTAACTGTCTTCAAAATAAATCGTATGAAGTGAAAAATACACCAAAATGTAGATCTTGTCGAGTTCTATAATTGTGACTTACTACAGGCCGGATGGGTATTTGTTAATGTATCGCGGGGTCTGAAAAAGTGCAAAAAATTCAAGTTTTATTTCTGGCCTGGAGTAAATCACAGCCATAGAACTCGCTGACAATGAGATCTACATTTTAGTATATTTTTCATTTCATAATATTCCCTTTCAAGCGAGTTACACACCAGTCTTGCATTTTTTCCATATTTTGAAGGATTTGACAATGCTTACCTGTCTGAAATTGCATTTTTATCCAAAATGAAACTTCTTTTTCACTATTTTTGAAGTTTTCGCTTCTCAACACTTTCAGCGTGACTTAATTCAGTTTTCTACCCTTACGCATAAGTTTTGGCGCTTCTCAACCAACTGAAGTACTCGAAATTCTGCAAAACCTCCTCCAGACGATTTTTCTCAGAAGTTTTATTTCAAAATTTTATTTCTTTGCAAACTGTTACGTAGATCAACCAAAGAGCATCAAAACCTTCTTCTTCCAAACCGATGAATCATTTCTATCCATCATTCTTTTCCCCCTTTTTTCTTTATATTTTGCACTTTTGTTCCTTCCTATTTTTCATACAGCCAGTTTTAGCATTGCTCAGCTGAATTTTGACTCTTAAGGCTCCTGATGACGTCACCAATTCCCCAAACCCTATTCTTGACCTATTTTCTTTTTTTGCACTTCCATTTTTTCCATTTTTTCCCACATGTGGGAAAAAATTGGAAAAAATGTCGAACATAGCGTCATAAATCAAGTTATTGGGGTGTGAGAAAACGGTTATTTCTGGGAGTTGGGAAGTTTTTGGAAATCGGAAAATCAGTAGTTTTCATATCAGAATTGAAAATTAGCAGTTTTTGAAAACTCTAAATAAGAAAAATGCTCCGTTGCAAGAGTCATTGGAGCTGTGGAGCTTATTCGGGTGTTGCCTATTTAGATTTTCTATGAGTTGTATTTCAAGCGGGGCTTAATCAACCCAGTTTTTTTCTCCACCTGTTCCAGACACCTCTAATAAGGGAAGTCTCAGGGGAAGCGGCTTTCAAACGACCTATAAATTCGGTTATTGGTACTTTCGACTACGGGGAGTTCATTTCTGTGGTCAAACCCTACTAAATGTATATGAGAGCCGAGTTATGTGCTCTTAAACGTTATTGGCAAATAGTATATGCCATACTTGTCAAGGCCCGGTCTGGCTTCAAAAAACGACTCTTTTTTTCCTCATCTTTTTCCGAAATTTTCTCAATTTTTCATCGAAAATGTGACCATTTTCGACTATTTTTCAGAATTTCTTCTAATTGACTTTCGCGCCAATTTGTCGAGCCTTCGGGCCGGGCCTTGACAACTATGGTGTATGCAAGATTTTCTCATTTTTGCAACGTACAAATACAGATAAACCGCTGGGGAACACAAATTGAACCGTGCGGTGGCGTATATGCGATTGATTTGGAATTCCATGTGAAGAAGCTTAAAGTTTGAGAGCTCATAACTCGGCTCGCAGAAAAATTTGGCTGGTTTTGACTGCAGAAATGAACTCCCCGTAGTCGAAAATACCTATAACCAAATTTATAGATCGTTTGAAAGTGACATCTCCAAAGACTTCCCTTGTGAGGTACTTTCGACAACAGGCAGTTCATTTCTCCAGTCAAAACCTGCTAAATGTCTCTGCGAGCCGAGTTATGAGCTCTCAAACTTGTCGTTTGGTTAAATTGTATCACTTTCGGAATTCCAAATGGGGAAATAACGTTCGAGCATAGGTGCTGGGAAACACAAATGAAATTGCTCCGTGGCGTTTAAATTGGAATTCCATGTAAAACAAAGCTTAAAGTTTGAGAGCTCATAACTCGACTCGCAGAGACATTTAGCAGGTTTCGACTGCCGAACTGGACTCAACGTAGTCGAAAATATCCATGACCGAATTTATAGATCGTTCGAAAGTCACGTCTCCAAAGACTTTCCTTGTGAAGTACTTTCGACTACAGGGAGTTCATTTCTCCAGTCAAAACCTGCTAAATGTCTCTGCGAACCGAGTTATGAGCTCTCAAACTATTCGGAATACCAAATGGGGATATAACATCCGAGCATAAGTGCTGGGAAACACAAATGGGACCGTGCGGTGGCGTCGATTTGGAATTCCTTGTAAAAAATCGAAAGTTTGAGAGCTCCGGATAAGGAATTTTATATCCGACTTCCGTCATTCGATAACGGTGAAATTTCGGAAAAGTAAATTTCGCAAAAATACATGGAAAAATGGTCGGAAAGGACAGAAAACAGGCTTTTCTTCAGCCAAAAACTAATTTTCCACTGATTTTCTGCAATTTTATGATTTTCCTCTTGGAGTTTTTGAATATTTGCGAAAAAATCTAATTCCGACTTCCGACTTCCGGGCGTTTTTTCACTTCCGACTTCTGACTTCCGACTTCCTGATAAGAAAAATCACTTCCCAACATCTCTGCATAACTCGGCTAGCAAAGACATTTTGCAGGTTTTGACTGCAGAAATAGACTCTCCGTAGTTGAAAGTACCTATGACCAAATTTATAGGTCGAATGACTTTTCTTTGTGAAATTTTCGACCAAATGAATCACCCCGAAGCGTGAGAAAACTATTTTGTTGTCCGAGGGAGTGTCTTCACAGATGTGTATGCATATGATTAAGCGTTTCTTCTCTCCTCGGCCAAACAACTTCCCCCCTCTTTTTCAAACTCAAACTCTAAGAAATTTCCGGAATCTTCACTCCCCTTTTCCCCGACACCAAAATGTCAACCCATCTGTTCCAGGGACTTGTTTCTGGGACCCCCCTGGGGACCATTTCTTTCCAGTTTTCGTTTTCTATGAGAAACTCACCCGATTCCCCTTTTTATCTTTTGGAAAAAAGCCCTCTTTTTGATTTTATCCCCTTTCCTTTTTTGTACTATTTTTTGAAGGGTGAAAATGAGATTTTTTGTGAGAAAAGTGTTAGAATTTCCTAATCCAATGCGCTCATGTGAATTTTCATATTCAGCATGAAAAGACGGTTCGAATGAGTATAATCATGACGGGATTCTAAAATTTTGGGGCCCACCACTAAAACTACAGTAGCCCTATAGATTTAACGGCGCATACCGTAATCCTATTCACTCAAATTAGGCTACCTGTATTTTCTGTGGCTTTTTCAGTGTTTTTCGTGCAATTTGCATTGAAAAACAGGCAAACATCGCTGAAATTAGAAAAGTTACGGATTTTCGAAACTTTTCGAAAACTTAAAAACCTCAAAACCACCATAACTCGGTCAAACTCGAAGCAATGATAATGAAAATAACATATTCATAATCAGCGCATCAAGACGGTTCAAATAAGTACAATCATGCCTGGGTTTCGACAAAATTGGGTCTCACCACGAAAACTACAGTACCCCTCGCCAGTTTAAAGGCGCTTTTCGTGTCAAGACCCAATGTCAACCGATCCTAGGCATGATTATACTTTTTTGAGAGCTCTTAGCATACTGATTCGAAATATTCAGTTTTTTTGGAAGTCAGCTCAAATTTGACCGAGTCAGGATGGTTTAAAGGTTTTTGGAAATTTCGAAAAGTTTCGAAAATCTTTAACTTTTCGAATTCTAGTGATTTTTGGCTGTTTTTTATCGGAAATTGCATAAAAACACTGAAAAAACCACAAAAAAACAAATATCTGATTTTGAGTCGGTAGGACTACGGTATGCACCTTTAAACCTAGCCTACTGTAGTTTTCGTGGTGGGACCCAAGTTGGAGGGAATAGGGGCATGATTATACTTTTCTGAAAGCTCTCGACGAGCTGATCTCGAATTTCAAATTTGTTACTGATTATTGTTCAAAAAATCTCGTTAGATTCCAAAAACAAATTTTCTAACAAAAAAATTTTTTCAATCTCATGGTGTCAGTTTCGTAATTTCATTCATTTCGACTTCTTTTTCTTCTCTGTTTCCCTCCTGCAGAAGTCATCTCTTAGTTTCACTTCTCTCTTTTTTTATATATCAAATTTCACTTGGGGGGACTCCCAGGGCTCACACGCTGTAGAGCAAGCACCCAGACAAATTGCCCCCCCCCTCTCTGTTTTTGCCCCCACCCCCCCCCTTTTCTTTGTTTTCTGTGTTAACACTGTGAAAATTTCATTTTATTTTCTATTTCACGTTACTTCCAGTTCTCGCTAACATCATCCCCATCATTTCTATTTTTTAGTCACCATCGTTCTTGTTTTTTGGTATCATGTCAGAATTTCAAAATTTTCGGAGAATTTTGAATGTCTGGGGTGATTTTAGACGCAAAATTTGAATTTGGAATTGTTTTTTACCCCTGGGGACCGGTTGATTAAGAAAAATCCGAGTTTTAGAAGTTTTCAATTTTTTCCAAAAAAGTTTTATAATTATTTTTTGAATTTTTCCAAAAATTGGTGTTTCTAAACTCATTTTCAACGAGAAATTCAATTTTCCCGTTGTTTTCTACCCCTGGGACACTTTTCTGTGCGAATTCTGCAATTTGTCGTAAGATAGGGTGCATTCGCAGTGTTTGCGTATTTTCCAACCTACAGTAACCCGAAAAACCGAAATATTCGAAATTGAGATTTCAAAATTCTGGTTAGACCAGTTTTTCACGCTGATTTTGAAAATGTTGTTTTAAACTGTCCTGGTTCCCCGTTTTACCCCAAAGAAATGCAGGAAAAATTTTTTCAAAATTTTTTTTTCGTTTTTTTTAAATTTTCCCCAAAATCAGTGTTTCTAGGCAAATTTTTAACGCGAAATTCAATTTTCCCGTTGTTTTCTACCCCTGGGACGCTTTTCTAGGCGAAATCTGCAATTTGTCGTAAGATATGGTGCACCGGTGGTGTTTGCGTACTTTCCAGTCTACAGTAACCCAAAAAATTCAAAAAAATTCAAAATTAAAATTTCAAAATTGTTTCTAGATCAGTTTTTTGCGCTGATTTCAAATATCCTATGGAAAAATTTCATATTCTCATTGTTCTCTTGATAAATTCATAATTTCTTCTTCTCTGTCCGTCTGAAAATCTGAAAATACTTATTAAAGTCGAATGGTATCATGATCAAATCAAAAAGTCTGCAATTCTACGCAAGCGGCTCTCAATCACCACCGAAACGTATCTGTTGTTCGGGAAGTGTTGATGAGATTAAGGATTTGATGTGAGTAGTGGAGCCGAGAGCCCTAAAAATGGGGGGAGCTCTAAAAACTGGGGGCAGGGTCTGAAAGTTGAAAAAAAAAGCAGAAATGAACTCAGGGGAAAAAGAGCTTTCAGAAAAGTATAATCATGCCTAGGTTCGGTTGAAATTGGGTCTCAGCACGAAAATCCAGAAATCCGAATTTCGGGTTACTGTAGTTTTCGTGGTGGGACCCTACTAGGGCATGATTATATTCATTCAAAGCGTCTTGATACGTTAAATCCAAAAATGTTATTTTCAAATAGATTGGATGAAATCTGAAAGAGTTACGGTAGTTTTAGAGATTGGGTCTCACCACGAAAAATCTTTCGCTTTAAAACTACCGTAACTCTTTCAGATAATGTCGAATTTTCTTGAAAATAATTTTTTTGGATTTAGCGTAACAAGACGCTTTAAATGAGTATAATCATGCCTGGCTTTAAACAAAATTGGGCCCCACCACGAAATCTGAATTTTGGGTTACTGTAGCTTTCGTGGCAAGACCCAATTTCAACCAAACCTAGGCATGATTATACTTTTCTGAAAGCTCTCAACCAGCTGAACACAAAAATAAAAATGCCAAACCTGCTAGACCACCAAAAAATAAAAACAACACAATTTCAGCCATACAACGCGCAGCTCCCACTGGGAACCACCATGGGCCTCATGGAGGTGTCGACTCGGCCTACCGTACGGATGGGAACAGGCGAAGGATAACGATGGGAACACTTATTATATTGAGTGAGTCTCAGATCGAAAATTATGAAAAAATTTTTTAAAAAATTTGAAAAAAAAAATTTTTTTGAAATGTTTTTTTCAGCCACCTAAACCGTACGACCACTTACACGGACCCGAGGAAGACACGGCCACCGGATGGGAAGAGAAGTGTCAGTATCCGACGGGGAAAGGATATTGGTTTTGGATTTGTTGCTGCTGGACAACTACCCACTATTATACAGTTTGTGTCGCCGGGTTAGTTGGGAACCAAAAATAATTGAAAATTTTTTTGTTGAATTTTCAAATCAATTTATTTTTATTTTTACTGAATGTTCAAGTCATTCTGCTAAATTTAAGCTAAAAACCATTTGAATTGACCAAAAAAACAAAAAAGTTACAGGTTTTCGAAACATTTCGAAAATCTTGAAAATTTCAAATTGCCGTAACTCGTTTAGTTTTTTACCAAAATTGACGAAACATACATTTTTGAATTCAGCGTGACGAGAGCTTTCAGAAAAGTATAATCATGCCTAGGTTTGAAAACTTTTTGGGTCTCGCCACGAAAGCTCCAGTAGGCTGGGATGGGTTACGGTAGTTTTCGTGGTGAGACCCGATTTTCATTAAACCTAGGCATGATTATACTTTTCTGAAAGCTCTTGACGAGCTGATCTCAAAAATCACGGTTTTGTAAGAGTTGAGTGACAACTGATCAAGTTGGGTCTCGCCACGAAAACTACAGTAACCGGAATTTCGAATTTTCGTGGTGGGACCCAATTTCTACCGATTGGGGGCATGAGTATACTTTTCTGAAAGCTCTCGACTAGCTGATCTCAAATCTGTTACTAATTTCTTGTTATTTTTCCAGAAGGACCCTCCGACGGTCTCCTCTTCGCTAACGACCAAATCCTGGAAGTGAACGGAGCGGACATGCAGAACGAGTCGAAAGACAATGTGGTGAATGCAGTGAGAGCGACAAAAGAGGAATTGCAGATTACTGTACAACAACTGCCACAGCGACCGAAAAGTTCGAGAAAGAATTGTAAAGTTCGGTTTACGGATCGGGTGCTAGTCTCGTCGAATAATGATAATGTGAGTTTTTGAAGGGGATGTAACTCATAAGTGGGCGGAGCTATTGGGAAAGTTTTAACTGCAAAGATATAGTTCTTGAAATTCTCTACATTTTTGTAGTTGACCACTTTTTTGTAAATATTTCAGATCGGTTGAGATCGGCTGAGATTGCTGTTACCTCAGAAAATACGTAATATCTCAAAAGTGGGAGGAGCTACCTGGAAAATGTCAACTACAAAAATGTAGCCCTTGAAATTTCCTACATTTTATCAGTTTTCAATTTTTTGATATCTCTTCACCCTGCCGAGATACGCGCCTTCAAAGATAAGAAGGTAGAGTAGGAGGGTGCAGAGAAGCGAGGCGCTCTAACTGTCTGCGTCTCTCCACAAATGTTTGAAGGGGTGTAACTCGGTGGGGTGAAGAGATATCAAAAAGTTGTCAACTGATGAAATGTAGGAAATTTTAAGGGCTACATTTTTGTAGTTGACAATTTTTCGATAGTTCTATTTATTTTTGAGATACAGTGCTTGAAAGTTGAGCAATTTTTGAACTAAAAATCAGACTCTTAGATGGAAAATTAGTGTTTTTAGGCAACAAAAGCAATATTTCATTTTGAAAAACCCGTTTTTGCAGACAAAAAATGTGTTACAAATGTCATTTTTGGCGTCAAAAACCTTGTTTTTAGCAGAAAAGTGAAAATTTTGGGTCGAAAATCCCCAGATATCAGATTTTCGACTAAATATCAACTTTTTAAAACAAATTTTCGCAATAGTTTTTGATCCGCAAAAGTAGATTTTTCTGCTAAGAAATGCGGTTTTGACCAAAAATCACCAAAAAAATACTTCGCTTAAAATTTTTTGTGCGCGGTCAGAACTGAAATCCATGATTATTACCAAACTCAGCTCGTCAAGAGCTTCTAGAAAAGTACAAACAATCCTATATTCTGAGTGAATAGGGTCTCGCCACGAAAACGGGTCTGGGTTACTGTAGTTTTCGTGGCGAAACCCAACTTGCTCAGAATATAGGCATGATTATACTTTTCTGAAAGCTCTCAATGTGCTAAATCTGAAAATTAAGAAAATTTTCAGTTTCTGATGAATCTGAATGAATTACAGTATATTTTCAGATTTGGTGATTTTCGAAATTTTTCGAACTTTTTCGAAAATCTGTAAATTTTTGAGTTTTCAGCGATTTGGATAGTTTTTGGGTTCAAAATGCGCAGAATTATATAAATTTTTGGTAAAAAATACTTGTGGACACTTTTAATTGGGGTTTACCACAAAAAACTTCAAAAATTCAAAAAAAACTTTTTTGGGTTTTTTTTGCTCAAAAATTTTTCAGAACCAAAGCCCAGTATTAATTTCAAACTCAGCTCGTCAAGAGCTTCCAGAAAAGTATAAACAAGCCTATATTTGGTACACGTTGGGTCCCACCACGAAAACTACAGTAACCCGAAATTCAGATTTTCGTGGCGAGACCCAACTTGCTCAGAATATAGGCATGATTATACTTTTCTGAAAGCTCTCAATTAGCTGATTCTAACTATTTGTGTTTGAAAACCTACTTTTGGATTTCTAGGCCACCATGCCAATTTTTGAGCCCAAAACTCCCAATCTTCCAGAACTCTGACTTCCCACCCCAACTGCCCAACGTGTTGCGTGTCTACCTGGAAAACGGACAGACCCGATCATTCAAATACGACACATCGACGACGGTTAAAAATATATTGGAAAGTTTACTCGAAAAACTACAAATCACCGCCAAATCTCACTTCTCGTTGGCCGTCGAGTACTCGTTGGGCGCGAGAACGAGCCGGATCAGTCTGCTTAGGCCGGACTGCAAAATTAAATCGGTGAGTTGGCGAAATTTGGATTCGGGTAGTTTTTAACAGGTGGAGCTTAACATTACCGTTATTTCGACATAAAATTCAAAAAATTTAGCTCAAAATTCAAAAAGTTACAGATTTTCGAAACTTTTCGAAATCCTGAAAATCCTCATGAATTTCAAATTGTCATAACTTGATCAGTTTTTACTCAATCTTGACGAAAATTGTATTATTGGCATTATCGGGAAAAGAGCTTTCAAAAAAGTATAATCATGATAGGGTTTAGAGAAAGTTGGGTCCCACCACGAAAATCTGAATTTCGGGTTACTGTAGTTTTCGTGGTGGGACCCAACTTGAGTAGTAGGGAAGCATAATTTCACCCTCCCCTCCTGGAGGGGAGGGTGAAGATGTGGGGGTGTCAGGTGTTGCGCGGAGGGTGGAAAGATGGATTGAGGGTGAGGGAGAGGGTGGATAAGGGTGAGGGGGAGGGTTCGATCTCGGCTGAACATTTTTTTGAAAATTTTCAAATTTTTTTTCAAAAAAAAAAATTTCAAAAATTTTCAAATTTTTTTCAAAAAATTTTTTCAAATTAATTTCAAATTTTTTCAAATTTGTATTTTTCAAATTCCGCCTTTTTCAACAATTCCATTTTCTTACTTGTCGATTTGAAGTTTTTTCCTGTACCTGGATAAAGAAAGAAACACAGTTTTTTTCACCAACAAAATAATTTTATTATTACAAGAAAAAAACAAATAAAATAGGGATATTAAGGTTATTATTACAAGAAAAAACAAATAAAATAGGGATATTAAGGTTATTATTACAAGAAAAAACAAATAAAATAGGGATATTAAGGTTATTATTACAAGAAAAAACAAATAAAATAGGGATATTAAGGTTATTATTACAAGAAAAAACAAATAAAATAATGGATGTGAAGGATGAGTGAGCCGTTGACGTAGATGATGTTGGAGATGAGTGAACTGGGTTGGCTTCTGAAAAAAAGAGTAGATTTATTGAAGGAATAAATATTCACTTACAGAGCCGGTAGTGACCTAAATCAAAATCAAAATCGTAGTATCGTGGCGTGATATTCCGATGAGGCTGGTCTGAAAAATTCTCTATTCATATCATGGAAACTAATTATGAACTCACCACTACCCCAGTCCACTCTTTCTCCAACATTGAGGTAATGAAGACACACGGCATCCATGGCCGCGTACCACGCCTGGTCGTCACGCAGGCGTGGCGCATTCCAATCGCTCATGGTTTCTGTCTTGATTAAATTCATCCCCAACATCATCCGCACGGTTTCCTTCAATGAAGGGTTTGCCACTGGTTGAATATTCGACTGCTCACAATCAGCGTCGAGGAGAGAGTCCTCCTTTCCAAATGTGACAATTTTCCGTCCAATGTGATTGATTGCCCATTTAATATTTTCCAATTGATTTTTTGTGACTTCAACAGTTCTGAATAAGAACACCGTGCGTGTTCTTACATCGAACGCCGAAATCAATGCCAACTTTTCTCCGTGATTCAGCTTATCGTAGTAGGACTCAGTGTCAATGTAAACCGGCCACGGTGAGGGATGGCGCAAAATGGTTTTTATCTTATTCATGATTTCATCATAACGGTGAGTTTCGTCAACAAAAATATCTCCGAATCGGAATTCATCATAAGTGATTTGATTGTCCACTTTTGCTGCTTCTCCACGAAGGGCGTGATAGGCTCGGTCCGAATCTCTCAGCAATACATCCTCCATAGCATTATACAAATCCCCTCGATATTGAGTCGATGATTGTAGGTTCTGATGAGTCTGAATATTTTTCTTCCTGACTCTCCAGTGAATCCATATCGTCCTCCAAATATTAAAAGATCAGCAATAGCTCCAGGTGAATAGATAGCACCTTTCGGTAGTTTGTTGTTCAATAGTCCGAATACCATTCCTTGTCGCTTAGCAGCAGTCATTGGCGTTGGGGTCGAGTTGGTTGAAGATTGATACATTTTCTGGAACTTTCATTGTTTTGAAAACATTTAGGATTAATTATTCATAATATCAAAAAAGAAAGAGAACGTACCTTGGATACGTCGTGCTGGCTCATGATACAAATGTAAGAATGACTATATGCTAAATGTGTGGGGGTGGAGTGATGAGACAGTGTAATAATTAAATAACAGTTGGTATAGTTACTTGACGGTCCCAACTCATGTTCATCACATTGTCAAACTCTCCGTAGATGATCGCGTACAATCCACCTTCTGGGGTCTTTTTCGAAATCTTGAGGCGAACAGCTACATTAGTTTGTTGAACAAGTTCAAACAGATTGTGGTCTTGAGCTATCGGTGATAACTCGAAACCGAAAATTGTATAACCATGGTTCCGGAACATGTCTGTGCTGATTGAGTTTGAAGTCAAATTGGTGCGAGCGTGTCCTAGAGATTCCTGGAGTTGTATGTATGGTTCGATGAATTTACCGTTTTCAAAGTCCAAATTGAATGGCCTAGCTGGTACCGACTGTCCACAGAAATCAATATGAATATCGGACAAATCAAAATGCCTGAAATCAAATGGTGATGTTTTGTATGAACCATTATAAGATTCTGCAGAGACGAGTCCAACAAAAATACGTCTAGGAAGCTTGGAGGTGAAGACAGTATTAGCGGGGGCATCCATCCGGTTGGCCTCAATGTAGAAACTACGTACTTGTCCAGAAATCAATGGATATTGTATCATTTTGTGTTCCAATAGCGATGCCTCCATTTCATTCGAAAGTCCTTCGGCCAAGTCAAATTCGTTGACTATGGCGTGAACATCTACCACTTTGAATTTCAATTCGTTATCTTTAAGATTGTAACCTTCGATAAGAAACTCGCTCTTGTTTGGGTAGAGAATTAGTTTCACATTACATCCATTCATCAGGACCTTTGGTTGTTTCATCAAGTCTATCGAAATATTGCAAGCGACTTGTACTGTTCCATTATTGAAGACTGTATCACAACGCTTGAGAAATCCTGAACTGTCTGGTTGACCAATTTTTGGGTCATGATAATATCCGGCTGCTGTGAGTGTAGAGTTTTTAATTTCTTCTCCGTACATGAGTACAGATTCCATGTAAGCTTGGTACGCGTAGTTGGTCGAATTGTGAAATATCATTTGCCCATTGATGTGAAGTGCATAGTTTTGAATAATGCTGTGGGCAATATTATTGATTGGTCCATAAAGAAGTGGATTCTGGAGTCCTGAAGTGAGTGGTTCCATTTGCACATGATTTCCATCCTTGTCTGTGATTTGGAAGGTGAATACGATATAAGTTTTTTTCGGGTTCAGATAGCTTCGACTGTTATTGGTGAGATTAAGTTCCCAGGGGCCATTTTCCGAAAGTTGGTTTTTGAGTGGGATATATGTGTATCTAGAGTTGATGATTCCACACTGAGTGGCTGGTAGAGTAGAGAAATCCAAGTCCTCAGTAATAAAGTCCTGACTCTTGGGATCAATTCTACTCAACATTGTTAGAGAAAATTGGTGCGTGTGGATTCTTTAACCAAATGAGGTTTCAAAACTGCTATGCTTGGTGCTTTTATACTTTTCTCCAGTAAATGAAGTCTTCGTTTTTTGCCAGAACCAGCAAATTCTTTGAGTTTTCTCTTGGCCACAGTTTTTACACTTTCTTTGATTGGATTTCCATTCACCAACTCAGTGGCCAACTCTTTACCCGCTTTAATGAGATGTTGTCCTATTCGAGAATTCAGAAATCTTGGAATGAGTGTGAGGGCAGCTGTTAGTATTCCTCCTAGTCCTGCTCCTCTCATATTGCCACCCCTCTGGAAACGGGTACCCAAGAATGGGCCACCTCCAGGTAGGTTGTGCCTGAGAAGTGCACGGTAGTTGATTTTCGAGAGATCAATAGGAACTGGAGCCATTATAAAAGGCGGATAGTGGAGAATGTCTAGATTTGTTCCCCTATTTATACACATGTACTCTGAGGAGATATCCGAGATACTCAAAAACGACCCTTACACAAAAAGTCGATTTGCTGGGGTCTTTCCTTCAGATAGACTAGTGTCTCTACCAAAAAGATGGAAAAAAGACTATTTTCTCGTAGTCAACACCGATACAAGTTTCCAGAGTGGTCGTCATTGGCAAGCCTTGATAGTGGATTCACAGAGGACTTGCTACTTTTTTTGCTCTCTAGGTGAGAAACCTAACCCACACATTGTGAATTTCCTCAAGAAATTTCCAAAAATTGTGAGAAACAAAAACAAACAACAGAATCCTGACGAGATTACCTGTGGTGGATATGTAATATTTGTTTTGGCAATGATGGCTCGTGGGTACTCTTTTGAATTGATATGCAGCATGTTTGACAGAGTCACTAAAGATGACAAGTTCATCCGGGAGTATCTCCAAGACACCTACCATTACACACTACCCTCATTTTGAAGCCGTGCGTTCGTAGTGAGCGGTCGTATTTTTTTGCTCTCATTTTCCCAATGTCTCTTGCTCTATACTGTCGAGAGTGTGCTCTCAACTTTGAGACTTTACCTGAAAAAGAGAAACATAACGAGGAAGTACACTATGGCTTTGCTCAACCTTGCCCTGAAATTTCCGAGAAAGAGTTTGAACTAATGAGCTCGTGGAATACCCACAAACTTGTTCATCATTGCCCCGTCTGTTTTCGCCATTTCCGTGTCATCAACCACCTCATCGAACACCTCGTCACATCTCATCCTATTCGCTGTCTCAATAATCCGTTGGCTCAAACATCGAAAGAAGTTGTGGAAAACTATTGGAAATTACTAGATCATGTCCTCCCTGGGGAGCGTGCTAATGTAAGTTGATTCCTTATCGAAAAAATAAAATTACAATTTTTCAGAGCATGCGTCTTTGGAAGGCTGACACTGTTTCAAAGAAATGCCCTTACTGCCCAGCCTATAACCCTGCTCTTCGTCTGACTTATAATCATATCCGCTGCTATCATCATCATCGAGGAAACAATATTCCACTACCAGACTATGAGAAATATCTCCGATGGAAAGACCATGTAGAAAATCTATATCCTGGACAACTCAAAAAGGTGAGCAACTCTACAAAATTTAACGTTTCTAATTTTGTATTTTTACAGATGGACGAGGAATTCATCTACGGCCATGGTATCCTGGATCAACCACAACAAGAGGACTTTGACGCTATTTTCTTCGAATCGTTTCCATTTTGAAATAAAGATTTTTATTGACAACAAATTGTTTACATTTCATTAACCAATTGTTCACAATTCAAAACAAATTGTTCACAATTCAAAACCAATTGTTTACAATTCAAAACTAATTGTTCACAATTCAAAATGAATTGTTCACAATTCAAAAATTTGAGTAAATTTGAATAAAAGTGACAAAAAACAATGTTTTATGGGGGATGAGGAGGGGGCACATGATTTTCGAGAGGGGACACGTGTTATTAGAGGGGGCACGTGTTATATGGGATACCTACTTTATCTTTTTGAAGTGGAGTACTGCTATAGTGGTTCCCCAGCTAAAAGGTATGGGGTCACCACCATCAGTTAGAAGTTCAATACGTATACTATCAATATTACTGTTTATGAGTGGAACATATCTTGGGTTAGGTACTGTGTAGTAGATTATAGAGCCATACTTGCCTGTACACGGAATAACGGAAAGTAGATTACTCTTCCTATTACCAACAATGATTGGGTCTACAAGGTCAGAATATAGGTAGATGACACTAACATCTCCAAAGAAATCCACCTTATGTGGGGCAACGCTACTTTCTCTAACAATAGTATCCTCAAAACCCAAAAAATATCCACAAGCCTTATCAAACTCTACGAATAACACTTCTGCTGGATTCAAAAAGTTAATTTTCACTTTTCCATCTTGTACTGAAAATCCAAGGTATTGGTTAGTATCATAGTCGGGTTTGTCTACAGAAACTAGAGATCTTATACGTTCAAACTCTTCCATCATGTTCCTATAAGTCGTGGCATCTCTTGGTCGATTCAGGACATCATTTGCAATTGCTGCATACTCAGCCAGTGATTGTTTCATCTCCGGACTCATATCTGGGACTTTCTTTGGTTCTTCAGGTTTCTTGAAGGGTTGTTTTTTGACAACATCTGTCTTCTTTTCTTCAGTCTTCTTCTCTTCAACTTTCTTTTCTTGTTTCGGTTCAATCTTTTTCTGTTCAGGCTGTTTTTCTTCAACTTTCTTTTCTTCAACCTTCTTTTCGTCAACCTTCTTTTCGTCAATCTTCTTTGGTGGTGGTACTGGCGTTGTTGGCTGTGGGGCAGGTGTTGGTTTCGTCGCTTCAGTACTTTGTACTATTGGTGTACTTTTTACCGGAGGAGGGGTCATTTGAGCACTTTTCAGTCTTTCCTTTTCATTTAGTAACGCGAGAATACTTTCTTTTTCCTCTTTTGGCATTTCACGCTTAGCCTTTTTCAAATTTTCTTCAATCACATTATCCACAGCGCTCCTCTTCATTCTTGTGTGTACTTGGTTATTCAGCGCAGAGATGACACCATCTAAATTTGAATAGTCTGCTGCAGGGAACGTGACACGTATCGGTTGACGGCCACCTTTGAAGTGTATCCAATAGTGTAGGGGTCTGCCAACATTTACAAAACTGTGCGGGTAAACGAGATCTGTGAGCGCAACCACCCACTCATCTCTTTGCAATTGTAAAACTTCTGGTAGCCTGGTGACGTAACGACTAGTGGTGTTATGAAATGGGGCATTAGGGACGTTGGAGGGGAGAGTGACATAAAAATCTGTCATTTCTAATGACAAATGTGCAATTTCAAGTCCTTTTATACTCGTGGAAAAAGTATAAAAGGGCTTGAAATCTCCCAGAAACACTCAAAATGTGGATAAATAGCACAACTTGTCCAGATATTCTCAGTGACGACGCAATTACTATCAACATTATTGCCACCATCACCATTCTCATTGCACTATGCCCATGTCTTCTGGTAGCACGTCAGTACAGACAAAACACTCCCCAGGATTCCGATTTAGATTCCCCTCTCAGACCACTATAATCGGAGCCACACAGAGTGGAAAAACTACATTATTGAAGAAAATCATTGAAAACTGCTCGACTTCTTTCGATACACCCATCACTAACATTTTTTGGTTTTGTGGTGTAAAAACCTCAGGTATCCCTACAAATGTACCAAATTTACGTGTATACGAGGGTCTACCCGACGTGGAGCTACTGAAAGAACACAAGGATCAAACAAATGTAGTAGTTTGCGATGATTTGATGACTGAATTTGCTCGGTCAAAGGACTCACTCAATCTGTTGAATACCCTCTTCACTGTCTATGCCCATCACTATAACTGTGCCGTTTTCAACTTGGTTCAATCTGCCTTTGCTCTACCGCCAGTCACCCGAAACAATAGTACCTATATCATACTCATGAGAAGTCTTTCTGATGCTGCTCAAATTAAAAATCTACTGGTTCAACAATTTGGTGATCGATGGAGAGGAGCCTATCAGGCTTACGAAGATGTAATGTCAAAACCATACCAAGCAATGATGATAAACAACGATCCACACTCACCACCATCCATGAGAATACTCTCAAATTTTATCGATGAATACCCTGTTGCCTATGAGACAGTATAAAAGAAAACTGCCACCAGCCCACATTCATTCACAATGGCTGCCCACCTCATTGTCCATCACGATTTTCTTCACCAAGTTATGAAAAACAAACGAAAATCCTTGGTTGAGGCAAACACTAAACAAATCAACATTTTAGTGGAAATTGTACACAACCTACTGAACTCTAAAAATATTCCTCTCAACTCTCGTGAAGTGACAATTTTACGACCAGTACAAAGATTATTGGAGGCTCTCACAAAGTGTCGGGATGTGGACAAAGCTCGAGAAATACTATTTAAGCTCACCAAAAATCAACTCTGCTCATTCATTGTTCCTGCTTTTGTCGCTACAAATTTACGAAAATGAAACTTGTTCGAAAGTATCACATGATACCGTATGAAGAGGGTGCCCCTCTCGAGTCGGGTCGTAGATTTCTTGAAAAGATTTTGAATGACAAGTCTCTTGATGAGGTAGCCAAGTGTAGATTTTTCCAAGATATTTTGTACAAGATAAAACATAATATGCACCTTGCTATTGTGAACAATGACATGTTTGATATTGTTCGTGAAAATTTCCAACGACACACCAAGACTCCAAAACCTACTCCAACCCCGTATTCATCTCCGAAATACAAGCCTAACGATGATGACTATCCGAATGATGATGATGATGATGATGATTTTGAAAATCTACTTTGGGATAACTATGGTATGCCCGAGTATTTGCCACCACCATCTGAAGATCCACCATCACGCCACTCATCTCCATTGCCCCCTCCTCCGCCACCGCCTCCACCGGGTCCACCACCTGTCCTTGCTCCGGCACCTAGAGGAGAAAGAGTAGGTGGAAAAATGGTAAAACAAGGGAGTCATCATAGAGGGGTATCAGAATTTCAAAACATTGTGAGATTGGCTGCCGAAAGATTTGTTGACCGAAGAAACCGTCAAAATATACCTGTGCCTCCACCTCCACCTCCTCTGCCACCAAGACCAATTGTTCCGAGAGAGGTAAAGACTAGCAGGAAGATGGTCAAACAACCTGTGCGGGAAAGAGGGGTGTCAGAATTCCAAAACTATGTAAAATTGGCTTCGGAAAGAATGGCAGAACGAAGAGCACGTAGAATGCGACTACCTGATGCACCGAAAATGGAGGTTGAAGAAGAAGAAATCAAGCAAGAAGTGATTTCGAAACCCGGAACACATATTAATAGGAGAGATAGCAAAGCTGAGTTGCATCAGAAACATAAACGAGAAAAAAGTGTTGCTGCTGAACGAAAACAAGTCGACAGGATAATAGCAGAAAATACTCGTGGTGTGCCTAAAGTTTTGCAGACTAGTGGAAGCTCGAATCTTGGTGTCAAGCTGGAACCCAACATTAAGCAAGAACGAGACATCAAACAAGAACCCAATATCAAGCAGGAGCAAAATATCAAACAGGAACGTAACATTAAGCAAGAACCAATAAAGAAGGAAATTAAACAGGAGATCAAAAAGGAGATCAAAAAGGAAATCAAGAAGGAGGTCAAACAAGAGATTAAACAGGAACCCGTAAAGAGAAAGATCAAGACAGAGATTAAACAAGAACCCCCAGAACGAAAAATCAAAAAAGAGATTAAACAAGAGCCAGGATTTCGCGTCAAGGAGGAACCTAGTAGTGGATTCAGAAGAAGAACAAAAGGAGAAGGTGTCGCACCAAAAGGATCAAGAATTTACTGTCGTCTTTGGAAAATGTAATGTATAAAAGTGAGTCAGATGTCCACACCCGTAGCTCAAAGATGACGTCTACCCGTGCCAAAGCTGCTATTAAGGACGCCTATACTAATCCAAAAAACCCATGTGCATTCACTTCTGTAGCCAATATTCACAAATTTCTCAAGCCCAAGTTCAAATCTTTAAAGTATGAACAAGTTGAGAAAGTGTTGGAAGATTTGGAATCATTCACACTACACAGACCAACTCGAAAACGATTTCCACGTCTAAAGACACTAGCCTCTGGTCTTTTCACTGATCTTCAAGCAGATTTGGTGGACATGAGTAAATACAAAAAGACTAACAATAACACTACATTTTTATTGACAGTCATCGATATTTACTCTAGAAGATTATATGTTCGACCAATGAAGAATAAAGGGGGTGTAGAGGTATCCAAGGCCTTGAGTGAGATATTCAAAGAAATTGGCACATCACCCATGAGTGTGTACACAGATGAGGGAAAAGAGTTTTACAATACCAATGTCAAGACTCTGTTCAAAGAGACAGGTATCTCCTTGATCTCTACAAAAAGTGAATTGAAATGTGCGGTAATTGAGCGAGCAAATAGGACTCTGAAGACTCGATTGGCAAAGTACATGACCCAGAAATATGGCTACAAATATATCGATGTGCTACAAAAGATTGTGAAAGGCGAGAGGGGCACCCTCTTCATACGGTATCATGTGATACTTTCGAACAAGTTTCATTTTCGTAAATTTGTAGCGACAAAAGCAGGAACAATGAATGAGCAGAGTTGATTTTTGGTGAGCTTAAATAGTATTTCTCGAGCTTTGTCCACATCCCGACACTTTGTGAGAGCCTCCAATAATCTTTGTACTGGTCGTAAAATTGTCACTTCACGAGAGTTGAGAGGAATATTTTTAGAGTTCAGTAGGTTGTGTACAATTTCCACTAAAATGTTGATTTGTTTAGTGTTTGCCTCAACCAAGGATTTTCGTTTGTTTTTCATAACTTGGTGAAGAAAATCGTGATGGACAATGAGGTGGGCAGCCATTGTGAATGAATGTGGGCTGGTGGCAGTTTTCTTTTATACTGTCTCATAGGCAACAGGGTATTCATCGATAAAATTTGAGAGTATTCTCATGGATGGTGGTGAGTGTGGATCGTTGTTTATCATCATTGCTTGGTATGGTTTTGACATTACATCTTCGTAAGCCTGATAGGCTCCTCTCCATCGATCACCAAATTGTTGAACCAGTAGATTTTTAATTTGAGCAGCATCAGAAAGACTTCTCATGAGTATGATATAGGTACTATTGTTTCGGGTGACTGGCGGTAGAGCAAAGGCAGATTGAACCAAGTTGAAAACGGCACAGTTATAGTGATGGGCATAGACAGTGAAGAGGGTATTCAACAGATTGAGTGAGTCCTTTGACCGAGCAAATTCAGTCATCAAATCATCGCAAACTACTACATTTGTTTGATCCTTGTGTTCTTTCAGTAGCTCCACGTCGGGTAGACCCTCGTATACACGTAAATTTGGTACATTTGTAGGGATACCTGAGGTTTTTACACCACAAAACCAAAAAATGTTAGTGATGGGTGTATCGAAAGAAGTCGAGCAGTTTTCAATGATTTTCTTCAATAATGTAGTTTTTCCACTCTGTGTGGCTCCGATTATAGTGGTCTGAGAGGGGAATCTAAATCGGAATCCTGGGGAGTGTTTTGTCTGTACTGACGTGCTACCAGAAGACATGGGCATAGTGCAATGAGAATGGTGATGGTGGCAATAATGTTGATAGTAATTGCGTCGTCACTGAGAATATCTGGACAAGTTGTGCTATTTATCCACATTTTGAGTGTTTCTGGGAGATTTCAAGCCCTTTTATACTTTTTCCACGAGTATAAAAGGACTTGAAATTGCACATTTGTCATTAGAAATGACAGATTTTTATGTCACTCTCCCTCCAACGTCCCTAATGCCCCATTTCATAACACCACTAGTCGTTACGTCACCAGGCTACCAGAAGTTTTACAATTGCAAAGAGATGAGTGGGTGGTTGCGCTCACAGATCTCGTTTACCCGCACAGTTTTGTAAATGTTGGCAGACCCCTACACTATTGGATACACTTCAAAGGTGGCCGTCAACCGATACGTGTCACGTTCCCTGCAGCAGACTATTCAAATTTAGATGGTGTCATCTCTGCGCTGAATAACCAAGTACACACAAGAATGAAGAGGAGCGCTGTGGATAATGTGATTGAAGAAAATTTGAAAAAGGCTAAGCGTGAAATGCCAAAAGAGGAAAAAGAAAGTATTCTCGCGTTACTAAATGAAAAGGAAAGACTGAAAAGTGCTCAAATGACCCCTCCTCCGGTAAAAAGTACACCAATAGTACAAAGTACTGAAGCGACGAAACCAACACCTGCCCCACAGCCAACAACGCCAGTACCACCACCAAAGAAGATTGACGAAAAGAAGGTTGACGAAAAGAAGGTTGAAGAAAAGAAAGTTGAAGAAAAACAGCCTGAACAGAAAAAGATTGAACCGAAACAAGAAAAGAAAGTTGAAGAGAAGAAGACTGAAGAAAAGAAGACAGATGTTGTCAAAAAACAACCCTTCAAGAAACCTGAAGAACCAAAGAAAGTCCCAGATATGAGTCCGGAGATGAAACAATCACTGGCTGAGTATGCAGCAATTGCAAATGATGTCCTGAATCGACCAAGAGATGCCACGACTTATAGGAACATGATGGAAGAGTTTGAACGTATAAGATCTCTAGTTTCTGTAGACAAACCCGACTATGATACTAACCAATACCTTGGATTTTCAGTACAAGATGGAAAAGTGGAAATTAACTTTTTGAATCCAGCAGAAGTGTTATTCGTAGAGTTTGATAAGGCTTGTGGATATTTTTTGGGTTTTGAGGATACTATTGTTAGAGAAAGTAGCGTTGCCCCACATAAGGTGGATTTCTTTGGAGATGTTAGTGTCATCTACCTATATTCTGACCTTGTAGACCCAATCATTGTTGGTAATAGGAAGAGTAATCTACTTTCCGTTATTCCGTGTACAGGCAAGTATGGCTCTATAATCTACTACACAGTACCTAACCCAAGATATGTTCCACTCATAAACAGTAATATTGATAGTATACGTATTGAACTTCTAACTGATGGTGGTGACCCCATACCTTTTAGCTGGGGAACCACTATAGCAGTACTCCACTTCAAAAAGATAAAGTAGGTATCCCATATAACACGTGCCCCCTCTAATAACACGTGTCCCCTCTCGAAAATCATGTGCCCCCTCCTCATCCCCCATAAAACATTGTTTTTTGTCACTTTTATTCAAATTTACTCAAATTTTTGAATTGTGAACAATTCATTTTGAATTGTGAACAATTAGTTTTGAATTGTAAACAATTGGTTTTGAATTGTGAACAATTTGTTTTGAATTGTGAACAATTGGTTAATGAAATGTAAACAATTTGTTGTCAATAAAAATCTTTATTTCAAAATGGAAACGATTCGAAGAAAATAGCGTCAAAGTCCTCTTGTTGTGGTTGATCCAGGATACCATGGCCGTAGATGAATTCCTCGTCCATCTGTAAAAATACAAAATTAGAAACGTTAAATTTTGTAGAGTTGCTCACCTTTTTGAGTTGTCCAGGATATAGATTTTCTACATGGTCTTTCCATCGGAGATATTTCTCATAGTCTGGTAGTGGAATATTGTTTCCTCGATGATGATGATAGCAGCGGATATGATTATAAGTCAGACGAAGAGCAGGGTTATAGGCTGGGCAGTAAGGGCATTTCTTTGAAACAGTGTCAGCCTTCCAAAGACGCATGCTCTGAAAAATTGTAATTTTATTTTTTCGATAAGGAATCAACTTACATTAGCACGCTCCCCAGGGAGGACATGATCTAGTAATTTCCAATAGTTTTCCACAACTTCTTTCGATGTTTGAGCCAACGGATTATTGAGACAGCGAATAGGATGAGATGTGACGAGGTGTTCGATGAGGTGGTTGATGACACGGAAATGGCGAAAACAGACGGGGCAATGATGAACAAGTTTGTGGGTATTCCACGAGCTCATTAGTTCAAACTCTTTCTCGGAAATTTCAGGGCAAGGTTGAGCAAAGCCATAGTGTACTTCCTCGTTATGTTTCTCTTTTTCAGGTAAAGTCTCAAAGTTGAGAGCACACTCTCGACAGTATAGAGCAAGAGACATTGGGAAAATGAGAGCAAAAAATACGACCGCTCACTACGAACGCACGGCTTCAAAATGAGGGTAGTGTGTAATGGTAGGTGTCTTGGAGATACTCCCGGATGAACTTGTCATCTTTAGTGACTCTGTCAAACATGCTGCATATCAATTCAAAAGAGTACCCACGAGCCATCATTGCCAAAACAAATATTACATATCCACCACAGGTAATCTCGTCAGGATTCTGTTGTTTGTTTTTGTTTCTCACAATTTTTGGAAATTTCTTGAGGAAATTCACAATGTGTGGGTTAGGTTTCTCACCTAGAGAGCAAAAAAGTAGCAAGTCCTCTGTGAATCCACTATCAAGGCTTGCCAATGACGACCACTCTGGAAACTTGTATCGGTGTTGACTACGAGAAAATAGTCTTTTTTCCATCTTTTTGGTAGAGACACTAGTCTATCTGAAGGAAAGACCCCAGCAAATCGACTTTTTGTGTAAGGGTCGTTTTTGAGTATCTCGGATATCTCCTCAGAGTACATGTGTATAAATAGGGGAACAAATCTAGACATTCTCCACTATCCGCCTTTTATAATGGCTCCAGTTCCTATTGATCTCTCGAAAATCAACTACCGTGCACTTCTCAGGCACAACCTACCTGGAGGTGGCCCATTCTTGGGTACCCGTTTCCAGAGGGGTGGCAATATGAGAGGAGCAGGACTAGGAGGAATACTAACAGCTGCCCTCACACTCATTCCAAGATTTCTGAATTCTCGAATAGGACAACATCTCATTAAAGCGGGTAAAGAGTTGGCCACTGAGTTGGTGAATGGAAATCCAATCAAAGAAAGTGTAAAAACTGTGGCCAAGAGAAAACTCAAAGAATTTGCTGGTTCTGGCAAAAAACGAAGACTTCATTTACTGGAGAAAAGTATAAAAGCACCAAGCATAGCAGTTTTGAAACCTCATTTGGTTAAAGAATCCACACGCACCAATTTTCTCTAACAATGTTGAGTAGAATTGATCCCAAGAGTCAGGACTTTATTACTGAGGACTTGGATTTCTCTACTCTACCAGCCACTCAGTGTGGAATCATCAACTCTAGATACACATATATCCCACTCAAAAACCAACTTTCGGAAAATGGCCCCTGGGAACTTAATCTCACCAATAACAGTCGAAGCTATCTGAACCCGAAAAAAACTTATATCGTATTCACCTTCCAAATCACAGACAAGGATGGAAATCATGTGCAAATGGAACCACTCACTTCAGGACTCCAGAATCCACTTCTTTATGGACCAATCAATAATATTGCCCACAGCATTATTCAAAACTATGCACTTCACATCAATGGGCAAATGATATTTCACAATTCGACCAACTACGCGTACCAAGCTTACATGGAATCTGTACTCATGTACGGAGAAGAAATTAAAAACTCTACACTCACAGCAGCCGGATATTATCATGACCCAAAAATTGGTCAACCAGACAGTTCAGGATTTCTCAAGCGTTGTGATACAGTCTTCAATAATGGAACAGTACAAGTCGCTTGCAATATTTCGATAGACTTGATGAAACAACCAAAGGTCCTGATGAATGGATGTAATGTGAAACTAATTCTCTACCCAAACAAGAGCGAGTTTCTTATCGAAGGTTACAATCTTAAAGATAACGAATTGAAATTCAAAGTGGTAGATGTTCACGCCATAGTCAACGAATTTGACTTGGCCGAAGGACTTTCGAATGAAATGGAGGCATCGCTATTGGAACACAAAATGATACAATATCCATTGATTTCTGGACAAGTACGTAGTTTCTACATTGAGGCCAACCGGATGGATGCCCCCGCTAATACTGTCTTCACCTCCAAGCTTCCTAGACGTATTTTTGTTGGACTCGTCTCTGCAGAATCTTATAATGGTTCATACAAAACATCACCATTTGATTTCAGGCATTTTGATTTGTCCGATATTCATATTGATTTCTGTGGACAGTCGGTACCAGCTAGGCCATTCAATTTGGACTTTGAAAACGGTAAATTCATCGAACCATACATACAACTCCAGGAATCTCTAGGACACGCTCGCACCAATTTGACTTCAAACTCAATCAGCACAGACATGTTCCGGAACCATGGTTATACAATTTTCGGTTTCGAGTTATCACCGATAGCTCAAGACCACAATCTGTTTGAACTTGTTCAACAAACTAATGTAGCTGTTCGCCTCAAGTTTTCGAAAAAGACCCCAGAAGGTGGATTGTACGCGATCATCTACGGAGAGTTTGACAATGTGATGAACATGAGTTGGGACCGTCAAGTAACTATACCAACTGTTATTTAATTATTACACTGTCTCATCACTCCACCCCCACACATTTAGCATATAGTCATTCTTACATTTGTATCATGAGCCAGCACGACGTATCCAAGGTACGTTCTCTTTCTTTTTTGATATTATGAATAATTCTTTCTTTTTTCAGCTTACTATTCGCATGGAACAACTCTGGGGAGACGAGTTTTTGGAGGATTCAAGTCTTTGGCCTGAGAAGAGTCCATCATATGCTCAACCATTAAAAGAGACTCAAATTCCTGATACATGGAAACTTCTCGTAAGTTTATTTCTTTCTCTGTTTTGATTACTAATTTTGTATTTTTACAGCACAGCGGCCCCGTCGAAGCATCCGGAAATGTGAAGGTCAACGTCTATCTTGATGGAAAAATTACTCGTATCGTCTATATTACTGTTTGATTTCTACTGTTTAATAAATTTCTATTCAAAGTCTATATTCATTCGGGTTGGGACTTTCTCTCAGCTTCTCATTAGCTCCGCCCACTTTTAATCAGACTCCGCCCCTATTACACTGTAAAGCTTTGGTGAAGCCTTTGATTCTCCAAGACCTCATTCTTTCATTTTGTTTGTGTCGATGTCAGCCGCTTTTTCCGGAGCTCTCCCGAACTCTAGCTATGTGCCGAAAACCCCACTCAAAAACCCCAACAACTTCCAACAACGAACCACTGGTAAATGGAAACGTTCAATTGAAGAACCACACGCTGGAGCTAATCCGATTAAGCGAGCTTCAACACAAAATTCTGGAGAAGTCGAGGGACAGTCATCTGGAGACGATGCGCCTAGCGGAAAATTGCATGACGTATCTCAGGCTCGTAAAGTAAGTCATACAGTCCCTCACTCCCTATACTAATTTTTTTAATTTCCAGGATTATCTTGAAAACAAAGCTACGGGAGTAGAGCTACCAACCGAAGAGTCTGCCAAATTGGATCCGAAGTTTGCTTTTGGAGAATCTACACTTATCATCCACATGTGCTCTGAATGTCGTGCTGCAAGCCGTGGTCTGGATTGTGTTGAGCTGAAAAATGGAGACAAGGGCCTGGTCATCAATCTCTGTACAATTTGTCGCGCCTTATTCAACACTCAACGTCGTATCAAATTCTTCCAACATGAACTCGCCTGCATCAAACGTCGCCAAATCCAATAATTTTCTTCCCAGAAGTCCTCTACCTCCCTAATAATCATTGTTTCAAGATGTCTGTTATCCTTTCTATAAATCTGTTACCGCCAAAGCAATTGTATTTTCGATTTATAGCTCCCAGTCTGTTATCCAGAGGTCCTTTCATCCTCGCCGACAATAATCATAAAAAATCTCCCCCAAGTATTGTTTTTTTCAAATATCTCCTCCCAAGCAATGATAATAAAATAATCTTCCCAAGTACTGTTATTTTTTAGAGGGGTCTCAGGCAAAAAGAAGGCGGGGCTGTAGGTGTCGTTTTTGGTTCCGCCCACAGGATCCTTGGTATATATCGGAGGCCAAAAATTAGATGAGATATCATTTCCTACATTCGATCACTCTACGTTAGTTGGTCGACTCTTTTCTATTTTAATTCTTAAAAAAAGCTTTTGAACTCTCGCAAAACTTGTTTAATCCTAAATGTTTTCAAAACAATGAAAGTTCCAGAAAATGTATCAATCTTCAACCAACTCGACCCCAACGCCAATGACTGCTGCTAAGCGACAAGGAATGGTATTCGGACTATTGAACAACAAACTACCGAAAGGTGCTATCTATTCACCTGGAGCTATTGCTGATCTTTTAATATTTGGAGGACGATATGGATTCACTGGAGAGTCAGGAAGAAAAATATTCAGACTCATCAGAACCTACAATCATCGACTCAATATCGAGGGGGATTTGTATAATGCTATGGAGGATGTATTGCTGAGAGATTCGGACCGAGCCTATCACGCCCTTCGTGGAGAAGCAGCAAAAGTGGACAATCAAATCACTTATGATGAATTCCGATTCGGAGATATTTTTGTTGACGAAACTCACCGTTATGATGAAATCATGAATAAGATAAAAACCATTTTGCGCCATCCCTCACCGTGGCCGGTTTACATTGACACTGAGTCCTACTACGATAAGCTGAATCACGGAGAAAAGTTGGCATTGATTTCGGCGTTCGATGTAAGAACACGCACGGTGTTCTTATTCAGAACTGTTGAAGTCACAAAAAATCAATTGGAAAATATTAAATGGGCAATCAATCACATTGGACGGAAAATTGTCACATTTGGAAAGGAGGACTCTCTCCTCGACGCTGATTGTGAGCAGTCGAATATTCAACCAGTGGCAAACCCTTCATTGAAGGAAACCGTGCGGATGATGTTGGGGATGAATTTAATCAAGACAGAAACCATGAGCGATTGGAATGCGCCACGCCTGCGTGACGACCAGGCGTGGTACGCGGCCATGGATGCCGTGTGTCTTCATTACCTCAATGTTGGAGAAAGAGTGGACTGGGGTAGTGGTGAGTTCATAATTAGTTTCCATGATATGAATAGAGAATTTTTCAGACCAGCCTCATCGGAATATCACGCCACGATACTACGATTTTGATTTTGATTTAGGTCACTACCGGCTCTGTAAGTGAATATTTATTCCTTCAATAAATCTACTCTTTTTTTTTCAGAAGCCAACCCAGTTCACTCATCTCCAACATCATCTACGTCAACGGCTCACTCATCCTTCACATCCATTATTTTATTTGTTTTTTCTTGTAATAATAACCTTAATATCCCTATTTTATTTGTTTTTTCTTGTAATAATAACCTTAATATCCCTATTTTATTTGTTTTTTCTTGTAATAATAACCTTAATATCCCTATTTTATTTGTTTTTTCTTGTAATAATAACCTTAATATCCCTATTTTATTTGTTTTTTCTTGTAATAATAACCTTAATATCCCTATTTTATTTGTTTTTTCTTGTAATAATAACCTTAATATCCCTATTTTATTTGTTTTTTTCTTGTAATAATAAAATTATTTTGTTGGTGAAAAAAACTGTGTTTCTTTCTTTATCCAGGTACAGGAAAAAACTTCAAATCGACAAGTAAGAAAATGGAATTGTTGAAAAAGGCGGAATTTGAAAAATACAAATTTGAAAAAATTTGAAATTAATTTGAAAAAATTTTTTGAAAAAAATTTTGAAAATTTTTGAAATTTTTTTTTTTTGAAAAAAAATTTGAAAATTTTCAAAAAAATGTTCAGCCGAGATCGAACCCTCCCCCTCACCCTTATCCACCCTCTCCCTCACCCTCAATCCATCTTTCCACCCTCCGCGCAACACCTGACACCCCCACATCTTCACCCTCCCCTCCAGGAGGGGAGGGTGAAATTATGCTTCCCTACTACTAACTTGTACCAAATATAGGCTTGTTTATACTTTTCTGGAAGCTCTTGACAAGCTGAGTTTGAAATTATCACTGGGCTTTGGTTCTGAAAAATTTTTGAGCAAAAAAAAATCAAAAAAGTTTTTTTTTGAATTTTTGAATTTTTTTGTGGCAAACCCCAATTAAAAGTGTCCACAAGAATTTTTTACCAAAAATTTATAAAATTCTGCGCATTTTGAACCCAAAAACTATCCAAATCGCTAAAAACTCAAAAAATTACAGATTTTCGAAAAAGTTCGAAAAATTTCGAAAATCACCAAATCTGAAAATATACTGTAATTCATTCAGATTCATCACAAACTGAAAATTTTCTTAATTTTCAGTTTCAGCACATTGAGACCTTTCATATAAGTATAACCATGCCTAGGTTTGAACAAAATTGGGTCTCACCACGAAAACTACAGTAACCCGAAATTCGGATTTTCGTGGTGGGACCCAACTTGAAGCAAATCGGGGCTTGATTATACTTTTCTGAAAGCTCTTCTTCAGAGGATTTCAAAAATAAAATTTTCATCCGGATTGAGTCAAAACTGGTCGAATTCTGACAAATTGAAGTTTATTGATATATTCGTAAAGTTTCGAAAAGTTTCGAAAATTCATAACTTTTCAAATTTTCGGCCAAATTTTTTGATTTTAGTATTAAAATGACGGCAATGTTAAGATCTACCATCTAAAAATAATTTCAAGTACCTCCACCTCCGAATGAACTCCAAAAAAAAATCAAATTTCTCACAGATCGTGGACCTGCCCAACTCGGAACACCTGCGTTGCGTCTTCCGTCTATCGTTCGCCCCGTCCGACGCTTTTGTGCTTCTTCTAAACGATCCAAAAGCCTTAGAATACTATTATCAACAATGTGTGAACGATGTGGTCCGCGGGCGGTTTGCCATGGAAATGAGATATGAGGCCTGTATCAGGCTGGCAGCACTACATGTACAACAGGTTGCCTATGATTGCAATATTTTGAAGGAGAATAACAAGGTGTCGGTGCATCGAGTCGAGTGAGTTGGAAAAAATAGTTGAAAAAGCAGAAAATTTGATGCAAAACGACGGTTTTTAGGCTTAAAACAGACCAATTTAAGCCTAAATGACCTAAAATTGATTTAATGGCCTAGAAATCCAAAATTAGGCCACCAGTAAGATTCAGCTCAGTGAGAGCTTTCAGAAAAGTATAATCATGCCCATATTCTGTGCAAGTTGGGTCTCGCCGCGATAACTACCGTAGTCTTTTTTTGGGTTACTGTAGTTTTCGTGGTGGGACCCAACTTGCACCGAATATAGGCTTGTTTATACTTTTCTGAAAACTCTCGAGGAGCTGAGTTTGAAAACAATGTTAGATTTTAGTTCTGATTACGCAGAAAAAAATTTTGAGCTAAAATTGTTTTTTTTTCAGACGCGAATACGGACTGGGCACATTCCTCCCAGCGATTGTTCTGGAGAATGTGAAGCGTCGTGATGTACGGAAACATATTAGATTTTATTTGAAACGAGACAGCTCTCGACTAGTGGATTGTCTAGGAAAGCCGAGTATTAGCAATGGATATCCGCCAGAGTTGGAGGCTTGTGAGTTTTTTTTTGGTTCGGAGTGTTTTGGTGTCATTTTTGACCCAATTTCTATAAAATTATAATTTTCAGAATCAGCACGACGAGAGCTTTCAGAAAAGTATAATCATGACCATATTTGAAAAATTTTGGCTTACTGTAGTTTTCGTGGTGGGACCCCAAATTTCGATAATTTTCCAAACCCAGGCATGATTATACTTTTCTGAAAGCTTTTGTCATGCTGATTCCAAAAATTTAACTTTTATGAGATTTCGATAAAAACTGACAAAGTTACAGCACATTAAATTTTTGAAGATTTTCAAAAATATTCGAAAAATTTCGAAATTCTGTAACTTTCTCAATTTTCAGCCAAATTTTTCGATTTTTATCTTGAAATTACGGCAATGTCAAATTCTATCATTTTAAAATATTTCAAGTTCCTCTGTCTGAAAATGACAAAGTTACAGCAAATTGAATTTTTGAAAAAAAAATTGTTTTAATTTGTTCGAAAATTTTCGAAAATCTGTAACTTTTTAATTTCCGACCCGATTTTTATGGTTTCAGGCTTAAAATGATCCACATCACTTCAGCTATCTTCAAAAATCATTTTCACCAATTTCCAGGTACCTCCCAGTTCGCCAACGAGCCCAGTATGATGGTTCGTCTCAAGTACATCCATATCGTCTCGCACCTGCCATCTTTCGGCGGTCGCTCGTTTTGTGTCACTTTCAAAGAGTCTCAAATCGATATGTTGATGCAGGTAGAGCCACGTACCGGGTTACTTGTCAGACATCCCGGGAAATCCGGCCAGCCGTCGATTTCCATCGGATTCGATTTAATTGGAAAATTGGTGGTTTGCAAGGAGACGGAGGTGGCGTCGATGATTAGTATACGGTTGGCGAGTAACCCGCATCAGGGATTAGAGTTTTTGGTGGATAAGGATGATTTGGATGACTTGGTCATGTATATTATTGGGTATCATAAGGTAAGGAAGACACCCTGTTAACTTAAAAATTGATTGAGATCGGCTAAAATCACTATATCTCAAAAGTGGGCGGAGCTACCTGAAAATTGTCAACTACAAAATGTAGCCCTTCAAATTTCCTACATTTTATCAGTTGAAAACTTTTTGATATCTTTTCACCCCGCTGAGATACACCGCTTCAAAGTTTGGGGAGACGCAGACAAGCAGAGTGTCTAACTGTCTGCGTCTCTCAATTTCTAAGCGCTGTATCTCAAAAGTGGGCGCAGCTACAGAAAAAGTTATAACTGATAAAATGTAAAAAATTCAAAGATCTATATTTTTGTAGTTGGCAACTTTTTGATAGCTTTGCTCCTTCTTGAGTTATAGGGATTAGAAACTTGAGCGCTAATAAAACGAGAAAGAGAGCGCAGAGAGCTAGACACTCTGACACTCTGCACTCTCTCATTTTCTGAAATTTCGTTTCAAAAACTTTGGAAACAGTTAAAAACAGACGGTATTCACAAATTAAGGATCCGAGAGGGAGCGCAGACAGTTAGAGTGTCTAGCTGTCTGCGTCTCTCCTCAGAATGTTTGAAGCTCTATATCTCAACAGTGGGCGGAGCCACCTAAAAACTGTCAACTACAAAAATATAGCCCTTGAAATTTCCTACATTTTATTAGTTAACAACTTTTTGATATCTCTTCACCCCACCGAGTTACAGCCCTTCAAACATTTGAGGAGAGACGCAGACAGTTAGAGCGTCTCGCTTCTTTGCACCTTCCTACTCTCTACCTCCCTATCTTTGAAGACGCGTATCTCGGTGGGGTGAGGAGGTATCAAAAAAGTGAAAACTGACGAAATGTAGGAAATTTTAAGGGCTACATTTTTGTAGTTGACAATTTTCAGGTAGCTCCGCCCATTTTTGAGATATAGCGCTCTTAGCCGATTTCAGTCGATCTCAACCGATCTCAACCGATTTTAATTGTTCTTTATTTTCCAGGTAACATACGAAAAAGACCTTGAATGCGAGATCGACGATTCCCCACCAAAAGCTCGCGAACTTCCCGACAAAGCCCCGCCCTACTCGGCGATCCATACCGTAATCAAATCCGACTGGAATTATAGCGAAAGCTCGACTCAAATTGAGAACGCTTTCGATCCCACGGACGGTCCGCCGAGTTATGAAATTGCGAATTCTTTTGTGCAGATTGCGTTTGAAAATGAAAGGGAGAATGAGGAGGAAATGGTGAATTCTGGGATTGGGATTCAGGATGGTCTTGGGCATATGGATCGGAAATTCGAGCCCAAAAAGTTGCTCCGCGCCACCGACTCCCTACTTATCAAAAATTCGCGGGAACTGCACGCCAAAGAAATTCAAAAATCAGAAAACGACGAGTCCTCGGACACTGAAGATTCCTCGTTCTCCTCGCCACTCCGTTCCCCGAATATCGATCGATTATGCGATGGAATTGATCTACTCGTCACAGGTCCTCCTAATAGAAGGGCATCCATTGAAACCTTACTGCAGAATAATCAGAATCCGAATACCAACTTGGAAAGCTTGATTCTACAGTTCCCGGCGATTCCGGATGATGAGGATGTGGAGGATACTGTAGGTGGTGGTGGTGGGGCCATGCAGACTTCGACGACTACGGTAGTGGCGAATGGAAAGACGAGGTGCTACAGGAATGGGTCCAGTGTGACAAAGTGTCCTAAGAATAAGTGAGTTCCTTTAAAAATTCGGAGCATTTTGAGCCAAAAACCACTCAAAAATGTTGAAAATTGAAAAAGTTACAGATATTCGAAATAATTCGAAAATTTCAAAGCTGTAACTTGCTTAGTTTTTATCCAAATATTGTAAAAATTAGATATTCAAAATCAGCGTGGCGAGACCTTTCAAATGAGTATAATCATGCCTAGATTCGGTTGAGATTTGAACTGGGGGAGGGGTACTGTAGTTTTCGTGGTGGGACCCAAAAAATTTCAGAACCTAGGCATGATTATACTTTTCTGGAAGCTCTTAACGCGCTGATTCCAAAAAACATAATTTGATAAAAATTGGGTGAAAAATGACAAAGTTACAGCATATTGAAATTTTGAAAATTTCGAAAAGTTTCGAAAATCCGTAACTTTCTCAATTTTCAACCAAATTTCTTTATTTGTATGTCAAAATGACGGCGAAATTAAGTTCTATCATTTAAAAATGATTTCAACATTCCTACTCCTCTAAATATTTCAAAAATTCTCACAGTTACTGTAGTTTTCCAATTTGACTTTTGAATTCCCGCCGTGCTTCATGAACTCTTGTTTTGAAATTCATCGATTTTCCTGTGTTCCGTTTCCACTCACCACACATACTTTTCGACATCTGTCAATGAATTTCTGAAAGAAAACGTTTTTTGCTCGCTAGGGGGCCGAGGGCCCCTAAGGCTTTACACTTTTTTCGGGCGGACCCACAAAGCGGTGGGTCTAAGTGCTATTACACCACTTTGGAAGGGTTCTTTTCACCAGATTTATAAGAAAAATTAACCAAGAAAGTGTAAAAAGTATGCCACGAACCCCCAAGAACCCTTCTAAAGTTGTATAATACCACTTAGAGCCGCCGCTCTTCGTGTGTCCCCGAAAAAGTGTAAAGGGACCCTCGGACCCAGCAAAAAAACGTTTTCTCTCACAAGGGAAGTCTTTGGAGACGCCACTTTCAAACGACCTATACATTTGGTCATAGGTATTTTCGACCACGAGGAGTCCATTTCTGCAGTCAAAACCTGCTAAATGTCTCTGTGAGCCAAGTTATGAGCTCTCAAACTTTTCATGTGGATAAGCTTTTTCACGTGGAATTCCAAATCGACCGGTAGTATACGCAAGATTTTCTCATTTTTGCATCGTACAAGCACAGGTAAACCGTTGGGAAACACAAATGGAACCGTGCGGCGGTGTATAAACCACCGATTTGAAATTCCATATGAAAAAGCTTATCTACATGAAAAGTTTGAGAGCTCATAACTCAGGTCACAGACACATTTAGCAGGTTTTGACTGCAGAAATGAACTCCTCGTGGTCGAAAATACCTATGACCAAATTTATAGGTCGTTTGAAAGTGGCGTCTCCAAAGACTTCCCTTGTCAGATATTCATTCGACATATGTCAGAAAGTATGAGTGATGTGTGAACACTAAGAAAACCTATGAATTTTTTGAAAGCAAGAGGACGTGAATCACCGGTGGGAAATCTGTGTGAATTTTTGGTTGATTTAGAGGAATCGGAATAGTGGAATCAGTTTTAAATGGTAAAGCTTATTTTTGCCGTCATTTTGACATATAAATCAAAAAATTTGGCTGAAAACTGAGAAAGTACAGATTTTCGAAACTTTTCGAAAATCTGAAAATCTAAATGAATTTCGATGTGCTCTAATTTTGTCATTTTTCACACAAATTTTTGAAAATTGAGATTTTTGAAATCATCGGGACAAGAGCTTTCAGAAAAGTATAATCATGATACATTTGGTGCAAGTTGGCTCTCACCACGAAAATCCGAATTTCGGGTTACTGTGGGACCCGATTTTGTTCAAACCTAGCCATGATTATACTCATTTGAAAGGTCTTGACACGCTGAATCCAAAAATGTAAATTTTATTAGATTTGGGGTAAATCCTGAGGAGGTACGGTAGTTTGAAGTTAAGGTCAATTTTCGAAAATCGGTAACTTTTTCAGTTTTCAACATTTTTGAGTGATTTTTAGCTAGGAAAGTGTGGAATTTTTCAGACAAACTGTAAAAATATTAATTTCCATTTTCCAGCGAGCAACTAATCTCGACTCCAGTGTCCGGTGACTCTCTACTCGGTGATAGCTCTTCGATTGCAGCAATAGATGATGATGTGCCGCTTCTTTAAGATAATTATTTGATTATTTAAATATTTTTTCACCATTTTGTTCCAACACACATTCCTATCCCATTGTGATGATACGAATATTCCATTCTCTCCCATCCAGATGTTTCCCATTAATAATAAATCACCACAGAGCTCTCTGAGCAACACGACCATCTGTCGAGCACTAAAAGGGGGCGTGGCTTCTTTTCCGGAGAGAAGGGCGTGGCCTATTTTTGATATAAAAGGGATAAAGGTAGGTTGTGCAGATGGGCTCGCTGAGCAGCAGTTTATTCTATTTTCATTCGATTTTTAGTTGAATTTTTGCGATTTTTTTTGGTGGCCTAGAATTTCAGCGGGTGGCCTAGAATTCTCACCTAATCAGAATATGGCCATGATTATACTCATTTGAAAGGTCTTGTCCTACTGAATTTAGAAATGTATGTTTTATGGATTTTGGAATGAATCCAGAGGAGTTACGGTAGGTTGAAGTTGAGGTTGATATTCGAAAAGTTTCGAAAATCGGTAACTTTTTTAGTTTTTGACATTTTTGAGTGGTTTTTGGTTTAAAATGTGTATAATTTTTTAGGCTAACTGTAAAAAATAGAATGAGCCAGGTCTCGTAAAGAAAACTACCGTAACCCTGTTTTGAAAGTTTGTAACATTTTTGAATCTAGGCAGGTCCTGACGAGGAGGTTCTGAAAATCTCACTGAAAAATAGCGTAGAAATCGGACGCTACAAAGACACACTTTGTTGGAATATAATCAGTAAGGTCTCGCAACGAAAACTACAGTAACCCAAGTACAGATTTTCAAAAATTTCGAAAATCTCCAAAAATTCAATTTTTATTTTTTATAAATTAGTTCTAACTTTGTCATTTTTCACCCGATTTTTATAAAATTATGTTTTTTGAAATCAGCGCAACGAGAGCTTTCAGAAAAGAATAATCATGCCTAGGTATGAAATTTTTTTGGGTCCCACCACGAAAACTACAGTACCCCTCCCCCAGTTCAAATCTCAACCGAACCTAGGCATGATTATACTCATTTGAAAGGTCTTGTCACGCTGATTCTGAAAAATTAATTTTTATTGTATTTGGATTAAAAACTGGTCAAGTTACAGTCATTTTAATATCAATAATACTTCGAAATGTTTCGAAAATCTGTAACTTTTTGAGTTTTCAACATTTTTGAATGGTTTTTGGCTAAGAATGTAGCAAATTTTTTGAAAGAATCTGTAAAAATATTTTTGGGACATTTCACTAGCACCTCGTCTTCCTATTTGGCCAGTACGCCTGACTAAATTCCCTGATTGTTGAGCTTCTGAAAAATTGCAAAACTCTGCAAATATTGTAATTCAATCCACTTCTCAAATTTCAGCCATCCATTGATTCATATCAATTTACAAATTGTTTATATTCCTGATATTGTTTAGATTGATCTGCATTGTTTATATTCCGACCAATCACCACTCTCTGCGTCTCTCATGTTCCAACACTCTCTCTGTTTTCTCTGCGTCTCCACAATCGTCACACTCTCTCGCTAGCTCCGCCCCCGATGGTCCTCAATATAAAGGGCCGGCTGTTCCGTCGAGAGGCTATCAGTTCTTTCATTCTAATAGATTTTCCGATTTTCCGGATTGCCAGGAATTTGAAAAAGTGAGTTAGTTGTTTGAAAGTTAGGGAAACTGCAGGTTTTCGAAATTTTTGACTTTCACAAAAAAGTTTTTTCTGACATTTAGACTTGAATAGGGATAGGGATACCACCAAAATGAAATTTCCGTCCCTTTCAAACTCGCTTACTGTAGTTATCCTGGTGGTGGGACCCATATCTAAGCATGATTATACTTTTCTGAAAGCCCCCGACGCGCTGATTCTAAAAATAGTAAAATTTGAAAATTTTGGTGAGATCTGACAGAGTTATAGCGATTTGAAATTTTCTAGAAACTTCGAAATGTTTCGAAAATCGCTAACCCTGTTAGTTTTTGACTGTTTTTGTTGGTTTTTAGCTTAAAATGACTGTAATGTTTGATATTTTCACTTTTAAAAAATCTGGCTTCAAAGCACTAACCACCCAAAAGAAATTGATTTCCTTTTTCAGACTGGGTTACTGTAGTTATCCTGATGGGACCCAGCATGATTAGACTTTTCTGGAAGCCATCAACGCGCTTTATCTTGAGATATAAAAATTTTCCGATTTGGAGTATGTTTGACAGAGTTAGAGCGCTTTCAGTTTTCTGAATTTTTCGAATACTTTCGAAAATCTGTTACTTTTTGATTTTTCAACATTTTCAAAAAGTTTGTGGCTCACGAAAAGCGGATTTTCGGGAACTAATTGTTAAAATATATTTGTCAAGTTCGTCATGGTTTCGATTAAGAAAAACAGGTCCTAAAGTTCGCTCATCAAGTTTTCTACTCTTCTAGTAGCTTTGAGCTCATAGAACATATTTTTTGAGTGGGTCGCACTGCCCGAATGTATTTTACCTCAAAACTATCAACCGTCAGGGTCATTTTAAGCCTAGAACCAACAAAATCCGTCAAAAACTGGCAAAGTTACATATTTTCGAAACATTTCGAAATTTCTAGAATATTTCAAATCAGTATAACGCTTTCAGATTTCAACCAAATTTTTCTAATTCTACTATTTTTAGAATCAGCATGTCAAGACGCTTCGAATGAGTGTAATCATGTCTTATCTAGGGTCTTGCCACGAAGGGTTACTGTAGTTATCGTGGTGTGACCCAATTTTCACCAAATGTAGGCATGATTATACTTTTTTCAAGCCTCTTTTTACGCTGATCTCGAAAATTCTAATTTCCGAAAATTTGGGACAAATCTGAAAGTAGTTATAGTACTTTTAGTGGTCAGGAAATCTGCAAAACCAAGGTTTTCAAAATCTGCATTTTCTCTAATTTTGATAAGAAATACTCACTTTTTTGAATTTTTGATAGCCAACCCCTCGTTTTTTTCAATATCGTTTTTTTTAATTCTTGTGTACCATTCCATTTCATAAGACACCCATCATAAATTTCTTCCTTTTGCAGTAATGAAGACTATCACCCTCATCCTCCTCGCCTCCCTGGCCACCATCGCCACCGCCGACTTCATCGAGATCGGTTGGAAGACATGCAAAGCCGACGGCACCGTCTCAATGGTGAAAGCGGATGGCTGTAATCTCCAGATCAAGGATGGCAAGAAGGTCTGCTTCTTCAAGAAAGGAAGCCGTCCGGAAATCCAGATCGCCTTCAAACCGTCCAAGGATTCTGAGAAGTTGAAGACCAGCGTCCGCGCCAAGGTTGGAGGAAGTGCCATGGTCGATTTCCCACAAACCAACACCGATGCTTGTACCTACGGTTAGTTTTGTGATAGTCGAAATGTGGGTTCAAGAAAAACGTGAGAACTTTTGAACTAATTTGATATAAAAATGAGAAAAAACTGACTGAAACTGAGAGAGTTGTAGCGTTTTGAAGATATTGGACTGGGTTACTGTAGTTTTCGTGGTGGGACCCATACCTAAGCATGATTATACTTCTTATGAAAGCCCCCGACGCTCTGATTCTAAAAATTGTAAAATTTGGAAATTTGAGTAAGATCTGACAGAGTTATAGCGACTTGAAATGTTTCGAAAACCTGTAACTTTGTCAATTTTCGACGGATTTTGTTGGTTTTAGGCTTAAAATGATCCTGGTGTTTTATATTTTTGTTGAAAAACACTCTCTAAGAGCGCTAACCACCCAAGAATATGTTGTATCAGCTTAAAACAGCTAGAGGAGTAGAAAACTCGATGTGCGGACTTTTTTTTTTTTTTTTTGTGCGGACTTTTAAAACCTTTTATTTGAGTTCCTAAACATGATAAATTTGATGAATATATTTTCTACAATAAGTTTTCCAAAACCCGCTTTTTGTGAGCCAAAAAAGAAAAAATTAAAGCTTTCGTAGCGCTGATTCCAAAAAAACACAATTTTATAAGAATTGAGTGAAAAATGACAAAGTTACAGCATATTGAATTTTTGAAAATGTTCGAAAGTTTTCGAAATTCTGTAACTTTGTCAGTTTTTCACGGATTTTGTTGGTTTTCGGCTTAAAATGACAGTAATTTTTATATTTTTAATTCCCATTATTTTTTATTTTTTCCAGGTGTCACCTGCCCAGTCATCGCCGCCAAAGACCAACTCTTCCAACAATCCATTGCTATCACTGACAATCACCCTGCCGGAGACGTCATCCAAGTCAATTGGCAATTGACTCGCCCGGACAACGGAAAGGAGGCCTGTATTATTTTCCTCGCCCAAATTGAGGACTAATTTGGAATAATTATTGATAATGGACCCCTTTTTCTTAATTGTCCAATAATTATCCCAATTTGTCCTCCACAATTGTCCCCTGGCATCCCAAAAACCCAAAAAAAATTAGTAGTCCCCTCAAATGAGATTGAGATTCAGAATCCCTTGAACTTGGAAGCTCAGCATCTCTGAGCTTCTAAGAGTCCTTGGATTCTGAATCTCGGGAATTCTGAGAGTCCTTGAAAATCCGGAAACTCAAAAAATCCAACTTTTTTTGAAATTTGTTTCCGGATTTTCCTGGAATCCATAATTCCCCCTTCTCTTATTTATGCTTTACTTTTTTTCCGTAATTTTGATAAATTCCTGTTTTTCTGTATATTTTTTTCTGTAACTTCATTTTTTTTCTTACATTTAAATAAATTAAATTGCAAGCATAGTAAATGCATTTTTTCCTGTTTTTCGTGTTTTTCATGGCTCACTTCATATCAAATGAAAATTTGAGACAAATTTTCAGATTCCCCTTGTCAAGTGCTTTCAGAAAAGTATAATCATGCCCGGATTCGGTGAAAGTTGGGTCTCGCCACGAAAACTACAGTACTCCACTCTAGGGGTACTGTAGTTTTCGTGGTGGGACCCAATTTTGTTCAAACCTAGGCATGATTATACTTTTCTGAAAGCTCATGAAGAGCTGATTCCAAAAAATTTAATTTAAGAAAAATTGAATGAAAAATGACAAAGTTACAGCGATTTGAATTTTTGAAACTTTTCGAAAATCTGTAACTTTTTCAATTCCTATTCCATTTTCATGATTTTTGTCTTAAAATGTTCCAAATCACCTCAGCTACCTTGGGAAAAACATTTTCCACCTGTTTGGGTGTCACCACCCCCACTGCGTGCTTTTAAACAGTCGGGGTACTGTAGTTTTCGTGGTGGGACCCAACTTACACCAAATATAGGCATGATTATACTTTTCTGAAAGCTCTTGACACGCTGAATCTGAAAATGTCAAAATTTTTCATTTTGGACTTAAAATTAGAGAGTTATAGCGGTTTCAGTGAAATCAGGGTTTTCGAAAATTTCCGTAACTTTTTGAATTTTCAGCCAAATTTCTTAATTTATATACCAAAATGACGGCACTGTTTAGCTCTATCATTTAAAATAAATATGTCATCTTTATATCACCAAAAACAAAAAATTTCAATTCCGAATGGGTTTTGCTCGCGTATCCGTCGTCTCGCTAACTGTACCCAAAGTTTCTGGTGGTGTGAACAAGAAGTCGATGTGTTCTGCAAGTGAAAATAGGCTAAAATCGCTCAAATTCTCGCAATTTTCCATATTTTTTTGAATCTGGCGCGCCTTTGACGCGTTTTCCATCACTCACCCTTGATAACCTTCTTATACTCGGTGACAATCATCATAAACGCGATACTATCAATTGGGGGATACAGACTGAAGACGGAGCACAACCATCCGGTCTGTAGACTCATATGGATTCCGAATATTGGCGAGAATAGGGGTCCCAAAAGGATACATCCAGCAGGTATGACAAACATCACCGTCGGTGCCAGTGTCTGGACGACGAGCGCCCGAAAGAATTGGTTTTGAAGGCGTTGATAGGTGGCGGAGTAGTCTTTCAATTTCAATTTCATGTTGAAATGCATTTTCAGTCCGAAATAGATGATGACGAGGTAGTGGACACCGACGATGGCGACACCTTGCACCAGAAAACACATATTCTTCCAGCGAAGCGTTCCGTCCGCGTTCTGATACATTTTTTTAAGCGTCAAAGGCGCGCCAGTCAAAAAGCCAGTAAACAAAAATTGGTAAATTTCGATATTTTTCTATTGATTTCTCCACCATTTTTGACGCGTTTCGAGATTTTGAAAACGCGTCAAAGGTGCGCCAGTCGAAAAAAAATTGGTAAATTTTGATATTTTTCTATTGATTTCTCCACCATTTTTGACGCGTTTCGAGATTTTGAAAACGCGTCAAAGGTGCGCCAGATGCTTGTTTTGTGGTTTCAAGCAAGTCTAAAGTGTTGTTCTAAAGTGTTCAAGTATCTGTATTTTTCAGAAAAAAAGAAAAAAATTAGAAAAATTAGAAAATTGCCCAACTTTAAGAGCTTGTAGGACACCAACACTTAGTGTCTGGCGCGCCGTCGGCGCGTTTTCTCATAAACTCTGAGTTGTAGTTCCCCAAGGACCGCCCGTACCAAAAAATTATCAACTACAAGAATTTAGCCCTGATTTTGATCTACAAAATGAATTTCAAATTTTCAGATTTCCAAAAAAAATTTCTTTTCCGAAAACTGGAAAAATCAGAATATGAAGCTACATGACCATGTCAGAACAGCTTGAAACCACAAAACAAGCAACTGGTGCACCTTTGACGCGTTTTCAAAATCTCAAAATGCGTCATCAGCGCGCCAGATAACAAAAAAGTGATTAAAAAAGTGATTTTGTCTATAACGCGTCATTGGTGCGCCAGACTACAATAATTTCAGAAACTTTAAAAGAGTTTTGGTTGTCTGGCGCGCCTTTGACGCGTTTCAGAGTTTCAAAACGCGTCAGGATGCGTTTCTCGGACATCCGGACATTCGGACACACAGACAGACTTACATATGAAACTATCACAAATCGGGGAACCTCCCCAATAGCCAATTCGTAGTTGGACAGCATTTCTTGTCTGAAAAAGGTATCTACTTTTTGAGTACCCGTTTTATTTTCTTTTTGAAAATTTTATAAAGATCAAAATATTTTTTAACAATTCGGATTGTTCCGAGTATTTCAAGCTATAAATCATAAAAATCGGCTGAAAACTCGAAAAGTTACAGATTTTCGAAAAATTACGAAAAGTTTGATTTCCACATTTTCTACCGTAACTCTGCGAGTTTTTGTTCAAATAATTTGAAAACTATATATTTAGATTCAGCACATTGAGACTTTTCAGAAAAGTAAAATCATGCCGATATTCGGTGCGAGTTGGGTCCCACCACGAAAATCAGCAGTTTAAAGGCGCATACCGTAGTCTTGGAGGGTCGGAACCTCTAATTTAAGTAAAATAGGTCATGATTATATTTTTCTAAACCGCCTTTGCACATAGATTCCGAAAATTTAGGTGTTGAGATATTTGACGGAAATTTGAAAAAGTTATATCTATGTTTGGCATTCTATTGACAGGTTTTGAGATTTTGAAAACACGTCAAAGGTGCGCCAGATGTTTGTTTTGTGCGTTCATCTTGTAGATCAAAACCAGGGCTAAATTATTGTAGATGATAAGGTTTTGGTACTGGCGGTCCCTTGTGAGTTATAATTCAAAATTTTTCTGAAAACGCGCCGAAGGTGCGCCAGTCACAACTTTTTTTACGTTCAAAGCGCGCCAGACAGACGTAACCGGATGTTTTTGCAGTATGATCACTTTTTCTTCAATTTCCTGTCTGTATATATGTATCGTAATAGCAAAAAACATTTTACGTCAGGTATGCGCCTTTAAACTGCTGGTTTTCATATTTTAGAAATCATTCGAAAACCCAAATTTTACTAAAACCGCTATAACTCTCTTATTTTAAGTCCGAAATAAAAAATTTTAATATTTTCTGGTTCAGTATGTCGAGACGCTTCTAAAAAGTATAATCAAGCTCATATTCGACTGATTCGGGTCCCACCACGTAAATCCGAGTTTCGGGTTACTGTAGTTTTCGTGGTGGGACCCGATTTTTACCGCCAATGGTCGTGATTATACTTTTCTGAACCGTCTCAATGTGCTGAATCTGAAAATATGAGTTTTAAATTATTTGAACAAAAACTCGCTGAATAACGGTAGAAAATGTGAAAGTTTCAAATTTCGTAATTTTTCGAAAATCTGTAACTTTTCGAGTTTCCAACCGATTTTTATGATTTATAGCTAGAAATACTCAGAAAATTCCCAATTTTTCATAAAAAACATTTCTTACCTCACAAAATCATCCGAATCCTTGTCAGGTTGGCAGTACAAATAGAACGATGAGCCGTACATCATTCCAGGTATCATCGGGTACCCCAACCACCCAAAAACTCCGTTTCCATCGAATTTTTGGGCGATTTTGAGATGGAAAAGTGCAAGATATCGATAGACAAACTGGACAGCGATAAAAGACAAGATGGACATGTAGATGAACGCGTAAAATGCAATACTAAACTGAAAAAACTGGGGAAATCCATCGGCCAAACTGAAATACACTAGAGCTTTGTCATAATTATGCATAAACGGCTTCGACACCAGCTCCCATCCGGCAAACACAATTCCCATGATAGCAAACGAGATCACTATTTTCTTATATGTTCCAACAATCTTTTTCACATGGAATACGGTAAGGTAGATCAAAAATATGTTGGTAATGAATCCCGCGCCAAATCCAATCTTTGTAGGGATACTTGAGTATTGGAAGTAGGTTTTCATAGCTGAAAAAAGTTATGGGGCTGAAAATTTTTTTGTATCTCACACGATACATATATACATACAGAAAACAGGAAATTAAAGAAAATGTGATCAACATCCGGTACGTCTAGAAAAAATAGTTTGGCTGGCGCGCCTTTGGCGCGTTTTAATGGAAATTTTGAATTGTAACTCCTTAGGGACCGCCCGTACCACATAATTGTCAACTACAAACATTTAGCCCTGGTTTTGATCTACAAGATGAATATAAAATTTTCGAAACTAGAATTTGTTAAAACGGCGTTGCAAGTTTTTAGAGCTGGGCAATTTTCTAAATTTTTCAGTTTTTTTTTCGAAAACTAGACGAATTGATTTGGATTATTTTTTCCTGAAAATTCAAAAAATTCTGCACATTTTGGGTCAAAAATCACCAAAAACTGTTGAAAATTCACAAAGTTACGGAATTTCGAAAATGTTCGAGAATCTTCGAAAATTCATGAGCCACATTTTTGATCATAACTTGCCTGATTTTGTCTCAAACTTTTTGGAACCAACATTTTCAATTTCAGCGTGTCAGGACGCTTCAAACGAGTATAATCATGCCATATCTAGCCACCACGAAACGCCTACTGTATGCGCGGAAGGGTTACTGTAGTTTTCGTGGTGGGACCCAACTTACACCGAATATGGGCATGGTTATACTTTTCTGAAGCGTCTTGGTTCGCTGAATTCAAAAATGCAAGTTTTTTGCAGTTTGGGGGAAATCTGATAAAGTTACTGTAGTTTGAAAATTTTTTCAATTTTCGAAAAATTTCGAAAATCTGTAACTTTGTTCATTCTTGAGGTAGAGAGCTGGTTTCTGGCCCAAAAAAACGAAAATTTAATAATTTTTATGTAAAAAATATTTTGGGCCTAAGTATTTTACCATTTTCAGCCGAAATTCATGATATTGATTATTTACCGCTGAAAATTTTTTAAAGCTGAAAATTTTTTTCGATTTTTTTGTTTCAATTTCTGAATTAATTAATTAATTAACACAATAAACTTTATTTTTTGCTCTTTTTCAACAAATCGATGATGATCGGCGGGTGAGAAAATAGGGTCACTCTCATTCTGGAGATGGGTGGGGGTAATTAATGGTAATTAGTGGTAATTAATGGTAATTAACTGAGAAAAATTTCAGCTAACAAATTAAAATTTTTGCAAAAAATAAATGAAGACGATGACAGAAATGGAATTAATAGCAGGTTTCCTCGACCTTTTGCTCGCAGAGTGGATCGTTGCTGATGGAACAGACGCATTCGGTGAGACGGACGCAGAACGAAGCTGAAAATTATGAGAATTGGTTTGGAGATTTAGAATCAGGAGAACGAGAGCTTTCAGAAAAGTATAATCATGCCGTAGGTTTGGTTGAAGGAAGGATTACTGTAGTTTTCGTGGTGGGACCCAAACTTTCAAAATTTTCAAATTTTCCATACCTAGGCATGATTATACTTTTCTGAAAGCCCTCGTTTCGCTGATTTCAAAAAATTTAATTTTATTAAAATTGAGTGAAAAATGACAAAGTTACAGCACATTGAAGTTTTGAAGAATTTCGGAAATTTTCGAAAATCTGTAATTTTTTACTTTCCTACTCAATTTTCATGTATTTTGTCTTAAAATGTTTCAAATCACTTAAGCTACCTTTAAAAATATTTTTCACTTTTTTGGGTCTTACCTCGGAAATTACGCGCTTTTAAGGATACGGGTACTGTAGTTTTCGTGGTGAGGCCCAAAATTTGAAAATTTTCAAAACCTAGACATGATTATACTTTTCTGAAAGCTCTTGACATGCTGATTCCAAAAAAAATTATTTTTATAGAAATTGAGTGAAAAATGACAAAGTTACAGCAAATTGAAATTTTTCGAAAATATGTAACTTTTTGAGTTTTCAAGGACAAAACTTGATTTTAGGCTCAAAAAAATGCAGAGTACTTTATCAATTCTTTCCCACGGTCTAATTATTCTACTTCCTTTTCAAAATAAAATAATAATTGCTTTCGTATCCACAAATATGTAAACGAAATTAAATTCAAATTGAATTTTTTCCCGAAAATATTTTTTCGAACTTTGCTTTAGAGAATAATTTGGACTCCAGACTTAAGAAAAAATTGGATTACTATGAGTACATGACGTAGTTTTCTATTTTTTTTGGAAACTATTTGATCCAATTTCAAAATAATTTTGTTTTATATTATATTTAGTTTTATCTACGTCAGATCAAACTACGTATACTTATTTTATTAGGATTTTATAAAATTCAGAACGTTATGGAAAGGTGAAGCCGATTTTGCTGGTGCCCGTTCGCAGCGGTATATCTCGGTTCTCAAAGAAAATATCAAAAAACTGTTAACTGACAAAATATAGTTTAATATTCATAGAATTTTTCTTCAGTTGAAACAATTTTGATATCTTTAAAGACAGCCGAGATAGGATGCTCCAATTTTTGTTGCCGGGTAGGCCTCCTCTATTACTGGTTTTACGGTAGATTAAAGTTCATGACGAGGCGAGTTGAACTTTTTCTAAAAATTGAACTCCTAGTACTTTCGACCCTGCTGACTCCAAAAATGCAAGAAAAATCAGCGAAATGCTCACGGGAACCAAGTTATGACCCGTCAAACTTTTCAATTTGTTCACGTGGTTAAGCTTTTCACGTTTTCATCGACACTTGTGCTGTAGAATTGCAAGCTTGACGGCTCATAACTCGGTCCAGATGAGCATTTTGCTGATTTTTCTTGCATTTCTGGAATCAGCAGGGTCGAAAGTACCAGGGGTCGAATTTTTAGAAAAAGTTCAACTCGCCTCGTCATGAACTTCCCTTGTAAGTTAGAAGAAAAAACGAAAGAAAATTTTTAAATGCTTGTGTAGTCCTCTGCAAACTAAATATACGCTACCCTTCGAAAAAAATTTGAAAAATCTGCTTTCACTGAAGAAGTTAGCTTAATCATAAACATATTAAGATGAACTAGATCAATCGGATGTTTTGAATAAAAAGGGAACGAAACAACATTATAAATGTTTATCAGTGTGAGCTACCAACTTTTTTCTAATATGTAAAAATAAATATATTTTTTCATAAAGTATGTGATATTTGAAACTTAGAAAACTAAAGGAATCAAACATTGACCTACCAAACGGATTGAATGGATCACGAAGAATGCATTGGCTGCACGCGGATCTCACGCAGAACAAGTTGCCAGGTTTACAGAACGCCTGGATCGATTCGCTGGTGCACGCCGTGTTGACGCCTGAAATATAATGGTAGAGAGCTTTTTTTTCAGAAAAAATTAGAACAAAGGATTGAAAAATCAAAAAGATAAAGAAGTTCGATGTATTGAAGCGTATTGACACACTGAATTCGAAAATGTCAATTTCCAAAAGTTTGAGACAAATCAAAAAAAGTTATGATCAAAAATGTGATTTAGGAAATATCGAAATTCTGTGAATTTTCGAATTTTCAACATTTCTGGGTGATTTAAGGCTTGAAATGCGGGCCTTAGGCTTAGGCTTAAGGCCTTAGGCTTAGGCTTAATAAGGCCTTAGGCTTAGGCTTAAGGCCTTAGGCTTAGGCTCAGAGCCTTCCTTAGTCTTCGGCTTAGGCTTAAACCATTGACTCACCAATAACCGGTCCTGGACGTGGAATAGCATCGGCGCCCGACGACAAGACACCGACAATGACAAGAAGCGATAAAGCACTGACCAATGACATTTTGGAGCTCATTGTTGTATACCTGGAATTTGTTATGTACCAAAAAAAAACACAAAAATTGATCAAAATCAAAAAGAACAGAATGAAATTGAGAAAGAATCTGAAAATCTGAGAAAGGGGGGGGCGTGTCCTGAATTCTAGAAGAGGAAGAAGTGGGCGGAGCCTCCTGGCTGCCGAAACTGGAATTAGAAATTTATGAACATGCGCTATTTGGAAAGGAGGAATGAAGAGAACAAAAGAAGACTTTTTCCACTTTTTCTTGATTTTGAAAAAAATCTATACGACAGCTCAGTAAATCATCTGAGAAGTTTCGTAAATTTGTTTTTGTTCTTGTAAATCTACACGGATTACTGTAGATCTGTGATCAACATCTTATTGACCTGATAATTACGTTAATTAGGGCGCTAATTAGCTGTATAGAGATATCGAAAACAAAATTTCCTTCTGGTCCTCATCGCAAAATCAGAATCTTTGGAATCCGGCAAAGAATCCGATCAGAATACACATTCTGATTCTCCGTGACTTTTCTCAAAAGTCGAATCATGTGGAATGTTCCAGAATCTCTCATTTTTTGCATTCAAGAATGGCAATAATGACTTCTCTTACGTCAATAGGGTGTCATAAGTCCTAAGAAAGCAGAATACAAAAAATGAGAGATTCTAAAACATTTCAGATGATTCGAATTTTGAGAAAAGTCACGGAGAATCTCGGAATTTGTATTTTGATATCGGATTCTGATTCGGATTCTACGCCGCCGGATTCTAAAGATTCTGGTTATGCGATAAGGGCCAGGTGGAAACTTTGATCTTTATATCTCTATAAAGTGTTCATGATGGTAATTAGTGCCCTAATTAATGTAATTTTCCAGCCAACAGGTCTACAGTAATCTGTGTAGATTTACGAGAACAAAAATCAATTTGCGAAACTTCTTTGGGGATTTACAGAGCTTTCGTATAGATTTATTCGAAATCAATTTAAAAAAGTGGACATCTGGATTGACAGAGGGACAGACAGACGGTGAGGAAAGCTTTATGTAGGCTTACGAAGGTCTCGGGTAGATTTACGATAGACTCGTGTGGATTTACGTGCTCCAGAACAAAGATCCCATATCTCCCCACAAGTCTCCCCATTTACATGACTCAAAAGGTTCCCCGTAAGCTCCGCCCATTTCCGTGTTCAATTAAGTACTCAAAAAAAGAGAACAAAAGAAGAGAAGTGACAGGACAATAGGCAGAAAAATACGTCGTACAAATGACGAATATCCGAAAAAGTTGTTGGGGGAAAATGGAAAAATTCGATTTTTTCCGAAAATTTGATAAAAATGGAATTCATCCCCCTAGAGTCCTCTCCTTTAAAGGTAGGTGCGGGATCGGAGGGATTCGATAGAATATGTTTTTCAAATGTGTCCCGGTTCTTATTTTCCTCAGAAAGTTATCAATTTCTGAACTTTTTGAGTCTAAAACGACTCCTATACCTCAAAAATTGTCAAGGTTCAGATTTTCGAAACTTTTCGAAAATCCAAATCATTTATTTAGAGTCCACAATGAATAATTCACACATTATTAGATTCAGCGTGTCGAGACCTTTCAAATGAATATAAATATGCCTAGGTTTGGATCAGATTGGGTCCCACCACGTACACTACAGTAAGCCTTCCTACTTTAAAGGCGCATACAGTAGTTGGGGCCCTAGATAGGGCATGAATATACTCATTCGAAGCGTCTTGACATGCTGATTCTGAAATTAATAAATTAAGATAGATTGGGGAAGAGTTGACAGAGTTATAGCAATTTGAAATTTTCTAGGAATTTCGGAAAGTTTTGAAAATTTGTGAATTTGCCAGTTTTTGACGGATTTTGTTGGTTTTCAATTTTTCAAATTTTTCGAAATTTATCGAAATTCGTAACTTTTCGATTTTCCAACATTTTTTGGAGGGTTTTGTCCTCGAAACCTCAAAAAAAGCGGATTTTCAAGAAATATACAAACTTTCAAAACCCAAAAGATCAAAACTCACATTTTTTAACAAAATTGAAGTATATGTATACATCATTCATATAAAACATGACTCTATCCATAAAGAAGAAAACGAGAAGAGGAATTTGAATAGAATTTATAATAGGTAACAAGTAGGAGGAGGGAGGGGGAAGGACATGTGGGATGAATTGAATATATGAAACTTTTTTTATTTTTGAACATTCATTTTTATGTCATCAAGATGATCTCATTAAGGGATGGAAGCTGCGGATAAAAATGACACATGATGTAAAAAAACAACAATTCGCAACTGCGACATTCCGCAACTGCGACACTTCGCAACTACGACATTTCGCAACCACGACGTTCCGCAACCATAGAACTAGCAATAGTTTAACCTAGTTTAGTCAGAAAATGGGTCAGACAACTTTTTCGTCTATTTAATTGTTTTCAAATATGTTCCCAGACTTTTTGGTACACTCAACATTTTCCACTGACCCAAATGTGCAAATGCGGTGTAGTTGCGAAACGTCATGGTTGCGAAATGTCGTAGTTGCGAAACATCGCAGTTGCGAAATGGCTAGTGGCGAAATGTCGCAGTTGCGAAACCTACGTGAGTTGCGAAATGTCGCAGTTGCGGAATGTCGCGGTTGAGAAATGTCGCGGAGCCAAAAAAATTACACGTGTCACACTGAAATAGACAAAATTTGATCGTAGCCAGCAATCCTTATTTATACGATTTCCCAAAAATGACGAAGAACTGACACCTAACTTCACCTCCTCCTTTTCCCCATTGCTTTTATTTATTTTCTCAACAAATGTTTCTGATTGAATAGAAGTAAAGTGTCTCGTACGTGTCCACGTAATTAGAATCTTTCATCAGAAGGTAATACCCTCAATCGCACGTATTGTACTGGCAGAAAGAGAATTCTGGAAAGAATAGCGGATTGTGACGTCTGGGAAAAAGTTTTCTGAGAACTTTTGGGATCAGACTGCAAACTACGGAAGTAGGGAGAAAAACAACTTTATGAGAAAGTAGACATTGAGATCGGTTCAGATCGGCTGAGATCGCTATGACCTCAGAAAAAAGCTATATCTCAAAAGTGGGCGGAGCTACCAGAAAACGGTCGACTGCAAAAATGTAGCCCTTGAAATTTTACACATTTTATCTGTTTTTACTTTTTTGATATCTCTTTACCCCACCGAGATACGCCCCTTCAAAGATAAGGAGGTAGAGAGTAGGAGGGTGCAGAGAAGCGAGACGCTCTGACTATCTGCGTCTCTCCTCAAATGTTTGAAGGGCTGTAACTCGGTGGGGTGAAGAGATATCAAAAAGTTGTCAACTGACAAAATGTGTAAAATTTCAAGGACTTTATTTTCATAGTTGACAGATTTCCGGTAACTCCGCCCACTTTTGAGATATATCGCTTCAAAGATGTGAAAGTGTAGAGAGCGGGGTGCATAGAAGCTAGAGTGTCTAGTTTCTCTGCGTCTTTTACTCCTTTTTCCTAAAATGTTTATGCCTAAAACTTTTCAAAAAGTTTGAGCCAAGGACTAATTGGTTTCCGGATGGCGGGGGAAAATAAGAAAAGAAAAAAAAAGAGAAAATGGAAATATATAAGTGACAAGTTTATTGCCTTTCTCTCTTTTTGAGCTTTTGAACTAAGGAAAATGAAAAAATAAAAGTTTTGGTGGTAAAATAAAAAAATGATGTCATATGTAGACGCAGAGGGACCAGAGCGGATCACTTTTTTCATACATATTTTAAAATAAACATTTAAGATTATGAATCTAGAAATTGGTGAGTTGCAGAATGTCAAAACCTTTTTTCAATTTTTTTTCGAAAACCCTTCAAACTAGCGTAACTTGGTCTTATTCAAATTAATCAAAATTTTTAGATTCAGCGTGGTAAGACCTTTCAAATGACTATAATCATGCCCTGCTTGGGTCCCACCCCAAAAACTACAGTACCCCTTTTTCAATGTTTTGCGTTTTGGAGTTTTCCACCTCCAAATTTGCGTCAACTTTCTGAATTTTATTTTTCACACATATCTGAAAATTAGACGGTCATTTTAAGCCTAAAACCAACTAAATCCGTCAAAAACTAGCAAAGTTACGGATTTTCGAAACATTTCGAAATTTCTATAAAATTTCAAATCACTGTTACTCTGTCAGAATTTACCCTATTTTTCAGAATTTATTCGTTTTAGAATCAGGACTTCAAGACGCTTCAAATGAGTATAATCATGGCCTAGAGTCCGACCACGAAAATCCTACTGTATGCACGGAAGGGATACTGTTGTTTTCGTGGCGGGACCCATTCTGATACAAATCTGGTTATATTTATGCCCATTTGAAAGGTCTCAACACGCTGAATCTGAAAATAATAAAATTATTTATTTTGGACTCTAAATATGAGAGTTAAAGCGGTTTTAGTGAAATTCGGATTTTCGAAAAGTTTCGAAAATCTGTAACTTTGCGAGTTTTCGACGTATGGGAGTGGTATTAGACTCAAAATGCTCAGAAATTCATAAATTTTAATGAAAAATAGAAACGAAACCGTTTTTCAAGAAGAATTCGAAAAAAGATGAAAGACCAACAAAATATGAAATTTCTGACCTACTTTAAATTTCTGATTTTTCCTCCATCAGGTTACCTGAGAGAGAAATTCAAAATTTATGAAGTGGGGGCCGAGATTTTTTGGTTTTCTGACTTCTCACGGTGTCTCAGACATCTCACAGAGTCCAAGTGATGTGAATTTCTGAATGAAAGTGGTGTCCATGACCAATTCTCGGTGATGTGTGAAAAGGGGGCCAGAGAAAACAATGGGGGGGCACCTGAAATGACACGAAAAAATTGGGGAAGAGAACAATGGGAAATGATGATTGGGAGAGGGATAGGGACCCGAGTCATGTGATTCTTTTCAGGAGGGGAACAGATTTTTGAAAAGGAAAAACATTTTTGAAGAAAAGGAAAAAGATGACGTTGCTAAGAGGCGGCTAGCCAACACCCCAGCTTTATGTGAAACTGCGATATGTGAAACTGCGAGAAATTGCGATCGGTTGAGATCGGCTGAGATCGCTAGAAAAAGCGCTATATCTCAAAAGTGGGCGGAGCTACCTGGAAATTGTTAATTACAAAAATGTAGCCCTTGAAATTTCCTACATTTTATCAGTTTTCACTTTTTTGATATCTCTTCACCCCACCGAGATACGCGCCTTCAAAGATAAGGAGGTAGAGAGTAGGAGGGTGCAGAGAAGCGAGACGCTCTAACTGTCTGCGTCTCGCCAAACTTTGACGCGATGTATCTCGGTGTGGTGAAAAGATAATAAAATGGTGTAAACTAGTAAAATGTGTAAAATTTTAAGGGCTATATTTTTGTAGTTAACAGTTTTTAGGTAGCTCCGCCCACTTTTGAGATACAGTGAGTTTTTTTCTGAAGTAACAGGGTCTATAGCGATCTCAGCCGATCTCAAGCGATCTTGATCAATTTTCTGCATTTTTTTCACTCCTCTTACGTCAGTAGGGTGTCATAAGCCATAAGACACCAGAATACAAAAAATGAGAGATTCTGGAACATTCCAGATGATTCGAATTTTGAGAAAAGTCACGGAGAATCAGAATTTGTACTCTGATATCGGATTCTGATTCTGATTCTTCGCCGGATTCAAAAGATTTTGGTTAAGCGATACCAGGGGGCTTCCGACCACCCACACTGTTATTATATACAAAAATTTCACCTGTTAAATTTATTTTTTTATTTTTCATTTTTTGGAACTGACATCAAAAATGACACGCGTCACTAATATTTTTGAGTCATAACAAGCGAAAACAAATAATTTCAGACAATGCTTTTAATTTCAGCTGGAATTTCAGAACGCCCAATGGAAAATTATGACTATGATGATTCAAACACACAGACACACTTAATCAATTATTCTGTTATTTTGCAGGAATCCCCAATTTTTGCACTTAAAAAGTACTTAGAATCGGAAAACAATAAAATATTCGAATTCAGCTCAAAAAGGGCTTTCAGAAAAGTGTAAACATGCCCCGATTCGGTAGAAGTTGGGTCCCACCACGAAAACCGAATCTCGGGTTACGGTAGTTTTCGCGGTGGGACCCAATTTTGTTCTAACCTAGGCATGATTATACTCATTCGAAGCGTCTTAACATGCTGAATCTAAAAATATATGAATTTTTCATTTCGAATTCAAAATAAAAGAGTTATAGCGGTTTTAGTGAAATTTTTGATTTTCGAAATGTTTCGAAATCCTCTAACTTTTCGAGTTTTCAAGAAAGAAAACTGATTTTAAGCTCAAAAAGTGCAGGGATTCATTTCAATTCTGTAAAAAATAAGTCCCGGTGGGCCCTACCACGAAAACTACAGTACTCCTATTTTAAAGGCGGATCGGCATGCAAGAAATCAAAATTTTACCTAAATACGTCATGATTATACTCAATTGAAGGCCTGCACAAGCTGATCATGGAAGTTTTGTTTGTTCTAAAAATAAACTTCAATAAAAAACAAAAATTCCAGATTTTCAGAAAACATTCTAAAAAAATTGTTTGGAACTTTATTTTTTATTTTATTTTCTTAGGTTCAATTATTTAACCGTCCAATCTTTATCAATTATTTTTGATGAAATTCAATAATAACATCAGAAAACGCAAAAAAAGAACAAAAAACAAGAAAAGGGAGAGACGCATACAAGCAGAGTGTCTAACTGTCTGCGTCTCTCTCCTTTAATCTTTGAACTACTGTAACTCGGCGGGGTGAAGAGATATCAAAAAGTTGAAAACTAACAAAATATGTAGAATTTCGAGAGCTTTATTTTTATAGTTACTAAAATTTTGGTAGCTCCGCCCACTTTTGAGCTACACCCCTTCAAAGATGTGAACGTATAATTCTTCCTCTCGGCCGGCCGCCTCCCTGTCGTCAACTTCCTCACTCTCCTCACCGCCCTGCGGCCCTCCGTTCCGGCGTGCCGTCGATAGCTCAGTTGGTAGAGCGGAGGACTGTAGCGTCAGTGGGTATCCTTAGGTCGCTGGTTCGAATCCGGCTCGACGGATTTCTTTTTTTCTTTTTTTGATTTTATTGTTTTTGTGATTTAAAACTATTTCTGGGTGGTTCCTATCTGTTTTTGGGAGTAAATGTGATATATGACAGCTGGCTTTTGCAAACATTTGGCTGAAACAGGCTAATAACAGGACAAAAAAACCAAGACAAAAAAAATTAAAAACACGAAATATTTATTTTATCGTCATTTTCAAGTCAATCTAATTCCAGAAAATTCCAGACCCATTCCAGTTATCAATGCGGACACATCTAATTGCAGCTCCACACCATTCGCCTCGGCGATCACTTTCACTTGATTTTTGTCAGCAGTCACGTCGGTGACGGTAGAGAATTCCTGGAAATTTTGTCGTAAAAATTTTTAAAATTTACCGATAAATTTACCGATAAAATATCACAAGCCGGTAGCGGAGAGATTTTCCCGCAGATGGTGGCTTCATGGGATCCAGTAATCATGTCGGAAGAGAAATTCGAGAGCTGAAAAATGAAAATTTTCAAAAGTGGGCGGAGCTACCAAAATTTTGTTAACTACAAAAATGTAGCTCTTGAAATTCTACACATTTTGTTAGTTGACCACTTTTTGATATCTCTGCCCCCCGCTGAGATACACTGCTTGGGGAGACGCAGACAAGCAGAGCGTCTGACTGTCTGCGCCTCTTCTCCTCAGAATGTTTCAAGGGGTATAACTCAAAAGTGGGCGGAGCTACCAGAATTTTGTTAACTACAAAAATGTAGCCCTTGAAATTTTCTACATTTTGTTAGTTGACAACTTTTTGATATCTCTTCACCCTGTCGAGATACACCTAGGGAGACGCAGATGAGCAGAGTGTCTGACTGTCTGCGTCTCATCCCACAAATCTTCAAGCGTTTCTAACTCGACGGGGTGAAGAGATATCAAAAAGTTGTCAACTGATAAAATGTGTAAAATTTCAAGACCTTTATTTTCATAGTTACTAAAATTTTGGTAGCTCCTCCCACTTTTAAGATACATCGCTTCAAAGATGGAACACTCACCGTACTCAATCCTAAATCGGTGTAACTTGGCAACTCGGACTGCGCCGTAGACGCCGAGAAATCATTTTCATTTTCCGAGTTGTCCGAATTATCGATCGGTTTCAAGTAGATCAAATTATTGGTCATCATTGGACGCGGGATTTTCGATGGTGACGTGGAAACGACAAGGGCCTCCGAAGGTTTTTCAGATGGCGACACGGATTGGTACCCTTTTTGGAGAATCGGGATTTTTGATGGAGATGGTTTGCTGGGAAGACTGGGAATCTGAAAAAAAATTGGTTAAGATCGGTTGAGATCTGTTGAGATCGACTGAAATTGTATTCATCTCAGAAAAAGCGCTATATCTCAAAAGTGGGCGGAGCCACCTAAAAATTATCAACTACAAAAATGTAGCCCTTGAAATTTCCTACATTTTATCAGTTTTCACTTTTTTGATATCTCTTCACCCTGCCGAGTTACGCCCCTTTGAAGATAAGGAGGTAGAGAGTAGGAGGGTGCAGAGAAGCGAGACGCTCTAACTGTCTGCGTCTCTCCACAAATGTTTGAAGGGCTGTAACTCGGTGGGGTGAAGAGATATCAAAACACTTTCAATTGATGAAATGTTGAAAATTTTAAAAGCTACATTTTCGTTGCAGAAATTTTTTTGGTAGCTCCGCCCATTTTTAAGATATAACGTTTTTTTCTGAAGTAACAGGGTTTATAGCGATCTCAACCGATTTCAACCAGTTTCAGTTAATTCTAGCCGATCTCAAGCACTGTCCTCTAATCCTAACCTAGTTTTTCCTATTTTCCAAATCGGAAGCGCCCTTACCTCAGAAAATCCACTATATCTCAAAAGTGGGCGGAGCTACCTGGAAATTGTTAACTACAAAAATATAGCCCTTTAAATTTCCTACATTTTATCAATTAACAACTTTTTGATATCTCTTCACCCCACCGAGATACGCGCCTTCAAAGATAAGGAGGTAGAGAGTAGGAGGGTACAGAGAAGCGAGACACTCTAACTGTCTGCGTCTCTCCTTAAATGTTTGAAAGGCTGTAACTCGGTGGGGTGAAGAGATATCAGAAAAGTGAAAACTGATGAAATGTAGGAAATTTTGGCTCTTTATGATTTAACGGGGGTTTTAAGAATTAACGGGGGTTTTAAAAATAGACGGGGGTTTTCAGAATAAACGCGGGTTTTGAGAATAGACGGGGGTTTTCGACAAGTTCTATTAACTTGTACTAAGAAAACCCCAAAATGGTCAGAAATGACTACAGTCCCTCCAGTATACATTTTTTTCATAGGCTTTTCCAATTTTTTTTTTTTTTTTGTTTTTTTCTTTATTTTCTCATTTACTTATTCATTTTGTGCGTCGCATTGTTTTTTGATCAGAGAAGTGTAATAATTGTCCTCCTTCTTCTTTTGCTCTACTATTGAAATCGACGAAACGGCGATGTTTCGGGCGAAATATAATCGGGGTCTTGTGGTAGATCATCCAACTGTTTGGGCGATGGCTGGGCCGCATACAGAAGAATATCCCAGATTCCTGGCATGTTGTGAATACTAAAGAAAGGGCTTCTTTTAGTAACCCAAACCATGCATGGTAGACAGTATAGTGTCGTCACGCGAGAATCAGTTACAGCACTTTGCGAGAATTCCAGCTGAATCCAGCATATTTTCGTCTCGTTTTGTCTCGTTTTGTTCAGCATAGTTCAGCAAAAGTTCAGTTCAGCATAGTTCAGTTACAGCATATTCTCTCTCCCCATTCGGGTCGAGAGAATTCGTTATCTTTGGTCCTTGGTTAAAGAAAGTTGATTAGTAACATTGTTTTATAATACAGACTTGATTTGGGTTTTGAGTTTCGGAAATTGGTTTTTGTGTTTCGGAAATTGGTAACAATAAATGGTACAGTATAATCTATGACCCATATTTAATGTACATGAGAAGACAATAGCAAGGTGGGGTTAGTAAAACAAAAACGGTATAAATTAGAGAAACGGGAACGGTACTTAAACTATAATTTTGGATCTTCATCATTCTGCTTGACGGACTAGCACCGGTGGTCCTTCAATTTCCTCTGTTTCCGCTCCTCCTGTCACTCCCTGTGCATCCGGTGTATCCACGAAGTACCTTTCGAGGCCGGCATCGGATCGCCATCTCCCACGCGCCTTTATCTCCTCCTTTGAAAATCCTTGTCGTTGCGAGTCGTTGGCGGCTCCTCGTCTTAGTGAGTGGTGAGTTCCGTCGATTCCGAGCTCCATCAACTTCTTTTTTACGATGGAACTTATTGCGCTCGCCGAGAGCCCACATCCGTTATTCAAATTTGAAAACAAATACTCACTTTTGTTCGATCGTAAAGATTACCAAACTTTCCATCGCTTGAGACGACAGTCCAAATCCGAACCGTCTGGACAAGGAATGAACGTGCTCCGACCGAGTGCCTGTTGATCGTTCTTTGCTTTTCTCACTCGGATTTCCAGGATTCCGTTAGCTTGAGTCCTTGTGGTGAGTTATCTCATATTGCTCCAAAACGTAAGATATATAACGACGAACATTTCTCAGTCTGGACAAAGTTTCAATTCATGATCTACAGTAAGATGAGTCGCCCTTATTGTAATTGGCAACCTATGGGTGGTTTGATACATAACCGCTTCTACGATTCACTGCTATAACTCCAAATCTAGCTCTGATTGTTGAAAGGAAAGAACTTTTTCAGTCAGATCCGAGTTTCTTGTTTCAAATCTTTTGAATCAAAATGTATTCTGGCTTGAACAAAGAGACTTTGCTGAACATACGTCAGCAACTCCCTTTCGAATGACAAATTACACTTCTCTGATCAAAAAACAATGCGACGCACAAAATAAATAAGTAAATGAGAAAATAAAGAAAAAACTAAAAAAAAACAAAAAAAAATTGGAAAAGCCTATGAAAAAATGTATACTGGAGGGACCGTAGTCATTTCTGACCATTTTGGGGTTTTCTTAGTCTAAGTGAATAGAACTTGTCGAAAACCCCCGTCTATTCTCAAAACCCGCGTTTATTCTGAAAACCCCCGTCTATTTTTAAAACCCCCGTCTATTTTTAAAACCCCCGTCTATTCTCAAAACCCCCGTCTATTTTTAAAACCCCCGTCTATTTTTAAAACCCCCGTTAATTCTTAAAACCCCCGTTAAATCATAAAGAGCCGAAATTTTAAGGGCTATATTTTAGTAGTTGACAATTTTTGAGTAACTCCGCCCACTTTTGAGATATAGCGGATTTTGAGAGGTAATAGCGATCTCAACCGATCTCAACCGATCTCAATCAACTTTTTTGCATTTTCCACCCCAAAATACCTCACAATCCGTCTCATCGCTCAAAACCGAACTCGGCTCCTCGTCCGCCGTCTCCAAACCAGCCGTCTGATTCTCAGCGGCCACACGTGCCGCACGTCTTCTAGCCTTCGCGCGGCGACCCATTTCTTCTGAAAATGAAATTTGTCTGTCTGTGTGTCGATCCAGATGTCCGGATGTCCTCACCAGCTATCGCTTGCTCCGTGTGCTCGCGGAGCTCCTCGCTAAACGAAAGTGCAGTCTGGCAGTCGGCGTCGAGCAATCTGAAACCGAGAGAGAACAGGAAATTGGACTAATTTCCGGTAATTAATCTACTCGAGCTCAGATTCCGTGTACTGGTGGAGTGTCTGCAAGAAAAATGTGTCTAAGAATCAAAAATTGAAAAGGGGGATTTAAGGGTTCAGGGAAATATTGGAGGATCTACTGTAAATAAAGTACTGGCAATAAAAAACATGGGTTTTTAGTGGAAAATTATCAACTTTGTGAATGTGACATGGCTTCCCTGATAGTCTCAAAATATCAATTTTTATGTAATGTATAGATCACAAGTAGAGCTTCTTTTTTGTAATTGACAACTTTTTGGTAGCTCCGCCCATTTTTGATACATGAGCCTTTAAAAATGAACGCGCTCTTTCTCACTGCCGGTTTCAGCGGCTCATATCGCAACAATGGGCGGAGCTAACAAGAAAGTGTCAATTACAAAAATAAAGCTCTTGTTATGATCTGTACACTCCATATTTAATCTATATTGTAATCAGGAAAACCGTTTCACACTCACAGACTTTTGGCCTATGCTGCACTTTGCAAACCGGCCGTTCTGAAACTCTCTTTCCGTGGTTTAATATTATGAGCGAAAGAATAAACGGGCCGGGCAAGAATGGGTTATTTAACTATCATGGTGCTTTTTGGCGCTTTTCTTCAGCCCAAATGAAGCACGTTTTCAAAAATCTGATTTCGAATTATCTGGAAGTCATTAAATCTTTTGTCTCAGTGGTTTGTGTTGAAAATAGGTCACTTCCGGGTAAAAAATGCTCACAAAAACAGAATTTCGAAGCCAAAAACGTGATTACAATCTCTGTTAATTAAAAAATGTCACATTTTTCCCTGAACATCGTCTATGTGTAGGTCTATCCCAAGACACCCCCGTATGGTAGAAAGTGTCAAAAATGCGAAAATGGCCAAATATGTGACCAGTAATACAATGAAAAAGTTACAGCGCACTCCGCTTAATCCTGTTTGTCATTGCAACTTGGTCACTGTAGTTTGTGTTAATGTGCAGCGGGGGGCACGGTTAGAATGGTTTTTCTGGCACGGCCGTTTTCATTTGAAAATGTCCAACTTTGAGGATGTGTTACGGTATCACTAATTGTTCCATCAAAAAGATTTTTAATAAATTATACAGATCAAAGGTAGATCTTCATTTTTGTAGTTGACAACTTTTTTGTGCGGACACTCCCTAGCAAGTTACATATCGACAATGTAAGTTCTCCCTCAAATCGTCTCAGTGCAAAATAGTGAGATTTTCGAGCTGTCCCCTTAAAATGTCCATAACTCTCTAGAGAGTGTCCGTACAAAAAAGTTGCCAACTACAAAAATGGAGCTCTACCTTTGATCTGTATGTGTCTTTTAAAATTTTCTTTGAGGGACAATCAGTGATACCGTAGCACCCTCTCAAAGTTGGGCATTTTCAACTGAAAAAAAAACGAAAGTTAATAGCTGTTTGTATTGTATTGTATTTGTATTTATTTTTTTAGTTTGTCCGGTACTGTATATGTTTGTCCGGTACTGTATATGTAGGTCTATCCCAAGAGTTATTGCGGGACGGATGGCTAGTCGTTAAGACGCCGCTGTTCGGTAAAAAGTGCCGAAAATGGAAAAATGGCTAGAAATGTGACCAGAATTACAGTGACCAAATTACACCGCCTTTCGCTCAATCTAGAATGATTGTTTGCCTATTTCCCGTCTTTTGGCAATATTTTCTGTAGCACATTAACAATATTACCCCGAAATAGGTCACTGACATAGTTCTCGCTGAGATCTACATTTTGGTATATTTTTCATCTCATAATTTTGAGTTTGAAGCAAGTTACGCGGCGGCCGATTAGCGTGTAATCATTGTTAGAACTATTTTGAAATGTCACAATTTTGATGATGTGTACTGTATCGGACCAGACCCGAAACGAATTTTTGGAAAATTTTTGAAGATCCAAATTTTTTCAATTGTTTAGTATTTTCAGCTAAATTTCAGCCTAAAATCACAATTTTAATAATTTCATTACTGTAACCGACAGAACCCCAAAACCCCAAAAACGTGTCAAAAACTGTGAGACCACCACCCTCCTGTCTCCCCTATAAAAAGATAGGAATCTGACCCGAAAACCGCTAAAAACACACGAAAAGATTCAAATCTTTTCCTCGTTTTTCCGCCTTCTTACCGTCGCTTCATTCGACATCACTTTCGATTTTTGTTCCTCTCCTCGGGGAGACTTTTCGAGATTTGAATCGAATTAATTGGGAAATGAATAAGAATATGAGAGAGAGAGAAAAATATCGATTTTTTGTGCGTGTCGTGGAATTTTCTAGGGAATGGGGAAATTGGGAGAAAGGTCACGTGGTTTTGAAAAAAAAGGATCGATATGTGGGATTACTGTTTTTTTTCACATGTCAAAGTATTTTCAACAAAAATATCAAACATCAAGATCATTTTAAGATTAAAACCAACAAAATCCGTCGAAAATTGGCAGAGTTACAGAATTTCGAAACTTTTCGAAATTTCTAGAAAATTTCAAATTGCTATAACTCCTTCAGATTTTACCCAATCGTTCTAATTTTATGATTTTCAGAATCAGCATGTTAAGACGCTTCGAATGAATATAATCATGCCATATCTAAGGTCCCACCACGATAACTACAGTAACCCCTTCTCCAATTTAAAGGCGCATACCGGGAAATCGCATTTATTTCAAACTCTGGCATGATTATACTTTTCTGACAGCCCCTGACGCGCTGAATCTTAAAATATAGAAATTTTCCAATTTGGAGTATATTTGAAAGAATTTTAGCGCTTTCAATATTTTTCGAATTTTTCGAAAATTTTCGAAAATCTGTAACTTTTCAAATTTTTGACATTTTCAACTGGTTTTTGGCTCAAAAAACGCGGATTTTTAAGAATAAATTGTAAAATACAAATTCATCAAGTTTGTCATGTTTCAGGACTAACTAGGGAGTGTTCCAGACGTATTTTGGCCTTTTGAATTGGCTCATATTCTATTAAGTACTTCTCAACACGCTGATTTCGAATATGAAATCCAATTTCGCAGAACGCTTCACTGAACCGAGATATATCCATTTTAAGTCATTTTTAGAGCAGAAGTTGCATTTTTCAAGAGACTCGAAATCAATTTTAGACCCAATTTTTCCAATTTTTTCAATGTAATACGTGTGAATGTAGGTTGAAAAAGCACATTAGCAACGTTTTCTGATAAAAAAGTTTGCAGACAAAAAAGTTGTATCCCTTTCATTTTTGACATTTGGACAGTTGTGATAAAACTTTTTTTGAAAATTGTATAAACCAGTAAACACTCTTAACGAGCTTTTTCAACCTACATTCACACGTATTACAAAGAAAAAATTGGAAAAATTGGGTCTAAAATTGATTTTGAGTCTCTTGAAAAATGCAACTTTTGCTCTAAAAGTGACTTAAAATGGATATATCTCGGTTCAGTGAAGCGCTCAGCAAAATTGGATTACATATTTGAAATCAGCGTGTTGAGAAGTACTTAATAGAATATGAGCCAATTCAAAAGGCCAAAATACGTCTGGAACACTCCCTAGTAAGATAAATGGTTTTAAAGTTCGCACATCGAGTTTTCTACAACTCAAGTAGTTCTGAGCTCATAAAACATCTCTTTTGGGTAATTAACGCTGTTAGAATATACTTTTTTTATTTACCAAAAATTTGGGTTATTTTAAGCCAAAAACCAACAAAATCCGTCAAAAACTGACAAAGTTACAGATTTTCGAAAAATTTCGAAAAAATGCGAAAATTTGAAAGCGCTCTGACTCCGTCAAATATACTCCAAATCGAAAAATTCTCATATTTTTAGATTCAGCAAGTTAAGGGCTTTCAGGAAAGTATAATCACTCCCCTATTCTGAGTAAATCGGGTCCCACCACGAAAATCCGAATTTTGGGGGTTTGGGTTACTGTAGATTTCGTGGTGGGACCCAACTTTCACCGAATCAGGGAATGATTATACTTTTCTGAACCGTCTTTTTATGCTGATTACAAAAATTTAAAATTCAAAAAGATTGGAACAAATCTGAAAGAGTTACAGAACGTTTTCTGGTCTGAAACTCCCAAAAATCCAAATTTTCAGAATATAAGCATGATTGTACTTTTTTGAAAGCTCTAAACTCGGCGAGTCTAAAAATATTATTATTTTTTGTTTAAAATAAAAAAACGGTTCCCAATTCCAGACACCCATTAAGACTTCATCAACAACGAATATCCAATAGTCGTGTGTGGAGGTATTCGCTGGTTGTGAAGTCCTAAAAGGCGGACGAGGTAGATCAAAACTCACGTGTGCATTTTGTAGATCAAATATGGCTCTTCTAAAATCAATAAATTATTCGCGGAGACCACTTAGTGAGCCCCAAGGTCCATATTATGGGGCGGACGGCTCCGATGACAGGTTTATGAGGGGGGGCATAAAAGGGGGGAGGTAAGAGGACACCACTTTAGATGGGGGGGGGGCCGGACGGATGGATATGAAGAATATGATTTGTGAATTGGGTTGACAGGGGGGGATTGGAAAAACAAATTTAGTGGTTTAGACAGGTAAACTATGTAATGGCAGGGACTTTTTCAGAGAAATGTTTGAAACCTACAGTACCCAATTTTTAGAGAAAAAACAGAAAATTCCTGAAATTTTTAGCTAAAAAATTGCTGAAAATACTAGAAATTTGAGAAGTTATGGAATTTCGAAAATTTTCGAAAAAATCGAAAAATTGAAAGCGCTCTAACTCTGTCAAATTTACTCCAAATCAAAAAATTCTTATATTTTTAGATTCAGCGAGTTGAGAGCTTTCAAAAAAAGTATAATCATGCCCCTATTCTGAATAAATTGGGTCCCACCACGAAAACTACAGCATGCCTAGCTAGGGGTACTGTAGTTTTAATGGATAGGGCATGATTATACTTTTCTGAAAGCTCTCAACGCGCTGATTCTAAAAATATAAAAAATTTTCCAATTTGGTGTATATTTGACAGAGTTAGAGCGCTTTTAATTTTTCCAATTTTTACGGAAATTTTCGAAAATCTGTAACTTTTTGATTTTTCAACATTTTCAGGAGGTTTTTGGCTCAAAAAAAGTGGGTTCTCAAGAACTACTTTTAAAATATAAATTAGTCATGTTTGTCATGCTTCAAGACTAATATAAATAGCTTAAAGTCCGCAAATCGAGTTTTCTACAACTTAAACAGTTTTCAGCTCATTAAACTTTTTTTTTTGGTAGTAAGCACCGTCAGACTACATGCCAGAGTATTTCTCAATGAGTATTTAAAACATTAGGGTCATTTTAAGCATTAAACCAAAAAAATCCGTCAAAAACTAGAAAATTTACAGATATTCAAAAATTTACGAAATTTCTTGAAAATTTCAAATCGCTATAACTCTGTCAGATCTCACCCAATCTGTCTAAATCTAATAATTTTAGAATCAGCATGTCAAGATGCTTCGAATGAGTATACTCATACCCTATCCAGGGTCTCACTTACTGTATGCGTCTTAAAATTCGGAAGGGTTACTGTAGTTTTCGTGGTGGGACCCAACTATAGCCGAATGTGGGCATGATTATACTTTTCTGAAGCGTCTCGGTGCGCTGATTTCAAAAATACAAGTTTTTTGGAGTTTGGAGCTGATCTGATAAAGTTACGGTAGTTTGAAAAAAAGAAATGTTTCGAAAAGTTTCGAAAATCTGTAACTTTGTGAATTTCTGTGCTAGAAAACTGGTTTATGGCTCAAAATGTGCATAATAAGATGGATTTTTTGTGAAAAATAAAATAAATAATATTCCTTCTATGCTAAAAGGCGCATTGTAATGACAAAAATTCAAAAATTTGAGATTTTCGAAAATTTTCAAAATTCGAAAACTTTTTGATTTCTCAACCAATTTCCAAGTTTTTGTGCTTAAAATGACCGCCAGAACCTGAATTTTGTGGGAAAAGTGTTTTCAGATTGATATTTTCTGAAAACCTTTAACCTATGATGGAATGTCTAAAAATTTCTTTTAAAAAATGTCTAAAATTTGGTTGTTTTTTTCAAGTCATGGTCCCTCCCCAACTCATCCAGATGTCCATTTTATCAGGAAGTCCATAAAATTCTTATTATTCAAAAATGCATGAAAGAGGGGAAGCTCTTCCGAAATTCATACTTGATGGGGGCCCCCAAGAAACATACCATCAAAAAAAGATGAGAGAATATAGGGGGACCACCACAGCCCACAGCACATCAGAATCAGAATGCATTAGATTCTGAAGGGACCCTCAGAGACCCGTCGGTAAACCAATCCTCTATTCCAGATGGCCACCCTTCTTACTCTGCGTCTCTCTCATTTCCCCATGCTCTCTATTTCGGAGACTACTGTAGAGAAGGGGAGGAGCTTCGAGGAGTAACCTGATACTGTTTGTTTAGTTTTGGGGGAAGAAGGCGCATGAGGACCTTTTTGGGGAGAGGGGGGGGGCCAGATGGTTTGGGAATATTGAATTGGATTGGGGGAAGGGGAAATGGGGATGGAGATAAATTTTGGGAACTCTTGGATGACGAACCTTGAAAAAATTGACAGTGAAATGGAAAATTTTTATTGTAGTGAAAAATTTCAAAAATTCAAATCCGGAAGTTTGGAAATCTGGTTTTTCGAAACCATTTTCGGGTTTCGTAGTAGATCACAGTCATAGAACTCGTCGAGATCTACATTTTCGTATATTTTTCAGATCACAATATTGCGTTTTTGTGATAAAAACATAAATTTCCGGGTTTTAGTTGTAAAAATCCTATTTTGTGGATATCCGCACACGTCTGTATTATAAGCTTTGTTGTTAATATCAAACATTTGTTAGAAATCTCTCAGATAATATGTGAAAAACCTGGCGGAAATGTCGTTTTTCAGTCTGCTCGGAAGTCTGTGTGTCCGGATGTTCAATGTTGTCAAATACAAAAAGGAACACTGGTTTGACCATTTTATAGGCATGTTTTCCCGTCCCGCGGTACACAATCGACTAGCTATCCGGCCCGTATTAGGTCACAGGCATAGAACTCGTCGAGATGCACAATTTGGTATATTTTTTCAATCACACAACTCAGTTTGAAGCGAGTTTGCATTGATGCAAATAATTGAGCACATGTTGAAGAGCGTGAAAAGGCAGATGCTGAAAGTTGGTTATTTTCAGTTGGAAACACCACGAGTTTGACCAGTTCGAGGCAGGACTGAAATGAAGTTGAAAAATAATTGATATCTTGTAGTTATGTCCGTGCTTTTAATTTCAACTTTTTCGAACAAGAACTCTCCGAATTTCAAACAAATGTTCCTTAGCCGGGCTGAACACGTTCGATATTTTTCGAATTTGATTGATTTCAAACTTTTTCAAAAATTAAAAATCGCTTAGAATATGTTCATTCAATACCGACTGGGATTTTATATGTGACATATTTTAAACATACACTTTGGATCACTTTAGCGATGTTCAATCTTGCAAAAATTCACATTTTTTCTAACAATTTAATTCACCCGAAGTGTTTGTTCAGCCTCTGTGTGTATCACAAATGCAAAGCAAAAAAAAACAATTAAGTTTGAGGCTTTACACTTTCATTAACACTACTTGTTCTCGTATAGAACCTTAAAAGAGGACAGAAGTCATATTTGTTTTATTTCAGATTCTGATACTTCAGAAAATTCTGAACAACTTTCATCATTTGAGCATGTGCTAAAAATCGCTCTAAACACCCTAAACTCACGTTTTCCCGGCTCAAAAGGAGCTTTCGTGGAAGAGTTTTCCCACGCGAATTTTCGCCCCCGTGTAGTCCTCTCGGACATGATTATTTATTTTTATTTCTCGATTTTTCGTTTTCTCACTTTTTTCAACAAAATTTCGTGTTTTTTTCAACTTAAAAAAGAAGAAAAAACCCAACATTTTTTGAAAAAAGCAAGAAAACGAAAAATCGAGAAATAAAAATAAATAATCATGTCCGAGAGGACTACACGGGGGCGAAAATTCGCGTGGGAAAACTCTTCCATTTAGGCTCCTTTTGCTTCGGAAAACGTGAATTTAGGGTGTTTAGAGCGATTTTTAGCATATGCTCCAATGATGAAAGTTGTTCAGAATTTTCTGAAGTATCAGAATCTGAAATAAAACAAATATGACTTCTGTCCTCCTTTAAGGAGAAGTTCTCAAGTTATCTTAAAGAAGAACTGGCGAATGTCAAATAGAGATCACAGAGGAGATTATCCTGCAAAATAAATCTAGCTTTTCTTCCAGATGCGAGCTTATACAAAAGTGAAGATTATCCGGATTCGGTTTTTTTTTGGGGGTAGTTATGGCCTGCCAATTTTTCTGATTTTTTCAAACTTAAGCAAACATGTAGTGCTAATGAGAGGTACATTAGTAAAAACAGTGCGTCCAATAATGTTAAGACACCCCCCTAAAACGGATGGAATGTGATCTGGAAAAAACTGTGAATGCAGTTTGATTGAGAATCTTTGAAAACCCTCACAAACAATTTTGTAGAAAAAAAACCAATTTCTGAGCACGTGATCTCAAAAAAACACTTTTTTGGCCGTCCAACAATGATAAGACACCCTCGACTTTTTGATTATTTACGCTTATGACTGAGTATGAAAGATCTCTAAAACATTATTTATTATCTGTTCAATAACTGGTCTCTCCTCCACTGTTCTGAATAACTTCAATCGTCCTACAGTACTACCCATAAAGAATGCGATGCTAGCTGTTTTCATTTGGAAAGGATTGATTTTGTAAATGTGAGAGGGGAGCCGTGCCCTGACTGCATCACAGTATTGATTGTTAGTGGTCAATACAGATCACAAATAGAGCTTAATTTTTGTGGTTGACAATTTTTTTGTACGGGCACATCCTAAGAAGTTACAGCCAGTCAAAATGAACACCTGAAAAATATTTATTTTAGCATTGAAAAGGGGCAACAATTGAGAGAAATTTCTTGGTCTCTCCTCCACTGTTCTGAATAACTTCAATCGTCCTACAGTACTGGCCAGAAAGAATACGACATTTGCAGTGAGACGGGCGCCCTGACTGCATCACACTATTGATGGTTTATGGAGTGTATAAATCACAAGTAGAACTTAATTTTTGTAATTGATAACTTTTTGTACGGACACGTAGAAGTTATTGATAGTCAAAGAAATTTCTCTCAACTGTTGCCCCTTTTCAGTGCTAAAAGAAATATTTTTCAGGTGTTCATTTTGACTGGCTGTAACTTCTTAGGATGTGCCCGTACAAAAAATTGTCAACTGCAGCAAAAAATAAGCTCTATTTGTGATCTGTATTGACCACTAACAATCAATATTGTTATGCAGTCAGGGCACGGCTCCCGTCTCACATTTACAAAGTCAATCATTTCCAAATGAAAACAGCTAGCATCGCATTCTTTATGGGTAGTACTGTAGGATGGTTGAAGTTAATCAGAACAATGAGAACGAGACCAGTTATTGAATTGTGCATCGTTTTTTTCGCACTATTTTGCACTGAAATGAGACGACTCGATACGTAACTCTCTAGGGAGTGCCCGTACAAAAAATTGTCAACTACAAAGATTTCATTCCCCGTTTTTTTTCATTCATGGGAGGTCGGACGAACATTTGTTAGGAAGACGTAAGGAATCAATCGGGCAATCAACATGGTAGTGGTAGACGAGAGTCGGGATACGTGGATCAAAGACTTTTGCGAAGAAATCGTGGAAGGTTTGAAAAAGGTGTTTCGGGATAGCGAGGAGCATCGTAAAGAAGTTCTGAGACATGAAAGGTGGAGAGTGGCAAAGAAAAGAGAGCAAATCAAACAGAATGTAAGTGAGCAGAAGCAGGAATGGGCTGAAAAGCAAGTTCACGCCAAACTTCGAAGAAAGCGGAAACTGAGAAAACTCAAGAAACGCCGGAAAGATCAGAGGAAGAAGTTGATGAAAATCAGACGCCGAACATGGATAGCTTTCCGAGTCTTCGTTATGATCTTTCGTAGTGAAATCGTGACTTTGGACATACTGGGGATCGAATCTAAGACCTACAATCATGCTAATTAATCTCCAATCTCCCTCGAAAAAACGTTCGTTCCAAGAAATAAGAAAAAGAAAAAGTTAAAATTGTGCTACGGATACAGGAAAACGGAACACGGCTAAATCGAACTCAAACATTTCTTTTTCTCTATCACGTACCTTTGAGGGCGTAAACAAAATAAAATAAAAATAAAGATGAAAGTGTACCTTTGTTTTGTATAGTTTTAGTTTGTTTTGTGGGATTCTAGGTTTTCACATTTTCAGATTTTCCACTGTTACAAATTTTCAAATATTTTTATAAATTAATTATACTAATGCCATTGAAATCACTTAAAATTTTCCAATCAACTTTTCTGTCACACATATCTGTCTCTCCGGATGTCTCTACCCTTTTCAAATTTCAAAGAACACATGCCAATCATCTTGTTCCGAAAAGAAGAAAAAATGTAAAAGGAGCAACAAAATGGGCGTGGCCTCCGCTCCAAGAGACACCCCACAAAACCAGGAGACGCAGAGAGTGAGAGTGTCACGCCCTTCTTGGGACATGGGGCATGGAAAGAGCCCTAAACAGAGCACACCACTCGTCACCACCCGCCGACTCCGGGACTCTGAGAGAGCAGTCTTCTTCTTTTTAGCAACAACTTAGAGACTACTTGAAATATGGTGAGTGAGGAGCATCGCTATTTTTTGTCTCTTTTTTTGTTGGTATCGAAATTTTAGTGGTTGAAATTGTCATATTTGGGTTCAGGACGTTGAGAGCTTTCAGAAAAGTATAATCATGACTATATTTGGTAAAAAACGATTTTTGGACACCTAGGTGTTAAACCTCTTTCGGGTGGTTAGCTATGTCAGAACCGTACCAAAGTAGTTTTCATTAAAACTATGAAACCGGCAGGTCATTTTAAGTCTAAAACCAACAAAATCCGTCAAAAACTGACACAGTTACAGAATTTCGAATATTTTCGAAATTTCTAGAAATTTCTAGAAATTTTCAAATTGCTGTAACTCTGTCGGATCTCAGCCGATCTTTCAAAATTTGTTAATTTAAAAATCAACGTGTCAAGGCGCTTCAAACGAGTATAATGATGCCCTATCTAGGGTCTCATCTACTGCGTGCGCCTTTAAATTTGGAAGGGTTACTGTAGTTTTCGTGGTGGGACCCAGTTGTGAGGGAATCTAGGCATGATTATACTTTTCTGAACCGTCTTGTCACGCTGATTTCAAAAATATAAGTTTTATGCAGTTTGGAACAAATCTGATGAGGTTACAGTAGTTTGAAGATTTTCGAAATTTTTGAAAAATTTCGAAAAGTTTCGAAAATCTGTAACTTTGTCAGTTTTCAGATTTTTCAATGATTTTTGGCTAAAAATGTGCACAATTATCTTGACTAACTGTTAAAAACAAAATACATAAGATTCCTTCCATTCTTAAAAATGCATTGTTAGGAAAACATCAAAACGGAAATTCGAAATTTTGAAATTTTCGAAAATTTTCGAAACTCAATAACTAATTAAATGTTCATCCAATTTTTGAGTTTTTACGCTCAAAATGACCGCCAGAATCTGAAATTTTCAGTTCAATACAAATTTCTAGAACTCTTTTACCCATTTCCATAGATTTTGTCACCTTTTCATGGCTCGGTAACCATTTCCTCCGAAATTTCCCCCCGGAATCAAATCTCGCCTCAACACCTTTTGACCCCCTTTCCATCTTTCGACTCATTGAGCACACCTGGCCTCCAGGTACCCACCGGGACCACCGGACATCCGGTTGTCCCTACATACGCGCGGACGGACACGAAACATGTTGCCAATTCAACTGAAAACTGAGGGGGGGACTCAGAGGAGCCCAAAATGGATCCAATTTGGGGGAGAGAAAAGTATCCCCTCTTTTTGAGAATTTTGAAGCGAAATTGAAAAAAGAAAAAAGAAAAACGTTAGGGAGAAGAGGAATAGTGGGAGAAGATGACGGGTGTTGCGAAATACCCCCCCTTCCCCCTAAAACTACAGTAATCCTGTCTATCCGTTCTGAAACTGATATTTTTAAATTCTACTCGTCGAGAGCTTTCAGAAAAGTATAATCCTGCTTGTGTTATGAAAATTTTGATTTTTTGATTTTTGGGAGTTTCAGACCACAAAATGCACTGTAAGGTATGTATACTATAGAACTACCTTATGTGTTATATATTTTTTCGAATAGTTGAACTAATTTTGTACATTTTAAGCCATTCACCAGTTTTCTAGCTCGAAAACTCACAAAGTTACAGATTTTCGAAACTTTTCGAAATGTTTCGAAAATAAAATTTTGTTACAAACTGCCGTATTTTTGTCAGATTTGCTTCAAACCGCATAAAAACTGTATTTTTAAATTCAGCTCGCCGAGACGATTCAGAAAAGTATAATCGTGCCCATATTCGGTAAAAGTTGGGTCCCACCACGAAAATCCGAATTTCGGGTTACGGTAGTTATCGTGGTGGGACCCAATTTTGTTCAAACCTAGGCATGATTATACTCATTCGACGCGTCTTGACATGCTGATTCTGAAAATAATTAATTTAGAAAAATTGGGTAAGATCTGAAGGAGTTATAGCGATTTGAAATTTTCAAGAAATTTCGAAGATATTCGAAAATCTGTAACTTTTTGATTTTTCAACATTTTCAAGCGGCTTTTGGCTCAAAAAAAGCGGATTTTTGAGATCTAGTTGTAAAAAATAAATTTGTGTCATTTTTCGGACCACCAATAATGTATTTCCAGAGAGAAGTAATCTCGATCCACATCGGACAAGCCGGAGTCCAGATCGGTAACGCGTGTTGGGAGTTGTACTGTCTGGAGCATGGAATCCAACCCGATGGTCAAATGCCGTCCGACAAGTCGTTGGGCGGTTCCGACGACTCATTCTCCACGTTTTTCTCGGAAACTGGAAGTGGACGACACGTGCCGAGAGCCATCATGGTCGACTTGGAGCCGACGGTTATTGGTGGGTAACGTTTTCGGATTGCGTTGTAAAGGGAAAAAAGTGACGTTTTTGAATTCAGCAGATTGAGACGGTTCAGAAAAGTATAATCATGCCTAGATTCTGAAAATTTTAAAAATCGTGAAATTTTTGGTCCCACCACGAAAACAACCGTAACTCTATCAGATTTCATCCGATTTGTTTGAAAATAGCATTTGTGAATTCAACATCTTGCAGCCTTTCTTATGAGTATAATCATGCCTAGGTTTCAACAAATTTGGGTCCCGCCACGAAAACTACCGTAACCCGAAATTCGAATTTTCGTGGTGGGACCCGATTTACACAGAATCGGGGCATGTTTATACTTTTCTGAAAGCTCTCAACTCGCTGAATTCACTTGTTAAGTTTTCATCTAATTCGGTTCAGAGTAGACAAAGTTACAGTATGTTTTGTGATAAGGGGAGAAAGGGGTACTGTAGTTTTCGTGGTGGGACCCAACTGTAACTGAATAAGTGCATGATTATACTTTTCTGAAAGCTCTCAACAAATTGATTCTAGCTATGTTAGAATTTGCTTTTGCTATGTTAGAATTTGCTTTTAGTTTGCACTAAATCTTAACAAAAAATGGCAGATATCAAAATTTTGAGATTTTTGAAAATTTCGAAAAGTTTCGAAATTCTATAACTAATGAAATTTTCATCCAATTTTCAAGGTTTTGTGCTTAAAATGACCGCCAGAGTCCTAATTTTGTGGAAAAATTATTTTGAGCTAGTTATCCGCTCATCCGATTTCGCAATACCCTCAAACACCCGTTCCCCTTAAAAGAGAGCGCCAATTCCAATTCCATTTCCATAGTCGGCATCTCAATTTTCAAAAGATGCTCCATTTCTCTCTTTTTGCACACCAGAATAATGCTCTCGACTCATTTCAATTCTCTGGTCATTGTGTGTCTGTGTGATGCAATTAGATGCCCCCCCCCTCCGTTACACATCTGCCGACATACAAATATACATGAGAGGGGGAATACCCCGGGAAAAACTATTAGTGTGAAATAGAATACAAAATAGAAATGCACTTTCAGAAGTAAACAGAAAAAATTGGAAAAAAAATTTTTGCAAATTTTTTTTGGCTGAAAATGGTATCGGTAGCTGCAAATCTGAAAATCCTTGCACAACGAGCTTCAAACTTTTTACTTGTTAACTACAGGTTATTCCCAACATTTCAAGCCCTAAATCATCTCTATACCGCAAAAGTGGGCGGAGCTACCGATTTTCGAAACTTTTCGAAAATTTATTTTACAGTGATAGGGCTGTAACTGAGACAGTTCTTGCAGAAACTGCATTATTTTAAAATTTTTGAATTCAGCGTGTCACGAGCTTTCAAAAAAGTATAATCATGCCCCGATTTGGTGAAAGTGGGGTCCCACCACGAAAATCCGAATTTTGGGTTACTGTAGTTTTCGTGGTGGGACCCAATTTTTTGAAAATATGGGCATGACTATACTTTTCTGAAAGCTGGGAACGAGCTAAATTCAAAAATAACACTTTTATCAATTTTACCGCAAAACGGACCGGGTTACGGTAGTTTGAAAATTTCAAGATTTTCGAAACTTTTCGAAAATCTGTAACTTTGTCGGCTTTCGAGATTTCAAATTGGTTTTAGGCTGAAAATGTCAGAAACTTTTTGGTTTTGCTAGAAAAATAGATTCCTATAGGCCCACATAGTGCAGCACTTATCCTGAGCTCAATAACTCACTTTGAGCTCCAAAAAAAATTCCAAAAAAATTTTTTTTGAAATTTTTTTTTGTTTGGTTTTTTTCTCCTCAAAGTTTGTTTTCTTATTCCAAAATACTGAACATCTTGTAACTCTACTCTTCTCAACAACCAAAAAATGAATGCATCCCATGAGGGGGGTCTTAGGGAACCTCATTCTCCTCATCCTTCATTTTCACCACTCCCTTCGAAAAAAAAATTCCAAAACATCTTCTTTTCACATCTTCTTTTTCTTCCTCTACTATTCATATAAAAAGTGGAGAAAACGAGGAAAAAGAGGATGAAACGCATCGGATATTCATCGAAAACCGAAACCCAAAAGAGGGAGGGAGACGAAACACATAAAATTCATTGGGAGGGGGGGAGGAAGATGAGAAGGGAGAAAGAGTGGGGCTGTGTGGATGGGAAAATGGGGACCAACATGGAAAAAAAAGCAAAAAAAATTGATTAAGATCGGTTGAGATCGGTTAGGATTGGTGAAGATCGGCTGAAATCGCTATATCTCAAAAGTGGGCGGAGTTACCTGAAAATTATCAACTACAAAAATGTAGCCCTTAAAATTTCCTACATTTTATCAGTTTTCGCTTTTTTGATATCTCTTCACCCCACGGAGATACGCCCCTTTAAAGATAAGGAGGTAGAGAGTAGGAGGGTGCAGAGAAGCGAGACGCTCTAACTGTCTGCGTCTCTCCTCAAATGTTTGAAGGGCTGTAACTCGGTGGGGTGAAGAGATATCAAAAAAGTGATAACTGATGAAATGTAGGAAATTTCAAGAGCTATTTTTTCGTAGTTGATAATTTTCAGGTAGCTCCGCCCACTTTTGAGATACGGGCGGTCACATCCGTTAATTTTTGTTTCAGGTCGATTTTTTTCGATTTTAGTGTTCTTTTTCTTCAATTTTCACACTGTTATCATTATGTTAAAGAAAAACATAGACTAAAAAATCACAAAAAACTCATAAATCAATAAAACCGCCCTAAACAAACATATAACGGGTAGGGTGAGGATTAGCCGCCCGTATCTCAAAAGTGGGCGGAGTTAACCAAAATTTTCAACTGCCAAAATGTAGCCCTTAAAATTTCCCATATTTTGTCAGTTGACAACTTTTTGATATCTCTTCACTCCGTTGAGTTACAGCCCTTCAAACATTTGAGGAGAGACGCAGACAGTTAGAGCGTCTCGCTTCTCTGCACCCTCCTACTCTCTACCTCCTTATCTTTAAAGGGGCGTAACTCGGTGGGGTAAAGAGATATCAAAAAGTTGTCAACAGGTAAAATGTGGGAAATTTTAAGGGCTACATTTTTGTAGTTGAAGGTTGCCAAGTAGCTCCGCCCACTTTTGAGATATAGCACTTTTTCTGAGGTGATAGCGATCTCAGCCGATCTCAAACATTCTAAAACAATCTCAACCAATTTCCAGATGAGATCCGCACCGGTACCTACCGTTCTCTTTTCCATCCGGAACAACTCATCACCGGAAAAGAAGATGCTGCCAATAACTACGCCCGTGGTCACTACACCATCGGAAAAGAAATCATCGACTTGACACTTGACCGTATCCGTCGTCTCGCCGATAACTGTACCGGACTCCAAGGGTTCCTGGTGTTCCACTCGTTTGGCGGTGGCACTGGATCCGGATTCACTTCTCTTCTTATGGAGAGACTATCCGTGGACTACGGGAAGAAGGCGAAACTCGAATTCTCCATTTATCCGGCGCCTCAAGTCTCCACTGCCGTCGTCGAGCCGTACAACTCGATTCTCACGACTCATACCACTTTGGAGCACTCTGATTGCTCGTTTATGGTGGATAATGAGGTAATTTTTGTTTTTTGTAGATAGCTGGGGAAATTCTCGTTATTTTAAACTAAAAATCAACAGAAAATACTGAAAAATAAAAAAGTTATGGAATTTCGAAATTTTTCGAAAATAGAAAAATTGGGAAAATCGTTTTTGTCATAACTTCTTCAAATTTTCTCTGATCATGTTGAAATTTGAATTTTTGAATCCAGCGTGTCAAGACGCTTCAGAAAAGTGTAATCATGCCCCTATTCTGTGTAAGTTGGGTCCCGCCACGAAAATCCGAATTTTGGGTTACTGTAGTTTTCGTGGTGGGACCCAACGTGGAGGGAATATAGGCTTGTTTATACTTTTCTGAAAGCTGAGAACACACTGAGTTTGAAAACACCGGTTTCAAGAATTTTCAAAAGAATTTTTTAAAGTTGTGACGGTTTTTGAGAAAATTTTCGAATTTTTTGAAAATTTTGAGGTTACTGTAGTTTGTGTAACAGAATTTTGTCATTTTAGTACCAGATTATTTTTCACAAAAAATTCAAAATTGTTTTGAACCATAAATCACTAAAATCCATCGAAAACTGAGTTATCGATTTTCGAAAATTTTCGAAAATGTCGAAAATTTTCAGAATACTATAACTCTCTCAAATGTACTCTAAATTGGAAAACTTTTAGATTTTCAGATTCAGCGCGTTGAGGGCTTTCAGAAAAGTATAATTATGCCACTATTCTGAAAAATTGGGTTTCACCACGAAAATCCGAGATTTGGGTTACTGTAGTTTTCGTGGTGGGACCCAACTTGCACTGAATGTGGGCGTGATTATACTCATTCGACGCGTCTTGACACGCTGATTTTAAATATAGTAAACTTAGAAAAATTTATCTAGATTTGAGAGAGTTATAGCAATTTGAAGTTTTTTGAAACATTTTTGACTTTCGAAAAATTTCGAAAATCCATAACTTCCATCAATTTGAACATTCCATAAAGATTTTAGGCTCAAAAAACGTAGAATTTTATTTTCTATCATATAAAAATAATTTCAGGCAATTTACGACATCTGCCGTCGCAACCTGGACATCGAACGTCCCTCCTACACCAACTTGAACCGTCTCATCGGTCAAATCGTCTCCTCGATCACCGCGTCTCTTCGTTTCGACGGAGCGCTCAACGTCGACTTGACCGAATTCCAGACGAATCTCGTACCGTACCCCCGAATCCATTTCCCGTTGGCCACGTTCTCTCCGGTCATCTCTGCCGAGAAGGCGTATCACGAGCAACTTTCCGTCGCTGAAATCACCAATATGTGCTTCGAACCGCATAATCAGATGGTCAAGTGTGATCCCCGTCATGGAAAGTATATGGCCGTTTGTCTTTTGTTCCGTGGAGACGTTGTGCCGAAAGATGTAAACGCTGCCATTGCGACGATCAAGACGAAGAGAAGCATCCAGTTTGTGGATTGGTGTCCCACTGGATTCAAGGTACATTTTCTTTCAGACCTATATCTCAAAAGTGGGCAAAGCTACCGTAAAACCGTTAACTACAAAAATGTAGCCCTTAAAATTTCCTACATTTTACCTGTTGACAACTTTTTGATATCTCTTCACCCCACCGAGTTACGCCCCTTCAAAGATAAGGGGGTAGAGAGAAGGAGGGTGCAGAGAAGCGAGACGCGCTAACTGTCTGCGTCTCTCATTTGGGCTAGAATATATATATATATATATATATATATATATATATATATATATATATATATATATATATATATATATATATATATATATATATATTGCATTAGAATTTCTCAAAAATTTCGCACATTTTAAGCCAAAAAACTTCTATATAACTTGAAAAATTATCGAGTTAGAGGTTTTCGAAAATTTTCAAAAAATCATTAATTTTGAAAATTGGTCATAACTTGCTAATTGTTGCCCTAAACTTCACCAAATTTTAAATTTTTGAATTCAGTATTATTTGAGCTTTCAAATGAGTATAATCATGCCAAGGTTCTGGAAAAATCAGAAAATTTCGAAAATTTTAGGAATCAGGTGAAATTTGGAAATTTGAGGGTTACTGTAGTTTTTCAAGTGACAGGTTGAGCGACTTTATGATATTTAAAATCTCCTAAAAATTCAGCACATTTTGAGCCTAAAAACTTTTTCTAAACTTGAAAAATGATCGAGTTAGAAAGTTTCAAAAAATTTCGGAAATTTTTTTTTCGCAATTTTGAAAACTGTTCATAACTTCCTAAATTTGCTCCAAAACACTGAAAAATTTAGATTTTTAAATTCAGCACTTCCTGAGCTTTCAAATGAGTATAATCATGATGGGTCCCACCACGAAAACTACAGTACGACACTCTGAATTTCGGGTTACTGTAGTTTTCGTGGTGGGACCCTACTAGGGCGTGATTATACTTTTCTGAAAGCTCTCAATGAGCTGAACTCATTAATCATAGTTTCATTACCCGACTCTTTGAACTAAAACAATAAAAATAAAAAGTTGGTCCCCATTTTTCGATTCAAAATTTTTTTTTCCCCCTTATGTATCAGTTATCATTCTCAAAGTAACCTACGTCACCCCTGTGTACTTTTCTACTTTTTCTCTTTTTATTTGTTCAAATAAATAACACATAGTCTGTGGGGGAAGAAGATTGTTGACTTTGTGACCCCAAGATATGTATCAGTTTTCTGACAAAGAAAACAGGAATTGAGAAAATATACTGAAATATCGATTGATTTCCTGATAATAATGGGTAAATGGGGACAAAAATGCAAAAAAATTGATTAAAGGCGTATTGTGGTCTGTTGTGATGTTTTCATATCATAATGTATGAGTTTCGGTGAGTTCATTTTCATAGTTCAAGAATTTTTTAATTCGGTCCACGGCCCGCTGAGAGCGAGCGCCGAAAAGTTTGGTCAGCGAGAAGGACGAAGAAACTTGGGGGCCGTGGCCTAGAAAATCTACTAAAAATTCGTTGATTTTTTAATTTTTGACGGCATTTTCGACTATTTTTGTCGTTTTTCTTTTATAAATTCGCTAGAACACAGCAAATATTGTTAGAAAAACACAAAAAACTAACAAAAATAACGCCAGAAATAGCAGAATACTGAAAAAACAACTTTACCGAAATGAAATTTCTAGAACATTCTCGCTGACCAAACTTTCCGTTGGTTTTTTCAGTATTCTGCTATTTCTGGCGTTATTTTTGTTAGTTTTTTGTGTTTTTCTAACAATATTTGCTGTGTTCTAGCGAATTTATAAAAGAAAAACGACAAAAATAGTCGAAAATGCCGTCAAAAATTAAAAAATCAACGAATTTTTAGTAGATTTTCTAGGCCACGGCCACCAAGTTTCTTCGTCCTTCTCGCTGACCAAACTTTTCGGCGCTCGCTCTCAGCGGGCCGTGGACCGAATTAAAAAATTCTTGAACTATGAAAATGAACTCACCGAAACTCATACATTATGATATGAAAACATCACAACAGACCACAATACGCCTTTAAGATCGGTTGAGATCGGCTGAAATCGCTATATCTCAAAAGTGGGCCGAGCTTATCAAAATTTTTTAACTACAAAAATGTAGCCCTTGAAATTTCCTACATTTTACCTGTTGACAACTTTTTGATATCTCTTCACCCCACCGAGTTACAGCCCTTCAAACATTTGTGGAGAGACGCAGACAGTTAGAGCGTCTCGCTTCTCTGCACCCTCCCACTCTCTACCTCCTTATCTTTCCAGACGTGTATCTCGGTGGGGTGAAGAGATATCAAAAAAATGAAAACTGATAAAATGTAGGAAATTTCAAGGGCTACATTTTTGGAGTTGACAATTTTCAGGTAGCTCCGCCCACTTTTGAGATATAGCGCTCTTAGCCAATCTCAACCGATCTCAACCGATCTCAACCAATCTCAACCAATCTTAGCCGATTTTTCAACCGATTTTAACCAATTTTTCCCTATTTCCAGGTTGGAATCAACTACCAACCGCCGACAGTGGTCCCAGGAGGTGACTTGGCCAAAGTTCCCCGAGCCGTCTGCATGCTCTCCAACACCACGGCCATCGCCGAGGCGTGGGCTCGTCTCGACCACAAGTTCGACCTGATGTACGCGAAGAGAGCCTTCGTCCATTGGTACGTCGGAGAAGGAATGGAAGAGGGCGAGTTCAGCGAGGCGAGGGAAGATTTGGCCGCGTTGGAGAAGGACTATGAGGAGGTCGGTGTCGACAGTTTGGAGGATAATGGAGAGGAGGGCGATGAGTATTAATTTTGAGGTTTTTGACCCTAAAAACCATTGAAAACCCCCTAAAATACCCCATATGCTTTTGAAAAAAACTTTTTATGTGAATTCCCCCCTCCCCCACGCTATGCTTTTCGCTTTTTTTAAAATTTTTCTCAACTTTTTATATGTCTACAGTATTTTTTGGTCTTATTTCTTTTTGTCTTTGTCTTAAAACAACGATCGATAAACTTGTTTCTCTCCAATGTCTGTTTTTCTCCAGATTCCAAGTTTTTAGATTTTTCTCAAATATGGGCGGAGCTACCTGGAAATCGTCAACTACAAAAATGTAGCCCTTGAAATTTACTACATTTTCTTAGTTTTCACTTTTTTGATATCTCTTCACCCCACCGAGTTACAGTCTTTTAAACATTTGAGGAGAGACGCAGACAGTTAGAGCGTCTCGTTTCTCTGCACCCTCCCACTCTCTACCTTCTTTTCTTTGAAGGGGCGTATCTCGGTGCGTTGAAGAGATATCAAAAAAATGAAAACTAGTAAAATGTAGAAAATTTTAAGGACTACATTTTCATAGTTAACAATTTCCAGGTAGCTCCGCCCACTTTTGAGATATAGCGGTTGGAAAACAGCTCAACTTGATGTTTTTCTCTCAATCGTTTTATTTGTTTTTCAATTTTAGAATTGTGACCGTTTTGACAAGAATTGGAAAAATCAATCAACATCTATCAATCCTCATTTTCCAGGTTACATCGAAAATCCAGTTTTCTGTCTTTTGGCACTCATCCACTTCTAAGCACGGTATCACAAAAGTGGGCGGAGCTACCTATAAATTGTCAACTACAAAAATATAGCTCTTAAAACTTCCTACATTTCATCAGTTGACAACTTTTTGATATCTCTTTACCCCGCCGAGATACGCGCTTTCAAAGATAAGGAGATAGAGAGTAGGAGGGTGCAGAGAAGCGAGACACTCTAACTGTCTGCGTCTCTCCTCAAATGTTTGAAGGACTGTAACTCGGTGGGGTGAAGAGATATCAAAAAGGGGACAACTGATGAAATGTAGGAAATTTCAAGGGCTATATTTTTGTAGTTAACAATTTTTGCTTAGCTCCGCCCATTTTTGAGATACAGCCCTGTCTGAGGTAATAACAATATCAGCCGATCTCAGCCATCCTAAACCGATCTCAACCGATCTCGATTCTTCTCTCCCATCCATTTCTCATATTTTGTACCTTGTACCCTCTCCTCCTCTCTCTTCAACAGGTTGTCATCATGCTTGTTATCAGTTTCCCCCTTTTCCCTTTTTCTCTGCGTCTCTCATCTTTTTTGTATTTTTTTGTAAACAATGACACGATATTCGACCACAAACATCATCATACAATTTTCTTCACATCTAAACAAAAAAAAAATCGATTTTTCAGCCTTAAAATGGCCCTACCCATATTATACTCATCTTGGAGTTCGTCATGTTCGTCTAGAGTCAGAATAGGTAACTCAGTCTGAAAATTTGCAGGAAAAATAGAGATTTTCAGCACTAGCACTCAAAAAAATCGACTACGAGTATCGGGCGGTGAATATACGGTCGGAGGAGGAGCAGGTGGGTCTTTTTATGAATTTGAGGACTTTGAGAAGTGATTTTTATGAAAATTCTAAAAATCGCGATCAATTTAAGCTAAAAATCATCAAAATCGGTCAGAAAATCGCAGAGTTACAGATTTTCGAAAAGTTTCGAAAAACTTCAAAAAATCTGAAAATTCAAACTGCTGTAATTCAGTGATTTTCGACTGAAATTAGATGAATTCTATATTTTTGGAATCTGCATAAAAAGAGCTTTCAGAAAAGTATAAACAAGCCCAGCTTCCCTCCAAATTGAGTCCCACCATGAAAACTACAGTACCCCAGTTCAAAGGCGCAGACCGTATTTTTGCCATGTAACCTAACCTAGGCTTGATTATACTCATTTGAAGCGTCTCAACACGCTGAATTCAAAAATTTCAGTTTCACTGGAATCTGACAAAAACTGATGGATTTACAGCAATTTCAATTTTTCCAGAATTTTCGAAAAGTTTTGAAAATCTTCGAAACTCCATAACTTTCTTAGTTTTCAACATTTTTAGAAGATTTTTGGCTTAAAATGTTGGAAATCTTTTGAATTCTCTTTGAAAAATAATTTTCCCATTCCAGAAAGACTTCTTCCTCAACAACCCAGCGAAAAAGGTGCCAATTCTGAAGATTAATGGACTCACCCTGACAGAATCGATGGCTATAATTGAGTACCTGGATGAGGTCTACCCGAATCCCCCATTGTTACCAAAAGACGCCGGCGAGAGAGCTCACGCCAGAGCTATCGCGTTTCATGTGAGTCATTGGATTACTGTAACTCTGTTGAATTCGTGGCGAGACCGATGAAATCTATATTTTTCAGATTCAGCGTGTTGAGAGCTTTCAGAAAAGTACAATGAGTCTGGCAAGCTAAAAATCACAAAAATCGGATAAAAACTCAAAAAGTTAAAGATTTTCGAAAATTTTCGAAAAACTAAATTTTGACATTTTCTACCGTAACTAAGCGAGTTCCCGATTAAATTATCTAGAAATCATATTTTCAGAATCAGCTCATCAAGCCGGTTCAGAAAAGTATAAACATGCCCGTATTCGGTGAAAATCGGGTCTCGCCACGAAAACTACAGTAACCCGAAATTCGGATTTTCGTGGTGGGACCCGATTATATGGGCATGATTATACTTTTCTGAAAGCTCTCAACACACTGAATACGAATATTGTGTTATCCGTCAGAAAAAATCCTTTTTTTTTAATTCCAGATCTCCTCCAACATCCAGCCACTCCAGAACCTGGCGATTTGTAAGATGGTGGACAAGATAAAACCGGATTATGGGATTACGGTAGGAATTACTAATTATGAATTCAAGGACTGAAAAAAAAACAAAAAAATTGCTGTCAAAATCCACAAAAACAGTAAAAAAATCTGAAAAATTCAAAATTTTCAAAGTTTTTTGAATTTCTAAAATTTTCAATTCCTTGTAACTTTGTCAGTTTTAACCCAATCTTTACAAAATTAACATTTTCAGACTCAACTCGTTCCCAGCTTTCAGAAAAGTATAATCATGACTAGATTTGGAGCAAGTTGGGTCCCACCACGAAAACTACAGTAACCCAAAATTTGAATTTTCGTGGTGGGACCCAATTTTCACTGAATGTAGGCATGATTATACTTTTATGAAAGCTGGAAACGAGCTGAATCTGAAAATGTTATTTTTGTGAAGATTTGCTCAAAACTGACCAAGTTAGAGTAGTTTCAGATTTTAAGATTTTCGAAAAGTTTCGAAATTCGGTAACTTTTTCATGTTTTGATTTATTTTGTCCTTATTTTAAAATTTTTAGGTGTTTTAACCATAAATCTCAAAATTCTTCTTTCCAGTGGTGCAACCATCACATCACCTACGGTTTCGACGCTCTCGAGGAACTTCTGAAGAAATATTCCGGAAAATTCTGTGTTGGCGATCAGATTACTGTAGCCGACATCAATCTACCATCAATTGTGTATAACGCCAAGCACAAGTACATTCTTTTTTTTTCGAAACTTTTAATTTGATTTTTTGTGATTTTCTTCAGGTACACTGTGGACATGACGCCGTACCCCACCATCTCTAGAATCACCGGTGTTTTGGCTGAAATTCCAGAGTTTCAAGCAGCGGAGGCGTGTAGGCAACCGGATGCGCCAAAGGATAATTGATATTTTTAGTACTTCTAGATGCTGAATAAAAAATTGTCAAAAATATTCGAAAAAAATTGGTAAAGATCGGTTGAGATCGGCTAAAATCGCTATATCTCAAAAGTGGGCGGAGCTACCTGGAAATTGTCAACTACAAAAATGTAGCGCTTAAAATTTCCTACATTTTATCAGTTTTCACTTTTTTGATATCTCTTCACCTCACCGAGACACGCGTCTTCAAAGATAAGTAGGTAGAGAGTAGGAGGGTGCAGAGAAGCGAGACGCTCTAACTGTCTGCGTCTCTCCTCAAATGTTTGAAGGGTTGTAACTCGGTGGGTGAAGAGATATCAAGAAGTTGTCAACTGATGAAATGTAGGAAATTTTCAGGGCTACATTTTTGTAGTTTTTTTTTTCTTAGCTCCGCCCACTTTTGAGATAGAGCGATTTGTCAAGGGTTCTGTAGTTTTCGTGGTCGGATCCAAATTGGAGCAAACCAGGGCATGTTTATACTTTTCTGAAAGCTGAAAACACGCCAAGTCTGAAAATGTAAATTTCGAATAATTTGTTGTAAAACTCAGCGAGATACGGTAGTTTTTCAAAAACCGAAAAGTTTCGAAAATCCATAACTTTGCTCTCTTTAGACATTTTACAAAAATTCAAAGTGGGAAATGTTATAAATCAATTGTACTAACTTTTAAAAACAAAAAAAGCTTTGAAAAACCTTCGAAATTATGCGCAAATCCTTTCTTGTTCGGTTTTTTCCAAATAGTGGGCGGAGCTTATTCTTCCTACAGTATCCCAAATTGATCCCTCCGTTTTAAATCAATTCATCTCACCCTTTGTTCCTCTCATTTGAAATCATAAAGCCCCACAATTCACGTGTAATTAATTATATAAAAATAAATATGAAATAAATTTTTTTTCGAAATTTTTTTTCAAAATTTTTCAAAAATGTAATTTTTCATTTTCTACGTGTACTCCAATTCCAATTACTTTAACGTGACCACCTTTCGATCAAATCAATCGATAATGATCTCCGTTTTCCCAAAAATCGATTATTCTGAAAAAAAAGTTCTGCGAAAGGAGGAGAAGGAGAGTACTGTAACAATGAGTGGCTCGGAGGAGAATGAGGTAGATCAATCTGAGAAATCAATCAATAAATCGATAATTTTTCAGAATAATTCTACAAATGACATCATTAACACTTTCAATGCGTTTTTCAAAAATGTTCCCGTCGAGAAGAGTTTCGATATGACTTATAAAGGTACAGTAACCCTGTGGTGGGATTGAGATGTAACAATTATTTTAGAATTATATAAAAATTTAGAATTTGGCGGTCATTTTAAGCTAAAAATGATCAAAATCGGGTAGAAAATGACAAAGTTACAGAATTTCGAAAAACTTCAAAAATTCTGAAAAATTCAAATTGCTGTAATTCAGTCATTTTCAACCGAAATCACATGAAATTGATATTTTCAGAATCAGCATAAAACGAGCTTTCAGAAAAGTATAATCATGCCTATATTCTGAAAATTTTGAATTTTGGGGCTAGAGACGCAGAGTGTCTGGTATCTCTGCGCTCTGACCTCCTGACAAAAACTACCGTAACTCGGTGGGATTTGCTTTAATTATTGTCAAAATTATATTTTTGAAATCAGCACATCAAGACGGTTCGAATGAGTATAATCATGTCTAGGTTTCAAAAAAACAGGAAAATTGAAAAAATTGGGTCCCGGTCCCCACGAAAACTCAAGGTTACTGTAGTCATTGGGGAGGGATTTTGGGGCAAATATTTTTCATACGTTGTTTAGAAGTAGTTTAGATGTTATAAGTTGAAAATCAGTCGGATAAGTCCAAAAATCGAAAAGTTGAAGATTTTCGAAAAATTTCGAAAAATCAAAAAATTTTAATAATCTGAAATTTCAGCTGTATCTCAGTCAGATTTCACCCAAATTTCAAAAAAGTTACATTTTTGGATTCAGAAGATTCTCAGCTTTCAGAAAAGTATAATCAAGCCTAGAATCCCTCCCAAACGGGTCTCACCACGAAAACTACAGTACCCCTATTCCAGTTTAAAGGCGCATACAGTAGCAGTTTCGTGGTGGGACCCGGGTTAGGGCATGATTATACTCATTCGATGCGTCTTGACACGCTGAATTCAAAAATGTTAGTTTCATTTGAATCACGTCAAAATTGGCGGATTTATAGTGATTCCAATTTTCCAGAATTTTCGAAAAGTTTCGAAAATCCGTAACTTTCTCATTTTCCAACCAATTTTGCTGATTTTTGGCTCAAAAAATGCGAAAAATTTTGAATTTTTTGTTTAAATTATCTGAAACCAAATTTTCCAGTATATCTCCGCGAACTGGCCGATATGGATGACCATTCGACTCTCTCCGCGCGTTCCTCATCCACCAATATTCAAGAACCCAAAGTTTTGGCTTCATTTGGCACCGTGCCAAATATGAATGTGAGAATAAGCCCCGCCCCCTTTCTGAAAAATCAATAATTTTCAGACGTCGTCATCGACCACCACTGGATCGTCGTCGTCGTCAAACGTGGAGGAATTCGCTCGAAAAGATCGATCGATGGTCTCATTGACTGAAATTCATCGAAAAATCAATAATCAATCGATATCAATCGATTCGTCGAAGAAGAAGAATCATCCCGATTGGTCACTCTCGCCGACTTTCTATAATTTGAGTATTCTGAAGCCGTCGACGCCTTCTGAATTGCCACCCAAACGATCGACGTCTTCATCTGCCCCGTCGACGTTCACGAACAAGGAAAAACTGGAATTTGAGAAAATAATCCAGACGAAAGTGGAAGAAAACGGAGAGAACATTCAACTATACGTTAATATCAATGATTGCTTTAATTAGATTATGAAGAAGATTTGGGTTCATAACTTTTTTGGAGATCAAATTTATGAATTTTCAGTTGGATATTCAGAATCAGCGCGTTGAGACGGTTCAGAAAAGTATAATCATGAATATATTTTGAAAATTTTGAAAATTTCAGATTTTCAATTTTTTCAAAAAATCTGAAATTTCGAAAACTTATCGTTTTTGGGTAAAATTGATATTTTGATCATACTCAGCGCGTTCTCAGCTTTCAGAAAAGTATACTCATGCCTATATTCCTCAAATTTTGAATTTTGGGGTTAGAGACGCAGAGTGTCTGGTGTCTCTGCGCTCTAACCTCTCCCCAGTAAAACTACCGTAACTCGGTCAGCTTTTATCCAATTTTTGTAAAATTTAGATTTTTGAATTCAGCTTAGTTTCAGCTTTCAGAAAAGTATAGTCATGACTGGGTTTGAAAATATCGAAAAATATCAAAAAATCTAGAAAAAAGGGTCTTCCCATGAAAACACAAGGTTACTGTAGTAGAACTTCGGCACAGGTATTTTTCTTAGTCAGAACAATGCACTGGCTATATTTTGAGCCTAAAATCAACGGAGAATACCGTAATTCGAAAAAGTTACAGAGTTTCGAAACTTTTCGAAAAATTCGAAAACACAAAAACTACAGTATCTCCGTCAATTTTAACACTACCGATATGAAACTTATATTTTTGAATTCAGCGTGTCAAGACGCTTCAAATGAATATAATCATGCCTAGGTTACGTCATATGACAGAACTACGGTATGCGTCTTTAACCTGGGGTATTGTAGTTTTCGTGGTGGAACCCAAATTGGAGCAAACCTGGGCATGACTATACTTTTCTGAAAGCTGGGAACAAGCTGATTTCGAATATCTGGGTTTCAAAGCGTTTGGTTCGAAACTCAGCGAGATACGGTAGTTTTTCAAAAACCTAAATTTTCGAAAATTTTCGAAAATCTGTAACTTTTTGATTTCAAGAGGTTTTTGGCAGATTCTTTTACAAAATGTGCCTAAATCGACTGGCAACTCGTCAAAAATAACCCAACGCTTAAAACTACAGTAATCCCTTAATTTTCGCTGTGAGACCCAAAAATTTCCAATTTCTCGAATTCATCCAATCATAGGCATGATTATACTCATTCGAAAGCTGAAAACAAGCTGATTAAAAATAATGAACTTAAAATTGATAAAAATTTCATTTTAAGAAAAAAAAATGCATAACTCAAGTTTTTGCACTCAACAGTGATGTGATAACGCTCTTATCATAAAACTCTCTTTTTCTCCTTTTTTTCAAAACGCACTATAACTTCGTCTTTTTTTAATCGTGAAATTGAGATTCTTATCAAAAAATTGGACTTGAAAATGATAGTTTTTGGTTTCGTCTTTCTTTTCTCGAAAAAAGAAATTGGAAAAAAAAATTTTTTTGAAATTTTTTTTTCTAGAATTTTTTTTGTTTATACATACATGCACATGAGTATATATATGAGAAACCTTATATTCTCTTTTCATAGAAAAAGCGGGGAAAACGAGAAAAAGCCCCCTCTTCTCCTCCCAAAAATAAACCACCTGCTCTCCCGACTACTAGTGGTGCAGGGTGGTGGTGCATGTGCTCTTAGGCTTAGGCTTAATGAATTTTTTTTTCTAAATCTCTTGTTTTTGCATGCTATCTTATATATCTTCAGGGAGAATAAGGTTTCTTTGATTTTTGGTGAAAAATGAAATTTTGGAAAAAATTTTTTTTGGTCAGTTTAATTTTTTTTTGGGCATTTGACATTTTTCTTTTTTTTATGTCATGTACAATTATTTTTCCGTAAGAGTCTAGAATGTTGCAATAATTTTAAACTATAAATCATCGAAATCGGTTGGAAAATGACGGAGTTACAGATTTTCGAAACTTTTCGAAAATTATTGAAAGTTCAAATTGCTGTAATTCAGTCATTTTTTACTGAAATCAAATAAAATTTATATTTTTGAAATCAGCATGAAAAGAGCTTTCAGAAAAGTATAATCATGCCTATATTCGGAAAAAAACCGAAAAATGACAAAAATTGGGTCCCGCCACGAATACTCGAGGTTACGGTTGTTAATGGGGAAAGACTTTTTTCTGCAAAGATTTTTTGAGGAAGTTCAAAAGATTTTCCATGTTGTGAGCTAAAAATCAGTCAGAAAAGTGGAAAAATTGAAAAGTTGGAGGTTTCGAAAATTTTTTAAAAAATTGAAAAAAGAATTTTAGCTGTATCTCAGTCAGCTTTTACCCAATCATCATAAATTTCACATTTTTGAATTCAGAAGATTCTCAGCTTTCAGAAAAGTATAAACAAGCCTATATTTGCCTCCAATCGGGTCCCACCACGAAAACTACAGTAACCCAAAATTCGGATTTTCGTGGCGGGACCCAACTTTCACCGAAACGGGGCATGAGTATACTCATTCGAAGCGTCTTGACACGCTGAATTCAAAAATATAAGTTTCATTTGAATCGCGTCGGAAGTGGCGGATTTATGACGATTCCAATTTTCCAGAATTTTCGAAAAGTTTCGAAAATCTGTAACTTTTTAATTTTACAACCAATTTTGCTGATTTTTGGGTTAAAAAATGCGGGAGATTCTGAATTTTTTGTTAAAATCATTTCTGACCGATATGGAAGATCATTCCACTTCCTCCGACAGTTTTAGCTTCATCTGGCACCGTGCCAAATATGAATTCAGTGAGAGAATAAGCTCCGCCCCTTTTTTTCTAACCATTTTAATAGTTTCATCACCATAAACGTGGTGGTGACTAACCACCAGTCATCATCACTATTAAGAGAGAGAGAGAGGGAGAGAGAGACGCAGAGAAAAACGACGTTATGCTGCGATAACATCGACACGAAGAGAGTGACGAAGTGAGAGATTGACAATTTGTGTAGAGACGCAGAGACATTGAGAGAGGCCGAATGCGCCGAATGCGATGAGAGAAAGAGGACGTTTCCTCTATTGCGGAGAGAGACACGCGGACGGCTAGACGAACGACGAAAAAGCCACGTTTCTACTGGCGAAATTAATAGAATTTATTTTGTTTTTTTTTAGAGAGACTGTATTTTTCGTGGTGAGACCACTTTTAATTTTTATTTTTCGCCGAAAATTTAAAAGTTTAACCTTATATTTTTCTTTTTTACCCGACAATTAAGTTTAAATACTATAATTTACATGTTTTCCGGCAATTTTAAACGAAATTTAAGCAGAAAACTTTTTGAAATTCGTACATGCGCCTTTAAATGTACAGTAACCCAAAAATTATGTTTTTAACGGATTTTTTTGTGATTTTCTACCTTTTTATATGATTTTCACCGCCGAACAATATAATTTACATGTTTTCCGAAGATTTTAGACGAAATTTGAGACGAAAACAGTGAAAAATGATAGTAAAAACTTTTTTGAAATTTGTGCATGCGCCTTTAAGTGTACAGTAACCCAAAAATGGTGTTTTTGACGGATTTTTGTGATTTTTTGTGATTTTTTCACTGTTTTAAACAGTTTTCACCGCCGAACGCTATAATTTTCGCTTTTTTCTGGCGATTTTCGACGAAATTTCAGCCGAAAACAGTGAAAAATAATGTTTAAAACTTTTTCAAATTTCGTGCATGCGCCTTTAAATGTACAGTAACCCAGAAAAAGCGATTTTGAGTGATTTTTCGTGGTTTTTCACATTTTTAATACGAAAAAGCAGCGATTGTCAGTGAAAAACTCGGAACTCAAAAATTATGCGAATATTGAATGGATTTTGAATGAAAATTGGAAAATTTGGAAAAAATTGAATTTTTTGAAATTTTTTCTACCAAAATTTCAAAAAACTCTATTTTTTATGCCTCAAATTGTAGTTTCAGCAAAAATGCAGTTTTTGGGTGGAAAATGCATGAAAATCGGTCTGGAAATGGCTGAAAACTCAAAAATTGCCAATTTTGACACAAAACTCCATAATTTTCACTGATTTTTTTAGAAATTTTTTGGTAGTTTTGAAGTTAAACAAGTCAAAAACCTGGAAAAATCGCTTAAAAATCCAAAAATTAACCTATTTTCCTCAAAAAAATCACCCAAAACCGATTTGAAAATGTTTTCGCTTCGAGACTCAACTTCCCAATTTCACCCATGCGCCTTTAATTCTACAGTAAGATTTTCTTGAATTTCAGCGACTTTTTCTATTTTTACTCAATTTCCACCGATTTTCCTCATTTTTTTGATAAAAATAACTGAAAAAATCGATTTTCTGCCGAAAAAACGCATTAAAACTTGATCGAATCAATCAAAATCTGTCATTTTCGTCGCCCTTCTCGTGTAACCTTGACATCACCTGTCTGTCTTCTTTCAAAGTACTTTTTTCGTTGATTTTATCGATTTTTGAGTGTAAAATGTTGGAAAAATTCAAAAATTTTGATATTTTCAGGTATCAAAGACCGGCGGGGAATGAATGAGCAACCACATGCAGTTGTCGAGGAATATTTAATGAGAAATGTTACTGGGTGAGTGTTTAATTGCTTGAAAATGCAAAAAGAAAAAATGAAAAAAATGAGTAAAATATTCAGAAAAAGCAGAAAAATAACCTAAAAACTGAAAAAAAAAATTAAAAAAATTTTTTTTTCGAAATTTTTTTTAATTTTCAAAAAAATTCCAACAATTTTACCTGTTCTAGACCACTTACCGTCTAAAAATACCAAAAAATACCATCAATTGAACGCCAACTGACCTTCTAACCCAAAAACTTGAAAAAATGGGATTTTTTTCACTAATTAATGTCCAACATCCATTTTTACCGAAAAACGCCGATTGTTAAGTGAAAACCCGGGGTTTTTAATCAATTTTTTGCGAAAAATCGATATTTTTGAATAGAAAATTGTCCATAAATTGCCCAGAAATGATTTTTACCAAGTTTTTCATGAGATTTGACTGAAAAAGGTGTATTTTTGGGTTGGAAATGGTCAATTTTTCCGGTTTTTTGAAAATCCTCGATCCAAATTGACAATATTTGAGTTTTCAGCCAATTCTAGACCGATTTTCATGCATTTTTCACCCCAAAAAGCTGAAATTTTGTTGAAACTTTGATTTGAGTCACAAATATCGAAAAATCCAATTTTCATTCAAAAACCACTTTTCCTGACTCAATTGTTGCATAAATTTCTGATTTTCAGCTTATTTTCGACTCTTAAAATGTTAAAAATCGTTGAAAAACGAACATTTGGGTTTCTAGGCCACCAGTTTGGTGGTAATCGCGATTTCTAGGTCTATCGGTGTGTCTGTAGTGTCTGGATGTCCAAAATCGCTGTTTTTATCCATTTTTTGACGATTTCTATTCGATTTTCACACCGATTCTATAGTTTCTGTGTGTTCCGGGTGTCCGAAAACCGTTTTTCACAAATTTTTGATGTTTTGAGACACCTGGACACCAAAAATAGGTCCGTCGGTGTGTCTGTAGTGTCCGAATATCTTCTGAGATTTTCCATCTGTCATTTTCCATCTGTCTATCCGTCTGTTTGTCCCGATTTCCGGACAATTGACGTCTGTCTGTCTGTCAGTTTATCCGGATGTCCACCTTAGTCACTTTTGACGATTCCTATAGATTCTGAGCATCGTTTCTACAGTAATCCTGATGTCTGTCTGTCCGGTTATCCAGATATCCGGATGTCCATTGATTTCTAACTATAACTAGCAATTTCGCGCCAATTTCCGTTGTTTCTTTTTTGGGAATTTCAGTGTGTCCGGATGTCCAGATGTCCAGGAAAGTCTAAAAACTGAAAAAAGCTTATTTCCACTCTGTCTGTGCATCCGTGATGATTTCTAGTGATAAAAATTCCCCCTTTTTTCTATTATCACCTCAATTTTTTGTTGATTTTTCTCAACTTTTGTCTTCAAAAATGTGGATTTTTGTCATTTTCCTTGATTTCTAAATGAAAAATCTACGTTTTTTTTCTCCATTTTGTCGATATTTATGCCCCTTTTCACTCTTTTCGCCCTCCTGAACCCCATACGGATCACAATTTTGACATTTCTACCAGTTTTTAATCCTAAAATACTTATTTTATTCCATTTTCTACATCTTTTTGATCTCGATTTTTATATTATCACCTCATTTTTTTGTTGATTTTTCTCAACTTTACCCCCTGAAAATACCAGTTTCCCCGTGTCTCCCCTATCATCTATAATGGGGGTAGAGGAGGAAGTAGACGCCCGTCTCTCCACCGCCACACACACAAAATTAAACAAATATTTAAAAATTTTGGAAAATTATTTGAGAAGTGGAGGGCGAGGAGAGAGAACGAATAGAGAACAGTTCTTGTGCAGATATATCTATTTTCTCACCACTTTTTTTGCGTTTTAACTGGTTTTTTGATAAGAAAATGGGATTTTAGGTTAACAATGAGGTTTTTAGGTGAAAAAATGAGGTTTTTGAGCATTTTTGAAGGTTTTTTTTAGAAAATTAGATTTTTTTAAAATGTAAAAATAAGATTTTCAAGTGGAAATGAGGTGTTTGAGATGGAAAACATGATTTTTAGTGAAAAAATGTGTTTTTTAAGTGAAAACTGAGATTTTTGAGGTTAAAAATATAGTTTTTGAGCGGTTTTGAATGTTTTTGATAAGAAAAATGAGATTTTTTATGTTAAAAACGAGGGTTTTGAGTGATTTCAACTAGTTTTTCTTCATGAAAATGTTCTTTTTGAAGTATTCCTGAAGAGAAATGGGTTTTAGGGTGTTAAATGGGCAAAACGATCAATTTCTCACAGGAAAATGTCATTTTTGGTTACCAAATTGATAAAAGAATGACCGAAATGTGTGAAAATTGTGATTTTGGCCCGAAAATTCTCCATGTTTTTACTAAAAATGACGTTTTTATTAGGAAAAAGTAGTGTTTTTTGCTCAATTCTCAGTTGAAAATAGTGAGTTTTAAGTCTGAAATTTGCAGTTTTTCTGTGTTTTTTCACTCTGACCACCCCAATTTTCAGAAAGTGTTGCTATTTTGAGCGAAAAACTCATCAGGAGTCGCAAAATTGAGATTTTGATCTCTTTTTGACTTCTCTCTTCCATCATCATCTTTTTTCTATAAAAATGATAATCCGATTACTTCTCTCTATCCACAACAATGAATAGATAGGTGTCGATGTATGTATTTAGTGGAAAAGTCACCAAAAAATCGCATTCAGATCGAAAAAACGGGCTGAAAAAACCGTCTAAAATCAGCTAAACCTGGATCTGTTTAGTCCAGTTTGGTCTTTGCGTCCTCAATGGAGCTGCTTACAAGGGAAGTCTTTGAAGACGCCACTTTCAAACGACCTATGAATTTGTTCATAGGTACTTTCGACCACGTGGAGTCCATTTCTGCACTCAAAACCTGCTAAATGTCTCTGCGAGCCGAGATATGAGCTCTCAAACTTTTCATGTGGATAAGCTTTTTCACATGGAATTCCAAATCGGCTGCATATACGCCATCGCGCGGTTCAATTTGTGTTCCTCAGCGGTTTACCTGTGCTTGTACGTTGCAAAAATGAGAATATCTTGCGTACACTACTTGCCGATTTGGAATTCCATGAGAAAAACTTGACCATATGAAAAGTTTGAGAGCTCATAACTCGGCTCGCAGACACATTCAGCAGCTTTTTAGTGCAGAAATTTACTCCACGTAGTCGAAAATACTTATGACCGAATTTATAGGTCGTTTGAAACTGGCGTCTCCAAAGACTTCCCTTGTTAGCTGCAGACCAGTCTGGAGCTGCTTAACGGAAGTTTTTTAAAAGTTGCATTTTCCGAGCGTTTTTCACACTAAAAATTTGGTTTTTTTTTTAATTTTGAGGAAAATGACCTTCCGGAGCTGCTTAGTTTACCTATGTTTATGTATCTAGTATGATGCACACTTCTATACGTTTCTCTCTCTCCATGTTCGTGTCCATCCGTCCGTCTATTTGTTTATTTAGTCAGTTTCCACTCCCTCTCTCTCTCTCTTCTTTTCTCTTTCTCCACTGCTTCCATAACTATTTCTAAATTTCTCTTCATGATGATCATGATGATTGTAATATCGATTTTTACATGAGCAGCTCCAATTACTTTTAGGAATTGCTTTTTAAGTCCTGAGTCCTGACTAGGGAAGGCCTCCGAGTGATCGTGGAGTTACAGGTCGTGACCTATATCATTAGAAAGCTGAGAAAACGCTGATTCCAAATATATATTCAGTTGTTGCCCTCGAGGCCTAGTATTCGAGAAAGCCGAGGTCAAAGTTCGGAAAAAATAGTGAATTATTGCCTTTCTGACACACAAAAAATTGTTTTGCTTTTTTTGCAATTTTTGCGTGTTAAAAAGGCAATATTTTGTCATTTTTCCGAACTTTGACCTTATTTTTCTCGAATACCAGGCCTCGAGGGCAAAAACTGAATATACATTTGGAATCAGCGTGATTTCAGCTTTCAAATGATATAGGCCACGTCCTATAACTCCACGATCACCTGGAGGCCTTCCCTAGTGAGTCCTGAGTCATTATTGAAATCAAAAATCATGAGAAAGTTCACGATTCCAACAGTTTTTAGACTTTTTCTGCAGATAAATTCAATATAGTAATTTCGGACTGTTTTCAGCTATAGAATTGTAGTTTTTACGACAACTCTGGACGTTTACAGGTCATATTGACAGAATTTTTCCAAATATGGGTTCTCTCTGTAACTGACGGGGCTTTTGATCGAATTACGTGAATTTTCAGTGATTTTTCAGCTATTTTTTGACAAACTATGGTCTATTCTATGTGAAAAACAAGCATTTCGATCAATTTTACTCAATTTTCAGCTATTTTTTGTCAATTTCAGTCAAAAATTGGTATTGTCTGAAAATGATGGGTTTTTGGTCGAAAAATGTGAATTTTCAGTCATTTTTCATCTATTTTTCGCTGGTTTTGTTGTTTTTTTAACCAAGATCCGACTTCAACATTTTTAGGCTATTTTTCCTCATTTTTCCCTATAAAGATTGCTTCAAATTGCAGTTTTCACTCATTTTTGCCCATTTTGAGCGAATTTCAGACAGTTTTTGCCGGTTCGTTGCTCCAAAACAATGCTGGCCGAACTTTTTCAATTTGGGTTTCGAGGCCACAGAACGTTCTTCATGATAATCGCGAAACAGACGGTGGAAAAGCTTTTCGTGACCTAGAAACCCTAACTGAAAAAGTTCAGCCATCAATGACTGTTTTAGTGTTCCGATCATTTTTTGAGCTGAAATTTCGCAATTCTCGAGAACATGAGTCACATTTTGTGACTAGTTGGACAATTTCGTATATATTATTTATCTAAAATCGGCAAAAACTGTCCAAAATCGCTCAGATTTGTCAAAAATGAGTGAAAAGTGCAATTTGAAGCAATTTTTATGCGGAAAAATGGCAAAAAGATTGTCGAAAGTCAATTCTGATTGGTGGCCGAACTTTTCCATCGGTGGCCTAGAAAACTCGAAAACTCGGCCACCCCCAAAATGTTTGTTTTTTGATGGTTTCTTGGGTAGATTTTGATGAATTTTACGAATTCTATGCTCAAAAATTGGGGAAATCTCATTTTTAGGTGAAGTTTTCAGCATTTTTTTTAGAGATTTTCGTGAAATTTGGTTGAATTTTTGTCGATTTTTGACGATTTTTAGTTGATTTTTGATGATTTTTGTCTAAATTTTGTGGATTTTCGACAAGTTTTTGTCGATTTTAGCCGATTTTTTGTCGATTTTTGCCGAATTTTAGTCGGTTTCAGTCGATTTTTGTCGAATTTTCGTTGATTTTAGTCGATTTTTTGTAATTTTTGTCGATTTTCGTTAATTTTCGACGCATTTTTGTCGACTTTTGTCGAATTCCCGGCTGCTAGGGGAGTGCAAAAACCGTTCTAAAAATACCCTCTAAATTCCAGTCTCCGTACTAAAAATCAGACGGCAAAGTTCTGTATTTTAGTATTTTATGTTTTGTGCCATCTCTCTTGTATTGATACTAAATGAGTCATTTCTGTCTCTAACTGTCTGCGTCTCTCTCTCCGTCACTCTCTCGACACACACAGAGAGAACTATTTGATTTGTTGGAGACAGTTAATACTCTCTCTCTTTCAAAAGTTCTCCATTCGGCTTTTGTGACTTTGCCATGATTTGGAGTTTGTACTTGAAAGAGAAAAAGGGGCGGAGCTACGGCTACTGTAGACGAGAATAGGATGCTCAATTTGAGTTCCAGAGGTCATTGGAATCGGTTGAGCAACTTTTAGTTGATTTTCAGTTGATTTTAGTCGATTTCTAGTCGATTTCTAGTCGGATATTTGTCGAATTTTTATGAACTTTTGTCAAATTTTGGATTTTGGCTCTGTTTAGCCAGAAAACCACTAATTTCCAGTCCATTTTGAGTCTTTTGGGACCAATTTTCATGCAAATTCTGTCCAAAAATCGCATTTCCTAGCTGAAATTGTAGTTTGTAGTGTTTTTTTTAATAGATTCGACTACAATTTTGTGCGTATTTTTAGACGGATTCTCGCTTATCCTCAATTTTTGTCTTTTTGAGTGTTTAGAACGGTTTGGGAGCTGCTTAGAAGTCTTGGTAGCTGCTTAACACTGAAGCAGCGCCCAACTTTATACAGACTGAGTTGGGGTAGCTGCTTAGCGGACTTTGTTGATTTTAACGCTGATAAACTCGTTTCTGAGTATTCCTGGCGCTGTTTATCTCCTAAGCAGCTCCATATGACTCATAAGCAGCGCCCAAGCATCAGAAACTTATCATTCTACGTCTCCGATCCTAAGTTTTGTGATCGGTTCGCCTTTACTTCTTTCTGACGCACTTGGTGTTCTTAAAATCCAAAAAATAGTGATTTTTGCTCATTTTTTCGATACAAAGCATCAATTTTTGATCTGAAAATCTCAACATTATAGAGATTAAGCTTATCCTTCCGCTCCCTCTCTCTCTCCCCTCTCTCCGCTAGAATAAATCTAATTTCCACCCTCCCCCGACGGCTCCCCTTTTTTTTGGTCTCCAAGGGATACGCCATGACACCACAAAACACCCTCCGCCGTCTCTCCTCTTGTGGTGGTCTCTATCAGTTTGTCAGTTGGAGTAGTCGCCCGTTTTGTAGTTATATCATTTGTTGGATGGGTGGTCTTTTTTATAGAAAAATTGAGGAATTTTGGGCAAAAATAGGGGGAAATCGCTAAAAATAAACCAGAAACGAGTTCAGCAGTTGTTGGCCTAACTCAATTGGGGAGCTGCTTAGCTCACAGTTTTGCCTAAAAGGCTGAAATTTAGGATAAGCAGCTCCAAATCTTATGTCGTCGATTTTTCTTGAGAAAGTTCATTCTTGACTCATATTCCTACATTCCATTGATGACGTCTCTCTCTAGTTGTTCAAATTTTGAAATATATCAGTGCGTGTGTGTGTGTCACCTGACACACACGACACACGAACTGATAACGTTTGAGCTGAAAATTGTCGAGTTTTCGTGATTTTTCATGTTTTTTACGAAGAAAAACGTGATTTTTGGCGTTGGAATGGTCTGAAATCGCTTAGAAGTCATGTAGAGGGTCTAAGCAGCTCCGATTTCGTATAAGCAGCGTCAGAGAATGTTAAGCAGCTCCTGGTCTCCCTAAGCACCGACAAAATAGAATTCGGAGCACATAAAGTCGCTGAGAAGTTTTTAAGATTCCCCTAAGCTCTCTAAGCAGCTCCAATTTGCTATTAGCAGTACCTCCGATCTTCAAGCTTCTAAGCAGCTCCTGACAACCTTTTATGCGGTGCTTAGAGGCAGTCAGGAGCTGCTTAGAAGCTTTAGGATCGGAGGTACTGCTAGTAGCAAGTTGGAGCTGCTTAGAGAGCCTAAACAGTGCCAAGGAATCTTCTATGGCTCTGTGTTCTCCGAATTCTATTTTGGCGGTGCTTAGTGGGCATCAGGAGCTGCTTAGCTGCTTAACTCATTTCAGAGCTCTAAGCAGCTCCCTCAGAGCCGTAAGCAGCTCCCTCAGAGACCTAAGCTGCTCCCTGAGGGACCTAAGCACTTCCCTGAGAGCCCTAAGCAGCTCCCTGAGAGACCTAAGCAGCTCCCTCAGAGCCCTAAGCAGCTCCCTCAGAGCCGTAAGCAGCTCCCTCAGAGCCCTAAGCAGCTCCCTGAGAGTCCTAAGCATCTCCTTGAGAGCCTTAAGCAGCTCCCTGAGAGCCCTATGCAGCTCCTTGAGAGTCCTAAGCACCTCCCTGAGAGTTCTAAGCATCTCCCTGAGATCTCTAAGCAGCTCCCATAAAGCCCTGAGCAGCTCCTTCAGTGACTTAAGCAGCTCCCATAAAGCATTAAGCAGCTCCCTGAGGGACCTAAGCAGCTCCCTGAGGGACCTAAGCAGCTCCCTGAGAGCCCTAAGCAGCTCCCAGAGCTCCCATTAACTTTTCTCTCTCCCCAAATATGAAAAAGTTGTGATATATGCTCTCCACTTTCCCCATTTTCTACTCTACTTATCACCTGACACTCTCCGCCCGCCGACTCGACGTTGGCACACACACTTTCATGTATAATACACATTCCATTATCGGTTCTCTCTCACTTTTTTCCTTTTTTCCTTTTCCTATCGTTAACCAAATAAAGCGAAGGTTTGAGTTGAGAAAAAACTGATAAAATTAGTTGATTTTGGTGCTGATTTTCGATTCCAAATCGGGTTTTTCAAGTGGGAATCGGTTTCGGCGCTGCTTAGGTCTTCTAGACACTCAAAATGTCGTTTTTGACAAATCTTTGCTCTAAAATTCCGATTTTCATTGAAAATCTCGAATTTCTCATCAGTTTCTTACTGTAATAGCGTAGAATTGGATTCTGGAGCTGCTTAGAGCATGTAGGACGGTTTTGACGCTGCTTAGCTCTTCTAGGTGCTGAAAACCTTAATTCCCGGCACCTATATGAGCTAAGCAGCGCCAAAACCGTCCTACATGTTCTAAACAGCTCCAGAATTCAATTTGACACTTTCACAGTAAGAAACTGATGAAAAATTTGAGATTTTTAACTAAAATACGGAATTTCAGAGCTAAAATTTGTCAAAATCACTATTTTGAATGTCTAGACGACCTAAGCAGCTCCTAGATACTCTAAGCAGCTCCCAATCCAAAAAAAAACGATCTGAAATCAAAAATCGGTGCACTTTTAGTGTTCATATACTCTGAATTCACCTGCACTTCTGAAAATCTGAAAATCTGAAAATCTGAAAAAAAAAAAAAACAACGATTTTCGCACGCGTTTTCCGCTTTTTCTCAGTGTTCTTTGTGGGAAACCTTGTGATTAATTTTTCCTCCTTTTTTGTCATTCCGCCTGTCGTTTGGTGTCTCCAGAATTCCGTTATTCTATTGATTATATTGAAAAAACTCCGTTTTCCGCCGGTTTTTCTGTGTAAAATCTCGTAAAAACGAAATTTGGACACTCGGGACACACAGAATCGGCTGAAAATCTGCTTAAAATCGTCGAAAAATGACTAGAAACAGCTGATTTTGGACATCCGGACACTACAGACACACCGATAGACCTATAAGACCTATCGGTGTGTCTGTCGTGTCCGGATGTCCAAAGTCAGCTGTTTTCAGCCATTTTTCGACGATTTTAAGCAGATTTTCAGTTGATTTTACGGTTTCTGAGTGTCCAAATTCCGTTTTTTCGAGATTTTCGACGTTTTGAGACCCCTGAACACCCAAAATGGGTCTATCGGTGTGTCTGTAGTGTCCGGATGTCCAAAATCAGACCTGTTTCCAGTCGTTTTTATCCGAGTGTACTGGTGTCCAAATTCTGTTTTTTTTCGAGATTTTTTGACGTTTTGAGACGTCAGAAAGAAGGTTCTGGCGACCAGAAATCGTATTTCTAAGTCTATCGGTGTGTCTGTAGTCTCCGGATGTTCAAACGCTCGGTTTCCAGCCATTTTTCGACGATTTTTATCTGATTTTATAGTTTCTAAGTGTCCAAATTCCGTTTTTTCGAGATTTTTGAAGATTTGAGACGTCAGAAATGGCCCTAGAAGATTCTGACATTTAGAATTCGGATTTTCGGTCTATCGGTGTGTCTGTAGTGTCCGGATGTCCAAAAGCTCGGTTTCTAGTCATTTTTCGACGATTTTTCAGTTTCTGAGTGTCCAAATTCCGTTTTTTTTCGAAATTTCTGACGTTTTGAGACGTCAGAAATGGTCCTAGAAGATTCTGACATTTAGAATTCGGATTTTCGGTCTATCGGTGTGTCTGTAGTGTCCGGATGTCCAAAATCTCGGTGTCTAGTCATTGTTCGACGATTTTCAGCCGATTCTTTAGTTTCTAAGTGTCCAAATTCCGTTTTTTCTAGATTTTCTGACGTTTTTTTCCGATTTTTTGTCTAAAATCGATGTAAACTGATAAGATAGGAGATCGGTTCGTCTTGTGCTGCTCTCGACTACAACGAATTATTGATAAGATAGTGATACAAGTCATACGTGGATTATTTCCCCCCAAAAAATTTGAAATCGCGTCATTTTTCTGGTGTTTTCGAGCGATTTTCACCCGTTTAATGACATGTTTTCCGAGATTTTAGAGGTTTTTGAGGTTTAGAGACGTCAGAGAGGGTTCTAGGTGTCCAAATTCCGTTTTTTTGAGATTTTTGAGAATTATAGACGTCAGAGATGCTTCTAGGCAATCAGAAATCGGTTTTCTAAGTATATCGGTGTGTCCGTAGCGTCCGGATGTCCAGAAATCACATTTTTTGTGATTTTTGAAGTTTGTAGACGTCAGAGAGGCTTCTAGAAGATTCTGGAGACCAGAAGTCGCGATTTTTAAGTCTATCTGTAGTGTCCGGATGTATAGAATAACCGATTTTCCTCCGATTCTACAGTTTCTGTGTGTTCTGGTTGTCCAAATTTCGTTTTTTCGAGATTTTTGAGATTTGTAGACGTCAGAGAGGGCTCTAGGCGATCAGAAATCGGATTTCTAGGTCTATCGATGTGTCTGTAGTGTCCGGATGTCTATAATCCGATTTTCCTCCGATTTTATAGTTTCTGCGTGTTCTGGCTGTCCAAATACCGTTTTTTCGGAGATTTTTGATGTATTGAGACGCCTGGACACCAAAAATAGGTCTGTCGGTGTGTCTGTAGTGTCCGAATATCTTCTGAGAGCATTTTCCATCTGTCTATCCGTCTGTTTGTCCCGATTTCCGCGACATTTGACGTCTGTCTGTCCGTCGGTTCATCCGGATGCCCAATTTTGTCAGATTCCTATCGATTCTGACCATCGTATCTACAGTAATCCTGATGTCTGTCTGTCCGGTTATCCAGACATCCGGATGTCCAATTTTCGTTCTGTCGAGAATTTCTGTGTGTCCGGATGTCCAGTGGCCGGGAAAAACAGCTCATTTCCATTCTGCCTGTCGGTGCAGATGTCCGGATATCCATCTATCCGGATGTCCTATTCCAAATGCCTTTACCCCCAAAAAGTGCAGTGCGAATTTTGAATGAAAAATCAGCTAAAAATGCGGTTTTCCTGATGAAAATCGTGGAAAAATTAATCACTTTTTCCACTTCAAAATGTCATTTTTAACGAAAAAATCTGCTAAAAATGCTTGAAAATCGTCCATCTGTGCATCGGGTAGTCCGGATTTTCGCTCTACCAAATCCAAGTGTGCATCTGTCTATCCGGATGTCCTCCATTCTCTCTGACGTCGTTTCTGGTGTCATTTCCGTCTGAAAATAGATGGAGATACATCTCTATTTTTACACCTCAAAGCGTTTCCTTCTATTTCTGCAAAAAGTGAGATGTCTGCGTCTCTTAGTGACGTAAAATCCCTCGTTTTTTGAAGAAAAAGGGATCACAGATTATGTCGGCTGATGAAGCGGAATGAGAGGTTCTTGCTTAGGTTTTTTGGATAAAAAAAAATCGGCTAAAAATGCGGTTTTTCAGATGAAAATAGTGGGAAAATCGCAGTTTTGGCTCGAAAATTCACTTTTTCCACTGCAAAATGTCATTTTTTAACCGAAAATCGCTAGAAAACTCGAAAATCCAACTGAAAATGAGCAATTTTCAGCAAAAATCGACCGAAAATCGTCAATTTATCACCAAAAACGCGCCGGAGGCACCCCAGACAAACAGCTGGCGCGCCGTTGACGCGTTATTCAAAAATAGTTGAAAATGACCGTTTTCAATGGTTTTTGACTCATTTTTTGCGTAAAATTCGAATTTGGAAGATTTTGGGCCAAAAAACCAGCAAAAACGATAGTTTTCCACTGTTTTTCGAGAAACGCGTCAGAGGTGCGCCAGATGTTTGTCTGGGGTGCCTCCGGCGCGTTTTTTGGGTGATAAATTGACGATTTTCACTCAATTTTTGGCAGGAAAGCTCATTTTCAGTTGAACTTGCGAGTTTTCTAGTTAAAAACGCGCCGGTGGCACCCCTGTCAGACAACTGGTGCACCTTTGACGCGTTTTACAAAAATAATCAAAAATAGCCGTTTTCGATCATTTTCGCCGATTTTTGGCTCATTTTTCTCATAAATCAGTTTTCCCAAATCTGAAATTTCTCTCTTTTTGTCTTTAAGCTCCGCCCCTTTTTTTCTATCATGTTATCATCTGAAAGTAATTTCAGCATGGCATCCACCGCCTCATCCTCAAATGGATTCCCGACACCTGCCGATCCGTCGTCTATAGGAAGTGTGAACACGTTGGACGAAGGTAGATTTTAGAGAGATTTTTTGGGCGCTGCTTAGCATTTAAGCAGCGCTCGAAATCGAAAAATTGGGGATTTAGCGCTAAAATTGAGATTTTTAACAGAAGTGGTATGTTTTTTTGAATTCAGCTTGTCGAGAGCTTTCAGAAAAGTATAATCATGCCCAGATTCGGTGACAGTTGGCTCCCGCCGCGAAAACTACAGTACCCCTGGAGTGGGTTACGGTAGTTTTCGTGGTGGGACCCAAATTGCACTAAATCTAGGCATGATTATAGTCATTCGAAGCGTCTCGACGAGCTGAATTCGAATATGTCGATAGTTTTTCGAAAAATTGAGAATTGGTGGCCTAGAAACCCAAAACTAGTCCCTCGACTGAAAGTCAGTTAATTTTTACCTTTTTTGATGGTTTTTGAGCTTTTCAGTTCGATTTTAACAGAATGGCAGAAAATTGCGATTAAAATCCTAATTTTAAAAGAATTTCAGATATTTCTCAGCGCCAAAATCCGAAATTTTCATTTCCACGTGAAAAAATCGCGATTTTTGTCAAAAATTCTGAATTTTTGAAAAATTTCCCATTTCTAATTAATAAAGAGAAAAAAGAAGGAAAAAATTGATAACGAATCGGAATTCTACTTGGACGAATCGGTGTTTAGAAGTGAGAGAGCTGCTTAAGGAGTTTTGGGCGCTGCTCAGGTTAAAAATCGCTAGAAAACTCGAAGATTCAACTGGAAATGAGCAATTTTCGGCAAAAATTGACCGAAAATCGTCAATTTATCACCAGAAACGCACCAGAGGCACCCCAGCGAGACATCTGGCGCACCTTTGACGCGTTTTTCAAAATTGATGAGAAAAGCTTAAAAATCTCGAAAATTTGGCTGACAACGTATTAAAATTTCGAATTTCGACCAAAAAAAAATTATCGAAAAACGCGCCGGATGCACCCCAGCCAGACATCTGGCGCGCCTTTGACGCGTCTTTTAGAAAACGTTGAAAATTACCGTTTTCGATGGTTTTTGTTGGTTTTTTGGTCCAAAGTTTTTCAAAATTCAACATAATTCAAGCGAAAATGAGGGAAGTTTAAGTTTCTGAGTCAAAAATCATCCGGAAACGACTATTTTCGACTACTTTTTGAAAAACGCGCCAAAGGTGCGCCAGATGTCTGGCTGGGGTGCCTCCGGCGCATTTTTTGGTGATAAATTGACGATTTTTGGTCAATTTTCGGCGGGAATTCGAATTTTTATCACATTTCCGTCAATTTATGACCAAAAGCGCGCCTGAGGCGCCCCAGCGAGACATCTGGGGCACCTTTGACGCGTTTTTCAAAAATAGTCGAAAATCGCCGTTTTTGAACATTTTTGTTGGTTTTTTGGCAAATTTTCTCGATTTTTTCAATTCTGGCGTACCTTTGACGCGTTTTTCTGAAAAAAAAACCGAAAATTGCAGTTTTTGATCAATTTTTCTCCGATTTTTCCATTTTTTTACAATTTTTCAGTGCACTACGCCTCGACAGACTTCTACATTGGCCTGGGTCTCGCCGTCAGCTCGTCGCTCTTCATCGGCTCCTCGTTCATCATTAAAAAGAAGGCGTTACTGAAGTTGGCGTCCGGTGACACGTCACAACGTGCGTCGGAAGGCGGTTACGGTTATTTGAGAGAGTGGATGTGGTGGATGGGCGTGATTACGAGTGAGTTTTGGGCGAAAATTTGGGAAATTTTGGCCCAAAAATGAGAGAAATCGGCCCAAAATGAGCTGAAAATGACTCAAAATGGACATCCGGACATCCGGACGCGCCACGGACACACAGACGCACAGACAGACTCGTAATTTTCATTTTCAGTGGGCGTTGGTGAGGCGTGTAACTTCGCCGCCTACGCATTTGCACCGGCTTCGTTGGTCACACCGCTTGGAGCGCTTTCTGTAATTGTTACGTGAGTTTTTTTGGATGGAATTTGAAATATCTGAAAATGGATACTGTAGTTGAATTCAGCTCGTCGAGAGCTTTTAGAAAAGTATAATCATGCCCAGATTCGGAGAGAGTTGGGTCCCGCCGCGAAAACTACAGTAACCCAGGTCGTTTTCGTGGTGAGACCCAAATTGCTTCAAACCGAGCCGTGATCATACTCATTCGAAGCGTCTCGGCGAGCTGAATCTAGCTGTGATGACTGTTTTTGAAAAATTTGAGAATTGGTGGCCTAGAAACCCAAAACTAGTCCCTCCACTGAAAATCGATGAATTTTGAGGGTTTTTGGGGGTTTTTTGAGCTTTTGAATCCGATTTTAGCAGTAATGACTGAAAATTTCAATCAGAATAAGTTATCGGTGGCCTAGAAACCCCAAAAACAGGAGAAAACTAGTCCCCGGTTGGAAATTGGCAATTTTTGCAATTTTGACGTGTTTTGAATGGTTTTTTGAGCTCCGAAGTGATTTTTTACGGTTTTCAGCTCAAAAATTTGTTGTCTTGTTGAAAACCTGACATTTCCCATGATTTTTGAGGTTTTCCATGTTAAAAACTCAATTTTTAGCGATTTCGAGCATTTTTTTCTTATTTCAGTCCCATTTTTTTTGCATATTCGAACTCAGCTTATTTTTAGCTTTCAGAAAAGTATAATCATGCCCGGATTCGGTAAAAGTTGGGTCCCGCCGCGAAAACTACAGTACCCCTGGAGGGGAGTACGGTAGTTTTCGTGGTGGGACTCAAATTGCTTCAAACTTAGGCATGATTATAGTCGTTCGAAGCGTCTCGGCGAGCTGAATCTCGCTATGATAACTGTTTGTGAAAATTTTGAATTTGGTGGCCTAGAAACCCAAAACTAGTCCATCGACTGAAAATCGATGAATTTTGAGGGTTTTTGGGGGTTTTTTGATGGTTTTGTGAGCTCCAAAGTTGTTTTTGACGGTTTTCAGCTGAAAAACTAGCGAAAAATCACAATTTTCGACGTTTTCAGCTAAAAAATCCGACGTTTTCCATGATTTTTGAAATTTTACATGTTAAACTCAATTTTAACCGATTTTAACCGATTTTTATGCTGAAAATTGCCCAATTTTCAGCGCAATCCTCTCGTCCCGAATGCTCAACGAACGTCTCAATCTGCTCGGCTCAATCGGTTGTGCTCTCTGCCTTCTCGGCTCAACAGTCATCGTAATCCACTCGCCGAAAGAGGAAGAAGTCGGATCGATGGCCGAATTGGCGCTCAAAATGAAAGACGCCGGATTTTTGATCTACGTGATACTCGTCATCATAGCGACCGGATTCATTGTTGTCTACGTCGCACCGAGATACGGTCATTCGAACATTTTGGTGTACATTTCGGTGTGCTCACTTATTGGATCACTATCGGTACTGTCGGTCAAAGGATTGGGTCTGGCGATTAAGGTGAGAAAGAATTCTGGCTGAAAATCTGAGAAATTTGGGGAAAAATGAGCTAAAAATGGGAAAAATCGATCAAAAATGAGCAAAAATCAATCGAAAACGACAATTTTCGACGTTTTTTCGAAAAACGCGTCGAAGGCGCGCCAGAGGTCAGATTTTAGCATTGCTTAGGTTAAAAACCGCTAGAAAACTCGAAAGTTCAACTGGAAATGAGCTAAAAATTCGAATTCCCGCCAAAAATTGAGTGAAAATCGTCAATTTATCACCGAAAAGGCGCCGGAGGCACCCCAGACAGACAACTGGCGCGCCTTTGACGCGTTATTCAAGAATAGTTGAAAATTATCGTTTTCGATAGTTCTTTGACCGAAAATCTTGAATTATGTCGTAATTTGAAGATTTTGAGCCAAAAACCCCACAAAAATCGATCGAAAACGGCAATTTTTGACGTTTTTTTGAAAGACGCGACAAAGGTGCGCCAGATGTGTGCCTGGCGTGCCTCCGGCGCGTTTTTAACTAGAAAACTCGAAAGTTCAACTGGAAATGAGCTAAAAATTCGAATTCCCGCCAAAAATTGACCGTACATCGTCAATTTATCACCCAAAAACGCGTCGGAGGCACCCCAGACAAACATCTGGCGCACCTTTGACGCGTTTCTCGAAAAACAGTGGAAAACGATGGTTTTTGCTGGTTTTTTGGCCCAAAATCTTCCAAATTCGAATTTTACGCAAAAAAAAAGAGTCAAAAACTATTGAAAACGGTCATTTTCAACTATTTTCAACTATTTTTGAATACGCGTCAACGGCGCGCCAGCTGTCTGTCTGGTGTGCCTCCGGCGCGTTTTTGGGTGATAAATTGACGATTTTCGGTCGATTTTTGCTGAAAATTGCTCATTTCCAGTTGAATTTTTGAGTTTCCTGCGATTTTTAACCTGTGCATTGATAAAATCTGGCGGGGCTGGCGCACCTTTGACGCGTTTTTCCAAAAACTAGTCCCTGGACTGAAAATCGGTCAATTTTCCTCGTTTTTTGTGGTTTTTTGAGCCTTTGAATGCGATCTAAACAGAAATCACCACAAATTTCCATAAAATTCCGGTTTTTTGAGCTCAAAAATGGTTTTTTTTTCACAATTTTCAGCTCAAAAATGGTTTTTTCTCAACATTTTCCATGATTTTCATTGTATTCTGTTTCCAGGAAACCCTAGCCGGCAATCAACAATTCACGAATTGGCTCACGTACTTCTGGCTGGCGTCCGTCGCCATGTGTGTCTCTGTCCAATTGATTTATTTAAATAAAGCGTTGGACATTTTCAACACGTCGATGGTCACACCCATCTACTACGTCTTCTTCACCACATTCGTCATTCTCGCCTCGTCGATTCTCTATAAGGAGTGGTCGTGTCTCGGAGCTTCCGACGTCATCGGAAACTTTGTCGGATTCTTGACGACGATTATCGGCATTTTCCAGGTGAGACATTTTTAACCCCGAAAATTCCTCAGATTTTCGTTGTTTTAACTCGAAAATCGGTGGATTTTCAAAAAAAGTTGAAATCACGTTTTTTGACATAACCCCATAGGTTTTGCATTGATTTGAAAATTAATTTGGAATTTGAATTCAGCTCGCCGAGACGCTTCGAATGAGTATAATCATGACTAGGTTTGCTGCAAGTTGGGTCCCACCACGAAAACTACAGTACCCCACTCCCGGTTACTGTAGTTTTCGTGGTGGGACCCAACTTGAAACGAATCTGGGCATGATTATACTTTTCTGAAAGGTAGGAACGAGCTGAATTCGATTATCATACTGGTTTTCAGCAATAATTGAAAAATTTTCGATTTTCAAAATTTTTATTTTTCTGTAACTTTGTCAGTTTTGACCCGATCTTTACAAAAATAACATTTTCAGATTCAGCTCGTTCCCAGCTTTCAGAAAAGTATAATCATGCCCAGATTTGCTTCAAGTTGGGTCCCACCACGAAAACTACAGTAATCCAACAAAGACTACGGTAGTTTTCGCTTCGAGACCCGAATTGCTTCAAACCTAGCCGTGATTATACTCATTCGAAGCGTCTCGGCGAGCTGAATCTAATTGTGATAACTGTTTTAAAAATTTTTGAAAGTGGTGTCCTAGAAAATCAAAAAATTGGGAAAAAGTAGTCCCTCAACTGAAAATCGGCGAATTTCGACAATTTTTGATGTTTTTTGAGCTTATGAGTCCGATTTTAACAGAAATTACTGAAATTCTGAAATTTTCAATATAAATGAATGATTGGTGGCCGAGAAACTCAAAAACGGGAGAAAACTAGTCCCCCGATCGAAAATAGGCGATTTTCACAATTTTTGACGAGTTTTAATGGTTTTTTGTGCTCAAAGGTGGTATTTATCATGCTTATTACGGAAAAACTGACACTGATCACTATTTTTCACGTTTTCAGCTCAAAAACCCGAGATTTTTGAAGTTTTTCATGTTAAAAACGATTTTAAGCGATTTTTAGGATTTTTTTCGTGTTTCAGGCTAATTTTCTGCATTATCGTACTCAGCTCGTTCTCAGCTTTCAGAAAAGTATAATCATGCCTAGATTCTGTGAAAATCGGGTCCCACCACGAAAACTACAGTAATCCACTCCAGGGGTACTGTAGTTTTCGTGGTGGGACCCAACTTGAAGCGAATCTGGGCATGATTATACTTTTCTGAAAGCTGAGAACGAGCTGAGTCCGGCTGTGATACTGTTTTTGAGCGAAAAATCTTGGATTTCCAAAAATTTTCATTTTCCAGATGCAACTATTCCGCGACGTGAACATCTCGCTGTACCAAGTGCAACGACTCGTCTCGCGACCGTCCGCTTCGTTGGCGAACGCCGATTTTTCGTCATCGTCGACGAATTTGGTGGACGATTACTGTATGCGACAATCGAATAGTAATCGACGAATGGTTTACACTTAAGAGAGCTCCGCCCCCAGCGGATTACTGTAATAAAATAGATCAAAATTAACTTTTATAAAACTTTTTTCTTTATTTCACCCCCCAATTTGAGTACGTGTAATTTCCAGTTTTTTCCACCCCATTTTTCCCGTTCCATGGCTCAATTTTTGCTCTTTTTTTCAGTTTTTACTGTTTTTTAAACCCCGCCCCCTTTCTTCTGTATCCTTCAAAAAATTCGGTTTCACTTAGGCTCCGCCCACACTTTTCATCTGTTCCTCCCCAGCGCAACACATCCCAAACAAGTACAGGTTTCAGCTCCCCTCGTCCCCAACTTTTATCACACTCTGATGGTTTTTTTTCCAGTTTTTTCGGTTTTTAAAAAATTCTATGATAAAAATTTTAAAATTGAGGTTTTTATTGTGAATAATTGGAATCAGCTCGTCGAGAGCTTTCAGAAAAGTATAATCATGCCCAGATTTGCTCCAAGTTGGGTCCCGCCACGAAAACTACAGTACCCCTGGAGAGGAGTACGGTAGTTTTCGTGGTGGGACCCAAATTGAATCGAATATAGGCATGATTATACTCATTCGAATCGTCTCGGCGAGCTGATTTCGAATATGTAAAAACAAATTTGAAAAATTAATTAAAATATACACTTTTGTTAAAGACCAAAAATTAGTTAATATATCAATCCAGGTTTGCTGACTCCTCTCCAAGCAGATCTCCATCATTTCCCTCTCTCCCTTCGTTGCCTTGGCCGTTATTGTTGTTGAGATTCTAAAAATGAAGGTTGTCCTTCACAATCGAGCTTCCGAATAGGAAAAAAGCAACTTACATCCTGGATATTGAGATTTTGAAGAACATTGGCAAGATAGTCTTCCAAATCTTGTTTAACTCCATTCACTTCTTCAAGGAACTCTTGCAAATCCAGTACGAGTCTATCCAATTCCTCCGAGCGGACTCCAGTTTCCAAATTATCACTCACATAACGAAGATCTTCAACAGTCTCGGTGATAACTCGGTTGCTCTCCAAAATCGCCTGTCTGAGAGTTGCAATTCCTTCGTCTTGTGTTGGATTGTTCGGATCAGTCGTCGTTGAACTGGAAAACTAAACATTTTCGAAAGAATATGGAGTACATGACCATTCGAAGCAAAAAATAGGAAAAAATGAGTGAAGAACAATAAGAGAGGAGAGGTGAAACAAAAAAAAAGAGGAATTTCGTGAGGGAGTTTTTTTAATGTTTATGAAAAGAAGAAGGTGGGTAGAGTGCATGCGATAGTGGTGAGTAATCGACAGCTGGGTGACCCTGGTGCATCCTTTTTATTTGGGTGGAGATTTCATAAAGATGATACATACGGGCTCTGTTCGACAATAGCGGGACAATGACGAACAAGCGGGACAATCCCAGAATGAACGGGACAATCCCTGAATGAATGGGACAAGTCCCGTTCATTCTGGGATTGTCCCGCTCATTCGGGGATTGTCCCGTTTATTCGGGGATTGTCCCATTCATTCAGGGATTGTCCCGTTCATTCTGGGATTGTCCCGCTCATTCGGGGATTGTCCCGTTTATTCGGGGATTCATTCGGGGATTGTCCCGTTCATTCGGTGATTGTCCCATTCATTCAGGGATTGTCCCGTTCATTCTGGGATTGTCCCGTTCATTCTGGGATTGTCCCGTTCATTCGGTGATTGTCCCATTCATTCTGGGATTGTCCCGTTCATTCTGGGATTGTCCCGTTCATTCTGGGATTGTCCCGTTCATTCGGTGATTGTCCCATTCATTCGGTGATTGTCCCGTTCATTCTGGGATTGTCCCATTCATTCAGGGATTGTCCCGTTCATTCTGGGATTGTCCCGTTCATTCGGTGATTGTCCCATTCATTCGGGGATTGTCCCGTTTATTCGGGGATTGTCCCATTCATTCAGGGATTGTCCCATTCATTCTGGGATTGTCCCGTTCATTCTGGGATTGTCCCGTTCATTCTGGGATTGTCCCGTTCATTCGGTGATTTTACCATTCATTCGGTGATTGTCCCGTTCATTCTGAGATTGTCCCATTCATTCAGGGATTGTCCCGTTCATTCTGGGATTGTCCCGTTCATTCTGGGATTGTCCCGTTCATTCGGTGATTGTCCCATTCATTCAGGGATTGTCCCGTTCATTCGGTGATTGTCCCGTTCATTCTGGGATTGTCCCGCTCATTCGGGGATTGTCCCGTTCATTCTGGGATTGTCCCGTTCATTCGGTGATTGTCCCATTCATTCAGGGATTGTCCCCATTCTGGGATTGTCCCATTCATTCAGGGATTGTCCCGTTCATTCTGGGATTGTCCCGTTCATTCTGGGATTGTCCCGTTCATTCGGTGATTGTCCCATTCATTCAGGGATTGTCCCGTTCATTCTGGGATTGTCCCGTTCATTCTGGGATTGTCCCGTTTATTCGGGGATTCATTCGGGGATTGTCCCGTTCATTCTGGGATTGTCCCGTTCATTCGGTGATTGTCCCATTCATTCAGGGATTGTCCCATTCATTCAGGGATTGTCCCGTTCATTCTGGGATTGTCCCGTTCATTCGGTGATTGTCCCATTCATTCAGGGATTGTCCCGTTCATTCAGGGATTGTCCCGTTCATTCAGGGATTGTCCCGTGTGTTCATCATTGTCCCGCTATTGTCGAACAGAGCCTACATACGCTGCATTTGGAGAGATGAATACAAGTATAGTTTTTAGTCGCAAGCACAAAAAGTGATCAGAAAATCAAAGTTTCCAAAGTTTCTCACATTTTTTGCGACGTCGTGTCTTTTATACTTTTCTATAACTTTTCTTTGCTTGAAAAAGATTTTTCAAAAGAAGAAACGCGGGTATTGAAGAAAAGATGAAAGATTATCAGAATACCTGAAAAATCCAAAGTAGAAAATACCGGGTATAAAACAAATCTATTGAAGCGGAAATAGAGCACGATGAGTACGTTGAGTCCGCATTAAAAAATATAGAGACATAAAACGACATCTGCAAGACACCTGTACTGTCTCGACGCGTCTTTTTTGAGTGTTTTCGATAATACAAGAACAAGAACAGCTCGCTCTTAAAAGTGACGTAATATTTCCAAAATTTGAAATTTCTAAATCTATCTTTTCATGATCCGCTAAAATAGTCTTTATTCTTTGAATGGCTGAAACAAAAAGTACAAAGTTTTGGAAATATAGATTTATTCGAGCTGCGGTTACTTTCAATTAAATAATACGATTTTTGAATAAAATAAGAGCCATTTAAAAGCTTGATGTGGAGAAGGAAACGTTCAAAACATGAAAGAAAACAACACCGGCAAGACGAAAATAATCAAAAAGCTCTTAAAAGCGAGATCCTAATTGTTGTCCGGTACACGGCCACGTCCCTCTCCATCGTGATCATTTTCCTCCAAATCTCTTGGCTCCTCCTCCTCCTCCTCCTCTTCCCTCTCCTCAACAGCTGCATGATCATTGTTGTTTGCATCTTGACCGTTCTCGTTGTGATGCTGAAACAAACAACAATAGTGACTAAATTTCAAAAACACTATCCAATGAGTCATCACAGAAGAGATACATGAAAAATGTATTACCTCTGCGCGGTTCACATGAGCCTGTTCAGCAGCGCGACGGTTTTGGAACACAATATTGAGCACAAAACCAGCATTGATATCTGCGGGCACGTTTCTCTCCGGCTCCACATCAAACCAGACACGATTGTTTGGCCTATCGTTACCTGCGACTCTCTCGAGACATTCTTCGTTGTGGGCTTCGTTATTGGAGGCCCCATGTCAGCTGAAATTCCTACTTACTCAGGCCAAAGCCGTCTGTTTCGCTCTCGGTCATCCTCATCTTCCGAATCGTCTTCATCTGTAGTAGTCTCTCCACGTGAACGTGAACTTCTGCAGAAATTCTATGATTAAGATTTTAAATTTAATAAAAGTGTTCTCACTCTGATACGGCACGTTCTCGGAATACACCGCCTCGTGGCTGATTTTCCGAACAACACCAGTATCTGATTCCTTTGATCAGGAATTCTGGATCGTCATTTACCAACATGAGTTTTCGTCTGCAATTAGTAGTTTGATTAGATATTGAAGTTGTTACTGAAAACTTACGAGTGCATGGCAGGCTCCCAAAAAATGTTATCCAAGACTTCAACAATTCCGAGAATTGGATGCTCATATTGGCGAAAGTCGCCCATTAGGCTTTCACATACTGCCTCACTCTCCAAGTCTAGATAACAATAAGCCTGGAAGATATTGGTCGTCTTTTTTTTGTTGAGATTTCTGACTCACAATTAACGATCCTGTAGTGGACTCTTCTATATAAACATCTTGATCCCTACTTGCTTCTCCCTCTTTGAAACTAGTGAAGATTAGAATACAGCTATTAGATTTCAATAAAAATAGAGGAATACATATATTATTTCGAAGTCTATTGCCGGGAAGACCTCTTGTTGAGAGTGACTGAGGGGACTGGACTGAACACAACCATTCTGTCTGTTCTCTCTGCGTCTCGTCTTTACATATTATCTCTAACGGTCGGGGTGAAGGTGACTGATCGAGTAGTGACCACACCTTTTGAATTTTTATTGATTCTCTGCGTCTCTCACGTGTCAAACACTATTTCCCTTTGGGATGCCTCTCTCACTGTCTGTTGTCTAGGTGGAATTGGTATGGACAACTAGCAGAAGATAGGAAAAGGTCACACGGACTAGTTTTTCGAATTCCTGGGCCACCAATTTCAAAGATTTTGAAAATGGTTATCACGTTTAGATTCAGCTCACCGAGACGAGTCGAATGAGTATAATCATGCCTAGGTTTGGGGAAAGTTGGGTCTCACCGCGAAAGCTACAGAACCCCTGGAGAGGAGTACGGTAGTACTCGTGGTGGGACCCAAGTTTGATGCGAATCGGGGCATGATTATTGTCATTCAAAGCGTCTCGGCAAGCTGAATATGAATATGTTAATCAAAATGCAAAAATCTAGTTTTTCAAGGTTTTACAATTGGTATTCGCACAGATTTTGAAGCTTTGAAACTGTTAAAAAATAGTTGTTTTCAAAGTATCAAGGTTTATATTAAAAATATTAAGAATAATGTGAATTTAGAAAAAAACAGGGTAATTCACATAATTAGGGACCGCAATGAACGTGGGCGGAGTTTTTCATTTTCTTCTCTTGGGGCGTCATGGGGTGGGTATTGAAATGTTTGACGGTCTGCCCTGAGAGCCCAGTAAGATAAAACAGAATGAAAACTGTTTGCCCCCATGTAATCGAGTACGTAGAATGCAATGAACAAACTTTCGTTTCTAATGAGGTAAGTAGCTTAAATATGATAAAAATGAATAGTTTTTTCCGCGTTTCTGACACTTTATCCCATCTTCTCTGCGCTCTCTTCCTCCCTCTCTCTCCCCTTTAACCTTAGAACGCTAGTATCTCAAAAGTGGGCGGAGCTACAAAAAAGTTGTCTACTACAAAAATATAGCCCTTAAAATTCTCTACATTCTATGAATTGTTGACTTTTTCTAGCCCCGCCCCTTTTTAAGATACATCTGTCTGAAAGTTGAAAACTAAAACATTCTCTCACTTTGACAAGAAAACCTTATTTTTCTGGAATTTTCCGTTTTTTTCAAGTTTTTGAGTTGAGAATTTCATAAAACACTTAAAAACACTCAAAAACCCAGAAATGTGTACAAACTGAGAGGGTGCAGACAGTCAGCCACTCTCGCTTCTCTGCGCTCTCTTCCTCTCCTTATCTCTCCCTCTAACCTTAGAACACTTGTATCTCAAAAGTGGGCGGAGTTACCAAAAAGTGGTCAACTACAAAAATATAGCCTTTAAAATTCTCCACATTTTACTAGTTAACAACTTTTTTCTAGCTCCGCCCCTTTTTGAGGTACAACTATCTGAAAGTTGAAAACTGAAAAAATTTACTCACTTTAACTAGAAAACCTCATTTTTCTGGAATTTTCCGTTTTTTTCAAGTTTTTGAGTTGAGAATTTCATAAAACACTTAAAAACACTCAAAAACCCAGAAATGTGTACAAACTGAGAGGGTGCAGACAGTCAGCCACTCTCGCTTCTCTGCGCTCTCTTCCTCTCCTTATCTCTCCCTCTAACCTTAGAACACTTGTATCTCAAAAGTGGGCGGAGCTATTCAAAAGTTGTCAACTACAAAAATACAGCCCTTAAAATTCTCTACATTTTATTAGTTGACAACTTTTTTCTGGCTCCGCCCATTTTTGAGATACACTTCTTTAAAGTATATGAGAAACAACGAAGACCAGAAACATGAAACATGAAAATAACCGAAATAAAACATTTTATTTCCAGACGTCACCTCAAAACATTGATTTGGCTATCAAAATAAAATATTTTCCCATTTCAACGTCAATACAAGAGTTGCACATGTGCTCGGACGATACGGTTAGTTTATCAAAATATAACTAGAAAGTTGGGTCTCGCCGCGAAACTCCTACTGTAAGCGCCTTTGAAATTTACGGGGGTACTGTAGTTTTCGTGGTGGGACTCAATTTAACTCGAATATAGGCATGATTATAGTCATTCGAAGCGTCTCGACGAACTGAATTTGAATATGTTGACAGTTTTTCGAAAACTGAGAATTGGTGGCCTAGAATTAGAGAAAACTAGTCCCTCGACTGAAAATCGTTAAATTTCTAACGTTTTTTGAGCTTTTTAATTCAATTTTAACAGAACTTAAAATTTAAAATTTTATAATTTCAGATTGAGGAATATCTCGTCGAAAAAGTTGAATCAAGCGACACAGATCTTGACGGTGGCTTGATTCCAACGTTCACCGAGCTCTTCTTTCCGCGTGGCAAGACTAAAAAGATGCTCAGACAGTAAGTTTTTTGAGTTCGAATTAGAAAATTTAAAATTCGAAAATTTCAGCTTCTTGTCAACATCTGGAATCCGTGCTGGTAGTGTTTCTGCCGAATTTTTGGTCAAATCAAGATTCTTGGTGAGTGAAACTTTTGAGAACTAACTAGGGACTCGGTCTAGAGTTCTGGGACGTGACCTATATCATTAGAAAGCTGAGAAAACGCTGATTCCAAATATATATTCAGTTTTTGGCCTCGATTCCTGGTATTTGAGAAAAATGAGGTCAAAGTTTAGCTCAAGTGATAGATTTAACATTTTTGCATTATAACCAAATTTTGGGATTTTTGGACAATCAGACATTTGGACACACCGACATACAGATAGACACAAAATTTGTGTTTTTGATGAAGCATTAAGCTGAAAACTCTATATTTTTCAACAATTTTTTTTTGAAAAAATTTAAAATTTTCAGAGTTTTTTTTGGTTCAAATCCTTCTAACTTTTTGAAAATTCAACCAAATCTTAAGGTATTTATATAATTTTGAAGCTCTTGACTTGACGTTTCATATAAACTACGTTTCAAGGTACTTGGAGCCCTACGGCTCTAGCCTCAGGCCTAAACAGGTAATAATTTTCTACTTTATCGAACTTTGACTTTGTTTTTTCTCGAATACTAGACCTCGTGGGCAAAAACTGAATATATATTTGGAATCAGCGTTTTCTCAGCATTCCAATGGAATAGATCACGTCCAATAAGTTCAAACTGAGTACATGACCTTCCCTAGTAAGCGTTATAAAAAAAAACGACATCTTTCATTATATTTTTTCAAATCACCACTAATTTTTGTTTTTTTTTAAATAAATATTCCAATTAACATTTTTTGCAGACTGGATTCATCGCAAGAAACCACGAGTTCATCTTCAAATATGGACACGGAGACATGTTCCAGAAGCACATTCAACTCGAAGGAAGGAAGATTACGACGATCCACGGAACAAGTATTTCGAATTTTTGTTTTATTTAAAAAATGTATTCTAATTAATTCCAACCTTCTGTTTTTTTGTTTTCTGCTTTCAAGCTTTATTAAGTTTTTCCGATTATCAAAATAGAACATTGTTTATCTTTATTCTGCAATTGTTCAATAAAAATAGAAAAAAATGCGCAAATTTTCCAGTAAAAACACTGCACCCTATCACTCCAAAATTTGCTTTTAATGCGTCAGCGCGACGGGAAAAGCGTCAGAAGTCTACTGTGCGCATAACGCGATAAAAATGCTCAGCTAGCCGTTTCGATCGAACGGCGGTTGACTTTCGTTCTTGGTGGGATAACGGAGCATCGTTTCCACACAAAGTACGGTGGATGGCGGAACCCGCGAGATGTCGGCTGCTGCTTTAAGTATATAAGCGTTTCAGCAGCCGACATCTCGCGGGTTCCGCCATCCACCGTACTTTGTGTGGAAACGATGCTCCGTTATCCCACCAAGAACGAAAGTCAACCGCCGTTCGATCGAAACGGCTAGCTGAGTGTTTTGAAAATGTTTTCACCGGGAAAAACGAATTTTTCGGAGATTAAAAATAAATTTAGGGGGATTTTCGAAATTTTATTGCTCTAAAATATCGAAACTCCACTGAATTCGGCAGAAAACGGCCGATTTATTAATTTCTGTAATTTTTTGAAAACTTTTCTGCTATGCGCCTTTAAAGCTACAGTAAGAATTTGCACTGCTGATGCGTCAGTAATCCCTTGGGTCATTTGGGTGCGTAATGACCAGTGAAAAACCACATTTTTCAGGTTGAGAATTTAGAAAGTTACAGAATTTCGAAACTTTTCGAAAATCTAAATTTCACATAAAGCTCTATCTTTCCAGAATATCGCTTCGAATGAGTATAATCATGTCTCCCACAAAAACTAGACTACAGTACTCCCGAAATTCACAACTTCGCTGCTAAAAACGGAATCTTGACATGATTATACTTTTCTGAACCGTCTTGACAAGCTGAATTCGAATATGGTACTTTAAATTTAAAAAAGGTCTCCAAGTGTCTGCGTCTCGTCTCTACATATTGTCTCTAATTATGGGGGGAGAGGTGGCTGACCGATTAGTGACCACGACTGCTCCATTTTCAATTCTCTGCGTCTCTCACGTGCCACACACTATCTCATTTGACCTCTCTCTCTCCGTTACCTATGTTCGGCAGATGGAGTCGACCCCAGCCACATTTCTCCGTCAGTTTGCATCAAGAGAGCCTTCCGGAAATGGCTTTCGACCAATCGTCTCCTTATTTTTATTGAATTCTAATATTTTTTATATTTTTTGAATTTTTTCGACGTTTCGGACGATTCTGAAGGTAAGAAATGAGATTTTTATAGCTAAAAGTCAAAAAATTTGGTTTCAAACCAAAAAAATAAAGAAATGCGTCAAATCACACGTTTGCAACTTCAGAATAGTGAAAATCATGGTGAAAAATAGTTAATTTTTAATTTTTCCATGTTTTATATGTAATTGAGGAAGAGAATCTCAAATTCCTTTTAAAAATTGAAAAAAAGCGCGTCAAAGATGCGCCAGACAATTTCTGAACACAATTTGGGAAAATGACACTTTTTTAATGTAAAAATCAGCGCTAGTTTTTTTTATGGAACATGGAAAAGAAGCCTGGAGGTCTAGAACATAAAAATATATTTATTTCAAAATGTTGCGAAAACGCGTCAGAGGTGCGACAGATTGTCAAAAACGCAATAAGATATGCAGATTCGATCAATTAAAAAATTAAGAATGAGCCGTATATTAATCAAAGCAGTTTTACCCAATTTTGACCCAAAAATCGTAATTTTCCTATAAAATGACTTTTTGCTCCGGCAAAGTAGTTTTCATGTGATTTTCCCAAAAACTAAACATTTTGTTTTTTATGAGTTTTTGACAACACATTTGCAATCAATATGATTTTCAGGTTTCCCATCACAACTTGCTACTTCAAAAATTGGGGTGGTCCGGAGGAGGAGAAGGAGCGCATCAGAGCTGACATATTTTTTGGACATAATGGCGTCAATCAATTCATTATGCCAGTTCTTTGCAATAATCACTTCACAATAGTCAAGTTCGACCGCTCTAACAACGAAGTTGTCCATGTCGACTCCATTCGCTGAAGTTCTGGAAATGAGGCTTGCAGAAGTTGAAAGAAGATCCTACTTCATGTGGAATATTTGTTGTAGCGGCGTGCGAATGTTGGTGTGGTCAAAAGTCACCATGTCTGTCATCCAAAAGGTCGTTAATCGATATTGGAAAAGTGGAACAATAATCTGTCAATTAAATTAATTAATTTTATTCTCTATATTTTAATAATTGGAAATTCAATAAATCTTGTAAACTCACTAAAAAATCTTGAATGTTCTTTTTTTTCCAGATTTTCAGAGGGCTCGTTCCAAGGACCCAAGGTTCCATTATATCATTTTCAGATCCAGAATGTTTGAAACTTTTCGAAATTCTATAACTCTCTCCATTTTCAAGGTTTCCTACCGGTTTTTAGCTTGCATTGCTCACCAAATGATGAATTCTGCTACAGTAACCCAGATTTTTGATGGTGAGACCAATTATAGTCATGATTATACTCATTTGGAAGGTCTCAACGCGCTGAATTCAGAAATTTTAGTTTTAAATCGCAATCTGCTCAATTTGGGACAAGTTACCGGCCATCAGGGTAAGGTCTAGTCGTTCTAAATGTAAATGCCAATTTTTGAGCTTTTTCGAATAATTTGTGTACATTTTTGCAAAAAAAAACAGAGAAGGACACAAAAAATGGTTCAATTGAATAGAAAAAGAATAAATTCCCAGCATTCCAGGTCATCGAACATGATTACTGTAGTTTTCGTGGTGGGACCCATCATAATTATACTCATTTGAAAGGTCTCGAAGCGCTGAATCCGAAAATATAAATTTCAATTCATCCTGAAAACCCAGTAAAAAGTTACGGGCACTTCATGAAACTTTTGATAATGAATACAACATGAACCGATCTTTCCCCCCTTTCGTTACACTTAGCGGTCATAGAAAACGGAAGGAGACGACAACAAAATGAAATAGTGAGGGGACAAAATGAAATAGTGAGACGCAGAAAATTGGTCTTTCTTCTCTTGTCCCCCAGTAGCCATTCCCTACCCCCCACAACAACTAGAGGTCTTCCCGGCAATAGACTTCGAAATGTATTCCCCTATTTCTATTTAAAATATATAACCTTTAATTATTTAATTACTCCCTAGATATCCTACTGAATGGATGTCGAAAACTATTATTATACTTTGATTTTTCTGGAATTCTAATATTTTTTTATTTTTTATCGTGAAATGTAAGTTATAATAGGTTTTTCATAAAAAATATACTGGTTTTGGCCTTCAAAATGAATATTATGAGGCGCCTGCGCTAACTCCCTACTTTGAAGGGGTGTATCTCAAGAAGGGGTGGAGCTAGAAAAAAGTTGTTAACTAATAAGAAATAGGAAATATTAAGGGCTACAAAATGCAATTTGAATTTTCGAAAAATATCCAAAATTTAAAAAGTTATGAGTGGTGAGAACGTTTTAGTAATTTTAGACATTTTTTCAAATCGGTATATCTCAAAATTGAACAGAGCAACCTGAAAATTGCTAATTAACAAAATGTAGCCCTTAAAATTTTCTGCATTTTATTAGTTGACAACTCTTTGGTAGCTCCGCCCCTTTTTGAGATACACCTGTCTGAAAATCAGGGTTCTGAAGGCCTAGGGAACTGACTAAGAAACTTTGATTTTTCAGAATTTTTTAGTATTTTAGATGACCTACAAGTAAAAAATAGAGAAAAACTTTCAAAAACACAAAAATTCACAAAGACTGAAGAGAACGCAGACAGTGAGATACTCTCGCTTCTCTGCGCTCTCTTCCTTCCCTATTCTCTCACCTCTAACCTTAAAACGTTTATATCTCAAAAAGGGGCGGAGCTACAAAAAAGTTGTTCACTACAAAAATGAAGCCTTTAAAATTCTCTACATTTTATTAGTTTTCAACTTTTTTCTAGCTCCGTCTCTTTTTGAGATATACCTCTTCAAGCTTTATGAGAGAGTGCAGACAACGAGGTACTCTCGTTTCTCTGAGTCTCTAACATGGTCTTTTTTCAGTTTTGGGTTTCTAGGCCACGCAAAGTTCTTCCTTTTCGTTATTATTTTGAAATTTCAACTGGTTTTCGGTTTCTATCAATTTCAAAGCAAAAAAAAACTTAACGGACGGGGACTAACTTTTGAACTCGTCGCCTAAAAACCCAATAACAGAAAAAGTTCGGCCAAAAAAACGGGCCAGCGTTTTTCTAACCTGAAATTCGAGGGTTTTCGAAGGATAAATACAAGAATATTCACTATTTTTTAGACATGTTGAAACATATTCTCGTAACCCTCTCAAACTTTATTCTTACTATCTTTATTTTCAGATAGTCGACCAAAACTTGGACCAACGGATCCCAGGATGGAAAATTGAATTAATCCTAGGATTGAGAGGACTCCAAGAAGAAAGAAAGAAGTGAGAAGAGCTGGAACCCCATCGACTATAGGCAACCGGAAGTCAGGATCCAAACTAGAACCCCGACACAAGAGTTGAGCGAAAAGCAAGAACGGAAGTCATGTGGCGATGGATTAGTGTTGGAAAAGTGGGCAAATTTTGGTGGAAGAAGAAGAAGGAAAGATGAGTTAAGAAGAAGAAGAACGGAGAGGAAAAGAAGAGGAATTATCGGAAGAAGAAGAAACTATGATTCAAATCGAAAGCCAACCAGAGTCGTCAGAGGAACAAAGTTCACTGGCCTCCGAGTTCTTCACACCAAACGGATCAATGTCGACACTACCTGAAGTCAAGGCCGAAAGAACTGAAGGGCTCCCACTCCGAAACCAGATGCCGGCTTGGAAGGAAAAGGGCGAGCTGGCAAAGATGATGGACCCAAGGATCAAAAAATTTTCGGAAGGGAAGTCATCGGATCTCCATCGTTGGCTGACAGAATATGCGAAACTCGTCTACAGGATGGAGATCCCAAGAGAAGTTGGTACTGAGCTGCTCCCGTTCTTCCTGACGGGAACTGCCCTGATCAAATACAACAACTTGGATCCGAAAATCGCTAAAGACTGGGAGAAAGTCACGAAACAACTAATGTTGGCACACGACTGCCCGACGGACAGAGAGCTATCTCTACAAGAATGGACCTCAGGATCAAGAACTTTGTGGAAGGAAAATCATCAGACCTACACAGATGGCTGAAGGAGTACGCGAAGCTGATATGGAAAGAAGAAGGATATTTGTAAATAATTTATTCTAAATGTTTTATTTTAATAATTTATTCTGGGTAATAAAGAAAACCGGTTCAAAAAACATTTTCTAATAGAAAGAATAATTAATCAATTTTTAATTCTATGGTTCCCTGCAGCTCGGAACGAATGCATCGAAGATGTTGCACAGTTCCTGCTCTCTGAAAAGAACAGATGTTTCAATTTGAAAAAAATCACAAATATGTCTTACGGAATGTCGCACTCGCTGCAAAACTCGTGTTCCATTCTTTCTCTCTTGACCTCGGTACCGCATACTTCACATCTCGGGTAGTCGAGATACCATCTGGTGTGGGCCAAGCTCCTGAAACATTAAAATAAGCTTCGAGACTTGAACTTCCGAAAAGAAATAATTTACCTGATCATGATGTTCCGCATCAACTGGTACATTTCTGGATCGTCAACAAACTTCTTATTCTTGACAGCAGTCCACACCATTTGAATCACAGGAACTTGGTTGTACGCGTTTGACTCCATGTAGTGGTCAAAAGCGACCATCAAAATGGCGAGTTGGGAGAAGGTAGGCTGCCCGACGTTCCAGGATACGTTTTCACAATATCCGTTCGACTGAACAAAATGGAAACAGCCGGTGTTCAGATATACGAGCTCATCCGCCTTTTGCTCAAACTTGAAGAACGGGATGTTGTTCTCCAACAGCTTGTCCTCTCCCGGCCAATAGTCCAGATTGTGGAAGTTCATTTCTGGAAACCCATCAAATCAGCAAAAAAAACTATACTCCATTTTAGAGACGCAGAGAAACTAGTTGTCTGCGCTCTCTCATAGACTTCAAAGCTCTATATCTCAAAAGTGGACGGAGCTAGAAAAAAGTTGTCAACTAATAAAATGTAGAGAATTTTAAGGGCCATATTTTTGTAGTTGACAACTTTTTAGTAGCTCCGCCCAGTTTTGAGATACAGGCGTTTTAAGGTTAGAGGTGAGAGAGAGGGAAGGAAGAGAGCGCAGAGAGGCGAGAGTGTCTGACCCCTGATTTTTAGACGGGTTCATCTCAAAAAGGGGCGCAGCTATCAAAAAGTTGTGAATTACAAAAATGTAGAGAATTTTAAGAGCTACATTTTGATAGTTAATAATTCCAGATTGCATTGTCCAATTTTGAGATATACCGGTTTGAAAAAATAAGTGATACTAAAAGTTTCAACAACTATAACTTTTTGAATTTTCAACATTATTTAAAAATTCAAATTGCATTTTGTAGTCCTTAAAATTCTCTATTTTTTATTAGTTAAAAACTTTTTCTAGCTTTGCTCTCTTCTGAGATACACCTCTTCAAAGTCAGTTTCTCTATGTTTCTCTCAAATAAGGGAAATTAGATGAGTTTTATTGATTTCTAGCTATAAAAATCTCATTCCTTACCTTCAGAATCTTCCGAAACATTGATAAACTTCAAATAAAAAGAATAAATACTAGAATTCAATAAAAATAGGGGGAATATTGGTCGACGAGCCAGTCACTAGGCTATCTCATACATACATATTGATGGAAATGAGGGGGGAAGGAGAGAAGAGGACGCTGGACGCTTAGGGGGTGTCCGGGGAAGGGTGTACGTAATATATGTTATCTCCGTAACCCCCAGCACCGGCTGGCAATGAGAGCGAGGAAAGGAGACACACACTCCTCCCCAACCATCAATTACCTTCTTCTCTTCCTTCTCGTCCTGGCCAAACGCGGCGAAGGCGCGCCAGAAAAGCGCCTTTGGTTAGTAGTATGAAGTATATACGAAGTTCTTATGTTATAGAGAAGAAGTGGTCAGAGGCATTTGATGAAATGTTTATGTAAATAGAAAAACGGATATGGAATTTTAAATGTAAAATACATAAAAACACGTTTAGGAAATTGAAATGAACTTGAATCACACAGATAAAAGAGGATTTATTTCCAAGGCGTCGGAATAATGCATTCTTTGTTAGTCTCAGAATGAACAACGAGATTTGTTCCGCCAAGTACATTAAAAACATTGGCAACTTGACCAATGGTACAATTGAGACATTATTTTCAAAACTCCTGGCTGAACGGCTTTCATCGCTCGTTGTACTGTCTCAGCCTTCATCGGAGCGTTGTGAAGGATTTGTCCAAATATTATCACAGTTTTGATTGTTGTATCCCATGGGGAAAATATTATTCCTATGTCCTTTTGTGACGCCTCGATGAAATTTTATCCGGTTCTGAAAATTTCGATGATGAAGATTCCAACAAGTATTTTTCAAAACTCACCTTCCAATCAAATCCACCTGCTCATTTATCTTACAGAAAATCTCCGATGGCTTCTGAGTATCCTGGAACAAATAAATTGTTTTTCAAAGATAATTAGTTCATTCTTTGTCAGAGACGCAGAGAAACGAGAGTGTCTCGTTGTCTGCGCTCTCTCATAGACTTTGAAGAGGTGTATCTCGAAAAGGGGCGGAGCTAAAAAATAGTTGTTAACTAAAAAAATGTAGAGAATTTTAAGGGCTACATTTTGTCAGTGAACACTTTTTAGGTTGCTCTGTCCATATTTGAGATATAACGGTTTGAAAAAAAAGTGTCATTAAAATTGAGAAGGTGCGCCTGCGGCGCGTTTTTCTCAAGGAATTTCAACAAACTTTATTGATTTTTAGCTATAAAGAATTCATTGCTTACCTTCAGGATCCTTCGAAACACCGAGAAACTTCAAACAAAAGCAAAAATATTAGAATTTTCAAAAAATAGGAAGACAATCGGTCGACGAGCCATAGTAGGCTATCTCAATACATATTGTTGGAAAATGGAAAATGGGGAAGGAGTGTACGTAATGCATGTGCTATCGGAGCGACGCCCCGGCACCGGCCGGCTGAGAGACAGAGAGAAAGATACACACCATTCCCAACCATAAAAAAAACGTTCCCTTCTCTTCCTTTTCTTCCTGGCCTAACGCGCCGAAGGCGCCGAAGGCGCACCAGACTATATGTTTTATATAAATGTCATTGAGAATGAGAATCTCTGAAATTGCCACTGAGAACAAACGCGTCAAAGGTGCGCCAGGATCTTGAAACTTGAAAATTGTGATGAAAATCGTTGAAAAACTCAATAAAATTCAAACTTTCCAGTCGAATGACGTCATTTTCGTGATCTAAGCCACGACTATCCAATTTTCAGTTGTCTGGCGCACCTTCAGCGCGTTTTCAGTAGTTTCAAAACGTTCGGAAATGTGGTTTTTGGTCGATTTTTGACATGTCTATTCTCCCATCTCAAGAAAAGTTAACCCAGATAGATTTTCCCTTATTTCGACCCTTTGGTACTAATTTCGAGACTAAATAGATTCCCTTATATCAGAAGTTAAGCCACGCCCACTTTTTCCCTGAAACATGTTTAAAGAGAGTAGGAAAGACAAGTCATAATGATCAATTATAATTTATTTATAACATATTAAGATAGAAAAATGAAAATTTATACATTTTTCTGGAGTACGACATCCACAGCTCATCGCGTACAACTGCACCGCGTTCACTCCAGACAGTTGGTCTCAAGAACTCCGGGAGCTTTTCGAGTGACTGAAATAATTTGAAATTAGGAAATAAAACAGGAAACTGTAACAACTGACCTTGAATTGAGCAGCATATTGGTTCCAAAACGAATCCAAGGTTGTCACTGTCCGAAACCGCTTTATAAACTGAAAGAAAGAAATAAAGGTCTGAAGGCAAACACAAGATGACAACTTACTTTCTTTGGCATGTTCGTAATCCGCTTTCATTTTTTTGGTATCCACTCCTTCATAGCTCTTGTTCTGGTCCGCAGCCTGTGGAACTTGGTTCAGGACTTTGATCTTCTCGTCTGGCTTCACTCTGGCTATTTCTTCACGCGAGTAAAGATTCGAATCGATCTTGGAAGCCTTCCAAAGTCCATTGATCCCTCTGTGATCGGAGCTTTTGTGACAGTTTTTTCCAACTCCTCGGATATCGTTTCATCTTCCCCTTTCATGGTACATTGGGCCGGTTAATGTGATCCTTGGAGGCAGAAGGTCCAATTTTTGTATTCTGATGCTTTCCTTCTTTAGCTTGACCACTTCCGTGCAGAGCTTCTTCAAGTATCCGGTACAACGACGGTAGTCATCTTGATATCACGTCGCATGTAGTGGGAATTGATGTCCTCCTATCCAAAGCTTCATCAAATCTGGAAATGAAAAATGTGAGAAAAATGTTTAAAGGGGATATGTTTCAACATGTTTAAATAAATATGCGAATTCCTATGATAATAATTTTTGAATTTTATACACCTCAAAAATAATTGTCATGTTCTTTTTATTACTAAATTCAAGGTAGAACTACTTAATTTTGTCAATCCAATTGCATAGATTAACACAACTCAAAAACTCCTTTTCAATATCTAACTTAAAAAAAACATTTCTTTCATGAAAACGCAGAGAAACGAGAGTGCCTCGTTGTCTGCGCTCTCTCGTAGACTTTGAAGAAGCGTATCTCAAAAATGGGCGGAGCTAAACAAAAGTTGTCAACTAATAAAATGTAGACAATTTTAAGGGCTATGTTTTTGTAGTTGACAACTTTTTAGTAGCTCCGCCCACTTTTGAGATACAAGTGTTCTAAGGTTAAAGGTGAGAGAGAGAGAATGAGAGGACGTAGAGAAACGAGAGTGTATGACTGTCTGTGTCTTTGTGAGCTAATGTGTTTTGTGTTTTTTCAGCGTTTTTCTCATTTTTACACTTCAAAATCAGTAAAAAAATCTGAAAATTAAGGTTTCTAAGTGATTTGTCTATATTTTCAGAAATCCTGATTTTCGAACAGGTGTATCTCAAAAAGGGACGGAGCTGCCAAAAAGTTGTCAATTACAAAAATGTAGAGAATTTTAAGGGCTTCATTTTATTAGTAAACAGTTTTTTAGTTGCTTAGTCCAACTTTGAGATACACGGGTTTGAAAAAAGAGGGTTACCAAAAGTTTTCAACAACAATAACTTTTTGAGTTTTCAATATTTTCTAAAAAATCAAAATGCATTTTGTAGCTTTTAAAATTCTCTACATTTTGTTAGTTAAAACCTTTTTTCTAGCTTTGCTGTCTTTTGAGATACACCTCTTCAAAGTCAGTTTCTCTATGTTTCTCTCAAATAAGGGAAATTCCATGAACTTTATTGATTTCTAGCTATAAAAATCTCATTCCTTACCTTGAGAATCTTCCGAAACATCGAAAATCTTCAAATAAAAGGAATAAATACTAGAATTCAATAAAAATAGGGAGAATATTGGGTCGACGAGCCATTCAGTAGGCTATCTCATACAAACATATTGATGGAAATGAGGGGGGAACGAGAGAGAGAGGTCGCTGGACGCTTAGGGGGGTGTCCGGGGAAGGGTGTACGTAATGAAAGATGTTATCTCCGTAACCCCCAGCACCGGCTGGCAATGAGAGCGAGGAAAGGAGACACACACTCCTCCCCAACCCTAAATTATCTTCTTCTCTCTCTCTCTTCTCGTCCTGACCTAACGCGCCGAAGGCGCACCAGCCTACATGTTTTAAATATGTAATTGAAAATGAGAATCTCGAAATTACTATTATTGGTACGTTAAGCCACGCCCCCTTTTTCCGTGGAGCACATTCAATAAGAGTGGGAAAGAAAAGGTTCAATGAGCAATTATGATTTATTTATCACATATTAAAATAGGAAAACGAAAATATATTGAATAATATATATATTGAATAAATGCTTCTTTTTTAGGAAGTTCATCGTGCCCTTCTCTTTTGACCGCTCGTTTGACGGTTCTTGACGGCATCCTTCAGAAGATCCTTGTCGACGTGATGAACGAAAGTCAAATTACTTCTGGAGATTCTTCATGGTCCCTTCAAAGTTTCTGACGTCTTTTTCAAGCTTGCGGCATGTAGCATGATATTCAGTCGCCTTCACCATATCTTCTAAGATGTTTCTCCAAATTTTGAATACTTCTTTTCTCTCGTGCTATTGGATGACGAGCGCGTTCTGAAAGATGAAACCATTTTCTGAATAGTTGTTTCTTTTTGAAGTAAAAGCAGATCCCCCCATAAATCAAGAAAGTTAACTCCAGACTACATGTTTCATATAAATGTGATTGAGAATGAGAATCTCTGAAATTGCCACTCCAACTCTGAGAATAAACGCATCAAAGGTGCGCCAGGATCTTGAAACTTGAAAATTGTGATGAAAATCGTTGAAAAACTCAATAAAATTCAAACTTTCCAGTCGAATGACGTCATTTTCGTGATCTAAGCCACGACTATCCAATTTTCAGTTGTCTGGCGCTCCTTCAGCGCGTTTTCAGTAGTTTCAAAACGTTCGGAATTGTGTTTTTCGATCAGTTTTTGACATGTCTATTCCAGATGGAAGTGATTTTTTTTAAACGGAAGTCGGAAGTGCTTTTCTTATCCGGAAATCGGAAGTTGGAAGTCGGAAGTCGGAAGTCGGAATTAGATTTTTCCCAAATTTTGAAAAATTCCAAGTGAAAAATCATAAAAATCGTGAAAATCAGTGAAAAAATAGTTTTGGCTGAAGAAAAGCCTGTTTTCTGTCCTTTCCGACCATTTTTCCATGTATTTTTGCAAAATGAATTCTTCCAAAATGTCACAGTAATGGAATGACGGAAGTCGGAAGTTAAATTCCTTATCCGGAAGTCGGAAGTGGTTTTTCTTATCCGGAAGTCGGAAGTCGGAATGGGAAAAATGCCCGGAAGTCGGAACTCGGAAGTCAGAAGTCGGAATTCCATGCAACTCTGACTGGAACTCATCGTGATACCCCAAAAGAACCACCTTTATTCCCCATTTATTTACCTCTTCTTTCCTCGTTTGCTCTCTTCTTTCCTGGCAGATTCGTCACGACGACGTTTTTGAAAAGAATCCGAAAAAAGGTGTTGGATTGAAGTCTGAAACGAATGAGTTATTAAAATTCCAGTATCCCTAGATCTATAAATCTCTAAACTTACTAAAGGTGGCTCCGAGGTCCCATGATGCTCCAGGCGAAGAGATTCTGAAAATTGAAGAAACACTGAAAATAAAATAAAATTTCGAATCTAACCTAGCTCTGCCATGATAGAATCTTGATCCTCCATTTCAATATCGCTTCCACTACTGCTTTTGCTTGAATCTAGTGTAATAACCGGCGAGTGGTTTCTTCTCATTCTTATTGACAGCCTTTTTCATTTGAGCAGATTTTCGTTGGACTCCGGTGATTTCTTTTTGTAATCGCCGCTTCCACTCACGATTCTACTTGCTGGTGGTGGTGGAACAGTTTTCTTCTTCTTGAATGCGGCTTTATTCTTTGAAGCTTGCGACGAACTCTAGTTACTTCAACTCCAGCTTTACGGAGATTCATTATAAATTCCATCTCAGGTTTGTTTTTCGCTTTGAACTGATACTGAAAAAAACTTTCTTTCTAAGAAGTTTAAAAGTGGACTAAGGTCAACTCTGATATTTTCATAGAATACCGAAAAAATTTTAAAAATCGGTCTGAAACCCGCTGAGAGCGATCGCCGGCGAGTTTGGGCATTTCGGTGGCAGGTGAAAATTGGCGGTATGGCTCAGCAATTCGAGTTCAGTCGTATGTTCATTTGTTCATTTCCGTGAGTTCATCTTCATATTTCAAGAATTATTAATTCGGTTCATTCCCCGCGGAGAACGAGCGGTAAAACAGTTTGGGCATTTCAGTGGTTGTGGAACATTCTCGAACTTTTTCGAAAATGCTGTTTTTTCAAGTTTTCGTCGTTTTTTTCTACCATTTTCGTAATAATTCTATCAATTTTAGCCGTTTACTTTCGAAATTATTGAAAGAAAACAACAAAAATGACCACCGAAAATAGCGATAAAATTTGAAAAAATCAACATGGCCGAAGTCGAATTTCTAGGCCACCGAAATGCCCTAACTCACCGGCGATCGCTCTCAGCGGGTTCTAGAACAATTTTTTTAAATTTTTCTGTATGAAAATGAACTTACTCATACATTATTCTATGAAAATATCAGATTTGACCTTAGTCCACCTTTAAATATAAAAGAAAAAGTTGCAATTCTGCGACGATTATAAGGGATTGGAACACTGCAAAAACTTTCTTTCATGTTCAAATGTTCACTTGACTTTTCTCTGATTTTCAGACAAGTTTATCTCAAAAAGGGGCGGAGTTACAAAAAAACTGACAATTACAAAGATGTGAAAAACTTTAAGGACTACATTTTATCAGTTAACAACTTTAAGGTAGCTTTGTTCAAATTTGAGATTTTCCGATTTGAAAAAAAGATAAACTAAGCGCATTTTTCTCAATTCCAACAAAATTTATTGATTTTTAGGTACTTTTATGCTCAAAATCTTGAAAATGGTTGAAAAATTTGGTTTTTCAGCTGCTTTGGACGCTAAATCACATACGTTCTGAATAATTTACAGAAAACTGGCGTACCGTTGAAATCGGGGCATACTGTATTGTTACATTATTCAATGTTCGTATCTGGCGCACCTCAGACGCGTTATTTCGCGCGCTATAGGCTTAAAATCGTGGATTTTGATAGAAATTCGGTCAAAAATCGTCAATTTTCAGTAATTCTCAGCACTTAAAATGCAGTTTTTCCAATAAATCTCTCATCTGGTGTGTCTTCGGCGCGTTCTGTTGAAACTCTAGCTTCTAGACCACCATACCTCTCGTTTAACTTAATTTATCTGGCGTAACTTTGACGATTTTTTATTTCAGTAAGTTATTTTCTTGAAATTGCGAAATATGTATTGATTTTCAGCTTTTTTTTAATGCTGAAAATCCCATTTCTTACCTTCAAAATCCTTCGAATCATCGAGCAATTTCAAATATAAGCAACGAACTAAAGAACTCAATAAAAATAGGGAGATAATTGGTCGAAAGCCATGCAGTAGGCTATCTTGAATACATGACTGATGGAGAAATGTAGGAAAAGGAGAGAGAGCGGAGGAGGGGGTGTCCTTGTGTACGTAATGTGTCCAGCACCGGCTGACAAAAAGACAGAGAGAAGGAGACACACCATTCCCAACCATCGATAACCTTCTCTTCTCTTCCTGACCAAACGCGCCGAAGGCGCTCCAGACTACATGTTTTATATATGTAATTGAGAATGAGAATCTGGAAATTGCAATTGTTTTATTCCTAGTACTTTGGAGTTCAGAGGGTGTATTGCATGGGGACATGAATATGATGGTTTGGTATAACAGTATTGGGGTCAGAGGGAAGAAAGAGGATAAGTAATGAATAGAAAAAATACATACAAATGACACATGGATGTTGGAAATTGTGGGGACTGGTAAGTTTGATGATTGAAGAATCCAACTTGTTTGAGATTGTTTCCATATCGACGATTGCTGATTTCAAGATTGTTGGAGAATAATGAACTGCTTTTGGAGTAACTGCATTTTTGCTGAACCTAGAATGTTTGAGTGATAATATACCTTCTTTTTCAAAACCTATTTTACCTGCAATATCCAAAACTTTAGTCGTTTGAGATGTCTTTCATCTATGTGAATTTTGAATTAGATGTTAGGAATCCAGATTCCTCACAATTAAACATTTGCATTCTGTTGTCGACAACTTGGACATCAACAAGGATTTTCAAACTTGTAAAGACGGTACTAAAAAGAAACTTGAATTGAGAATACGTTACGGAAATAACTAACCAGCAAACAGTGAGAGCCTATATCTTTCTTTTTCGGGTTAGCGTAGATCTCACTTCTTTGTAGGTTGCTTTTCTTAAAAATTCACAATTTTTAAAAATTCAAATATATGCTTGAAATCTCATTTCTTACCTTCAGAATCCTCCGAAACGTCGAGAAACTTCAAATAAAGAAATAAATATTAGAATTCACAAAAAATAGGGAGACGATTGGTCGAAAGCCATCCAGTAGGCTATCTCAATACATGACTGATCGAAAATAGAAAATGTGGGGAAGGGCAGAGAATGAAGCAGGTGGGATCCGTTCCTCCGCGTGTTTCTGTGTGTCCAGCTGTGACCTTTCTCACTTTTTGAATGAACATACACCTGCCAGATAGCCAGCCGGGGCCGGGACATTACATACCATGAGTCATATCATCATACGAACACTCATGCCATGGGAATGGCACCCGTCATACGAAAGAGGCATTTCCGACTTTTATGGAGAAGGAATATACATTTAACGTTTGGTGGATGATGTCATGTATGAGATCAGTGACTTCGAAAAATAACAGAATAGGTGGTACTGTGGGCCTGAAACACAACTTCAAGATATATACAAAGTTTTTTACCGCATATTTGTATATTTTTCAGGTCTAATCTATTACAATCAATTAAATTTATTTTGAAACTTGATGTTGCTCGTTAAATTATCAATCATTGTTATCATCATCATAGTTTTCCCGAGTCAAGATGGAGTTACAGGTCAAGACCTATGTATATGGTTGGAATGCTTGAGTTTTGAAACTTTCAAAACTGTTTTCAAACTTTGTTAAACGCCTCTAGAAATCGAGAAAAATGAGCTCAAAGTTCAGCTCTGATTTCGATTCTTAATCATATGAATTGTTCGAGTAGAGGGCGTGATCCTTCCCTAGTCAGACACCTCTACGCGACCAGCCACCATTTCGCAGAATCCTCCGGAACATTTTCTAAGTCTCGTCCTTTTCCCCACTCTCTAGCTCCCCTCCTACAGTCCCATGCATAAAATCGCCATCCCACTACCTCAACACTGAAATTGTTTTTTTCCTGAAACTGAAAAGGTTATCGGCAACTGGAAAGACCTTGATTTATTCTTACAAATAGGAATTGAGTAAAGAAAATTTTTTAAAAATTTATCATTTCCTCTTCTTGGTGAACATCCCAGTTTGAAGATGACTTCGGAGAAATCGGGGTTCGCTTCCAGCTTGAAGAGAGCCAACACATCCCTAGAGCACTTTCCCAAAGTTGTTGAAAATGACGTCGAATCCTTGGCTCGCATCCTAATAAGCTTTGAAGAGAAGATTGGGATCCGTGACTTGTTCCATCTGAAACTCAGAATGTTCATTTTCATGATTTCATGAATGTTAAAGGAAATTTATAACTTCAAAAACAAAGATTTTTGATCTGGCGCACCTTATAGTTCAAAAAATACATTCTTCGCTTGAAAATCGGGCGGTATTCAATGAAAAAAATGAGCAGAAATCGTTGAAAATTGAGTTTTTACTCTGAAACTGACTCAAAAATACTGTTTTCAATCGAAAAAATGCGATACTTTGCAGAAAAATGTGAGTTTTCTGCTGTTTTGGACGCTAAATCACATATTTTCGAAACAATTTTACAGAAAACTGGGCGCGTTTGAATCGGGAGCATAATGCATTATTATATTTTTCAACCAGCCTGTCTGCCCGCCTTCGGCGGTTCAGTCGGCTGGCCTCTTCTCATTTACGTGGCAACCCCTTCTCAAATGTGCCCGCATGGCCAAGTGGTCTAAAGCGGCGGTGCCGTCCAAAGCACGCCAGTTCAGTTTTGCCCGCTGGCTCAGTTTGACCTTTTTTTCCAAAACCGTTGCGGACAGCGCCTCAGACAGACAGACAACGCCCAATTGTCTTTTATATATAAGAATGATTTTAGCATCTGGCGCTCCTCAGACGCGTTATAGCGCTTATAGGCTTAAAATCTTCAATTTTAATAGAAATTCGGTCAAAATCACCAATTTTGTGTCATTTTCAGCACCTAAAATGCATTTTCCCCCACTAAATCTCTTCTGGCGTCCCATCGGCGCGTTTTGCTGAAACTCAAGCTTCTAAACCTCCATACCCCTCGTGTGAATTTACTTATCTGGCGTACCCTTGACGCGTTTTCAAATATTTTTCTTGCAATTGCAAAATTGCCGGTTTGAAGCATATTTTAACGATTTTTAGCATTTTTAGCTATAAAAATCTCACCTTTAGAATCTTCCAACTACTAAACTTGATTGCGATGACCAGCGTCATTTCTTCTTTATTGGCTTTTTTCATCAGCTTCAACAAGCCATCGGAGTCGTTTTCATCGAGATCCTCTTTCCGGCAATTGTAGTCTCGAGATTGACGAATTCCTTGCAGTTGGAACTGCCTATTGAGACAAGCTTCGAACTCGCTGAAAACAGTTGATTTCAAAATTCTGCCTTGGGTATACCCAAATTTCCGGGCCGGTTTCAAAATATCCGTTTCCAATTTTTCCAGTTTATTTTTTTCTGAATTTATATCATTTTTCATTAAAAATGTGAACATTTCTGATGATTTTTCATGGCCGGGCCTTGAAAAGAATGATTATAACTTAATGACTCACTCCATTCCTCGGAATCCTTTGTCAAAATTGATGATAAGCAACGAGGTCAGGTCTGCCGGTTTCACCAAAAGCGGTTCGATCATTTGTGGGGAATCGGACTCCTTTTCCTTCCAATCCAGTCACGAGTTGCTGCTGAAAACGATTTAAAGCTTCAGATAAAATAGTCCATTGGTATTTTTGAACTGGCGCACCTTTGACGCGTTATGGTTCAAAAAATACATTCTTCGCGTGACCATCGGGCAGTATTCAAGGAAAAAATGAACAGAAATCGTTGAAAACTGGGTTTTTACACTGAAAATGGCTCAAAAATGCTGTTTTCAATCGGAAAATGCAAAATTTGGCTGAAAATTTCCGCTGTTTTGGACGCTAAATAACATATTTTCTGAATAATTTTAAAAAACTGGCACCGTTTGAACCGGAGGCAGAACATATTCTTACATTTTTCAATTTTCGTGTCTGGCGCACCTCAGACGCGTTATTTTTCGGTCAAAGTTGCCAATTTTCAGCCGTTTTTAGCACTTAAAATGCATTTTTCCAAATAGATCTCTCATCTGGTTGAAACACAAGCTTCTAATGACTTCATGTGACTCTACTTATCTGGCGTACCTTTGACGCGTTTTCAATTTCAATCAGTTTTTTTCTCTCGCAATTGGGAAATAGCCCGGTTTATTGATTTTTAGCTAAAAAATCTCATTTCTTACCTTCAGAACTCTTCGAGACATCGAGAAACATCAAATAAAAGAAATAAATATTAGAATTCAAATAAAATAGAATGATGATTGTCTGAAAGCCATGCAGTAGGCTATCTTGAATACATAACTGATGGAGAAATGGAAAATGGGGAAGGACAGAGAGAAGGGTGTATCGGTGTCTGTGTCTCTGTGTGACCTTTCTCACTTTTTGCATAAACATACTTTTGCCTGCTAGCCGTGACACTTGATATCATGAGTAAGCGTTCTTTATAGAGAGAGTACCGCTTTGTGTCTCTGTATCTCGTTGTTTATGTGGCTTCTCCCTGTTTCCTGTACAGATGTCGTGTTTACAGTAAAATGAACGATGTTAGAAGGATGCTGACCCCTCGGCATTGGCTGGCAGAGAAAATGAGCTTGGCGCGGTTCAATAAAAGTAGGAAACATTCTCATTCTTTTAAAAAAATCTCAAAAAACCCTGAAAATTTAGGTTTTTATAAAGTTCAACAAGCCCCAATATGATTTCCCTAAAAAAAAATCTAAGAAGCTTAGTAGATTTATTCAAAACTTTCCAGATTTTAAGACTCAACAGATTAGAAAAACAACAGGTCAACAACTACAATAAAACAGTAGAAAGATGAAAGAAAACCGATCTGGATTCATGAAGTCGTTCAGATGTTCATCAACATCTGGAGATTCCTGGTTGATTCTAAAATAAGAATCTCATCGTCATCTTCAGGCTGTTGTGGTGCATCTGGAAGTTGAGTTTGTTGTTGATTCGCTGGATTTTGCTGCATCCGTTGACACACACTATCCTTCGTACAGGAATCGCTTGCTGTTGTTGAGTTTGTTGTTGCAATAAAACTTGTTGAATCGGCATCTGCGGTAGTTGTTGCTAGACTGGTGGAGGATGCTGAGAGTTTTGCTTCTCAATTTCCTTGATGAGCTACTGCTATACGGTGATGTGGCGGTTCATAATTCAGATCTCCGTTCCCACTCTACATGTTCCTCTTTTTCTATCCTCTCCCTGAAAAAAATCTATTCACATTTGCATGGATTTACTTTCCACCAACCTGCAAAGACACACACCATCCTTCTTTTTCCATTTTTACAACATCTTGCGTAAGATTCCAATTGAACTTCAATGCATCCGGTCTCACTGTGATTGGTTTGGCAATTTGAGGCATTGCGTATTTCTCGAGTGTATCTTCAACGTCGATGAGCGATTAAACTGTGCTTTTGATTCGATCTGAAACTCAGAATGTTCAGTTTCTCGCAAAAAAGCTTGAAAAATTTTACTACTCCATGAATGTTAGAGGGGTGAATGCAAAGACAGGGATTTGTATCATCAGGCGCACCTCTGACGCGCCTGACGTTTTTTTTTTGAAAATGACGTTTTTCGTATAAAAATCAGGTGCTTTTTATAAAAAATAAGCAGAAATCGCTTTAGAAGAAGAATTTCGAGTTTTTTACTCTGAAAATCGTTCAAAAATGCTGTTTAAAATTAGAAAAATGAGAACTTTGGCTGAAAATCTTGGTTTCCAGCTGTTTTGGACGCTAACTCACATATATTCCAATTATTTTACAGAAAACTGGCGGACCTCGGACGCGTTTCAAACCGGCGCAAAGCGTATTGTTATACTTTTCAAAGTTTGTATCTGGCGCACCTTAGACGCGTTATTTAGCATTAATGTGTCTTAAAATCTGGGATTCGGTTGAAATTCGGTAAAAATCGTCAGTATTTAGCCATTTTCAGCTATTTTACTGCATTTTATCTAATGATTCCTTCATTTTATTGATTTTCAGCTTTTTTTCTGCCTAAAATCTCATTTCTTACCTCCGATATCCTCCAAACCCTCGAGAAAAGTCAAATAAAAGCAAAAAGTATTAGAATTCACAAAAAATAGGGTGTCGATTTTTCGAAAGCCATTTCCGGGAGGCTCTCTTGATGCAATCTGATGGAAGAGGGGAAGCAGAGAGAGAGAAGCCGGCGTCTGTGTATATGTGTCTGTGTCTCTATGTGTGGCATTTCTCACTTTTTGCATAAACACACCCCTCTATAATTCGACTAATAGTCAGCCAGCCAAGAGGGACATTTCATGATATCATGAGTAAGCGTTCTGTTCGCAGCAGACAACGCGTATTATATAGAGGTTGAACCCAGGCAGTTGTGCGTATCCGTGTCTCTTTATTCATCGGGTGTGTTGAATTTTACTTATTCTAATCCTTCTCCTGCCAGATGTCGTGGTCATGCCAATTTACTAAATGATCCTAGACGGGGACAGGCTGGCAGTGAAAATAAAGTAATCTAAGAAGCTTAACATCAAAAACAGATTTATTCAAACTTTTTCAGATTTTGAGACTCAACAATTCAGAAAAACAACAGGTCAACAACAACAATTTTTAAAAATCGGAACTTGTTCGTGCCCGGTGATTCCACCATGAATGACAGGGCATGTAGTGCAATTTTGATGTTCTTTGCTGTCAGTGAACCTTGAACAGGGTAAGACTGATTGCGAATCATGAAGAGAATGCACTTCAATGAATTTGTTGCCAAGGCACGTCTGAAAAAATGAAATTTAAAGAACATAGTGTAGGATTATATCTCCTAACCTTCAATTCTTGCCAAAACACCAGTGAATTCTGGTGATCCCAAAGAAGTGATCAGCAATTTCATCATTTCCAGATATTTTTTGATGGGAATCATGTTCGGCTGATTGACAACTGGCATTGCTGGTGGAACGTGATCCGGAAGTCGAGGAACGTTGATTGAGAAATGAAGATCCCCAATCGCAGAGTATGGAGCCGACAGACTGAAGTTGGAATCCCTGTACGGCTCAGCAACCACTGGAATGTTGACTTGCATCATTTCCATCAAATCGAATCCTTTTGGATCCAATTAGTCTGAAAATCCGGTGGTTTTTGATTGGAAAAATGATCAGAAATCGAGTGTCTACATTGAAAATGGCTCAAAAATGCTGTTTTCAATCGGAAAAATGGGGAACTTGGCTAAAAATTATGGTTTTTCAGCTGTTTTGGACGCTAAATCACATATTTTCTAATTAATTTCCAGTAAACTGGACGCGTTCGAATACGGGATATAATGTAGTGTTATTTTTTTCAATTTTAGCATCTTGCGCACCTCAGACGCGTTATTTAGGACTTGTAGGCTTAAAATTTCGGGTTTTGAAAGAAATTCGGGGAAAAGTCGTCAGTTTTCTGTCATTTCCAGCACTTAAAATGCATTTTTCCCAATAAATCTCCTATCTGGCGTATCTTCAGCGCGTTTTGTTGAAACTCAAGCTTCTACTTTCTTTTTGTTAAAACTCAAGCTTCCATACCCCTCGTGTGCCTCCTCTACTTATCTGGCGTACCGTTGACGCTTTTTTAATTTCAGTAAGTTATTTTTCTAGAAATTGCGAAATAGTCGGTTTGAGACCAATTTTACTGATTTCCAGCTATTTTATGCCAAAAATCTCATTTCTTACCTTCAGAATCCTTCGAAACATCAACAAACTTCAAGAAAGAAGCATAAGTATTAGAATTCAAATAAAATAGGGAGACGATTGGTTGAAAGCCATCCAGTAGGCGATCTCAATACATAGAAAATAGAAAATGGGGAAGGAGAGAGAACACGCATGGAGTTGTGTCAATGTCTGTGTCTCAGTGTCTATGTTTCTGAGAAGAATTTTTATGCCACTCTTGGAGGCGAGAGAGTATGGTCAGAGAAGGGAGTGCACATAGGGGCGATGGGAACGGGGGGGTTTTATGGGTTATATTTAATGGGAATGGGAAATGAGGAAAAAACGAATGATCAAATGATCAACACCATAAACTGGTCATGAATCATCTAAAAGATCGAGAAATGTAATTCATGATTTGATAGGCTATGGTCAGGACCTTTATAACATTTTGAATAGATTTACCCCTGAACAGCTAGCCGGGACATTTTATATCATGTGCGACAGAGTTGCGAAGAAGTGATTTTTTCAAAAACGGAAGTAAAAAAATGCCAGGAAGTCGGGGTTCCGCGCAACTCTGATGTGCGATGCGCACAACGCTTGGCAATGTGGCTTCTCCCTATTCTAATCACTTTCCTGCCAGGTGTCGTGTTTCATGCTGATTCAATGAATGATGCTAGAAGGACTCTGACCCCTAGCACGGTCATTTTTATAAAAATTTCCCAAAATTACCGGAAAACTAGCGTCACGTCATGTTGAAGAAGCAACAACGATTAAACTAAAAATTGCACCATAAGACATTTATTTTATAGTAAAAATCAAATCTTCAGTATCAAAACTTCACAGTTGATGTGCAGGCCATGATGGTTGTATTCGGAGTAAAGGAGGTTGAATCACGGGTGATGCAGGCAATGAATACGGCACTGGGCACTGGCACTAAAAATGCATCTGGTTGACATCCGTGTAGTTGCATTTTGTCACACATAAAGCGGTGTGGGTTTTCATGGACTCCGTCTGCGAGGTGCTCGATGAATTTGAGCTACACGGAAGTTCCAGTTGAAGCGGTGTGTTCCAAGTTTCAGCGGGATTCCTTGGAAGAAGCAATTCTTCACCTCTACCAACCCAATGTCCTTTTTTCCATCGGTGACTTCGAGGTTTGAGAGGAAGGAGATATCGTGGTGAGATTTCTGAAATATGAACATTTGTAAGAATTCATTACTTTATAGCAGTCTATCATTCCAACTGTCACCATTACTTTAGTAACCCATCTCTACAATGACCTGATTCATCAGTACAGTAACCCATGCCTCAATGTATGTATCTGGCGCACCTCAAAAGCGCAATCAACGGCTTTTGCTTAAAATCTTGGTTTTTTATAGAAATTTGCTCGAAAATAGTCCATTTTTAGCCATTTTCAGTCATTTTCAGCATTTAAAATGCATTTTTCTCTATAAATCTATCACCTGGCGTGTCTTTGCCGCGTTTTGTTGAAACTCAAGCTTCTAGACCTCCATACTCCTCATAAGCCTCTACTTATCTAGCGCACCTTTGACGCTTTTTCAATTTCAATAGGTTATTTTTCCTTGCAATTACGAAATAGCCGGTTTTCACTGATTTTTAGCTATAAACAACTCATTCCTCACCTTCCGAATCCTTCGAAACATCGAAAAACTTCCAATAAAAGAAATAAATATTTGAATTCACAAAAAATAAGGAGAGGATTGTTTGACAGCCATATCCGTAAGGCCATCGATAACGCGGTGTGGTTCTCTACCGTGCTTTATCCATAAAAATGTTTGATACTACGGCATTCTGGTAAATCTTTATTAATCTTATGTTGATCTGGATGTCATGTTGAGGAAGTAACGATTGAAATTTTTAAAATTGCTTCATAAAACATTCATTTCAAAAAAAAATTATATCTTCAGTATCAAAACTTCAAAAATACAGTAATACTTGAGTTGGGCAGACAGTGTGATTAAAATGGAGTTCTAGTTTTACATGGTGAAAAGGGGGAAACGAAGGTAAAAGAACTACTATCTAGACCATGAATTCAATCTTGGGGATAATTTCAATGATGAGGTCATTCTTCAGATCTTTTTGAGTAGCTTGCCGTGATTTCCAGAAAGCATGCCAAAGTCAGTAGCATTTCGGAAAAATTGAATTCCAACATGTTCTCTAGACATGTGAACACCTTTGTTGCCACCATTGCCAGCTTGTCGTCCGGCATGCGACTGTTGAGTACTGCTCTCTCGTGAAGGAAATCCACTTCCATAGCGATGTGTTCTTCGTCTTCAATCTCCATTCGGTCGTGGTGCTCCAAAATCTTCATCATCACATCCGTTGACTGGCGGCGCTCTGAAAAATTTCGATGTGATTGGAACTATCCACTTTGAGTCCTCACTGTGTTTGTCTGGATATTCGAACGGATCAGCCTTTTTTCATAGATGTTGGCCTCGATGATCATATCAGGCGACACCACTGAAATCAAACAGTTTTGTTTTAGACTGAAATTCGTGTCTGCTGACTCACAATTCTGGAGATCCTCGGTAATCATCCGGGTAGAGATTATCCAGTTCTTGTGGAGATCGGTCGGAAGAGCGTTCGTTTCAGACATTACCTCTTGAGCTGAAAACGAAATGACTATTTTTGAAGAGGTGAGAGTTAAGGAGCTAGTAAATCGCGGAACGACTGAATTCTAGCGTTGAAAATCAAGTTTGACTCTGAAAATTGCTCAAAAATGCTATTTCCGACCGGAAAAATGAAAATTTTCGTACAAAAGTTGCGATTTTCAGCTGTTTTTCTGCTAAACCACATATTTTCTGAAAAATTGACAGAAAACTGGCGCGCCTCGCACGCGATTGAATTCAAACCAAAATTTATTGTTGTATTTTTCAGTTTTCGTATCTGGCGCACCTCAGACGCAATATTTAGGCTTAAATTCTTGGATTTTAATGGGAATTGGGTTAAGAATCGTCATTTCCAGCACTTAAAATGCATTTTTCCCAATGAATTTTTTAACTGGCGTGTCGTCGGCGCGTTTTCTGGAAACTCTAGCCCTCCTTACCCCTCGTCTAACTGTACTTATCTGGCGTACCTTTGACGCGTTCTCTATTTCAGTGAGTTATGTTTCTTGCAATTGCGAAATAGTCAGTTTGAAACCGATTTTATCGATTTTTAGCTGTGAAAATCTTGTTTCTTACCTTCAGAATCCTCCAGAACCTTCAAATAAAATCAATAAATATTAGAATTCAAATAAAATAGAGAGATGATTGGTCGAAAGCCATGCCGGGAGGCTCTCTTGATGCAAACTGATAGAGAAATGTGGAAAGAGAGGACGCTTGGGGTTGTGTCTCTGTTTCTGTGTTTCTCTGTCTGTCTGGCTATGGCCTTTCTCACTTTTTGAATAAACATATCCCTGCCAGCTAGCCGGGGACATGACATATCATGAGTCATAAGAAAAATCATATCATCGAAATGTTCCCCCCACTAACTGCCTTGCTTGACGACTTCAGGCGACCCGCCTCTGCTGTGACTTTTTTCCACTGCTACTAAATAAAATCAGCTTTATTAGAAAAACATTAAATGTACTGAGAGTATGCGTGATTATTCAGTTGAATTGTAAAACATAGTGGAGAAATGTCTATTGGGACGTGGATGCGGTGATCATTTTGATCCTCCTCTGCCGCTGGTTGCTCATTGTTCCCAGTCTGCGTTTTGTGATCCTGAAAATGAAGCATCAGGATTTTGGTATGTTTTTCAACATATTACACACCTCGAGTCCGAACTGATGATGACGTCCCAATTCCATCTACAACATGTGTCCAATATCAAGAGAGTTTATTGCAATTTTCCCTTGCATTACACAGGTAGAAGCTTCATATGAAGTTTCTTTTCCTGTGTCATAGAAAGTTTCTCCATTGTCTCCAGCAACTTCCTTCGTGATCAGTGCCTCTCCAACATATTCGCCGATCAAGTCTCCTTTTTTTATCGGCTCAGCAGCCTCCAGCCCGCATCCGCGCACATCTTTCAAATGAACAACAGTCAAGTTCTTCGATTTACCTTGCTGAGCTTGTCGATTTGGACAAGTCCTTGAACATCCACAAGCGCCCGAACATTCTACGATGATGCGCTCATCAGAATGGCTGTGGTCATCCATATCGATAATCCCGTTTCTGTCGAATTTGCGATGTTTCCTCTCCACGCTCGTTCCAGGTGGTTTCCGATAGAGAGCATTGAACTGAAAATGTTGAGATGTGTTGATTACAATAAGAATGTTATATGCTTTCCTCAAGGGTTTCCTACAAAATGAACTGAATTTTTTTTCCTCTTGTATGCTAAAAATCTCATTTCTTACCTTCAGAATCCTTCGAAACATTGAGAACCTTCAAATAAAGAAATAAATATTAGAATTCAAATAAAATAGGAAGATGATTGGTCGACAGCCATATCCGTAAGGCCGTCGATGTATAAATGAACGACAAAAAGTTGGAGAGAGTGTGAAGGAAGAGAATGGAGATGTCTGTCACTCACTCTCTCTCTTTTTCTACTTGTCTATGTGTGACCTTTCTAACTTTTTGAATAGACATACCCCTGGCAGCTAGCCGGGACATCACATATCATGAGCCATAAGAAGAATCATATTATCGAAATGTCCCCCCGCATCTGCTTTGACCTTTCACACCTTATGAAAGTGTCTATGTGTCTCGGCTTCTCCCTATTCTAATCACTTTCCTGCCAGGTGTTGTGTTTCATGCCAATTTAATAAATGATGCAAGGAGGACTCTGACCCCCAGGCACTGGTTGGGAGTGAATATGAGGTAAACAGAGAAAGGTGTTATCAATGACCCATTTATTAGAGAAATCATATTTAAAAACACCATTAAGATATATACAAAAGAAGAATTGTTCCGTGGCACGTATAGTACTGTCGGAGTGCTAGAAGACAGTCTGGAAAATGATAATACCTAGAGAAATGCAAAATGAAGGAAATACCTTTGTTTCCGTTGAAAACGTCTTGGATTTTTCGATTCTTCAATAAAACTCCATAACCTTTTCTTGAGGCCCTTCATATCAAACCTCATCCTGATTCCCGCTGCATCAATTCTGAAACATTTTTTGTCCAAACTTCTCAATTTGATTTACTCACTCTCTCCGTCCAGTTTTGATGACTCCAGTGCCTCAATTTCGCCACCTCTTTCTTGTCACCGATCATGTTTGCCATGACTCCCCGACATCTTTGGAATTCCTGACATGTTACGAGCAACGGTCAGACGTATTCTGAAACTAATGATGTGATGATGAACGGAGCACAGTCAAACACAAACCTTCCTCTCAAAATCTGCTTTGGATTCTCAGATCCAAAAGATTTTGTTTTGCAATTCCTTTTTTCTGAAAATCTCTAAAATCGTACTCACTATAGCAGTGATTTCCTTTCCACCAACCCGCAAAGACACACCCTATCCTTCTTCTTCCATTTTTACAATATCGTTCGCAAGATTCCAATTGAATTTTAATGCATCTGATCTTACTGCGATTTGTTTCGCATTTTCAGGCAGTACGTACGTCTCGAGTGTATTTCCAATGTCGATTAGCCATACAACTGTATTTTTGTTCCTCTAAACAGTTTCCATTTTGAAACGGACTGTTCTTCGTGGAACGACTGGTTTTCAGGGCTGAAAATCGAGTTTGGTCGAATAATTTCGAGCGTTTTATTCTGAAAATGGAACAAAAATGCTGTTTTCAATTGGAAAAATGCAAAATTTTGCTGAAATGTTTCAGCTATTTTCAACCTAATCACATATTTTCTGAATAATTCACAGAAAACTGACATACGTCGAACTCTATTGAATCGGAGGCAAAATTTATTGTTATATCATTAAATTTTTGTATCTGGCGCACCTTTATAGGCTCAAAATCTTAAATTTTGATGAAAACTTGGTCGAAATGATCAATATTCAGAGAGTGTCAGCCATTTCCACCACTAAAAATGGATTTAGCTTCTATGGATCAAAAATCAGCCATTTTCAAATAAAAACGCTCTGATTTTGCTCAAAAAATTCCCTTACAAATCATGGTGTTATCATATTTTTCCCCTAAAACGACAAGAAATTCTAATTCCAATTATTTAAAAAACACAGTTCCAATTATTTAAAAAATCATTATTTTCAAAAACCGAAAAATTCTTACCTTCAGGATCCTTCGAAACCTCAAAAACGCCAAATAAAAGGATTAAATATTAAAATTCACAAAAAATAGATAGATGATTGTTCGAAAGCCATGCCGGAAGGCTCTCTTGATGCAAACTGATGGAGAAATGGAAAATGGGGAAGGACAGAGAGAAGGGTGTATCTGTGTCTGTGTCTCAAGCTGTGACCATTCTAACTTTTTGAATAAACATACTCCTGGCAGCTAGCCGGGGTCTCACATATCATGAGTCATAAGAAAAATCATATTATTGAAATTCCCCTCCGCTAACTGTCGGAATGGCACCGACCTTTCAAACATTATGAAACTGTGTCTTTGTTTATCGGGTATGATGGATTCTTCCTATTCTAATCACTTTCCTGCCAGGTGTCATGTTTCATGCTGATTTAATGAATGATGCTAGAAAATCCCTTGCTTCACGGAAGTCAGTTCTTGAAAGAAGCGAAATTTTAAAAAACGGGAGTGATTGAAAACACGAAAATTTCATGATTCTTGAAACAACTTAATTTAAGAGAAAAAGTAATAAAAATATCATTTTTTTAAATAATGATTGCACGAATTGATGGGAGAACAAACAGGGTCATCTCGAAGGAGTGCGGAACTTGGTTCTTCATGGCGTCCTGTTTGCAGATGGCAATGATTTGCAGATTTCTGAAAAAAATCATATTTATTAAGTGAAAATATAAAAGTATTTCGTTGTACCTGCCGAGTTACATGATTCCTTCGAGAAGTTTGCATCGAAGTTGTCAAAGATGACGAATGGGCGTTGGAGAACCGCTGCCAGATTGATCGCAATGCTCGCTATCCTCTCCTCCCAAAAGACACAATGGCTCCATTGCTCCGTGTCCTTGATCCACCAACATTTCTATTCCGGAATACGGGTTCTTCTGGATCTACCGATGGATGGAAGCTGACATTCTGTTTTGGTTGCCGTTCAGCTTTTTATAGACGTCATAGTATTCAGCCGTCTTTGAAAGCAGTGCTTTTTCTTTTCTTGACCTGAAAATAGTATTATGAATGCGTTAAAAGTTGGAATTTGATCGATTTTAAGCCAAAAAAACTCCGAGTTTGGCCTGTTTCAATCCAAAAACGTTGGAAATTGACGGATTTTATGCCAAAATGGCGGATTTTTACTAGTGTTGATTAAAAAAGTAGGAAATTGATAGATTTTGAGACAAAAAAGTTGGAATTTCATGGATTTAATGCCACAAAATCCGAATTTGACCTGTTTTAAGCAAAAAAGTTGAATTTTGACGGATGTAATCCCAAAAAAGTCGGATTTTTAGTGATGTTCACCAAAAAAAAAAACGAAAAGTGATAGATTTTAGGTCAAAAAAGTCGGAATTTGATGGATTTTAATCCAAAAAAAACCTGTTCTATGTCAAAAATAGTTGGAATTTGATAGATTTTAAGCTCAACTTTTTCAATCAGCTTTTGTCTTGTAATTACAAAATACCTGGTTTAAAACCAATTTTATTGATTTTGTAGCTATAAAAATCGCATTTCTTACCTTCAGAATCCTTCGAAACCTTGAGAAACTTCAAATAAATGAATAAATATTAGAATTCACAAAAAATAGGGAGATGATTGGTCGAAAGCCATCCAGTAGGCGATCTCAAAACACGACTGATGGAGAAATGTGGGGAAAATGGAGGACGCTAGGGGTTGTGTCTGTGTGTGACCTTTCTAACTTTTTGAATGAACATACACCTGCCAGACAGCCAGCCGACGGGGACATTTTGTATCACGAGTGAGCGTTTTGTTAGCCGACAACAGCACGTGTTAGAAAAGTGATAATTTCTCATTTTTCCAATCTTTGATCTTGTTTTTCTCGAATACCAGGCCTCGAGGGCAAAAACTGATTACATATTTAGAATCAGCGTTTTTTCAGCTTTCCAATGATATAGGTCACGGCACATAACTCCAAACTGACAATTGCTTAAATATCAGTAAAAATCATCTTGAAATGTCAAAAAACAGATTTTTACAGTTTATACCTGAAAATCTTTAAAAAACAGACTGGACTGGCTCTAAAAACTGAAAAAAAAACAAAAAAATTTTGAAATTTTTAGCTGTAAAAACTGTTAAAAACCAAACACAATGCAAAATGTTCACGACACAAAAATTGTCAAAATCGACTCAAAATGGTCCGAAATTCCCCTTTCCAACAAAAACCTGGTTTTTCGCTGTTTACGCCAGTTTTTATTTTTTAAACCCGGAATTTTGCCCATTTTCTTTTTAAAAACCCAATATCCGTCACTTGAAGTTCTTGAAGGAAACGAAATAAAAACTAAAGGAAGTGATTGAAAAAAAAAAGAGTTTATGATTCTTGAAACGACTTTATTTAACAATTTAACCGGTATTCTATTGGTTCATTGGTAGAAATATTTAGTTTATTGAAGAAAACTAAAAAGGGGGCAAGTAAGAACAACAGGAGTGACAATTCAAGAATTAAGATGTGGGGAAATGGACAAAACAACTGAATATTACGGATACTCAAAAAAATACTCAAAAAAATGTCTTTGTCCGTTGGGCAGACATGCGCAAGCATGAGCTGCTTCGTTGTCATTGCCCAATCATCGAGGATTTTGTGGTCCAGGGCATTGTACTTCTGGATCGCCGTTCCGGATAAGAAGGTAACTCCGTTCCGATTTCTCTTGGGATATCCATTCGGTAGACCAACTTGGAGTACTCTTTCCAGCCACAGGCCTGATGACTTGCCTTCTGAGAACTTCTTGATTCTTGGGTCCATCATTCTGGCCAACTATCTGAAAAAAATTAGATACATATGGCCAATACTATAATTATAGTCAAAAACTAGCGAATGTTTCAGTTAGAAAAACGGTCAGTTCTCTGACCGAACTTTTTTCCGTTCTTGAGTTTCTAGGCCACGAGTTCAAAAATTCTTCCACGTCCCCCGTTTTCTTATCTTTTCTATGATATATTTTTGTCAAAATGCATTGAAAAATCGAAATCGATAGACACCAAAAACTAGTTAAGAACAATTGCAAAATGAAAGAACTTTTGTGGCCTAAAAACCCAAAACAGAGAAAAGTCCATGTTAGAGACGCAGAGAAACGAGAGCTCCTCATTGTCTGCGCCTTTCCCTCTCTCAGCGCGCTCCACTTCAAGCCGATGTATCTCAAAAAGGGGCAGGGCTAGAAAAAAGTTGTTAACTAATAAAATGTAGAGAATTTTAAGGACTACAAGTTTGTAATTAACAACTTTTTAGTAGCTCCGCCCACTTTTGAGATACAAGCGTTCTAAGGTAAGAGGTGAGGGAGAGGGAGACGCAGAGAAGCGAGACTGTCTGACTGTCTGCGTTCTCTATGTGAACTATTGTGTTTTTGAGCGTTTTTACTTTAAATTTTTATTTAAATTCATTTAGAATTAGGGAAGTTCTAAAAATGAAGGATTCTTGGGCATTATTTTCAGAATCCTGATTTTCAAACAGGTGTATCTCAAAAAGGGGCGGAGCTACAAAAAGGTGGTAATTAATAAAATGTAGAGAATTTTAAGGACTACATTTTGTTAGTTAACAAATTTCAGGTTGGGCTGTCCAATTTCGAGATACACCGGTTTGAAAAACAGTGTTACTAAAAAGTGTTCATCAACAATAACTTTTTGAATTTTCAATATTTTTTGAAAATTCTACCTGTTTTTTCGATCTGGTTGTTGCTCGTCGAGGACGTCTTTTATTGAACTCCTTGGTGTTCATGTCGTGGAAAAACTGAGTGTAGTCGACATAACCAATCCGTGTCCAATCCCTCTCTCAATCTATCCGCCTCGGTTTTTCGAGCCTGAAAAATGAATGACAGTCAGAACTATGATAAATCTATGAAAACTTACATTTTATAACTAACAAATAAAAAATATATTAGAATTCCAGAAAAATCAAATATAATAATAGTTTTCGACATCCATTCAGTAGGATATCTAGAGAGTAATTAAATAATTAAAGTTTATATATTTTAGAGGGGGAATACATCTACTATTTCGAAGTCTATTGCCGGGAAGACCTCCAGTTATTGTGGAGGGGACTGGGTGGCCGGGACAGAGGAGGGATCGATTCTCTGCGTCTCTCACGGGTCCCCTTACTATTTCATTTTGTTTTTCTCTCTTTTCGCTATCTCCGCTCGGCAGATGTTATGAGATCGGCCGGAGGGGAAAGGGTTGGTTCATTAGTAAAAATTCCTTTGTGAGATTTTAAGTCGCCATAACTTTTTACTGGGTTTTCCGGCTGAATCGAAATTTATATTTCTGAATTCAGCGTGTTTGAGACCTGAGTATAATCATGATGGGTCCCACCACGAAAACTACAGTAATCCTGTTCGATTATCTGGAATACTGCAAATTACTTGTTTTTCTATCAAATTGAATCATTTTTGTGTCTTTTTTGCAAATATGCACATTGTTCAACACAAAAAGGTCGAAACTCCAAACCAAGGTTTTTTTGAATTCAAGTCGACGAGGTCTTACCCTAAAGGAGTCTGTAACGTGTCCCGATTCGAGCAGAGCGATTTGAAACTACAATTTTTGAATTCAGGGCTTTGAGACCTTTCAAATAAGTATAATCATGACTGTGATTGCTCTCTGACCACCAAAAATCTGGATTGCTGTAGCACCAGAAGAATTTTTCACGTACTCGTCATTTTTTTGTTAGAATTTTCAGCTAAAAACCGGTAGGAAACCTGGAAAACTGAACGAGTTATGAAGTTTCGAAAAGTTTTTCAATGTTTGTGCTTGGTGGGTCTTTAAAATGAGTATAGTCATGTCTGGGTTTTACTGTAGCAATGTGGAAATTTTATTTATAATTGAAAAATATTCATTTTTCTTTTTCTAAGGACCATTTTGAACCTGAAAACTAAGAACTAAGAATCTTCAAAAATACACAAAGTTTATTGAATTTCCCATTTTAAATGGGAAAAGAATATAAATTTAAATTATAATTGTTCTATTCAACAAGTTTTTATTTCCGAAAACAATTAAATGTTTGAAAAAGCCAATCTTCTCAGGCGTTTGGCTGACTTCTTCACCAACTCCTCGAGCAAATCTTCATTTTCTCCAATTTCGAAGAGTCCTTCCCCGATCTCCAGGAGGATTTTTCTCTATTCACGGTTCAAGTTCCATTTCTTCATTTGGTCGAGCAGAAATGATGATTTTCCTCCTCCATTCTTATTCGTCCAAAGCTTTCTAATCGAGTTTGATGTCCAGGTTCAGGATTTCTGACCAAATCAAGGTGTCTGGCTCGTCCTAAAATGAGCGACATTAAAAACTAAAAATGATTCTTAGGAGAAAACTCACATATGGAAGGAAGTCCAGAATATAATTTCCGAATGTTGGTGGTACGATCATTAGATGGGTGGAGAGTGGAAACTGGAATGGTTTGAATTGAAACTTTGGAAAAAAAAAACATCAGATATATTGTATTTTTGAGCAATTTACAGTAATGATCATAATTCTAACAACTTAGGTCAAAACTGAGAAACAACTGAATTCTGGGCTGAAATTTACGATTTTTTGAGTTAAAATCTAACAAAATCTGAATTTTGGGCTGAAAATGTTGTTTCATAGGTTGAAATTGATGAAAAACTGAATTTCGGGCTGAAGCTTTCGGTTTTTCGAGTCAAAATTGAGTAAAAATTGCTCTAGTTAATTTTTGGCTTATTTTTAATTGTTTTGTAATTGGCCAATACTGTATTTCTTATTGTACTGCATGATGACTGTAAATAGAATAGAAAATCCCTGTTATCCTCTTCTAAATGAAATCTTTATTCCTGTAATCTTTTGTTACTGACGTCCATTCCGAAAACAAAAATTTTCCACTGAGAATTCGGAATTTATGTCCCGCCAGACAACCTTGGTGTCGTGACAGAAATTGTCGGCGCAAACAAAGCCTTCCTCATTCTCGATGATTCAACTTTTTACTAAAAGAAATACACCAAAGAATTTTTTATAAAAGTTTTAAAGATGTCAAAATAAACTCGAAAATTGGTTTTAAAACTCAAAAATCGGCTAAAAATCAAGAAAAATGAATTTTCTGACTGTCAGGCGCATCTTTGACGCGTTTTTCCTTAGTGGGTTCAAGTTTTGAAAAGCTCATCCTTAATTACATATAAAGCTAGTCTGGTGCGCCTTCGGCGCGTTTTGAGAGGTGTTATTTCGTCATTTTATGAGGAATTAACTATTTTTCACAGTGATTTTTACAATTTTAAGGTTGCAGACATGTAGGTTTACCTTCAGAATTTCCGGTCGATGCACCATATGCACGAGACAGGGGTGTGTCCGGATCGGAGAGAAGATGTAGGGGATCTGTAGAGTGGTGCCAAGCCTCAAACTTGGGTAATTAAACCTTTATTAGAAGATAAAAGAGAAGCTCTCGCCAGTGCTTTTATACTGGGCAGCGGCGGAGCCATACAGGAAATGTGTGGGTGAAAGGATTCATTTGAAACAGATAGAAAGAATGATTCAAGACTGAAAGCCTATGAATCATATCCGATGGAAGCGGGGAACAGAAAAGTTTTCCTATGTGGGTTCAAGTTTTGAAATGCTCATCCTTAATTACTTATTAAACTAGCCTGGCGCGCCTTCGGCGCCTTTTCAGGGAAGTTATTTTGTCATTTCATGAGAAATGACCTATTTTACACAGTGGTTTTTGGAATTTAGAGATTGCAGACATGTTGGCTTACCTTACGAATCCTCCGAGACCTAGGGAAACTTCAAATAAAAGGAATAAATATTAGAATTCACAAAAAATAGGGAGACGATTGGTCGAAAGCCATTCAGTAGGCTATCTTGAATGCATGACTGATGGAAATGAAGGGGGAACGGAGAGAGAGGGGGGTGTCTTTGTGTCTTTGTGTGACCTTTGTCTTTCGCCTTCCAGCTGTCTTAGTCACCGTCATAAATGACTCATTCTACAAAAGGTGTCCCTTTGTCTCTCTGTATGCCAGCAAGAGTAGTTTGATGTCATAATTTCAATGTTTTTCCTTCAAATACCCTTCAAATTCCTCAAAAATCCCTTTATTTTTCTACAATTTCCCTCTTTCCAACGTGTAGTACACGGGCGACCCCATGGGGCGCGTTTACTTCTACGACCCCCAGCCACCTGAATTAAATTTGAACGAGTCTGAAAAAAGAAGAGTTTCTTAACAGGTTATTTATTGAAAGAACAGGAAAAATAGCAAAAGAACAATAAAAAAGAACTAGAGAGAGGAGCAGACGGGAGCGAAGATGATCTGAAATTGCGTCGGTGGGGCTTCGATCTGAAAAAAAAGAAGTTTTAATGAATGATAAAAAATTTAAATAGAATTAATGAAACTTTGAAGAAACAACTCACACTCAGAGGTTTAGGTATCTCGAATTTCAACGTATTGTATTGGTGCTGGTCCGATGTATTTCATGAACGCCATTCGGTCGTCTGGGTATTGTTCAGAATTCTCTCGAATAGCAACCCTTTTATTTGAGGGACCCATAAGAGTTTCCGATCTAAAAGTTGTCTTTTTTAAAAATTTGTTTTTTTTCAATAGCACTTACGACATTTCCCATAAAGTAATGCATCGTTTGGTTTTTTTGTTTGTGGTGGTGAGACGCATTTTCATTGGGCCCCATCCTCTCATCTCCTCATTCAAGATTTCGTACAATGATGTCCAGGTCATCCTACAAAAAAATACAGAGGAGTACTTAAATAAAGGTTTTTTGTAGGAAAATTGAAGAAAACAGAAGAAAAAACTCACTCTCAGAGGCCGGTCCTGGGATGTGTGAACGGATAGGATGAGCGCTTGGTAGATGATGATGATGATGATATGTTCATTGTGAAAGGTTCTGAAAAATATAGAATTACGGAGAAATGAAGAAAAAAGAAAAAATATCGATGATTTTCAAAATAATGTACACAAGAAAGTTGACCGATTTTTATAGTACATAGATAAAATCATTATCTGTTGTAGAGAGTTGTCTCATAACGGTCCGTCCATGTGCAAAAGAGTCCGTTATCGAAACATGGAACGAGCCTATATTTGTTCCCACGAGTTCCTAAAAAAACTTTTTCTAAAATGTTTTCCCATGTTTTTAAATTACCCTATAGTTGATCTGTTGCTGTTCTGGCTCAAATGAGGGGTTTCTCAGTTCAACTAGTGCTTCCCAGTTGTAGAACTCTTCTAATAAGACATTACAGAGTGCATAATATTTAAGAGGGTGGATGAAATTCCGGTCCCTTCTTAACTTCTGATCCACAAACTCCACAATTCTTCTCCCGTCTTCGATATCGAAAAGGTGGCGGCCAAATCCACCCAATACCATGTCCCTAACACAGTTGAAAGATATGTCTTTATTCACAAATCTCCCAAGAGTGGCAATGATCTCACGGTGTTCCATGTGTGTGTGTGTGTGTTCACTTTGCAAAGTTCTGAAAAATATAGAATTAACGAATCAATGAAGAAAAAATGAAGAAATATGAAGAAATACGAAAGAAAAATGTACACAAGAAAGTTGACCAATTTTGACAGTGTATTTCCGTGTCACCTGATTGTCCGATAAACTCGATTTTGTATGGGTCGGACAGACCAAAAATACCACATAATTTTTGTAGTTGACAATTTTTTGTAGGGACACTATCTCGAAAGTTACAGGTTGTTAAAGTCTTTTTTTTCCAAAATTTTGGAGCTTTTGACTTTGACAACCTGTAACTTTCATGACCGTGTCCTTACCAAAAAATGATCAACTACAAAAATGATGTGCTATTTTTGCTCTGTCCAACTGATACAAAATTGAGTTTATCGGACAATCAGATGACACCGAAATCTTCATTTTTCACAGTCAAACTTGATAACCTTTTGAGCGGTACTGTATACAGCCCGGCTAAAATGGTTATATTCAATTTGAAGTATAATTTTTCTATTCAAAAAATGTTTTTTCTTCATTTCATAAAACGGAAGCAAGTCTTCCTCCCCAATTTCAAAAAGCCTAGACCACAAATTGCGAGTTTCATGGACTTTATTAAAGCAAAATACTGTTTTAGAGCGGAAAACTTGGATTTCGTGGTTTTAGGTAAAATTTTAAAGAAATTGGAAATAATTTTTGAACAAAAAACTTATTTTCAGACGGAAAATATCGAGTTTTTCGAATTTTTTGAGCAAAAAACGCATTTTTTAGCTCGAAAGTTTATATCCGCATATTCCTTTTAAGAAATGCCTCTTTCGAGACAAATTTCAGCGGTTTTTTGAGACAAAAAATGGATGATTTAGGTGGAAAATTGAGCAATTTCTAAGGTTTTGAGATAAAAAATATGATTTTTATCGACAAAATAAGGGAAATCGTAATAGGTGATATTTAAAACTAAAAAGGAATAATAGAACAGACTCAATTATCTATTTTTCAATGTGATTTTTACAACTTTTATATCACAGACATGTTCCTTACCTTCAGAGTCCTTCGAAACATCGAGAAACTTCGAATAAAAGAAATAAATACTAGAATTCAATGAAAATAGGGAGACGATTGGTCGAAAGCCATTCAGTAGGCTATCTCAATACAAACTGATGGAAATAAGGGGGAAAAGACGCTAGGGGTTGGGTGTGTACTCTGTGTGACCTTTGTCTTGGTCACCGTCATAAATGTCTCATTTTTCAAAAGGTGTCACTTTGTCTCCTTGGCTCTCTGTGTGAGACCTTTCTCACTTTTTGAATAAACATATGTGCCCCTGCCAGCAAGCCAGCCCCATGATTTTTCTTATAACTCATGATGTATACCAGAAAAATTCAGGGAAACAGTCTGAATGCGGGTTGGAGATTCCAATGAAGCCAAATGGCATCTTAGTAGTATACAGATGTTTCTTAAGTCGCCCCTAGCTACATAGGGAGGCGGGGTTGAGGCGTCTGGATGGGTTTTTGGCCTGTTATAACGCAAGGGGTGGGGCATTTCTTGAGAAAATCTGGAAAATACAGTTTTAGATTATATGAATTAAAATGTGTCAAAGCTGTAAGGTTGTAATTTTATTTCTTGAATTAAATAATATTCCTATATTATTAATTTAATGTTATTTTAGTTTTACACTATTAATATTAAGACCTACAGCTCAAAACTGCTCAAAACGTTACCAACTTTGACAATTTTCAGTTGAAATTGTCCAACTTTGGGAGGGAGTTACGGTATTCATGATTGTCCCATAAAGTCAAATTATTTATGGATCGTACAGAACAAGAAATGAGCTTCATTTTTGTAGTTGACCACATTTCTGTACGGACACTCCCTAGAGAGTTATGGTTATTTTAAGACGACAGCTCAAAAATCGTCCCATTTTGCACTGAAATCGGTCGATTTGAGTGAGCAATTTCTTTGTTAATATGTAACTTGCTAGGGAGTGACCGTACAAAAAAGTTGTCAACTACAAAAATGAAGCTCTACTTTTGTTCTGTAGGATTCATAAATAATTTACTTTGTGGGACAATCACTGATAGCGTAACATCCTCCCAAAGTTGGATAATTTCAACTGAAAACGGGCAAAGCTTACAACTTTTTGGAAGGTACGGTATACCCTCGAGTTTCTAAACTTATTTTCGAATTACACCTAGAGATAGTTGTATTTTTATACCCTTTCTCTTCACATTCTTTTTTGACCAACCCCCTTTTTCTTTTTGTCACCTCGGAATACTCTTTCTCGAGCCTGTCTCTTTTCACACCTTCACTAATTATCCATTGAAATGACACGCTTGCGGGACGGTGGGCCCGTGCCAAACTTAGTATATGAGAGTAACAGAAAGAGGAGAAAACTAACAACTTTATCAACATGAATACCAGAAAGAGTTCTCTTGCCCTTGAAGTTAGGCTTCTCCAGAGCTGCCGTAGTTGGCGGTGAAGGTGTTGGATTTCACCACGATCCAAGCTAGTAGACTTCACCCGCCGGCACTCCATGTAGAGATCCACGCAGCCAGTTTCCAAGGTTCCTTCGGCAGACACGGTAGAACATCGGAGAGTGAATGATCGAGAGACGACGACTTCTGACGGCTTCCTCTTCCTTATATGCACAGAATGTAGAGCAGATCGTTATCGTAAGGTCATCAGGTTGAGTTTAGGAGGGCACGTCCAGAACAGTATTGGTTTCAGTATGGTTGATCACGGTTCACGTTTCACGCAGTTGTTAGTGTTCATTTTATTATTTATTATATTGTGAGTAAATTGTGTAAGTCTGGCAATGGACCAGGCTTAATACTCCAGGTCGTGAATTAAGACCTATTAATTCCACGACATCCATTCCGACACCTTGACAACACAAACCTCGTCTATTAATCAAACACCATGGACACCTATTTACCATTTTTCGAACTGTCTGGACTATTTTTTTAAAAATAAAATTGCATCTTCGATTAATGACAATGACATCAGTTGTTATTGCATTTCAGTTTGAAGAAAAAACTTTGAGTTCTGTTAACAAAGTTTTTATTTAAAACAAAAATTATTTTCAGCTTCTTAAGAAGTATCCGACTTCTAGTAACGTCCTTCTCCACCTCGGTGGTCCTTGTTGAGCTCTATAAATTCGAAAGAGTGCAGAGTTGATTACCCATTCAGTAATGGGTGATGGATTCATCACATCTCGAAGTGATGCTGTTCCGCGGGAGGATGTAGGGGCACTTTCGATCTGAAAACAAATTTAAAAAAAAAAACAGGAAGATTGAAAATGAAAAAATAGGGGTTGTATTAATTCAGGGTTGGGAAATTCTGGGCCGGGCCGGTCCGGCTTCTGTAGAAATTTGAAACTTTTTGAAACTATTTACTGACTTTTTGCCAAAAAAGTCGCATTTTCGTCGAAAAAGTCGAATTTTCTTTTTAAAAAAGTCAAAAAAGGTGAAGTTTTGTTGTGGAACATCAATAAAAACTGAAGTGTACAAGAATTTTGAAGAATTTTAACCATTTTTTAAATGAAAATTTCAAAAAATTGTGAAAAAAGTGTTCATGACTAAAATAATTTGGAAAAGTATGAATTGAACTTCAAATATAAATTTTCTATTCAAAAAATGTGTATTTTTTATTTCAAAAGATGATTAAATACTTGAGAAGGCCAGTTTTTGTGCATTTCTTACACTTTCCCAATTTTCAGACAGGTTTATCTCAAAAAGGGGCGGAGCACCCAAAAAGTTGTAAACTACAAAAATGTGAACATTTTCAAGGGCTACATTTTGTTAGTTAACAATTTTTAAGTTGCTTCGTCCAATTTTGAGTTACACCGGTTTGAAGAAAAATACTACAAAAAAGTGAAACTCAAGTTTTCATCAACTATAATTTTTCTAATTTTCAATATTTTCAAAATTCAAAATGTTTTTTGTAGCCCTCAAAATTGTCTATTTTTTATTAGAAGTTCTTCTGGCTCCGCCTTTTCTTGGGACACACCTCTTCAAAGTCAGATCTCAGATTAATTTTATTGATTTTCAGCTATAGAAACCTCATTGCTTACCTTCAGAATCCTTGAGAAACATCAAATAAAAGCAATAAATACTAGAATTCAATAAAAATAGGGAGATAATTAGTCGAAAGCCATTCAGTAGGCTATCTTGGATACATAATGATGGAAAAATGTGGGGGGAAGGAGAGAGGGCGGAGGGGTGTGTCTGTGTCTCTGTTGATGACCTTTCCCTCATCGCCTTCCAGCTGTTGTTGTCACCGTCACGAACGTCTAATTAGACAAAACGTGTCCCTTTGTCTCTGTGTATGTCTTTGTGTGCCCATTCTCAACATTTGTACAACGTACTTCTGTATGCAAGCGGGGGAGCATCCAATAAGCCTATACGCGCTAAATAACGCGTCAAAGGTGCACCAGATACAAAAAATACAACAATACATCTTGAGTAGTAAGCAGATGAATTTTAAGTCGTCTTTAACCACATAGGGGGCGGGGTTTAGGGGTCTGGATGGGATTTAGGCTGTTCTAGCCTATCCCTGTAACAAAAAAGATAAAAATGATGAAAAATTGAGTACTGTTGTATATATATATATACCCCCGGATCTCTAAACCCAGTTTTCGAAATACTCCAACAAAATGAAAACAAGAGAGAATTACGAAAAATGGAACAATTGTGAAATAACAAGTGTTCATATAAATAAAACATGTTAAAAATGTTTTCAAAGTTGATGAATAATGGACGAACCCATGTTTTTCCCTATATTCCGCCTAATGCACCAATTCTTGGCCTTGTAATGTGAAAAAAAAAACATAACACAGTTGCAAATAATCACTTTTATTGTTCACAGTCAAATTGAGAAAACAAAACTATTCAAACAATTTTTGAAACAAAAAAACCAAGTTTTGGATACAAAAGTTTAAGCAAAAAAATATTGTAGAACATTAAAACTTTTACAAATTCTCAACGGTCACTTCCTCCTCTTCAAGAATGTTTCGTGGGATGATCCGTATGACCGGGCGATTAGCAGCTGTTAGTCTTCGTCCATAGCGGATCATGAAGTATTCTTCGATTGTCAAATACTCCCTCATTTGGTGGTTGAAGAATATGGCCTCGCGAGAGCTGCAATATACAAAAATAATTCAACATAAAATATGGAAAATTGACTATATTTCACATTTTTTTGAAATTTTAAAGTTGAAGAAATGTTCCTTACCTTCAGAATCATCCGAAACATTGAAAAACTTCAAATAAAAGCAATAAATATTAGAATTCAAAAAAAATAGGGAGATGATTGGTCGAAAGCCATGCAGTAGGCTATCTTGAATACATAATGATGGGAATGAGGGGGAAGGAGAGAGAGGGGGGGAGGGGGTTGTGTCTCTGTTGGTGACCTTTCCCTCATCGCCATCCAGCTGTTTTTGTCACCGTTATTCACGTCTAATTATACAAAAGATGTTCCTTTGTCTCTGTGTTTGTCTTTGTGTGCCCATTCTCACCTATTTGTACAACGTGCTTTTTGCCTGGGAACACCCTATAAGTCTAAACGCGCTAAACAACGCGTCAAAGGTGCGCCAGATAAGAACATTGAAAAATATAACAATACATTTTGTCCTCGATTCAAACGCGTCCGAGGTGCCCCAGTTTTCTGTGAATTATTTAGAAAATATGTGATTTAGCGTCCAAAACAGCTTAAAAAAGCAACAATTTCATCCAAATTTTGCATTTTCCGATTGAAAACAGCCTTTTTTGAGTCATTTTCAGAATAAAACAATCTCAAAATTGTGAAAATCACGGCGAAAAATAGTTAATTTCGCAAGAAATAGCGTAATAAGACAGCATAGACACTTAAAAACGCGCCGAAGACACGCCAGCCTAGTTTTATATGTAATTGAGGATGAGAATCTCAAAATTTCTTATAAAAATGCTAAGATCAAACGCGTCAAAGACGCGCCAGACAGTGTTCCAGATGTTTTCCAGTTTTTTTTAGAATAATTTCTGAATTTAAAAAGCACTTTTAATGTTTGAAAAACACTTTTAATGTCAAAATCAGCGCGAAAACTAGTGATTTACAAAGCTTTGAAAAAAAAAACGGCAAAGGTACGCCAGCCAAAAAGCACAGAAGCTCCCATGAAGGTGCACCAGACTAGTTGGGTTTTTGTTGGAAACTGGAACCCGAGAAAAATGCGCCCAAGGCGCGCCAGCTTAAATGTTATAGGAAATGTGCTATACTGTACTGATGAAAGTTTGAAATTTGAAAAAAAAACCCGAAGCCTACAAATTTCAAAGGGTAACTTTGTATTCAAGTTAACTGCAGATTTTTATTATAAAACGATTCTTTTAAAATTGAATATTTTTATTAAACATTAAAATATTTTATATCCTAGAATAGAATAACGGCGAGAAAAAGCTGGAATACAGCCCATGTACCGGCGAGGGTCGAGTAGCTCATGGCTGAAAAAAGGTATAATTAAGCAATAAGTAAGTTCTATAACCATACCTTGCGGGACGTTATAAATCCCTGTCGTCACTCCCGCAAAAAAGTCTGGAGATAGTTGTTTTGTTCGGTATCTGGAAAAGGAATATTATTTGTTTAAAGTTAGGATACCTAATCAAACATTTTTTACTTCAAATTACTGTCTCAATCTCAGAAAACAAAAAAAGACACTATTTATAGGTGAAGGGTCTAGGGATTTTAGGTGATACACTCTTGAATAGAACCGCAGAGAAGCTAGACTGTCTGGCTTTTCTCCGTCTCTCTTTTTTCACAAAAAAATGTAAACTGTTTTAACTCAGCGGGGTGAATAGCTATCAAAAAGTTTTCAACTACAAAAATGATCATCATAAATTTATCTACATTTTTGCAGTTAACAACTTTTTGATAACTCTACTTCTTGCAAAGTTACAGCTTCTAAGATCAAAGATAACTATCTCATCACTAAATGCAGTCCACCACAAAAGTTATTAAGACTCTAATAGCTTACCGGGATGCCCAATCAATGGGAGTCTTCTCTTTACTGCCTTTTTAAACCCGTTTCGGGTGAAGATGAGGTCAAAATTGTTTGGCCTTCCTCATCAGCCAGTTGTCCCTATCTTGCATGTCGTACTGTTGCTGAAAACAAGAAATAAAATGTTTAATGTTGAAAAATGTGTAGTTACCTGATTCATTTTGATGAACAAGTAGACCAGACTTTCCTTTTGAGTACTCTGGGTACATCTGTAATAAAGTTGATTACTCCCTTTCATCTAATCACACATGATTTTTTGGTAATTTGTTTTTTTCCACGATACTTGACAATGTACGAATAATGTCAAGGGAAACAAAAATGTATTGTCTGTTTGCTTAGCGCTGGTGCAAAAGGGAGCAGTGGTACACCAGGTACACCGATATCAATTTGCATTTGAATAGAGGCATTCTCTCGTTTTATGGGCGCCGGCCGATTGATAGCTGATACGGAAAGGCAGTGACTGGTATAGGAGAGCTGTGCCACAAGACTACATATGTGTAAAAACAGAAAAACTGAGTCGCAATGCTGTTTTATAGGTTTCTGCTATCTCTGATAGAAAAATAAACTATAAAAATTGGTTTCACAAAATGAGTTTCGAAAAAAAAGGTGCTAAAAATTCAATGGAAAAGGCTACCCTGTTTCGATTGTCATCATAAAATGCTTGGGACACTTATGGAGCTATTCATGTCCAGAGAAAACGGCGAAAAACGGAGAAAAAAAAGTTTTTCGGTAAATAAATCGAGGGAAAATTTGTTAGGTGAATAGCCCCATTAATGCAGAAACAAAGTCCTTCTCATAACGTTATGAGTCACCAAGGATTACAAATGTGACTTACTCTTGGCGGCCTCCAATTGCTGATGGAGTTGGGCAATCTCTTGTTCTTGTTGCAGGATGTGCTCTTTTCCATTGGCGACCTCAATCTGAAAACTATTTTTATGAAACAGAAGACGGATGACTGTCTGACGCATCTATGACTGGTTTTTTCCCAAATTTCTTGAAAAAATATTGAGAATCTAATCCTTTGTCACACCTAAAACCAAACTGGCGCGCCTTTGACGCGTTTTCAAGGGAGCCGAAGTCTCCGTCGTGAATTTTATTGACTTTCACCTACTTTTATGCTAAAATTCTCATTTCTTACCTTCAGAACCCTCAGAATCCTCCAGAAACTTCAAATAAAAGGTATAAACATTAGAATTCAATAAAAATAAGGGGATGATTGGTCGAAAGCCATTTCCGGGAGGCTATCTTGATGCAAACTGATGGAGAAATGTGGGGAACGGAGAAAGAGAGGACGCTTGGCGTTGTGTCTGTATCTCTGTGTCTCCGTGTCTCAATGTCCTTTCTCACTTTTTGAATAAACATACCCCATGGCATATCATGAGTCATATTACCCACTTGCTGGTGGCTGACCCCTTGGGGACGAGGAGCAGGTCTCGCACCGTACTTTTGAAAACATTCTATGCGTAAATTACGGTAGAGAGCCACCGTATATCGAGACGAGACCCACGCCTCGTCCCCGGATATTGAGCGGTCAGGCATTGGAGAATGGTTAATGTCATGTTATCGAAATGTTCCCCCTGAAAGAAGAAATGGAGCACGCCATCGGCTGAATGGGGTACGCTGTTTGAAAAATGGGAATGGTTATCCACCAGAGATGTGCGGTGACCAATTTGACCGTACTTTTGAAACTTTTTATGGTAAGAATAAGGTAGTGAGCCCCCGTAAATCGAAAGAAGTCATTGGAATGGCACCCAGCATCTCCTCAAAGGGCTATGATGTTCAAAAAGTGAGAATGGTCATCAACCAGAGCTGTGCGGAAGGAGTTTTTTTGGAAAAGGAAGTCGAAAGGTGACCAACTTGAGGAAAAGGTTTTATAGTCATCACTGAAAGCGAAGAAGTATAACACATGATAATTTTATTTGTGAAAAAAAGGAAATATGCATAATTGGAAAAAATGACGGAAAGTTCGAAATCAATATTAAACGGAAATCTGAAGATATTTCGCGGCGGCGTCAACTAAAAAACTAAAGCAATTAGGAATTTATCGATTTTATATCGGAATTACGCCTAAAACTACGGAGAAAAACGCGAAAAATTGGAAAAAATGACGGAAAGTTCGAAAATCAATATTATACGGAAATCTGAAGATATTTCCCGGCGGCGACAACTGAAAAACTCCTTGATTTCGCTCTCAAGAGCTTGACGGCGAGCAGCGGCAATCTGTAAGAAGAGGAAAGGTAGAAATTGATAGAAAATTTCCGTTTTTTGGCAAAATTTGGAAGTTTAAGTTCATTTGGTTTGAAGTCGCCTCGCCTACAGTACTCTAGTCAACTACTGGTTATGTACTTGGTCCGTTTTCAGTTGAAAATTACCTTTTTTGTACGGTACACTCCCCAGGGAGTTAAGGACATTTTGACGATTTGAGAGAAAAATTACTTTGTCGAGATGTAACTTTCTATGGAGTGTTCGTACAAAAAATTGGTCAACTACAAAAATGGAGTTCTATTCCTGGTCTATTTGATCTCACAAAAAGTTATTTTGTGGGAATGTCAGTATTACCATGACACACTCTCAAAGTTGGGCATTTTCAACTGAAAATACCAAAAGTTGATAACTTTTTGTTCGGTACTGTATGGTTTGAAGTCGCTTAGCATACAGTACTCTTGTTAACTAACTGAAATTGAGTAACTTGAAAACTCACTCATTCTCTCCGTCTTCTCGTAGATCTTCTTCTGCTGTTTCATTTTGTTCTCCTTCTTCATTTTCTCAATGGCTACCTTCATCTCGTTCACTTCCTCCTCCATCTCCTAGCATCTGTTTGAGTGCTTTTTTTCTTTTTTTGGAGCAGACGTGGCGACAGGTTTGGAGGGGGTGTGATGGGACCGGTGCACATTGCACTTCCCCTTTTTAGCAGTTTGCGTCTGTAACATTCTGATTGTATTTGCCTGAAACTGGAGAAAAATAAAACTCACGCCAGAAAGGATTGTGGCAGATTGTCTCGTTGGCCATGCAACATCGAATGTCTGAAATAAGTTCCAAAATTAGACAAATGAAGTAAAAATCTTAAAACTTACGATGCGCTTGGTCATCCTTCTCGGGTTTGGCCTTCAGACGATCCTTGATTGGTGTGGCGCTCATTCTCGTTCTGAAATTAATTTATATGAAACAAACGGCCCTTTTTTCCACTTATTCGGCGCATTTCCGCCCAGTTTTCATACGGAAAACTCAATTCCCGAGTCAAAAATCGGGTTTCAAACTCATTTTGACGATAAAATGGAGTATTTTTGAGTTTTTTTCAACACAAAAACGCAATTTTTTCAAATGTAAAGGCTCTGAATCGGAAGAAATCGGATTTTCAACTCAAAAATTGTGTTTTTCCGTTGAAAATCACTCAAAATTGGCTGAAAATTCTATTTCTGGATTGGAAATGAATCGTTTTCAGACCAAAAATTCAATTTTTGAGATACAAATTCCAGATTTCCAGTCAAAAATGAGTTTTTGAATGAAGAAAGTAGAATTTTTAGTGATTTTTAGTGACACAGCTTGTCTGGCGCACCTTCGGCGCGTGCTTATGGTAACTTCTGTGTGTTTGTTTTGCTGGCGTACCTTTGCCGTTTATCACATTATTTTGTCATTAACTAGTTTTCGCGCAGATTCTTACATTAAAAATGATTTTTTTCAGAAAATAAAATTAAAAATTGGTTGAAATACTTAAAAAAGCTGTCTGGCGCATCTTGACGTGTTTGTTCCTGGATTTTTCCTCAATTACATATAAAACTTATCTGGCGCGCCTTGGGCGCGTTTTTGAGCGCCTTTTTAATCGATTTTTAGCTGTTTTTATGGTGAAAATCCCATTTCTTACCTTCAGAATCCTTCGAAACATCAAACAGCTTCAAATAATGCAATAAATATTAGAATTCAAAAAAAAATAGGGAGATGATTGGTCGAAAGCCATGCAGTAGGCTATCTTGAATACATAACTGATGGAAAAATTTGGAAAGAGAGGACGCTTGGGGTTGTGTCTGTGTCTGTGTGTCTGTGTGTGACGTTTCTCACTTTTTGAATAGACATACCCCTGCCAGCTAGCCAGGGACATTATATATCATGAGTCATACCATCATAATGATGATTTTACTTGCGCAATGTGCGTCAGTGATCCCGTTTCGCGTCAGCATGCTCTACTTTTTGAATTCAAACGGTTGTATCTCAAAAGTGGGCGGGGCTATCTAAAAACTATCAACTACGAAAATGTAGCCCTTAACATTTTCTACATTTCATTAGTTGACAACTTTTTCTAGCCTTTCCTCTTTTTGAGATATATCTGTCTGAAAGTTGAAAACTGAAAAAATTTACCCTAAACTCATTTTCTGGAATTTTTCACAGTTTTCAAAGTTTTTGAGCTAACACTTAAAAACCCGCCAAAACCCAAAAATCTGCAGAGAGCGCAGATAACTAGATACTCTCGCTTCTCTGCGTCTCTCTCCCTCTCCTTCTCTCTCCATCTAACTTCAACTCGTTGTATCTCAAAAGTGGGCGGAGCTACAAAAAAACTGTCAACTACAAAACTGTAGCCCTTAAAATTTGCTATATTTTTGTAGTTGACCACTTTTTTCTAGCCCTGCCCCTTTTTGAGATACATCGCTTTAAAATGCAGCAAGGAAAGAGAGATACGCAGACAGCTAGACACTCTAGTTGTCTGCGTCTCTTCGAAACTTTGAAGAGACGTATCTCAAAACTGGGCGGAGCTAGGAAAAAAATTCCAACTAAGAAAATGTACAGAATTTCAAGGGCTACATTTTTGCAGTTGACAATTTCCAGGTAGCTCCGCCTACTTTTGAGATATAGCGCTTTTTCTGAGGTAATAGCGATCTCATCCGATCGCAACCGATCTTAACCTCTCAAGGATAAAACATGATGATTTTATTCGTGGAAAAAAGGATTAAATGTTTAAAATTTGACAGAAAATAAATATATCACCAGACAACCATGAAAAAATATTTGCGAGCATTAGTAGTCAATTTGAATTTTCTCGATTGTCCTTCTCCTCCTGATTCCTCATCGTCGTCTTCCGTAACAACGTCTTCTTCTCCGCCGTCTCCCACACTCGAATCTCGATTCCTTATAATCTTCTCGTAATGATCAACTGCTTTTTGTGTCAATGGCTCCTCGTCAAAACAGACATGGAATCGCATTCCGACGGTCGCAGTCTTCCCATCCGCTCGTTTGATGTCCACTCCTCCATTTATATGGAAAAGTTGAGTCGGGTGCCATGGGGATCTGAAATCCAAACATTTTTACCAATTCCTCTAGATTTCCAGCTCAATTTCAAGCCAAAAACCAAGAAATTCGCTCAAAAATGAACAAAGTTAGAGATTTTCGAAAAGATTCGAAAATCCAAAAGGCACTAAAACTACCGTAACTCCGTCAGTTTTTTGTCAAGATAATCGAAACTTACTTTTTCAAATTCAGTGAGTCAAGACGCATCGAATGAGTATAAACACGCCCTAGTGGGGTCCCATTACGAAAACTACTGTACCCCAGTTTACAGGCGCATACCGTATTTTTGTCATGTGACCTAGCCTAGACATGATTATACTCATTTGAAGCGTCTTGACACGCTGAACTCGAAAATATCAAAAATATTGGTTTTGGAGCAAAAATTACCGGGTTACGGTTGTTTTAGTGATTTTTGTGATTTCGAAAAGTTTCGAAATTCTGTAACTTTCTCAATTTTCAGTATTTCAGACTGATTTTAATCACATTAGACAGATAATTGTCGAACGTGACTCTAAAACTAGTTACAGACAGGGTCTTGTCCCAAAAACCGCCGGGTTACTGTACTTTTCGTGGCGGGACCCAAAAGTGTCTCAAATTCCTCAAGTTTTCAGATTCTAGTCATGATTATACTCATTCAAAGCGTCTTGACTCACTGAATTTGACTGAATGACTCAAAATTGCTGAAAATTGAATCCTATGCCAAAAAAAGCTCATTTTTAGGACGGGTTACTGTAGTTTTCGTGGTGGGACTTAAACTTTCTCAAATCTAGTATTTCTAGGCCACCAATTTGAAGATGTCCAGGTCATCCGTGTTTTAGCACTTTTTAGCCGATTTTGAGCAATTTCGCAAAGCTTTTCGACCATATAAACGTAAAAAATTACCAAAAATGAAAATTTGGGTTTCTAGGCCACCAGTTTGGTATTCTAGGCCACAGGTCATTTCTAAGAGTTTGAGACCGGTTTTTGCAACTTTTTGGCTAGTTTTGACATGTTTTAATGCAATTTTTTGATGGATAAGGCACCCACAAAGTAGGAAATCAAAAATTTGGGTTTCTAGGCCCCCAATTTGAGGATTTTTAGGCCATTTTATCTGAAAATTTTCTGAAAGTTTCGAAACTCTGTAACTTTTGTATTTTTCATGATAGCGCTTCGATTTTTCATGCAAATTGATGTTTGTAGTTGCAGCTAACTGTGAAAAATAATATAGAGTACGGTATGCGCCTTTAAACTGGAAGAGGGGTACTGTAGTTTTCGTGGTGGGACCCTACTAGGGCATGATTATACTCATTCGAAGCGTCTCGATGAGCTAAATTCGACTAGACTACTCAAAACTGCTGAAAATCTCATTCTAAGCAAAACAAGCTCATTTTAGGACGGATTACTGTAGTTTTCGCGGTGAGACCCAATTTTCGCGAAACCATGACATGATTATACTCATTCAAATCGTCTTGATGAGCTCAATCCGAAAATTTAATTTTCAATGGTCTTGCCACAAAACTGACCAGGTTACGGTAGTTTCAGAATTTTCAAAAGTTTTTGAAAGTTTTCAAAAATCTCTAACTCTGTTCATTTTTGAGCTATATTCTTGGTTTTTGGCTTAAAATTGAGCTGGAAATTTGGACAGCCGTCTCAGATTATTAAAAAACAGAACTCACTTATAATCTCTTCGCACCTTGTTAACATCCCTCACTTCTCCATCCAATCCCTCCAAAATGATACTCCATTCCAATTTCTCTTTCGCTTGAAACATATAGAACCCCATTTGTTCATTCTGATTCTTTTGACTCCAATCCTTCAAAAATCCATTCAAATCTTGATTGGATATCGTGGTAAGACCTCCATAGATATTCCGGCAGCTCATAGATTTCAGATGGTTTAAATCCAACCATTCGGACACCGTGCCAGCGCTCAAATCATCGATTTTCCCGTGGAATTTGAAATTTGCATGACGGGTGGATTGGTAGCGTTCATTTATATATAATTTTCCGATATCTTTTTTCAAATTTCCCATAAACCAGTTCATATGTGAATTATCGTATTGGCTACTGTTCACTGTCAGTTCTGGAATCTTGGTTACGGTAGCCAGATGGTTGATACATTCCAAGAAGCCATCCAACTCATTGGAAGTCATCTGGATGTTGATATACATGGATCCCAACTCAGCCTTGAACACTTCACGGATTTGATCTACCAGCCTTGAGAATTCTCTTCCAGGATACAGATTTTCAGATCTGATACATAAACTGTTTGGACCCTTTTCATAGTCCATTCGGGTAGGGAAAACGAGAAAATTCCAACCTTCTGTTGAAGAAATTTCCAGAAATTTCAGCTCAAGCCTATAATGATCCATCACGGTCAGATTCATCAGACTCCGCCCCTTTTTCGTGCCCGACTTCTTTGAGATTTCCTTGGTTTTGAGGGAGGCAAGGGAGAATTGGAATCTGCAAAAATGATTAGTTGTTTTTTGCTATTTTTGACAAATTGTTCACTATTTTTAGTGATTTCGATGCTAAAAATTAATTTTTGACCAATTGTTCCCTATCTTTTTTAATGTCAGTAAACTTCAAAGGGGCGTATCTCAAAAGTGGGCGGAGCTACCTGGAAATCGTCAACTGCAAAAATGTAGCCCTTGAAATTTAGTACATTTTACTTGTTGAAGGTTTTTTTCTAGCTCCGCCCACTTTTGAGATACACTTCTTTGAAGTTTCAGAGGGACGCAGGCAACGAGAGCGTCTAGCTGTCTGCGCCAAACTTCAAGCCGCTGCTTCTTAAAAGTGGGTGAAGCTAAAAAAAAGTTGTCAACTAGAAAAATGTACTAAATGTTAAGAGCTTCATTTTTATTGTTAACAGTTTTTACGTAGCTCCGCCCACTTTTGAGATACAGCCGTTCTAAGGTTAGAGATGCAAGAGAGGGAAAGGGAGAGAGACGCTGAGAAGAGAAAATAAAGTTTTCTAGTCGAAGTGAGTTAATTTTTTCAGTTTTCAATTTTCAGACCGATGTATCTCAAAAGTGGGTGGAGCTAGAAAAAAGTTGTCAACTAATAAAATGTATAAAATTCTAAGAGCTATACTTTTGTGGTTGACAACTTTTTGGTAGCTCCGCCCACTTTTGAGTTGCAACCGTTCGATTTTTGTTGGAAAACGGAATTCTAGACAATTTTGAGACAGTTTTAACGATTTTTTGGTGTCGTGAACGTCGAAAAATGCATTGCTTTTGGTTTTTCAATAGTTTTCAACAGTTTTTACAGCAGCTCTGTTTTTCCGCTTCAAAAGCAGTGAAAATCCGCGGAAAAAGTTAGTTTATGTCTGAAAACCTTCGAAAAACAGACTTTTTTTTTTAAATTCTTAGCTGTAAAAACTGTTGTTATAAACCAAACATGTTGCACTTTTCGACGTTCACGGCACAAAAAATTGTCAAAATTGACTCAAAATTGTCCGAAATTCATTTCTTTTTCAACAAAAACCTGCATTTTTTGGTGTTTACGTCAATTTTTATTTGAAAACTCTGATTTTCGCCCATTTTCTCCACAAAAAAACTTGTTTTTTTTTTCAAAAATCGCTTGATAACCTTCTCTGAACAGTATTCATTTCGAACGGCTGTTTCTAAAAAGTGAGCGGAGCTATCTAAAAATAATTAACAACAAAAATGTAGCCGTTAACATTAACTACTTTTTTGTAGTTGACAACTTTTTTCTAGCTCCGCCCACTTTTGAGATACATCTGTCTGAAAGTGAAACAAGTAGCATTTATAAATGAACTTACATCTCAATTGGGCTCAAAAACTTGAAAATCAAATCGAAAACTTCTTCCGGCAGGGAGAGGATAGTGGGAGATTTTGAGAGTGCCGCCATTGTTGTTTCGCTGAAAAAATGAAGATTTGATTGTGTTAGTCTTTCAAATAAATAAAAATAAGACGATTGTGAATTATGGTATCGAAAAACACACAAGCTCGACAATCACTGAAAATCGGCGATTTTCATTAATTTTCAAAGATTTTTCGCCAATTTCAGCCGATTTTCAGCAATTTTTCGCCGATTTTCAGCAATGGGAAATGTTACGGCTAAAATCAGCTAAAAATGCGGATTTCCGACTGAAAATAGGAATTTTGTCACAAAGGCGCGTTAAAGGTGCGCCAGACAATGTAAACATTTTCATTTTTAGTTTAATTCATTGGTTATAAAGTGTTTTTCCTTTGAAATCTGAATTTCCACTTTGAAAACTAGTCGAAAACAGCTGAAATTCGCCAATCACTGAAAACGCGTCCAAGGTGCGCCAGAGAGTCGAAAAATGTGGATTTTGGCGGAAAAAAAGCGAAAAGAGCAGGTTTTTCTCATTTAGAGTGAAGAATAGGAATAAAAACTTGAAGAAAATGAAAATTATGTAGGGATTATTTTGAATTTCACTGAAAAACGATGTCAAGCGTTTTTGTGTAGTTTTTATTGAAAAAATATGAGATTTTCATGAAATTAAGCGATAAAAATAGTTTTTTTTAGGAAATCCTCGACAATTTCGTGTGAATTATTAAAAAATCAGGTAAAATCAAGAAGAAAATGTGAATTGAACGTGAGAAACCACTGGTTGACACAAAAAATGAGAGAGAGAGAGAGCGTGAGAAATCAAGAGACGCAGAGAAAAAGAGAGACGACCGATTGGTTTCGTCATTGTTTGTGGAAGAAAAAAAAGGGAAACACCTTAGGCAAATGAGGGAGAAAGTGTGATAAGATGAAAAGGAAATTGCCATTTTAATACAAATTTTTATTCGCGAGTTGAAAAAAAACGTATTTGTTGAAAACACTGTTTTTTCAGCCTCGTCGCCGAAATTTTTTTCGGTTTTTCGAGTTTTTCGGAGTATTTAACTGATTTTCCGCACTGACATCAGCAAATTTCAATATTCCCAACTTTCGCTCCTAAAATCGCCAAATCTGGAAAATAAGCTGAAAATGCTGAAAATTGAAAGTTTTAGCCGATTTTAAATGAGAAAATAGGTTTTAAAGCTTAAAATGCCTCTTTTTTCATGAAAACCACTCTGAAACTGGTCAAAAACTCAATTTTTGAGCTCAAAATGTCAAATAACCCAAAAACAAAAATGCAAAAAATGAAAAGCTGCTAAGGGGAATCGAACCCCAGAGTGATTTGGTGACATCCGGCTGGCGCCACCACAGTGGTCAAGAGACACATTTCCCACCAAATCACTCGGGGGTTCGATTCCTCTCCTCGCCAAAACTCTTTTTGCATTCTTTTTTTCGGGTTTTTTGACATTTTGAGCTCAAAAAACATAATTTTGGTCCCTAAAAACCTCATTTTTCACCTAAAATAGACAATCTGATCCCAAAAACATACTTTTAACTCCCAAAATAGCCACAAAACAGCTTATTCCTCGTTATAATTCTGATTTCCCATCAAAAGAAACGTTAAAAACAAGTTTTTTCAATTGATTTTCAGCTTTTCTCAGCTTTTCCGCTTCGAAATCAATAAAACTTTGCGGAAAACATGGGTTTATACTTGAAAATCTCCAAAAAACCAAACTGAAAAACCGTGTTTTTTGGGAAGTTTTTACTTGTAAAAACTGTTAAAAACTGCAAAAAACCAAACAGAATGCATTTTTCGACGTTTTCGGCACAAAAAATCGTCAAAACTGACTCAAAATGGTCCAAAAACGGCCCGATTCGAAATTTCTTTTTTGTCGGACATTGTCTGTCGTCTGTTTCTCCGCTAAGGATATTATCCCTTTTCACTTTCAAAACTGTCCCCTTCGCTCGTGTCGATCAAGTGAAAACGGCTTATACACGGATCTTGGCATTTCGTCAAAAAAAAAACACCAAGTACCGATTCCAGATTCTCCGAAACCAAAAAAGTTGGCGGATCTGCTTTTTGCACTGACCTAAATAAGCCTAAGTGTATGTTCTCCGATAACTTTTTTTGGTAGTTGAACAGGTTTTCCCGTTCTTATATACCCCGATATGAGATGTACTTTCTTCAGTGTTCCTTTGAGATGTCTTACCGGATAGACGTCCGAATTTGATTATTTTGAAATTCTGATACTTTTTTGTTATTTTTTTGCTTTTTCGGGTATAAAAACATGACCTAATGGTTTTTTCGACTTGCACACCGTCCCATCTTCTTCGGGATCACAGGAGAGGCATTGAAATTCGCCGCCAATCATACGGACCTTGTGGTGTTGACGGACGGCTATAGGTAAGATTTTTTTGCCGTTTTGCTCCCAAACTTTTGAAATTGCGAATTTGAAAATCAGCGCATTTGGACTGTTCAGAAAAGTATAATCACGGCTAGGTTGGGTCCCACCACGAAAAGTACAGTACCCTTGGAGTGGAGTACTGTAGCTTTCGTGGTGGGACCTAACTTAGGGGCATGATTATACTTTTCTGAAAGCTGAGAACGAGCTCATTCTGAAAATTTAGGTTTCAAAAATGTTGGATTTTGAAAAAAGATTTAATTGAAAAAAACCTTTTTTTGCAAAATAACTTGTCCGCAACATCAAAAAAAGTTTTCAGAAAGAGAGCCGATGCCAAACTGAAAGTGGCGCTGTTCACCGATGGATACAGTGCAGAAGATACATCGGAAGGTATGTTCATACTGGATTTATAAAATTCTGAAATATATTTTTGACCAAAATGAATTATTTTCAGATGCCGAAGCACTCAAAAGCCAAGGAGTCGTGGTCTATACTGTTGGAATCAGCACGGACAAGTCGACCGATTTAAACATGAAGGAACAGCAAGGAATGGCCGTATTGCCAAGTCACTTTTTCAATTCCGCATATTTTGAATTCTGTGAAAAATTGAAGTATGTCTGTACTTGATAAATGCTTGAAACTTAAATTTTTTAAATATCGATAAAAATGATTGTATAGTTCACAATATCTTCTACAGATGTTCTCATAAAACTCCAGAATCTTCCTTAGGACCAGTATTAACAAAAACCTCGGTTCCTTTATCTGTTTATTTACATACAGTACCGGACAAAAAGCTATCAACTTTAGTTGTTTTCAGTTGGAAATGTCCAACTTTGAGAGTGTGTCATGGAAATACCAATTGTCCCATCAAGTAGATTTTTAGTGAATCATACAGATCAAAGGTAGATCTTCATTTTTGTAGTTGACAACTTTTTTGTACGGACACTCCCTAGAGAGTTACCTATCGACAAAGTAATTTCTCCCTTAAATCGATCAATTTTGTCTTAAAATGACCATAACTCTCTAGGGACCGCCCGTACAGAAAAGTTGCCAACTACAAAAATGTAGATCTACCTTGGATCTGTATAATTCATTTAAAATCTTTTTCAGTTTTACCAAGACATACTCTCAAAGTTGGTCATTTTCAAGTTGTCCGGTACTGTAGGTGACACACATTACGAGATGAGCCTAGGCCAGGTGTTCTCATTAAACGGTTCATGCGGACGGTACTGTGTGCATGGAGATGCGAAAAGTAAATTAGGCATCCAACCTGTTTGCGTAAGAGTTGACCTCACCTCCTGGCAATGTTATGTCATTAGCGTTCTTCACACCTGTTGATACTTTGGTGTCGTTCAGGATGAAACACTGACAGATGGATTTTTCCGATCGGATCGGATAATTGGTTCTAATTAGTATACATATGGCATTCTTGGAAAAGGAACGAAGGAATTACCTATAGGAAGAATTGTCGACGAAATCATCAAAAGATTGAAAATGAATTAATTTAAAAATGACAAAAATCGTATTTTTCCAGGTTTTTTGAGCAAAAAATGTCTGAAAATCGCAAATTTGACAGGTTTTAAGCAAAAAATGAGGAATTTTCGAGCCAAATTTGAGTTCAAGCTGCTGAAAACAGAAAACGACCGCGACTTGGAAGTTTTCAGCTCAACAAACTCATTTTTCGGGGTTTTTTGAACCAAAATCACGCTTTGTACCTATTATATCACTGATAAGGGAAGTCCGCGAATCAAATGACCTATAAATTTGGTCATAGGTACTTTTGACTACGGGGAGTCCATTTCTGAAGTCAAAATCTGATAAATGTGTCTGCAAACCGAGTTATGAGGTCTCAAACTTATCGTATGGAATTCAGAATAGTACATGCAAGATCTTTCAATTTTTGCAACGTACGAGCACAGGTAAACCGCGCGGTGGCTTATACACGGCCGATTTGAAATAACTCTGATCGCCGCTTTATCAACCTGCCGTTCACGGTGAGCTCATAAGTGTGTGCGCCTTTAAACACGCACACTCTGCGTCTCTCTCATGCTCACGACAGTTCTTTGGCAATATGTGAGTAATCCAGTGGTAAGAAGTACCCCTCATCCTCCACCACGCTCTTTTGAGAAGGCGACATCCCAAGACCGTTCTGGTGTTATGGAATTCCAAATCGGCCGCATTTATGCCACCGCGCGGTTCAATTTGTGTTCCCCAGCGGTTTACGTTGCAAAAATGAAAACATCTTGCGTATACTACTTGTCGATTTGGAAGTCCAGTGGACAAAGCTTAACCATATGAAAAGTTTGAGAGCTCATAACTCGGTTCGCAGAGACATTTAGCAGGTTTTGATGGTAGAAATGGACTCCTCGTGGTCGAAAGTACCCATGACCAATTTCATAAACCATTTGAAAGCGGCATCTCCAAAGACTTCCCCTGTAAATCCTGACAGATGGACTGCTCAAATACAGCGTTGCAAAAAACCATAATTGCTATGTTTCCCCGTTTTATCTCCCGATCGGATCAGATAATTGGTTCTAATTAGTACATATGGCATTCATGGACAAGGAAGGAAGGGATTATCTTTAGGAAGAATTACCGACACCATTATCAAAAGCTGACCACTAAAAATATCAGTTTTAAAACGGAAAAATGGCAAAAACCGTATTTTTCAAAGTTTCTTGAGCTAAAAATGTCTGAAAATCTCAAAAAACCTTCTTTTTTGAAAGCATATGTTTGTAATCAGAAAAAACATCACTTTTAAGCCGAAAAATGTTATAAAATACTCATTTTTTGGAGTTTTTGAGCCAAAAATGTTTGAAACCTCTAAATATTTGAATTCTTTCTCGTGGAAACTGATGTCTTCATTAATTTGCCAAGAGTAAAAAGCGTAAATCACGCGTCCGCACGTAAAATAATATGAAATCATCATAAATAATGAAGACAATCAGTCGTAATCATTAACTTCTCCCATTTCAGATCCCCCACTGTCTGCGTCTTTCGGCTGTGTTGAATCTCTCGCCGCCCTTTTCGTGTCGAGACCCGCGGTGTGCGCTACTAGCGATTAGCACAAAGGAGGAAGTCGCTTTGTTTATATCTAATCATTTTTTATTGATTTTTTGATGAATCGCTACTCGAAATTTCAATTTCCCTTGACGAGCAGGACAATTTCAGGCCCCACTTTCTTCCAATCCGGGAGTTTTAAGTTCTATCCCTATTTTTTGTATAGTCTTCATCAATTAATCGTCTTGTCCTAAGCCGATCCTTCAGCCTAAGGTACAGCCCATTTGTAGTAGCGCGCCTGACTCGGCTGAGCTTAAAAATTACTCACACACACACACACACACACTCTCTCTCTCTCATTCGCTATTCTTCGCCTATAGGCAGAACGTAACGTCGATGAACATGACTCTATCTACAGGAACAGCAACAGACATATGTGTGAGAGAGCACGGACAGATCTGGAGACCCAGAGTAACAATCTGTCTTCGACAGATTATGTTACATCTGTAGCCTTCTTGTCCGCTTGTCCGCGTGTTAGCACCAGAGAGCGTGGTGGAGGATGAGGGTGCAAATGTGTCTTTTCCCAACAACAATCTTCTTCCTTCTTACCGCCATATAGCCAAAGGACTGTCGTGAGCATGAGAAGGCGCACACACTTATGAGCGAGGAGGGGTCTTACCGCGAACGGCAGGTTGATAGAGAGGCGAACAGGGAAATTCGAATCGTTCTAGGGGCGTTTTGGGACTCACCCTAGAGTCCCAATCAGGGCTGGGCAAATTATTTGACTACGTTTTCAGTTCACGGTGACCGCACAACCTTGATTTTTGAATTTAGTCCCCCAATGTAGGGGTTTGTAATTAAGTTTTGAATATATTGGTCAAATTTCATCAAAGATATCAAACATTAAATACAAGAATTCAAATAATTTGCCCAGCCATGGTCCCAATAAAGACAACGTCACTAAATCTTAAAACCAATCAACAAACTTTGTAGTATACACTACATTTTTCGACTACATTTTATTATTCTTTGTCGGATTTCGTTTTTCTTGTTTCCAGTATCTTTACTTTATATTTTCTCTCTTGTTTGCTCAATTTCAATTCGTTCAATCAAAAATTACACATTTTCAGACACCAATAGTCACAAGAAGCTATCAAATTTTGCAATTTTTTTTTGAAAATGTAAGTCTTTTTTTACATGTTTTATCACCGTATTACTCACATTCGCCATTTTGCTAAAGGACTGTAGTTCATAAGATACGTATCTTTTCCATTGTACTTTTTCATAAACATGAAGTTTGTGAATACCACCCAAAAAAATATGTCAATATACTCGGCTGTAATTCAGGCGGAAACTAACTTTTGTTATATTTATGATAAGACTAGCGCCCCCGCCTGCCGGCGGGATTCGCTATGCTTCCCGGGTCTTCAAGAGTTTCAGGGCCTGCGGCGTTTTTTCACTGAAAAACATTAACAAACAAAAACTTTTCAAGCCAAAATAAATGACTTCTACTCTACGGCTCATAGCTCAGCTGTCATAAGTGATGTCACACCCAAATTTTCCAGGAATGATGGGACAGTCTAATCCTAATTGCCAAAAAAAAATTGGATGAAAAGGTGAAATACGGACAAAGTTATTAACGGTCAACAAAGCGTGACATTTTTGCTAGTGGGAAATGAAAAATGGTAACGCATGCGCCTTTAAAAATATTCACCCCTCATACCTAGTGGGGTTAGAAAGAGAAGGTTGCAGATAAAATATATAAAGTTTGATCATGCAGAAGTACAACATACTCATTAAAATCGAGAAAACTTGAGTCAAGTCATGGGAAAAAGCGTGGGAAAGTTGTGGCAAGTGGAAGGCAAGTTCATTAAAATCACAACACGTTATTTACTCCTTACTTTTCGAAAAATCACAATTTTGCCTGAAAAAACTTAAAAATAATACATTTATAGGTTATTTGACACGTAGAACCCGAAAAAAGCCATACTTGCAAATTTACGGCCCGGCCCGGCCCGAAGGCCCGGCTTCAAAAAATAGGTAACTATTTTTACCAATTTTTTTGGAATTTCACATTAAAAATTTCAAACTTTTTGATGCATAACTAGCTTTTGATAGAATTCTGAAGAATAGTTGAAAATTCGACACTTTTGGGAAAAAAATTCAAAAAATTCAAATTTTCGTTCAAAATTTCAGTTGAAATTTTTAGTATGAAAAAAACAAGCAAAAAAGATTCAAAGAGTTTTGACCATCACGGGGATCGAACCCTTGACCCTATGAGCGATAGGGAATTCTACCTTACCCACTCGGCCAGAACCAAAATTTTTCGAAAAATCACGATTTTGTGTGAAAAAACTCAAACGTTTCATATTTATAGGTTATTTGACATGTAGAACCCAAAAAAATCCCATCAAAAAAAGTTTCAAAAAGTTTTGACCACCACGGGTATCGAACCCCTGACCCTTTGAGTGATAGGCATCGTTTCCTTGACCATTTGCATTATCAACAATAGTGATTTTTCTGTGATGAAGAGCGAATCTAGTTTTGAGAGAGACGCAGACTGTGCGATTCAAAGGCGCACACATTTATAAGCTAGGGTCTCACCGCGAACGGCAAGTTAATAGAGAGGCGGACAGGGAAATTTGAATCAGCCTAGGGGTGTTTTGGGACTCACCCTAGAGTCCTAAATCCTATAAAAATGTATTTATATCCTACTTTATTTTTACTTCCGTTCGCTTTATCTCAATCTCAATTCAATCAAAAATTACACATATACACATTTTCAGACATCAACAGTCACAAGAAGTTATCAACAGTCACAAAATCAAATTTTGCAGTTTTTTGGATATGTAAGTTTTTTTAAAACATGTTTTATCCCCTGTATATACCCAATGCCTTGAACTTTACCACAACTTGCGCATTTCGAAAAAAATACTATTCCTTGTTTCGCCTGTGTTTGGAAAAAGTTTGAAAAATGGGCCTCACTACGAAAATTGAGATTTTTCGAACACTAGAGTAACAATAAAGACAACGTCACTAAATCCTGAAACCAATCAACAAACTTTGTAGTACACACTACATTTTATCATACTTTGTCGGCCTTGGTTTTCTTAGTTTCCTGTATCATTATTTTATTTTTTCTCTCTTGTTTGCATGATTTCAATCTATTCAATCAAAAATTACACAAACACATTTTCAGAAAACACCAACAGTCACAAGAAGTTATCAAGAAGTAAATTTTGCAGTCTTTTTTGGATATGTAAGTATATTTTTATCAAGTTATATCACAGAATACTGCTTAAAACATGTCACAATGAGCTAAAAAGTAGCAAAAATCTTTCTTAAACTCTCAGAAATTACCTGTACCAAACTGGTGACCTAGCTTCCCAAATCTTCATTTTTAAGCAATTTTCGACGTTTTCTCACAGTCTCTTTGCGATTTTGGCCTTATTTTGTTCCGAAAAGTTCCTAAAATGGTCAAATATGTGTCAAATTTCTTTTTTTTTTTGATCAAGACAATGTTTGCAAAACGTTCGAAAAATGGGCCTCGCAACGAAATTTGAAATTAGTCGAATTATTGAGACATAACTCGAATTCTTGAAAGTTTCAGCGATTTTCACATAGAAATTTAGACTTTCGATTGAATTTCCGAAGTTTTGATTCCCATATCGACAGGTTTCGAAAAAAAAAGTGTGCAGTGGTGGCCGAGTGGATAAGGTAGACACTACCAATCTTAGTACCAGGGTTCGATTCCGCCAGAGGGAAAAGTTTTCTGTTTTTACTAATATAGATAGAAAATATGATTTTGATAGGTTTTATGTGCTAAAAATGCTGAAAAGTTGAGTTTTTTACCGAAAATTCAGAAATTTTCGAAATCTACAAAAAAGTGTTAAAAAGTTAGCCATACCGTTAACATATAAACCAGTTACCTTATTTTCAGACCTCCCTCATGATAGTTTTGGCTGCTCGGCTGTAATCACCACGCACATATTCATCGCAGCAACAACATCTTAGCATTCAACGGATTTTGATCTTTGTGAGGTAAGTATTTTCACAAACATTTGAAAAACTAGAAAATAGCGTTTTTTAAACTTTTTTTCAATGGAAATGCACTAAAAATGATTGAGTTTCATTACAACAGAATATCAGCCGAAAGTTAAAAAAATTACTGCAAAAACTTATTTTCGAGCGGAAAATCCCAAATTTAGGATCGGAAGGGTGAATTTCCGCGCAAAAAGCCAATTTCCGGTCAAAATCCCTCAAAAATTATTGAAAAAAAAAACCTATTTTCAAGCCAATTTCAGCCAAAATCTCAAATTTGGGATCTAAAGGATGAATTCCAGCATTTTAAGCCAATTTTTCTTCTGCATTTTTGAGCCAACTACGAATTCAACGTTGTGCGCATTTTTGTCAAAAACTAAGGACTCAGAATTTGAGAAAAACACAGAAAACTATCGAAAATCGGCTAAAAAAGAGATTTTTCACCGTTTTCGTATGATTTTTGGTTCAAAAAACATGTTTTCAAGCTAAAATTACCCTATTTTTGATTAAAATGCAAAAAAAATAAGCAAAAATCTTCAAAAGTTCAGCTTTTAGCCAGGAAATTAGTTTTAAAGTCTGTTTTTGACATTTTCAAAGTGCTGAGATCATGAAACGCGTCTAAGGCGCGCCAGACTCTTCCGGGGTCAAAATTAAATGTTATCCTCATTGTTTTTAAGCCTAAATATCGAGAACTGTGACAAACTTATAAAATCAAATTTTCAGGAGCACCGAAAAAGAGAATGTCGAAGCGAGCTGGAAACCGCTATCCTTCTGGAAGTCCGCCTACCAAAATAGAATCTTCTGGATTTAAGAGATTTTGCAAAATCCCCGTGGCAGTGATTCCGGCCACACAGAGCCATGCTGGTCCGATGAGAACAAGTGAGCATTTGGATAAAAGGGATAGTACTGGAAGGAGTGGAACAACGGGAAGCGAATCTAGTAATGATGTCGAAGTTCAAGAATTGATGCATAAAAGTAGCCTAGAACGAGTCCAGGAGGAAGTGTCGAGTGAGAAGAAAGAAAAAGATGAATTCGATGAGATGATACGGAACTATCAGCGGAGAATGTTCCGGGACAGTAGTCGGGAACGACGACTTCAAAAGGAGCAAAGTGAGGAAGATCTGATGGAGGAGGGTTACAGTACCCCCGAACCGGAAGCGAATCGCCAAAGAGCTTCTGGAGGTGACGAGGATGATGATATTCAAGTCATAGAACAATCCGAACAACTAGCAGCAGCCAAAAAACAAAAACTGGAAGAGTACAAAGACGATGAAGATCTTCTAACTGGAAAATTCGCAAAGATTATCCCACGTGATCCCCAAGTTTTTCCTCAACATAATCCCCGCCGAAAACTCCCACCAAAAAACAATCTGGAATTCACTCGCCACCGACAGAAAATAATACGATTCGTGGAAATGGTTTATGGCCTTCCACGACCAGTTTCTTATCGGATGAAAGCTTTCAATTCAGAACGGATCCGACAATTTAATTCGAAACGGACTCGTGTGACACGACAAATTTGGAATAACAAGATTTCACAATTTCATTTGGAAGACGAGAATACTAATATCAAGAATGTCCCTGAGAAATCCCTGGCGGAGACCATCGACAGTTATCTGGAAGAGTCCAAGAAGCATATCCAGAAATCTACCAGATTCTACGATCAGGTCCTGGCGACTGCTGTTGAATACGAGAACACGGTGAAGATGTTGCATTTTGGACAAACTGTCAAAAAGTATTCTTGCAAGCAGAAACGATTGAAATTTCAAAGCAATTGGTGGTATTCACCCAAGAAGTACAGGACGAAGAAGAAGCCGAAGGGATTTTTCAAGACACCAAATGGTTTTTGCTACAAGATCTCTTCTGATGAAGTTTTGTTTCGGAACCATGGAACTTTTTCGGACAATCAACCATCGCCAATTCACAAGATCTATCGAGAACTACAACCGAGACTGATGAGAGTAAGTTATACCGTACTGGTCATAAAGAATGCGGTTTTGGTTGCATTTGAAACCGTATCTCAAAAGTGGGCGGAGCTAACAAAAAGTTGTCAACTACAAAAATAAAGCCCGTAAAATTCCCTACATTTCATCAATTGACAACTTTTTGATATCTCTTCACCCCACCGAGTTAAACCCCTTCAAACATTTGAGAAGAGACGCAGACAGTTAGAGCGTCTCGCTTCTCTGCACCCTCCTACTCTCCACCTCCTTATCTTTGAAGGCGCGTAACTCGGTGGGGTGAAGAGATATCTAAAAAGTGAAAACTGATAAAATGTAAGAAATTTTAAGGGCTACATTTTTGTAGTTGACAACTTTTTGTTTGCTCCACCCACTTATGAGATACTTGCCTTTGAAAATGGCAGTGAGAAACAACGTGCTTAACGGACTTAAAGGCGCATATCTCAAAAGTGGGAGGAGCTAACAAAAAGTTGTCAACTACAAAAATAAAGTTCTACTTGTGATCCATACACTCCATAAACTATCTACATTTTGGGACTATCTGGGAGGCCGTTTCACAGTCACAAAGTTGATCATTTTCAACTAAAAACTGCAGTATTACATCTAACAAGGAAAGTACACGACGGACCGAGTTGAACTTTTTCTATAAATTTGACCATAGATACTTTCGACCCTGCTGATTCCAAATCTGCAATAAAAATCTGCTAAATGCTCACGTGAAACAAGTTATGACCCGTAAAACTTTTCAATTTGTTCACGTTATTAACCTTTCACGTTTTCATCGACACTTGTACTGTAGAAGCGCAAGTTTGACGGGTCATAACTTGGTTTACGTGAGCATTTAGCAGGTTTTTATTGCAGATTTGGAATCAGCAGGGTCGAAAGTATCTATGGTCAAATTTATAGAAAAAGTTCAACTCGGTCCGTCGTGTACTTCCCTTGTAATACTTTGATTTTTTGCAGAGACGAACAACTGACGACATCATCCTTGACTCTTCCTACTTTGTTCGAGAGTTCTTCCTCTCCAAGTCGTCAATTTCTCTTCGAATCACTCGATCATCGGATATTCCTTCTTGTTTCGCCCCTCCAACTCTCCGTTGTGGTTACTTTCCATTGTCTGCCGAGTCCATTGAAAACAAGAAATGTTACTTGGCGGAACGGTTTAAAGAAGCTCAGATGGAATACTTGAATCTAACGTAGTAAGTGGAGATTGTTAGTTTTGCATTTCTATTTTCATCAGTATCGACAAAAATTCAGTATTTTCATGGAAAAGCAGATTTTTTAATTGATTTCTAGGCAAAAAACACGATTTTAAGCGGTTTTCAGCTGAAAAGCAAATAGAAATCAGGTTTTTTCACCGATTTTGTCTTGAAAGTTTCAAGTTTTCATATTTTTTCAGTCTTGAAATTATTGGGGAACAGTTTTCCATATGATTGAGGTTTCTAGACAACGATAAATTGCATTTTTGAGCTGTTTTCGATGTGAATTTTGGTTTTTTAACGGTTCCGACTCGAAAAATTGGTTAAAAATATACAGTTTTTCTGCACGAAGCGGAATTTCAAGTCTACCGTGGCCTAAAAACCCCAATCAAAAGGAGGGAAAACTAGTCCCCGATGATTTTGAGACTGAAAAAATGTAAAAATTTGGATTTTTCAAGACAGAACCGCCAAAAAATCGAGTTTTTACCTTAAAAATCAATTCAAAAATCAGCTTTTTTATGAAAAAAAAACCCAATTTCCGACAATTTCTGCTTCTCAATATCGAAAAAACAGATTTTATCACTGAAAAAATGTAAAAACTGTCTGAAAAACATTCGATTTGACGCCAAAACTACTGAAAACGCGTCGACGGCGCGCCAGACGTCTGAACATCGGACATCGGGACAGACAGGCACACAGACAGACAAAGTCATAACAAAAACTCGTCAACGGTACGCCAGCCAATTGAAAATCGAGAATTTGAGCAAAAACCGTGAAAAAATGATCGACATGAAAAAATACCCAAGTTTGGACAATTTTTGATCCGGAAAATCGAAAAAAGAACACATTTTAAGACTGAAAAAATGTAAAAATCCGCATTTTTTCAAAAAATTGAAAAACACGCCATTTCTGTCGAGACTGTTTAAAAAAAAATAGAAAGTTAAAAAATTTGAATTTTTCTTTCATATTCTTGTTTTTTCAGTCGCCAGATCATACCTCCCAGCGGCTTCAAGCCCGGCACAATCACTAAAAACGAGTTGTGGACTTTCCATAAACTTGGAAAACATATTCATGGTTTTTGGGTGGTTTGGATGGACCGTCATAATTATTATGAGGATGAGAAAGGGAGAACCATGAACAGACGTTATTTGGTGGATATGTTTAGCCATCAACATTTTCCATTGCATGTCAAATATCGAAGGTATGATGATTATTCAAAAAAAATTAATTGCTTACAAGAAATTTTAAAAAATTATTATTTCCAGTTGGGAGCCACGGCTGAAACAAGCATTCGACAAAGTGACTGCATACAACTTGAACCTTGCTGAAGTTATTCGTGCGAACCGACCAGTTTTTGATAGTATCTCTGAAAACCCGTCAGTATTGAAGCCTATTACTCTAGGAGAGATTTTGTGCTCGGTAAATTTTATAGTTTGGGATTTTTAACATTTTTAACATGCTTTTTTTCAGTTGAACGAACAAGAGATCATCCCAAAGTACTACATAAACACAGTTGGCAAGCGGGAGTTCTATGATGTGAGTTGAAAAACTATTGCTGGTCTCGCATATCTCAAAAGTGGGCGGAGCTACTTGCAAATTGTCAACTCCAAAAATGTAGCCCTTAAAATTTCCTACATTTTGTCAGTTTTCACTTTTTTCATATCTTTTCACCCCACCGAGTTACGCCCCTTCAAAGATAAGGAGGTAGAGAGTAGGAGGGTGCAGAGAAACGAGACGCTCTAACTGTCTGCGTCTCTCCTCAAATGTTTGAAGGACTGTAACTCGGTGGGGTGAAGAGATATCAAAAAGTTGTCAACTGATGAAATGTAGAAAATTTCAAGGGCTATATTTTTGTAGTTGACAACTTTTTGTTAGCTCCGGCCACTTTTGAGATAACAACGTTCTGAGGGTAGAGGGGATTTTTGTAGTTGACAAAAGTTGCCCATTTTCAACTAAACATTACCAGTACATTACCAAAACTATATTTATATTTTTCAGTGGGGCCTTGCCAGCACCAATGCAAATTATCTTTCTGCATTTCTTATTATCTGTGGAGGAACAAAAGTGGCGAGACCCATCAGAACCTACGATTTGGAAAAATATCGTGTTTTCAAAGCGGATGCTATGAGGACCGGTGTCTTGACGAAAAACGGGAAACTGTACCTTCTCAATATAGCTCACAAGCCATCAGAATTTCTCATTCATGTTGACAATTTCAAAAATGAATTGGACCAAGAAGAGCTGCCGATTCGTCCCCCATTGTCTGTCGAAGGGGCAAAAGTCACTCGAATCATTTCCGATACGCCGCAGAATCCAGAAACAGTTCCAAAACCGAAAGCGAAGAAAGCTGTGAGAGAAAAACGAGTTTGTTTAAACCGGACTGAACTGATGAAAGTCAGGAAACGTATTTATAATCATCCGGATACTGTACCAGTGAAAACAAAGGAGAAACAGAAAGAACGGAAGCCACCGGGAAGAAAACCAAAAACCCGAGTGAAAATAGGAATCCAATCGCATAACTTTGATTCAGGTTATATGGCTTCCGAGTAAGTTTTTTTCCGTAAATTTTTGACCGAAAAAACCGAAAAATTCGAAAAATTCTTCCGGTTTTTTTGTTGCCAAAATGCAAATTTGTGGACATCCGGACACGTCTGTCTGTGCATCGGTATGTCCAGATGTGTGTCTGTCACAATTTGCGTATGTCCTGATGTACAGAAGTCATTAATTGAAAATTTTGAGAAAATCTGTGAAAAATTGACTAGAATGCCGTCTGTCCGAATGTCTGTGTGTCCGGATGTCCAACTACTTCCTAGTCTTGTATGTCTGTGTGTCCAGATGAGGGCTGTGCAAAAAACTGTTTTTTCGCAAATTTTTTGACCGAAAAAACCGAAAAATTCGAAAAAAATTAGATTTGACGACGAATTTTGACACCAAAACTATTAAAAACGCGCTGAAGGTGCGCCAAACTACTGGACATCCAGACAGACAGGCACACAGACAGACACCAGACAAAGTCATAACAAAAAAGCGTCAACGGTGCGCCAGCCAACGGAAAATCGAGAATTTTGAGCAAAAATCGGGAAAAAATGAGCCAAATCGAATGAAACTTTTCCAGTTTATCTTTACAACTGCTGACTATCATTAAACACTCAAATCCCGAAAAATCCGTCAGATTTGAGCCAAATATTATGAATTTGGTTTTGATAGCATTTTTGCAAAAAAATTCAGAAATTTCCGCATTTTTTAAGCCGAAAACCAACAAAATAGGTTATAAAATAAAAAAGTTATAGAATTTCGAAACTTTTCGAAAAGTGTGAAAAATTGAAATTGCTATAAATCCATCAATTTTGACCTGATTTACATAAAATGAACATTTTTGAATTCAGCTTGTCAAGACGCTTCGATTGAGTATAATCTTGCCCCGGTTACGTGACATGACAAAAATACGGTATGCGCCTTTAAACTGGTAGAGGGGTACTGTAGTTTTCGTGGTGGGACCCGATTGGTAGCAAATATAGGCTTGTTTATACTTTTCTGAAAGCTGAGAATCTTTCCAATCCAAAAATGTGAATTTCAACAGAATCTGACAGATTTACAGCTAAAATTCAGATCTTTTTTTTGAAAATGTTTGAATATCTCCAACTTTTTCTTATTTGTGATTTTTAGCTCAAAAGATGGCAAATCGTATGAACTAGTCAGAAAGTATTTGTCACAGAGTCCCTTGGTAATAGCTACAGTAATCTAGAGACCAAAAAAGCCGAAAAAATGTTTCACACAGCCCTGCTTCGAACAACGCATTATCATCATTTGTTTTCCAGCATTGAATCCGAATACGAAGGATATTTGAGCAATGACGAGATGACAGCAGAAGTACGTCGCCCCCGACTCATTCGATCGCAATCTGCCGAGTCCATCCATTTGGATATCAACTACACAGACTACTATGTGAACGCGTTGTCTACCATCCACTCGACCAGATTTGATTTCGTCGATCATCCGATTGCGAAGAAGAAGAAAAGGAAGATGAAGAGAAAAGTCATAAAGCACACCGGTCGATTTAGAGAGCTCCAGAAGGAAAGTCATGCGTTCAAGGAGTTGATGGAATGTTATCAAGGAAATTTTCCATGTGGAGTCAAAGCAGTTGCTATGACCAAAAGTGAGTTAGCTTGTAAAAATGGAAAAAATGGAAAAAAGATTGAAATTCTAGTCAAGATTCCACAAAGTTACAGATTTTCGGAAAATTTTGAAAATCTTGTTATCCTCATAACTCTATAGGAAGTAACTCAAACTCAAGTAACCTTACATTTTTGAAATCAGCTCGTCGAGACCTTTCAAATCAGTGTAATCATGCCTAGGTTATGTCATATGACAAATATACGGTATGCGCCTTTAACCTGGGGTACTGTAGTTCTCGTGGTGGGACTTTATTTGGAGGGAATCTGGACGTGATTATACTTTCTGAAAGCTGAAAATGAGCTGATTTCAAAAGTATAAGTTTCATAGCGGCAGTGTTAAATCGGCCGAGATACTGTAGTTTTTGTGTTTTCGAATTTTTTCGAAAATCTGAAACGTTTTTATTTTTCAACATTTTCAGAAGTTTTTTGGTTTAGAAATTGCGGTTTTCGGTAAATTTTCGGTATGCGCCTTTAAACACACACAGAGTACTGTAGAATAATTCAAAAACAAATTCACTACTTTAGGTTCGATTCGCAACGGTACCTACGACCGAAACAACATTCCGAGAGCTTATGTCAAAGGAGATCAACCATTGATTGATATCGTTTTCCGAGCTGTCAAAGATTTGGTCACCTCCGTTGTTGGTGAACAGGTACGATGTTATTGGAATGGAGAAAATGAGAATTTTTAACCTAAAATCTAAAATCATACATCCGATGGTCCATTTTGCTCCAAAAACCCGGAATTTTCACTGTAAACAAATGGAAATTTCTGAAAAAAAAACCTATTTTTAGCTGAAAATGTCAAATTATTAGGTGAGAATTGGAGGTTTTTGAGCTGAAAAAGACAAATTTTGATTTAAAAATGATGAACTTTTAGCCAAATATCAGGAATTTTTAGCCGAAAATTACGAATTTTGAGCCAAAATCGATTCGATTTAGAAGAATTTTGAACGAAAAATGTCTGTCCGGATGTCTGGATGTCCTTCAATTTTTGAATAACCATTTGTTCCAAAAAGACTGAAACTAGTGCCGAAAACTGATAAAAAATCGCCAATGTTTAGTAAAAAATTGTGAAAATTTAAGACTTGTCTCTGAAAAACCACGATTTTCGATGGAAAAACACGATTTTCGACTGAAAAATCTCAATTTTTGACTGAGAATCCCGAATTTTGACTGAAAAATCTCAAATTTCGACCGAAAAAACACCGTTTTTGACTGAAAAACCACAATTTCTGACTGAAAATCCCGCTTTTTGACTGAAAATCGTTATTTTTGACTGAAAAATCCCGATTTTCGACTGGAAAATCACGATTTTTGATTAAAAAATCGTTATTTTCAATTTAAAAATCGCTATTTTTGATTTAAAAATCGCTATTTTTGATTGAAAAATTACAATTTTCGACAAAACTGCAACTGAAATTCTTTATTTCATTTCAGCTTTCGATTACTCGCCGTCAAATCGGTATGGATCGTTTACTTCAAGAACAATGTATTGCTCGGATCGAAGCCGTGGAGAATCTCCCGACGACAAGTCCACTGCCACTCCCAGCTGCTCCTCATTTAGCTATGGAACTTCTTACTCGGAAGAAAATAACAGGTGGATTCACTCTGAATCAAGAAAGGGCCGATTTGAGGAGAATGGTTGGCGACAGTGTTAATAAGTACTTATCCCTACCATCATATCATAAGGAGTACCTTTTTAACTTGGCTATGCAGAAACGGCACGAGTTTGAGTTTCATGCATTCTGGAAAAATCTTATGGGACGGGAGATCCAATTGGATAGAACCCTGAAGCTCTTACCGTTCGACCCACAAAGTTTGCACGCGTTGAATGAGAATGAAGAGAAAAGACGACAGTCGAGACTCCGGCATGCACAGAAAATTGCAGCTCAGAAAAAACTGATAAATGCGAATGCGACAAAAAAGGATTTCGAAGCGCTGGACATGGAAATTGAGAGGATGAATAAAGAGCGGGTGAAGAGAGAATTGGCTGATAAGATTCATGCGTTGAAGATGAAGGAGACGGTCAAGAAGCTTCAAGTGCAAGCAGATAAGCGACGGGAGATGTTGGAGGAGCGAAGAATGAACTCATATATCGAAAAATCGAGGGAACACTCTATTTGTCGTTCCAAATTGTCTTTGAAGATCGAGCAATTGGCAAAACTCGAAGGAATGGAAGCTGCAAATAGACTAGTTGCAAGACTGAGAAAGGAGAAACGAAGGTTGGCTGAAAAATCGAAGAAAAAACGAGAAAAAGAAGAAGAAGTTCGGAAGCAAAAGGAGTTACAGTTGGCCAAAGAGTCCTCTATGAAACATCCACGAGATCTCAATGATTCAAGACTCAAGGATATTGAGGAACCTGAGGAAAAAGAGTTCACCATGAAATTCAGGGAGCTATTCAGAGCTGAAAAAGGAAAACGCCGATTAGCGGAGCTCCAAGCTAAAAGCGTAATGGCTCTTGATGATTTGTCGATGGAAATTGTGGAGCATCGAGGCATACGAAGAGAATTCAAAGAATCTGATCTTCTACGAATTATTCGTAATGCTGGAGAGGTAATCAATAACTTCACATTTTTCCACTTAAAAACCGTTTTTCAGACATTCTACTTGGCTCTCAAACACATCACCAGTCGTTCCTTACTGTACTTCTATTTGCAAAACTATGTGAATGTGAGTTTTAATTTATCTCAAAAGTGGGCGGAGCTACCTGAAAATTGTCAACTACAAAAATGTAGCCCTTAAAATTTCCTACATTTTATTTGTTTTCACTTTTTTGATATCTCTTCACCCTACCGAGATACGCGTCTTCAAAGATAAGGAGGTAGAGAGTAGGAGGGAGCAGAGAAGCGAGACGCTCTAACTGTCTGCGTCTCTCCTCAAATGTTTGAAGCGATGAAACTCGGCGGGGTGAAGAGATATCAAAAAATTGTCAACTGATGAAATGTAGGAAATTTTAAGGGATTCATTTTTGTAGTTGACAACTTTTTTGTACGGGCACATCCTAAGAGGTTATCGATCGGCAAAGTAATTTCTCGCTATTTTTGTCCTTTTTCAGTGCTTCACTTTGACTGACTGTAACTTCTTAGGATGTGTCCGTACAAAAAAGTTGTCAACTACAAAAATGAAGCTCTATTTGTGATCTGTATAATCCATATACAAGCAGTATTGTGAGACTATTAGGGAAGCCGTCTCACAGTTTCAAAGTTTATCATTTTCAACTAAACATTGCTAGTGTCGTACTCTTTATGGCCAGTATTATAAGTACATAGATCAGCAATTTTTTGGGCTTTTCAAAATTTTTCCACCGTATCAGCAAGTTTTGGGTAATTTTATACTCATTTTCAATGGTTTTTCAGACATTCTGGACGTATTTTAACTAATATGGACCCTTTTTAATCAATTTTGAACAGTTTGAGTCATTTTGAGCTGATTTTAGACGTTTCAGAGTGATTTTGATCAAACTTTCAGTCATTTTGAATCATTTTCAATCATTTTCACCTAATTTGGGATGTAAATTTTTCATAAGTCATCTCATGGCGACTTCCGTCAAATTAGAGCCAATTTGAACAATTCGGAGCAATTTTAAGAGAGATTTAGACGGTTTGGTTCTATTTTTATGATTCAGAATAGTTTTTAGTCATTTTGACGCTATTTTCAGCTATTTTCGGCTATTTTTAACAATTTAAAGCCGCTTTTAAAGTTTTAACATGATTACTTTTTTCCAGACCGAAAAAAGATCCATTGACATTCCTGAAAACTTGCTCCCCTTGTTTGATAACATTGCGCGGAGTTTCAAGTGGAACATTGCTGAGAAGATATGGTTTTTCGATTTCAATTTGACGTTTTTGCTGGAGAATGTGGAGACAATCATCCAAACGGAAATTGAAGAATTGATGGAAGACCCTGAGGTTCTACAGGACGAAGCACGTGTCTTGCCACAACGTCTCATTCAACGCGTCAGCAATCAGTCATGGATGATGGGCGCTCCATGGGTGCCGCCCGTTCCCACCACCACCAAGTTCTGGGAGCTGATGAATCAAAGTCGGAATGCAAACTCGTTGGAAGAAGAAGTTCATTGGACAGCACTCCTTGAAAATCACATTTTTGGAAATCAAGACTTGCCCCTTCAAAGTCTTCAATGGATCTATGCAATTTTCGGCGTCTCTTGTGTTCTACTGACCGGAAAAGCCGAGGACGCAAGTATCGCAGCGGATCCTGAGAAGACTTTCTTCAAGGAACCGGAGTTGGAAAATTTTGAAATGAACGCGTTCTCAATCGAATCAATTCTCCGTCACCTCCTCACCTCATCCATGTATTTCCAAGAAGCCAATGTCTATCCAGTTAACACTAAAGCATTGTGTGTCCACGACGGATTCAAGGAAGTGATTAGTTGTGTGAAGAAGGTCTACCGGCATATCATCTATTTAGTTGTCCGTTTCAATCTCATGGATCTGTTCAAGCCTGGAACATCAATAGAGGATGCGCTTTGCGAGGTGTTTCTGAAGATTGGTGACAAGATACAATCCCTGATAGAAGTTACGTTCAAGCTACCTCCCTTAGAAATCGAGGAGCTGAGAAAAAGTGGATACCATGCATCGCTCAGTGCGCTTACCAATCGTGGATTTGCAATTCCTGGTGCAAGAAATCATTCAGAAGAACAAAAAGAGTACACCGTCATGATAAACACAGTTCTCAACTGGTACACGGCTTTTAAGGATCATCATAACCAGGAGTACAGCAATCTCAAAACGGAGACACTGGAGCATCTTCAATGCGAACTCAGAGCTCGAGAGATGGCACCACTACCTGGCGAGAGATTTCCAAGACTTCAAATCTCAGAGACACCAAGATCATGGGACGATGCATCAGAACCTTCAGAAGTTTCGAGCGATTCTGATAGAAATAACGAGTTATCTCAGTCCTTACACGTTCAATGCGAACTTAGAGCGAGAGTGGTGGCACCACCACCTGGCGATGCTATACCTGATCCATCATCGGACAGATTTTCAATATCGCCGGCACCTCCTGTATCATCACCAGAACCTTCCGATTGTGAGAGCGAATTATCCCAGTCCCTAGACACCCCTTCTTCTCAAAAAAGCCCTCCAATGGTGTCCTGTGCAAAAGATAGAATCCGGCGTCTCTATCAAGATATCCCTCACGATTTTAGTGATCTACCTCCAAGAACAATCCGGTTCCGATCGAAAAGTGTGGAGTTCTCCATCTCATCTCCAGTAGTTATTACTCGCTGTCAGTCGACGTGTACCCTGAATGAAATCTCCACGTATGCCAGGCGCCGAGTGGAAAAAACGATGGGGAAGTATGATGATATCTTTGATTCGACGGAAGTAAGTATTTTTGCCGAAAAAATCCGCATTTTTTGAGCCAAAAACCAACAAAATTGGTTGGAAAATTCGAAAGTTACAGACTTTCTAAGTTTTTCGAAAATTCTGGAAATATTGAAATTGCTAGAATTCCGTTAATTCTCACCCGATTCGGATGAAATTAAAATTTTTGAATTCAGCGTGTCAAGACGCTTCGAATGAGTATAATCACGACCCTATTCTGAAAAATCGGGTCCCGTCACGAAACTCCGAATTTTGGGTTACTGTAGTTTTCGTGGTGGGACCCAATTTCGTTCAAAACTAGGCATGATTATACTCATTCAAAGCGTCTTGACATGCTGATTCTGAAAATAGTAAAATTGGAAAGATTGGGTGTGATCCGATAGAGTTATAGCGATTTGAAATTTTCTAGAAATTTCGAAATTTTTCGAAAATCTGGAACTTTGTCAGTTTTTGACGGTTTTTGTTGGTTTTGGGCTTAAAATTACCGTAATGTTTGATAGTTTTAGAAAAGTATTTTATTATCTGAAAAAGATGGTTTATGAGTTAAAAACAACTAATTTTATTTGAGCTGTAGAAAACTCGATGAGCGAAAAAAAAAACTTTAAAACCTTTTATCTTTGTCTTGAAACATGTCAAACTTGATGAATTTATTTTTTACGATTAATTTTTAAAAATCCGCTTTTTCTAAGCCAAAAACCATCTGAAAATGTTGAAAAATCAAAAAGTTTCAAATTTTCGAAACATTTCGAAAAAAAATTTGAAAACACAAAAACTACAGTATCTCAGCCAATTCCAACACTGCCGCTATGAAACTTATATTTTTAAAATCAGCTCATTTTCAGCTTTCAGAAAAGTATAATCACGCCCTAGCAGGGTCCCACCACAGAAACTACAGTAACCCAGTTTAAAGGCGCATACCGTATTACCAACCTAGTCCTGATTATACTCATTTGAAGCGTCTTGACACGCTGAATTCGAAATGTTTGGTTTCAGTTGAGTTGCTTCAAAATAGACACTGATTTTGGGGGATAGCAGCTTCATAATTTCCAAAAGTTTCGAAAATTTTCGAAACTCTGTAACTTTTCAATTTTCCAACCAATTTCGGTGGTTTTTGGCTCAAAAAATGCGGAAAATTTTGAATTTTTTGTTTATTATTTATTTTTTCAGACACCAGATGTTCGGGAAGCTCGACAAGATCTTTTGCGAGCTGAACTTCTTGATTCTCGGATGTTTGAAGCCGACGGTATCAGCGATTTCAGTATAAAGAAAAAATGTGGTCTCATCACGTCAATGCTGAAATGTGGCAATATCAATGACAGGAAATATGAGATGGTGGCTGCGTTACGTCGTTACAAATTAATTACCAATGCTACAACGAGAAATAATAGTTTCCAAATTTTTCGTGGAGATGAAGACGTGATATCTTTGGTTATGGCCGAGTACCAGAGTTATCTCGATTACAGGAAAAAACAAATGGCCACTGCTGAGCAAATGATGCGTTTATTCTTGGTATGTTTTATTTTGCCAAAAAATTCAAAACTTTCTGCATTTTTTGAGCCAAAAACCAGCGAAATAGGTTATAAAATCGAAAAGTTGCAGACTTTCGAAACTTTCCGAAAATTCTGGAAAAATTGAAATTGCTAAACATTTTTGAAACTAACATTTTTGAATTCAGCGTGTCAATACGCTTCAAATGGCCTTAATCATGGTTACGTGACATGACAAAACTACGGTATGCGCCTTTAAACTGGGTTACTGTAGTTTTCGTGGTGGGACTCTGTTAGGGCGTGATTATACTTTTCTGAAAGCTGAAAATGAGCTGATTTTAAAAATATAAGTGTCATAGCGGTAGTGTTGGAATTGACCGGGATACTGTAGTTTTTGGGTTTTCAACTTTTCGAAAATTACGGTTTTTGAAAAATACCGTATCTCATAGAGTTTTACACCAAATCTTTTAAAACTTACATTTTCGAACTCAGCTCGTTCTTAGCTTTCAGAAAAGTATAATCAAGCCCAGGTTCGCTCCAAATTGAGTCCCACCACGAAAACTACAGTAATCCGAAAATTCCGTAAATCGTTGCGGGACCCAAATCCCTCCAAACCTAGGCATGATTATACTTTTTTGAAAGCTGAAAATGAGTTGATTTAGAAAATATAAGTTTTATGTTGGTGGTGTTAGAAATGGCGGAGATACTGTAGTTTTTGTGTTTTCGAAAATTTTTGGTCTCAAATTTCTCATTATTTCAGACTGATGTGAAACCTCTAGTGAGATCCAATGCAGCGCTGCTACTTTACGCAACTCACGAGAAGATTTTCAACTTGAACTTGTCACTTTTCGAACATTTACTCCACCTGATTTGTCAACACACGTTCAATCCATTGGCAATCTACTATGCTGTGAAGAATCAAAATGTAGATCACATTCTGGAATCTTTGGATGCGCTGAAGCAAAAAGTTCCTCTGGTTATGAATGCACTCTTCAACATGGAAACATTGAAACGACAACTTCGCGAGATGTCACAGCTTGAGTAAGTATTATGACTTCAAACTGCTATATCTCAAATCTGAAAAAATCCTACTAACATTTTGCCAACTACAAAAATGATCTACAGAAAATTTTGCATAATTTTGTAGTTTTAAACGTATTGATAGCTCCGCCCATTTCTGAGATATGAGGCTTGAAAGTTAGGAGAGACACCTTCAGAATGAGCCACCTATCTTTACAAGCGCATATCTCAAAAGTGGGGGGGGAGTTATCAAAAAATGATTAACTATAATAATGTAGCCCTGGAATTGGTCTACGTGATTGAAATTTATTAATCAAAGATCTGCTATTCCAGAGTTCATCACGAAACGCAAACTATGGAGAATTTAGCCCGGGAGCTCAGTCGTATTGCTATTGAAAGAGTGAGTGATTCATTTGAATTTTAAAGATGCATTAGGGTCAGTTTTGGTCGGATCGGCAAGATTTTTATACCATTAGAAAGCCCTCATTTTGCCCTATCGATATGTACTGATTTCAGAGAATTATCTTGGAGTTTCAATTGTCATTAAAACCATTTTATTTCCCTTGATATTTTTTTTGAAATTTGTACTAATCGATAGAAAAAACCAGGGTTTTTTAATGATATAAAAATCTCGCCAATCCGACCAAAACTGATAAAGTTATTATGAAAATCATCTTGATTTTTTCAAATTTTGACCGTATTTTTGATCAATTTTGTTGTATTCTTCAATACATTTCATAGAATACGGCAAACATTGATAGGAAAACACTAAAAAAATAGCATTTCTGATCTGAATAATCACGTTTTCAGTCTATTTTTGAGCTAAGAATGCAATCGTCCACTATTTTGACACAAATAACCCATAATTTTACTCCCTTTTTGCCCAATTTAAGCACAAAAATGAGTTCTGGATAGGCAGATGCTTAGACAGACCGGAAAAAGTTAAATAGATAATCATTTTTTATTGCTTCGAGCTGATTTTCCGTATAGAACATAGAATTTTGGGCAAAAATCACATTTTCAAGCTAAAAATGTGATTTTTCGTGAGTTGAAGCATAAGAATTGAAGTTTTTAGTCGATTTTTGCCAAGAATGAACTCCGAACATCTGGATGAACAGATACAGTATCGTCCAAAAGGTTGTAAACTTTGGTCGTTTTCAGTTGAAATTGGCCAACTTTGAGAGTATGTTACGGTAATACTAATTGTCCCATCAAGTAGATTTTTATGGGATCAAACAGACCAAGTCTAGAACTCTATTTTTGTAGTTGACAACTTTTTTGTACGGGCACTCCCTAGCAAGTTACACACCGACAAAGTAATTTCTCCCACAAATCCGTGAATTTCAGTGGAAAATAGTGCAATTTTTGAACTGTCGTCTTAAAATAACCATAACTATCCAGGGAGTGTTTGTACAAAAAAGTTGTCAACTACAAAAATGGAGCTCTACTTTTGATTTGTATGATCCTTAAAAAATTTTACTATGTGGGACAATTAGTGATACCGTAACACCCTCTCAAAGTTGACCAATTTCAACTGAAAACGACAAATGTTTACAACCTTTTGGACGGTACTGTAGACATTTCTAATCATAATTTTTATTTCTGTCTTTCTTATCTACCTGACATTTCATGTGCCCCCCCTAGGTTTCTTTCTGTGTCTGAAATTATGTGCTTCGAAACAGATAATAAACATATCACTGCACCCTACCATTCGAAAATCTGACGGGAAAAGCGATCTGACGGGAAAAGATCTGACGGGAAAAGTCTGACGGGAAAAGCGTCAGAAGTCTACTGTGCGTATAACGCGATAAAAATTTTTTGAAAATTTTTTCACCGGGAATTTTCGAATTTTTATTTGGAGGGTTCAGTGGCATATTATAACAATCAACGAATTCAACTTTTCTTTTTCAGGTTCGCATCCCACAAAGTGTGAAAGTAAAGGAATTGAACAACTTTCCCTGGATAAACGCTAAAAGTCGATTCAACAACACTATCGATTTGATGAGGCTCTCTTCAACTCACACCGCGTCTAGTGTAAAAGAATTGTTCAAATTCCTTGTCAAAGATATCGACTCAAATCAACTAACAAACTTTGATAACACCAAGCTCATGGAAAACCTTTTCCAAGGACTCTTCGACCAATCCGAGCAATTTTTTGGAGATGTTGCTATTGTGATGCCCAACAAATCCATTGATATCAAGATGAAAGCGTTTTACCAGAATCTAGTTATCACGAGAGTATTGGAAGTCTTCTTTTTTGTCTTCGTTTCATATCCAGGATATCAAGATAAGATTTTGGACACTGCCGTTTTCTTGGATCTACTCCACAGAAAATTTCTTCTGGAAAAGAAAGAAGAGGTGCCGCTTCTAATCCAGCCAGCTCTTATAGGAATCACATTTTCTTGTCTGGAGAACAATCGAATCTTTGTATCACTGGTGAAAGAGGATGAATTCAAAACTTCCAACATACATCCTCTACAAACTCCAATTCGGAAAGAAAACGAGATTCAAATGACGACAAAATCTGAGAATCTGAAACTCTCAATGATTGTCAATAACGACACCAACGGGTTAAGCATAGCATTCCACTCTCAATTGAATCCAAATTGCTTCGATCGTGCTCCGTTTGGATTCCTCCCGGCAAGACCTCAAGGATCACAAATATCATGGAAATTTGTTTTGGAGACTTTGATCAATCCCAACTTCAACGGGTTCAGCAGATATTTAAAACAGGAGACAATGTCAATGTGAGTTTATACAGTACTCGTTTGCAAAAGTGGTGAAAAATGACTGAAAATAGTTGGAGATCATGAAAAACTCCGTTTTTTTTCGTCCAAACAAGTCAGAATCGATCAGAAACCGTAATTTTTAGCCAAGGTGTCTAAAAATTGAAAATTAAGCTAAAACTGTCAAAAACCGACTAAAGCAGTGCTGGCGCGCCTTGGCAGCGTTTTAAAGGCAGAAATGTCGAATTTCACAAAAATGGAATTGTAAAAAATAGGATTCTTTGGCTGGAAATTTTTAGCTTCAGTACAAAAAATACAAACACAAAAAAATAACTAAAATCCTATTTGTACTATTTCCAGGCGGTCACATTTTTGTATGTAAAACGCTTCCAAGGCGCGCCAGCACTGCGCGCCTAACCTGTTTTTGACGGTTTCAGGTCAATTTTCAGAAAAAAAATGACGGTTATTGACCGATTCTGACTTTTTCGACGGTTTCAGCTCAGTCCTTAGACAGTTTCAATCCATTTTTTTTCTCCTTTGCTGAAAATGACGGTTTTTCGTCGATTCTGACTATTTTGGACCGAATTAACCGAATTTTCCAGAAGGTTTCACAAGGATTATAAAAATTAATATAACTGAATTGAAAAGTGAGAAATCATTTTGCAGTGTGGAAGACTGATTTTCAGACCCCCATCCCCCTCTAACAGGTTTTCCCATACTTGCAACGGGCCGGGCCGGGCCGGGCCGTGACGAGAATTTCCAAGGCCCGGCCGAAAAATTTTCAACTGAAATTTTGAACGAAAATTTGAATTTTTTGAAAAAGTGCCGAATTTTCAACTATTCTTCAGAATTCAATCAAAAGCTAGTTATGCATCAAAAATATGAAATTTTTAATGTGAAATTTCAAAAAAAATTGTAAAAAATAGGTACCTATTTTTTGAAGCCGGGCCGGGCCTTGGAAATTCTCAACCGGCCCGGCCGTAAATTTGCAAGTATGGGTTTTCCTTTTCTCCCCAAAAATTCGAGTCGATTCATACGAAAATCATTTTTTCAGGAAATCAAATTCAAACTTGGGCCGTGTTGAACATCCAGCGCTGAATGCCGTTCCGGAGACATTGAAAGCTGATACTCCTAAAGTTGTACCATCAAGAAATTCACGGGAGACAAGACGACCTCCTGTTTGGTCGATGAGCCCATCGCTGGAGATACAGTTCAAAAAAATGAAATTCGGTTGTTTTTAGTTAATTAGTATTGTTAATACCTATATTGGTTTTTTACTGTTATTCAGTTTATTCATTGTTTTACATACCGGTTTTTTTAGAATGAAATTGGTTCACCGTTTCTGTTGCTAAATGTTTTCGGTTATATTATAATTTTTTAATCTCGATTGTCCTTGTTTTTTATTTTACATGTTGTTTATTAAAATAATGACTTTAATTTTTTGCATTTTTTATGTCTTGAAATATTTCTACTTGACAATTTTTTTATTATGTAACAGTAGAGATAGCAATGTAATAAATGTTCTATAATAGCAAAGGGAATCAGTGGAATCACAGGAACATTCCAGAATCATCATCAGAATCAGAATAGTCACTTTCAACAGAGACAAATGAAGAAAAATTATGGAAGTTTTTAACAAAAATCGCCAAAAATCATATTTTTGGCCTATAAGGCTGGTTTTGATTACCTGAAACTCGGTTTTGGATGAAAAAATATCGTAAATAATGAAAATTGCAGAGAATTTTTGCTTTCCAATCGATAAATGGCGAAAATTTGAGTCCGCTGTCCCCTTAAAATGACCATAACTCTGTGGGGAGTGTCCGTACAAAAAAGTTGTCAACTACAAAAATGGAGCTCTATTTGTGATCTGTATACACTCCATAAAAGTCGATATTGTGAGACTATCAGGTAGGCCGTGTCACAGTCACAAAGTTGACCATTTTTAACTAAACACTGCAAGATTCGCATTCTTTATGGCTAGTACTGTACCTGTGCCAATATCATTCCGATTTCATGAGTGTTCTAATGGTTACTACCTCATACAGTCCTCGACAGCTGGGTATGTTCATTCAAAAAGTGGTAAAGGTCACTGCTGAACACACAGAGACACACAGAGACACCGACACAACCCCCAACCCTAAGCGTCTTCTCTCTTCCCCCACATTTCTTCATCGATGGCCTCCCGGATATGGCTGTCAAACAATCGTCTCTCTATTTTTATTAAATTCTAATATTTATTGTTTTTATTTGAAGTTTCTCGAGGTTTTGGAAGATTTTGAAGGTAAGGAATGAGGTTTTTATAGCTAAAAATCGCCGAATTTTCCTTTAATTCTGAGTAAATTCCAAAAATTCGTTCTCAGGTACCAACACACTTGAAGGACGTCAAAGCCAACCGCTCATTCATCATTGACGTTGATAAATTTACAGTAAGTAAGTTTCCGGGTTCTGGGCTGGAAATTCCGGAAATTCCGAATTCATCTTTCGGAAATTTTCGATACCCGAGAAATTTTTGCTAAAAAAACTTTGTTTCCAAAATTTTCTAAATTTCAAATATTTTCAGATAAAATATAAGACCTCACATCTGTGTCGAAATTGACAGAATTTAGATTTTGAGTGCGAAAAACTTGAAAGCCCCGAGTTTTTCAAATTTCCGGAATTTCCGAGTTCCGAAATTTCCGAAAAATAATTTCGGAAAGTTCCAATTTCTGTAGACCAACAATTTTCATATTTCAGTGCAAAATTCGAGAAAGAGATTGAGAGGGTTGTCAATTCAATTCAATCGCCGTGGTGAGTGAATATGGTTTCAGGTCTTTCTCAACCAAATTTTAACAGAAAACCTATCATAACATTTGAAGTTTTGCTCCAAAACCTTTAAAATTACGATTTTGAGAATCAGCTCGTTTCTAGCTTTCAGAAAAGTATAACCACGACTAGGTTTGACGTAAGTTGGGTCTTGACACGAAAAGTACAGTACCCCTGGGATGGGATACTGTAGTTTTCGTGTTGGGACCCCACTTGCACGGAATATAGGCATGACTATACTTTTCTGAGAGCTGAAAACAAGCTGATTCTGAAAATTTAGGTTTTGGAATTTTCGGATTTTAGGATTTTGTGGAAATTTTAAAATATGCAAAATAAAAACAAATTTTCATTTCTTTTTTCAGAAGCCCGAACAACTACGATTGCAATTACACCAAATAAGACTGAAAGAATTGCGGCTTCGTTTAATTTTTATGTTTGTTATAATTTAATTCCACTAATTTAAGAAATGTTCAAATAAATTTCATTTGGGAGTTTCTAAAAGTCAGTTTTTGGGAAATAGCGGGAAAAAGTGATCAAGGAATTACTGCAACATATTTATTAAATAGTATACGTAAATATACATATTTATAAAGTTCATATTTAAAAAAAAACATAAGTACAGTAGGATTTTGAGTCGCTTGATTACGTTTCTCGTGAGAATGGCCACCATCTGAAAGTTACATAGGAATCATTTTTAATTTATTATAATAGTCTTCAAAACTGTGTTAAAGGGGCTTTTTTGGTTTTTTGGTAAGGCTAATTAAACTACTGTCGAAAAAATAAAGTTCACGGAAGTGCATGAAGTTGTGGGCGGAGCTTGAACTGCAAGCGGTGCGGCTCTTAATTAGGAAAAAAAACAACTGGAATTAATCTTAGCCTCTTGCCCTTTAATTGATAATGTTTAAAAAGAATAAACAAACAAACAAAAAAAAAATTAAAACCGCGCCGCTCAATTAAGCTTGCAGTTTAAGCTCCGTCCACAACTTCATGCGCTTGCGTGTTCCAGCCCGCGAAACTTTTTTGAAAATCCTTGTCGAAACTTTATTTTTTTGACAGTAATTAGAACTAACTGCAATTTTTAAAAAAAAAAACTAACTATTGCTCCGTTATCCTCAGGCTTTCAATCATATCGAAATCCGTTTTGATCTTTGTGGTGAAGTTGGTGCATCTCAAACAGTCCGTCTTGTTATCCGCATATCCTTGTGCAAGGAACATGAAGGTGTTCGTGGTCCTGACGGGATCCACGAGGAGGCAAGAAAAAACAAGAAGACGCTAATTTTTCTAGATTGACCTGAAAGCAAAACAGTTGGAACTAATTAAGAAAATTAAATAAACTTACCTTTCTTAATAAGAAAATCTCAGAATAAAACAGAAATAAAAGTAATTCAATAAAAATCAGTAATACATTTTGTCGACTGCCATGTCCGGGAGGCAAATCTAGGAATGAAGAAGAACGGGGAGAAAGATGTTAGGTTGGGGGTGTATTTGTCCAGTGGGCGTGGTCTCTTGACCTCATTCCAATATTTACTGTCGCGTCTTGTGATTGATGTATTTGTAGAGCAATATGATGTTTGTCCAAGTGGCCCTCAGATACGAGGCTAATGGGAGACTGGGGATGGTGTTGTCAGGTGGCATGGTGAGCTGTAAAACAGCTGCTTATAGCAGAATAAATGCAAGAAGATCATCCGGAATCCTCTCTTTTTCCACACACTCTCGCTCACCAAAGCGGAAAAAAATCGGGAACCCCTCAGCGGGAATGAGGAAGAACGGGGAGAAAGATGTTAGGTTGGGGTTGTATTTGTTCGGGGGGCGTGGTCTCTTATTCCAATATTCACTGTCTCAGGTATTTTCCAAGTGGAGGCTCGAAACAGTGTCATGCTGTGTGCCTTGAGAAGAAAAGTGGCATCATTGTAGTGATGAATTGGGGTATAAATTGTGGGAAATGGGCAGATTCGAGGCTATTGGGAGGTTATAGTAACAGACTGGAGATGGTGTTGGTCACCTGACATTGGAAGTAGTAGTACAACGATTTGGAGGGGTTACAAAAATATCGGTGGCAGGTTGTCCAGTTTTGGGACGTCTTATGAATACTAAAACCACAAAAAATCGGGTCGCCACCAGTGTTGCATGGAATTCCGACTTCCGACTTCCGACTTCCGACTTCCGGATAAGGAATTTTACTTTCGACTTCCGTCATTCCATTACTGTGAAATGTAGGAAGAATAAATTTTGCAAAAATACATGAAAAAATGGTCGGAAAGGACAGAAAACAAGCTTTTCTTCAGCCAAAACCTAATTTTTTACTGATTTTCGCGAATTTAATGATTTTTCACTTGGAATTTTTGAAAATTGGGGAGAAAATCTAATTCCGACTTTCGACTTCCGACTTCCGACTTCCGAGTTCCGGGCGTTTTTCACTTCCGACTTCCGACTTCCGACTTCCGACTTCGTGGCATTTTTTCCATTCCGACTTCCGACTTCCGTTTTAGAAAAAATCACTTCCATGCAACTCTGGTCGCCACCACCATCATTACACCAGAATATCGGGCCAAGCTTGACAGTCAAAAGGTCTTCTTTTTTGAAATTTTCTTGCTAATTTATTATCGAAATAATAAAGTTCCGACATTTTTACCGACGCGTGTTTGCGGACTTAGTGCAAAATTATTAAAATTAGCACTAAGTCCGCAAACACGCGTCGGTAAAAAATGTCGGAACTTTATTATTTCGACAATACCCCCGGAAAAGAAAAAAAAACTCAGTTTGTACCAAATATCAAAATTTATTGAAATAAATAAAGGCAATTCAATAATAATCAGCTTAGTTTGTCGTTGCTCGTGTTCGTTCTGAAATATTTTTATCAGGTTTGTCATCAACGGTAACCAGCTTACCAGAAATGATATGAGATAGTCAGTAAACTGCTCCACAAATTTTTAGTCGATTTCTTCCAACAAGTCAAGAATAAACATTTTGAATCTTCTTTTGTCTCAAGCAGTTCTAAGATAAATCAGCGACTTTTTGATTTGTGAGTGACGTCTAACTGGTCGTTGCGCAGATGATAAGGACGTCCAGCCAGATCCTGAAAGTAATTTTCCAATATTAGTTAACAGAAGTAAGAGATTTCTCTTCTTACCAGTAAGCAACTTTGGTGTCCATTGGAACTACATACCACTTTTGAAACAAAATTTTGGATCCATTCTTGAGAAAATATCTTCATGACATTTCACAGACGATCCGATAAGTCTGAAACAGTTCGATTAGAAAGAAGATTATTAATTTTGATACTACTTCACAATGTTGATCACAAAAACTGCTAACAATAGTAACATGCCAGTGATCACGAAGTGTGGGAGCAACCGGGAATGGAGGTGTCGAAACGTCATCTATAATAAGAAAAATGGGGGTTTTTTCGATCTAAACCAGCAATTTTTAATCGGCTGGCGCACATCTGACGCGTTTTCCAAAACTTATGATATTCAATTTTAGGGTTCTATCTCTAGATATAAAACTAGCCTGGTGCGCCTTCGGCGCGTTTCATTAACGATTTTTCACAGTGATTTTTAGAACTTTTAGGTTGATTACCTTCCGAATCTTCCGAATTCTCGCGAAATTTCAAATGAAAGGAATAACTATTAGAATTCAGATAAAAATAGAGAGACGATTGGTCGAAAGCCATTCCGGGAGGCTATCTTAATGCATACTGACGGAGAATTGTCGGGAACGGAGAGACAGGGCGCATAGAGTTGTGTCTATGTCCAGCTGTGACCTTTCTCACTTTTGAAACAGACATATGTACCCTTGCTAGCTAGCCAGCTGGCGAGACAGGACATTTCAGGTGTTGTCCAAGTGGAGGCTCATGGGAAACAGTGTCATGCTGTGTGTCTTGAGAAGATAAGTGACATTATTGTAGTGATATATTGGGGTCAAAATCGTGAGAAATGGGAATTAGAGTGGCAGACGGCAGAATACCGGGCACCCCCTCAGCGGAAAAAGTCGGACCATCTTCCAGAAAAAGAATTTTTTTTACATCCCAGTCAAAAAGTCTTATTTTTGTGGAAAATTTCACCAAGGCTTTTCCATTTTTTGTTCAAAATTCTTCTCAAAATTCACCTGAAAAAAAGAAAGGAACACAATGTATCATCAACAAACCTAGCAGCTGATCAGCCCTAGCGGCTGTTCCGCGCCCCAACCCTCCCTTCCCCCTGTGCCAAAAAATCGGACCACCCTTTTCCTCTCCACTGTGCCAAAAAATCGGGCCATTTTCCGCAAAAAGAAGACTTTTTACGCCTCAGTCAAAAAGTCTTATTTTTGTGGAGAATATCACCAAATCTTTTCAAATTCAAATTCAAATTCTTTTCTATGTTTTTTCAAATTCAAATTTCCTTTTCACCTAAAAGATTCAAACCTGAAAAAATAAGTTTTTATCAAGCCAAATTTATTGAGGATTAAAATAATTAAAATGATTGAGGATTAAGATATAGTAGTTATTGGAGTAGTAGTTGTTGGAGTTGGGTATATTGTTGTTGAAGCTGAAAATATGTATATTTGTAAAATATTATTTTCTCTATCTATCTAACAACTTACTTTGTTGTTATGGATTGTAGATCAAGTGGTGGAGACGGCGGTGTTGAATGTTGGATATATGTGCTGTTGAGTGGAGTGGGCCCTGGTGGTGGTGTGGCCTATACGGTGACCACAACCGCCTCCACCGGGTACATGGACCCTGGGTCCACCGCCAAGAAGACCATACGGTCTTCCGGGTGGAGAAGCCAGATCCCATGGACCTGGTGGAAGTGAGCTGCCACCGTGGTCCGGCGGCTTCTTTTCCCAAATGCCATGAAAGCACTAAAAGAAAAACTATAGATATGTATAAAACTAGTAAACTCACTTGTGGCCTGCCACTTGTAGGACCCCTCGGATGGTCTTGGTGCCACCACCCCTGGCCGGGATCTCGATGGTCCTAGGTCCGCGAAATCGTCATCACGGCACTCAGGTACGATGTGGTTTAGAACTTAATTCAGACTCTGAAAATATATTACTATGAGTTTAGCCAGATAAATTTCAGTGTGTTACCTTTTCTGAGAAAAATCTCAAAAGAATAAAAGAAGTATAAAAATAATTCAATAAAAATCAGTAATACATTTGTTCGACTGCCATGTCCGGGAGGCAAATCTAGGAATGAAGAAGAACGGGGAGAAAGATGTTAGGTTGGGGGTGTATTTGTCCAGTGGGCGTGGTCTCCTATATTTACTGTCTCAGGTGCAGATGTGTTCAAGTGGCTCTCATGGGAAAAAATGTGCTTTGGTAGGAAAAGTGACATTATTGTAGTGATGTATTGAAGTCAAAATTGGGGAATATGGGAAGAATTGTGGCAATTACGAGGCTATTGGGAGATTATGGGAGATCATGGGAGACTGGAGATGATGTTGTTCAGCTGAAGATGGGAATCGTACTACAGTTTGAAAGGGTTACAAAGTGTTTTTCGCCGAAAATGGTAAAATGGATTGTAAGTTTATTGAAAATTGCTAAAAATTGCAACAATTCCGGTATTTTTTTGGTCCAAAACAGTCAGAATTGACCGAAAACCGTCATTTTCAGCTAATTGTCTGAAAATTGAGATGAAACTGTCAAAGTGGTGCTGGCGCGCCTTGGGAGCGTTTTAACGTCAAATTTCAAAGATTTGACCACCTGGAAATGGTAAAAATAGGGGATTTTTGACTGGAAATTGGTTTCAGTTCAGAAAATAAGATAGCTTAATCAAAAACTATGATTTTCCGGTAAATTTTGAAAAGCCATAACTTGTTCCAGACTGGTTTACAGACATACCTCCAATAGGATTATCTTTTCTTTGCAAAATTCTGAGTCGATTGATATAAATAGAAGTCGATACGCTGTGATTACCTCTTCACCCCCTAAAACTAACCTACAGTACCGCTCAAAAGTATATTAAGTTTTGGTTTTTTCAGTTGAAAATGTCCAACTTTGAGGGTGTGTCATGGTAGTACTGATTGTCCCATCAAGTAGATTTTTACTGGATCGTACAGATCAAAAATAGAGCTCCATTTTTGTAGTTGACAACTTTTTTGTACGGGCACTCTCTAGAGAGTTATGTATTGACAAAGTAATCTCTCCCTGAAATCGACCAATTTCAGTGTAAAATTATGCAATTTTTGAGCTGGCCCCTTAAAATGACCATAACTCATTAAGGAGTGCTCATACAAAAATGATTTTAACCACAAAAATGTAGCTCTATTTTTGATCTATTCAATCCAATAAAAATCTACTTGATGGCACAAACAGTATAACCATGACATACTTTCAAAGTTGGACCTTTTCAACTGAAAAAACCAAAACTTAATATCTTTTGAGCGGTACTGTATATTGAAGAATCTGGCAAAATTATTTCATTATTGTTGGAAAAAACAAATTACGTTTGTTTTCCCTTTTTTGAAATTACGTAATATAAATTCAACTTGGTCTCGGAATCTCACAATCAGAAACATGTCTCTCACTCACTGTTTTTGCCCCTCAACAATCAAATTGGTGATAAAATTAAATTGTCGCCCAGACCGAAACAGGTTTTCAAAATATGTAGGACAAGGCAACGCCTAGTCGTATCTCCCCGATTTCTTGTCATTTATGAATTGAGATAGCCTACTGAATGGCTTGTCGAAACAATTGTCTCCCTATTTTTATTGAATTCTAATATTTATTGCTTTATTTTAAGTTTTTTCGATGTTTCGGGGGATTCTGAAGGTAAGGAATAGGGTTTTTATCCTAAAAATAGATGAAAATCAATGAATTTAGTGGGAACCTATTAAGAAAAACGCTCCGCAGGCGATTTTTCAATTCTTGCGTCAAGTCTACCCCTATTGGCAATGAATGTCTAATATCCAGAGTGTTAATTCAAGACTGCGTACTATCGGAGCAGTCGAGGTGAATTTCACTCACCGTGATGGTCGCCGTTATGGCGTTGTCCAGATTTTACCCGTGAGGTGGGTTTGTATATATTTTATGTTTTATGTCCTATTATATTTGTTTATTTTTTCAGTCCGCGTTCGCTATGGTTTTATTGGAGGGAACGCAGTGCTTGGATCAGCGTTAAGGATTACTTCTTTGTTCGCTACGGGATCGAGATTCCGGATGGCGCCACGTGCGTCGCCTATGTGGAAATTGCACCGCACGAACTTTTCCCGATGGAAGTGAGTCTGGTGGAAGAGTTGGCACCTTCAATGCTTTTCCGGAAGGCGGAGCGTCAGTAGCTGGATCCAATGTTTGTCTTGTTTGTTGAAAAGGTGCGTATACTCTACTGGCTCGACCATGTCCTCGTCTAGTTCTACGTCCTCCCGCGGGTCCTCCGTGCTGGATGAGATTTTTTACCCAACGCGGGCCTTGGTGTCGAGCTTTCAATATCTGGATCAGGTTTGCCCTGGATGGGCCGGTTTGGTTTCCCGGCATGATCTATGGGTCAATGTTCGACTAGAAGGTCTAGGCGATTCGAAAGTGCCTCATGCTTCGGACTGAAAAGAACCGATCACTTGCAAGGAAAAATCATGCAAAAAAGAGTGAGCACTCAAAATACAAGAAACTGTCAAATGATTAATCAAATGATTTTTCAGTTTCCAAATCCATCATAAGTCCATCTGCGACATAGCAGAAAGTCAAAAGAAGAAGGAAGCGTACGGATTTTCACAACGGAAAAAGAAGATGAAATGCGGTGACGAAACAGTCAACTAGAGGAGACACTGAGCAGCAGCAGCAGAAGGAGACGGAGACAGATGACGTACAACGGAACGGCGTATAAAAGAACTCCCCTTTGCTAGTAGTTAGTTGTTGTGTTATCAAGTTAACCGTGGTCTCCCGACCACAGTCCCTATCCAATTCGTGACATACCCCTTCCAATCCAATTTCCCCCTTTCTTCTTCTTAATTTTGCCCTTACTTCTGTTCACCTAATAAACTTAATATTCTACAACCCCTGAACCCTTATCGCCATCGGTGCAACATTTTGGTGCATCGACCAAACGAGGTAAATAAAAGTCGACCATATCCCCCATCCAAATCGTGACTTACCCTCTGCTCCATTTTTTCCCTATTTATTCTTGTATTTGCCCCCTTTTTACTACTTCAATGAACTTATTAATCTACCACTCAGCCGGTAAATTTTGCAAAATTTTTTTTCAAATTTTTGAAATTTTCTCAAAATCCTAAAATCCAAAAATTTTGAAACCTAAATTTTCAGAATTAGCTCGTTTTCAGCTTTCAAAAAAGTATAATCATGGCTCTATTCGCTTCAAGTTGGGTCCCACCACGAAAACTACAGTACCCCACTCCAAGGGTACGGTACTTTTCGTGTCGAGACCCAACTTGCATCGAACGTAGGCGTGATTATACTTTTCTGAAAGCTGAAAACGCGTTGAATATGATTTAGATATTAGTTTTACCCAAAAACACTGAAATTTCGAAATTTCAGAACTTTCAGATTTTTTACAAAATTGAAAATCCGAAATTTTCAAAATTTTCAGAACATATTCATGATTATACTTTTCTGAACCGTCTCAACGTGCTGATTCTAAATATCTTATTGAAAATAGATAAATTTGATCTACAAAAAAGTTATGAACCCAAGAGTTCTTCATCATAATCTAATTAAAGCAATCATTGATATTAACGTATAGTTGAATGTTGTCTCCGTTTTCTTCCACTTTCGTCTCAATTATTTTCTCAAATTCCAGTTTTTCCTTGTTCGTGAACGTCGACGGGGCAGATGAAGACGTCGATCGTTTGGGTGGCAATTCAGAAGGCGTCGACGGCTTCAGAATACTCAAATTATAGAAAGTCGGCGAGAGTGACCAATCGGGATGATTCTTCTTCTTCGACGAATCGATTGATATCGATTGATTATTGATTTTTCGATGAATTTCAGTCAATGAGACCATCGAACGATCTTTTCGAGCGAATTCCTCCACGTTTGACGACGACGACGATCCAGTGGTGGTGGTCGATGACGACGTCTGAAAATTATTGATTTTTCTGAAAGGGGGCGGGACTTATTCTCACATTCATATTTGGCACGGTGCCAAATGAAGCCAAAACTGTCGTTCCTTGAATATTGGTGGATGAGGAACGCGCGGAGAGAGTGGAATGGTCATCCATATCGGCCAGTTCGCGGAGATACACTGGAAATTTTCGTTTTTAAATGTTTCTCACAAAAAATTCAGAATTTTCCGCGTTTTTTAGGCTAAAAACCTAAAAATTTGGTTGGAAAATAAGAAAGTTATGGATTTTCGAAACTTTTCGAAAATTTCTGAAAAATTGGAATCGCCATAAATCCGTCAATTTTCACGGAACTTACATGAAACTTACATTTTTGAATTCAGCGTGTCAAGACGCTTCGAATGAGTATAATCATGCCTGGGTTGGGTAAAACTACGGTATGCGCCTTTAAACCGGACGAGGGGTACTGTAGTTTTCGTGGTGGGACCCAATTTGGAGGGAATATAGGCTTGTTTATACTTTTCTCAAAGCTGAGAACATTCTGAATCCAAATATGTGAAATTTATAGAAATTGGGTAAAATCTGACGGAGATACAGCTAAAATTCAAACAAAAAAAATTTTCGAAAATTTTCGAAAACCTCCAACTTTTCATATTTTGATTTTTTCTGATTGATTTTTGTCTCAAAACATGGCAAATCATCAAAACTACTTCAAAAAAAATTTGCGGAGGAAAGTCCCTCCCCAATAACTACAGTAACCTCGAGTTTTCGTGGGGACCGGGACCCAATTTTTTCGAATTTTCTTGTTTTTTTTCAAACCTAGGCATGATTATACTCATCCGAACCGTCTTGATGTGCTGATTTCAAATTTATAATTTTCACAAAAATTGGAGCAAATCCCACCGAGTTACGGTAGTTTTAGTCAGGAGGTCAGAGCGCAGAGACACCAGACACTCTGCGTCTCTAACCCCAAAATTCAAAATTTTCAGAATATAGGCATGATTATACTTTTCTAAAAGCTCTTTTCATGCTGATTCTAAAAATATAAGTTTCATTTGATTTCAGTCAAAAAATCACTGAATTACAGCACTTCGAAATTTCCAGAATTTTCGAAAATTTTCGAAAAGTTTCGAGAACCTGTAACTCCCTCATTTTCCAATCAATTTTGATGATTTTTAACTTAAAATTACTGCAAAATTCTAGATTTTTTGAAACATAATTCCATTTGGATTACTGTACCTTTATAAGTCATATCGAAACTCTTCTCGACGGGAACATTTTTGAAAAACGCATTGAAAGTGTTAATGATGTCATTTGTAGAATTATGGGCGGCACTCTGACAAAATTATCGATTTATTGATTGATTTCTCTGAATGATCTACCTCATTCTCCTCCGAGCCGCTCATATTGTTACAGTACTCTCCTTCTTCTCCTTTCGCAGAATTTTTTTCAGAATAATCGATTTTTGGGAAAACGGAGATCATTATCGATTGATTTGATTGGAAGGTTAGGGTTGTTGGAATTGGAGTACACGTGGAAAATGAAAAATAAAATTTTCGAAAATTTTTTGAAAAAAAAAATAAATTTCATTTTTATTTTTATATAATTAATAATTTACACGTGAGTTCTGGGGGTTTTTGGTTTCAAATGAGAAGAACAAAGAGTGAGATGAATTGGTTTGAAGGTTTGGGGGGATCATTGGGGGATACTGTAGGAAAAATAAGCTCCGCCCACTTTTTGGGGAAAAAAATTGAAGAAAAACGGATTTGCTCGAAAATTTTGAGGGTTTCGTTCTTTTTTTGAGGCTCTTTTATTTTTTAGAGTTAGTTTCATTGATTTCCAACATTTCTCACTTTGAATTTTTGAAAAATGTCTAAAAAGATCAAAGTTATAGATTTTCGAAACTTTTCGAAAATTTTGGTTTTTGAAAAACTACCGTATCTCGTTGAGTTTATCACTAAGTTTTTCGAAACTAACATTTTTGAAATCAGCTTGTTCTCAGCTTTCAGAAAAGTATAATCATGCCCAGGTTTGCTCCGACATTGGTCCCACCACGAAAACTACAGTAACCTGAAATTCTGATTTTCGGGGTGGGACCTAAGTCACTCCAAATCGTGTCATGATTGAACTTTTCTGAAAGCCCTTAACGAGCTGAATCCAAAAATTAAACTTACAATGCGATAAGACTCTAACTGGCCGGGATACTGTAGTGTGAGTGTTTTCGAAAATTTTCGAAAAGTTTCGAAAATCCATAACTTTGCTCGTTTTAGACATTATCTAGTGATTTTTATGTCAAGCTGTTGAAAATCAACTGAACTAACCAGGAAAAATAGAAGCGGTTGGGTCCCGCTACAGTAACCCTAAGTTTACGTGGTGGGACCCAAAAAATGGAAATTTTCAGAATAGAAGCATGATTATACTTTTCTGAAAGCTCTCATTGAGCTGATTTCGAATTTTTAGATTTCATAAATTTTCAGCTGAATCTGACCAAGTTATATCGAAAAAGAGATCCAAAAATGTCCAAAAAGTGGGCGGAGCTTTTGTAATAAGGATGAGGTGATAATTTTAAAAAGAAAAGAGTATGCATCTGCGCCCCATTGCCAATTTTTAAGCCGCCGCTCCAAATTGTCGTCTTCTGACCCATCGAGTCAATAATGGGAATCCACAGCATAGTCCAAGAACGATAATTACCAATAATCTGAAAAAAATTGAAAAAAATTTTCCCGCCAAAAATTTTTTGAATTTATTTTTGAACATGCCCACCAACACAACAACAACAACAGCAAATTATCGATTTATTGATTTTTTTGTAGGTCAAAAATGTATTTTTTACAATTTTTCAAAGAAAGTGGTCACAGGAGAAAGGCAAAAAAATGGTGGGGGACCCGAAAGTATGAAAAAATTGGTTCAGGTAGAATTAGTCGTGCGTATGTGTGTAAATTGAGCGTGGTCGTGGGTTACTGTATTCCGATTTTGTCTCTATAAGTAGAAAAAAAGCAAATTTGGACACATAACTTTTTAAATTTTGCTCCAAAATTTTTGAAATTACGATTTTTAGAATCAGCGCATCAAGACGGTTCAGAAAAGTATAATCATGCCCCGATTCCGTGCAAGTTGGGTCTCGCCGCGAAAACTACAGTACCCCTGGAATGGGTTACTGTAGTTTTCGTGGTGGGACCCAACTTGAAGCGAATCTGGGCATGATTATACTTTTATGGAAGCTGAAAACGAGCTGATTCTGGAAATTTAAGTTTCAGAATTTTTGGATTCTAGGATTTTGAGAAAATTTCAAAAATTTGAAAAAAAAATTCGAAAAAAAAATTTTGCAAAATTTTTTTTCAGATTTTTTCAAAGTTTTTCCGTTTTTAAAAAAAGATTTTAACATTGAAAAAAAAAACACAAAAAGCTACAGTAATCAGGCAGAAAAAAAGGAAGAAGAGTACAAAAGACAAATATTCCAACATGTCTAGAACATCAATCGTCGTGCCAGAAAAGCAATAACCAGTGCGTACCCAATGGATGTTCCACGACCGCCAATTCGATCCGATCCGACACTTCCGCCGCCACGACAACACTCGTAACCACAGCAGTACTCGTAGTGGCCACAGCCCCAGGTGATTTCACGGGGACGCGAGTTGTCCTGGAAAATTATTTTTTATTGTGGTTTTCATGATTTCTAGTTATGATATTTTGATTCAGCTCGTTTCCAGCTTTCAGAAAAGTATAATCATGCCTATATTCTGAAAATTTTGAATTTCGGGGTTAGAGACGCAGAGTGTCTGGTATCTCTGCGCTCTAGCCTCCTGACTAAAACTACCGTAACTCAGTCGGATTTGTTCCGATTTTTATGATAATTATAGATTTGAAATCAGCGTTTTAAGACGGTTCGAATGAGTATAATCATGCCTAGGTTTGGAAAAAATTGAAAAATCCGGAAAATTTGGGTCGATCACGAAAAGTTCGGGTTACTGTAGTCTTCGTGGCGGGACTCAACCGGAACTATTTTTTATGGAGAGTTTAGTTGACTTCTCACATTATAAACTAAAAATAATAAGAATACATTAAAAACGGAGAAAATTACAGAATTTCGAAACTTTTCGAAAATCTCAAAACTACAAATTGTGTCATGTCTCGGTTTTATGAAGTCTCTACATAGTTTTCTCGCATTTTTCAGATTCAGCTTGACGAGAGCTTTCAAAAAAGTATAAACATGCCCAGGTTTGGTGAAAGTTGGGTCCCACCACGAAAACTACAGTACCCCACTCCAGGGGTACTGTAGTTTTCGTGGTGGGACTCAACTTGATCCCAATATAGGCATGATTATACTTTTCTAAAAGCTGAAAACAAGCTGATTTTGAAAATTTAGATTTTAGAATTTGTGGATTTCAGGATTTCGAGAAAATTTTTAAATTAAAAAAAAGGTTTTTTTCCAATTTTCATGTAATTTTCCACAATATTCAAGTGTCACTCACCTGGAAATAGATATTTCCAAACTGTGGATCTCCTCCCTCAATCGGCATTCTACACATATTCGTGTGTCCCGGACTCGAGCGATAGTAGTTGGATCCCCAGTAGTATGGACGGTTGTTCCACCTGAAAAATATGAAAATATTGTTTTTGATTTTCGAAATGCATGATTGTACTCATTTGAACCGTCTTAACAAGCTGATTATAAAAATCTATAAGTGTTGGAAATCGGAGCAAATCCGACCGAGTTACGGTAGTTTCAGTGATTTTCATATTTTCGAAAAGTTTCGAAAATCGATAACTCGATCAATTGTTGTCATTTTTTGCTGTTTTTTAGCTCAAAATGTGTGAAAAGTGTCGACACTGTCGCAAAAAAATTTCTCTGTAGTATGACAACAGAAACTACTGTAACCCTCGCGTTTTCGCGGTGGGACCCAATTTTTCGGATTTTTTTCAGATTTTTTCAAACCTAGGCATGATTATACTCATTCGAACCGTCTTGAAGCGCTGATTTCAAATCTATAACTTTCATAAAAATCGGAACAAATCCGACTGAGTTACGGTAGTTTTAGTGAAGGAGGTTAGAGCGCAGAGACACCAGACACTCTGCGTCTCTAGCCCCAAAATTCAAAATTTTCAGAATGTAGGCATGATTATACTTTTCTGAAAGCTGGGAGTGAGCTGAATCCAAAAGTATGAAAATTTTCGGTCTCAGATCAAAACTGACTGGGTTACTGTAGTTTGATAACTTTGAGATTTTTGAAATTTTTCGAAAATCTGTAAAACTTTCATTTTTAGACTATTTTGATCGATTTTTAGCTCAAAATGTTGCAAATTACTTGAACTTTTTATAAAAAATATTTTGGAACTTTAAAATTAGAAGTACTAGATTTTGTGGTGGTCAAAAAATACAAAAATTTGTTTAAAAAAAATTTGAGAAAATGTTTTTTTGTAATTTTTTTTTTCAAAATAAAACCCAAAAACTCACATCATGGGTCCCGCCGCTGCTCTGATAATAGCTTTTCCAGCTTGGTAGGTCAAATATCCGGCAGCCGCTCCAACAATCATATTCTTGAACGTACTTCCTCGGGACCGGGAGCCCAGACCAGAATTTGTCCATCTGAAAAATAAAAATTCCTTTTTTTTTCTTAATTTTCGATAAAAAATGGTTAGGCGTATCATCAGGACAATGCTATATGTATATTGGCTGCGTAGCGACTCAGGGTGAATTGAGACACGGACAAGGTATAAGGTTAGACATAGAGAAACTCGGTACAGTAACCTGGAACCGCTACCGTAACCCGTCGGATGGGATTTACGGCCGAATAAACCGCCCAAGAATCCGCCCTTGCTGAAAACAATTTTTACGTGGAGACGCAGAGAAACGAGAGTGTCTCGTTGTCTGCGCCTCTCTCCTTCTCACTAGAGACTTCTAAGCGTTGTATCTCAAAAAGGGGCGGAGCTAGAAAAAAGTGATAAACTACAAAAATGTAGGAAATTTTAAGCACTACATTTTTGTAGTTGACAATTTTTAGGTAGCTTCGCCCACTTTTGAGATACAAGCGTTCTAAGGTTAGAGGTGAGAAAGAGGGAGAGGAAGAGAAGCGAGAGTGTCTGACTGTCTGCGCTCTTTTTGTTCTTATAGTATTTTGGGTTTCGGCAAGTTTTTAAGTGTTTTTGAGCAATTTTCAACACAAAAACTTTAAAAAAACATGAAAAATTCTAGAAAATTCCAGAAAAATAAGGTTTTTTAGTCAAAGTAAAGAATTTTTTTTAGTTTTTCATTTTCAAACAGGTATATCTAAAAAGTGGGCGGAGCTAGAAAAAAGTTCTTCACTAATAAAATGTAGAAACTTTTAAGGGCTATATTATTGTTGTTGACAATTTTCAGGTAGCTCCGCCCACTTTTGAGATAAACGTGCTGAAAGTCAAAATGAGTAAAAAATTAGGTGAAATATTCAGATATTTTCATTGATTTTCCGCTCTAAAAACACGAAACTTTTTGCTGGAATTCCCCCAGAAAACTGTTTTAAAAACACAAAAAACTTTTTTATAGAGAGCGCAGACAGTCAGACACTCTCGCTTCACTGCGTCTCCCACACTCTCTCCCTCTCTCTCCCTCCAACTTCAAATTACTGTATCTCAAAAGTGGGCGGAGCTAGAAAAAAAGTGTCAACTTCAAAAATGTAGCCCTTAAAATTTTGAACATTTTACTAGTTGAAACTTTTTTGATAGCTCTTCACCCCGCCGATATACGCCCCTTCAAAGACAGAGGGGAGAGGGGAGAGCGGCGCAGACAGCTAGACACTCTCGTTGTCTGCGTCTCTCCCGCTCCCCTCAAAACTTCAAAGGAGCGTATCTCAAAACTGGGCGGTGCTATCGAAAAACTTCCAACTAGTAAAATGTTCAAAATTTCAAGGGCTACATTTTCATAGTTGACAGTTTTTAGGTAGCTCCCCCGCTTTTCTCAATTTTTACCGGATTTTCATGAAAACTAACTAACCTGCCAGTGTTTAGCGGAGCATTTATTTTACCACTTCCTCGATACTGTCCATTATTATTATTCCATCCGGGTCCACTATCCTGATGATTCCATACACCGCCCGTATTCTGTCCCTGTCGGGTATTGCTGCCCAAATTGGTGCCTCTCGAATAGTCATTCCTGCCGGCGCCCGTTTTCGTACCACCTCCCAACCATCCGGCACCACTACTGGATTGTGTCCGTGCTCCAGATGACCCACGACTTCCGAATCCGCCGCTGGAGCCACGGGAGCCGCCGGAGGATCCACGGGAGCCACCGATGGATCCGCCTCCGCCGCGACGAAATTCGGCGGGTGGCGCGAGAGAGAAGAGGATTAGAGAGATGAGGAAATAGGCGGACGATTGGCGACGTAGCATAATTTGAGTTGTTCCGGTTTAGGTTGATATGACACCCTGAAAATACACAAAAATTACAAAAAATTACATGTGAGAAGACGAAAAATTAAGAAAAAACAAAAAGTGGGAGGAGCTACTTAAAAATTGTCAACTATGAAAATGTAGACCTTGAAATTCTCTATTTTTCATTAGTTAAAAGTTTTTTTCTAGCTCCGCCCCTTTTTGAGATACACCCCTTTGAAGTTTTGGAGAGACGCAGACAACGAGAGCGTCTCGTTGTCTGCGCCCTCTCCCTCTCACCTCGGACTTTAAGGAGGTGTATCTCAAAACTAGGCGGAGCTAGACAAAAACTTTCAACTAATAAAATGTAGAGAATTTTAAGGGCTACAAAATACAATTTGAGTTTTTAAAAAATATTGAAAATTCAAAAAGTTATAAATGTTAGAACAATTTGAGTGAAATTTTTTTTCAAACCCGTGTATCTCAAAACTGAGCGGAGCCATTTAAAAACTGCCAACTAACAAAATGTAGCCCTTAAAATTCTCTACACTTTTGTAGTTGACAAAATTTCACTAGCTCCGCCCCTTTTTGAGATACACCTGTCTGAAAAAGAGGATTCTGAAAATAAAGGGAAATGAGAAAAACTTACAATCAGAAATCTTAATTTTCAGAACTTTTCAGAACTTTTCAGTGATTATAAAGTGGAAAAATAAAGAAAAACACTCAAAGACTTTCGAAAACTCAGAAACTGAAGAGACCGCAGACAGTCAGACACTCTCGCTTCTCTGCGTCTCTCTCCCTCCCTCTCTCACCTCTAACCTTAAAATGCTGATATCTCAAAAGTGGGCGGAGCTAGAAAAAAGTTGTCAACTATAAAAATGTAGAAAATTTTAAGAGCTATATTTTTGTAGTTGACACCCTTTTTCTAGCTCCGTCCAGTTTTGAGATACATGGGCTTGAAGTTAGATGGAGAAAGGAGAGAGAGCGCAGACAGCTAGACACTCTCGTTTCTCTGCGTCTCTAACTTTCTTTTTGGAAATTGTTTGAAATTTCAAGATATTGTCTGCGTAGGCGTTCTGAATTTCCAAAAAAAAAGAAAGAAAATCTCAGAAATCCCAAAAAAAGAGCCCTGGAGCTCGAAAAGAGCACATGATGAATGGGCACGTCATCTGTCACTGGGAACGAGAAAAAGAGCACTTCGGGACACTTGGGACATCCCCCCGGAAAGTTCAAATCACAGATTTTTCTGGAAAAAACTAGAAAAAATTGAAAAATTTTGGAAAAAAAGTGCAAAAAGCGATGATTTTTGAGTAAATAAACAAAAGTACTTGAAGCAGCGTATAGTATAGACTATTTGCTGTGAATATAAATAAGTATATAACAGGTTTTTTATTTGATTAACGTTTTTTTTTGGATTTTGTAAAAAAAAGTTTCTTTTTTACAAAATACACACAAAAAATACTAAAATTACCTCCCCTCTCCCCTTTTTTCCCCGCGCACCTATACGCCCTCCACCTCCACCTCTTTCATGACGTGTGCGGCGCAGGCGGTAGCGCTCTTCACTTTTGAAAAAGAAGGTCGGGGGTTCGACCCCCGCCGCGGCAAAAACCTTTTTTTTCTTTTTTGATTTAGCTATTTTTAGTTGTAGAAACACACTAGGGCGTCCAATTTTCGTTTTTCAACGTTTTTTGGCCAGACAGACAGAGAGATAGACATCAGAAGACAGAGAAGACGAGGAAATTGGGTGAGGAGACAAAGGGAGACAGAGGGAGATGCGATTACTATAATTGGGACGGGAATTGAGTGTCTTTTGAATGTGGAATGTGTTTTTCTTATAGTTGTACACATACAACTTGTAATTAGTAGAAAAAAGTTTAAAAAAATTTTTTTTACAAAAAGTTTTTTTTTCAATTTTCAGGAATATCTCAAAAGTGGGCGGAGCTACCTGAAAATAGTCAACTAGAAAAATGTAGCCCTTCAAATTCTGTACATTTTACTAGTTGGAAGTTGTTTCCTATCTTCGCCCAGTTTTGAGATACACCCCTTTGAAGTTTTAGAGAGACGCAGACAACGAGAGCGTCTAGCTGTCTGCGCTCTCTCCCCTCTCCCCCTCAAACTTCAAACCGCTGTATCTCAAAAGTGGGCGGGGCTAGGAAAAAACTTTCAACTAGTAAAATGTACAGAATTTCAAGGGCTACATTTTTGTAGTTAACAATTTTATTGAAACTGTGAGGAGTGGGGAGGTATGGGTGTTTAAAAGTGGGAGAGTAATTTTTACTGGAAATTGGTTGAAAAATACTGAAAAAGTGAGTTTCTAGGGTTGAAAAATGGGAAAAACCGGGATTTTTACGTTAAAAATTGTTTTTTTTTGGCACAAATAGTAAAATTTTCAGAAAAAAATGAGAAGAATCAAATTTTCAACATTTGTGACAATTCTCAAAAACTCTCAAAAAGTAGTCAAATATTCCGGAAAAACACAATTCTAGGCTCAAAAACATCTCGAAAATCCATTTTTCTTATCAGAACTGACCTGAAAACACTCTAAACCCCATAAAAATCACTCCAAATCAAATATCCTACATCAGCTTGGCGATTACCTTCAATTCTTTGATTTTTTTGAAATTTTGAGGGGTGTATCTCAAAAAGGGGCGGAGCTAGAAAAAAACTGTCAACTAATAAAATGTTGAGAATTTTAAGGGCTATATTTTTGTAGTTAATAACGTTTTTCTAGCTCCGCCCACTTTTGAGATACAAGCGTTTAAAGGTTGGAGGTGAGAGAGAGGGAGAGGAAGAAAAATGGAATTTTTTCGAAATATAATCAAAAACTGGTTAAAAACTACGAAAAAACACATTTCTAGACTCAAAAACACTCAAAAAACTCAGTTTTTCTATCAAAACTAACCTAAAAACACTCTAAAATCCATAAAAATCAGTAATATGATAACAAATTGATTGGAAATCAAAAATGACGAAAAATCAGAAAAGATAAGAAAGTCAGGTGACTAGGAGAGAGCCCATCAAAACAATTAATGTCAATGTTTTGAAATTCTCGAAAAATAAAAAAAACTGAGAAAAAATTCCAATTATATAAGAAACAAGAGATTAGTCACCCCTTTTCTTATGAAATTTTCAAAAAAAAATTTCTATTTTTTCATTTTTTCGAACAAAAAGCTCTCGGATGACACATCAAGAAAAGCTGAGGAAACAAAAAAAGCGAGAGAAAAAAGTGAAGAGAAATAGCAATTCTTTCTTTATTTCTCTCGAGTCCCGTGTCTCACGACGAGAGAGCATTGGCGGCCAGAGAGACGCAGACAGTCAGAGACACAAGTGTAATCAGTTAGACACTTGAAATAAGACAGAGAATACGAATGACCAGTAAATACGAAATTTATCGGTAGAACACGAGAGAGTGTGGTGGAGGTGAGAGACGCAGAGAGTTGTTTGTGTTTTGGTAGGAGGAAGGGGTAGGAAGGTGAGGGACTTTGTTGTGTCTGTCGGTGTGTCTTTCGGTGTGTCCGGATGTCCAGATAGACAGACAGACAGACAGGCAGACAGACAGACAGAGAGAGTCAAAGGCTTCTCTACCAAGGTCAGTCTGTGTCTGTAATCTTAAAACGCTTGTATCTCAAAAGTGGGCGGAGCTAGAAAAAAGTCATCAACTACAAAAATGTAGCCCTTAAAATTTCCTACATTTCATCAGTTGACAACTTTTTTCTAGCTCCGCCCCTTTTTGAGATACACCTCTCCAAAGTTTAAAAAAATCAAAAAAATGAAGGAAATCGCCAAGCTGATGTAGTTTATATGGATTGGAGTGATTTTTATGGGGTTTAGAGTGAAAATAGGTCAATCTTGACTGTAAAAATGAGTTTTTTGAATGTTTTTGAGCCTAGGAGCATGTTTTCCCGGAGTTTTGAACTGTTTTTCAAAAATTTTGAAAAATGAAAAAAAAGTTTTCAGTATTTTTCAGAATGAACTGTTTTAGTCAATTTTTATGTGTTTTAGAGGTGTTATAGGTCAATTTTGATAAGAAAATTGAGTTGTTGAAGTGTTTTTGAGTCTAGAAATGTGTTTTTTCATAGTTTTTAACCAGTTTTAGACTATTTTTGAGAAGTTTCGAAAAATCGAGGAAATTCCATTTTCTTCCTCTCCCTCTTTCTCATCTCTAACCTTAGAACGCTTGTATCTCAAAAGTGGGCGGAGCTACCAAAAAGTTATCGACTACAAAAATGTAGCCCTTGAAATTTCCTACATTTTATTAGTTGACAACTTTTTCTAGCTCCGCCCCTTTTCGAGATACACCACTTCAAAGTTTCAAAAAATCAAAGAATTGAAGGTAATCGCCAAGCTGATGTAGGATATTTGATTTGGAGTGACTTTTATGGGGTTCAGAGTGTTTTTAGGTCAGTTCTGATAAGAAAAATGGATTTTCGAGATGTTTTTGAGCCTAGAATTGTGTTTTTCCGGAATATTTGACTACTTTTTGAGAGTTTTTGAGAATTGTCACAAATGTTGAAAAATTTGATTTTTCTCATTTTTTGTCTGAAAATTTTACTATTTGTGCCAAAAAAACATTGTTCAACATAAAAATCACGGTTTCTTCCATTGTTCAACGCTAGAAACTCACTTTTTCAGTGTTTTTCAACCAATTTCCAGTAAAAATTACTCTCCCACTTTTAAACACCCATAACTCCCCACTCCTTACAGTTTCAAAAAATTGCTAACTACAAAAATGTAGCCCTTAAAATTTTTCATATTTTACTAGTTGGACGTTTTTTCCTACCTCTGCCCAGTTTTGAGATAAAGCGGTTTGAAGTTTTGAGTGGAGAGGGAGAGACGCCGACAGCTAGACGCTCTCGTTGTCTGCGTCTCTCCAAAACTTCAAAGGGGTGTATCTCAAAACTGGGCGGTGCTAGGAAAAACTTTCAACTAATAAAATATGAAAAATTTTAAGGGCTATATTTTTGTAGTTGACAATTTTCAGGTAGCTCCGCCCACTTTTGAGATACACATGAAAAAAAATCTACGTTTTTTTCAGTCCAAAACCAATAAAACGTGCATTCCTCGCTATTTTTAGCTAAAAATCCACTAAAAAAGAACCCTCGGAACCCCAAAATGTGACAAAAGCCCGAATGTTTCCCACAAAATCGGAGAGAGGGAGACCCATTCTCCGTCTATCTCTCTTCCCCTCCTCCCCATCTCAAAAAACCAAAAAAATCTTTCTCTTTTTTCTCCAAAAAGAGGGAGAAAACGATAAACTAAATGAGCCCAGGGGACCTCTAGTGTCACTTTTTTCTAAGTTTTTTTCCAATGAGCGCACGTAAAAAAGAGAGTTTGAAACTTTGTGCATTGGTCAAAAGGTGGTCAAAAATTGAAAAAGAGGCTCAATTTACTCATTTTTTGGTCGAAAAATGAGGAAAAAACACATTTTTACAAGTCTGGCGCGCCGGGGGACGCGTTTCCGAAGCTAAAAGTGTTGGTGGTCGAACTTTTCTTGTTTTTGGGTTTCTAGGCCACCGATTACAAAATTAGAACCTTGGCCGGTGGCCTAGAAACCCGAAATTCGGCCACCAACGCTTACAAGTTTCCTGCTGAGAATTCGTGTTTTGGGACTTTCAAAAACGCGTCTCCGGTGCGCCAGACAACTAGAGAGACCCTTTTTTCCCGGTTTTTTTTGAGAAAAAAAGCCAGAAAAAAAAGAGAAAGTGTGCAATTTTAACGGATTTTAGAGCAAAAATTGGTGAATTTTACGATTTTTTGCACATTTTTCTTCAAAAAATCCAGTTTTTTTCTGGGATTTTTATGTAAAAAAGTAGAGGAAAACTCTTTTTGGTACAATTTATTGACAAAATCGTCCGTTTTTCGATGGAAAACGATCATTTTTACTTATAAGAAAAAACGCGTCCCGGGCGCGCCAGCCTTCTAAAAAATACGTTTTTTCAGAGTTTTTCGACTAAAAAAATCGCATTTCTTCCAATTTGTTCATGAAAATGATACAAAAATGAGCAAACATCGGTGAATTTCATGCTTTTTTGCTCATTTTTTATTAAAAATTCAGTATTTTTGGGATATTTATGTTTTCTTGCTCATTTTCGGGCGTTTCTCAGTAATGGAAAACGCGTCTCCGGCGCGCCAGCCTTCTAAAAATTCGTGTTTTCTTCATTTTTTGTCAAAAAAATTAGGAAATTGAGCCTAAAAAACCAATTTTCTTGCTCATTTTCTGGCGTTTCTCAGTAATGGAAAACGCGTCCCGGGCGCGCCAGCCTTCTAAAAAATACGTTGTTTTCGTCCGTTTTTAGCCTATTTTAAGCGAAAAAACCAATTTTCTTGCTCATTTTTGGGCGTTGCTCAGCGTAAAAACGTTAAAAATGAGACAAAAACTAGAAAAAGGGGCAGGAATTAGTTAATTGAGAGTGAGTGAGGGGACACACCCAGCAGTAGCCAATCGATTTCTCTCTCTGGAGGAAAAGGAGAAGAAATGAAATGAGCAACAGAAGGAAGCCATTGCTCACAGAGCACAGAGCAGCCGACTCACATGAATATTGGATTTCGAAAGGAAGGAGAGAGAGAGACATAACAACATGCGTCTGGAATTCTTTTCTGGAAGAAAGAAAAATGAAATTGCATTTCTTTTTGGAAATTTCTGAGAAGAATGGGGGAATTTTGAGCAAAAAAATCGCGCTTTTTTCAGATTGGAGTGAAGAATTTTGAGGTCTTCAGAGGATTTCTTCAGAATTTTCGGCTATTTTTCGGGATTTTTATGTTTTTCTTAACTGATTTTGGTAAAAAAAGGGGTTTGAGCAAAAAAAAAACCTCGAAAATCGTCCAAAATCGGTTAAAAACATGAAATTCCCGAAAAATAGCGAACAATCTGAAGAAATCCTCTGAAAATCTCAAAATTCTTGATTATTTCAGGTTTTGAGTATCGGATACCAAAGAATTTGAGATTTTCAGAGAATTTCTTCAGAATTTTCTGCTATTTTTTCGGATTTTTATGTTTTTGACCCGGTTTTGGATGAATTTTCGAGTTCAAAAATCTCTTTTTTCGGATTTTTTCGCTCAAAATCCCATTCTTCTCAGTTAGAAATATCAAAAATGCAATTTCATCTGTCTTCCAATGGATTTTGAGTAAATTTGAGCAAAAAAATCGCGTTTTTTCAGGTTGGAGTGAAAAATTTCGAGAGTTCTAGAGTTCAGAACCGATTTTGGACGAGTTTTTGGGATTTTGTAACATTTTTCAGGATTTTAAAGTGTTTTCCACATGTTTTTTCAGAGTTTCTAGCGTTGAGACATCTGAAAGTGGCTTTGAGCGGGTCTTAGAAAATTTTCCCTTGCTCAAGAGTGAAAAATCGCGATTCTGCACGAATTAGTGGCAAGAATTCAAGTTTTTGGCTGAACTGATTCAAAAAAAGAGACGAAATTGCTGAAAAACTGTCAAAATTTTTATATTTGGTCAATTTAACGCGAACCTTTCAGAAAACCGGTTTTTTTATGCATTGCACAATTTCAGCTTCGAAATCACTAATCTTATCGAAAAATCAGCGTTTTCGGATTAATTTCAATTCAATTTCTGCTGAAAATCGAGTGATGAAGAAATTTGAGATTTTCAGCGGATTTCTTCAGAATTTTTTTTGCTATTTTTCAGGATTTTTACCGATTTTTGACTATTATCTCGGAATTTCTGCGAATTTTACGGATTTTCGACCACATTTTGACGATTTTGAAGCTTTTTCGATGTTTTTCTCAGATAAATGTTCAGATTTTTCAGCTCCTTTCGATCATTTTTTGAAATCCCCCAGTGTTTATTGCGTTTTCAACAGATTTTTCCATATCTTCATGAATTTTTGACAAGGTCGAGCAGATTTTCGCAGATTTCTGACGAAGATTGGTCTCGTTTTCACTGGAAAAACGGAGTTTGGCAGAGAAATTAGATTTTTGACGTTTTCGGGCGCATTTTTGATGAAAAAATCAACCATTTTTCAACTTTTCAAAGATTTTTGAGCAGAAATAGTCCAAAAATTGAGTTTTCCGCTTCAAAACAGCGAAAAATCGGGTTTCTGACAGTTTTTGGCCAAAATACACAGAAATTGTTCTTTATGGATTAGAAAATCGGCTTTTTCTTCCATTTTCAACCCCAAAATCATAAAAATTACTGGGGAAATCTATTTTTCGATTTTTTTGCGCAAAAAATGATTCCGACGGGAAAAATTCATTTTTCATTAAAAACCCTCGATTTTCGATGAATTTCCTGCTCAAAAATCTATTTCTCCCATGATTTTGAACTTTTTGAGCCATTTTTCACCAGGAAAACCGGTTTTTCACCTCGAAAAACCAAACATTTCCCCAAAAAAACTCATTTTCCGTCGCAAAGAAAAACTAGGATTTGAACTGCCGCCCTTGTGAGATGCAAGCGCGCTCCACTGAACACAGTTAGATGTGCAGGTTATATGGTCGGCGCAACGTTTTAGGCCCCAATTTTATTTATTTTCATTCATTTTTTCTTCATTTCTCTTCGTTTTGGCCTAAAATTTTTTGTGTTTTGTTGATTTTCTGGTTAAAAAATAATTTTCTCTTGAAAATCATTGAAAAAACTATGTTTTCAACCTATTTTTGCTGAATTTTCGCTCAATTTTACGTAATTTTTCCGTGTCTTTCCATAAACTCAAAATAATTCCCATTTTCTTGCAGAACTAGGGTTATCAGGTCAATCATGGTCTTCGTCAAGACACTCACCAGAACCTTGTACCTCGAGTGCACCGATGTTTTGAGCATCAAGCAACAAATCGAGGCTGCCGAGGGAATCCCAGCCGTTGAGCAGAGACTCGTCTTCGCTGGTTCGTTTCGTTTCACGCAGAATCTCGAGAAGCATCGGTTGACACTCGTCGACGATCTTTGAGGACAGACCCTGCCTAACACATTCTTGATTTTTACCTGTTAAGGACGTCAGCTCGAGGATAGCGACTGCGGACTCGATGCCGAATCGACCATCTACATGAATCTTGAGCTTCTCGGAGGAGCCAAGAAGAGAAAGAAGAAGGTCTACACCACTCCAAAGAAGAACAAGAGAAAGCCAAAGAAGGTCAAGCTCGCTGTCCTCAAGTACTACAAGGTAAGCATTAGGTCTTTTAGGAGAATCGTTTCTGGAAAAGTATGTATTGTAACGGCGGTGATGATGAAATTTATTGATATGGTGTCAGGACCTCTGAGAGTTCCGTGACTGAGGTTTAGAGTTCCTGAGTCGTTTTCAGCTAAGCAGCTACCAAAACTCCCAAGTTTTCACTCCTAATCTTAATATTTCCTATATTCCAGATCGACGAGAACGGCAAGATCACCCGTCTTCGCAAGGAGTGCCAACAGCCATCATGCGGAGGAGGAGTCTTCATGGCCCAACACGCCAACAGACACTACTGCGGAAGATGCCACGATACCCTCGTCGTTGACACCGCCACCGCCGCTGCCACCTCTGGCGAGAAGGGAGGAAAGAAGGGAAAGAAATAAACTGACTTTGTTGTTTTTAAATCCCACCTCAATAAATAAATTGTTGATTTTATAAATACTCGGCGTTATTTCTATTACTTTTTCAGGGATTTATTCGTTTGAAAGCGGAGAATTATTACTTTTCAGGAGCACGAAACTTTCAGAGACTAGTTAGATTTATTGATACAGAATTCCGAGACCTCTAACTCTTATCAGTGAGAACTTGGCATGATGCCAGCAAATCTGCGCAAGCACTTGCCTAAAAAATGTGGCAAGTGCGCTCCACCGCACACTCTTCGACTTTCGCATTTTTCGTCGTTTCTGTGCCAATTTCTTGTCTTTTTCGCCTAAAAATAGTGATTTTTCTCTCAAATACTCTATATTTTCAGGGTAAAAAGTACAACCATCTGAACCAATCATGGGAAAGAAGGTTAAAATCGGAAAACAGCGTCGTGATAAGTATTACAAGCTCGCCAAGGAGGCTGGTAGGGCGATTTTAGGCCAAAAACCTCGAAAAAATCGATAATTTCTTTCCAGGATACCGATCACGTGCCGCTTTCAAGTTAGTTCAATTGAACAAACGTTTCGAATTTCTCGAAAAATCACGGGCGACCGTCGATTTGTGCGCTGCGCCGGGAGGATGGATGCAAGTCGCTTCTCAGTTCATGCCCGTGTCCAGTTTGATCGTCGGTACGGTGGATTGTGATGGAATTGGCTGAAAATCTGATGAAAACCGAGAAAAACCGGAAAAAATCGGTGTTTTCGAGCTAAAAGAACAGGAAAAACGAAGTTTTGAGCTAAAAAATGCGATTTTCTAGCAAAAATGTAGTTTTTTAGCATAGATGACGCAGTTTCTGAGGTTTTAAGCACAAAATAACAACTTTTAAATGAAAAATGCGTAGTTATCGGCCCAAAATTGGAATTTCAAGCTTCTGAACTGGAAAATGCGTCAGAAATCAACAAAAATCGATTTTGGACCGAAAATCGAGATTTTTCAGCAAAACATGACGATTATAAGGCAGAATTTAAAGCTTGCGACCAAAAACTGCCTCATCTGTGCTAAAAACCAAAACTTTCGCTCGAATAACACATTTTGAGCAGAAAACTTGGGGGTTTTAGCACAGAAAACACGTAATTTGGCTTCGTGAAGCAAGTTTTGGCCGAAAAATTCCAATTCTGGCCTATAATCGTCATGTTTAGCTGAAAAATCACGATTTTCGGCCCAAAATCGCTTCTGAAGCTTGAAATTGCATGTTTGGGCCAATAATTTCACAATTTTTTATTCAGAACTCACGATTTTGAGCTTAGAATCCGGTTTTTAGCTCAAAAAACAGCTTTTCAATTATTTGTTCACTATTTTTGTTCCCAAAAACGCGTTTTTCCGACGGAAAAAGCCGATTTTTTACCTAAAATTTGTTTCAGGAGTGGATTTGGCACCAATCAAACCAATCAAGAACTGTATCGCCCTTCAGGGAGATATTACGACAAATGAGACACGTGCCGCCATCAAGAAGGAGTTGAAGACATGGAGTGTAGGTTTTTGGATTTTTCAGCCGGATTTGCAGCTATTTTTGATGAAAAATCGGGGTTTTTGACGATTTAGAGTCGTTTTTACCCATAAAATCATATTTTCCGGCGAATTTTCACAATTTTTAGTTGAAAAATCGTTGTTTTTGGCGATTATATAGTTCTAAAATCATATTTTGGATCCTATTCTCGCGACTTTCGCCATTTTTCAACGAATTTCCAACAATTTTAGATCTCGTTTTTTGACGATTTTAGATCGATTTTGCCTCAATTTTTATCATTTTCAGGAGAAAAATCTTGGTATTTGACGATTTCAGAGCTCTGTTTCTTCCTGAAATCATATTTTTCTGCAAAACTTTCATCGATTTCAGTTGAAAATCGGGTTTTGTTTCGATTTTCGAGCCTTATTTCCTCAAAAACACATTTTTACCGAATTTCTATCAATTTCAGTAGAAAAATCTGATTTTTCGATAATTTTAGATTGATTTTCCTTCGAATTTCTATCAATTTCAGTTGAGAAATCATATTTTCTGACTATTTCTGATCGATTTTGGCTCAATTTCAGTCACAAATCGCATTTTCACGGTGTTTTTTGCCGATTTTCTCACAATTTCAGTAGAAAAGTCTTGTTTTCTGACGATTTAGAGTTGATTTCGGCCCAATTTTCAATATTTTAAATTGAAAAATCATGTTTTTTATCGATTTTCGAGCCCTATATCTAAAATCCCATATTTCAGGCCGACTGTGTCCTCCACGACGGTGCCCCCAACGTCGGTCTCAACTGGGTCCACGACGCGTTCCAACAGAATTGTCTGACCCTCTCCGCCCTGAAACTCGCCACTCAAATCCTCCGAAAAGGCGGTACTTTCGTGACAAAAGTGTTCCGTTCGAACGATTATTCGTGTCTGATTCGTGTCTTCGAGAAGTTGTTCAAGCGAGTTCACGTCTGGAAACCAGCGGCGTCTCGTCTCGAATCCGCCGAGATTTTCGTCGTTTGTGAGGTCTACTTGAAGCCGGATAAGGTTGGCGCCGAGTTCTTGGATCCGAAGAAGGTGTTCGCGAATCCAGATGGATCTGAGGGAACGAAACCGAATCCTCAGAATTTGTTGATTGGAAAACAGAAGAAGGCGAAAGCGGAGGGATATGATACGGATTCTCTTGCTGTTCATTCAACTATTAAAGCTACAGATTTCATTAAATCTCCCGGGTATTTGGATATTCTTGGTGTCGCCAATGTGATCCTTTTGGATGATGAGAAATGGAAGAATCATGAGAAGACGACGGAGGAGGTCGAGGAGTATATGAAGGATGTCAAGGTGTTGGGACCCAGAGAGTTGAGAGTTCTGTTGAGGTACGGGGATTCGATGATTTCAGACGGAAATTAGCCCAAAAATAGCGCATTTTGGGCGAGAAACTGAGGGTTTTTGCTCTAAATAGACCTAAAAATGATATTTGAGAAGGAAAAACCGGCCAAATTTGGAGTTATAAGCTTGAAATTCACTGTTTTAGACGCAAATTACCCAAAATTTGAGATTTTTAGCTCGAAAATGTGATTTTGACGTCCTTTTCGAGTTAAAATCGTGTTTTTTTAAGTAGAAAATTGCTAAAAATTTGAGATTTTTGACCCGAATATCTGAGTTCTGTTGAGGTAAAGGATTGGATGATTTCAAACGGAGAATTTAAGATTTTTGCTCAAGATACACCGATTTAGCTCATAAATAGCGCATTTCGTGTGAAAAACTGATGGTTTTTACTCAAAAAGGCTTAGAAATGAGCTCTGAGAGTGCAAAATGACAGATTTTAAGTGAAAAATTGAGGTTTTCGGCTTAAAATTCGCGTCAAAGACCGTTTTCTGAGCAAACATTAATGTTTCAGCTGAATCAGCTGCTATTTCCGAGTTGGTTTCGTGAAAATTTGCTATTTTTGGCACAAAAATCTGATTTTGATCGGTTTTTTGACTAGACAAGGCGTTTTCCCGCTTATCTGTGAGATTTTAGTAGAAAATTGATGAAGGTTCCATAGTTCTTATAGAAAACTTGGCAATTTTCTATTCTTATCGCATTTTTCAAGCTGAGGTGTGTATTTTTGGCGGAAAATTGCTGAACATTACATTTTAGGTTCAAAACTCTGCAAAAATCGATTCCTATCGCATTTTTCAAAGCAAAAATGTGTATTTTAGGCTGAAAATAGCTGAAAATCCAAGATTCTACCGTCAGAATCCCACTAAACTCAATTCCATTTCAGATGGAGAAAATCGATGTTGGAAACTATCGAAGCGGAGCGAAAAGCACTCGAAGGCGAAGCTCAAGACGTCGTCATCGAGGAGACACTGACAGAGGAACAAGAAGAAGACAAGGCGATGGCTGAAATTGATGAGATGATTGCAAAGGCATCAGAAGACGAGAAGGCGGCGTTAAAGAAGAAAAAGAAGAAGATGTTGAAGGCGAAGGCGAGAGTTTTGAAGAGAAGAGAACTCAAAATGATTATTGATGGAGACGAGGGACCGCAGGCTGAGGATCAAGAGGTCTTCCAGCTGAAAAAGATCAGACGGGCCAAAGAGTTGGCGGAGATTACCAAGGAGACCGCCGCGCCTGACTTTGATACCGCTGATGGAGGTGTGTAGAGGAGAAGAGAAAATGCTGAAAAAATCACATTTTTATGCTCAAAATTGTGAAAATACGGGAATTTTCAGACATTTTAGTGCCGAAATGGACGAAAATATCGAATTTTCTGTTTTCGCTGTTTTTGCTGTTTTCCTGCATTTTTAGCTTTAATAAGATGTACTTATAGCTGATTTGAGTCCAAATCACATAAAGCTGTTTTCAGTCATTTTTTTACCGGAACGGACGAAAAATATAGAATCTCCACGATTACGATGTTAAAAATATGGTGTTTCAGACTAAATGGAGCATTTATAGGCTGAAATTGCTGAAACCCTATATTTCTTATCTCGAAATAGTGAAAATCCGATATTTTTCGTGCATTTCGGCACCAAAATGGCTGAAAACGGCTTTTTTTTTTAGATATATTCCCGTTTTTTCGGAATTGTAGCGAGAATATGTGATTTGGACTGAAATTTGCCGTAAGTATATCTTATTAGAGCTGAAAAGACTGAAAATAGCAATTTTGACCTCAAAATTGTGAAAATACTGGAGTTTTCCGACGTTTCTGTACCAAAATAGCTGAAAAATGGCTCTTTTTCACATAGGTTGCAGTTTTTCGCGCTGAAAAATGCTCAAAACGTCATGTCGAACGAATATTTCGACAAAACGAGGAGAAACGATTGAAAACGCTGAAAAAATGACGTTTTTGGACGGAAATGAACGGATTTCCAGTCATTTCGGTGGTTTATGGGCTAAAATCGCTGAAAAACCGAGATTTTTTGACATTTCGATATCAAAATGGCTGAAAACGGCTTTTTTTCTACATAGATTTTAGTGTTCTCCGCGTTTTAACCAGCATACCTGATTTAGACTGAAATCAGCTAGATGTATACCTTATTAGAGCTGAAAATGCTGGAAGACAACAATTTTGAGCTCAAAACTGTTGAAAACACTAGAGTTTTCAGTCATTTCTATTCCAAAATGGCTGAAAATGGCTCTATTTTTACATGGATTTTAGTTTTCCGCAGCTTACAATTAGAAGCAAGCACACATCATCTAGATTGAAATCTGCTGTTATCAGACATTTTTAGCTCTGAAAAACGAGAAAATGAGGAGAAGGAGCTGAAAATGCAGAAAAAATGACATTTTTAGGCGGAAATCGATAATTTTATGAGGCTTCTGACTGGAAAACGGCTCTGAACAACTCATTTCTTTATTTTCAACAAATATATGGAACATCTAGACTAAAATCAGACTTATTGAAGCATTTATTGACTGAAATAGCTGAAAGTGTATATTGAATAACTTAATAGTGCTGAAAATGCTGGAAAAATGGCATTTTGTCTCTTTTAGACTGAAAATTTTATCGAAATCGGTCGAAGATGATTTACAATTGTGAATTTACGGCTTAAATTAGTCCTTGAGATGAAAAAAGCTGAAAATGTGTTCAAAGTTCCAGATTTTTAGTGTTTTGAGCTGTGAATCGGCTCATTTTCAATGATTTTCACTCTAAAAAACCAATTTCCTTCCAGATTCCGACGATGAAGAGGTGGAAGGACTCGGCGACGGTGAATGGGAGACGATCGAACAAGAAGGAGGCGAGGATTCAGATGACGATGAGAACGAGCTGATTCACACGGCGAATTCGGGATTGTCGAAGAAGGAGAAGAAGAATGTGAGAACGGAATCTTGGTTTGAGAAAGAGGAAATCGCTGGACTCATTTCGGATGAAGACGACGACGATGAGATGAATGCGATTGAGAAGCATATTGGGAAGAAGAAGGGAAAGAAGTATGATAATACGGTCTCTTTTGAAGATGAGAAGAAGAAAAAGAAGAAGGGAAAAGGAGGAGACGAGGGCGATGATGGATTCAATACTGTTGATGGTAAGGGAAATATATGAAAATTTGGTGGAAAAGTCGGCTGAAAATAGCTTTTTTAGTGAAAAATTCATGAAAATTAACTAAAAAATACTCGAGATTCCGGGTTTTTAAGCGAGAGAGTGTGATTTTTGTCCAATTTCCATCGTTTTCTTTGCGAAATTGTGAAAAAATTGGCTCTTAATGGAAAATTCAGAAAAATGAGCGAAAACTCGATGAGAATTCCAAAATTGGCCCAGAATCGGTTCCGGATGCGTTTTTTTTTGGTCAAAAAGGAGCCCATAATCTGGAAAAAGATGATTTTTGACTGATTTTCAGCCCTAATTGACTGAAAATGTTCTTATTTCACTACAATCTACTGAAAATTGGTCTCAGAATCGTAGTTTTTGAAAATTCCTATTTTGGATGAGTTTTTAGATGAAAAATGACTCACAGAGCTCAAAAAATTGGTTCTAGATGCGTGTTTCGATCAAAAAGAGTCCAATATTTCAAAAAATGTGATTTTTGACTGAGTTTCAGCCCTAATTCACTGAAAATACTGTCATTTCATTAAAATCTACTGAAAATCGGTCTCAGAATCGTAAAGTAACAGAAGGAATTCCAAAATTCTTGCAATTTCCGGTTCTATAAAGTTTTTTCCATCAAAAATGAGCTCATGATCTCAAAAATGTGATTTTTGACTGATTTTTAGTCGTAATTGACTAAGTGAACGCTGAAAAACACAATTTCCGGGCTAAAAATACCTGGAAACCTGAAAAATCGTCAAAAATTACCCAAAACCACCGATTTCAATTCATTTTCCGGCGAAAATCCTGTTTTAACAGATCTGAAAGTGATTTTACTCGGAATTTCGAAAAATGAGACGAAACGGTAGCTGAAAACGCGATTTCCCGGCTTAAAATGACTGAAATCCTGGAAAACTGTCAAAAAGACCCAAAACCACCGATTTCCCACCAAAAACCTCTCTAAATGAATAAGATGAGAGGTTCGGGGCGGCAAAACTATGGTTTTGGGTCTTTTTTGACGGTTTTCCATGTTTTCAGTCATTAAAACAGTCATTTTAAGCCGGGAAATCGTGTTTTCAACTACCCTTTTGGCTGATTTTTCAAAATTGCCGCTTAAAATCACTTCCAGATGCCTCAAAACTCGATTTTCAACAGAAAATATCTTGACACGTTGGTTCTGAGTCATTTTTTACGGTTTTCCAGGTTTTCAATCATTTTTAGCTAGAATTTCGCGTTTTGAACTATCATTTTGTCTCATTTTTCAAATTCTCTGCGCAAAATCACTCTGAAAACGCGATTTCTTGGCTAAAAATTATTGAAAAGATGGATAACCGTCAAAAATGACCCAATGGCGCCTATTTCCCGCCACCAACCTCTCTGAATTAATAAAAAGAGAGGTTTGAGGCGGGAAATCGGTAGTTTTTTTTCATTTTTGATGGTTTTCCAGGTTTTCAATCATTTTAAGCCGGAAAATTGCGTTTTCAGCTACCTTTTTGTCTAATTTTTCAAAATTGCTGCTAAAAGTCAGTTTCAGATGCCTCGAAACAGGATTTTCAGCGAAAAATAATTTGAAACCTGAAAAATCGTCAAAAATGAGTAATTTTCTACGGTTTTCAGGTTTTCAATCATTTAAAGCCGAAAAATCGTGTTTTTTCTGTTTTAAATGACCCAAAACGACCAATTTCCATTTTGCAGGCGCCGATGAGCTCGCATCGGATTCAGAATCTGACGCCGAGATGACCGACGACGTCGCGAAAGAGAAAATGAGTCGTTTCGACGCTCAAATCGATTTGGACGATGACGAAGAGGAGAGATACGAGGATGAGGGATCACGTGCGACGAAACGGAAAGCAGATTCGAAAATAATCGGAGAAGATCTGAAACCAGTGGCCAAGAAGCGTCGTCTGACACCGGAGCAACTCGCCATCGGAGAGCAAATGATCTATTCGGCGAAGGCGGCGAGAGAATTGGAAGAGAATGCGTGGAATCGATATGCGAATAACGATGAGGGACTGCCGGATTGGTTTGTGGATGATGAGAAGAAACATTACTTCAAACAGACGCCTGTCACGAAGGAACAAGTCGCTTTGTATAGAGAGAGAATGAGAGAATTCAATGCGAGACCGTCGAAGAAGGTCGCCGAGGCGAAGGCTAGGAAACAGAGAAAGTTCGTCTGATTTGGTTCGAAAAATGACTGAAAATTTCATCGAAATCTGTCGAAAAATTTGATTTTTGAGAGATTTTTCAGTAGAAAACTGATTTTTTCGCTGAAAAGTAGGCTCAGAATTGTTAATTTACGGCTCCAATCAGTCCTTGAGCTGGAAAAGGGGAAAATCTCTTTTTTCTGTTTAATACGCATGACTTAATCATCTTTAGACGCTGAAACTCGCTAGAGATTGACCTCGCTGAAAAATGCTAAAAATTCTAATTTCATCGCTGATAGATGTGTTTTTCGATAGAAAAAAGTGCTCTAATATTCTAAAAACGTGATTTTTGACTGATTTCAGCCGTATTTGACTGAAAATTGGTCTCAGAATCGTAATTTTTTGAAAATTCCAATTTTGGATGAGTTTTAGTCGAAAAATCACTCTGAGAGCGCGAATAATGTGGGTTTTGAAGTATTTTTAGCTCGAATACACTGAAAATCTTGTAATTTCACTATGGACGATCAAGAATTGACTCAGAATCTGAAATCTTGGCTGAAATCTCAACGGAATGAGTGAAACTGATTTCATCCGAAAATTCTTTGAAATCTTTGATAATTGATGATTTTTTAGTCAAAGAATAAGATTTTAAGGCATTTAAAGACCTAAACAATGAGTTTTTAGACGAGAACCTCTATGAAATTTTGATTCAGAAGTGGAATTGCGGATGACGTACTATGAAAGTTAGGTATTTTCAGCGTTTTCAGCGAAAAATTTGAGACAGAAATGAGATTTTCAGCCAAATTCTCTGTTTTTATCGGTTTTTCATCAAAATCTTCATCAAGACATCACCAAAACCGTCTGAAACTGGTGTAATCAGTTTTTTCTCACCGCGACGCTTCGAATAAGTGTAATCACGACGAGATTCGGTTCCAATTGAGTCTCGCCACGAAAACTACAGTAATCCTCAGTTTAAAGGCGCATAGGACGCGAAAAATTTCAAATTGTTCAGATTCTAGTCGTGATTATACTCATTTGAAGCGTCTCGGCGAGCTGAAACTGACTAGAACGGATTTCGTCCAGACCGAATGAGTTTGAAACTGATTTCACCCAAAAATGCTCTAAAATCTCTGAGAATTGTTTTTGCTCAAAAAATGAGATTTTTCATAAACTAAGGCATTTTCAGCGTTTTCAGCAAAAATTTGTGACAGAATTGAGATTTTCAGCCAAATTCTCTGTTTTTATCGGTTTTTCATCAAAATCTCCTTCAAGACATCACCAAAACCGTCTGAAACTGCTATAATCAGTTTTTTCTCATTTTCCTCATTTCCAGAATGCAACGAAAGCTGGAATCGGCGAAGAAGAAGGCGGAGGGAATTCTGGAGAACGATCAAATGGAGCACTCGGAGAAAGTGAGAGAAATGAAGAAAGTGTATGCGAATGCACACAGAAAAGAGAAGAAGAAGGTGGAATTGGTGAGAATGACGAAAGGAAAGAAGGGAAAGACCGCACGACCGAATGGACAGTACAAGCTTGTCGATAGGTGAGTGAAGAGGGGGAGAAATCGCTGAAAATGACTGGAAATCGGCTGAAATTGGCTGAAATTCGGCGATTTTTCAATGAAAATCCAAGAAAAACGCGTCCAAGGTGCGCCAGGCCGAGTGAAAAATCAAAATTTCTAGCAAATTTACGAATTTTTCCGATTGAAAACTACATTTTTAAGCAATTTTCAGTGTGATAATCTCGATTTTCAACGATTTTTGCACTTTTTTTATAACTAAAAAGATCCCAAAATTTAAAAAATGTGATTTTTGACTGATTTTCAGCCCTAATTGACTGGAAATTGGTCTCAGAATCGTAATTTTTGAAAATTCTAGTTTTGGATGAGTTTTCAGGTGAAAATGACTCCCAGAGCTCGAGTAATGTGGATTTTGAAGGATTTTCAGTGTATTAAAGCTGAAAGTACCTCGAAATCCACTTTTTTTCTGTTCTGAGTCATTTTTCAACAAAAAAACTCATCCAATATCGGAATTTTCAAAAACTACGATTCTGAGACCGATTTTCAGTAGATTGTACAGCATTTTCAGTCAATTAGGGCTGAAAATGAGTCAAAAATCACTTTTTTTTTTGAAATTTAGAGGTCTTTTTGATCGAAAAACGCATCTATAGCAGAAATTTTCTGAAATATCGGAATTCGATAAGATACTCGACGATTTTGAGACCAATTTTAGCCGATTTCCAGGCAAATTCACTCAATTCTCAGAAAAATACGATTCTGAGACCAAATTTCAGTCATTTACGGCTGAAAATCAGTTAAAAATCACATTTTTGAAATCTCAAGCCGATTTTCCAGAATTCCAGTCTATATTTCGGTACTTTTTGCATATAGATAACCAGAAAACCCCTAAAATTTCAGTTTTTCAAATCAAAACATTCCTATATATGTTTTTTTTTCAGCCGTATGAAGAAGGATCTTCGTGCCGCAAAAGCGAAAGAAAAGACCAAAGGACGTGGAGGAAAAAGGGGCGGAGCCAAGAAGGCCGGTGGCGGTGGACGAGGAGGAGGACGTGGCGGTGGTGGACGTCGATAGATATCAATCGATTCTTGTTTTTTTTGCTACGAGTTTCCCCCATTTTTTGTTATTGTTATCACTGTTTTTTTAAATCATTTTCTGTCCTTTTTCGTTGTTTTTTGACCGTTTTATGAGGTTTTTGGTCGTTTTTCAGGGAAAAACTGTTTTTTTCGCTGGAAAATAGACTTTTTATGAGATTTTCAGCCGATTTTTCTGTAAAATTAGCTGAAAATCCGTAAAAATGAGGTTTTGAGCAGAAATTTCGTTGAAGTTTATAGTTTTTCAGACAAAAATGCCATTTTCAGTCAGTTTTTGAGTCATTTTATGAAAAATCGCGCTGAAATTTGAGCTTTCTGCTCGAAAATCGAGTTTTTCAGCGGTTTTTGAGCTAATTTTCTGAAAAATTCGATGAAAACCTCATTTTGCAGCAAAAATAGGTTTTCAGACGATTTTTGAGTCATTTTTGATGAAAATTGAGCTGAAAATTGAGTTTTTCAACGGGTTTTGATCCAACTCTCTGAAAAATTCGATGAAAACCGAAAATCCGATTTTCAGATTATTTTAAAGTCAATTTCTGAATTTTTCCACCGAAATTGTATTTTAATGCTGAAAATCTGTCCGATTTTCAGAATTAGAATCAAATTTCAAAAAAAGATGATTTTTTCGTATTTTTCATTAAAAACTGCTAAAAATCTCTATTTTCTCATTAAATTCCCCTTTTTTCTATAATTTTTTGACAATTTTCCTTCATTTTTATTGTTTCGAAAGCATAAAAACGCTGAAAATGCAATTTTCAGAAAAATGTAATTTTCAGCGATTTTATTGTTTTTGTTCTCAATTTTCCCCCATTTTTCTCAATTGTTATTCCCATTTTTTGTTGAAATTCTGAAACGTTTTTTATCGATTATTCTTACTACTCGAAGTCACATCATATTTTTGTTCCACAGCCAAAACCGACGTATTTTATATCCGAATTTTGTGTGTTTTTTTTTGGCTCCGCCCCCGTCTTTTGGGAAGCCACGCCCCTTTTACTGTAATTTTTTTAGGGTTTTTCAAAGTAAAACTCTTATTTTTGAGCATTTTCAGCTAGAATAACCCCAATACTTCAGAAAATGGGCGTGGCTCACTTCTATGAAAAGTGGGCGGAGCCTATTAATGCTCCGTTCCATTTTCCAGTTAGCCACGCCCCTTTTACTGTAATTTTTTAAAACGGTTTTCACTGAAATCCTCCCAATTTTGAGCATTTTCTAGTTTTTCCACTAAATCGTCTGAAAATGGGCGTGGCTTCCTTCTATGAAAAGTGAGCGAAGCTTAGTTCATTTTTCCAGTAAGCCACGCCCCTTTTTTGTGATTTTCTATTATTTTTCGAAATTTTCAACCGAAAAAGTGAAAGACAAGAAAAAACCCACTTTTGAGTTTTTTTAGCCTTTTCCTCATAAGCCACGCCCCTTTGATGTTATTTTCCTCACTTTTTCATAATTTTTTGACAAAATCTGCCATTCTGAGCAGTTTTAGCTAATTTCCTATCTTTTTCTATTGAAAACCAGTCTAGAATCACCCCCAAAACTTCTGAAAATGAGGGCGTGGTCTCATTCTATGAAAAGTGGGCGGAGCCTATTTGAACACGAGAACCGTCTGCTCATCGTAATGATGATGATGCATGAGCCGTCTCTTTTCTCTCTCTTCTCTTCTCTCGTCTCTCTCTAAATGGAATACCAATTATAAAAATGGCAGGTGGTCCCTCACCCCCTCGACAGCAGATGCCCTTCCCTCGTTCTTCTCTGTTCACTGCATCATCATTAGCCATAGCCAGAAGAAGGATTTATTCGATTCAAAAAGGAGGAAAAGGAGCAACGATAGCATATTCGATTCAAACGAATGGGTACAAGGTGAGCTTTTTTGGTAGTTTTAGAGCGATTTCATGCAAATGTTTGAGGTTTTTAATAGATTTAGCGTATTGGAATTGGTATAGATGCCATTTTTGAGAAAAACATGGAATTTCGGAGGTGTTCAGTCTATTTTATACTCAAAAACCTGAGTTACAGTCAAACATAGAAAAAGAGAGTCTGAAATTCGATCTGTGGGATTGAACTTGTGTCAAAAAATAGCGGAAGCGAAGATGACAAAGACCAAAATATTGAAATTGAAATCCGATATAATGTTGAGTGGTTTTTGGTGCGAAAATGATGGATTTTTCGACTTTCCGACTTAAAAATTGTGTTTTCTGGCGTTTTTTTTCACTGGAAAACGAGGTTTTATAGCTGAAAATTAGATTTTCGACTTGAAAATCAGTTTTTGAGCAGTAGAAGTTCCAAAAAATCGGTTTTTTTTCACAAAAATCGAATTTTCACCTGGAAAAGTCAATTTTTTGAACCAAGAATGTCGGAAAAACTAATTTTTTCGAATGAAAACTCACAATTTTAGCGTTTTTGTAATTTTTTAGATCTCCCAGATGGTGAAAATGAGATTTTTATGCCGAGAAACCGATTTCTTATCTCGAAAAGTCCAATTTTGTGTCAAAAACTTCACAAAAACGCAATTAAAAAAAAATATTTTTCAACTGAAAAGTTCCGATTTTTATGTTTTACACATTTTCAGCTTTTTAGGCTGGAAATGACAATTTTTTGAGGAAAATTAGCTAAAAATCCAAAAATTTGGGTGAATTCCGGTCGGTTTTTCGAGTTTCCGACAATTTTCTCCCGGTGGCCTAGAAATCCTAAAATGCAAAAGTTCGGCCACCACTCGAAAATAGCGATTTTCCATCATTTTTCGATGAATATCGGCTGAAAATTCTAGTTTTTCAGCGTTTTTAAGCTGAAAATGACAATTTTTTGATGAAAATTAGCCAAAAACCAAAAGTTTGGTGAATTCCGGTCGGTGGCCTAGAAATTCAAAAATGCAAAAGTTCGGCCAACGCTCAAAAATGACGATTTTTCATCGTTTTTAAGTGAAAAATGGCTGTAAAATATCATTTTTCACTGTTTTTAGCTATTTTCCAGTTTTTTCCAGACCTCCCCACTCCTCCTGCACCGAAACTCGCAAATTCTCGATCTGGATGCTCCAAAACTCGTCAAAAACGCAGAAAATTCGAAAAATGAAAAATCGAAAAAATCGAAACGCATCGAGTGGAGCGGCGGCGCGTTGCTCATGTTGGGACTGCCGGCGTTCGCGTTTTCACTCGGAATTTGGCAATGTTATCGGCTGAAATGGAAACTCGATTTGATCGATCATTTACACTCGAGATTGAGTCAGACGGCCGTGGATTTGCCACAGGATTTGAGTTGGTACGGTTTTCAACGGAAAAATTTGAAAAAAAAATTTTTTGACAATTTTTTGGCTGAAATTTTTTTCTCTGAAAATTTCTGCTAAAACTAATATCACCATCGTTTTCAGCTCGTCGAGAGCTTTCAGAAAAGTATAATCATGCCTATATTTCGTGCAATTTGGGTCCCACCACGAAAACTACGGTATGCGCCTTTAAATTCGGAGGGGTACAGTAGTTTTCGTGGTGGGACCCAACTTGAAGGGAATATAGCCATGATTATACTTTTCTGAAAGCGGAGAATGAGCTGATTAAGGATATGTAAATGGTTTTCGGAAAAAATTCGAAAAAAAAATTTGAAAAAAAAACTCACATTTTTTTGACTTAAAATATTTTTGACCGAAAAAATTTGAAATTCCCACTTGAAACTAGTGCCACCGTCGGATTCAGCGCATTGAGACGCTTCAGAAAAGTTTAATCATGTCTATATTCGAAAAAATCGAAACATTTTGGAAATTTGGGTCCCACCACGAAAACTACAGTAACCCGGTGGTGGGTCCTGGCTGAAACTATTTTCAGAGTTAGTCCAAGTGATTTACTATCTTTTGAACCAAAAATCATCGAAAAATCTCAAAAACTGAGAAAGTTACATATTTTCGAAACTTTTCGAAAATCCAAAATTCACTAACAAGGGAAGTACACGAAGTGTCGAGTTGAACTTTTTCTATAAATTTGACCCTATGTAATTTCGACCCTGAGGATTCCAAATCTGAAAGAAAAATCTGCAAAATGTTCCCCTGGACAGAGTTATGAGCCGTCAAACTTTTCCTATGGTTAAGCATTTCACCACGAGACCCGCGGTCTGCCGAAGTGTCTGCCGCAACATAACCCCACGTTTTCCAACCATCGGTGGCGCAAGGGTTGTGGGCGCGTTTAGTAGTCGGGAGGCTATGGGTTCGGTCTCCATGCTTTTCCAATTTTTTTTTGCATTTTTTCCAGCCATCACAAAAGACGTATGAATGGTTTTTTCTTCTTTTTTTCAAACACACAGCCTAGTAATCATCAAAATGAAGTACTTTACGTGAAAAAAACAAAACTTTTTTTTTGAGTCGAACTTCAAAGTCGATCATCATGTGACTGGGCAAAACTTTGAATAAGTTCAAAAAAAAGTTACTGTTTTTTTCACGTAAAGTACTTCATTTTGATGATTACTAGGCTGTGTCGTGGTGAAATGCTTAACCATAGGAAAAGTTTGACGGCTCATAACTCTGTCCAGGGGAACATTTTGCAGATTTTTCTTTCAGATTTGGAATCCTCAGGGTCGAAATTACATAGGGTCAAATTTATAGAAAAAGTTCAACTCGACACTTCGTGTACTTCCCTTGTAAAACTACCGTAACCCGGTCAGTTTTGTGTCAAGATCTTCGAAACTTCAATTTTTGAATTCAGCGTGTCAAGACGCTTCGAATGAGTATAATCATGCCCATATTCTAAAAATTGGAAAAAAGGACCGTTTTTCGTGGTGGGACCCAAAAATGTCAAAATTTTGAAAATTTTTAGAATATGGGCATGATTATACTCATTCGAAGCGTCTTGACGAGCTGAATACGATTATGACAAGAAAAATGAAAATTCTGGGTCCCACCACGAAATTTGGGTCCCTTTTGGACCAAAACCCAAAAATTTGAAATGTAGTCATGATTATACTTTTCTGAACCGTCTCAATGAGAGGAATTCGATTTTTTGGGTGTTTTTGGCTGAAAATCCCGTTTTTGTGGAAAAATTTTCCATTTTTCAGTGACTCCCTAGAACCACTGGAGTACTGTCGTGTCACCGTAACCGGTGAATTTCTTCACAATCGAGAATTCATTATCAGTCCACGCGGACGGTTCGATCCGGCGAAAAAACAGAGTGCGGCGGCCGGTTCGATGCTCTCGGAGAACGAGATGAGCAGTCATGGTGGACATCTGATTACACCGTTCCGGTTGAAGGATAGTGGGTGGGTACTGTAGTGGGTCAAAATGGAAAATTAGTGGAAGAATTGGATTCAGGAGATTGAGACCTTTGAAATGAGTATAATCATGACTAGGGTTGGAGAATTTCAGATTTTTCAAAATTTTCAGCGATTTTTGATTTTTTGAGCCGAAATTCGATTTTTTTCAAATTTCTGGATTTTTAGTGTCATAATCAAATTCAGCGCGTTGAGACGCTTCGAATGAGTATAATCATGACTAGAATCTGAAAATTTGGAAAATTTCAATCATTTTTGGGTCCCACCGCGAAAAGTACAGTAACCATTGGATTTTGGGTCCGGATTCATTTTTCACGGATAAATTAAGTTATTCCGATTATTTCAAACCGAAAATCAGCGGAAAATAATGGAAATATAAAAGGTAACGATTTTCGAAACTTTTCGAAACTTTTCGAAAATCTGAAAATCACTAAAACTACCGTAACCCGATCAGTTTCCACCCAAATCTTAAAATTTTGGAATATTTGAATTCAGCTCATCAAGGCGCTTCGAATGAGTATAATCATGTCATAGGTTGGGTCCCACCACGGACACTACGGTATGCGCCTTTGAATTTGGACGATTTTTGTCGAAGGACCCGATTTAAAGCGATCATAGTCATGATTATACTCATTCGAACCGTCTCGACGAGCTGAATCCGAATAAAGTGAAATTTAAAGATTTGGATGAAAACTGACCGGGTTACGGTAGTTTCAGCAATTTTCAGATTTTCGAAAAGTTTCGAAAATCGATAACTTCCTCAATTTCCAGTATTTTCCGATGATTTTTAGTCAAAAATAATCGGGATCATCCGAACTATCCGTGAAAAATAAATCCTCACCCAAAATCCTATGGTTACTGTACTTTTCGTGGTGGGACCCAAAATTTCCTTTTTTCGATATTTTTCAAATCTTGGCATGATTATACTCATTCGAAGCGTCTCAACGCGCTGAATTTGATTATGAGATTGAAAATTTCTGAAAATCTGAAAAAATCGAGTTCTGACTCAAAAAAAGCTGAAAATTCTGGAATTTTCGAAATTCTTGAAACTTAGTCATGATTATACTCATTTCAAAGGTCTCAATCTCCTGAATCCAAATTTTTTACTAATTTTTCATTTTCGGACAGTTTTAGCATAAAATCACCCAATTTTTTTTTCAGAAAAGTGATTCTAATCAACCGTGGCTGGCTTCCGTCGTTCTACTTCGACCCGTCCACCCATCAAAAAACGAATCCAATCGGAGTGGTGACATTCGATGGAATCGTTCGAAAAACCGAGAAGAGACCACAATTCGTCGGACAGAATATTCCAGAACAAGGCGTCTGGTATTACAGAGATTTGGAACAGATGGCGAAGTATCACCACACGGAACCCGTTTGGTTGGATGCGGCTTATGGTAAGAGGGAGCGGCTTAGCAAGTGTTGGAGCTGCTTAGAACGTCAAGAGCTGCTTTAGTAGAAAAAAACCTGAAGAAACAGCTTTCGGTGCGGCTCAGCTCGTTTTCAGCGGTGCTTAGACTGACTCAGAGCGGCTTAGCTTCTTAAAAGTCTCAGATCTCGTTTTGGTAGCTGCTTAGATTCATTTGGAGATGCTTAGATTCACCGGGACGCTTCGAACTGGGGACTCAACTGGCGCTGTTTATCAAGTTTTTGATTTGGCGTTGCTTAGTACATATCGACGCTGCTTAGATCGGCTTGGAGCTGCTTGAAGTAGGACTGAAGTCATATTTGTTTGTCCGATACAAAATCCTTCAAAATATTCAAAAATCGTTCAAAGAAACATAAAAATCTGAAGACACGATGATAAACATATCCGATACTTAAAAAATGCAATAAATTCTTCAAAATCCGTCAAAAGTTCATCGTGAACCAGTAAATGCTTAGAAACAACTGTAAAAATCACTGAAAATGCGGAAAAATTACTGTAGAATTGCTAAAAAACTGTAAAAGTAACAAAAATCATTGGAGACCTTCAAAAATTCATAAACATCTCAGATTCCGATACTTTAGAAAATTCTAACTTCTTTGTAAGCAATTTTTATTGTAAACGAGTATGCTAAAAATCACTCAAAACACAACAACTCCCGTTCTCCTGACTCAAAATGAGCTTCTAGTGGAAGAGTTTTTCCGCGCGGTCGTGTAGTCCTCTCGGACAAGATTTTGGCTCAATTCCTCATTTTCTCACTGTTTCCGACAAATTATAGCAGTTTTTCCTGTGTTTTTGCAATATAAATGTCGGAAACAGTGAGAAAATGAGGAATTGAGCCAAAATCTTGTCCGAGAGGACTACACGACCGCGCGGAAAAACTCTTCCACTAGAAGCTCATTTTGAGTTTCCGGAATTTTTAGAACTTTTGACATTTTTAGCGAGTTTCACAGGGGTTTAATCGATTTCAGACAATTCCGAGACATGCTTAAAGGAGGACAGAAGTCGTATTTTTTTATTTCAGTTTCTGATACTTCAGAAAATTCTGAACAACTTTCATCATTGGAGCATATGCTAAAAATCGCTCTAAATGCCCTAAATTCACGTTTTCCCGAAGCAAAAGGAGCCTAGGTGGAAGAGTTTTCCCACGCGAATTTTTGCCCCCGTGTAGTCCTCTCGGACAATATTATTTCTTTTTATTTCTCGATTTTTCGTTTTCTTGCTTTTTTCAACAAATTTTCGTGTTTTTTCTTCTTTTTTTATCGATATAAGTTGGAAAAACACGAAATTTTGTTGGAAAAAGCAAGAAAACGAGAAATCGAGAAATAAAAATAAATAATATTGTCCGAGAGGACTACACGGGGGCAAAAATTCGCGTGGGAAAACTCTTCCACGAAAGCTCCTTTTGAGCCGGGAAAACGTGAATTTAGGGCGTTTAGAGCGATTTTTAGCATATGCTCCAATGATGAAAGTTGTTCAGAATTTTCTGAAGTATCAGAAACTGAAATAAAAAAATATGACTTCTGTCCTCCTTTAAAGTGAATTCATGTTTTTTTCAGAAACGACAGTACCGGGCGGTCCAATCGGTGGTCAAACCAACATCAATGTCCGAAATGAACACTTGAATTATATGACGACGTGGTGGGTCTCTCGCTTTCAGTTTTTTTCAGAAAATTTGGAGTTTTTTGAACCAAAAAATGCTGAAAACTGAGTTTTTGATCTCGAAATTAGAATATTGGCTGAAAATCTGATTTTTGGGCCAAAAAAGTCCCAATTTCAAAAGATTTTCGAATTCCAACACGGAAATTGACTTTCCAGTTCAAAAATCGACTTTCTAACAGAAAAATCGTGTTTTTTGGCATTTTTTCCACTGAAAAACGAGTTTTTATAGCTGAAAGATGGATTTTCGACTATAAAATCAATTTTTGAGCAAAAGAAGTTCCAAAAACTTAAAATTTCTGTTTTTTCAGGTGTTAAGACCTCAAAAATTACGTTTTTCAGCTAGAAATCCAATTTTCAACTGGAAAAGTCAATTTTTCATTCAAGAAATTCAAAAAAAACTCAATTTTTCAAACGAAAATCCAGAATTTTTTGTGTTTTTGGAATTTTTTGAGCCCTCAGATGCTAAAAAAAACTTAAAATCTGCATTTTTTTTGACAAATGTGAAAAAAGGGGTTTTTGGGAGTTTTTTGACACGAAATTGGATTTCTCGACGAAAAAGGTAATTTTTGGCATCTGGAAGCTTGAAAAACGCCAAAAATTGCGATTTTTGTTCAAAAAATTGAGTTTTTCGGACTTTTTCAGTCGAAAACTGACTTTTCCAAGTGAAAATTCGATTTTTACCTCAAAAATTCCATTTTTGGACCAGAAAAAGTCCAAAATCTCGACTTTTCCCACACTTTTTACCCAAAAATTTGAAATTTTCGTCGTAATTAACCTATTATCCGAAAAAAATTAAATAATTACTCAATTAAATAATTATTTTCAGGTTCACCCTGACATTGGTCACTCTTCTCATGTGGATTCATAAATTTCGAAAATAATTTTTTTTTTTTTTAATTTTCTGTATTTTCGGGTTTTTTTGTTATTTAGGATTAGATATATTTTCAGATTTTTTAGAAATTGCAAAAATTTTTTTTTAAATAAAAAAATGTGTGTTTTTTTTCATTTTTTAAAAATTGAATTTTCCGACTGTTTTTATCAGTTATTATGTATTTTTCTGGTGTTTTCTCGATTTTTTCACATTTAATTCGATTATTTTCAGAATTTTTGATCTACTGGCTCCCGTTGAGACTAACCAAATGAGATGAACAAAAAGGAGACAGTTATGGCGGCGAAAACTAGGGAAAAGGTAGAAATCTTTTATTTTTGAGCCAAAAATGGGGAAAAAATTGAATTCAGCGCGTTTTTAGCGTCAAAATGAGTATAATTATGACATAGTAGGGTCCCACCACGAAAGCTACAGTAATCCTTATCGGAAAATGAGTTTTTTTTCGACTTAGGATCAGATTTTTAGCAGTTTTGAGTAGTTTGGTTGAATTAAGAGAGTCAAGACGCTTCGAATGAGTATAATCATGTCTAGAATCTGAAAATTTGGAAAATTTCAGACATTTTTGGGTCCCACCACGAAAAGTACAGTAACCCGGTGGTGGGGTCTGTCTGGAACTATTTTTAAGAGCTAGTTCAGACTATTACCTATCGAATTTGAGGAAAGTCAATCCAAAATACTGAAAACTAGAAAAGTTACAGATTTTCGAAACTTTTCGAAAATCCCAAAAAACATTAAAACTACCGTAACCCGGTCAGTTTTGCTCCAAGATTTAAATTTTTGATATTTTCGAGTTCAGCGTGTCAAGACGCTTTGAGTGAGTATAAACATGACATATGTTGGGTCCCACCAGGAAAACTACGGTATGCGCCTTTAAATTTGGACGGTTTTTGTCGAAGGACTCGATTCGAGTGGTTATGGTCATGATTATACTCATTAGAAGCGTTTTGATGAGCTGAATCCGAATATATCAAACTTTTGAGATTCGGCTGGAAATTGACCGGGTTACGGTAGTTTTAATTGATTTTGGATTTTCGAAAAGTTTCGAAATTCCATAACTTTTTCATTTTTCAGTATTTCTCGATGATTTTTGGTTACAAATAATCGGGATCATTTGAACTATCTGTGAAAAATAAATCCGGACCCAAAATTATATGGTTACTGTACTTTTCGTGGCGGGACCCAAAATTTTCAAAATTTCTTGATTTTTTTCGAATATAGGCATGATTATACTCATTCAAAGCGTCTCAACGAGCTGAATTAGAATATATCGAAATTTTGAGATTCTGCTGAAAACTGACCGGGTTACGGTAGTTTCAGCAATTTTCAGATTTTCGAAAAGTTTCGAAAGTCGATAACTTTTTCAATTTTTTGTATTTTTTTATGATTTTTGGTCGATAAAATAGGTATTTTCATTCACTAACTCTGAAAAACAATTCCAGCCAAGGCCAATTTGAAATTTACCTGAAAATTTCTTATTTTCAGTTTATTCCATCCAAAATCTCGGTTTTTTTGCTTTTTCCCGAGTTTCCTATTTTCTATACAACTATTCCTCCGCCTTCCAAAAAACCATCTGGTTTATGGGTCCCAGGCGCCAAATTTATAACCATTTCCTCCTCCTCTTCTTCCCCTCTTTTTCCTCTCCATAAGGGGAATCTCAGCTTCCCAAAAAAAAAAACGGAACGAGGCCAATTGTCTCGGGAGAAAAAGAGAAAGAGAAGAAGCATTTCTTCTCTTCAGATTTCCCTTTTTTTGATACTACATAATTGTAGTATGTACCCTCCCCCCGTTTTTTCACATAAAAAATAGTGTATTTCCTTCTTTTTTCTTTGAGGGAGGTCCCCTCCTCTAAGCTCCTGGCTGGGTCATTTTTCGTACTTTTTGAGACATTTTTAACGGATTTTGGACGTTTTTACCATTGAAAATCGTCCAAACATCGGATTTTTGAGCGTTTTTCACTATCTAGGAGCTTAAATGGTGGTTTTTAGCGAGTTTAGAGCTATTGTAAGACCTAAAATGCACTTTTTCTGAGAAAAATTGGTTGAAAATCCAACGATTTGGTGAATTCCGGTCGGTGGCCTAGAAATCCAAAAATGCAAAAGTTCGGCCACCGTGCGAAAGTACCGATTTTTCATCGTTTTTAAGTGAAAAATGACTTAAAATGGATGAAAAATGAAGTCTGGAGTGTCGCAGGCGCGTTTTGACCGTTTTGACTAAAAACCGCAATTGTTCAGTTTGAAAAATGCTCCAAAATAGGTGGTGGCCGATCTTTTTGCTTTTCTAGGCCACTTTTGTACTTTTTGAGACATTTTTAACAGATTTTGGACGTTTTTCCATTGAAAATTGTCCAAAAATTGAATTTTTCAGCGGTTTTCACTGTCTAGATGCTCTAAATGGTGGTTTTTAGCGAGTTTATAGCTTTATTTAGGCCTAAATGGCACTTTTTCTGAAGAAATTTAGCTAAGAATCCAATAATTTAAAGAATTCCTGTTGATGACCTAGAAATCCAAAAATGCAAAAGTTCGGCCACTGCTCAGAAATTGCAGATTTTTCCTCATTTTTGAGTGAAAAATGGCTTCAAATGGATGAAAAATGAAGTCTGGGGTGTCGCAGGCGCGTTTACTCGAAAACCGCAATCTTTCAGCTCGAGAATGTTCCAAAATAGTGGTGGCCGAACTTTTTGGGGTTTCTAGGCCACACGGAAAGTTTGTACCTTTTTGAGGCATTTTTAAAGGATTTCGGACGTTTTTTTTCCATTTCTAGACGTGAAAAATTGGGTTTTTGAGAGTTTTTCACTGTCTAAGAGCTCACTAAATCAAAATTGTGTTTTCAGAGAGTTTAGAGCTGAAAATCGTCATTTCCAGTTGAAAAACGCTCCTTTACGCCGAAAAATTGGGTCTGGAAAGTTCTAGAACACGTCCTGGCGGACTTCAAGTAATTTTAAAAGTTTTTAACTGAAAATACAATTTTTGCACTGGAAATGACTTAAAATGGATATATCTCGATTCAGTGAAGCGTTCAGAAGAATTGGATCACATATTCGGAATCAGCGTGTTGAGAATTACTTAATAATAATAATACATAAGGAAACATTAAAATTTGCGATTGTTGGGATTTATGGACGTCTGAAGAATGTTTCGTTTCTAGACAGCTCACAAATGGTTGTGCTACTTATAACATCTTCTAGAAAGAGCCCTTTTTATGACAGAGCACACTCCGACTCCTCTAAATTGGCTCTTTTTCTATCGTGAGACACTAGTCTATATTCAAGTGCATCCTCTTTAAGTAAAAATGTTTTGAAGTACACACTTCAGAATTATTGAACACGTATTCGGACGGAGATTTATGTATATCATTCAGTGGAGGTTCATCTCTTTTTCAGAATATTTATAGTGTCTGCTTTCACCAACCTAGTCCGCTCTTCTTCTCTTCATAAAATATTCTAACTTAGCATTGACTTGTCCTTTTTCTTTGCAACTTCTCCTCCTCCTCAACAATCTAGACACCTACTATCCTTAACTATTCATGAATTTTGGTCACTTTACCCGCAGGTGGCATACGTACCTCTTATTGTCATCTCCGCCAGTGATTAATGACTTCAGCTCTCAGCTAAGACACCTCTCCGGTCCCCTTAGCTCACTTTTTGGCTCGCTCACTGATTCTTGTAGATCCTTCTCGTGAATCACGGATTTGTACTTCTGGAGCTCAACGCTCTGGGTTTCAGAAGTCAATGGCTATCAGAATCACCTTGACGTACTCTGATCGGGCGATTAGACCAAAAACATCACTTTTTCAAGTGAAAAGTTTTAAAAAAAAACGAATTTTTAGCTCGAAAATTGATTTTTCTAGCGGAGAATGTGATTTTTTCACTCAAAAGTGCCAATTTTGAATAAAAAATCGGCAAAATCTATCAAAAATGTCCATTGATGCATTTATTTGTCCGGATTTCCCAGGTCTGTCTGTCCTTCTGTCTATCCAGATGTCCTTGAAGGATTTGAAGGACATCTTGATAGACAGATGAACAGACAGACCCGGAAATCCGGACAAACAGATGCATAGACAGACTTTCTGATAGTTTTGGGCTGATTTTTCATTCAAAATTGGCACTTTTTTTTACAGTAACAGCCAATTTTCGAGCTAAAAATGCGATTTTTCATATCTTTTCACTTGAAAAATGATGCTTTTGTCGGAATTTTCTACTTTTCTACCCAAAATATCGGGGTCCGAAAAGTGGAAATCCGGATTGACAGAGGCACAGATTGACAATTTCGTGTCAATTTTTCACCAAAAATCAACATTTTCTGTCTATTTTTGAAATAAAAATATGATTTTTTCACGATTTTCACTTGAAAAAACGCATTTTTGGCCGATTTTTTTTTTCAAAATTGGCACATTTTGCGAAATCCTTCTATGAGCCGAGTGAAAAGTCCTCCGTTAGCTGAGACACCTAGGTCAGAGTTGCATGGAATTCCGACTTCCGAGTTCCGACTTCCGGATAAGGAATTTTATATCCGACTTCCGTCATTCCATTACTGTGACATTTAGGAAGAATCCATTTTGCAGAAATACATGGAAAAATGGTCGGAAAGGACAGAAAACAGACTTTTTTCAGTCAAAAGCTAATTTTTCACTGATTTTCGCGAATTTTATGATTTTTTTCCTGGAATTTTGAAAATTTCGGAAGAAATCTAATTCCGACTTCCGACTTCCGGATAAGGAAAAAATCACTTCCATGCAACTCTGACTTAGGTGTCAAGCTCTTGACCATTAGCCAGTTCCTGTCTAGGTGGTTGACCTAAAAGAGCTCAGTTCACCTTTCGGACTCTTCTCAGTCACAAAAAGGTAGAAAACGGAGAGAAAAGAGGTGGTTTCTGCTGCATCGGAAATGAGAGAAACCTCCTCCCATCACTCCCATTGAGAGAAACCTCCCATTTCCTCTCACTCACTTCTTTCTCGTCTCACTCACTTCCTTCCCCCCTTTTACCTTTAGGATACATGGATTATAGGTCCATTATAGAGAGGAAATTGGATTTTATGGCGATTCACAGTATAATTTTTCACTTTTGAGCGGTTTCACCACTCAAAAACCGGCCATTTTAGACTGTCTGGCGCGCCTGGGCCGCGTTTTTGAGGATCTGTTCAATTTTTGACGGTTTTTACAGGTTTTTTGAGTGAAAATTGGAGATTTTTTGCATTTTGAAGGTTAGACACTTTCTAACCACCCAAAACCGGCAATTTTAGACGGTCTGGCGCACCTGTGACGCGTTTTCGAGAAATTGGTGCATTTGTTCAATTTTTGACGGTTTTTACCGGTTTTCAAGTAAAAATTGAGTTTTCTTTTGCATTTTGAACGTTAGACACATTTTTAACCACCCAAAACCCGATGTTTCAGACTGTCTGGCGCACCTGGGACGCATTTTTGAGAATTTGTTCAATTATTGACGGTTTTCTACCAGTTTTTGAGTAAAAACTGAAATTGTGCATCTGACCTGTTTTTGACGATTTTTTCCGATTTTTTGAATTGAAAATTGATAAAAATTCAATTTTTTCTGTTTTTCAGCACACCACCACCACAACGGCTCCATCCGGAGCATTGGCTCCTCCCACTGCTACCGTAACCACTGATGACGTCATCACAAATAACACAACAACAAAGAACTACAGTAATACCAACTCATCAACGACAACTCCAAACGAAAAGATGTATTTGAATGGGAATATACCGTATTATGGAGGATATTATCCAAATCGATATGTGAGTTTTTTTTTGGAAAATTTGGACCTTTTTTGATAAAAACTGGAAATTACTGTAGATTCCGTCATTCCATAACTGTGGAATTTGCGAAGTGCGGGAAAACAAGAAAAAATGATCTGAATGGACAGAAAATAGACCCTAAACATGAGCAAAAACGCGTCTACGACACGCCAGACTTTCATTTTTGAGATATCTGGCGTCCCTTGGACGCGTTTTTTTAAAATGGATTTTGAGTCGGAAATGCTGTCTTTACTTAATCCAATAATCTGTTAGAAATCTCAAAAACCAGCTTGTCATCCGGACCAAAGCTACCAGTTTTAGCAAAAAAAAACAAAATTTTACACAATTTTTACCATTTTAAGGGCTTTTTACAACAAAATAAGGCCAAAATCTACAAATTTCGACCAGAAAACAGTCAAAGAATAAGCACTTGGATTTCTAGGTCATCCATGTTTTTAGACGGTTTTTGGGTGGTTTTTCGACTCTGAAAACGTGCAAAATTGCTAAAGTTTGGGTTTTTAGGCCACCAGTTTGGTATTCTAGGCCACAGGTCATTTCTGAGAGTTTCAGACCGGTTTTTGCAGCTTTTTGGCTAGTTTTGACATGTTTTAAGCGATTTTTTCGATGGAAAAAAGCATCCGGACTCCCAGACACACACACAGACACACATTGACCAACTCATTACATTCCCAACTAGAGTAACGTGTCGATCGCTATGATCATCGATAGAGTCGACGATAATCGGGAAAATCAAGTCGATTTGATCAAAATTTAGTTGAGTCGATGACCAGAAAATGAATCGAGACTCGACGATGATCAAAAAATCATGATTATCATCTCAAAATTATCGATGATTATCGACGATCATGATCACTCATGATTATCGATAATTTATCGACCGGCGATTATCGATAGTCGGTCGACGATTATCGACGATAATGAGCAAAAATAAAACTCTTCGGAAACGGTTCTAAATGGCTCAAACTAGTCAAAAATGGTGTTTTGGTAGACTTTTGAAGCCAATCTATCAATTTACATCAAGAAAAACATTTTTAAACGAAATTTTTTTCTTCAGTTTTTTTGAAAAATTTGAAAAACATTTTTTTTTTATTTTTCAAATTTTTTTTGATGGAATCAATAGAGGACTCTCAAAAAACTATCCAAACACTATTTATTTTTCACCAGTTTGAGCCATTTAAAACCGTTTCCGGAGTCTTTTATTTTTGCTCATAATCGTCGATAATCGTCGACCGACTATCGATAATCGCCGGTCGATAAATTATCGATAATCATGAGTGATCACGATCGTCGATAGTCATCGATAATTTTGAGATGATAATCATGACTTTTTCACTATCGTCGAGTCGCGACTTTTTTTCTGGTCATCGACTCGACCACCTATCGATTGTGTTCCTTTGACTATCGATTCAAAAATCATCGAAAATTCGGTCGACACGTTACTCTATTCCCAACCCATAAAAAGAAGAGGCGAAAATGTGAGAAAATGAGAGAATTCTCATTTTTCCACCCCACAGAGCCGCCCGTCTGTCTCCCACCAACTAATTAATTTTGTCCGTGTGTCCTCTCATGTGTGTACCCGCACACAAGGGGAAAAAAGAAGTGAATTCTTTTTTTTTCTTTTTTTGCTACTTTTTGTCGTCCTTTTCCTCCTACTATGCACTACTACTACATCATCAGATTTTATTATCCACGCGCCGCCGGGCGCCTCTTTTTTGCTCTTTTTTGTTTTCTGAAGATGCTTTTGATTTGAGCTTTTTATGATTGAAAAATCTGAAATTTTGGAGAAATCACTTTTTTTTAAAACGATTTTTAACCCGTTTCAAACAGTTTTTTCGATCTAAATTACTCAAAAAATTAATTTTTGGACCTAAAAAGTCTGAAATTCCAGACAAAAACCACGTGAAAAGCTAGTTTTCTATTGGAAATTTGCTCATTTTCAGCCCTTTTTTGAGCAAATTTCATTTTTTGACCGTTTTAGTCTGAAATTGCTCGTTTTCAGTAATTTTTTCAAGTTTTTCGAATCATTTATAGCTTCCAACGATAGAGACAAGTTAGGGCTAAAAAATGGAAGAAATTCGGATTAAAATCAGCCAAAAATTCGCATTTTCGATTGGAAATTTCGGGTTTTCAGCCGAAAAACAAGCTTAAAGGTGAAAAAAGTCATATTTTCATGAAAAAATTCAATTTTGAGTTTTCCCTCCCTTCCTGCAAGCATATACTCATTTTCAGCCCTTTTTTGAGCAAATTCTTGAAAATTTCAGTTCTAGAGTCCGATCCTAGCGAAAAAAGGGAGAAATTCTGGTTAAAATCAGCCAAAATGGGCATTTTTGACTGGAAATTGGGTTTTTTTGGTCAAAAAGAATGTTCTGGTCGTTCTCTGAGACCCCTCATGTTCTCTCTAAAATTGGAAATAGAAAAAGAAGTTCAGCTGGCGACCGGAAGCAAATAAAATAAAAGTGTCTAGTTTTGAGTAAAAGTTGCTTGCAGGAAGAGGTCAAAAATGATCAGTTTGCTCAACATTTTTTCGAAAACTTTCCGAAGAAGTTGTTCGTACTGTCCTGCAGAGTTGCATGGAATTCCGACTTCCGACTTCCGAGTTCCGACTTCCGGGCATTTTTCTCATTCCGACTTCCGACTTCCGGATAAGGAATTTTACTTCCGACTTCCGTCATTCCATAACTGTGAAATCACTTGGAATTTTTGCAAAATTAGGGAAAAAATCTAATTCCGACTTCCGACTTCCGATTTCCAACTTCCTACTTCCGGACGTTTTTTTCACTTCCGACTTCCGACTTCCGACTTCCGGATAAGAAAAACCACCTCCGAGTTCCGACTTTCGACTTCCGATTTCCGAGTTCCCGGCATTTTTCCATTCCGACTTCCGACTTCCGTCACTCCATAACTGTGGAATTTAGGAAGAATACATTTTGCAAAAATACATGGAAAAATTGTCTAAATTTACAGAAAATAGGATTTTCTTCAGGTAGAACCTATATTTTCACTGATTTTCACTAATTTTATGATTCTTCTCTTGGAGTTTTTGAAAATTTGGGAAAAATCTAATTTCCGACTTCCGACTTCCGGATAAGGAATTTTACTTCCCACTTCCGTCATTCCATCACTGTGACATTTAGGAAGAATACATTCTACAGAAACACATGAAAAAACGGTCTAAAAGGACAGAAAACAAGCTTTTTTTCGGCCAAAACCTAATTTTTCACTGATTTTCGCGAATCACTAAATGTTTAAATTATCCTGAAAAAGGCACGATGAAAAACATATCCGATACTCAAAAAACTGCAAAAAATTCTTTTGAAACTGTCAAAACGCGTCAAAGGTACGCCAGATATGTTTTTCATGAATTTTAGCTTGAAAATCGCGTCAAAGGAACGCCAGACCCGAATTTTTCAAAAAGAAGTTGAATTTAGAAAACGCGCTGGAGGCGCCCCAGTTTCGAATTTCATCTTTTTCAATATATCCGTTGGATTATAGTGCTCTAAAATACGGATTCATCACTCCCCTATCAATTTCCCACCACCAAAAGAATTCCAAAAAAAAAATTTCCCAAAAAATGTCAAAAAGCGGGAGTAAGGAAAGACGACACTCCTCGTCCCCCCCCATCCACAACATATTCATCAATCTCCCCCCTTCTTTTTCTGAAAAAAGAAGAAGAGGAGAAGAAGTGTTTATGTTTACTCTCTCACTCTCTTTTTCTAATTCTCTAAATCTCTTTTTCTACTTTTTGCGACGTTTTTTGCTCATTTTTTGAGTTTTTCGGATGTTTTTAGCCAATTTTTGAGGTTTTTAATAGATTTAGCGTATTGGATTTGGTATAGACGTCATTTTAAACATAAACGCGTCTAACGCACGCCAGAAATCTCAAAAAATGAAGGACCTGGCGTGTCGTAGACGCGTTTTCGAACCTGGACGTTTTTTACTCATTTTTTGTGGTTTTTGAGCGATTTTAACCAAATTTATGAGGTTTTTATAAGATAGAGCGTATTGGATTTCGTAAAGACCTCATTGTTGAGTAGAAATCCATCAAAAAACGCGTCGAAAGCACGCCAGCAGTCTCAAAATGAAAAAACTGGCGTGTCGTGGACGCGTTTTCGACCGGTGAGCGCCGCCGCCCACCGCATTTCTATACGCCCCGACGACCTATTTCCACCGTGCGGTCTCGTGGTCACAGGTAAACCGCGATGGATCCATTATGGATGAAACGCGGATCGCGCGCGGGTGCTGTGGGTATGGCAGATGGATCCATTATGGATCCATTATGGATCCACGCGCGGTCGGCATCCGTTTAGCACCCACGCGCGATCCGTGGTTTCTTTGATTCAATTGGGTTCATACCACCACTTATTGTGGCTGATTCGCTCACTAGAGACTTATTCTTTTGCTACTATAAGTTTCTTATTGTGTGTATTGTGTTGTTACCATTGTTTTTCAACTTCCTTTCTCGTCCAACTCTGTTCGTCCACAAAATTTTCTCAGTTTCCACTCACTTTTCATCGAAAACAAATTATGGTTTCACTTTTATGTAATTTCAGTATACTATTCAAATTTTTACTTGCAAAAATGGTGCGTAGGTTTTTTATCAATTTTATTCAAAATGTGTTCAAGTTACTTGGAAAGAAGAACACTTCTATAGAGTAAAAGTTCCAATCTTTTTTTTCGGAGCGACATAGACTTACCGATTTACCTTTCATTCCACCTGCAAATGTATTTTATCATGTCGTTCCGAAAAGAAAAATAGTGGAAACCTTTACTTTTTCTCATGAAAACAACCATAAATTTCCAAAAAAAGTACTCAATGACATTATTGAATTTTGGTGAAAAATAGCAAAAATTAGTTTCGGAAATAATTTCATTATTTTTTATTCAGTGAACCATAATTTATTTTCAACAAAAACTGTATAAAAATTGGTGAAAACTTCGGAAAACGGAGAAAATTTTTGCGAACTCCTAAAAAATAATTCGCCTCGATTAATGATAAACAACACGCAAAGCGGAATATCGGATTATCGTTGGAAAGCCAGATCAGGCGTGGATCTATATGGATCCTATATGGATGCACGCGCGATCCGCGAATGATCGAGGACGACCGACATGCTCCCTATCCATATTCCATCCGCGCGCGATCCGCGTGGGGATCCACGCGCGATCCGCGTTCTAAATGTGGACGCATTATGGATCCTATGTGGATCCATATTCGATATGGGCGCATATGGATCCACAATGGATCTATCGCGGTTTACCTGTGGTGTAGCGGTTATCACATCTGTCTAACACACAGAAGGCCGGCGGTTCGAGCCCGCCCGAGATCACTTGCGTTTTTTGGTTTTTTTCTTTTTCGATTTTTGGATTGGTGGACATCCGGACATCCGGAAAGTGATTTTTTGCACACACAGACAGACATAAGAGTGGGAAATTCACTGGGAGAAGAAGGGAGGTAGTGTTGTCCATGACAACGCCTCCTAATGAAGTCTATGTGGTTAACTAACGAGGTTGACGGAGAATTTTCTCGTTTTCTCTGCGTCTCTCAGTTTTCAATACTCTCTAACGTCTCTCATTTCTTTGTGCTCTCTCGCTCTGGTGGTCAAAAAGATTTTCCCGTTTTTACGAGAGGACCTCTGCCTATGGCTACCCGATAGGGTAGATGGGAATTCCATCTGTGTGTCTGTGGTGTCCGGATGTCCACAAAATTGCTGAAATTTGATTGGTTTTGAGCTCAAACACCAAACATTTTTGACAAACAATTTTTTTTTTCGTCAAAAATTTTATTTCTGAGTTTTTACAATTAGGAGGTAGAGGAGCGTCCGTCTGTGTGTCTGTATTGTCTGGACGTTTCAAAAATGCTGGAATTTGAGAAGTTTTGAGCTCTGAAATTTGAAGCCAAAAATGTTTTTTTGTTCTCAAAATGACAGAACTCACTTCTGAAATTTCAGCATTTTGAGATTTTTGAGACATCTAGACAATGCAGACACACAGATGGACGCTCCTCTTACTTCTAAGAACTCAGAAATCAAAATTTTAACAAAAAAAAATTTCGAAAAAAAATTTCAAAAAAATTTTTTGGCTGAAAATCGAAAATCTGAAAATTCCAGCCAAAACTACCATCACCACCACCTTCCTCCTCTTCTCAGCTTTCAAAAAAGTATAATCATTCCTATATTCGGTGCCAATTGGGTCCCGACGCGAAAACTACAGTACCCATGCGCCTTTAAACTCGGGAGTACTGTAGTTTTCGTGGTGGGACCCAACTTTGGAAGGAATATATGCGTGATTATACTTTTCTGAAAGCTGGTGATGAGGTGAATGTGACTGTGATGTTAGTTTGAAGGAAAAAAATTTCTGAAAAAAATTTCAAAAAAATTTTTTTTTTGCATTTTTCAGACTTTTCATCTCTATTTTCACTCCATTATCTCCCACCTTTATAGTTTTTTTCCAATTTTTTCATTTTTTTTGCAGCTGCCGTTCACCACGTCATCAGCACAGACCACCTCCACTTCTGGAGGCGTCGTCGGATCTTCAGACTCCGCCCACCCGCCACCACCGCCCTCTTCAAATGGAAATCTTCGGAATTCTTCTCATCAGAATCTCCAAAATCAGAATCTCCAGAATTCCCAACAACACCATCTGAATCGACATCATGCGATTAGTGATACGGTAGCGATGGCTGGCGATGATTTGAGAGATGTGCCGGCGGCTGTCATTATACAGTTAGGTAGGTAATTATCTGAAAATTAATTACAAAAAAAAATTAGGAAAAAAAAATTTTCAAAAAAAATTTTCTGAAATTTTTTTTCGAAAATTTTTTCCAGAATTTTTTCACCTCAAACTAACATTACAGTCACATTCGCCTCGTCGCGAGCTTTCAGAAAAGTATAATCATGCCTATATTCCTTCAAAAATTGGGTCTCACCACGAAAACTACGGTATGCGCCTTTAAATTTTGAGGGGTACTGTAGTTTTCGCGTCGGGACCCAATTGACATCGAATATAGGCATGATTATACTTTTCTGAAAGCTGAGAAGGAGAGGAAGGTGATGGTGATAGTGGTTTTGGCTGAAAACTTCATTATATAGTTTTTTAGAAAAATTTCAGACAAAATTTTTTTTGAAATTTTTTTCAGAATTTTTCGATTTTTTGGTGTTTTTTGTAGTTTTCTAGCAAAAACTTTTCATTTTAAAAGTTTTACCTCGATTAGACGATTCAAATGAGTATAAACATGACTATATTCGCTCCAAATTGGGTCTCAACACGAAAACTACAGTAACCTGGAGTTTAAAGGCGCATAGATGATGTCTGACGTATTTTTCTAACAAAAATCACAGAATCGGCCATTTTGTGAAAAAATTAGCAAAAAATATTGAAAAATACCGGAAACTCAAATAGTTACAGGTTTTCGAAACTTTTCGAAACTCTCAAAGTTTTCAAAATACCGTAATCCGTTCAGTTTTGTGTCAAAATACATAAAACTTGTATTTTTGGATTCAGCTCATTTCCAGCTTTCAGAAAAGTATAATCATGCCTATATTCTGAGAATTTAGAATTTTGGGGTTAGAGACGCAGAGTGTCTGGTATCTCTGCGCTCTAACCTCCTGAGCTGAAACTACTGTAACTTTGCTAGGAATGGTCGTATTTCACTGAAAATGGTGTATTTAGATTCAGCATGATGAAACGCTTCGAATGAGTATATTTTGTGGGATTCTGTAGTTTTCGTGGTGGGACCCAAAATTTCTCTAAAACTACCATAACTCTGTCAGATTATCTCCAATTTGCATAAAAGTTAGAAATTTATAATCAGTGCAGAATTACGCTTCGAATGAGTATAATCATGTCTAGATTTGGAGCAATTTGGGTCCCGACACGAAAATGCCTGGGTTACTGTAGTTTTCGCGTCGAGACCCAACTTTTTCAGAATATAGGCATGATTATACTTTTCTGAACGCTCTCGAAGAGCTGAAAACGATGGTAATGATTTCAAAGGCTAAAATTGTCATTTTTATGTCAAAAAATCCATTTTTTTCCAGAAAAAGCGAATCGCACCATCGCGTCGCAAAACCTCGAAATCGAGCGCCTCAAATCCTACCAAAATCAACATATGGAGACTCATTTGCTTAAAAAACAGTTACAAGACATCGAAAAAGAGATGCGGAGCTCGCGGAGCCGGTTCCTGGAGCAACAAGAGCTCCTCGCCGAGATGTCACGAGAAATGGACAATTTGTTGAGGGAGAAATTGCAAATGCAGCAAAATTTTCAAGAATTGGAGAAAAAATACAAAAAAGCAAAGTTTGCGTCGCGGGAATTGGCGAAAATTTTGGAAAACGATCTTTGTGGCACGCCGAGTGATGGTTCGGGCGGTCTAGGGGGCCGGGGGGCTCCAGAATCCGACGACGAGGATTCTAGCCTGTTCCACCGGTCCAGAAGCCTATCTAGGGCTCAAAAAGAGCAAGAATTGCGTCAAAAAGCAGAAAAAATGGTGGAAAAGTCGGAAAATCGAAAATCCGAAGAGCTAATTGATCGGCTAATTAACGAAAACGAATCGCTAATGATCGATTTGGAAAGAGAACGGAAAATGACGGAATCGCTGCAAGATGATCTCGAAAAGAATCGGCGGATGGTTATTGAGAGGGAAGAGACGCTGGAAGAGCTGAAAATGAAATTGAACAAGGCGGAGACGAAAGCGCAACAGTGTGAATCGGATTTGACACGGACCAGTACGGATTTGGCGATGGAACGGTTGAGGAGTGAAGCGTTGACTGCAGAATTACATGAGATTGAGGGCATTTTTAGAAATGTGAGAGTTTGAGGCTTAGTGGGGGAAAAATCGGCTGAAATTGGGCTGAAAAATGGCTAAGATAGGGTAAAAATGGGGTTCAATCGGCAAAAATAGGGCTGAAATTGACCGAAATTGGTTAAAATCGGCTGAAAATTGGCTAAAACATGTTTACACCTTTGGCAAGTGCGCTCTAATGATAATCGGGTCTTGGAATTGCGGTTCCAACACCAGATTATCATTAGAGCGCACTTACCACTCTGACGCGGAAGCTATGCCCAAATTTTCAAAAATCAGCTGAAAATTGGCTAAAATTGGCTGAAACATGTTTGCATCTCTGGCAAGTGCGCTCTAATGATAATCGGGTGTTGGAATAGTTATTTGAAATTGAAAATTGCGATTTTCAACTCTAAATAACTATTCCAACACCAGATTATCATTAGAGCGCACTTGCCACTCTGACGCGGAAGCTATGCCCAAATTTTTAATTAGAAGTTGATTTCCAATGTGGAAACTGCGCTCTATTGCTAAATTTTAAAGAGAGGCGAGAAATGGGATGAAAATGTGTTAGAAAATAACGAAAATGAAGAAATTTTCAGAACTTCTGATATTTTCCAATCTGAAATTCACAAATTATGCTATAACTCGGTTAGTTTCTGTCAAAAACGAAAAATTCCTAGATTTCTGGAATCAGCTCACCACGACGCTTCGAATGAGTATAATCATGACTGGATTTGGAAAAATTGGGTTCCACCACGAAAACTACAGTAACCCGAAATTCCCGTAAATCGTGGCGGGACCCAACTTGAAGCGAATCTGGGCATGATTATACTTTTCTGAAAGCTCTCAACGTGCTGAGAACGGTAATACCATTAGTTTCGAAAAAATTAAAAAATTTTTAAAAAATTAGTCCAAATTTTTTTTTCAAATTTTCAAAAAAAAAAAAATTTCGAAAATAGGCATGATTATACTTTTCTGAAAGCTCTTGATGTCCTGAATTTGAATTTTTCAGACGCACGCCACAATCCAAGCGTACGCCGCCGAAAACGAGCAACTCGAGGATCGATGCCGCGACGCGCATCGACAAATCGTCACGTTGAACTCGAAATTGTGAGTTTTTTCGAGAAATTTTTCAAATTTTTTTTGATTTTTAAAAAATTCAGAAATGAGTGTCCTCTATGCTGTCCCTGAGTGAGTTTCCCGGTTTTCGGATTTTCAGTTTTCAGTTTTTTCTCTTTTTTTGCCGAAAAATAGATGATAGCAGTAGAGAATAGTGCTTACCGTATCAGTAACCCACTCCCCTCCCCGTTAACCCAAATTTTCAAATTTCCCGCCTAAAATTAATTATTTTTATTTAAAAATTCAAAAATTTTCAAAAAAATTTTTTTTGAAAAATTTCAACAAAAAAATTTTTTCAGAGAAGCCCAAGGAGTCGACCTGGTAACCACCAAACGGACGCTACGAACACTCCGTGAGACGAATGAAACGAGAAGTGGACCGTTTTGATCTACTTGTGAAGCCCCGCCCCCTCCCTTTCGAAAATGATCTCTTTCATGTGTTGTGCTCTCTTGTGAATATCAGATTTTATTATTGTGAAGAAATGAATGTATTTTTTATTATTATTTTTTTGGAATTTTGACACCAGAATCAAATTCAGCATGACGAGAGCTTTCAGAAAAGTATAATCATGCCTATATTCGGAGCAAATTGGGTCTCGCCACGATTTAGGGGAATTTCGGGTTACTGTAGTTTTCGTGGTGGGACCCAAAATTCATCCGAATATGGGCATGATTATACTCATTCGAAGGGTATTGACGCGCTGATTCTGAATATGCTATTTTCAGACGAATTGGAAAAAATCTGAGAGAGTTACTGTAGTTTGAAAATTTTGGGATTCTTTGAATTTTTCGAAAATCTGTAACTTTGTGATTCTAGTTATATAAATTTCAACTTTGCAGACGTTTAGATTGTCCAACTGCAAAAAAATGCAAAAAATTGATTGAGATAGGTTGAAATCGGTTAAGATCAGCTGAGATCGCTATTACCTCAGAAAAAGCGGTATATCTCAAAAATGGGCGGAGCTACCAAAAAATTGTCAACTACAAAAATGTAGCCCTTAAAATTTCCTACATTTTATCAGTTTTCACTATTTTGATATCTCTTCACCCCACCGAGATACGCCCCTTCAAAGAAAAGAAGGTAGAGAGTAGGAGGGTGCAGAGAAGCGAGACGCTCTAACTGTCTGCGTCTCTCCTCCAATGTTTGAAGGACTGTAACTCGATGGGGTGAAGAGATATCAAAAAGTTGTGAACTGCTGAAATGTAGGAAATTTCAAGGGCTACATTTTTGTAGTTGACAATTTTAAGGTGGCTCCGCCCACTTTTGAGGTACACCCCTTTGAAGTTAACCTAGACATTATTATACTCATTCGAACCGTCTTGACGCGCAGATTCTGATTATTATATTGATTATTGTCCCAAGCCATTCTCACCTTCCTTCCCATAAGGCAAGGTCATTAACCAAGATAACGGTTGTATGTCCTTCGTTCACAGTGCCCCCACCGAGAGAGTGTGTGGAACGTGGAGAGGGAAAAGAAAGAGAGAAAACATCTCTATTCCATTTTCTTTTAATTCTACTCACAGTTACCCCCTTTCGATGCGTTCCCGGTTATACGCGTCCCCCCTCTCGTCTTATTGATTATTTTTTGAATTCTAGTTTTGCTATTTTTTTTCTTTTTTTTATGAAGGTAAGGTTTGTACACTGATTGTACATAGGTTTGTACTGTTTGTACAAAAATCGGTTCGATTTGAGAGAGAAATTACTTTGTCGATACCTAACTTACTAAATAGTGTCGGTGCAATTATCAACTACAAAAATAAAGCTATGCTTTTGATCTTTGTGACCTGCTGAGTGTGATAATCAGAATTATCATGACACGTTCTCGAAATTAGACGATTTAAAAGGAAAAGGGCCAAAGTATATTTCCTGTTGGCCAGTACTGTATACATAAATTGCTCATAGGAAAAATTCGCAACTGCATTATTTCTATACCACCCACATCTCGCTTTCAATGTTTAAAAAATATTTCAGACTGATCATGTCATCAATTCCTCAAGACAATCCTGGAGCTCGCAATGAATGTGAATGCAACTTGAAGGAGAAATCGAGAGAGATCGAAAAATTGGAAAAAGAAGTGGAACGGCTAAAGACATAATTGACACAAGTGCCAGATGCAACAAGTTCAAAAAGGAATGCGAAGATTTGAAGAAATTGAAGAAGACACCAGGAGAGTTGCTTGTTCTTGAAAAGAACGAAATGTTGGGAAAGAAAGATGATGTAATCTACAAACTTCGAAGAGAACTTCACAAAAAGAAATACGAAGTCGGAAACATTGTGAGTTTTTTTAAAAACTTTTTTATAAAAGAAAGCTCCCCACTTTCTGTAAAGTTTGATTTCAAAGTCATTTCAGTTCGAAATATATCTTGTCCAAACGTAGCCACTGCAAGATCGAAAAACCTGAAAATACGGCACTTTCAGTGCAAAAAACAAAATGATTGTATCAAAACATGAAAAAATCGGCATCGCGTTTCTTGCACTTCTTTTCCTGAGTGTGGAGGACCGTGTACATTTCAGAATCCAATTAAAAGCTAGTTATCCATCACGGAATTGGGTTTTTGAACGTATAATTTTTGATAATTCCAAAAAATTTTGTGCCTTTTCTTGAAGCAGCGCCGACGGGTCGGGGCAAAGTTTAACAAGTTCGAAAACTGATTTTTTCCAGGCTTGACAGAAGAGAGCACCAAAACTCAAAAACTGGCAAATGACTTGAAATTGAAAGGTGAGCGTATTCAAACTTAAACCGACCATAATAATAATCAATATTTTGATTTCCAGAGTGTGAAATTGCTCAACTTCAGAAACAGGTCGTTGATGGAGAGGTCCTCAAAGAAGAGATGAAAACTGAATGTGAGTATCTTTTCAAAATTATTAAGAAAATATGAGGTTATGAACTTCGGTGACAAGAAATGATAATATTGTGATATCTCTCATTACATTGTTTCACGACAAAGTTACGGTAGTTTCAGTGAATGAGAAACCAGACACTCTGCATCTCCACTACTACCGTAACCCGATCAGTTTTGTGTTGAAATCCATGAAACTTATATTTTTGGATTCAGCGCGTTTTCAGCTTTCAGAAAAGTATAAACACGTATATATTCGGTTCAAGTTGGGTGTCACCACGAAAACAGAAAACTACAGTAACCCAACATTTTTGGAAATCGCGTCAAGACCCAAGTTGCTGCAAACCCAGGCTTGATTATACTTTTCTGAAAGCTGAAAACGCGCTGAATCCAAAAATATAAGTTCGATGGATTTTAACACAAAACTGATCGGGTTACGATAGTTCAAAAGTTTTGAGATTTTCGAAAAGTTTCGAAAATCTGTAACTTTGTGAGTTTTCAATCGTTTTTCTTGGTTTTGGGCTCAAAATGTGGGGTAGAATTGGGAAAGTTTTGAAAATTGTCTGGAGGAGCTGAATTCGAGCGTTTTAGTTTCAAAATTTATAAAAAAAACAATTTCATTGCAGCCAAAAACGATTGTGATCTACCGTATCGGATTGGGTGAAGGCGACTACAAGAATTTGGAGGATGTCACCGCCAGTCGTCCAAGAAATCAACATGGTGAACTATATTTGAATATGTAATATTCCCCCATTCAATAAATTTTGGACTCGAAAATTGTTATTTCGTGGTTTTTATTGGAAATCGATAGCATAATCGTTCTCAGCTCGTTGTGAGCTTTCAGAAAAGTATAATCTCGCTTAGATTCGGAGAAAGTTGGGTCTCGAAGCGAAAAGAGGGAAGGGGTACTGTAGTTTTCGCGTTGGGACCCACATTTTTCCGAATATGGGCATGACTATACTCATTTGAAGCGTATTGACGCGCTGATTGTGAATATCTAATTTTCAGACCAAATGGAGGAATTCTGACTGGGTTATTGTGGTTTGAAAATTTTGGGATTTTCGAAAAATTTCGAAAATCTGTAACTTTGTCAGTTTTAGAGATTTTCAAGTGTTTTTAGGTTTAAAATGTGTGAAATCTCTAGAAATTGCTGTGAAAAATTGTTTCAATAAGATCCTTCAGTGATAACTACAGTAACTTGGAGTTTTCGTGACGAGACCCATTTTCACTAACTTTCATATTTTTTCTAAACCCAGCCATGATTATACTCATTCGAAGCGTCTCGTTTTGCTGATTCTGAAATACTATATTTCATGGAAATCGTGTCATATCTTACCGAGGTACGGTAGTTTCAGTGTTGGAGGTTAGAGTGCAGAGATACCAGACACTCTGCGTCTCTAACCCCGAAATTTCGATATTTTCAGAATATAGGCATGATTATACTTTTCTGAAAGCTAGAAACGAGCTGAATCTAAAAATATAAACTTTATGACTTTTAGCACAAAACTGCCTGGGTTACTGTAGGTTGGAAATTTTGGGATTTTCGAAAAGTTTCGAAAATCTGTATTCAAGATGTGTTCCCGGTTATACGCGTCCCCTTGATTATATTGATTATTTTTGAATTCTAATTGATATTATTTATTTATTTTTCATTGCTGAGGTAAATCCTACATGGATATGGTACATTTAGCAGAAAAAAATTGAGTACTAAAAAAAATTTTGCCCTAAAACTCAATTTTTCAGCATTTTTCAGCATTTTTAGCACATAAAACCCATCAAAACCACATTTTCTACCTATATTAGCAAAAACAAAAAACTTTTCCCCTATGCGGAATCGAACCCTGGTACTCAGATTGGTAGTGTCTACCTTAACCACTCGGCCACCACTGCACACTTTTTTTTCAAAACCTGGCAATATGGGTATCAAAATTTCGGAAATTTCACGTAGATCACAATGATATACACCAAATTGTTTGAAAATACTGGGTTTTTGAGATTTGGCTCGAAATTCAAAAAGTTGAAAAAAAAATTTCACAATTTTCTGGTCAAAAACTCAATTTTTCAGCATTTTTCGCGTGCTAAACCTAACAAAAACACATTTTCTATCAATAATAGCAAAAACAAAAAGCTTTTCCCTTATGCGGAATCGAACCCTGGTACTCAGATTCCTAGTGTCTACCATAACCACTCGGCCACCACTGCACACTTTTTTTTTCAAAACCTATCAATATGGGTATCAAATCTTCGGGAATTCAACCTTTTTTCTATTTAAAAATTGCTGAAAATTTCAAAAATTCGAGTTATGTCTCAAAATCTCTTAAAAATTACTATTCTAGGCTGGCTGGCGCACTGCGGAGCCAAATCCAGAAGAACCAATGGTGACCAAAAAGGAGTACAAGGCAAGGTATGTACTTTTTAGTTGAAAAGGTAGATAAAATTATTTTTTTCAGCAAAAATTGGTTCCTCCGACAAGCAGTGATTGCTGAGACTCAATATAAAGAGTTGCGAGCTCAACTGTACGAAAATAAGAAGTATTGAAGAAGAAATTGGACGTAAGTAGTCATTTTAGCGAATAGTTGCAATTTATGATAGATTTTTATCTAAAAAAACTATTTTCAGATAAACAAAAACCGATTTGAACTGAAAATGGCACAGATTCAAGATGAATTCGAGACGGAGATGACGATCAATATGCTTACGATAAGGACAGTTAAATTGTTAAAGTGTTTAATTTTGCAACAAAAAGCTGCTCGATATTTTTAATAAAATGCAAAAAAATTGTTTAGGATTGGTTGAGATCGGTTGAGATCGCTATTACCTTAGAAAAAGCGGCATATCTCAAAAGTGGGCGGAGCTATCTAGAAGTTGTTAACTACAAAAATATAGCCCTTGAAATTTCCTACATTTTACCAGTTTTTACTTTTTTGATATCTCTTCACCCCACCGAGATACGCCCCTTCAAAGATAAGGGGGTCGAGAGTAGGAGGGTGCAGAGAAGCGAGACGCTCTAACTGTCTGCGTCTCTCCTCAAATGTTTGAAGGGCTGTAACTCGGTGGGGTGAAGAGATATCAAAAAGTTGTCAACTAATAAAATGTTCAGAATTTTAAGGGCTACATTTTTGTAGTTGACAATTTTCAGGTAGCTCCGCCTATTTTTGGGAAATTCTCCATTTCGCTCAATTTTCACCCGATTTTCATGAAAACTAACTAACCTAAAAACGTGAGGAATAATTCGGAGAAAACTATAAAAGCAAAATTTTTATTTTTTAAATACAAAAACGGTTCATTTATCAACAAAAATTACGATTATGGCATCATCATGAGAAAAGTCAAAAATTTACAAAAATTAAAAAAAATAATTCGAAAACAAAATTTTTCAAAATTTTACTTCAACACCAATTTTGTGTCCTCCGACACCCCAAACCGCCCCTTGTGCTCATCGAAGAGCTCATTCAACTTCATAATATAAATCGAGTGGAGCTCATCGATTTGCTCTTTCGTCGGATTCTCCACCTTCTTCACGTGGATCGGCGCGCCGACTACGGTATCGATTGGTTTTCGGAATGGAAGATATCCGAACGTCATCTGGAGGAATCCACGTCCATGGAATATCGGATACGAGATTCCGAAGATTCGTTTCGACCACTCTTGGAAGTTACGCAGTTTTGAGCCGATCGGGTTGTCCATCTGGAAGTTGTAGATTTTGAGAGGGAACAAGAAGGTATAGGAGAAAACTAACAATTTTTTTGGAATCCTCGCAAAATTTTAGTCCAGATACTGTAAAAATTTCGTTGAAACTCAGAAAATTAACCAATTTACAGATTTTCGAAGATTTTCGAAAATGTTCAAAAATCTCAAAATTTTTCAACCTACAGTAATCCAGCCGCTTTTGCGTCAAAACTCATGAAACTAAAATTTTTGGATTCAGCGTGTTCCCAGCTTCCAGAAAAACATAATCATGCCTAGGTTTGGAAGGGTTTGGGTCTCGCCACGATTTACGGGAATTTTGGGTTACTGTAGTTTTCGTGACGGGACCCAAATACCTCTAAACCTAGGCATGATTATACTTTTCTGAAAGCTGAAAACACGCTGATTCTGAAAATTATAGTTTTATGAATTTCAGAACGATTCTAAAAAAAGTTGTGAGTTAGAGACTCCTCCAATGGGTCCCACCACGAAAAATCGAAAATTCGTCGTTTTGAGTTATAATTCAATTTCTTGAAGTATGGAAGGGTTTACACATAAAAATTCAGATTCAACGTGAAATTTCCAAAAGTTTGATACCCATATCGATAGGTTTTCAAAAAAAAAGTGTGCAGCGCTGGCCGAGTGGTTGAGGTAGACACTACCAATCTGAGTACCAGGGTTCGAGTCCGCATAGGGGAAACGTTTTTTGTTTTTGCTAATATAGGTAGAAAATGTGTTTTTGATAGGTTTTATGTGCTAAAATACTGAAAAAGTTGAGTTTTTGGGTAAAAATCATCATTTTTCTGAAAATGTCAAAAATCAATGCTCTTTCAATCCTATCAACCTTGAAGATAGGGACTTGGGGGCCTAAACATTGCTTCTAGACCAAAATTTTGAGAGGAATCCGAATCTGCAGTCAAAATCATCAAAAAACCATCGAAACCATGTCTAACCTGCTCAAAAACGTCATTCTCTCCGAACGAGTAGACGGGCACCAAGTGTGCGCCAGTCAACAGAGCCTCCCTCACAAATCCCTTTCTCGACGCCAGTGTGAGCACATGATATCCGGGATGAGCATCCAGTGCTTCCTCTGCTCCACCAATCACCAAAACGACCGCCCGTCCCTTCTCGCCTGATTTGTCCAAAACGTATTCGATGGACTCGCGCGAGCAATCGATTAGACCGGTGAGGAGGAGCAGTTCACGACGGATTGCCATCTGAAAATGATTTTTTTTAATTCAGATAGAAAATTTGAATCCGAGGAGTATTTTGAGCTAAAAATCGAAAAAAATGGACAAAAACTAAAAAATTTATGAAGGTTTCAATTTTTCGAAATTTTTTGAAAATCCCAAAATACTAAAATGATCGTAACTTGGCCAATTTTCGGACCAGTTTTATAAAAAATTGATTTTCAGATTCAGCACGACGAGAGCTTTCAGAAAAGTATAATCATGCCTATGTTTGGAGTGATTTGGGTCCCGCCACGATTTCCGGGAATTTCGGGTTACTGTAGTTTTCGTGGCGGGACCCAACTTGAAGTGAATATAGGCATGATTATACTTTTCTGAAAGCTCTCAACCTGCTGATTCCAAACATTCCAAATTAAAAAAATTAGAGACAAAACGCGCTGAGTTACAGTTGATTTTGGGATTTTGAGAATTCGTAGCAACTTTTTCAAAGTTCCGTAACTTGAACAATTGTTTTCCAAAATTGTTGAAACCTAAATTTTCTTGATCAGCAAGTCAAGACGGTTCAGAAAAGTATAAACACGCCTATATTCGGGTCAAGTTGGGTCCCACCACGAAAACTACAGTAACCCGAAATTTCCGTAAATCGTGGCGGGACCCAAATCACTACAAACCTAGGCATGATTATACTTTTCTGAAAGCTCTAGTCCTGCTGATTACAAAAATATGAGTTTTAATCCATTTTACTAGAATCTGATCGATTTACGGTAGATTAAGTAAAATGTGATTTTCGAATTTTTCGCAAATTTTCGAAATTTCATAACTTTCCCAGTTTCCATCCGTTTTTCTTGATTTTTGGCTCAAAATTTCCACAAAATCTTATTCTCCCGATTAAAAATAAGAATTACCTTAAAATTCAAAGCCAACGTGCACAAATTCCATCGAATATTCGGGAACTTTTCGTAGATTCCCGTTCCATTTGTGGCGAAATTAGCCCATGCGGCCATTGCGATGATTCCGTGTGGATGACATCCAATTAGGTAATTATTCTCTGGTGACAACTCGGCAGTTTTGTGGAGATTGATAGGGAAGTATTGGGCGAACCAGTCGTTGACACGCCATCTGGAAATTAGAATTTTTTTTTCAAAAACTCAAAAAAAAATTCAAAAATTGCATCACAACGTTCTTAGCATCTTTCTAAAATTTATAAAATTTCGATTTCCGAAATCAGCGCGTCGAGAGCTTCCAGAAAAGTATAATCATGCCTAGGTTTGGAGTGACTTGGGTCTCGCCACGATTTATGGGAATTTCGGGTTACTGTAGTTTTCGTGGTGGGACCCAAATAGAAGAAAACCTAGGCATGAGTATACTTTTCTGAAAGCTGAGAACACACTGAATCTGAAAATGTAGGTTTTAGAAATTTTGAGTTGAAACTGGCTGGGTTACGGTAGAATTTTTGTTCAAGATTTTCGAAAATTTTCGAAAATTTTCGAAACTTCATACCTTCCTTACTTTTTATCCGTTTTTAAAAAAAATAATTTTGACTGTTTGATTATGCAAATTATATTTAATTAAGCAATCATAAAAATCCTCACCTCCGAACCCATTCACTCGCATATCCACCTCGTTTCGGCGAGTTGATGTCGTAGAGGTACCAGCATCCGTAGAGCGCTAGCAGGTACCATTGGAATGTGAAGAGCTACAAAAAATGGATTAGAATAAAAAATTTAGGATTAGAGCTTTAATTTGAACTACAAATTCATAAAAACGGTTGAAAACTAGGAAAGTTATGATGTTTTGAAATTTTTGAAAATTTTTGAAAATCGGAATTTGTAAAAACCACCGTAACCCAGTCAGATGTGACTCAAATTTTTTGAAACAGCAATTTTCAGATTTAACGCGTTTTCAGCTTTCAGAAAAGTATAAACACGCCTATATTCGGTTCAATTTGGGTCCCACCACGAAAACTACAGTAACCCGAAATTTTCGTAAATCGTGGCGGGACCCATTTTTTTTTGAAACCTAGGCATGGTTATACTTTTCTGAAAGCTCTCGACGCACTGAATCTGAGAATCAATGTTTCATCAGGTTTAAATGAAAACTGGCTGGGTTACGGTAGTTTCAGTCATTTTTTATTTTTGAAAATATCCGAATATTTTCGAACACCCGTCACTTTCTCGATTCTTACTCGATTTTTTTGATTTTAGGCTCAAAAAATGCAGAATTTTCAACTCTTTTCAGTAAGACACTTTTTTTCCAAATTTGAAAAAAGACATACCAAGAAAAACGGCAAAATGGTGACGAAGAGACCGAGCGGGTAGGTGAGAATGAAGTGGTAGACGACACCGAAATATGTCTTTTTTCGTTCCAACGAGGAGAATATGTCGACCCATTCGACGCCGAGAAATTGAGGCATTTCTGGAATAAGGGTAGGATAAGGTTTGACAGGAAAATGAGAAAAAAAACGGAAAAAAGTGAAAAAAAAAGGATAAAATTTCTAAATAAAACACTGTAACTTTGTCAGTTTTGTTTTGAATTTCATAATATTTAAATTTACAAAATCAGCGTGTTTTCAGCTTTCAGAAAAGTATAATCATGCTTAGGTTTGGCGCAATTTGGGTCTCGCCACGAAAACTACACTTTGGGTTACTGTAGTTTTCGTGGTGGGACCCAACTTGAAGCAAACCTAGTCATGATTATACTTTTCTGAAAGCTGAGAACACGCTGAGTCCAAAAATGTAAATTTTTTGAACTTTTACTATGAACTGTTCGGGTTACGGTAGTTTGAATTTTGGGATTTTCGAAAAGTTTCGAAAAGTTTCGAAAATCTGTAACTTTTTGAGTTTTCAATGGTTTTTCTTGGTTTTAGGTTCAATATTTGGGGAAAAAATTGGGAGAATCTCTGTACATATAAATTTGAAAGTTTTCGCAAGTTTAAGAATAAGAATCTAGAGGGATTCTAGCTAACTGGGTGAAAAATGGAAAAAAGACCTTCAAAATATCTTTTTTGTCGAAAAATCGCAATTTTCGCCATGAAAAAAAACCCAAAAATAGCTGAAACCTTGGCTAAATAGTGAAAATGGTTAACAAAACAAAAATGTCACGAAAAATCAAGAAAGTTGGGTACGTAGTGACAGAACAAAAATCGGTGTCTCTCTCCCGTTATAAGAGAGAACACAGAATGGGAAAGAAAAAAAAGAAGATGGAAAAGAAGAAGGGATGGGTTCATAGTACACAACAGACCAACTGGTCGGGACGGATGGAGGTGGGAGAACAACAATAAATGAGTGAGAGAAGAAGATAACGAAGAGGGGGGAGGAGGTTCAAAGAAACAGGTAGAAAGGGGAAGGGGGTACATTGTACCCCCAGGGTACACAGAATGACTACAAACAAGAAAACACATTTGATCTACATATTGTAGTGATGAGAGACGTCTGGGTAGGGAAGGATCCCGAGTCAAGATGGAGTTACAGGTCGAGACAAATATCACTAGAACGGAAATTTTACGCTGATTTCAAATCTGTATTCCAATTTTGCTGTACGATCTTGTGAAAAAAGTTATTTGCATTTTTGTGGCCTCTCAGTGCAAAAATGGGCATTTTCAGGCCTTTCAAAATTAACGTTTTCTTTATTTTTTTCAAATTTTTTTGTATTGTACGTATGAGAACGGATGTAAAGATGATTTTGGCATAGTTTGATTTCAGAATTTATTTTCAGAAAAATTGTTCTACAATCTCTTAAATTTTCAAAAATGACGCATCTACAAAAACTTTGTCTGAAAATTTTCTGATGTTCCAACACAAACAATACAATCTACATTTTTGGAAACACACGTAAATGCCCATTTTTGCACTGAGAAGCCACAAAAACGCAAATATCTTTGTTCACGAGATCGTTTAGCAAAATTGGAATACAGATTTAAAATCAGCGTAAAATTTCCGTTCTAGTGATAAATATCTCGACCTGCAACTCCATCTTGACTCAGGATCCTTCCCTAGTAAGAGGAGGGTACTGGATTTGACCTACCCCGCTTTCAATTTTGATGGATATTTGTAGATCAAATATATGGAACAGATAAGGGGTCTGAAAATGGGAAAGCCCTACTGCTGCTACCTGGCGTGCCTTCGGCGCGTTTTTCATATTAAAAATGTTTAGAATAGGATGTCTCTCTCTTTGTGAGGCGTTAAAAAAATTGAACTGGCGCGCCTTGGGCGCGTTTTTAAGCTCATAATATATAAAATTGATACGGACTATGCATAACTTCTTAAAGTTTTTCGGTATCTGGCGCGGCTTTGACGCGTTTTGAAGTAAACTCATTTATATCAATGAGAACAAATTTCAGCAATGTTTTCATACAGAACTTCATGAAAAAACACCGAAATTCAGCTGAAAATTCAAAAAAATTTTGTTCACATTAAGCGACGGGTTTCGACAACAAAAGAAGCTTAGGTTGAGAAGAATAAGAATTTATTAATCATAAAGATTCGAGTAAATAAGAAAAAAAAAGATTGCTTCTTCGGCGGTTTTTCCGTAGTTTTCATTTTCCTTATTCTTATTTTTCTGAACCGATTGATGTTGGGTTGGGGTTTGCTGAATAACTGGAGCTTTCTGAGATTCAGAGGCAACGCTGTCTTGTTGTCCGGTAGCTAAAACATTTTTTAAATTTGGAAAATACAGTACTGGCCATAAAGAATGCGACACTTGCTGGTTTTAGTTGAAAATGGTCAACTTTGTGAGTGTGACATGGCCTCCCTGATAGTCTCACAATAATGATTGTTTATGGAGTGTGTAGATCACAAGTTTAGCTACATTTTTGTAGTTGACAACTTTTCTGTACGAGCACATCCTAAGAAGTTACAGTCAGTCTATGAAAACCTCTCAAAATTTTCTCGTTTCAGCACTAAAAACGGACAAAATTAGCGAGGATGTGCCCGTACAAAAAAATTGTCAATTACAAAAATGTAGCCCTTAAAATTTCCTACATTTCATCAGTTGACAATTTTTTGATATCTTTTCACCCCACCGAGTTACAGCCCTTGAAACATTTGAGGAGAGACGCAGACAGTTAGAGCGTCTCGCTTCTCTGCACCCTCCTACTCTCTACCTCCTCATCTTTGAAGGGGCGTATCTCGGTGGGGTGAAAAGATATAAAAAAAGTGAAAACTAATAAAATGTAGGAAATTTTAAGGGCTAAATTTTTGTAGTTGACATTTTTCAGGTAGCTCCGCCCACTTTTGAGATATAGCGCTCTTAGCCGATCTCAACCAATCTCAAGTAATGTTAACCTTCAACCGATCTTTCTACCAATTTTAACCAATTTTCCATTATTTCTAGGTCGGAATCAACTACCAACCGCCGACAGTCGTGCCAGGAGGTGACTTGGCCAAAGTACCCCGAGCCGTGTGCATGTGTGTAGATCACAAGTATAGCTTCATTTTTGTAGTTGACAACGTTTCTGTACGAGCACATCCTAAGAAGTTACAGGCCGTCAAAGAACTTTTTCGCATTTTCAACTCTTTTTCAGTGCTAAACGGAGAAATTTTTGAGTTTTTTATATTGACGGCTTGTAACTTCTTAGGATGTGCCCGTACAGAAAAGTTGTCAACTACAAAAATGTAGATAAACTTGTGATCTACACACTCCATAAACAATCATTATTGTGAGACTATCAGGAAGACCGTGTCACACTCTCAAAGTTGACCATTTTCAACTAAAAACTCCAAGTGTCGCATTCTTTATGGCCAGTACTGTATAAGAACTGCAAAATAAGTATTGGAAAACTACTAACGTGGATTAGCCGGATCCGCTGGGGCTGCCTGACATGGCAATAATGAGCTAGAACATGAAGGACCTGAGGACGAAGCTTCACGGGATCGAGAAGAATTACGGTTTCTAGAATATCCGGATGAACCCTCGATTGCTTCTTCCACAGCAAGTCCCTCATATTCTGGAGCATACTGTTCTTCGGGGGGCCGTTCCTTGCCATCTGTGAAAAAATGCTAATTGTTTGAAGTAATGCACCTAAAAACTAACCTCCTCATCTGCATATTCAGGTTCTTGGTGCTTCATGCCATTTGCATTTCCAGTTCCTTTTTTTTTTCAGAAAATGAAAAACTTGACTCTATATTCAAAAAAATCAGTAAAGGACATCCATTCCGTTAGGATATCTGGAAATGATCGCTTTAAATCAGATTTGCAGAGTTCCGGGTATCCTTACCTTCATTAAAAAATTAAATAAAATCAATTAGAATTCAAAAAAATCGATAAGACAGGTAGGGGACGCGTATAACCGGGAACGCATCGAAAGGGTAACTGTGAGTAGAATTGAAAGATAGTGGAATAGAGGTGTTCTCTCTCTTTCTTTTCCCTCTCCACTTTTCATACACTCTCTCGGGTGGGGCACTGTGAACGAAGGACATACAACTGTTATCTTGTTTCATGATCTTGCCTTATGGGAAAGAAGGTGAAAATGGTTTGGGACAAAAGTCAATACTACATTTGGAATCAGTGCGTCAAGACGGTTCGAATAAGTATAATCATGACTAGGTTAACTTCTAACAAGGGAACCTTTTTCATACGATCGTTAAGAATTTGCTGAAACTTGGCACACATATACTTTCGAATGTGCTCAATTGAATGGCGTTGTCAGAATTTGCAGAGTTATGCCCATTGGCTAGAAATCTCGATCTGAAAATTCTGGAAATCCAAGCCTCATTTTGTCCACGCGGCCTCCCTCTCTTAACTCTCCTTTTCACAATATAAAAAACAGCGAAGACGGCGCAGTGGCAGTGAGGGGTGCAGTGTTGGGAAGGTGATGGGTACGGTTCCTCTCCCCGAAATTCTTTTTTTGCGTTTCTGAATTTCGGTGTTAAAGATTTTCTGATTGGTTTACAATACATTTTCTGCCTTTTAAACCATAGAAAATTGATGATTGTGTGTTCTGGAAGCAGTTATGACAAAAAAACGAAAACTTTTTTCGAGAATTTTTACGCTTTCCGACCATCAAGAAGTGGACGAAGAAAAAAATTTTGGAAGAAAAGTTTTGAAACAGCTTCATATGACCAAATCATAGAAAAAACAGTTTTAGTATGAAAAAAAAATTTTAGTCCACTTCTTGATGGTCGGAAAGCGTAAAAATTCTCGAAAAAAAGTTTTCGTTTTTTTGTCATAACTGCTTCCAGAACACACAATCATCAATTTTCTATGGTTCAAAAGGCAGAAAATGTATTGTAAACCAATCAGAAAATCTTTAACACCGAAATTCAGAAACGCAAAAAAAAGAATTTCGGGGAGAGGAACCGTACCCACCACCTTCCCAACACTGCACCCCCTCACTGCCACTGCGCCGTCTTCGCTGTTTTTTATATTGAGAAAAGGAGAGTCAAGAGAGGGAGGCCGCGTGGACAAAATGAGGCTTAGATTTCCAGAATTTTCAGATCGAGATTTCTAGCCAATGGGCATAACTCTGCAAATTCTGACAACGCCATTCAATTGAGCACATTCGAAAGTATATGTGTGCCAAGTTTCAGCAAATTCTCAACGATCGTATGAAAAAGGTTCCCTTGTAAGCGGTGTATCTCAAAAGTGGGCGGAGCAATCTGAAAACTGTCAACTACAAAAATGTAGCCCTTGAAATGTCCTACATTTCATCTGTTGACAACTTTTTGATATCTCTTCACCCCGCCGAGATACAGCCCTTCAAACATTTGTGGAGAGACGCAGACAGTTAGAGCGTCTCGCTTCTCTGCACCCTCCTACTCTCTACCTCCTTATCTTTGAAGACGCGTATCTCGGCGGGGTGAAGAGATATCGAAAAAGTGAAAACTGCTGAAATGTAAGGAATTTCAAGGGCTACATTTTTGTGGTTGATAATTTTTTGGTAGCTCCGCCCACTTTCGAGATATAACGCTTTTTCTGAGGTAATAGCGATATCAGCCGATCTCAGCCGATCTCAATTCAATTTCTTTTTGCTTTTTTTATTATTTTGATCTGGCGCGCTTTTGGCGCGTTCTATCCTCTCAAAATGATCGTCATCTGGACTAGACTACATCGTAGTCATATGTGTACCTTCAGAATTGGAGTGAGGTGAGAATGTACTAATGATGACGTGTGTGATGTGTGTCTGTGTCTCATTGATCTTCTTATCTCTCTCTCACTGTCTGCGTCTCTACCCAAAATAGTGTAATATTATTACGTTGACAGGAGGAAAACAAGACAATTGGAAAAATATGTCATTTTTCTCTTTTTTTTTTTGAAAAATTGTTATTACTTTGGGTTAAAATCGGTCCTTACTACATTGTCTCCCCTAGGCTGGCGCGCCTTGAGCGCGTTTTTCCGACTTAAAATGATGAGAATCGACACTTTTAGTTGTCTGGCGCGCCTTTGGACGCGTTTTTCAAAATTTATAACATTGATAATCGGGTGTAGTAACTGATCTGTCATTGTTTTTCTGACAAAAAAATCTGTCTGGCGCACCTTTGACGCGTTTTTCAATGATTTTGAACAATTTTTGTAAAAATGACTGTCTGGCGCACCTTTGACGCTTTTTTTGCTGAAAATTGCCATTTTTTCGGTATCTGGCGCGCCTTCGACGCGTTTTCAAGCACTTCTCAATTTTTCTCATTTTTCGTCCACATTTTAACAAAAAATGACAGATTTTTTAATTTTTGAGTATGAAACGTGTCTAGTACGTGATGATTTTGATTTTAAGCCGCACTGATAAGAAATTTTTTTTAGATAATTTTTTTTTTCCGAGTCTAGTTCCTTGTGTCAATGTTTACGACTGGAATAATTTTTTGATGGACAAGTTGTCATGTTTCAGCGGAGATAAGAGAAAAGACAAGAGTTTGGGAGACTGATTTACGGTTTTTGAGGAAAAAAGAATTTATTAAAAAAAAAAAATTTCGAAATTTTTTTTTCAAATTTTCAAATAATTTTAAAAGATTTCAGAGAATGCCTCAACTACTAGGAGTCGAATGGATCGATATATTTTCTTCCGTCGAACGGAAGAGAACTTATCTTGGAATGGTCGCCCATTCCATTTACACATATCCAGTGGGGAATATGCTTCTGGTGGCGCCCTTATTTTGGGTAGGTGCTCAAAAACTGAAAAATTGGTTTCAATATAAAAAATAGAAAAATAGAGCATTAATTTGAGCTGAAAATCGTAAAAATTGGTTGGAAAATTAGAGAGTTACGAGATGTTGAAATTTTCAAAAATTTCAAAAATTTGAAATTTTCTATTTTTACTGTAATTTTCTGGAACTTCATTCAATCTCTTCAAATCTAACATTTTCAGAATTAGCATGCTCTCAGCTTTCAGAAAAGTATAGTCATGCCTAGGTTTGATGCATTTTGGGTCCTACCACGAAAATCGGAATTTCGGGTTACTGTAGTTTTCGTGGCGGGACCCAACTCGGAGCGAATATAGGCGTGTTTATACTTTTCTGAAAGCTAATGAGGAGCTGAGTTCAAAAATAGCAATTTTGAAAAGTTTAAGTCAAAAATGACTGAGCTACGGTTGCTATTTCTGATTTTCTGATTTTTCAAAAATTTTCGAAAATTTTCGAAACTCCATAACTTTGTTCATTTTTGTTATTTTTTAGTAATTTTTTGAGTGAAATATTGAAAATTGTTTGAACTAACCGCAAAAAATTATTCTGCCCGGGCTGCCAAGAAATCTCTGGGTTACTGTATTTTTCGTGGTGGGACCCAATTTTAAAATTTTTTTCATGATTTTTTTCAAACCTAGGCATGATTATACTCATTTGAAGCGTTTTGACACGCCGAATTCAAATATTTTAGTTTAAAAACTTAATTTTTTTCATTTTCAGAAAAAATTGAAGAAAAACAACTTTTTCAGCTCTTCCCATTCCACTGGTTCTTCCTAATTCTCCTCTACACCGCCTGGGTTTACTATGATAAAGACACGCCGTCAAAAGGAGGTTACGGATTGGATTTTATTCGGAAATGGAGAGTAAATCGATGGAATGCCGACTATTTCCCTGCCAGAGTCCATAAGACGGCCGAGTTGGACCCTGAGAAGAATTATATTCTGGCATATCATCCACATGGGATCATATCGATGGGAGGATGGGTCAATTTTGCGTCAAATGGGTCAGGAGTCATGGATATGGTACGTTTGGCAGGAAAAAATTTGAAAAAAAAATTTTTAGAAAAAATTTTCAAAATCAATTTTTCGCCCCAAAACTCAATTTTTCACCATTTTTAACGTGCTAAACCCATCAAAACCACATTTTCTACCTATATTAGCAAAAACAAAAAAAAATTTCCACTATGCGGAATCGAACCCTGGTACTCAGATTCCTAGTGTCTACCTTAACCACTCGGCCAGCACTGCACACTTTTTTTTTGAAAACCTATCAATATGGGTATCAAAATTTCGGAAATTTAACTAGGAATTTGAATTTTTATATGAAAACTGTTGAAAGTTGCAAGAATTTGAGTTATGACTCAGTTTTAGACAAAATTTAAATTTTTCGTGGTGGGACCCATTTTTCAAAAATGTTCAGAACATAGTCTTGATTATACTCATTCGAAGCGTCTTAAAGCGCTAAAACCAAACATTTAATTTTTATGCTAAACAGAGCAAACCCGAGAGAGTTACGAGAGTTTTAGTCTAGGAGGTTAGAGCGCAGAGATACCAGACACTTTGCGTCTCTAACTCCAAAATTCGAAATTTTCAGAATATAGGCATGATTATACTTTTCTGAAAGCTGAAAACAAGTTGAATTCAAAAATATAGGTTTTATAGATTTTGACGCAAAACTGATCGGGTTACGGTAGTCTGAAATTTTTGAGATTTTCGAAACATTTCGAAACTCTCTAACTTTGTGAGTTTTCAATGGGTTTTCTTGCTTTTAGACTTAAAATATGGGGAAAAGGAGGGAAAATCTTGAAAAATATAAATTCAAGGATAATCATGTAGGTAAAATCAGAAAAGTTTTGAGTTTCCCACTCGAGTAGTCGAAAAAAAATTTTGTGACAAATTTTTTTTTCAAAACCTATCGATATCGGTATCAAAATTTTAGAAATTTTACGTAGATTACCAATAATTTAATGAATTTTTGTGAAAACTCTGGAATTTCAATATTTCGCAAATTTTTCCTATTTTTCAGTACCCCGGTCTCACGTTCAACTTGTGCACTCTCGGCCTCAACTTCAAGATTCCGATTCGCCGTGAGATTTTGCTTCTTTTCGGGTGTATCGATTGTTCCAAAGAGTCCATTGAATACGTCTTACGCCCTGAAACCAACAAAGGACGGGCCATCGTGTTGGTAGTGGGCGGAGCCGCCGAATCGCTCGATGCTCATCCGGGAAAACATGAATTGACATTGTTGAGTAGGAAGGGATTTATCAGGGAGGCTCTGTTGATGGGAGCACAGTTAGTACCGGTTTATTCGTTTGGAGAGAACGATGTTTTTGAGCAGGTTAGTGGTGTCAATTTTCAAAAAAAAAATTACAAATTTTTTGTCATATTTTTTCTCAATGGACCCAAATTCAGCTAAAAACTAAACTTTCAGGTTCAGCTCGTCAAGAGCTTTCAAAAAAGTATAATCATGCCCAGATTCGCTTCAAATTGAGTCCCACCACGAAAACTAAAAACTACAGTAACCCGAAATTCCCGCAAATCGTGTCGGGACCCAAATTACTCCAAACCTAGGGATGATCATACTTTTATGGAAGCTCTCGTCACGCTGAATCTGAACATTTAAGCTTCATAAAATTTACTACAAAAGGGACCGGGTTACGGTACCTTAAAAATTTTGAGATTTTCGAAAAGTTTCGAAAATCTGTAACTTTGTGAGTTTTTGACAGATTCTGTTGGTTTCTGGATCAAGTTGTGGGGAATTGCCCCGTGCGTTTTTAAAAATACAAGTAGTGCCAAAAAACTAAAAACCGAAAAATTTGTTGTGAAAAAAACATTTTCCCAGGCGGCCAATCCACCCGGCTCCCGACTTCGTAAATGGCAAGACACTCTTCGGAAGTCAATGGGAATGTCATTGCCAATTGTAAAAGGACGTGGATACCTACAGTACTCTTTCGGATTCCTTCCACTCAGAAGACCCATAAATACAGTAATCGGGGCGCCAATCCATGTGGAGAAGATGGAGAATCCGACGAAAGAGAGGATCGATGAGTTGCATGAGGAATACGTGAACAAGTTGGTGGAACTATTTGAAAAGTATAAGGGACAGTTTGGAGTGAAGAAGGATGTCAAATTGGTATTGAAGTAAATCACAAAAAAAATTTTTTTGAATTTTTTTTTCAAAATTTTGTTTTCAACAATAAATATTTGTTTTCCCGAATGCCAATCCTATCAAAAACACATTTTCTACTTATATTAGCAAAAACAAAAAACTTTTCCCCTATGCGGGGTCGAACCCGGGTACTCAGATTGGTAGTGTCTACCTTAACCACTCGGCCACCACTACACACTTTTTTTTGAAAACCTATCAATATGGGTATCAAAATTTTGGGAATTTTATGAAGGACTCGAAAATTTTAATAAAAACTATCTACAACTTCAAAATTCTGATTTGTGACTCCATATTAGACAACGTTTTTTCGTGGTGGGACCCATTTTTCGAAAATTTTCAGATCATAGTCTTGATTATACTCATTCGAAGCGTCTTGACACGCTGAATCTGAAAATCTAAGTTTTGTGCTAAACAGAGCAAACCCGAGAGAGTTACGGTAGTTTTAGTGTAGGTGGTTAGAGCGCAGAGACACCAGACACTCTGCGTCTCTAACCCCAAAATTCGAAATTTTCAGAATATAGGCATGATTATACTTTTTTGAAAGCTGAGAAAACGCTGAGTTCAAAAATATGAATATTATGAATTATAAGTGAAAACGGACCGGGTTACGGTAGTTGGAAAATTTTGAGATTTTCGAAAAGTTTCGAAACTCTGTAACTCTGGTATTTTCCGACATTTATCGATTATCTCTAGCGCAAAATGTTTCTCAGCTTGTGATCTACTAGTACAAAATTTATATACATATTTCAAATCCATGACTCTCTAATATCTGTGAATAACTTACCTATCCACTCATATCAGAAAATTTTTTTGTTGCAAAAACTCATTATTTTGCATTTTTTCAGATTTATTAAAAAGTTATTGTATATAGTATCTACATGAAGAATACATAAAGTGTATATTATAAAAATTGCATTTAGGGGGCGGGGCTTAGTTGAAAAAGAGGCGGAGCTATGTGGGGGTGGGTAATTGGGTACGGGACACGTTACTTGGAAGACTGAAAGAAGAAAGTGGAGAAAATATATAAAAATTGTTAGAAAATGTTGGTATTTGAGAAGAAAAATTATGAAAAAAATTTTTTGAAAAATTTTTTTTTCAAAATTTTTTAAATTGCAATTATCCATAATTATCCTCAAAATACTTAATGAATCGAATGACATCTGACACGATACATTTTGTGGTCGCACGTTTTGCTTGTTTTACGACCCATTGTTGGTGTACACTGAACGACGATTTCACCGTTGGGAAGCACCTTGAGACGCTGACCGTATTCTCTGAAAAATTTAGTTGTATTTTTTGAATTTGCAGTTTTTTTCGGATTTGAGTACTCAAATTGAATTCAACTCGTTGAGAGCTTTCAGAAAAGTATAAACAAGCCTATATTCGGTGATAATCGGGTCCCACCACGAAAACTACAGTACCCCTTCCCAATTTAAAGGCGCATACAGTTGGTGAGACCCCAGATAGGGCATGATTATACTCATTCGAAGCGTCTTGACAAGACAATTCTAAAAATATAAACTTTTCCTATTTTGGAGAGAAAATAACCGGGTTACGGTGAAATTAGTGATTTTTAAATTTTCGAAAATTTTTGAAAATCTGTAACTTTACAGGTTTTCAGTCGATTTTTATGATTTTTACCTCACAGAACGTAAAATTGAACACAAAACTAATTAAGAAGATATGCGTTCAAAAAAAATCAAATTATCGACCTCAAATCTCAAAAAAACTGAAATAAGAGTTGAAAAAATTGGAAATTGTAAAACTACAGTAACCCGTTCAGTATTGCTCCAAAACCAACAAAACTTATATTTTCGAATTCAGCGTTTAAAGAGCTTTCAGAAAAGTATAATTATGCCTTAATTTGGTACAAGTTGGGTCCCACCACGAAAACTCAAAAACTACAGTAACCCGAAAATTCCCGTAAATCGTGTCAAGACCCGAATCACTCCAAACCTAGGCATGAAAATACTTTTCTGAAAGCTGAGAACATGCTGAATCCAAAAATATAGGTTTCATAAATTTTAACAGAAAACTGATCGGGTTACGGTAATTTGAAATTTTTCGAATTTTTCGAAAAGTTTCGAAAGTCCATAACTTTGTGAGTTTTCAATGGTTTTTTGTGGTTTTAGGCTTAAAATGTGGGGAATAAGAAGGAGAACCTTTAAAAATATAAATGTAAGATAAAAAACTCACTTCTCAGCCTTCAGCAAGATAATAAGCTTACGGTAGAATGATCCGTGGAGCAACATGTTTCCAAACGAGAAGAAAGACTAAATGTTTTCGGTTTCAACAAAAAAGAAGGGCGGCGCCAAAAAATGTACGAAAATCTAAAGAATTAGATTAGCGAGGGTGGAGGAACCAGGCGCCTAATTTTTTTATTTGATTTAATTTTTTTCGAAATTTTTTTTTGGTCGGATAATTAAATAATTGGTTTCCGGAATTCTGCAGACTCACTTTTTAATTTTATTAGATGTTCCAGGGATTCCAGAATTTCAGATTTATAGCAGAACAGCACATTTTTAGAAAAAATACAAAAAAAGTAAAAAAAAATGTTTTCGGAAAAAAAGAAGAAATAATACTACAATTGTATCTTTTTTCTGTTCAACGCACGAGCCATAATCAGTTTCGAACGGGCCTCCTCGAATTCCATGAGCACTTTTATGATGCGTTGGTAGAAGTCGGAGCGGAGTCTGAAAAAAAGGGAAAAAATTTTGTTTAAAAATTTTTTTTTGAATTTTTTTCTGAAAATTTCGAATTCTGAGCCAAATCTCAAAATCTCTAAGTTTTTCAAAGTTCTTGTGTATTTTATTGTGATCTACTCAAAATTTCCAAAATTTTGATACCCATATTGATAGGTTTTGGAGCAAAAACGGTTTCGGTCATTTTCCCAGACACCCCATGGACCAAAATTTTTTAAAAACCAAAACCTATCAATATGGGTATCAAAATTTTGGGAATTTTACGTAGATCACGAATTTGATACTCAAAATTGCTAAAAACGTTTAACTTTCGAGATATGACTACTTGTTCGCTGGAGCGCTGTCAGTCACTTGTAAACACCACCGAAACTCAGTCAGATTTGTTCGAACCTCAATAAAATTTATCTTTTTGAGCTCAGCTTGTCAAGACGCTTTGAATGAGTATAATCAAGACTATATTTGAAAAAGTTCGAAAAATGGGTCCCACCACGAAAATTGAAATTTGCCGAATTTTGGGACATAACTCAAAATTATGAAGTTTCAGATGTTTTTTATGATCACGTTCAAATTCTTCATAATATTCCTGAAATTTTGATACCCATATTGATAGGTTTTCAAAAAAAAAGTGTGCAGTGGTCGCCGAGTGGTTAAGGTAGACACTACCAATCTGTGTACCAGGGTTCGATTCCGCCAAGGGGAAAAGTTTTTTGTTTTTGCTAATATAGGTAGAAAATGGGGTTTTGATAGGTTTTATGTGCTAAAAACGCTGAAAAAGTTGAGTTTTTGACCGGTAAATTGATTTTGAAAATTACAAAAAAAAAAAATTTCTTGAATTTTTTCCTTACCCCATATCCGCCATCTTTGATCCATATTTCAACTGATACAGTATATCTCTTGCCATAAAACGTCTGGACTGTGCAATACAGGTGGTCTCGAGATAAACGATACCAGAAGGTTGTCCATCTCTACCCATTCGTTCCATGGACGTCTGTAAAAAAATGTTGATAGAGCGGTGGAGCGCACTTGCAGACTGACTTACCTGTGGTGTACCAAAATAATCAATATCGATAGCTTGACCGACGAACATCTCGTATAACGTGTTATGACTAATTGGGCGCCATAAATGGATTTTCGAGTGGGATCTGAAATAAAAAATGCGATTTTTCGATCAAAAACTCAATTTTTCAGGGTTTTTAGCACATAAAAACTATCTAAATCACATTTTCTACCTATATTAGCAAAAACAAAAAACTTTTCCCCTATGCGGAATCGAACCCTGGTACTCAGATTGGTAGTGTCTACCTTAACCACTCGGCCACCACTACACACTTTTTTTTTGAAAACCTATCAATATGGGTATCAAAATTTCGGGAATTCCATCGGGAATTTGAATTTCTATATGAAAATTGCAGAGAATATGATATGAGTTATGTCGCAAAAAGTGCTAAATTTCAATTTTCGTGGTGGGACCCATTTTTCGAACTTTTTCAAACATAGTCTTGTTTATACTCATTCGAAGCGTCCAAACTTACTGATTTCAAAAAAATAGATTTGATTGAGATTTAAGCAAATCTGACCGAGTTTCGGTGGTGTCTACAAGTGACTAACAGCGCTTCAGCGAACAAGTGGTCATATCTCGAAAGCTAGAGGTTTTCTGAGTTTCTAAGTATGATATTCGTGATCTACGCAAAATTTCCAAAATTTTGATACCCATATTGACAGGTTTTGGTCAGGAAAAAATTTTGGACCAGGGGTGTCTTGGAAAATGACCGAAACCGTTTTTGCTCCAAAACCTGTCAATATGGGTATCAAAATTTTGGAAATTTTGCGTAGATCACGATGAAACACATGAAAACGTGTGAAAACTTCGAGATTCTGAGATTTGGCTCGGAAACCAAAAAAACAATTTTGTCTTCAAACCGGGTTACTGTAGTTTTCGTGGTGAGACTCGATTCCGTGATCAAAAACATTTAACACATCAAAAAACAGTGCTCTCTCTCAATCCCCCTCCACTATCTCCCTGTGTTCCTCTGGAATAATAAAATGATGTGTCATAAAATGCAAATGCGCTCTATTGTGATATTCCATGTGGCATCGGAAACAACGGGAGATGAAATAGAAACAACATCATTTCTATGTGTTTTTTGTGAGCGGCGTCCGGTATAGCTGTTCTGAATTCCTTTCTTAATTATTTTTCTGAAATTCTAGTATTTATTTATTTTATTCATTTTTATGGATGTTCCCAGGTAATTTTTCCCCTAAAAACCTCAGAAAACCATTATTTTTGAGCTATTTTTGAACGATTTTCAAGATTTTTTAAGATAAAAGTTCACTCAAAATCCGTTTTTTCCACCTGAAAACCGTTAAAAATTGGCTCAAAATCCGGTTTTTCATTTGAAATCCTCATTTTGACTGGAAAAAACGAATTTTGGGTTATTTTCGACCGATTTTTGTGTTTTTTTGGATTAAAATCTACTCGAAATCGGTATTTTTAATCTGAAACCTTTAAAAATTGGCTAAAATCGACGAAAATTCACTCAAAATTCGGTTTTTCATTTGAAATCATCATTTTGACTCAAAAAACGCGAATTTTGAGCTTTTTTTCTTCAATTTTCGTGATTTTTCGACTTAGAACCCCTCAAAATCATTATTTTCAACCTGAAAACCTTTAAAAATCGGCTCAAATTGACAAAAAATTTACTCAAAATCATTTTCCCACTTTTTCATCAGAAATCGCTATTTAGACTCGAAAAACACGAATTTTGGGTTATTTTCGACCGATTTTTGTGGTTTTCTAGCTGAAAATCTACACTAAATCCTTTTTTTTCGTGAAAACTTTGAAAATCGGCTCAAATTGATGAAAATGTACTCAGAATCATTTTCCCAGTTTTTCATCAGAAATCCTCATTTTTACTCGAAAAACACAAAATTTGGGTTATTTTTGACCGATTTTTGTGGTTTTTTAGCTAAAAGTTTACTCAAAATCTAGTTTTCCACAAAAATCTATCAAAAATATAAGAATTTTTACGGAATTTAGGAAACAATCTTCAAAAATCTTTGATGGATATCAGCTTCTGGAGCTCAACGCCAAACGGGCATACCTATTCAATCAGGAGGAATTTTCGGATATGGATATGGAGATGGCGGATACCTACACGGATCAAGATATGATTGTTATCATGGACAGAGGAAGTATGGACGTTAGGGATGATTGGAGAGGATTTAGAGCCGATCGACTTTTCTGGTATCCCCCCATCTGATGATGTCAGTCAGGTTCGAACCGGGTGACCACGAAGAAGCTGATTATCTCTTTATCGAAGACGCTCATGGAACCCAAACCTTTTTTTAAACTCATAACTAAGCAGGATCAAGATGTGATATGCGACCGTGAAGCAATGGACGTGATTGTTATTATGGACAGAGGAAGCATGGACAATTGGGATGGTGGAGAAGATGGTATTCAGCCGATCGAACTCGAATCGTCTTACTGTCGAACCGGCGATTGATCAAGAGGAGGTTTATTTGGAGACGAGATTTGGAGATTTGTATTCAGCCAGATGTCATCATTTTCTGTGATTGAGGAGTGATGGATCCATCAGGATTTTTGTCTTCAGACAAATAGACGTTTGAGATGATGGGAAGGAGTTAGAGCCGATCCGAATCTTCTGTGGTCAAACACCTTGAAGGACCTCAACGTTGTCGAAGCCGATCTCCTTGAATTCTCGATATGACCAAGTGGTACATATGTTTCAGCTGCAGATGATGGCGAAGGAAGAAGAATTGTTTGAATTTTTATGTATTCTTCATATAAATTTTGAATGAATGTTGTGAAATTAATCTTGTCTTCTTACTTGTTTCTTACTAGGGGAATCCTCCAGGTGACCGTGGAGTTATGGGACGTGACCTATACCATTGGAAAGCTGAGAAAACGCTGATTCCAAATATATATTCAATTTTTGCTCTCGATTCCTGATATTCAAGAAAAACAAGGTCAAAGTTTGGACCGCTGAAGTGAGGCGGTGTGCCAAACTTTGATCTCGTTTTTCTCAAATACCAGGAATCGAGAGCAAAAATTGAATATACATTTGGAATCAGCGTTTTCTCAGCCTTCCAATGGTATCAATTATGTCCTATAATTTCACGGTCAGCCGCTTTTCCTAGTTACGAATTCAACATTTTCGAACGATATACTTGATTCTTTGACTTTTCAGATATGCGCCTTTAACAACTCGGTTACTGTAGTTTTTGCAACTAGAATGATGACAGATGTTTCTTCTATTTCCTCCACGGAATCCCAAATAGAGCGCATTTGCATTTTATGACACATCATTTTATTATTCCAGAGGAACACAGGGAGATAGTGGGGGGGGGGAATTCAAAATGTTCTGGTTTTCAACTTTTCGGTCCAAATTTCCACTTTTACAGCATTTTTTGCACATAAAACCCATCACAAACACATTTTCTACCTATAATAGCAAAAACAAAAAACTTTTCCCCTATGCGGAGTCGAACCCCCGATACTCAGATTGGTAGTGTCTACCTTAACCACTCGGCCACCACTGCACACTTTTTTTTGAAAACCTATCAATATGGGTATCAAAATTTTGGGAATTACATGTAGATTACGATAATATACACCAAATTGTTTGAAAACTCTGGGTTTTTGAGATTTGGCTCAAAATTAAAAAATTTTGAGAACAATTCCAAATTTTTGTTTGTTTTCCAACTAACCGTCCCGGATCCAATGACAAATAAGCGGATCCATATCCTGCTATATACTGTCGACCCCAATAGTCAACCGCCATAATCCTCAACATTAAAAGTGGCTGAGAATCCATGTATTTCGACTCGAAAACGAATTCCAAAAAATATCCGAAATGAATATTTCCGCCGGTCTCTTCTGCTGCATACCGCTGGGACCGCCCACTCTCATTTTTCGATTTCAATCGGACTCCACGTGGCATTTGTAGTTTGTAGTCAATGGTTAGACCCTCTTCGAACAGGAAGTTTGTTCCTTTTTCTGGAATGTTTTTTTTACATTTTTTAAAATCAGACTTTTTCTTCTGAAAACCGCATCTCTGTGATTTTTTGTGATTACTACCGTAATCTACGCAAAATTTCCAAAATTTTGATACCCATAATGATAGGTTTTAAAAAAAAACGTGTGCAGTGGTGGCCGAGTTGTTAAGGTAGACACTACCAATCTGAGTACCAGGGTTCGATTCCACCAGGTGGAAAAGTTTTTTGTTTTTGCTAATATGGGTAGAAATAGTGATTTTGATGGATTTTATGTGCTAAAATCAGTGAAAAATTGAGTTTTTGGTTGAAAACAGTCGTTTTTTCTGAAAAGGTCAAAAATCACATTTCTTCAAAATCTATCAATATAGGTATCAAAACTTCAGAAAATTTGCGTAGATCACGAATATCACACTCTGAAACTTGGAAAACTCATAGCTTTTGAGATATAACAACTTGTTCGCTGGAGCGTGATTACTCACCAATGGACACATTGACTACAGACTCCACCAAACCATCTCGGGCGGCCACAAACGTCTCGGCTTCCGGGATACTGCTCTGGAAATTGGATTACTGATTTTTTTTCAAATTTTTTTTGATCTACCACACTGGTCCTCCCTTTTCGACTCCGCCCAACACTGTCTTCGATCATCTGGTCTTCAGAATTCTGGTCGACGTCTTCTATTTTCATTTTTACTGTGAAATCACCGAATCTCGTTTCCAAATGAATTTCCTCTTGATCGATCGCCGGTTCGACAGTAAGACGATTCGAGTCGGTTACAGTAATCCGGAAGAGCAGTTCCACGGCGGAGGGGTCCCTAATAGGTAAAATATTTGAATTCTATATGAAATTTGCAAAATTTTGATACTCATATTGTGGCAAAATGGAAAATTTTCACATTTTCGAAAATTTCGAAAATCTCGAAATTTTTCAAATTTTTCAAATTACCGTAACCCGGCTGGTTTTGTGTCAAAACTCATAAAACTTATATTTTTGAATTCAGCTTGTTTTCAGCTTTCAGAAAAGTATAATCATGCCTATTTTCCTCAAATTTTGAATTTTGGGGCCAGAGACGCAGAGTGTCTGGCGTCTCTGCCCTCTAACCTCCAAGACTAAAACTACCGTAACTCGGTCAGATTTGCTCCAAAGTCGATGAAACTTGTATATTTAGATTCAGCGTGTCAAGACGCTTCAAATGAGTGTAATCAAGACTATGTTCTGAAAATTTTTGAAAAATGGGTCCCACCACGAAAAATTGAAATTTTGTCTGAAATTGAGAATTTTGAAGTTGTAGATAGTTTTTCATAAACAAATTCGAATTCTACGTAAAACTCCCGAAATTTTGATACCCATATTGATAGGTTTTCAAAAAAAAAGTGTGTGCAGTGGTGGCCGAGTGGTTAAGGTAGACACTACCAATCTGAGTACCAGGGTTCGACTCCTCATGGGGTAAATTTTTTTGTTTTTGCTACTATAGGGTTCAGATGTGTTTTTGACGGTTCGGATGAACTAAAAATTTGATATTTTTGATTTTTGACCAACCAAAAAAATTTTTTGCGTTTTTTCCAACTTACTCAATTTCCATCGGTCCCAACTTGGCGAAAATGAACAAGTAGTGTTTTTTGACCATCGGACGTGTTGCTGCGGATTTTCGATACACCACATAGTCACTATATGGGTATCTGCAAAAAAAAGTTGAAAAAAAAGTTGAAATTTTTTTTGAAAATTTTGAAAAAACAAATTTTAGCCTTACTCAGACTCCTTTTTATTCTCCACTTTCGGTGCGTCATCTACCGGTTTGAAATTCTTCAAATAGTCAGGAAACTCATCGTCGTCTCGAAGTGTAAATATGCGACGATTGCTGAAAAAAATTTGAGGAAAAAAATGTTGGAAAATTTTTTTTCAACTTTTTTTTCAAAATTTTTTTTGGAATTTTAAACAATCTATCGTTTTTTTGTGTTGATATATGTAATCTACGTAAAATTTCCAAAATTTTGATACCCATATTGATAGGTTTTCAAAAAAAAAGTGTGCAGTGGTGGCCGAGTGGTTGAGGTAGACACTACCAATCTGAGTACCAGGGTTCGAGCCCGCATGGCGGGAAACTTTTTTTGTTTTTTTGATTTTCAATATTAAGTGGAAATTTAAGACACTGGTAGTAAAAAATTTCAGATTTTACAGAAAAAAAAATTTCAAAAAAAATTTCAAAAAAAAAATTTCAAAAAAAATTTTTTTTCAAAATTTTTTTTCTTCAATTTTTCAGAATTACCTATTTTCAGCTCTTCCAACTTTCTGTTTCCATCCAAAAGTGACGTCATCTAGCCGACTTTTTGTCGGTTTCTCCTCCAGTACATTGGCGTTGTTCTCCAAGCTGAACTTGTCGAAATCCAAGGATTGGATACCTTTTTGGAAGAGTTGCACGCTGAAAAATTGATTAAATTATAATTTTGAAGTTCAGTAGAGCGTAGATGCATTTTTCCTAATTAAAAAAAATTTCGAAAAAAAAATTTTTTCAGAATTTTTTTCAGCAAAATTTTTGTTACCTACCGTATAGAAAGCCGATCCAATGCCCCTACGAATCCAAAGGTGCTCGATCCACGTGGCATTTTTAATCTAAAACAAACATTTAGGACATCTGGACACTCGGACACACAGACAGACTCAAAAAAAGCCGAAAAAATACGAAAATCGAAGGAAAAGTTGATAGAAATGTGTATTTTTTCTATTTTTGAAAATTTTCGATTTGGACATCCGGACAAACCGATAAACAAACAGATAGCGAGAAATTCAATATATCGGAAGACTGGCGAGGAAGGGGGACCCCTAGTGGTCCCCATAGCAACGGGGAGGAGAGAGGAAGGAGGAGGAGAGACGCAGAGAAAAATAAAAGAGGAGGCCCCCTCTAAGGCCCCCTGGAGGGGGGGGTGTCTTATTGCAAATTTTACGCTGATTCCGAATCTGGTACTAGTTTTGCAGTAGGAGAACAGGGAAATAAGATATAAAGGTTTTATGAGGACCTTGTGGAAAATTTGGGAAATTTCATTTGACCAACATTGACAGTGTATTTCGGTGTTATATAATTGTCCCACAGAATAAATTTTGATTGGATCATACAGAACAAAAGTCGGCCTTCATTTTTGTAGTTGACAACTTTTTTGTACGGACACTCCCTAGAGAGTTACGTATCGATCCAACTGAGCAGTGCAAAATAGAGCAGTTTTTGAGCTGCCCCCCCAAATCGACCGTAACTCTCTAGGGTGTGCTCGGACAAAAAAGTGGTCAACTACAAAAATGAAGATCGACTTTTGTTCTGTATGTTTTATACATAATTTTCTATGTGGGACAATTATTTAACATCGAAATACACTGTCAAAGTTGGTCGTTTTCAACTGAAAACGGACAAAGTTTACAACCTTTTGACCGGTACTGTAAATGACCGGGTCTTGAACTGTATGGGGTTTGAACTGTTTGGGAATTATGTGGGGCTGTTGGGGTACTGTAGGAATTGGTACGGTACCAGGTTTAGAAATTTGATGTTTATTAAGCGACGTCCATAGTCTTGCCCATAATCGTCTCATTCCGGTGCAAAATAGTTTTAGGGTTTTTGAGTTGTCCCCTTAAATCGACCATAACTCTCTAGGGTGTGCTTGTAGAAAAAAGTGGTCAACTACAAAAATGAAGGTCTACTTTTGTTCTATATGGTACATACATAATATACTATATGGGACAAACATTTTACACCGAAATACACGGTCAAAGTTGATCGTTTTCAACTGAAATCGGTCAAACGATCGTTCCGATGTTATGTCGATGTCAGATATGTCGAGTGATACAAAAACCGAGTTGACGGATCCTGGCCTGTCATTTTATACCAAATTTCAAGAATCTAGGCACGCGACGCGACCGCAGCGCGTCCCAGAAAAAATGTTTTGAAAAAAAAACATTTATTGAATAAAGAAACACAGACTTATTATGGATTCCGCTCCTTTCCGATGACTTCCAACACTGCGAAATTATTTTTGAAGTTTTCTGAAAAAGTTTGTTCAAAAATAATATTTTTTCCCCTTTTTCTCACTTACCAAACCTGAAAAACCGTACACCGCAAATTGGACAATTGACGGATTGTTCGGTTCTTATGATTCTCTGAATACACCCATGGCATACTGTATGTCCGCATTGTGGAAGGATTTTAGGCGTACGGTCGGCATGGTGACTACCGTAATCCAATCGACAGACGTGACACTTTACACTGAAATTGGCGCGTCTGGAAAGAGAATTTTATAGGAATCAAAAAATTGAAAAAAAAATTTTGACATTTTTTTTGAAATTTTTCTGAAAATTTTTTTGACCGCTATCTAAAAATTTTCACAACCACAACTCTAAATACACACTTAAAAGTAAAAATTGAAAAAACAAAAACACATTTCCATCATGCGGACTCGAACCCTGGTACTCAGATTTCTAGTGTCTACCATGACCACTCGGCCACCACTGCACACTTTTTTTTTGAAAACCTATCAATATGGGTATCAAATTTTCGGAAATTTTACGTAGATCACAATGATATACACCAAATTGTTTAAAAACTCTGGGTTTTTGAGATTTGGCTCGAAATTCAAAATTTTGAAAAAAATTCGGAAATTTTTTTCCACGATTTTTTGGTCAAAAACTCAATTTTTCAGCATTTTCAGCATGCTAAACCTATCAAAAACACATTTTCTACCTATATTAGCAAAAACAAAAAACTTTTTCTCTTGGTGGAATCGAACCCTGGTACTCAGATTGGAAGTGTCTACCTCAACCACTCGGCCAGCACTACACACTTTTTTTTGAAAACCTATCAATATGGGTATCAAAATTTTGCAAATTTTACGTAGATCACGATAGTATACACCAAATTGTTTGAAAACTCTGAGTTTTTGAGATTTGGCTCGAAATTCAAAATTTTTAAAAAAATTCTCCGAATTTTCCACGATTTTTTCGCCAAAAACTCAATTTTTCAGCATTTTTCGCATGCTAAACACATCAAAAACACATTTTCTACCTATATTAGCAAAAACAAAAAACTTTTCCCCTATGCGGAATCGAACCCTGGTACTCAGATTGGTAGTGTCTACCTCAACCACTCGGCCACCACTGCACACTTTTTTTTTGAAAACCTATTAATATGGGTATCAAAATTTTGGAAATTTCACGTAGATTCTGATTATCTACACTAAAAAGCCAAAAAACTCACTTCTCCACGACTGGAACGTGAACCACTTTCTGTGGAATGACTCTCTCCTCCATCGGTATTTCCGTCTCCAATACATTTAAAAAATCGATGATTCCAAGAAAAATACCAGAAATTGATTGGTTTCTTGATCTGAAAACCGTTTCCAGAAAAAACGCAATTATAAGCCATTCACAACCGAAATATTTGAACAATTTCGTTTTGGAAAATTGTAGTGAGAGAACTCCGAGCTCGATTTGACAGATGATTGATGACATTTTGATATTGTAGAGTGTAGTGTAGGTTTGAAGTGTCTGAAATTGTAGATCGAATTGAGGACTACAATTTTGTAGTTTGTAGTTTTTCGATTGGACTTCTCCCAAGCGAGTTATAGCAAGTTGAATGCGGGCGTCCTGGTAAAGAGAAATTAGTTCCCGTTTTTTCTCAAAATTTTGATGTCTTAGATGTTTTTCATAAACGTATTCAAATTCTTCATGAAATTCCCGAAATTTTGATACCCATATCGACCAGTTTCCAAAAAAAAGTGTGCAGTGGTGGCCGAGTGGTCAAGGTAGACACTCCCAATCTGGGTACCAGGGTTCGATTCCGCATGGCGGGAAAAGTTTTTTGTTTTTGCTAATATAGGTAGAAAATGTGTTTTTGATGGGTTTTATGTGCTAAAAATACTGGAAAAGTTGAGTTTTTGGTCAAAAATTTCTCCGAATTTTTTTTTCAAAATTTTGAATTTCAAGTCAAATCTCAAAAACCCAAAGTTTTCGAACAATTTGGTGTATATCATCGTGATCTACATAAAATTTCCGAAATTTTGATACCCATATTGATAGGTTTTCAAAAAAAAAGTGTGCAGTGGTGGCCGAGTGGTTAAGGTAGACACTACCAATCTGAGTACCAGGGTTCGACTCCGCATAGGAGAAAAGTTTTTTGTTTTCTCAATTTTTACTATTTAGTGTACATTTAGGGTTCTGGTAGTAATCACTTTCAGATTGCGGTCAAAAAATTTCAGAATTGAAAAAAAATCATAACCTCGCTTAAACCAGTCATAACTCTCTTGGGATGCATCCTATCGGAAAACTACAAACTACAAAAATGAAGTTCCAGATTTGATCTACACAACCGTATAAGTGTTCTCACCTGATAATCGACTGGAAGAGTGTAATAGATCAAGTCAAGTAGCATACAAACTATAATTCCTCCGAGAGAAGTCAACACTTTCCGTTTGAATCTCTCGTTCTCCATTACCAGAAACGAAATAAAAAAGTGGAGAATCTTCTGAATTATGTAATGGAACATGAAGGCGCATGGCACCAGTTGCCAATAATTTTTTAGTAAAAATCGATCGATTTCCCTTGAAGCGAAGACGTGAAATAGAAGAGCATGGAGTAGCGTTAACCACATTTTTCTATGACGTCGAAAACTGAGAGTCGATCAATAATAGGTTGGGGGATATGTGACAGCGGGAAGAGTGAGCAGATGGACCGTTGATGGGTAGTGCTAATGGAACGTTTTGGGAGAGATGTCGGCGCTGCGGTCGCGTTGCGTGCGCGAAAGAGTTCTTGTTGCGGAATCAATAAGTTATTGAAGGTGTACTAACTAGGGAAGAATCCCGAGTCAAGATGGAGTTACAGGTTCGAGCCCTGATCTCGATTGACCACACAAATGATTCGAATAGGGTGTGAGAAGGCACTATTTTCTTCACTCCCCAGATAATGCACGTCTTTCAACGGTTGGTGGGTCGAGTGGGTAAGAGGTTGGGTTGGCTCCGGGACATTTCGCAGCCAGACGTTTCGCAGCCAGACGTTTCGCAGCCGAGACGTTTCGCAGCCGTGAGCTCCACAGCCTCAAGTGGACCGTTTTTTCAGTGATAACTTGACTTTTTCAGATAATTAATTGTTAAAGAAGTTATAAAGAACATTTTTTGTAATTCTGATTCAGGGGACCACGAGAAATTTTGGCCAAAAAAAACTACAAAAAAAAGTTTTCGAAAAAATCTGGCTTTCTCGTAGAACTAGCCGTACAATCAAAAGGTTCGCTTCAGAAAATGACAAAAACCGTTACTTCTACGAGAAAAACGAATTTTTTCAACGTTTTTCAAAAAACAATTTTTTGTGGTTTGTTGGCCAAAATTTCTCGTGGCCCCCTGAATCAAAATTACAGAAAATGTTCTATATAACTTCTCTAAAAATTAATTATCTGAAAAAGTCAAGTTATCACTGAAAAAACGGTCCATTTGAGGCTGTGGAGCTCACGGCTGCGAAACGTCTGGCTGCGAAATGTCCCGGAGCCGTTGGGTTAGGAGGCAAGAGGTCAGGGTTCGGTTGCTCTGGACGCGGATGTTTTTTTTTCATTTCTGGAAATGGATTTTGTCTATTTTTAAGGTTGGTTCTTCGTAAAAAAGTAGGTCTGTTCCTCCTTTTTTGATCAATGAAAGTACGAAGAAAGTGGAGAAGCTCAACCAAGAAAGTGCCAAATGGAAAACATCAAAAATTTGTGATTTCAAACTAATTTCTCTGTTCTCCGGTGATAACAAGCGAAAAAAGAGCAACCCTGTGATCAATTCACCACACTTCTAATTACGTTTTCAAGCCATCAAAGAGATAATCTGGTAAATGAATAGTTGTAAACTTTTATTTAAAACGCTTGCAATCACACAACAACAATTTTTAGAAAAAAATCGAAAAAATTGGCCGATTTTTTGTCAAAGACTTCAAAAAACATCTCACAAAAACCTGCACAACTTTTTTCATGAAATCATATTCAAAAAGAACACGTTCTCAGCTTTTCACCGATATAAAATTTGACCCAGATCTCCAAATGACGTCTGAATCATTCCCTAGCAAGGGTAACTCTGTTATTTTCTCCAAAAAAGCTTTTATTCAAAAATTTGAAACTTTTCTGTATCAAACTTTCTTCATTTTACATTTTCGCCAAAACCAATACTTTTGCCGTTTTCAGCTTGTCGAGAGCTTTCAGAAAAGTATGATCATGCCTAGGTTTGGAGTGATTTGGGTCTCGCCACGATTTACGGGAATTTCGGATTACTGTAGTTTTCGTTGTGGGACCCAACTGAACTGTATATAGGCGTGTTTACACTTTTCTGGAGGTACTCAATTTGGAAACTTGTCACGGGCCAACCGATATTGAAAATGTTCTCGGCCCAAACATTTCTCGGCTTTAAAATTTTTTGAAATAAATTTTGAACGAAAGTTTGAATATTTTCCAAAAATTTTGAATTTTCGACAGTACTACGGTGGCTTTGAAAATGAAAAAAAAGGTTCCCATCAAAACAGACAAGATTCCATGGCTTTAAACGCTCTAAATTTCCTTAACCCACTCGGTTTTTCTCCGGCACTCACGAAACATGGATATTCGGATTTAGCTCGTTCCCAGCTTTCATAAAAGTATAATCATGCCTATATTCTGAAAATTTTGAATTTCGGGGTCAGAGACGCAGAGTGTCTGTTATCTCTGCGTCTCTCACCCTCTGACTCATTGACTAAAACTACCGTAACCCGATGGGATTTGCTCCAATTTGTCTGAAATGTGCATATTTGAATTCACGGGCTCGAGCCGCTTCGAATGAGTATAGTCATGACCATATTTGAAAAAGTTTTAAATTTTTCGGGCTACTGTAGTTTTCGTGGTGGGACCCTATTTAGGTATGATTATACTCATTCGAAGCGTCTCGTTCTCCTGAATCCAAAAATATAAATTTCAGACGACTCGAAGCAAATCCCACTGAGTTACGGTAGTTTTAGTCACTGAGTCAGGGGGTGAGAGACGCAGAGATACCAGACACTCTGCGTCTCTGACCCCGAAATTCAAAATTTTCAGAATATAGGCATGATTATACTTTTCTGAAAGCTGAGAACGAGTAGATTCCGAATATCTAGGTTTCATGGGTCCCTTATAGAAGCTTTTTCGGAAATTTTGAGTCCGAAGATTTTCGAAAACTTTTTTTTTCGAAAAAAATCCGTAACATTTCGAGTTTTGCAGATAGGGAACTGGTTTTTGGCTTAAAATGTGCGGAATCTTTTTTTCAGTAATTTCAGCTGAAAATTTCAGCCAAAAATTCCCCAATTTTCAGATATTCACTCTCTCCGTCACCGCCATCTTCTGGATCATTTTCTATCGTCGGATGACTCCATTGAATTCGAATCCGAAGCTGAATCCCTACGAATATTTTCATTACGCAAAGGGTGTTCTCTATCGGATTTAATTAGTTAATTGGGCAATTAAAAATTAAAAAATTTTCATAATTTTTTTGAAAAATCAAAAATCAAATTATTTAACAAAAACCAACAATACTAAATTTGAATAATAAAGATCTCTAATTTCTCCGAAAGACTACAAAGACTACAAAGACTACAAAAACTACAAACTACAAAAACTACAAAAGTGATTTTCTTCGATTTTCTTCGATTTTTTCCTTTTTTTTGTCTTCAAAATCTCGAAATTCCTCGAAAAACTTCATTTTCGCCTCGTCGAGCCGACTACGGTACTCGGGCGCCACGAATTCCGGCCGCTGGCCACGTGGCAACATCTTCGGGTCGGTGATGACGTCGTCGGCGAGATTCAGCGACGCTTCGTGCTCCAGAATCTTTTCTGTCTGAAAATTGGGGTTTTTAGGGCAAAAATTGACCGAAAATTCCGGTTTTGGGGGTAAAATTGTCTGAAAATAAGTATTTTTTTACTCAAAATCGGTCAAAAATGTCGTTTTCCCGCTAGAAATCAATCAAAAATGCCATTTTTCGGCTCAAAATCGGCTGAAAATGCGATTTTTCAGCTTAAAATCTTCCAAAAGTGTCATTTTTATGTCTAAAATCACTCGAGAGTGCAATTTTTCGACTCAAAATCCGTCAAAAAATGCCGTTTTTCCAGTTAAAATCGGTCAAAAATGTAATTTTTCCGCATAAAATCCTTCGAAAATGTCATTTTTCTACTTGAAATCCTACAAAAACGCTATTTTTCTACTCAAAATCACTCGAAAATGCCATTTTTCGACTGAAAATTGGCCAAAAATGTCATTTTTCCGCTCAAAACTCTTCAGAAATAGCATTTTTCACTCAAAATCGGCTGAAAATGTCATTTTTAAGCTCAGAATTGTTCAAAAATGACGTTTTTTTCCGCCTAAAAATGTCTGAAAATGCCAGTTATCGACTCAAAGTCAATCGAAAATGTCATTATTCGACAGATAATCGACCAAAAACGCTATTTTTCCGGTGAAAATCCATCAAAAATGACTTCTTTCCGCTCAAAAACAGCTGAAAATGCCATTTTCCTACTTGAAATCGGTTAAAAATTGCTGTTTTTCCATTCAAAATCACTCAAAAATGTCATTTTTCGACTGAAAATCGGTCAAAAATGCCATTCTCCCGCTTTAAATCCTTCAAAAATGCAATTTTTCGATTAAAAATTGTCTGAAAATTAGTATTTTCAGCACCTAATACTTACAGTCTCATTCCACTCGTATCCGCTGGGCGATCCGACTAACAAATGTCGAAGTTTTCCGCCGCTTAACGCGTTGATCTCCTCGAATTCTTGATCCGACATTTTTGGGATTTCTCTGAAAAAAATTGGGTTTATGGACTGAAAATCTGAAATTAATTGAACATTTGGGCATAGCTTCCGCGTTCGAGTGGCAAGTGCGCTCTGATGATAATCGGGATGTTGGAATAGTTATTTAGAGTTAAAAACAGCTATTCCAATATCCGATTATTATTAGAGCGCACTTGCCAAAGCTATAAACTTTTGATAGTTGACAAAAATCGAATTTCAGCCGAGTTTCTACCGCTTTTTTTGCCAATTTCAGCAATTTTCAACCGATTTCAGCTAATTTCAGCCGATTTTTAGCCAATTTTCAGTCAATTTGGACCAATTTCAGCCGATTTCAGCAGTTTTTCAGGCGATTTTCAGTCGAAATCAACTTCTAATTGAAAATTTGGGCATAGCTCCCGCGTTCGAGTGGCGAGTGCGCTCTAATGATAATGGGATGTTGGAATCGCGATTCCTACATCCTATTATAATTAGAGCGCACTTGCCAAGTGGTAATTGGCAAAACTTTAATTTCAGCCGATTTCAGCCGATGCTTAGCCGATTTTCAGCCAATTTCAGTCAATTTCAGCCGATTTTCAGTCAACTTCAGCCGATTTTCAGTCAATTTCAGCCAATTTTAGCCATTTTCAGCCAATTTTCCGCACCTTCTCACTGTAGACGTCATAATCGGATTATCATTATCATCCGTGACAGCTCTCTCTCCAGAATCCGTCGACGACATCACCATAAAAAGTCTCGCGTTATCATCCTCCACAAACGCGTTTCCCCGCCCATCCATCACCACTCTCTCCTGCTCTAACAACCGATTTTCAGCCTCAATTTGTCTGAAACTGTGCTCATAATCCATTCCGATTACAGTAAGACTCGGTATCAAATCCTCCAGAATCAACGCAGATTTCCCCAGATTTTTGACGTCTTCTAGCCCTTCTAGCCTCAAAAATTTCAGTTTTTTCGAATTTTTCAGTCCCATTAGGCCTTTCGATGAGATTCGCGGACATCCGGACAAATCGAGCATTTCCAGATTCGGGAGGAGGCCACCGATTCGTCCGACACTCCAATCGTCGATCCATTCGCAATTCGCGAGACGAAGAAGACGTAAATGATTCAAATTTTCGAGATTTTCGAGTCCTTCGAACATTATTTGAGTTCCCGACGCGTCGATTGCCTCGATAAAGAGATTGTCCACTTTTCGACCCGGTAGACTGTAATTCTGAAAATTTTGAGATAAAATTTTGAGTTTTTGAGAGATTTTATAGTGTAAAAAGTGCCCAAAATCGAGATTTTCAGTCAAAAAATCACAAAAATTGGTGATTTTTGAAGTTTTCTAACTGGAAATCGCTATTTTTTACACTTTTTTCACTGAAAATGACCAAAAATTCGAATGTTTTACACTTTTTCACCTTTTCGACCGGGTAGATTGTAATTCTGAAAACTTTGAGATGGAATTTGATGATTTTGAGAGATTTTTGAGTGGAAAATCCAAATTTTTTGTCATTTTTAGTCAGAAAAGTGTCCAAAATCGTGATTTTCAGCCAAGAAATCCCAGAAAATGACCGATTTTTAGAGTTTTCTGACTGAAAATCGATATTTTGGGCACTTTTTTACACTGAAAATGATCACAAATTCAAATTTTCACACTTTCCCGCTTTAAAATATCTCAGAATCACTAAATTCCAGAATTACAGTCTCAATAAAAAGATTGTCCACTTTTCGACCCGGTAGACTGTAATTCTGTAAATTTTGAAATGAAAATTGGCGATTTTAAGGTATTTTTGAGTCAAAAATCCAAAATTTTGGTCATTTTTAGTGTAAAAAGTGCCCAAAATGGTGATTTTCAGTCAAGAAACCCCAAAAATTAGTGATTTTTGAAGTTTCCTAACTGAAAATCGCTATTTTTGAGTTTTTTTTTGTGAATTTAATTTTATTTATTTATTTCATCGAAGGGCAGAATTGTTACGAAAAATAGTAAAAAGATGTCAAAAACTGTGAAAATCTGTTTCGAACCAGGAAAAAAAAAACCGATTTATTCACCGATTTATTCTCAAAATTTTTGTTATAACTTTCAAAATGTTTTAAAACATTTTCTGATGAGTTATAAATGACAAAAACGTCGAAAAATGGTGAAAAAATAACAGAAAAATAAATAATTTAAAGGCGCGCAATGTTAAACTTGTCGGCGAGTCTCGCCGCGATTACAGTAATCCTCATTCTCACCACCCGCGAATTTCTGTTCACTGCAATCCATTTACGTCGATTTTATCCGTTTTCAGCCGATTTTTTTGATTTTTTCTTGAAATTTTTCGCATAAATCGATTAAAATATATAGAAATTTGCTATTTTTGCAGAAAAATCTATATAAAAGCGGCAAATGGAGCCGCCCAAAGTTATCGGGTATATTTTAGTGAGTTTTCGATATTTTTTAGCGACATTTTTGGTAAATTATCGATTTTTCAGCTCGCCGCCATCCTCTCCACACTTGGATACACAGCGAAGCAGGCTGTGGTGTCGTTAAAGGATGGAAAGGTAGAGTTTGGCAGAGAAATGGAAGAAATGGATGGAAAAATCGTGGAAATCGTGGAAAATCGATCGGGAATAGTGAAAAAATTGTGAAAAATCGATGGAAATCGATAAAATTCGATTTTTGAGTGTTTTTGGCTAGAAAATAGCTTAAAAAGCAGATTTTCAGCGGCAAAGATCCAGTTTTTGTGTTCTTTTGTAAAGAATAACTGGTTTTCGAGTGATTATAACCTCAAAGTAGTGGAAAAATCACATTTTTGCACAAAATTACAGATAAGGACTGTTTCAGCTTCAAAATCTCGATTTTTGAGCGATTTTTACCTTAAAATAGTTGAAAAACGCGCATTTTTTGGCCAAATCTCGATTCCAACTCGAAGACTGTGTTTTTGAGTCAAAAATCATCTGAAATGGTCGATTTAGGCTTCAAACTCAACTTTTAACCTCAAAAATGCCGATTTTCAGTCATTTTTTCACGATTTTTCCTCACAAAAATAGGGCTTTGAGTTAAAAATCTACGGAAAAAGTCGATTTTCAGCTCAAAAAAAACGGGGTTTTCGTTTTTTGTCGCGGTTTTCTTTGCGAAAACTGTGTTTTTGAGTCGAAAATCCTCTGAAAGAGACAATTTTTTGGCTGAAAACGCACTGTAAAATATTTTCAGAGTGAAAAATTGAGTGTTTCGGGCTTAAAATGACTGAAAATTAACTGAAAATGTGATTTTCAGGCCAAAAGCATGTTTTTCTGCTGAAAATCTTCGTAAATCTACCTAAAAATGACGGAAAATCTAACATTTTGATGAAAAACTGATTTTCAGCCATTTTTCCACGACTTTCACTCTCAAAAATGTGTTTTTGAGTCAAAAATTGTCTGAAATAGTCGATTTTCAGCTCAAAACACACCTTTAATCTAGAAACATCAGTCATTTTTCACAATCTTTCCTCTCAAAAATAAGGAAATCAGAAACCTGAAAAATTGAGTCTGAAATGAGGGAAATCGCCCCTAAAAATGGGGAAAAAGTGGTAATTTTGGAAGTTTTGAGTAGATTTACGATATTTGGTGTCGATTTACGAGGCTTCGGGTCGATTTACGAGACTTTGTACCGATTTACGAGACTTACTGTCGATTTTCAGCTCATAACTCAACTTTCAACTTCAAAAAACCAGTTATCAGTCACTTCATCGCGATTTTTTCTTCTGAAAATCAGTTTTTGAGTCAAAAATCTTGAGGGAAACATTCTCTGAAATACACAATTTTTGATTTTCAGTTTGAAAAGCTGATTTTCTGTCACTTTTTCACGATTTTCTCTCCAAAAATCTTTTTTTTTCAGTCGAAAATCTTCTGAAACAGTTAATTTTTTGCTCAAACACGGCATTTTCAGTTATTTTTCAAGAAAAACTGTTTTTCAGCCACTTTTTCATTATTTTTCGTCTCAAAAATGTCTTTTTGCGTCGAAAATCTTCTGAAACAGTAGTTTTCGGCGAAAAACACAGCTTTTCACCTCAAAAATGCCGATTTTCAGCTATTTTTTCACGAAAAACTGGTTTATGAGACAAAAAACTTCTGAAATAGGGGATTTTCCGCTCAAAAACCGGTTTTCACAACTTTTGACCTAAAAAAACCGATTTTCACCCATTTTTCCAAGAAAAACTGTTTTTCAGCCACTTTTTCACGATTTTCCCTCCCAAACCCGATATTTTCTCATGGAAACCTCCAAAATCCCTAATTTCCCTCATTTCCAGTTAAACGACGAGGGAGCGAGCGGATTCTCCAACGCCGGCGCCGACATTCTCCCATTCGCCGAATCTCTACGTTCCGCGATTGATGAGAAGAAAGAAATGCTGATGATCAGTCAGAATCCGGCGGATACTGGAGATAAGAGGATTGTAGGATACGTGCATTCGGAGACGGATTCAGTCAGAGATTATAATGCGAAGAATGCGCAGGCGGCCGCCGAACATGGGCTCCCACCGCCAGAGCCTCTTCCGATCCCGGAGCCACCGAGCACAGGACATGGACATTCTCACGGTGGACATGGGCACAGTCATGGCGGACACGGACATAGTCATGGCCATCCGGCGCCAACTCCAGCGGCTCCAGGACCCGAAAAATCTGCGGAAATTGCTCCAGAAACCGTCAAAAACGCTGAAAATCCGTCAGAATCTACTGAAAACGCGCCAAAATTCACTGAAAACGCGCCGAACGTCGCGCCAGACACCGTCAAACCAAAAATGTCTGAAATGGATCTGGAAATCGAGAGGATGATACGAGAAGAGGAGGAGCGAATGGCTGAAAATCGAGAAGTGAAACAGGAGGATTTGGTGCTGAAATCGATTCCAGAAACGCCGAAAGTCGAGCAAATTCAGCCAGAAACCGTCGTCTCCACTCCAGAAGTTGCTCCAGAAGTCATTGTAACACCGCCAGTGATCCAGGAGCCAGTGGAGCCAACGACCACGCCCACCCCCATTACGGCAGAAGAAGTCCCGCCCACCACGCCGACCCCGATGGCTTCAGAAGAAGCTCCGCCCACCACCGTCCCACCGGTTGTGCCACAAGTTGTGCTCGAGGAGCCCGTTACGACCACACCGACGCCTTCAGTGATTTCAGAAGTGCTCACGGAAGAGCCGGTGACTCCAACTGCACCAGTAGAGACCCCGGTTTTACAGAAGAGCCCGGTTGGACAGGATGAGCTCACGGTGAGTTGTAAGAGGAGAAATTCGAGATTTGAGAGGGGAAATTGTGTGTAAAATGAGGAATTTTGAGCTGAAAAACAACATTCTTGGGTAGAAAGTGGAGATTTTGAGCTCCAAACGCTCCAATTTTGCTCAGGAGCGTCCAAAATGTGAAAATTGACCAGTTTTCATGCAATAACTGCTCAAAATTTTAAATTTCCCGCTCCGAAACCTATAAAGTCATATTTTGCGCTGAAAATACCAATTTTGATGAAGAAAACTCTGTTTTTTGAGCTCCCAATGGTCTATTTTTGCTCCACAGCTGGAAATCGAAGTTTTCGGCTGAAAATCTTGGTTTTTTGAACAAATTTTAGCTTAAAATTAGCATTTTTGAGCCACTTCTAGCCCAAATTGAAGTGTGTACGGTTTTTGAGTGAATCGTTGACTTTTCTGTCTAAAACTTAAAATGATTCTTGTTTTCATGCTGAAATTGCTCGAAATCTTATTCCCAAACATCTAAAATCGTATTTTGCGCTGAAAAATTTGATTTTAAAGTCAAAAACTTTGTTTTTCTACTGTTTTTGGTATAAATGCAGTGAAACTGAGAGTTTTAAGCTCGAAAGCAACATTTTTCTGTTTAGAAACTGAAATTTTAATCTCCAATTTTGCTCCGGAGCTAAAAATCTGAGTTTTAGGCAGGAAATCTTGTCTAAAATTCGAAAGTTGACATGTTTTCATGCTGTAACTTCCCAAAATCTCATTTTCCTGCTCTGAGATTTCTAAAATCGTATTTTGCGGTGAAAACCAACCAAAAGTGATGTTTTCAGGCTCAAAATCTGTATTTTTGTCCATTTTAATGAAAATTTGCGGTGTTATGACTGTTTTTGATTGAAAAACATCATTTTCACCTGAAAAATGACTGAGTTTGAGCTGAAAAACCCATTTTCAGTCACTTTTTCACGATTTTTTAACCCACAAATGTGTTTTTAAGTCAAAAATCGTCTGAAATAGTCGATTTTTGGCTCAAAACACACTTTTAATCTTGAAAAACCGATTTTCAGTCATTTTTCACAATTTTTCCTCTCAAAAATGAGGAAATCAGAAACCTGAAAAATTGAGTCTGAAATGAGGGAAATCGCCCCTAAAATTAGCATACTTGTCATTTGACGGGCCGGCCCGGCCCGCGGGCCGGGCCGGGCCGGGCCAGGGCCGGGCCGAGGAAAAATTTTGCCGGCCCGGCCCGGCCCGGTCGGCCCGGGTGGAAAATTTTTAAAATTTTTGCATCCCAAAAATAATTTTCAAGTGCATTTTTATCACTAAATTCACTGTAGAACTTATCAAAATCATCAATTCAGTCGAATTTTTGCAGAGAATGCTCCAAAAATCACTTTTTCAAAAATTACTGCAGAAAAAAACATGTTTTTCGAAAAAAGTCGCTTCACCCGGGCCGACCGGGCCGACCCGGGCCGGGCCGAGACGGGCCGGGCCGACCGGGCCGGGCCGGGCCGGGCCGGGCCGGGCCGGGCCGGGCCGGGCCGGTGAAAATTTGGAAATCGGCCCGGCCCGGCCCGGCCCGGCCCGGCCCGGCCCGGCCCGTGACAAGTATGAAAATTAGTGAAAAGGTGGTAATTTTAGAAGTTTGGAGGAGATTTACGAGATTTGGGGTAGATTTACGAGGCTTCGGGGTACATTTACGAGGCTTTGGGGTAGATTTACGAGATTTGGTTTAGATTTACGAGGCTTCGGGGTAGATTTACGAGGGGTAGATTTACGAGGGGTAGATTTACGAGGCTTCGGGGTAGATTTACGAGGGGTAGATTTACGAGATTTGGGGGTAGATTTACGAGGCTTCGGGGTAGATTTACGAGTCTTCGGGGGTAGATTTACGAGGCTTCGGGGTAGATTTACGAGGCTTTGGGGTAGATTTACGAGGGGTAGATTTACGAGGGGTAGATTTACGAGGCTTCGGGGTAGATTTACGAGTCTTCGGGGTAGATTTACGAGTGTGTGGGGTCGATTTACGAGATTTGGTTTTGATTTACGAGGCTTCGGGGGTAGATTTACGAGATTGGGGGGGTAGATTTACGAGGCTTTGGGGTAGATTTACGAGGCTTCCGGGTAGATTTACGAGATTGGGGGTAGATTTACGAGATTGGGGGGTAGATTTACGAGGCTTTGGGGTAGATTTACGAGGCTTTGGGGTAGATTTACGAGATTGGGGGGTAGATTTACGAGATTTGGGGTAGATTTACGAGGCTTCCGGGTAGATTTACGAGATTGGGGGTAGATTTACGAGATTTGGGGTAGATTTACGAGTCTTCGGGGGTAGATTTACGAGATTTTAATAATTTTCTTCGCAGAACCGTGTTTTTGAGTCTAAACCATCGGACTGAAACTGCCGATTTCTAACCAACGTGAAAAATTGAGTTTTTTGTGCGGAAAATTACTGAAAATCAGGTTTTCGGGATGAACATTTCTGGAAATGGTGACTTTCAGCGGGAGAAATTGAGTTTTAAATGCTAAAAATTACTGAAAATCAACTGAAAATGTGATGTTTTGGCCAAAAATCAGTTTTTTTTGCTAGAACTTTTCGAAAACCACCTTTAAACTGACGGACAATCTAACTTTTGACTGAGAAACTGATTTTCAGTCAGTTTTTTGCTGTTTTCTCCCTCAAAAATAACTTTTTCAGTCAAAAATCTTCTGAGTTTGTTGATTTTTCGCTGAAAAAATTGATTTTAACTCTTTTTGTCACGATTTGCATCCTAACATTGTGTTTTTAAGACAGAAATCGTCTGAACTAGTCGCTTTTTTGCTCAAAAATACCGATTTTCAGTCTCTTTTTCACTATTTTCACCTGTAAAAATGGGCGTTTGAGGCAAAAATCTTCTGAAATAACAGATATTCTGCTCAAAAACCAGATTTTCATCAATTTTTCAAAATAATATCCTAATTTTCAATTTCGAAATGACTGATTTTGACCTGAAAAACATCATTTTTTGTGGAACGGAAGATTTTGAGCTCCAAATGCTCCAATTTTGCTCCCGAGCTGAAACTCTGAGTTTTAATCTGAAACATCGTGCCTAAAACTAGAAACTGGCCTGTTTTCAGGCTGTATTGCTCAAAATCTCTTTTCGAAACATAAAAATCCGTATTTTCCGCTGAAAATGACCAATTTTGATGACAAAAACTTTGTTTTTTAACAGTTTATTATCCCCACTGTGTTTTGCTGATCAAAAATAAAATTTTCGAGATCGAAATCTATCAGTTTTAGCAAAAAAAATTGAAAAATCCAGTGTTATGACTCTTTTCGATCGAAAATTATCATTTTCAGTCCGAAAAATGAATGAAAATGAGTTTTTTTTCAACCCCAACACTTCCTTATTTTATAAAACGAATTGCAGACTCCGCCCCCATCTCAAGTTGTCGCTGCTGAAAGTGCTCCAGACGTCACGACGACGCCAACTCCACCACCGACAACTCCAGAATCCGTAGGAGAATCGGCTCATCTCCACCACGGACACTCGCACGACGGAGCAGAAAGTCATGGACACGCCCACGATGCTCCAGAAGAGACGAAGGCTCCAGAAGACGTCACGATGACTCCAAAATCGATTCCAGAAGACGTCAAGACACCAGAAGACGTGAGAAGAATATCTCCAGAAGAGGAGGAATTCGTGAAATGGGAGAAGGAACGAGCGGCGGCTCAAGCGGCTCCGTACGAAGATGCCCAAGGACACCAATTCCAGGGATTACCACCGACTCCGCCCACTTCGGCTGGAATTTTCGATTGGATCCGTAGCGCGTTGTCACTTGGAAATGTGACCGATGGAACTGTTCTCCTCTATCTCATTCTCACCTTCTTCCTGGCTTCTCTCGTTTTCTACGTCATCGTGAGGAGTCTGTCGAGTGGCGGCGATTCGTCGGATGTGGTGGATAGACAGTGAGTTTTGGGGTAGAAAAATTGTCTTAAAAATGGGAAAATTGGACGAAAATTGTGTTTTCAACGTTAGTATTACTCTCCGGTCGATTTACGAGCTTTCTTTGTAGATTTACGATGCTTCATGTCGATTTACGAGAACTCTTGTCGATTTAGGGAGGGGGTCTCATGTCGATTTACGGAGTTTTAAGACTTCCATGCCGATTTACGTGGTTTCATGTAGATTTACGAGCTTTCATATCGATTTACCGAGCTTAAGACCTACCATGTCGATTTACACGGTATCAGGTTGATTTACGAAGTGTCATGTCGATTTACGAGCTTCCTTTGTTGATTTACGAGGTCTCGTGTCGATTTACGGGATATTCTGTCGATTTACGGAACTTAAGGGCTTCCATGTCGATTTACGAACTTTCTGTGTAGATTTACAAGATCTCATGTAGATTTACGAGCTTTTATATTGATTTACGGAGCTTAAGACCTACCATGTCGATTTACGGGCTCTTTTGTCGATTTACGAACTTTCTGTGTAGATTTACGAGGTGTCATATCGATTTACGGAGCTTAAGACCTACCATGTCGATTTACACGGTATCAGGTTGATTTACGAAGTGTCATGTCGATTTACGAGCTTCCTTTGTTGATTTACGAGGTCTCGTGTCGATTTACAAGCTCTCCATGTCGATTTACGAACTTTCTGTGTAGATTTACGAGGTTTAATGTCGATTTACGGGGTTTCATGTCGATTTACGGGGTCTCTTGTCGATTTACGGAGCTTAAAGGCTTCCGTGTTGATTTACGAGCTCTTAAGTCGATTTACGAGCTTCCTATGTAAATTTACTAAGATTTACCGGCTCTTTTGTCGATTTACAAAGTATCAGACCGATTTACGGAGTTTCCTATCTATTTACGGGCTTCCTGTGTAGATTTACGAACTTTTATGTCGATTTACGGAACTTAAGGGCTTCCATGTCGATTTACGGGCGGTTTTGTCGATTTACAAGGTCCTATGTAGTTTTATGGCTCTCCTGTTGATTTATGTAGTATTTTCTAGATTTAAGGGATCTCAGGTCGATTTACGAGTTCCCAGGGAGAGTTTCAAGCTCTTCTGACGATTTACGAGATGTTTTGTCGATTTACGAGGTCTTCTGTCGATTTACGAGCTTTCTGTGTAGATTTACGAGCTCTCCGGCCGATTTACGCAGCTTAAGGTCTTTCATGTCGATTTACGAGCTCTCATATCGATTTACGGACTTCCAATGTCGATTTACGGGATCTCCTGTCGATTTACGATGTCTATGTGTATATTTACGAGGTCTCATGTAGATTTACAGACTCTCATGTCGATTTATATCTCGATTTACACACCTTTTCCCAACCAAATCCGCCCATTTCCAGAGCCTACTTCGACTTGGTAACGAAACACAAACAGCTCCAGATTCAATTACAACAGAAGGCCGACGAGAATCAACGTCTCCAACAGAATGGTATCGTCCAACAACAACAGCCACAGATGCCGGATCGAGAGCCAGAAGTGTTGGCGTTGAGACAACAGTGAGTTTTTGGCAGTTTTTGGGGCGAAATTGGGCTGAAAATCACGATTCAAAAGTCGTGTTTTTTAATGTCTATTCAACACTCAAAGTTTTAATTTTCAGTATGCGAAGCCTTCACAATGAGATCCAAATGGCCGCCGCGCACCGTCAAGACTATGAATCGCAACTCAATCAGATGAGAGACGCTGTCGAGAAGAAAGAGCAGCAAACACGTCGATTATTGGAATTGATAAACGATCAGAAAACGCGACTGGAAACAAGTTTGCTAGGTGCGGAGGAATGCGCACACGCACTTCGATCGGATCTTATTGAATCCGAAAGACTATCGAGTGATATGTTGAGAGACTATGTAGATATGCACTCGGAAAAAGAAGAAATGCAAAATAAAGTGATTGAGCTGGAGGAGAGAATTCATCGACTAAGCCAGAAGCATAAAAAAGAAGAACAAGTCGGAAGTGGAAGGTTTTTTCTAATCGCAAAATGGGTTTTTTTTGCAATATTCATCATTGCGGGGACCAGACAATATTTCTGTTTCTACCCGTAAGTCACTTTTGCCTTTTTGTTCAACCCTAGATTGCGATTTTCAGAATGCAAAGCTTTAGCTTTCAAAATGAGATTCAAATGGAGGAGAGATTGGAGAGAAGTTCGACGGAGGCTCAAGAATACGCACGTCAACTGGATTCTGTACGGACGGAGCTCACGGAATCTCAACAATCGTCGTTTGGACGTCATCAGGAGTTTGTGGAGAAGCAACAGGAGACAGAACGTCTTCAGACACGGATTCAGGAGCTCGGAGGCGAAACGAGAACGCTGACGTCGAGAATTCAGCAACTGGAGCAAGTTCAGGAGACGTTAGAAGTGGAATTGAAGGATTTGAAGTCGGAGAACACTGGACTGCTCACGACGATTCAACAACTCGAGGCTGAAATTGCTGAGGCGACTATGAATAACGACGAGGCGGGTGAATCTGGAGGTTCTGGATGGTCGGATTTCGGGGATGCGGATGAGGTTGAGGAGAAAGAGGAGATGAAAGTGACTGAAAAGACGCCCGAGAATACGGAAGAGTTGAGAGCAAAGTATAAGAAGTATGGAGAGGATACGGAGGAGTTGAGCAAGGCCAAGGTGAGAAATTTGGAATTTCTGAGCAAAAATGCACAAAAATGAGTGAAAAATGCTCGAAATCGGCTGAAAAAGGGCCAAAATAGTCGGAAATACAGTGGCTGGCGCACTTTTGGCGCATTTTTCTTCAAAGACGCAATTTTGATTCGGGGGAGCAAGTTGAAGTTTCAAACTGAAAATTGATGATTTGAGTCTGAAAATTTACGATTTCCAGCTCAATTTTTGAGTCTTCGGCTTGAATTGTGAGATTTTCGACTGGAAATTTGTGTATTTGAGTTAAATTTCATGGTTTTAAGCTGAAAATTTGAGGTTTAGGCTGAAATTTTGAGTTCTTGGCTGGAAACTGAGATTTTGAGCTGAAACTTGAAGTTTCAGACTGAAAATTTGCAATTTCCGCTCAAATATTGAGTTTTCGGCTTGAATCGTGAGAATTTAGGCTGGAAATTGTGATTTTTAAGCTGAGAAATGTGATTTTAGGCTTGAAATTCGAGGCTTTAGACTGAAAATTTGAGTTTTTGGTCATATTTGGCTGAAACTCTGAAATTTCCGTCCAAATCTATGATTTGCAGCTCAAAAATCACGATTCCAGCAGAAAATTGAGGTTTTTGACTAAAAACTCTCGGTTTTAATCAAAAAAAAATATTTTTTCTCTGAAAAATGCATCGAAAAACTCATGTTCCATCGATTTTCCCATCAAAAACCGCAATAATATTGAAGAAAATGAAAAATTTTAGTCTACAAAAAGTCTGTCTGTGCTTCCGGTATGTCCGGATGTCGTCAGAGCCTGATAATGAAAATGACGATTCCAACGGAAAACTTGAGGGTTTTGGCTGAAAATTCTTGTTTTTAACCCAAAAAACATGTTTTCCCCGAAAATTTTACTGAAAATTCGATTTTCCATTGATTTTCCCATCAAAAACTCAATTTTCCATCTTCCAGGTGCGACTATCGGAGCTGGAAAAGAAGCTCGACGATACGGAGAAAGAGCTCTCGAAATACCGTAACCTCTACGATCGTCAGAAAGATCAAGAGAGTCGAGGAGTCACTGAATCGGATCTGAAACTGAAAACGGCTGAAACTGAGATCGCCGAGCTGAAACAACAGATTCTGACGACATCAGGTGAAACGAACATTCAATTCCAGTCGTTACGTGATGAGAAGAACGCGTTGGAGACTAAATTGAAGGATATGGATGTGGTGATTGCGAAGAAGGAAGAGAAGATCCGAGAGGCTGAAATTGAAGCAAAGAGAGTCCAGGTGAGTGGAGAAATCTGTTGAAAATTGGATGATTTTGCGCTGAAAATGACGAATTTTACGGCGAAACTTTAGAGCCAATTTTTGCTCAATTCGGGACTTTTCTCGTCTTTCGGTATGACCGGTACGTCCGAATGTGCGTTTTGCTCAAAAACCAGATATTTCACTGAAAGCAGCGGAAAATTCTCGAAAATTGGATGATAAAATCTTTGTCTGTACGTCTGGAGTGTCAGGATGTCCTCAAATTTTGGGTAGTTACGATAGATTTTTGTCCATTTTGATTAGTTTTAAGAAAATGTTCGTATCATTTGTGCCATATTCAGTCAAAATACCTCACTTTAATACCAATTTTCCCACTAAAATATCGATTTTCTAGAATCTTGCACTCTCGATGTTGGTGGCCGACACGAAGAATATGTTTCCAAAAGGGACGGAGAATAAGAAGAATAGCGATCCGATTGTGACATTACACGCATCCGATGGAAGCAAGACGACGATCGCCAACAAACACGGAGAGACCGTCTCGATTCACTTCAAAAAATAGAATTTTTGATGAATTTTTCTGTATTTTTCACAAATTTCCCATCATTTTCCACCCAAAAATCGCCTTTTCACCGGTTTCTTGTAATTTTTCATCGATTTTCACACTTTTTGAGCCCAAAATTGGTAATTTTCGATCAAAAACTGTAATTTTGTCACTTTTTGAGCGGATTGCCGATTTTAAGCCAAAAAATGAATCTTTAGCTCAATTTTAGGCTTAAAACTCAATTTTCGACACAAAATCTGTAATTTTCGCTACTTTTGTTCGATTTCCCGCCATTTTTCACCCAAAATCGCTATTTTCCCATAGATTTCGCTATTTTTTCACTTAAAATCCCCTATTTTTCTTATTTTTTCTCATTTTCACCGGTTTCTTGTAATTTTTCATCGATTTTCACACTTTTTGAGCCCAAAATTGGTAATTTTCGATCAAAACTGTAGTTTTGTCACTTTTTGAGCGGAAAATCGCAATTTTTAGCCGATTTTCAGCCAAAAATTGAATTTCTGACTCAATTTTTTGCTTAAATCTCAATTTTCGACACAAAATCTGTAATTTTCGCTATTTTTGTTCGATTTCCCGCCATTTTTCACCCAAAAATCGCTATTTTCCCATAGATTTCGCTATTTTGACTTAAAATCCCCTATTTTTTAGTTTTTCAATGTATATTACGTATATTCATTTTCATGTCATATCATACCCCAAAAAACGACGAATTTCGCTCAATTCCCCCCACTTTTATCAATTCTTTCGAATACGAGTCCCCCCGATATGTATTGGTTGTAAATGGTGCTGAAAATGCGCTCCAGTCGAGAAATTACGAGTTTTTTGAGCCAAAAATCGCGAAATTTCGCTAAAAACCGCTCGATTCTCAATGGAGCGCACTTGCTGATCGCTCCCCCAATTTCTCAAAATTATTGCTTCGAAATGTGATTTTTCCGTTAAAACAAGGGATTTTTACGCTTTTTTTCGGGTTTTTGGTGTTGGTTTCATGCCATTTTTCATGTTTAATTAACTAGAATTTGCAAAAATGTTATTTAAATCAATTTTCAACCAATTTTCGAATCAAAATGGAGTCGAAATTGACACAAAACGTGACGGCAATGATCACAAGCACGGGAGCGTCGGGAATCGCTGTGGCCGATCGGGATGGTGTCCCGCTTTACACGACTGGAGAGATCAGTGTACGGGAATCAATATTTTCGTGAAAAACCAAGAATTTTTGGCAAAAATCGATGACAATCCTGTTTTTCGCATGGAAAATCATGAAAAACTTGATTTTTCGAGTCATTTTCATGAAAAACCCAAGGTTTTTGTGAAAAATCGGCGAAATTCGACGAAAATGGCAGAAAAATGGGAGTTTTGAACCGAAAATTGATCGGAAATGTCAAATTTGGAGCTAAAAATGTCAAATTTTCTGTCAGAAGTCAGGTTTTTTGGCTTAAAATTGTCCACATAGGCGAAAAGTGACGGAAAGTTGCGAAAATACATGAAAAATTTGAAAATCAACCTAACCGGCTGATTTTTCGCATTTTTCTGTCTGAAATCAGATTTTAGGCTTAGAACCGTCTACATCGGTGAAAATCGCCAAAAATCGAGTTTGACTCCCCGAAACTCATAGTTTCAGAACAATTTCGACTGAAATTCATGAAAAATTGATTTTTTTTCATTTTCGTGCAAAAAAGAGCAAAATTTTCGGTTAGAATCAGAGGTGGGCGCCGATTGAAATTTGCCGGCGGCGGCAGCTGCAGCGGCGGTCCGCCGGCGGAAAAAATTAGGCGAGAGAGCGCGCGGCACCACTGCCGACCGCGAGAGACGCAGAGAAATTTTCCGGCGGCGGCGAAATTTTCCGGCGGCAATCGAAGACGATCTTCATTCTCGCCCACCTCTGGTTAGAATCGATAAAAATCGAGTTTTTCAGATGGAAATTCATGAAAACTTTGAAAATTGGCCGGAACCACTGATTTTTCGAGTAACTTTCGTGAAAAAACAAAGTATTTTCGGTAAAAATCGATAAAAGACTCGAAAAAACAAATTTCGACAAGAATTTTTAGCATTTTCCGTGATTTTAATATATTTAATTACCTAAAGTTAATTAATTTGTTCATTTTTTTTCGCAAAAAATGGAAAAAATTAGATTTTTCTGACTGACTGAAAATTGGGCATTTATAGCTTGAAATTTGACATTTTCGATCTATTTTCGGCATAAAACTCAATTTTTTGCCAAAAATCCATCATTTTCGTCGAATTTTTGGCCATATTCACGGATTTTCAGAGAATTTTCGTATAATTTCAGCTATTTTCAGTGATTTCAGCCAAAAATTGGCAAGAAGAGGCAATTTTTGAGCGTTGGCCGAACTTTTTGCATTTTTGGATTTCTAGGCCACCGACCGGAATTCACCAAATTTTTGGATTTTTAGCTTTTTTTCTCAAAAAAAGTTCACTTTCAGCCTCAAATTGTTTAAAAACTGAGATTGCACAAGATTTTCTTTTGAAACGGTAAAAATCCAAAAAATTGGTGAATTCCGGTCGGTGGCCTAGAAATCTGAAAATGCAAAAGTTCGGCCACCACATAAAAATGGCAATTTTCCATTGTTTTTAAGTAAAAAATGGCTCAAAATGGTTGGAAATTCTCATTTTTTCAGCTTTTCCCACAATTTCCGCTCGGTGGCCTAGAAATCCGAAAATGCAAAAGTTCGGCCACCACTCGAAAATCAACGCTTTTTACCAATTTTTTGAATGAAAATCACTGATTTTCACTGGTTTTCAGTGATTTTCAGTCAAAAACCCGCATTTTCAGTCAAATTTCCCACTAAAACATCGATTTTGAGCGATTTTTCTAGTGCTACCCGAACTTTTTTTGGGGTTTCTAGGCCACCGAAAAGCAAAAAAAAATTTTCAGGAATTCATCCGGGATCATCGGATTCGAGTTTTCTGTCGAATCTTGGAGGATTCCAGCCGCTGACGAAACGGCATAGTAAAAGTGGACATTTGAGTGGTGGAGGTGGAGGGGGACACTACTCATCTGGAGGATCCAACGGAGGCAGAAGTCCACCGCCCGAGATGCCGTTGCTCAGTGCAATTCCACCGCCTGGAGCTAGGAAGCCGATGAGCAAGAGACCTGGTATGGAAATGAGTGAAATTTTGAGATTTTTGACGGAAAATTAGGGTTTTTGGTCAATTTTTAGCCTGAAAATGAACATTTCAGTTGAAATTTGACCCAGAAACGACGGTTTTTAGTGAAAAATTGTGAAAAATTTCAGATTTTTGACTGAAAATCCGGAATTTCGGTCAATTTTTAACCCAAAATTGAGGTTCTACGTGGGTTTTTGGTCTAGAAACACCAAAAACCTCGATTTTTGACGAATTTTGAGTCTAACGAGAAGATTTTCAGCTGGAAATTGACCAATTTTCAGTGGAAAATAGTGAAAAATTGAGATTTTTGACTGAAAATTAGAGTTTTTGGTCAATTTTTCGCCTAAAAATCATGATTTTTGACGAATTTTGAGTCTAAAAATGAAATTTTCAGCTAGAAAATAGTAAAAATTTCAGATTTTCGACCGAAAATCATGTTTTTGGTAAAATTTCAAGCTAAAAGACACGATTTTTGACAAATTTTGAGTCTAAAGATGACATTTTCAGCAGGAATTTGACCCAGAAAGACTGAAAATCAGCCAAAAACTGACGGAAACTCACGAAATCAGTCTGTTTGTGTGAATTTTCAGCCAAAAATGAGCATTTTTAACCTAAAAAGTGTCTGTCTGTGCTTCCGGTATGTCCGGATGTCCGTTTTGCTCAAAACCCAGAAATTTCGGTTTCTGAGCCGAATCTTGACTTCTCGCAGCATTTTGAGTCAAACATTGCGAACTTTTGACCAGAATTGATACAAAAATCGTGTGTCCTAGTGTCGGGATGTCCGGATGTCCTACTATTTTAATGGAGAATAGTGAAAATTTCAGATTTTTGAAGGAAAATCTGGATTTTTGGTCAAATTTTGAGTCCAAAATTGAGATTCTATGGATTTTTGGTCTGGAAACACCAAAAATCACGATTTTCAGTCAATTTTTAACCTAAAAATGGGATTTTATATGAATTTTTAGTCTAGAAACACTAAAAATCATATTTTGAGGCTAAAATTTGAGACTAAAAAAATCAAATTTTGAGGCTAAAAATATGATTTTCAGCGGGAATTTGTCTCAGAAAGACTGAAATAAAAGCCGAAAACCGACAAATTTTAGTGGAAAATAGCGAAAATTTAGGATTTTTGACTGAAAATCAGAAGTTTTGACAAATTTCGAGTTTTGAGTCTAAAAATCTCGGTTTTTACTTGAAAATCCTGATTTTTAGCTGGAAACTTGTCAAAAACTGTCAAAATTACAGTTTTTCATTAAATGTGACCCAAAAATCCATATTTTTGACGTTTTCCTTCAGACTCCGCCCACCACCACGGCAAATGATGCAGAGGCCACGCCCCCTTTCTCGGTCATCTTCTAGTCGCCACCACCGGGCACAAACTACAATCAACGCGGGACCCCACTTCTTATAATTTTGCCGGCGGCGGCAGCAATTTGCCGGCGGCGGCAGCTGCAGCGGCGGTCCGCCGGCGGAAAAAATTAGGCGAGAGAGCGCGCGGCACCACTGCCGACCGCGAGAGACGCAGAGAAATTTTCCGGCGGCGGCGAAATTTTCCGGCGGCAATCGAAGACGATCTTCATTCTCGCCCACCTCTGGTTAGAATCGATAAAAATCGAGTTTTTCAGATGGAAATTCATGAAAACTTTGAAAATTGGCCGGAACCACTGATTTTTCGAGTAACTTTCGTGAAAAAACAAAGTATTTTCGGTAAAAATCGATAAAAGACTCGAAAAAACAAATTTCGACAAGAATTTTTAGCATTTTCCGTGATTTTAATATATTTAATTACCTAAAGTTAATTAATTTGTTCATTTTTTTTTCGCAAAAAATGGAAAAAATTAGATTTTTCTGACTGACTGAAAATTGGGCATTTATAGCTTGAAATTTGACATTTTCGATCTATTTTCGGCATAAAACTCAATTTTTTGCCAAAAATCCATCATTTTCGTCGAATTTTTGGCCATATTCACGGATTTTCAGAGAATTTTCGTATAATTTCAGCTATTTTCAGTGATTTCAGCCAAAAATTGGCAAGAAGAGGCAATTTTTGAGCGTTGGCCGAACTTTTTGCATTTTTGGATTTCTAGGCCACCGACCGGAATTCACCAAATTTTTGGATTTTTAGCTTTTTTTTCTCAAAAAAAGTTCACTTTCAGCCTCAAATTGTTTAAAAACTGAGATTGCACAAGATTTTCTTTTGAAACGGTAAAAATCCAAAAAATTGGTGAATTCCGGTCGGTGGCCTAGAAATCTGAAAATGCAAAAGTTCGGCCACCACATAAAAATGGCAATTTTCCATTGTTTTTAAGTAAAAAATGGCTCAAAATGGTTGGAAATTCTCATTTTTTCAGCTTTTCCCACAATTTCCGCTCGGTGGCCTAGAAATCCGAAAATGCAAAAGTTCGGCCACCACTCGAAAATCAACGCTTTTTACCAATTTTTTGAATGAAAATCACTGATTTTCACTGGTTTTCAGTGATTTTCAGTCAAAAACCCGCATTTTCAGTCAAATTTCCCACTAAAACATCGATTTTGAGCGATTTTTCTAGTGCTACCCGAACTTTTTTTTGGGGTTTCTAGGCCACCGAAAAGCAAAAAAAAAATTTTCAGGAATTCATCCGGGATCATCGGATTCGAGTTTTCTGTCGAATCTTGGAGGATTCCAGCCGCTGACGAAACGGCATAGTAAAAGTGGACATTTGAGTGGTGGAGGTGGAGGGGGACACTACTCATCTGGAGGATCCAACGGAGGCAGAAGTCCACCGCCCGAGATGCCGTTGCTCAGTGCAATTCCACCGCCTGGAGCTAGGAAGCCGATGAGCAAGAGACCTGGTATGGAAATGAGTGAAATTTTGAGATTTTTGACGGAAAATTAGGGTTTTTGGTCAATTTTTAGCCTGAAAATGAACATTTCAGTTGAAATTTGACCCAGAAACGACGGTTTTTAGTGAAAAATTGTGAAAAATTTCAGATTTTTGACTGAAAATCCGGAATTTCGGTCAATTTTTAACCCAAAATTGAGGTTCTACGTGGGTTTTTGGTCTAGAAACACCAAAAACCTCGATTTTTGACGAATTTTGAGTCTAACGAGAAGATTTTCAGCTGGAAATTGACCAATTTTCAGTGGAAAATAGTGAAAAATTGAGATTTTTGACTGAAAATTAGAGTTTTTGGTCAATTTTTCGCCTAAAAATCATGATTTTTGACGAATTTTGAGTCTAAAAATGAAATTTTCAGCTAGAAAATAGTAAAAATTTCAGATTTTCGACCGAAAATCATGTTTTTGGTAAAATTTCAAGCTAAAAGACACGATTTTTGACAAATTTTGAGTCTAAAGATGACATTTTCAGCAGGAATTTGACCCAGAAAGACTGAAAATCAGCCAAAAACTGACGGAAACTCACGAAATCAGTCTGTTTGTGTGAATTTTCAGCCAAAAATGAGCATTTTTAACCTAAAAAGTGTCTGTCTGTGCTTCCGGTATGTCCGGATGTCCGTTTTGCTCAAAACCCAGAAATTTCGGTTTCTGAGCCGAATCTTGACTTCTCGCAGCATTTTGAGTCAAACATTGCGAACTTTTGACCAGAATTGATACAAAAATCGTGTGTCCTAGTGTCGGGATGTCCGGATGTCCTACTATTTTAATGGAGAATAGTGAAAATTTCAGATTTTTGAAGGAAAATCTGGATTTTTGGTCAAATTTTGAGTCCAAAATTGAGATTCTATGGATTTTTGGTCTGGAAACACCAAAAATCACGATTTTCAGTCAATTTTTAACCTAAAAATGGGATTTTATATGAATTTTTAGTCTAGAAACACTAAAAATCATATTTTGAGGCTAAAATTTGAGACTAAAAAAATCAAATTTTGAGGCTAAAAATATGATTTTCAGCGGGAATTTGTCTCAGAAAGACTGAAATAAAAGCCGAAAACCGACAAATTTTAGTGGAAAATAGCGAAAATTTAGGATTTTTGACTGAAAATCAGAAGTTTTGACAAATTTCGAGTTTTGAGTCTAAAAATCTCGGTTTTTACTTGAAAATCCTGATTTTTAGCTGGAAACTTGTCAAAAACTGTCAAAATTACAGTTTTTCATTAAATGTGACCCAAAAATCCATATTTTTGACGTTTTCCTTCAGACTCCGCCCACCACCACGGCAAATGATGCAGAGGCCACGCCCCCTTTCTCGGTCATCTTCTAGTCGCCACCACCGGGCACAAACTACAATCAACGCGGGACCCCACTTCTTATAATTTTTTCGTTTTTTTTCTAATTTAATTGTTTCTAGAATTTCCCCATTATATATTGGCCTAGAAATCTGAAAATGCAAAAGTTCGGCCACCACATAAAAATGGCAATTTTCCATTGTTTTTAAGTAAAAAAATGGCTCAAAATGGGTGGAAATTCTTATTTTTTCAGCGTTTCCCTCACCGAGCTTCCTGTGTAGATTTACGGGCTCTTTTGTCGATTTACGAGGTCCCATGTTGTTTTACTGGCTCTTATATAGATTTACGAGCTCCCATGAAGAGTTCCGAGCTCTCCGGTCGACTTACGGCTCTCATATCGATTTACAATGTCTATGTGTAGATTTACAAGGTCTCATGCAGATTTACGGGATCTTGTGTCGATTTACGGGATCTTTTGACGAGTTACAAAGTATCTTGTCGATTTACGATCTCTCGTGTAGATTTACGAGCTCTCTGTCGGATTTACGGAGCTTAAGGCCTTTCATTTCGATTTACGAGCTTCCTATGTAGATTTACGGAATCTTTTGTCGATTAACGAGCTTTCCGTCCGATTTACGGAGCTTGAGAACTTCCATGTCGATTTACGAGCTCTCATATCGATTTACGGTGTTCATGTGTAATTTTACGGGATTTCGTGTTGGTTTACGAAGTCTCATGTTGATTTACGGAGCTCACGTGTTGATTTACGACGTTTCATGTCGATTTACGGATTGTCATGTAGATTTACGAGCTCTCATATAGATTTACCACCTCCCTGTGTAGATTTACGGGGTCTCGTGTAGGTTTACGACCTTAATATACCGATTTACGCACCGTTTCCCAACCAAATCCACCCATTTCCAGAGCCTACTTCGACTTGGTAACGAAACACAAGCAGCTCCAGATTCAATTACAACAGAAGGCCGACGAGAATCAACGACTCCAACAGAATGGTGTCGTCCAACAACAGCAGCAACAGATGCCGGATCGAGAGCCAGAATTGATGGCGTTGAGACAACAGTGAGTTTTCTGGAGTTTTTGGGGTGAAATCTGGCTGAAAATCACGATTTTCCACTAAAAATTGCGATTTTCAGAGTGCAAAGCCTTCAAAATGAGATCCAAATGGCCGCCGTGCACCGTCAAGACTATGAATCGCACTACAATCAGATGAGGGACGCTGTCGAGCAGAAAGAGCACCAAATTGCTCAATTAAATGAAGTAATTAGCGATTATAAGGAGCGATTGGAGAGAAGTTCGACGGAGGCTCAAGAATACGCACGTCAACTGGATTCTGTACGGACGGAGCTCACGGAATCTCAACAATCGTCGTTTGGACGTCATCAGGAGTTTGTGGAGAAGCAACAGGAGACAGAACGTCTTCAGACACGGATTCAGGAGCTCGGAGGCGAAACGAGAACGCTGACGTCGAGAATTCAGCAACTGGAGCAAGTTCAGGAGACGTTAGAAGTGGAATTGAAGGATTTGAAGTCGGAGAACACTGGACTGCTCACGACGATTCAACAACTCGAGGCTGAAATTGCTGAGGCGAGCAAGAATAACGACGAGGCGGGAGAATCTGGAGGATCGGGATGGTCGGATTTTGGGGATACGGATGAGGTTGAGGAGAAAGAGGAGATGAAAGTGACTGAAAAGACGCCCGAGAATACGGAAGAGTTGAGAGCAAAGTATAAGAAGTATGGAGAGGATACGGAGGAGTTGAGCAAGGCCAAGGTGAGAAATTTGGAATTTCTGAGTGAAAAATGCTCGAAATCGGCTGAGAAAGAGCCAAAATAGTCGGAAATTTGGTGTCTGGCGCGCTTTTGGCGCGTTTCCGTAAGAGAACGAACATTTGAGATTTTGAGCTGAAATTTGGAGTTGAGGACATAAAATTGATGATTTTAAGCTGAAAAATAAGTTTTTTAGCTTAAAATTTGAGTCTTTGGCTTGAATTGTGAGATTTTTGACTGAAAATGTGTGTATTTGAGTGAAATTTCATGGTTTAAAGCTGAAATTTTGAGGTTTAGGCTGAAATTTTGAGCTCTTGGCTGGAAACTGAGATTTTGAGCTGAAACTTGAAGTTTCAGACTGAAAATTGATGATTTGAGCCTGAAAATTTGCGATTTTCAGCGCGATTCTTAACAAAAATGAATCTTGCGTTCAAAATTAAGCTTTGTAGGCCAAAAATCACGGTTTCTGCAGAAAAATTGGGTTTTTGGCTGAAAATTCTTGTTTTTAACCGAAAAAACTAATTTCCGATCGATTTTGCCATCAAAAACTCAATATGTTCTCTTCCAGGTGCGACTATCGGAGCTGGAAAAGAAGCTCGATGAGACGGAGAAAGAGCTCTCAAAGTACCGTAACCTCTACGATCGTCAGAAGGATCAAGAGAGTCGAGGAGTCACTGAATCGGATCTGAAACTGAAAACGGCTGAAACTGAGATCGCCGAGCTGAAACAACAGATCTAACGACTCAATAAATTGAAAGAAGAAGCGGATGAGAGATTCAGTTCTCTATCGAATTCTTATGGAGCAGTTCTCACGAAATCCGGTGAAACGAACATTCAATTCCAGTCGTTACGAGATGAGAAGAACGCGTTGGAGACGAAATTGAAGGATATGGATGCGGTGATTGCGAAGAAAGAAGAGAAGATCCGAGAGGCGGAAAGTGAAGCGAAGAGGGTTCAGGTATGCGGAGGGGATTTTTGAGCTGAAAATGACGAATTTTGAGCTGAAAATTGGAGGATTTTGAGTTGAAAATGACATATTTTGAATGTCGAATTGTCAGGTTTTCCTATAGAATATGACCATTTCCAACCTAAAAAGTGTCTGTCGCTGTATCCGGCATGTCCGAATGTCCACTTTGCTCAAAAACCAGAATTTTCAATGTGAACCGCTGAACATTCTTGAAAATTTTATGATTTCGGGCAGAAACTGACGAATTTTATAAGAAAAAAGAGCTTTTTGAGCCAGTTTTGGCTCAATTTGGGACTTTAAATGTCTGTCGGTGTATCCGGCATCTCCGAATGTCGTCACTGACCGTAAAATGAGCTCAAGATCAATTTTCTGTCAAAAAACTTTAAAAATCTGAAACTTGGATAGAAAATTAGGATTTTCGCCGAAAAAATTAATATTTATCATCTGAACGGATGAATTTTAAGCCAAAATTGAGCATTTTTAACATAAAAAGTGTCTGTCTGTGCTTCCGGTATGTCCGAATGTCCGGTTTGCTTGTCTTTTTTAAAAATCGATTTTTCACTCAAAAATCCACATTTTTGACATTTTTCAACGCAAAAACTGCGAATTTCTGACCAAAATGAATGCGAAAATCGTCAATTTATCACCAAAACCGCGCCAGAGGCACCCTAGGCAGATATCTGGCGCACCTTTGACCCGTTTTTCAAAAAAAAAATTTCGAAAACCTTCAAAATCGGCTGAAAATCTTAAAAATTTGACCTAAAAATCGATTTTCCACTCAAAAATTCATACTTTTGACGTTTTTCAACCCAAAATGTATACGAAAATCGTCAATTTATCACCAAAAACGCGCCGGAGGCACCCCAGGCAGACATCTGGCGCACCTTTGACGCGTTTTCCAAAAACCATTATATTTCTTGCAGGCTGCCTACAAAAAACTCGAAACGAAATCGTTCCACGACGTGATGACACTGAAAAAGGAGTGCGATGAGCTGAAATCGGCACAATATCTGAGTGGAGGAGGAGGGACCCGTGATATGTTCTCAGCGAATCGATCGATATCTCGAACGGATCGAATCGCATCGCCACTGGTGGATGAACCGATTTGGGATGAGCCAGAAGAATATACACAGAATCAGATGATGGGGGGACCACCACAAGAAATGGATTATTACTCATCTGGAAGTGGTGCGATGACGATGAATTCGAGAAGACGTTCCACACGTCGAACTCATCTGATTGGAGGAGAATCACCGTCGGATCTCGAGAAAAAGAAGAAAGAGCCGACGTCGTCTGGAGCGACGCATCGACGACGCTCCAGAAGTCAGGGACGACAACAATACCCGACGTATCCGGATCCGTATCAATACGGTAAGTTCCCCTCCTGAAAAAGCGAGTTTTTAGGAAAAAAACGATGTTAAAACGGGATTTTTCCGCCAAAAATGAGAATTTTTAACCTAAAAAGTGTCTGTCTGTGCTTCCGGAATGTCCGAATGTCCGTTTTGCTCAAAAATTGGCTGAAAAACGAGGAAGTAGGTCAAAATGGCTAATTTCAATCGAAAATCGGTAAAAAGAAGCGATTTTCTAGCGATGGCCGAACATTTGCATTTTTGGATTTCTAGGCCACCGACCGGAATTCACCAAATTTTTGGATTTTTAGCTTTTTTTTCTCAAAAAAAGTTCACTTTCAGCCTCAAATTGTTTAAAAACTGAGATTGCACAAGATTTTCTTTTGAAACGGTAAAAATCCAAAAAATTGGTGAATTCCGGTCGGTGGCCTAGAAATCTGAAAATGCAAAAGTTCGGCCACCACATAAAAATGGCAATTTTCCATTGTTTTTAAGTAAAAAATGGCTCAAAATGGTTGGAAATTCTCATTTTTTCAGCTTTTCCCACAATTTCCGCTCGGTGGCCTAGAAATCCGAAAATGCAAAAGTTCGGCCACCACTCGAAAATCAACGCTTTTTACCAATTTTTTGAATGAAAATCACTGATTTTCACTGGTTTTCAGTGATTTTCAGTCAAAAACCCGCATTTTCAGTCAAATTTCCCACTAAAACATCGATTTTGAGCGATTTTTCTAGTGCTACCCGAACTTTTTTTGGGGTTTCTAGGCCACCGAAAAGCAAAAAAAAATTTTCAGGAATTCATCCGGGATCATCGGATTCGAGTTTTCTGTCGAATCTTGGAGGATTCCAGCCGCTGACGAAACGGCATAGTAAAAGTGGACATTTGAGTGGTGGAGGTGGAGGGGGACACTACTCATCTGGAGGATCCAACGGAGGCAGAAGTCCACCGCCCGAGATGCCGTTGCTCAGTGCAATTCCACCGCCTGGAGCTAGGAAGCCGATGAGCAAGAGACCTGGTATGGAAATGAGTGAAATTTTGAGATTTTTGACGGAAAATTAGGGTTTTTGGTCAATTTTTAGCCTGAAAATGAACATTTCAGTTGAAATTTGACCCAGAAACGACGGTTTTTAGTGAAAAATTGTGAAAAATTTCAGATTTTTGACTGAAAATCCGGAATTTCGGTCAATTTTTAACCCAAAATTGAGGTTCTACGTGGGTTTTTGGTCTAGAAACACCAAAAACCTCGATTTTTGACGAATTTTGAGTCTAACGAGAAGATTTTCAGCTGGAAATTGACCAATTTTCAGTGGAAAATAGTGAAAAATTGAGATTTTTGACTGAAAATTAGAGTTTTTGGTCAATTTTTCGCCTAAAAATCATGATTTTTGACGAATTTTGAGTCTAAAAATGAAATTTTCAGCTAGAAAATAGTAAAAATTTCAGATTTTCGACCGAAAATCATGTTTTTGGTAAAATTTCAAGCTAAAAGACACGATTTTTGACAAATTTTGAGTCTAAAGATGACATTTTCAGCAGGAATTTGACCCAGAAAGACTGAAAATCAGCCAAAAACTGACGGAAACTCACGAAATCAGTCTGTTTGTGTGAATTTTCAGCCAAAAATGAGCATTTTTAACCTAAAAAGTGTCTGTCTGTGCTTCCGGTATGTCCGGATGTCCGTTTTGCTCAAAACCCAGAAATTTCGGTTTCTGAGCCGAATCTTGACTTCTCGCAGCATTTTGAGTCAAACATTGCGAACTTTTGACCAGAATTGATACAAAAATCGTGTGTCCTAGTGTCGGGATGTCCGGATGTCCTACTATTTTAATGGAGAATAGTGAAAATTTCAGATTTTTGAAGGAAAATCTGGATTTTTGGTCAAATTTTGAGTCCAAAATTGAGATTCTATGGATTTTTGGTCTGGAAACACCAAAAATCACGATTTTCAGTCAATTTTTAACCTAAAAATGGGATTTTATATGAATTTTTAGTCTAGAAACACTAAAAATCATATTTTGAGGCTAAAATTTGAGACTAAAAAAATCAAATTTTGAGGCTAAAAATATGATTTTCAGCGGGAATTTGTCTCAGAAAGACTGAAATAAAAGCCGAAAACCGACAAATTTTAGTGGAAAATAGCGAAAATTTAGGATTTTTGACTGAAAATCAGAAGTTTTGACAAATTTCGAGTTTTGAGTCTAAAAATCTCGGTTTTTACTTGAAAATCCTGATTTTTAGCTGGAAACTTGTCAAAAACTGTCAAAATTACAGTTTTTCATTAAATGTGACCCAAAAATCCATATTTTTGACGTTTTCCTTCAGACTCCGCCCACCACCACGGCAAATGATGCAGAGGCCACGCCCCCTTTCTCGGTCATCTTCTAGTCGCCACCACCGGGCACAAACTACAATCAACGCGGGACCCCACTTCTTATAATTTTTTCGTTTTTTTTCTAATTTAATTGTTTCTAGAATTTCCCCATTATATATTGGCCTAGAAATCTGAAAATGCAAAAGTTCGGCCACCACATAAAAATGGCAATTTTCCATTGTTTTTAAGTAAAAAAATGGCTCAAAATGGGTGGAAATTCTTATTTTTTCAGCGTTTCCCTCACCGAGCTTCCTGTGTAGATTTACGGGCTCTTTTGTCGATTTACGAGGTCCCATGTTGTTTTACTGGCTCTTATATAGATTTACGAGCTCCCATGAAGAGTTCCGAGCTCTCCGGTCGACTTACGGCTCTCATATCGATTTACAATGTCTATGTGTAGATTTACAAGGTCTCATGCAGATTTACGGGATCTTGTGTCGATTTACGGGATCTTTTGACGAGTTACAAAGTATCTTGTCGATTTACGATCTCTCGTGTAGATTTACGAGCTCTCTGTCGGATTTACGGAGCTTAAGGCCTTTCATTTCGATTTACGAGCTTCCTATGTAGATTTACGGAATCTTTTGTCGATTAACGAGCTTTCCGTCCGATTTACGGAGCTTGAGAACTTCCATGTCGATTTACGAGCTCTCATATCGATTTACGGTGTTCATGTGTAATTTTACGGGATTTCGTGTTGGTTTACGAAGTCTCATGTTGATTTACGGAGCTCACGTGTTGATTTACGACGTTTCATGTCGATTTACGGATTGTCATGTAGATTTACGAGCTCTCATATAGATTTACCACCTCCCTGTGTAGATTTACGGGGTCTCGTGTAGGTTTACGACCTTAATATACCGATTTACGCACCGTTTCCCAACCAAATCCACCCATTTCCAGAGCCTACTTCGACTTGGTAACGAAACACAAGCAGCTCCAGATTCAATTACAACAGAAGGCCGACGAGAATCAACGACTCCAACAGAATGGTGTCGTCCAACAACAGCAGCAACAGATGCCGGATCGAGAGCCAGAATTGATGGCGTTGAGACAACAGTGAGTTTTCTGGAGTTTTTGGGGTGAAATCTGGCTGAAAATCACGATTTTCCACTAAAAATTGCGATTTTCAGAGTGCAAAGCCTTCAAAATGAGATCCAAATGGCCGCCGTGCACCGTCAAGACTATGAATCGCACTACAATCAGATGAGGGACGCTGTCGAGCAGAAAGAGCACCAAATTGCTCAATTAAATGAAGTAATTAGCGATTATAAGGAGCGATTGGAGAGAAGTTCGACGGAGGCTCAAGAATACGCACGTCAACTGGATTCTGTACGGACGGAGCTCACGGAATCTCAACAATCGTCGTTTGGACGTCATCAGGAGTTTGTGGAGAAGCAACAGGAGACAGAACGTCTTCAGACACGGATTCAGGAGCTCGGAGGCGAAACGAGAACGCTGACGTCGAGAATTCAGCAACTGGAGCAAGTTCAGGAGACGTTAGAAGTGGAATTGAAGGATTTGAAGTCGGAGAACACTGGACTGCTCACGACGATTCAACAACTCGAGGCTGAAATTGCTGAGGCGAGCAAGAATAACGACGAGGCGGGAGAATCTGGAGGATCGGGATGGTCGGATTTTGGGGATACGGATGAGGTTGAGGAGAAAGAGGAGATGAAAGTGACTGAAAAGACGCCCGAGAATACGGAAGAGTTGAGAGCAAAGTATAAGAAGTATGGAGAGGATACGGAGGAGTTGAGCAAGGCCAAGGTGAGAAATTTGGAATTTCTGAGTGAAAAATGCTCGAAATCGGCTGAGAAAGAGCCAAAATAGTCGGAAATTTGGTGTCTGGCGCGCTTTTGGCGCGTTTCCGTAAGAGAACGAACATTTGAGATTTTGAGCTGAAATTTGGAGTTGAGGACATAAAATTGATGATTTTAAGCTGAAAAATAAGTTTTTTAGCTTAAAATTTGAGTCTTTGGCTTGAATTGTGAGATTTTTGACTGAAAATGTGTGTATTTGAGTGAAATTTCATGGTTTAAAGCTGAAATTTTGAGGTTTAGGCTGAAATTTTGAGCTCTTGGCTGGAAACTGAGATTTTGAGCTGAAACTTGAAGTTTCAGACTGAAAATTGATGATTTGAGCCTGAAAATTTGCGATTTTCAGCGCGATTCTTAACAAAAATGAATCTTGCGTTCAAAATTAAGCTTTGTAGGCCAAAAATCACGGTTTCTGCAGAAAAATTGGGTTTTTGGCTGAAAATTCTTGTTTTTAACCAGAAAAATCATATTTTCCATGAATATTTCACTGAAAAACTGATTTTCCAATCGATTTTCAAAAAACGTCAATAATCTTAAAGAAAATTAGCAGTTTTAGCCTAAAAAGTGTCTGTCTGTGCTTCCGGTACGTCCGAATGTCCGCTTTGCTCAAAAACCAGAAATATCACTGGAAACAGCTGGAAATTCTCGAAAAAACGAATGATTTTGAGCTGAAAATGACCATTTACAACCTAAAAAGTGTCTGTCTGTGCTTCCGGCTTGTCCGGATATCGTTGACACCCAAAAATCACGATTCCAGCCTAAAAATTGAGGTTTTTGGCTGAAAATTCTTGTTTTTAACCGAAAAAACTAATTTCCGATCGATTTTGCCATCAAAAACTCAATATGTTCTCTTCCAGGTGCGACTATCGGAGCTGGAAAAGAAGCTCGATGAGACGGAGAAAGAGCTCTCAAAGTACCGTAACCTCTACGATCGTCAGAAGGATCAAGAGAGTCGAGGAGTCACTGAATCGGATCTGAAACTGAAAACGGCTGAAACTGAGATCGCCGAGCTGAAACAACAGATCTAACGACTCAATAAATTGAAAGAAGAAGCGGATGAGAGATTCAGTTCTCTATCGAATTCTTATGGAGCAGTTCTCACGAAATCCGGTGAAACGAACATTCAATTCCAGTCGTTACGAGATGAGAAGAACGCGTTGGAGACGAAATTGAAGGATATGGATGCGGTGATTGCGAAGAAAGAAGAGAAGATCCGAGAGGCGGAAAGTGAAGCGAAGAGGGTTCAGGTATGCGGAGGGGATTTTTGAGCTGAAAATGACGAATTTTGAGCTGAAAATTGGAGGATTTTGAGTTGAAAATGACATATTTTGAATGTCGAATTGTCAGGTTTTCCTATAGAATATGACCATTTCCAACCTAAAAAGTGTCTGTCGCTGTATCCGGCATGTCCGAATGTCCACTTTGCTCAAAAACCAGAATTTTCAATGTGAACCGCTGAACATTCTTGAAAATTTTATGATTTCGGGCAGAAACTGACGAATTTTATAAGAAAAAAGAGCTTTTTGAGCCAGTTTTGGCTCAATTTGGGACTTTAAATGTCTGTCGGTGTATCCGGCATCTCCGAATGTCGTCACTGACCGTAAAATGAGCTCAAGATCAATTTTCTGTCAAAAAACTTTAAAAATCTGAAACTTGGATAGAAAATTAGGATTTTCGCCGAAAAAATTAATATTTATCATCTGAACGGATGAATTTTAAGCCAAAATTGAGCATTTTTAACATAAAAAGTGTCTGTCTGTGCTTCCGGTATGTCCGAATGTCCGGTTTGCTTGTCTTTTTTAAAAATCGATTTTTCACTCAAAAATCCACATTTTTGACATTTTTCAACGCAAAAACTGCGAATTTCTGACCAAAATGAATGCGAAAATCGTCAATTTATCACCAAAACCGCGCCAGAGGCACCCTAGGCAGATATCTGGCGCACCTTTGACCCGTTTTTCAAAAAAAAAATTTCGAAAACCTTCAAAATCGGCTGAAAATCTTAAAAATTTGACCTAAAAATCGATTTTCCACTCAAAAATTCATACTTTTGACGTTTTTCAACCCAAAATGTATACGAAAATCGTCAATTTATCACCAAAAACGCGCCGGAGGCACCCCAGGCAGACATCTGGCGCACCTTTGACGCGTTTTCCAAAAACCATTATATTTCTTGCAGGCTGCCTACAAAAAACTCGAAACGAAATCGTTCCACGACGTGATGACACTGAAAAAGGAGTGCGATGAGCTGAAATCGGCACAATATCTGAGTGGAGGAGGAGGGACCCGTGATATGTTCTCAGCGAATCGATCGATATCTCGAACGGATCGAATCGCATCGCCACTGGTGGATGAACCGATTTGGGATGAGCCAGAAGAATATACACAGAATCAGATGATGGGGGGACCACCACAAGAAATGGATTATTACTCATCTGGAAGTGGTGCGATGACGATGAATTCGAGAAGACGTTCCACACGTCGAACTCATCTGATTGGAGGAGAATCACCGTCGGATCTCGAGAAAAAGAAGAAAGAGCCGACGTCGTCTGGAGCGACGCATCGACGACGCTCCAGAAGTCAGGGACGACAACAATACCCGACGTATCCGGATCCGTATCAATACGGTAAGTTCCCCTCCTGAAAAAGCGAGTTTTTAGGAAAAAAACGATGTTAAAACGGGATTTTTCCGCCAAAAATGAGAATTTTTAACCTAAAAAGTGTCTGTCTGTGCTTCCGGAATGTCCGAATGTCCGTTTTGCTCAAAAATTGGCTGAAAAACGAGGAAGTAGGTCAAAATGGCTAATTTCAATCGAAAATCGGTAAAAAGAAGCGATTTTCTAGCGATGGCCGAACATTTGCATTTTTGGATTTCTAGGCCACCGACCGGAATTCACCAAATTTTTGGATTTTTAGCTTTTTTTTCTCAAAAAAGTTCACTTTCAGCCTCAAATTGTTTAAAAACTGAGATTGCACAAGATTTTCTTTTGAAACGGTAAAAATCCAAAAAATTGGTGAATTCCGGTCGGTGGCCTAGAAATCTGAAAATGCAAAAGTTCGGCCACCACATAAAAATGGCAATTTTCCATTGTTTTTAAGTAAAAAATGGCTCAAAATGGTTGGAAATTCTCATTTTTTCAGCTTTTCCCACAATTTCCGCTCGGTGGCCTAGAAATCCGAAAATGCAAAAGTTCGGCCACCACTCGAAAATCAACGCTTTTTACCAATTTTTTGAATGAAAATCACTGATTTTCACTGGTTTTCAGTGATTTTCAGTCAAAAACCCGCATTTTCAGTCAAATTTCCCACTAAAACATCGATTTTGAGCGATTTTTCTAGTGCTACCCGAACTTTTTTTGGGGTTTCTAGGCCACCGAAAAGCAAAAAAAAATTTTCAGGAATTCATCCGGGATCATCGGATTCGAGTTTTCTGTCGAATCTTGGAGGATTCCAGCCGCTGACGAAACGGCATAGTAAAAGTGGACATTTGAGTGGTGGAGGTGGAGGGGGACACTACTCATCTGGAGGATCCAACGGAGGCAGAAGTCCACCGCCCGAGATGCCGTTGCTCAGTGCAATTCCACCGCCTGGAGCTAGGAAGCCGATGAGCAAGAGACCTGGTATGGAAATGAGTGAAATTTTGAGATTTTTGACGGAAAATTAGGGTTTTTGGTCAATTTTTAGCCTGAAAATGAACATTTCAGTTGAAATTTGACCCAGAAACGACGGTTTTTAGTGAAAAATTGTGAAAAATTTCAGATTTTTGACTGAAAATCCGGAATTTCGGTCAATTTTTAACCCAAAATTGAGGTTCTACGTGGGTTTTTGGTCTAGAAACACCAAAAACCTCGATTTTTGACGAATTTTGAGTCTAACGAGAAGATTTTCAGCTGGAAATTGACCAATTTTCAGTGGAAAATAGTGAAAAATTGAGATTTTTGACTGAAAATTAGAGTTTTTGGTCAATTTTTCGCCTAAAAATCATGATTTTTGACGAATTTTGAGTCTAAAAATGAAATTTTCAGCTAGAAAATAGTAAAAATTTCAGATTTTCGACCGAAAATCATGTTTTTGGTAAAATTTCAAGCTAAAAGACACGATTTTTGACAAATTTTGAGTCTAAAGATGACATTTTCAGCAGGAATTTGACCCAGAAAGACTGAAAATCAGCCAAAAACTGACGGAAACTCACGAAATCAGTCTGTTTGTGTGAATTTTCAGCCAAAAATGAGCATTTTTAACCTAAAAAGTGTCTGTCTGTGCTTCCGGTATGTCCGGATGTCCGTTTTGCTCAAAACCCAGAAATTTCGGTTTCTGAGCCGAATCTTGACTTCTCGCAGCATTTTGAGTCAAACATTGCGAACTTTTGACCAGAATTGATACAAAAATCGTGTGTCCTAGTGTCGGGATGTCCGGATGTCCTACTATTTTAATGGAGAATAGTGAAAATTTCAGATTTTTGAAGGAAAATCTGGATTTTTGGTCAAATTTTGAGTCCAAAATTGAGATTCTATGGATTTTTGGTCTGGAAACACCAAAAATCACGATTTTCAGTCAATTTTTAACCTAAAAATGGGATTTTATATGAATTTTTAGTCTAGAAACACTAAAAATCATATTTTGAGGCTAAAATTTGAGACTAAAAAAATCAAATTTTGAGGCTAAAAATATGATTTTCAGCGGGAATTTGTCTCAGAAAGACTGAAATAAAAGCCGAAAACCGACAAATTTTAGTGGAAAATAGCGAAAATTTAGGATTTTTGACTGAAAATCAGAAGTTTTGACAAATTTCGAGTTTTGAGTCTAAAAATCTCGGTTTTTACTTGAAAATCCTGATTTTTAGCTGGAAACTTGTCAAAAACTGTCAAAATTACAGTTTTTCATTAAATGTGACCCAAAAATCCATATTTTTGACGTTTTCCTTCAGACTCCGCCCACCACCACGGCAAATGATGCAGAGGCCACGCCCCCTTTCTCGGTCATCTTCTAGTCGCCACCACCGGGCACAAACTACAATCAACGCGGGACCCCACTTCTTATAATTTTTTCGTTTTTTTCTAATTTAATTGTTTCTAGAATTTCCCCATTATATATTGGCCTAGAAATCTGAAAATGCAAAAGTTCGGCCACCACATAAAAATGGCAATTTTCCATTGTTTTTAAGTAAAAAAATGGCTCAAAATGGGTGGAAATTCTTATTTTTTCAGCGTTTCCCTCACCGAGCTTCCTGTGTAGATTTACGGGCTCTTTTGTCGATTTACGAGGTCCCATGTTGTTTTACTGGCTCTTATATAGATTTACGAGCTCCCATGAAGAGTTCCGAGCTCTCCGGTCGACTTACGGCTCTCATATCGATTTACAATGTCTATGTGTAGATTTACAAGGTCTCATGCAGATTTACGGGATCTTGTGTCGATTTACGGGATCTTTTGACGAGTTACAAAGTATCTTGTCGATTTACGATCTCTCGTGTAGATTTACGAGCTCTCTGTCGGATTTACGGAGCTTAAGGCCTTTCATTTCGATTTACGAGCTTCCTATGTAGATTTACGGAATCTTTTGTCGATTAACGAGCTTTCCGTCCGATTTACGGAGCTTGAGAACTTCCATGTCGATTTACGAGCTCTCATATCGATTTACGGTGTTCATGTGTAATTTTACGGGATTTCGTGTTGGTTTACGAAGTCTCATGTTGATTTACGGAGCTCACGTGTTGATTTACGACGTTTCATGTCGATTTACGGATTGTCATGTAGATTTACGAGCTCTCATATAGATTTACCACCTCCCTGTGTAGATTTACGGGGTCTCGTGTAGGTTTACGACCTTAATATACCGATTTACGCACCGTTTCCCAACCAAATCCACCCATTTCCAGAGCCTACTTCGACTTGGTAACGAAACACAAGCAGCTCCAGATTCAATTACAACAGAAGGCCGACGAGAATCAACGACTCCAACAGAATGGTGTCGTCCAACAACAGCAGCAACAGATGCCGGATCGAGAGCCAGAATTGATGGCGTTGAGACAACAGTGAGTTTTCTGGAGTTTTTGGGGTGAAATCTGGCTGAAAATCACGATTTTCCACTAAAAATTGCGATTTTCAGAGTGCAAAGCCTTCAAAATGAGATCCAAATGGCCGCCGTGCACCGTCAAGACTATGAATCGCACTACAATCAGATGAGGGACGCTGTCGAGCAGAAAGAGCACCAAATTGCTCAATTAAATGAAGTAATTAGCGATTATAAGGAGCGATTGGAGAGAAGTTCGACGGAGGCTCAAGAATACGCACGTCAACTGGATTCTGTACGGACGGAGCTCACGGAATCTCAACAATCGTCGTTTGGACGTCATCAGGAGTTTGTGGAGAAGCAACAGGAGACAGAACGTCTTCAGACACGGATTCAGGAGCTCGGAGGCGAAACGAGAACGCTGACGTCGAGAATTCAGCAACTGGAGCAAGTTCAGGAGACGTTAGAAGTGGAATTGAAGGATTTGAAGTCGGAGAACACTGGACTGCTCACGACGATTCAACAACTCGAGGCTGAAATTGCTGAGGCGAGCAAGAATAACGACGAGGCGGGAGAATCTGGAGGATCGGGATGGTCGGATTTTGGGGATACGGATGAGGTTGAGGAGAAAGAGGAGATGAAAGTGACTGAAAAGACGCCCGAGAATACGGAAGAGTTGAGAGCAAAGTATAAGAAGTATGGAGAGGATACGGAGGAGTTGAGCAAGGCCAAGGTGAGAAATTTGGAATTTCTGAGTGAAAAATGCTCGAAATCGGCTGAGAAAGAGCCAAAATAGTCGGAAATTTGGTGTCTGGCGCGCTTTTGGCGCGTTTCCGTAAGAGAACGAACATTTGAGATTTTGAGCTGAAATTTGGAGTTGAGGACATAAAATTGATGATTTTAAGCTGAAAAATAAGTTTTTTAGCTTAAAATTTGAGTCTTTGGCTTGAATTGTGAGATTTTTGACTGAAAATGTGTGTATTTGAGTGAAATTTCATGGTTTAAAGCTGAAATTTTGAGGTTTAGGCTGAAATTTTGAGCTCTTGGCTGGAAACTGAGATTTTGAGCTGAAACTTGAAGTTTCAGACTGAAAATTGATGATTTGAGCCTGAAAATTTGCGATTTTCAGCGCGATTCTTAACAAAAATGAATCTTGCGTTCAAAATTAAGCTTTGTAGGCCAAAAATCACGGTTTCTGCAGAAAAATTGGGTTTTTGGCTGAAAATTCTTGTTTTTAACCAGAAAAATCATATTTTCCATGAATATTTCACTGAAAAACTGATTTTCCAATCGATTTTCAAAAAACGTCAATAATCTTAAAGAAAATTAGCAGTTTTAGCCTAAAAAGTGTCTGTCTGTGCTTCCGGTACGTCCGAATGTCCGCTTTGCTCAAAAACCAGAAATATCACTGGAAACAGCTGGAAATTCTCGAAAAAACGAATGATTTTGAGCTGAAAATGACCATTTACAACCTAAAAAGTGTCTGTCTGTGCTTCCGGCTTGTCCGGATATCGTTGACACCCAAAAATCACGATTCCAGCCTAAAAATTGAGGTTTTTGGCTGAAAATTCTTGTTTTTAACCGAAAAAACTAATTTCCGATCGATTTTGCCATCAAAAACTCAATATGTTCTCTTCCAGGTGCGACTATCGGAGCTGGAAAAGAAGCTCGATGAGACGGAGAAAGAGCTCTCAAAGTACCGTAACCTCTACGATCGTCAGAAGGATCAAGAGAGTCGAGGAGTCACTGAATCGGATCTGAAACTGAAAACGGCTGAAACTGAGATCGCCGAGCTGAAACAACAGATCTAACGACTCAATAAATTGAAAGAAGAAGCGGATGAGAGATTCAGTTCTCTATCGAATTCTTATGGAGCAGTTCTCACGAAATCCGGTGAAACGAACATTCAATTCCAGTCGTTACGAGATGAGAAGAACGCGTTGGAGACGAAATTGAAGGATATGGATGCGGTGATTGCGAAGAAAGAAGAGAAGATCCGAGAGGCGGAAAGTGAAGCGAAGAGGGTTCAGGTATGCGGAGGGGATTTTTGAGCTGAAAATGACGAATTTTGAGCTGAAAATTGGAGGATTTTGAGTTGAAAATGACATATTTTGAATGTCGAATTGTCAGGTTTTCCTATAGAATATGACCATTTCCAACCTAAAAAGTGTCTGTCGCTGTATCCGGCATGTCCGAATGTCCACTTTGCTCAAAAACCAGAATTTTCAATGTGAACCGCTGAACATTCTTGAAAATTTTATGATTTCGGGCAGAAACTGACGAATTTTATAAGAAAAAAGAGCTTTTTGAGCCAGTTTTGGCTCAATTTGGGACTTTAAATGTCTGTCGGTGTATCCGGCATCTCCGAATGTCGTCACTGACCGTAAAATGAGCTCAAGATCAATTTTCTGTCAAAAAACTTTAAAAATCTGAAACTTGGATAGAAAATTAGGATTTTCGCCGAAAAAATTAATATTTATCATCTGAACGGATGAATTTTAAGCCAAAATTGAGCATTTTTAACATAAAAAGTGTCTGTCTGTGCTTCCGGTATGTCCGAATGTCCGGTTTGCTTGTCTTTTTTAAAAATCGATTTTTCACTCAAAAATCCACATTTTTGACATTTTTCAACGCAAAAACTGCGAATTTCTGACCAAAATGAATGCGAAAATCGTCAATTTATCACCAAAACCGCGCCAGAGGCACCCTAGGCAGATATCTGGCGCACCTTTGACCCGTTTTTCAAAAAAAAAATTTCGAAAACCTTCAAAATCGGCTGAAAATCTTAAAAATTTGACCTAAAAATCGATTTTCCACTCAAAAATTCATACTTTTGACGTTTTTCAACCCAAAATGTATACGAAAATCGTCAATTTATCACCAAAAACGCGCCGGAGGCACCCCAGGCAGACATCTGGCGCACCTTTGACGCGTTTTCCAAAAACCATTATATTTCTTGCAGGCTGCCTACAAAAAACTCGAAACGAAATCGTTCCACGACGTGATGACACTGAAAAAGGAGTGCGATGAGCTGAAATCGGCACAATATCTGAGTGGAGGAGGAGGGACCCGTGATATGTTCTCAGCGAATCGATCGATATCTCGAACGGATCGAATCGCATCGCCACTGGTGGATGAACCGATTTGGGATGAGCCAGAAGAATATACACAGAATCAGATGATGGGGGGACCACCACAAGAAATGGATTATTACTCATCTGGAAGTGGTGCGATGACGATGAATTCGAGAAGACGTTCCACACGTCGAACTCATCTGATTGGAGGAGAATCACCGTCGGATCTCGAGAAAAAGAAGAAAGAGCCGACGTCGTCTGGAGCGACGCATCGACGACGCTCCAGAAGTCAGGGACGACAACAATACCCGACGTATCCGGATCCGTATCAATACGGTAAGTTCCCCTCCTGAAAAAGCGAGTTTTTAGGAAAAAAACGATGTTAAAACGGGATTTTTCCGCCAAAAATGAGAATTTTTAACCTAAAAAGTGTCTGTCTGTGCTTCCGGAATGTCCGAATGTCCGTTTTGCTCAAAAATTGGCTGAAAAACGAGGAAGTAGGTCAAAATGGCTAATTTCAATCGAAAATCGGTAAAAAGAAGCGATTTTCTAGCGATGGCCGAACATTTGCATTTTTGGATTTCTAGGCCACCGACCGGAATTCACCAAATTTTTGGATTTTTAGCTTTTTTTTCTCAAAAAAGTTCACTTTCAGCCTCAAATTGTTTAAAAACTGAGATTGCACAAGATTTTCTTTTGAAACGGTAAAAATCCAAAAAATTGGTGAATTCCGGTCGGTGGCCTAGAAATCTGAAAATGCAAAAGTTCGGCCACCACATAAAAATGGCAATTTTCCATTGTTTTTAAGTAAAAAATGGCTCAAAATGGTTGGAAATTCTCATTTTTTCAGCTTTTCCCACAATTTCCGCTCGGTGGCCTAGAAATCCGAAAATGCAAAAGTTCGGCCACCACTCGAAAATCAACGCTTTTTACCAATTTTTTGAATGAAAATCACTGATTTTCACTGGTTTTCAGTGATTTTCAGTCAAAAACCCGCATTTTCAGTCAAATTTCCCACTAAAACATCGATTTTGAGCGATTTTTCTAGTGCTACCCGAACTTTTTTTGGGGTTTCTAGGCCACCGAAAAGCAAAAAAAAATTTTCAGGAATTCATCCGGGATCATCGGATTCGAGTTTTCTGTCGAATCTTGGAGGATTCCAGCCGCTGACGAAACGGCATAGTAAAAGTGGACATTTGAGTGGTGGAGGTGGAGGGGGACACTACTCATCTGGAGGATCCAACGGAGGCAGAAGTCCACCGCCCGAGATGCCGTTGCTCAGTGCAATTCCACCGCCTGGAGCTAGGAAGCCGATGAGCAAGAGACCTGGTATGGAAATGAGTGAAATTTTGAGATTTTTGACGGAAAATTAGGGTTTTTGGTCAATTTTTAGCCTGAAAATGAACATTTCAGTTGAAATTTGACCCAGAAACGACGGTTTTTAGTGAAAAATTGTGAAAAATTTCAGATTTTTGACTGAAAATCCGGAATTTCGGTCAATTTTTAACCCAAAATTGAGGTTCTACGTGGGTTTTTGGTCTAGAAACACCAAAAACCTCGATTTTTGACGAATTTTGAGTCTAACGAGAAGATTTTCAGCTGGAAATTGACCAATTTTCAGTGGAAAATAGTGAAAAATTGAGATTTTTGACTGAAAATTAGAGTTTTTGGTCAATTTTTCGCCTAAAAATCATGATTTTTGACGAATTTTGAGTCTAAAAATGAAATTTTCAGCTAGAAAATAGTAAAAATTTCAGATTTTCGACCGAAAATCATGTTTTTGGTAAAATTTCAAGCTAAAAGACACGATTTTTGACAAATTTTGAGTCTAAAGATGACATTTTCAGCAGGAATTTGACCCAGAAAGACTGAAAATCAGCCAAAAACTGACGGAAACTCACGAAATCAGTCTGTTTGTGTGAATTTTCAGCCAAAAATGAGCATTTTTAACCTAAAAAGTGTCTGTCTGTGCTTCCGGTATGTCCGGATGTCCGTTTTGCTCAAAACCCAGAAATTTCGGTTTCTGAGCCGAATCTTGACTTCTCGCAGCATTTTGAGTCAAACATTGCGAACTTTTGACCAGAATTGATACAAAAATCGTGTGTCCTAGTGTCGGGATGTCCGGATGTCCTACTATTTTAATGGAGAATAGTGAAAATTTCAGATTTTTGAAGGAAAATCTGGATTTTTGGTCAAATTTTGAGTCCAAAATTGAGATTCTATGGATTTTTGGTCTGGAAACACCAAAAATCACGATTTTCAGTCAATTTTTAACCTAAAAATGGGATTTTATATGAATTTTTAGTCTAGAAACACTAAAAATCATATTTTGAGGCTAAAATTTGAGACTAAAAAAATCAAATTTTGAGGCTAAAAATATGATTTTCAGCGGGAATTTGTCTCAGAAAGACTGAAATAAAAGCCGAAAACCGACAAATTTTAGTGGAAAATAGCGAAAATTTAGGATTTTTGACTGAAAATCAGAAGTTTTGACAAATTTCGAGTTTTGAGTCTAAAAATCTCGGTTTTTACTTGAAAATCCTGATTTTTAGCTGGAAACTTGTCAAAAACTGTCAAAATTACAGTTTTTCATTAAATGTGACCCAAAAATCCATATTTTTGACGTTTTCCTTCAGACTCCGCCCACCACCACGGCAAATGATGCAGAGGCCACGCCCCCTTTCTCGGTCATCTTCTAGTCGCCACCACCGGGCACAAACTACAATCAACGCGGGACCCCACTTCTTATAATTTTTTCGTTTTTTTCTAATTTAATTGTTTCTAGAATTTCCCCATTATATATTGGCCTAGAAATCTGAAAATGCAAAAGTTCGGCCACCACATAAAAATGGCAATTTTCCATTGTTTTTAAGTAAAAAAATGGCTCAAAATGGGTGGAAATTCTTATTTTTTCAGCGTTTCCCTCACCGAGCTTCCTGTGTAGATTTACGGGCTCTTTTGTCGATTTACGAGGTCCCATGTTGTTTTACTGGCTCTTATATAGATTTACGAGCTCCCATGAAGAGTTCCGAGCTCTCCGGTCGACTTACGGCTCTCATATCGATTTACAATGTCTATGTGTAGATTTACAAGGTCTCATGCAGATTTACGGGATCTTGTGTCGATTTACGGGATCTTTTGACGAGTTACAAAGTATCTTGTCGATTTACGATCTCTCGTGTAGATTTACGAGCTCTCTGTCGGATTTACGGAGCTTAAGGCCTTTCATTTCGATTTACGAGCTTCCTATGTAGATTTACGGAATCTTTTGTCGATTAACGAGCTTTCCGTCCGATTTACGGAGCTTGAGAACTTCCATGTCGATTTACGAGCTCTCATATCGATTTACGGTGTTCATGTGTAATTTTACGGGATTTCGTGTTGGTTTACGAAGTCTCATGTTGATTTACGGAGCTCACGTGTTGATTTACGACGTTTCATGTCGATTTACGGATTGTCATGTAGATTTACGAGCTCTCATATAGATTTACCACCTCCCTGTGTAGATTTACGGGGTCTCGTGTAGGTTTACGACCTTAATATACCGATTTACGCACCGTTTCCCAACCAAATCCACCCATTTCCAGAGCCTACTTCGACTTGGTAACGAAACACAAGCAGCTCCAGATTCAATTACAACAGAAGGCCGACGAGAATCAACGACTCCAACAGAATGGTGTCGTCCAACAACAGCAGCAACAGATGCCGGATCGAGAGCCAGAATTGATGGCGTTGAGACAACAGTGAGTTTTCTGGAGTTTTTGGGGTGAAATCTGGCTGAAAATCACGATTTTCCACTAAAAATTGCGATTTTCAGAGTGCAAAGCCTTCAAAATGAGATCCAAATGGCCGCCGTGCACCGTCAAGACTATGAATCGCACTACAATCAGATGAGGGACGCTGTCGAGCAGAAAGAGCACCAAATTGCTCAATTAAATGAAGTAATTAGCGATTATAAGGAGCGATTGGAGAGAAGTTCGACGGAGGCTCAAGAATACGCACGTCAACTGGATTCTGTACGGACGGAGCTCACGGAATCTCAACAATCGTCGTTTGGACGTCATCAGGAGTTTGTGGAGAAGCAACAGGAGACAGAACGTCTTCAGACACGGATTCAGGAGCTCGGAGGCGAAACGAGAACGCTGACGTCGAGAATTCAGCAACTGGAGCAAGTTCAGGAGACGTTAGAAGTGGAATTGAAGGATTTGAAGTCGGAGAACACTGGACTGCTCACGACGATTCAACAACTCGAGGCTGAAATTGCTGAGGCGAGCAAGAATAACGACGAGGCGGGAGAATCTGGAGGATCGGGATGGTCGGATTTTGGGGATACGGATGAGGTTGAGGAGAAAGAGGAGATGAAAGTGACTGAAAAGACGCCCGAGAATACGGAAGAGTTGAGAGCAAAGTATAAGAAGTATGGAGAGGATACGGAGGAGTTGAGCAAGGCCAAGGTGAGAAATTTGGAATTTCTGAGTGAAAAATGCTCGAAATCGGCTGAGAAAGAGCCAAAATAGTCGGAAATTTGGTGTCTGGCGCGCTTTTGGCGCGTTTCCGTAAGAGAACGAACATTTGAGATTTTGAGCTGAAATTTGGAGTTGAGGACATAAAATTGATGATTTTAAGCTGAAAAATAAGTTTTTTAGCTTAAAATTTGAGTCTTTGGCTTGAATTGTGAGATTTTTGACTGAAAATGTGTGTATTTGAGTGAAATTTCATGGTTTAAAGCTGAAATTTTGAGGTTTAGGCTGAAATTTTGAGCTCTTGGCTGGAAACTGAGATTTTGAGCTGAAACTTGAAGTTTCAGACTGAAAATTGATGATTTGAGCCTGAAAATTTGCGATTTTCAGCGCGATTCTTAACAAAAATGAATCTTGCGTTCAAAATTAAGCTTTGTAGGCCAAAAATCACGGTTTCTGCAGAAAAATTGGGTTTTTGGCTGAAAATTCTTGTTTTTAACCAGAAAAATCATATTTTCCATGAATATTTCACTGAAAAACTGATTTTCCAATCGATTTTCAAAAAACGTCAATAATCTTAAAGAAAATTAGCAGTTTTAGCCTAAAAAGTGTCTGTCTGTGCTTCCGGTACGTCCGAATGTCCGCTTTGCTCAAAAACCAGAAATATCACTGGAAACAGCTGGAAATTCTCGAAAAAACGAATGATTTTGAGCTGAAAATGACCATTTACAACCTAAAAAGTGTCTGTCTGTGCTTCCGGCTTGTCCGGATATCGTTGACACCCAAAAATCACGATTCCAGCCTAAAAATTGAGGTTTTTGGCTGAAAATTCTTGTTTTTAACCGAAAAAACTAATTTCCGATCGATTTTGCCATCAAAAACTCAATATGTTCTCTTCCAGGTGCGACTATCGGAGCTGGAAAAGAAGCTCGATGAGACGGAGAAAGAGCTCTCAAAGTACCGTAACCTCTACGATCGTCAGAAGGATCAAGAGAGTCGAGGAGTCACTGAATCGGATCTGAAACTGAAAACGGCTGAAACTGAGATCGCCGAGCTGAAACAACAGATCTAACGACTCAATAAATTGAAAGAAGAAGCGGATGAGAGATTCAGTTCTCTATCGAATTCTTATGGAGCAGTTCTCACGAAATCCGGTGAAACGAACATTCAATTCCAGTCGTTACGAGATGAGAAGAACGCGTTGGAGACGAAATTGAAGGATATGGATGCGGTGATTGCGAAGAAAGAAGAGAAGATCCGAGAGGCGGAAAGTGAAGCGAAGAGGGTTCAGGTATGCGGAGGGGATTTTTGAGCTGAAAATGACGAATTTTGAGCTGAAAATTGGAGGATTTTGAGTTGAAAATGACATATTTTGAATGTCGAATTGTCAGGTTTTCCTATAGAATATGACCATTTCCAACCTAAAAAGTGTCTGTCGCTGTATCCGGCATGTCCGAATGTCCACTTTGCTCAAAAACCAGAATTTTCAATGTGAACCGCTGAACATTCTTGAAAATTTTATGATTTCGGGCAGAAACTGACGAATTTTATAAGAAAAAAGAGCTTTTTGAGCCAGTTTTGGCTCAATTTGGGACTTTAAATGTCTGTCGGTGTATCCGGCATCTCCGAATGTCGTCACTGACCGTAAAATGAGCTCAAGATCAATTTTCTGTCAAAAAACTTTAAAAATCTGAAACTTGGATAGAAAATTAGGATTTTCGCCGAAAAAATTAATATTTATCATCTGAACGGATGAATTTTAAGCCAAAATTGAGCATTTTTAACATAAAAAGTGTCTGTCTGTGCTTCCGGTATGTCCGAATGTCCGGTTTGCTTGTCTTTTTTAAAAATCGATTTTTCACTCAAAAATCCACATTTTTGACATTTTTCAACGCAAAAACTGCGAATTTCTGACCAAAATGAATGCGAAAATCGTCAATTTATCACCAAAACCGCGCCAGAGGCACCCTAGGCAGATATCTGGCGCACCTTTGACCCGTTTTTCAAAAAAAAAATTTCGAAAACCTTCAAAATCGGCTGAAAATCTTAAAAATTTGACCTAAAAATCGATTTTCCACTCAAAAATTCATACTTTTGACGTTTTTCAACCCAAAATGTATACGAAAATCGTCAATTTATCACCAAAAACGCGCCGGAGGCACCCCAGGCAGACATCTGGCGCACCTTTGACGCGTTTTCCAAAAACCATTATATTTCTTGCAGGCTGCCTACAAAAAACTCGAAACGAAATCGTTCCACGACGTGATGACACTGAAAAAGGAGTGCGATGAGCTGAAATCGGCACAATATCTGAGTGGAGGAGGAGGGACCCGTGATATGTTCTCAGCGAATCGATCGATATCTCGAACGGATCGAATCGCATCGCCACTGGTGGATGAACCGATTTGGGATGAGCCAGAAGAATATACACAGAATCAGATGATGGGGGGACCACCACAAGAAATGGATTATTACTCATCTGGAAGTGGTGCGATGACGATGAATTCGAGAAGACGTTCCACACGTCGAACTCATCTGATTGGAGGAGAATCACCGTCGGATCTCGAGAAAAAGAAGAAAGAGCCGACGTCGTCTGGAGCGACGCATCGACGACGCTCCAGAAGTCAGGGACGACAACAATACCCGACGTATCCGGATCCGTATCAATACGGTAAGTTCCCCTCCTGAAAAAGCGAGTTTTTAGGAAAAAAACGATGTTAAAACGGGATTTTTCCGCCAAAAATGAGAATTTTTAACCTAAAAAGTGTCTGTCTGTGCTTCCGGAATGTCCGAATGTCCGTTTTGCTCAAAAATTGGCTGAAAAACGAGGAAGTAGGTCAAAATGGCTAATTTCAATCGAAAATCGGTAAAAAGAAGCGATTTTCTAGCGATGGCCGAACATTTGCATTTTTGGATTTCTAGGCCACCGACCGGAATTCACCAAATTTTTGGATTTTTAGCTTTTTTTCTCAAAAAAGTTCACTTTCAGCCTCAAATTGTTTAAAAACTGAGATTGCACAAGATTTTCTTTTGAAACGGTAAAAATCCAAAAAATTGGTGAATTCCGGTCGGTGGCCTAGAAATCTGAAAATGCAAAAGTTCGGCCACCACATAAAAATGGCAATTTTCCATTGTTTTTAAGTAAAAAATGGCTCAAAATGGTTGGAAATTCTCATTTTTTCAGCTTTTCCCACAATTTCCGCTCGGTGGCCTAGAAATCCGAAAATGCAAAAGTTCGGCCACCACTCGAAAATCAACGCTTTTTACCAATTTTTTGAATGAAAATCACTGATTTTCACTGGTTTTCAGTGATTTTCAGTCAAAAACCCGCATTTTCAGTCAAATTTCCCACTAAAACATCGATTTTGAGCGATTTTTCTAGTGCTACCCGAACTTTTTTTTGGGGTTTCTAGGCCACCGAAAAGCAAAAAAAAAATTTTCAGGAATTCATCCGGGATCATCGGATTCGAGTTTTCTGTCGAATCTTGGAGGATTCCAGCCGCTGACGAAACGGCATAGTAAAAGTGGACATTTGAGTGGTGGAGGTGGAGGGGGACACTACTCATCTGGAGGATCCAACGGAGGCAGAAGTCCACCGCCCGAGATGCCGTTGCTCAGTGCAATTCCACCGCCTGGAGCTAGGAAGCCGATGAGCAAGAGACCTGGTATGGAAATGAGTGAAATTTTGAGATTTTTGACGGAAAATTAGGGTTTTTGGTCAATTTTTAGCCTGAAAATGAACATTTCAGTTGAAATTTGACCCAGAAACGACGGTTTTTAGTGAAAAATTGTGAAAAATTTCAGATTTTTGACTGAAAATCCGGAATTTCGGTCAATTTTTAACCCAAAATTGAGGTTCTACGTGGGTTTTTGGTCTAGAAACACCAAAAACCTCGATTTTTGACGAATTTTGAGTCTAACGAGAAGATTTTCAGCTGGAAATTGACCAATTTTCAGTGGAAAATAGTGAAAAATTGAGATTTTTGACTGAAAATTAGAGTTTTTGGTCAATTTTTCGCCTAAAAATCATGATTTTTGACGAATTTTGAGTCTAAAAATGAAATTTTCAGCTAGAAAATAGTAAAAATTTCAGATTTTCGACCGAAAATCATGTTTTTGGTAAAATTTCAAGCTAAAAGACACGATTTTTGACAAATTTTGAGTCTAAAGATGACATTTTCAGCAGGAATTTGACCCAGAAAGACTGAAAATCAGCCAAAAACTGACGGAAACTCACGAAATCAGTCTGTTTGTGTGAATTTTCAGCCAAAAATGAGCATTTTTAACCTAAAAAGTGTCTGTCTGTGCTTCCGGTATGTCCGGATGTCCGTTTTGCTCAAAACCCAGAAATTTCGGTTTCTGAGCCGAATCTTGACTTCTCGCAGCATTTTGAGTCAAACATTGCGAACTTTTGACCAGAATTGATACAAAAATCGTGTGTCCTAGTGTCGGGATGTCCGGATGTCCTACTATTTTAATGGAGAATAGTGAAAATTTCAGATTTTTGAAGGAAAATCTGGATTCAAAAAACCAAGGTTTTTGATGATGGCCGACGCGAAGAACATGTTTCCAAAAGGAACGAAGAATAAGAAGAATAGTTATCCGATTGTGACATTACACGCATCCGATGGAAGCAAGACGACGATCGCCAACAAACACGGAGAGACCGTCTCGATTCACTTCAAAAAATAGAATTTTTGATGAATTTTTCTGTATTTTTCACAAATTTCCCTTCATTTTCCACCCAAAAATCGCCTTTTCACCGGTTTCTTGTAATTTTTCATCGATTTTCACACTTTTTGAGCCCAAAATTGGTCATTTTCGACCAAAAAACTGTAATTTTGTCACTTTTTGAGCGGATTGCCGATTTTAAGCCAAAAAATGAATCTTTAGCTCAATTTTAGGCTTAAAACTCAATTTTCGACACAAAATCTGTAATTTTCGCTATTTTTGTTCGATTTCCCGCCATTTTTCACCCAAAATCGCTATTTTCCCATAGATTTCGCTATTTTTTCACTTAAAATCCCCTTTTTTCTCATTTTTTCTCATTTTTTCAATGTAAGTTGCTCTCATGTTTCGTCTTATGGTTTTACACCGAAAATTGAGAATTTTTAGTATTATTTCAGATATCCGGACGCAACGACACACAGATGGATGAGGAAAAATATGAAAACCTATCTATATGGGTATCAAAATTTCGGGAATTTTATGTAGATCACGATGATGTACACCACATTGTTTGAAAACTCTGGGTTTTTGAGATTTGGCTCGAAATTTAAAATTTGAAACAAAAAATCGGAGAAATTTTTCCGCGATTTTTCGATCAAAAGCTCAATTTTTCAGCATTTTTATCATGTCAAACCTAACAAAACCACATTTTCTACCTATAATAGCAAAAACAAAAAACTTTTCCCCTATGCGGACTCGAACCCTGGTACTCAGATTGGTAGTGTCTACCTTAACCACTCGGCCAGCACTGCACAAAATTTTTTAAAAAATCGCAAAATTCCGATTTTTTGGAATTTTTTTTGCATTTTTATTGATTTTGACTATTCAAAAAACAAACAAGGAACAACTTTTTTTAAAAATATTATTACTTTTAATTACATTTTGTTTCATTCTCAATTATTTCCAGAATTGCGTGATTCGTCTGGAAGGTGTCCACATCTGAAATTCTTTTTTTCAAATTTAAATTTCTGAAAATTAAAAAAAAACGAACCGATAGAAATTTCGTGTTTCCGACAAAACGGACAATCGATATGATTGGTGTGAGTGAGCAAGTTTTGAGCACACCCATGGCATACTGTATGTCCGCATTGTGGAAGGATTCGAGGGATACGGTCGACGTCCTGACTACAGTAATCCATTCGACATAGTTCACATTCGATTGCGAATTTGGAGCGGCTGGAATTTTAGATTTTTTTTTGGAATTTTGAAAAAAAAATTTTGAGCGCTATCTTCAAATAATTACTACCAAAACCACAAATATACACTAAATAGTAAAAATTAAAGAAAACAAAAAACGTTTTCCCCTATGCGGAATCGAACCCCCGATACTCAGATTGGTAGTGTCTACCTTGACCACTCGGCCACCACTGCACACTTTTTTTTTGAAAACCTATCAATATGGGTATCAAAACTTTGGAAAATTTGAGTAGATCACGATGATATGCACCAGACTTGTCAAAAATCGGGCCGGGCAGTAATTTTGCTCGGCCCGGATTCAAAAATGGGTACCCATTTTTTAGCGATTTTTTTTTTGAAATTTTTCGAAACAATAGAGTAAAAATGCTTAAATTATTGTACACATTCACATTTTAATTCATATTTGAATTTTTATTCGAAAACTATACTTTTTTTCGAAAAAATTCAAAAAAAAATTCCAAAAAAAATTCAAAAATTCGAAAATTTTTCAAAAATTTTTCAACCCGGGCCGAGCGGGCCGGGCCGGGCTACGGGCCGGGCCGGGCCGGGCCGAGATTTTTCCTGATTTTGGCCCGGCCCGTGACAAGTCTGATATGCACCAAATTGTTTGAAAACGCTGGGTTTTTGAGATTTGGCTCGAAATTCAAAATTTGAAAAAAAAAATTCAAGATTTTTTGCCAAAAACTCAATTTTTCAGCATTTTTCGCGTGCTAAAGCGGTCAAAAACACATTTTCTACCTATAATAGCAAAAACAAAAAACTTTTCCCGGCATGCAGAGTCGAACCCTGGTGCGCAGATTGATAGTTAACCACTCGGCCACCACTGCACACTTTTTTTTTTGAAAGCGGTCAATATGGGTATCAAAATTTTGGAAATTTTACGTAGATCACAGATATAAACACTAAAAATCTTTAAAACTTCAATATTTTGAGTTATGACTCAATTTTAGACAAAATTTGAATTTTTCGTGGTGAGACCCATTTTTCAAAATTTTTCAGAATATAGTCCTGATTATACTCATTCGAAGCGTCTTGACACGCTGAATCTAAATATACAAGTTTTATCGACTTTGGAGCGAATCTGAGGTAGTTACGGTAGTTTTAGTGGGGGGAGGTTAGAGCGCAGAGACGCCAGACACTCTGCGTCTCTAACCCCGAATTTCAAAGTTTTCAGAATATAGGCATGATTATACTTTTCCGAAAGCTGAAAACCCGCTGAATCCAAAAATATAAGTTTTATGGAATTTAACACAAAACTGCTCGGGTTACGGTAGTTTGAAAATTTTTGAGATTTTTGAAAAGTTTCGAAACTCTGTAACTTTGTGAGTTTTCAATGGTTTTCCTTGGTTTTGAGCTCAAAATGTGGGGAATGATTGGGAGAACCTTTCAAAATCTGATATTGAAAAAAAAACCACTCACCTTTCCTCGACTGTAACATAAACAATATTCTGGACGAGAACTTTTCGATCCATCAAAACTCGGTCATTCCATATAAAATAGAAATCACAAATCACAAAAAGAAGACATGCCGTCGTTGATTCTAAGTAAAACGTCCATAAATAATCTCTCAGAATGGTGCAAATACAAATCAGAATAATATCTGAATTCCGGTACATCTCCCGGAATGTGGTGAAAAATCTCCATGCAATCGGCACCAATTCGATGTAAAATATTAGAATTGCCACTTTCAGAGTGTAGGTTTGGAGTGTCTGAAATTATAGATCAAATTAAGGACTACAATTTTGTAGTTTGTAGTTTTTCGATTGGTCATTTGCCAAGCGAGTTATAGCTGATTGAATGCGGGCGTCCTGGTAAAGAGAAATTAGTTCCCATTTTTTCTCAAAATTTTGATGTCTTAGATGTTTTTCATAAACGTATTCAAATTCTTCACGAAATTTCCGAAATTTTGATACCCATATTAATAGGTTTTCAAAAAAAAGTGTGCAGTGATGGCCGAGTGGTTGAGGTAGACACTCCCAATCTGGGTACCAGGGTTCGAGTCCGCATAGGGGAAAAGTTTTTTGTTTTTGCTATTATGGGTAGAAAATGTGTTTTTGATAGGCTAAGCACGCGAAAAATTCTGAAATTTTGAGTTTTTGGCCAAAAAATCGTGGAAAAATTTCTCCGAATATTTTTCAAATTTTTGAGTTTCGAGCCAAATCTCAAAAACTCAGAGTTTTCAAGCAATTTTGTGTATATCATCGTGATCTACTCAAAATTTCCGAAAATCTGATACCCATATTGAGGGGTTTTCAAAAAAAAAGTGTGCAGTGCTGGCCGAGTTGTGGTAGACACTTCCAATCTGAGTATCGGGGGTTCGACTCCGCATGGCGGGAAAACTTTTTTGTTTTCTTAATTCTTACTATTTAGTGTATATTTAGGGTTCTGGTAGTAATCACTTTCAGATTGTGGTCAAAAAAATTCAAAAAAATAAAATTAAAGCCTCGCTTAAACCAGTCATAACTCTCTTGGGATGCGTCCTATCGGAAAACTACAAACTACAAAAATGAAGTTCCAGATTTGATCTACACAACCGTATAAGTTTCCTTACCTGATAATCGACTGGAAGAGTGTAATAGACCATATCAAGTAGCATACAAACTATAATTCCTCCGAGAGAAGTCAACACTTTCCGTTTGAATCTCTCGTTCTCCATTATCAAAAACGAAATAAAAAAGTGGAGAATCTTCTGAATTATGTAGTGAAACATGAAGGCGCATGGCACCAGTTGACCGTAATTTTGTAGTTTATATTTTGAGTGATCCGGATAGTAAATTGTGAAGAGAATTTGAGCTAGAAGGCTGGATAAAGTCTGCCACATACTCTATCCAAATCAATAATTGCGGTTCGGATAAAAAATCAATAATTAGCGGCGGGATGGGTGGGGGTGCAGAGGGATGAATGAATACGACGGGCCGATGGATATGACGTTGAGCAGCTAGTGCGCTCTACTGAACAAATACGACAGTCACGGAGGCGGGGTTACGGTAGACGTTCGCACCAGTGTGGTTCTGGGAATCTGAAAAATTCGGAAGAAAAATGTTGAACTTTTTTCAAGAAAGAATTGAATATTCGTTGTTTTTTGGGGTATGATATGACTTGAAAATGAATTTTTTTCAAAAATTAAAATAATTTTCAGAAAAAAAAAGAAAAAAGTGGATACATACAGATATATATAATGGAGAAATTCTAGAAACAATTAAATTTGAAAAAAACGGAAAAAATTATAAGAAGTGGGGTCCCGCGTTGATTGTAGTTTGTGCCCGGTGGTGGCGACTAGAAGATGACCGAGAAAGGGGGCGTGGCCTCTGCATCATTTGCCGTGGTGGTGGGCGGAGTCTGAAGGAAATTACCGGTTTTGGGAATGAAAAACGTCAAAATTATGAATTTTTGAGTGAGAAATCGGGCTCCGGGACATTTCGAAACCAGACATTTCGAAACCGGTAAAACGCGTATAAATTTTACTCTAGAAAAGAGGTAGTATTATGGTGCCGATGGTCCGGGGTTCGACGCCGGGCCTGGCAAATCTTTTTTGCATTCCGTTTTTGGTCTTCTGGTACGAATCTGACCACCAGGGTTCGATCCCCACTGATGGCAAAACTTTTTTGTTTTTTATTTTTAGCTGTTTGGTACCAATCTGAAGACCAAGGTTCGACCCCCACTGCAGATAAAATATTTTTGCTTTTTATTTTTCGTTTTTTGGTATTAGGTTACGGTCGAGGGATCGACTCCGAACGTTGGCGAAATCTTTTTTATTGATTTTTTAATCTTAACAAAAAAGCGGCATCTAAAAACGTCTGATTTAAAGAAAACATGAGTTAATGGTTTCATCGTTTAATTTTTCTTATTTTTGAGAAGTCCGTTTTTTTTGTTAAGATTAAAAAATCAATAAAAAAGTCGCCAACGTTCGGAGTCGATCCCTCGACCGTAACCTAATACCAAAAAACGAAAAATAAAAAGCAAAAATATTTTATCTGCAGTGGGGGTCGAACCTTGGTCTTCAGATTGGTACCAAAAAGCTAAAAATAAAAAACAAAAAAGTTTTCCCGCCATGCGGAGTCGAACCCCCGATGCTCAGATTGGTAGTGTCTACCTTAACCACTCGGCCACCACTGCACACTTTTTTTTTTCGAAAACTGATCGATATGGGTATCAAAATTTCGGAAATTTCGTGAAGAATTTGAATACGTTTATGAAAAACATCTAAGACATCAAAATTTTGAGAAAAAATGGGAACTAATTTCTCTTTACCAGGACGCCCGCATTCAATCAGCTATAACTCGCTTGGCAAATGACCAATCGAAAAACTACAAACTACAAAATTGTAGTCCTTAATTTGATCTATAATTTCAGACACTCCAAACCTACACTCTGAGAGTGGCAATTCTAATATTTTACATCGAATTGGTGCCGATTGCATGGAGATTTTTCACCACATGCCGAGAAATGTACCGGAATTCAGATATTATTCTGATTTGTATTTGCACCATTCTGAGAGATTATTTATGGACGTTTTACTTAGAATCAACGACGGCATGTCTTCTTTTTGTGATTTGTGATTTCTATTTTATATGGAATGACCGAGTTCTGATGGATCGAAAAGTTCTCGTCCAGAATATTGTTTATGTTACAGTCGAGGAAAGGTGAGTGGTTTTTTTCTCAATATCAGATTTTGAGAGGTTCTCCCAATCATTCCCCACATTTTGAGCTCAAAACCAAGAAAAACCATTGAAAACTCACAAAGTTACAGATTTTCGAAACTTTTCGAAAATCTCAAAAATTTTCAAACTACCGTAACCCGAGCAGTTTTGTGTGAAACTCCATAAAACTTATATTTTTGGATTCAGCGTGTTCCCAGCTTTCAGAAAAGTATAATCATGCCTATATTCTGAAAACTTTGAAATTCGGGGTTAGAGACGCAGAGTGTCTGGCGTCTCTGCGCTCTAACCTCCTAGACTAAAACCACCGTAACTCGATCAGATTCGCTCCAAAGTCGATAAAACTTGTATATTTAGATTCAGCGTGTCAAGACGCTTCGAATGAGTATAATCAAGACTATATTCTGAAAACTTTTGAAAAATGGGTCTCACCACGAAAATTCAAATTTTGTCTAAAATTATTCATAACTCAAAATGTTGAAGTTGTAGTGATTTTTCGTGTTTATATCTGTGATCTACGTGTAATTCCCGAAATTTAGATACCCATATTGACAGGTTTTCAAAAAAAAAGTGTGCAGTGGTGGCCGAGTGGTTAAGGTGGACACTACCAATCTGAGTATCGGGGGTTCGATTCCGCATAGGGGAAAAGTTTTTTGTTTTCTTTAATTTTTACTATTTAGTGTATATATTCGTGGTTTTGGTAGTAATTATTTGAAGATAGCGCTCAAAAAATTTTTTTTGAAAATTTCAAAAAAAAAATGCTTTTTTCAGCCGCTCCAAATTCGCAATCGAATGTGAACTATGTCGAATGGATTACTGTAGTCAGGACGTCGACCGTATCCCTCTAATCCTTCCACAATGCGGACATACAGTATGCCATGGGTGTGCTCAAAACTTGCTCACTCACACAAATCATATCGATTGTCCGTTTTGTCGGAAACACGAAATTTCTAGAGGTTCGTTTTTTTTTTGATTTTCAGAAATTTCAATTTCAAAGAAAAATTTCAGATGTGACCAACTTCCAGACGAATCACGCAATTCTGGAAATAATTGAGAATGAAAAGAAATGTAATTAAATGTAATAATAAAGACTTTTTGTTCCTTGTTTGTTTTCTGAATAGTCGAAATCAATAAAAATGCAAAAAAAATTCCAAAAAAATCGGAATTTTGCGATTTTTAAAAAAATTTTGTGCAGTGGTGGCCGAGTGGTTAAGGTAGACACTACCAATCTGAGTATCGGGGGTTCGATTCCACCAACGGGAAAAGTTTTTTGTTTTTGCTAATATAGGTAGAAAATGTGTTTTTGAACGGTTTAGCACACGAAAAATGATGAAAAATTGAGTTTTTGGTCAAAAATCGCGGAAAAATTTCTCCGATTTTTTGTTTCAAATTTTAAATTTCGAGCCAAATCTCAAAAACCCAGAGTTTTCAAACAATTTGGTGTATATCATCGTGATCTACATAAAACTTCCAAAATTTTGATACCCATATTGATAGGTTTTCAAAAAAAAATTTGTGCAGTGGTGGCCGAGTAATCCATCTGTGTGTCGTTGCGTCCGGATATCTGAAAAAAAACTGAAAATTCTCAATTTTCGGTGTAAAACCATAAGACGGGAAATGTGAGTAATTTACATTGAAAAAATCGGAAAAATGAGAAAAAAAGGGGGATTTTAAGTGAAAAAATAACGAAATCTATGGGAAAATAGCGATTTTTAGGTGGAAAATGGCGGGAAATCGAACAAAAATAGCGAAAGTTACAGATTTTGGGTCAAAAATTGAGTTTTAAGCCAAAAATTGAGTCAGAAATTCAATTTTTGGCTAAAAATCGACTAAAAATTGCGATTTTCCGCTCAAAAAGTGACAAAATTACAGTTTTTAGCTCAAAAAGCGTGAAAATCGATGAAAAATTACAAAAAAACCGGTGAAAAAGCGATTTTTGGGTGGAAAATGATGGGAAATTTGTGAAAAATACAGAAAAATTCATGGAAATTCTATTTTTTGAAGTGAATCGAGACGGTCTCTCCGTTTTTGTTGGCGATCGTCGTCTTGCTTCCATCGGATGCGTGTAGCGTCACAATCGGATAACTATTCTTCTTATTCTTCGTCCCTTTTGGAAACATGTTCTTCGCGTCGGCCATCATAAGCGATCCCACGTTCGCCATGTCCTGAAAAATCGAGGTTTTTTATTTTTCAGTAGAAAATAGGGGAATTTTGACTGGAAATCGCTCAAAATACGCGAAAATTCCTTGAAAATCCGTGTAAATGACAGATTTTGTGTCAAAAACTGAGTTTTAAGCCAAAAATTGATAAAAATGTCTAATTTTGAGCGAAAAATGCCCAACTTTCAGTCAGAAAATTGGTTTTTGACTTAAAATCGTCCTAGCCGAACTTTTTGTTTCCGTGGCCAAGAAACTCAAAAAGTTAGTTCAGCCACCACTATTTTGGAGCATTTTCAGGTTGAAAATTTGCTCAAAATCGATAAATTAGTTGGAAAATTGACTGAAAATGAGGTTTTTTGAAGGAAAATCACAAAAAAACCGCGAAAATCCGGTCAAAATGGCTAAAAAAAGATTTTGGAGCGGTGGCCGAACTTTCGCATTTTTTGGATTTCTAGGCCATCAACCGGAATTCACCAAATTTTTGGATTTTTAGCTAATTTTTCTCAAAAAAGGCTGGAAATGAACTTTTTTTAGGCGAAAATTGCTAAAAATCCAAAAACATGATGAATTCCAGTCGGTGGCCTAGAAATCCAAAAATACAAAAGTTCGGTCACCACTCGAAAATCATCGCTTTTTACCCATTTTTTAATGAAAATGGCTCAAAATACGCGAAAATTCCTTAAAAATCCGTGTAAATGACAGATTTTGTGTCAAAAACTGAGTTTTAAGCCAAAAATTGATTAAAATGTCTAATTTTGAGCGAAAAATGCCCAATTTTCAGTCAGAAAATTGGTTTTTGACTTAAAATCGTCCTAGCCGGACTTTTTGTTTCCGTGGCCTAGAAACTCAAAAAGTTCGGCCACCACTATTTTGGAGCATTTTCAGGCTGAAAATTCGCTCAAAATCGATATTTTAGTGAGAAAACTGGCTGAAAAATGAGGTTTTCGCCTGAAAATCACTAAAAACCCGTGAAAATCCGGTCAAAATGGCTAAAATGAGATGATTTTCGAGCTGTGGCCGAACATTTTGCATTTTTGGATTTCTAGGCCATCGAGCGAAAATTGCGGGAAACCCTGAAAAATGAGAATTTCCAACCATTTTGAGCAATTTTTCACTAAAAAACCATGTAAAATGGCTATTTTATGTGGTGGCCGAACTTTTGCATTTTTGGATTTCTAGGCCACCGACCGGAATTCAGGTGCCCTTTCGTTTTCAAACTGATTTGATGAAAAACTGATGCAATGTAGAACTATTCAACGAGGAACTGATTCGTTGAAGAACTGTTTCATCGTAGAACCGTTTGTCAACTTGAGCGCGATTGCTTACTTGGTCCCTTACGGCTTATTTCGTGCATAAAATGTAGCCGTTTTATGAAAAATAGGTTCTGTTTAGCTTTATTGTACTATACAATACACAAAAACTAAAATTTATGCACGCAATAAGCCGCAAGGGACCAAGTAAGCAATCGCGCTCAAGTTGACAAACGGTTCTACGATGAAACAGTTCTTCAACGAATCAGTTCCTCGTTGAATAGTTCTACATTGCATCAGTTTTTCATCAAATCAGTTTGAAAACGAAAGGGCACCGGAATTCATCAAATTTTTGGATTTTTAGCTAATTTTCCTCAAAAAAGTCCATTTTCAGCTCAATCTTTGCCTCTTAAACTATTTTTAGGATGAAAATGAACTTTTTTTGAGGAAAATCAGCTAAAAATCCAAGAATTTGGTGAATTCCGGTCGGTGGCCTAGAAATCCAAAAATGCAAAAGTTCGACCACCGCTCGAAAATCATCTCTTTTCACCGATTTTGGGCTGAAAAACACTGAAAATCGCTCAAAATTCTTGTCGGATCTTGTTTTTCGGGTCTTTTATCGCTTTTCACCGAAAATTCTTGGTTTTTTCACAAAAATTACTCGAAAAATCAGTGTTTCAACTCAATTTTCAAAATGTTCATGAATTTCCATCTGGAAAACTCAATTTTGATCAATTTTTCGCGTAAATTCTCGGTTTTTTTTAATGAAAATATTAGATTTTTCTTGAGTTTCAGTCAAAATTGCTCTGAAGCTGTGAATTTCGGGCGGTCAAAATCGCTTTTTGGCGATTTTTTTCGATGTGAACGATTTTAAGCCAAAAATCTGATTTCTTACAGAAAATTGGGCATTTTTGGCTCCTAGACGTTTGCGAACCCGTCAGTTGCGAACCGCGACGTTTGCGAACCACGACGTTTGCGAACCCGACAGTTGAAAACGCGACGGTTGCGAACCACGACGTTTGCGAACCCAGGTCCGCATACAGAACTCAAATCGTAGATTAAAAAAAACAAAAACTCAATAAATACATTTTACTGAAAAACTTGTACTATTTTACCATGTATTTCTTCAAATTTCCCTGAATTCTAACAAAAAATAATTTTTATTTTTTATTTTTTAAATATTTATTTTTTGTTAGAATTCAGGAAATTTGAAGAAATACATGGTAAAATAGTACAAGTTTTTCAGTAAAATGTATTTATTGAGTTTTTGTTTTTTTTAATCTACGATTTGAGTTCTGTATGCGGACCTGGGTTCGCAAACGTCGTGGTTCGCAACCCTCGCGTTTTCAACTGTCGGGTTCGCAAACGTCGTGGTTCGCAAACGTCGCGGTTCGCAACTGACGGGTTCGCAAACGTCTAGGAGCCGCATTTTTAGCTTAAAAACTGCCATTTTCGATCAATTTTCGACGTAAAACTCCATTTTTGGCCTAAAATCTGTCATTTTCGTCGAATTTTTATCGCTTTTTCAAGAATCTTTCGGATTTTTCATAAAAACAACTCGAAAAACCGGATTCCAATCGATTTTCCCACAATTTCCGTACACTGAAGAAAAAATACGGCAAATCAGTGGAATTTGGCTGAAAATACGCACAAAAACTGCATTTTTCGCACAGCTTCCCCGCAAAACCGGTCTTTTATCGATTTAGTCCAATAATTCTCGGTTTTTTCATGAAAATAACACGAAAAATCAAGTTTTTCATGAATTTCCATCTAAAAAACACGCTTTTTCATCAATTTTTCGCAAAAATTTTCGATTTTTTCAAGAAAAAACTGAAAAAATCGATTTTCCCCCAATTCCCGTACACTGATCTCTCCAGTCGTGTAAAGCGGGACACCATCCCGATCGGCCACAGCGATTCCCGACGCTCCCGTGCTTGTGATCATTGCCGTCACGTTTTGCGTCAATTTCGACTCCATTTTGATTCTGAAATTGCTTTTTGGAGAAAAAAATCCAATTTTTTTTGCGAAAAAAATCAATAAATTAATTAATTATAGATGATTAAATATAAAAATGGCATGAAACCATCACCGAAAACCCGAAAAAGAACCTAAAAATCCCTTTTTTAACGGAAAAATCACATTTCGAAGCAATAAATTTGAGAAATTGGGGGAGCGGTCAGCAAGTGCGCTCCACTGAGAATCGACCGATTTTTGGCGAAAATTCGCGATTTTTGAGTCAAAAACTGGAATTTTCTCGCTGGAGCGCATTTTCAGCACCATTTACAACCAATTTACATATCGGGGGGACTCGTATTCGAAAGAATTGATAAAAGTGGGGGGGAATTGAGCGAAATTCGTCGTTTTTTGGGGTTATGATATGACATGAAAATGAATTTTTTTCAAAAATTAAAATAATTTTCAGAAAAAAAAGAAAAAATGTGGATACATACAGATATATATATATATAATGGGGAAATTCTAGAAACAATTAAATTAGAAAAAAAAGAAAAAATTATAAGAAGTGGTCCCGCGTTGATTGTAGTTTGTGCCCGGTGGTGGCGACTAGAAGATGACCGAGAAAGGGGGCGTGGCCTCTGCATCATTTGCCGTGGTGGTGGGCGGAGTCTGAAATACAGTTTTTTGGGTTGAAAAACGTCAATAACATGGATTTTTGGTTAAAATTCAATGAAAAATCTAAAATTTTGATGATTTTTTGACAAATTTCCGGCTGAAAATCATGATCTAGAAGTTAATATCAGGTATGTGCCCGGGTGGCGTTGAGCGCCTCGCATTTTCAGCCGAAATTTGAAAATGCGACGAGAAATAGTGTGCGAAATGGAGAGACGCAGACACACGCTCTCGATTTCACACACTATTTCTCGTCGCATTTTCGCCCACTTTGAAATCTTTCAGCGCCCAAAGCGCCTCCATAGGCACATCCCTGGTTAATATCGCGATTTTTAGACTCAAAATGTGTCAAAAATCGTGATTTTTGGTGTTTCTAGACTAGAAATTCATATACAATCTCAATTTTTGGATCAAAATTGATCAAAAACCCAAAATTTCCGACTTAAAATATGTCAAAAATCGGGTTTTTTGTGTTTCCAGACTCAAAATTCGTCAAAAATCGTGATTTTTGGACCCAAATTTTCTCGAAAATCTGGATTCTCAGTCATCCCGACACTAGAAAAGACTATTTTCGTATCAATTTTGGTCAGTAACTCGCAATTTTTTGCTCAAAATGCTGCGAAAAGTCAAGATTCGGCTCAAAAATTCTGATTTTTGAGCAAACCGGACATCCGGACATACCGGAAGCACAGACAGACACAGTTTGGGTTAAAAATGCTCATTTTTGGCTGAAAATTCACACTAACAAACTTATTTCGTGAGTTTCCGTCTTTCTGGGGTGAAAATTTCATTTTTAGACTCAAAATTTGTCCAAAATCGGGATTGATAGCTCAGAAATTCACCAAAAAACACGGTTTTCGGTCGAAAATCTAAAATTTTCAATATTTTCTAGCTGAAAATTATATTTTTAGACTCAAAATTGGGATTTTTGGGAAGAAAATTGACCAAAACTCCATATTTCCAGTCAAAAATCTCAATTTTTCACTATTTTCCACTGAAAATCGGTCAATTTCCATCTGAAAATCCCATTTTTTGACTCAAAATTCGTCAAAAATAGAGGTTTTTGGTGTTTCTAGACCAAAAACCCATGTATAACCTCAATTTTGGGTTAAAAAGTGACCGAAATTCCGGATTTTCAGTCAAAAATCTGGAATTTTTCACAATTTTTCACTAAAAATCGTCGTTTCTGGGACAAATTTCAACTGTTCATTTTCAGGCTAAAAATTGACCAAAAAACCAAATTTTCCGTCAAAAATCTTTAATTTTCGCTATTTCCGCTCTCACCAGGTCTCTTGCTCATCGGCTTCCTAGCTCCAGGCGGTGGAATTGCACTGAGCAACGGCATCTCGGGCGGTGGACTTCTGCCTCCGTTGGATCCTCCAGATGAGTAGTGTCCCCCTCCACCTCCACCACTCAAATGTCCACTTTTACTATGCCGTTTCGTCAGCGGCTGGAATCCTCCAAGATTCGACAGAAAACTCGAATCCGATGATCCCGGGTGAATTCCTGAATATATTGTTGCTTTTCGTGGCCTAGAAACCCGAAAGAAGTTCGGCCAGCACTAGAAAATTCGCTAAAACCGATGTTTTAGTGGGAAAATTGGCTGAAAAATGAGGTTTTTTTTTTGACTGAAAATCACTAAAAACCCGCGAAAACCAGCATTTTCAGTGATTTTCAACCAAAAATCGGTGAAAAGCGATGATTTTCGAGCGGTGGCCGAACTTTTGCATTTTTGGATTTCTAGGCCACCGACCGGAATTCACCAAAATTTTGGATTTTTAGCTGATTTTCCTCATAAAAAGTATATTTTCAGCCTTTTAAAACTATTTTTAGGCTGAAAATTGTCTTTTTTTGAGGAAAAACAGCTAAAAAATCCAAGAAATCGGTGAATTCCGGAGTCGGTGGCCTAGAAATCCAAAAATGCAAAAGTTCGGCCACCGCTCGAAAATCCTTCGATTTTGTCTATTTTCAGTCATATTGACCTGATTTTTAGTGATTTTCAGTTGAAAAACCTCGTTTTTCAGCCAATAGACACTTTTTTTGGTTAAAAATGCTCATTTTTGCCTGAAAAAATCACGTTTTTCAGCCAATTTTCCCACTAAAACATCGATTTTTGCGCCAAAAATTCAACAGGGACCTACCGTATTGATATGGATCCGGATACGTCGGATATTGTTGTCGTCCCTGACTTCTGGAGCGTCGTCGATGCGTCGCTCCAGACGACGTCGGCTCTTTCTTCTTTTTCTCCAGATCCGACGGTGATTCTCCTCCAATCAGATGACTTCGTCGTGTGGAACGTCTTCTCGAATTCATCGTCATCGCACCACTTCCAGATGAGTAATAATCCAGTTCTTGTGGTGGTCCCCCCATCATCTGATTCTGTGTATATTCTTCTGGCTCATCCCAAATCGGTTCATCGACCAGTGGCGATGCGATTCGATCCGTTCGAGATATCGATCGATTCGCTGAGAACATATCACGGGCTCCTCCTCCACTCAGATATTGTGCCGATTTCAGCTCATCGCACTCCTTTTTCAGTGTCATCACGTCGTGGAATGATTTCGTTTCGAGTTTTTTGTAGGCAGCCTGCAAGAAATATGAAGATTTTTGAAAAACGCGTCAAAGGTGCGACAGATGTGGGTCTGGGGTGCCTCCGGCGCGTTTTTGGTGACGATTTTCGTTTTCATTTTGGTCAGAAATTCGCATTTTGGGTTGAAAAACGTCAAAAGTATGAATTTTTGAGTGGAAAATAGATTTTTTGGGTCAAATTTTTAAGATTTTCGAATTTTTTTTTGGAAAACGCGTCAAAAGTGCGCCAGATGTGGGTCTGGGGTGCCTCCGGCGCGTTTTGGTGATAAATTGACGATTTTCGTATCAATTTTGGTCACAATATGGCAGTTTTTAAGAATGAAAAACGTCAAAAATATGGATTTTTGAGTGGAAAATCAGTTTTTTGGGTGAAATTTTATTGATTTTCAGCCAATTTTAATGAAAGGTTATTGGAAAAGGACATCCGGACACTGGGACCGACGTTTGACTTCTTTTTTGAAAAACGCGTCAAAGGTGCGCCAGATGTCTCAGACATCATGTCTGCCTGGGATGCCTCCGGCGCGTTTTTCGTGCCATTTTTTTCAGAAATTCGCAATTTTTCGCTGATAATGCTGCGAGAAGTCTGGATTCCGCTCAGGAACCGAAATTTTTGGTTTTAGAGCAAAACGGACATTCAGACATTCCGGAAGCACAGACAGACCCTTTTTAGGTTGAAAATTCTCATTTTTGGCTTAAAATGCATCATTTCAGTTGAGAAAATTCAATTTTAAGCCTGAAACCGTCATTTTTTGATCCAAATTTCAGACTTTTGAGGTATTTAAAATAGAAAACTGATCTGGAGCTCATTTTAGGGTTGTGACGACATCCGGACACACCGGGAGCACAGACAGACGAGAAAAGTCCCAAATTAAGTTAAAACTTGCTCAAAAAATCTCATTTTCTCCGAAAAAACAAAAAATTCCGTCTTAAAATCGTTATTTTCAGCTCAAAATCCTGCAATTTCCAAGAATTTCCAGTTTTTCAGCAAAGCGGACATTCGGGCATGCCGGATACACCGACAGACACTTTTTAGTCTAAAAATGGTCATATTCTATAGGAAAACCTGAAAATTAGCCTTAAAATTTGTCATTTTCAGCTCAAAATCGTCATTTATAGCCCAAAATTCCTCTTTTTCAGCTCGAAAAACCGTATTTTCCCCTTAAATTGCTCATTTTCAGCTCAAAAATCCTAATTTTCAGCTCAAAATATCTCATTTTCAGCTCAGAAATCCACCAATTTTCAGCTAAAATCCTTCAATTATCAGCTCGAAAAACCGTATTTTCCGCTGTAATTGCTCATTATTTGCTCAAAATTCCTCTTTTTCAGCTCTTACCTGGACTCTCTTGGCTTCACTCTCAGCCTCTCGGATCTTCTCCTCTTTCTTCGCAATCACCGCATCCATATCCTTCAATTTCGTCTCCAACGCGTTTTTCTCATCGCGTAACGACTGGAATTGAATGTTCGTTTCACCGGATTTCGTCAGAACTGCTCCATAAGAATTCGATAGAGAACTGAATCTCTCATCAGCTTCTTCTTTCAATTTATTCAACCGTTCGATCTGTTTTTTCAGCTCGGCGCACTCAGTTTCAGCCGTTTTCAGTTTAATATCCGATTCAGTGACTCCTCGACTCTCTTGATCTTTCTGACGATCGTACAGGTTACGGTATTTCGAGAGCTCTTTCTCCGTCTCATCGAGCTTCTTTTCCAGCTCGGATAGTCGCACCTAAAAGATAAAATTGAGTTTTTGATGGGAAAATCGATGGAAAATTAGTGTTTTCGGTTAAAAACAAGAATTTTCAGCCAAAAACCTCGATTTTGGGCCGGAATCGTAATTTTCAACGACATCCGGACAGACCGGAAACACAGACAGACACTTTTTGGGTTAAAAATTGTCATTTTCGGCTCAAAATCATTCGTTTTTTCAAGAATTTCCAGCTCTTTCCAGTCAAAACTTCAGGTTTTTGAGCAAAACGGACATTCGGACATACCGGAAGCACAGACAGACACTTTTTAGACTGAAAAATGCTCATTTTCTCCAAGATCATTGAGTTTTTGATGGGAAAATCGATGGGATATGAATTTTTCAGTAAAATTATTGGGAAAAATACGATTTTTTTTTTTGGTTAAAAACAAGAATTTTCAGCCAAAAACCTCGATTTGTCTGCTGGAATCGTGATTTATGAGCTGCAAATCTGAGATTTGGACGGAAATTTTAGATTGTCAGCCAAATATGACCAAAAGCTCAAATTTTCAGTCTAAAACCTCAAATTTTAAGCTCAAAATCTCATTTTCAGCCTAAAACACAAATTTTCAGCCAAAAATCTCACAATTCTAGCCAAAGACTCAAAAATTGTGCTGAAGATCGCAAATTTTCAGACTCAAATCATCAATTTTCAGTCTGAAATCAAATTTGCGTCTTTGAACAAAAATGCGCCAAAAGTGCGCCAGCCACCAAATTTCCGACTATTTCGGCTCTTTTTCAGCCGTTTTCGAGCATTTTTCACTCATTTTTGGCGCATTTTTGCTCAGAAATTCCAAATTTCTCACCTTGGCCTTGCTCAACTCCTCCATATCCTCTCCATACTTCTTATACTTTGCTCTCAACTCTTCCGTATTCTCGGGCGTCTTTTCAGTCACTTTCAGCTCCTCTTTCACCTCAACCTCATCCGTATCCCCAAAATCCGACCATCCAGAACCTCCAGATTCACCCGCCTCGTCGTTATTCTTGCTAGCCTCAGCAATTTCAGCCTCAAGTTGTTGAATCGTCGTAAGCAGTCCAGTGTTCTCCGACTTCAAATCCTTCAATTCCACTTCTAACGTCTCCTGAACTTGCTCCAGTTGCTGAATTCTCGACGTCAGCGTTCTCGTTTCGCCTCCGAGCTCCTGAATCCTCGTCTGAAGACGTTCTGTCTCCTGTTGCTTCTCCATAAACTCCTGATGACGTCCAAACGACGATTGTTGAGTCTCCGTGAGCTCCGATCTCACCGAATCCAACTGCCGAGCGTATTCCTGAGCCTCCGTCGAACTTCTCTCCAATCTCTCCTTATAATCGCTAATTACATCATTTAATTGAGCAATTTGGTGCTCTTTCTGCTCGACGGCGTCTCTCATCTGATTGTAGTGCGATTCATAGTCCTGACGGTGCGCCGCGGCCATTTGGATCTCATTTTGAAGGCTTTGCACTCTGAAAATCGCAATTTTTCTCGATTTTTTGGGTAAAAATCATAGAAAAACTCGATTTTTGACCGGAAAATCGTGATTTTCAGCCAGATTTCACCCTAAAACCTCCAGAAAACTCACTGTTGTCTCAACGCCATCAATTCTGGCTCTCGATCCGGCATCTGTTGCTGTTGCTGTTGGACGACACCATTCTGTTGGAGTCGTTGATTCTCGTCGGCCTTCTGTTGTAATTGAATCTGGAGCTGTTTGTGTTTCGTTACCAAGTCGAAATAGGCTCTGGAAATGGGTGGATTTGGTTGAGAAAAGGTGTGTAAATCGAGATATAAAACTCGTAAATCGACATGAGAGAGTCTGTAAATCTACATGAGACCTCGTAAATATACACATGGACATCGTAAATCGACAGGAGATCCCGTAAATCGACATTGGAAGTTCGTAAATCGATATGAGAGCTCGTAAATCAACATGAGACCCCATAAAACGACAAGATACCTCGCAAATCGACATAAGAGCCAGTAAATCGACAAGATACCTCGCAAATCGAATTAATAGACCGTAAATCCAAACAAGACCTCGTAAATCGACATGAGATCCAGTAAAACTAAATAGGACCTTGTAAATCGACATAGAAGTCCGTAAATCGACATGAAACTTCGTAAATCCACATGAGATCCCGTAAAATGACATAGAAGTTCGTAAATCGACAAAACACTTCGTAAATCTATGTGAGAACTCTTAAATCGTCAAAAGAGCTCGTAAATCAAAAGGGCACTTCGTAAATCAACCTGAGACTTCGTAAATCGACATGAGACTTCGTAAATCTACACAAGTTCCCGTAAATCTACACCGGAAGATCGTAAACCGACTGGAAGCTCGTAAATCTACAAAGAAAGCTCGTAAATCTACATAAGACCTCGTAAATCGACACAGAAAGTTCGTAAATCGACCTGATACCTCGTAAATCAACGTCAGATCCCGTGAATCTACACAGAAAGCTCGTAAATCGATAGAAGACCTAGTAAATCGTCAAAGAAAGCTCGTAAATCAACACACAAGCCTTTAAGCTCCGTAAATCGATATGGAAACTCGTAAATCGACACAGGAACCTCGTAAATCGACAAAAGAGCCCGTAAATCGATCGGAGGGTAATTCTAACGTTAAAAACACAATTTTCTCGTCCAATTTTTCCAGTTTTCTCCCAAATTTCCCCTCAAAACTCACTGTCTATCTAACACATCCGACGAATCGCCGCCACTCGACAGGCTCCTCACGATGACGTAGAAAACGAGAGAAGCCAGGAAGAAGGTGAGATTGAGATAGAGGAGAACAGTTCCATCGGTCACATTTCCAAGTGACAACGCGCTACGGATCCAATCGAAAATTCCAGCCGAAGTGGGCGGAGTCGGTGGTAATCCCTGGAATTGGTGTCCTTGGGCATCTTCGTACGGAGCCGCTTGAGCCGCCGCCCGTTCCTTCTCCCATTTCACGAATTCCTCCTCTTCTGGAGATATTATTTTCACGTCTTCTGGAGTCTTGACGTCTTCTGGAATCGCTTCTGAAGCCTTCGTCTCTTCTGGAGCATCGTGGGCGTGTCCATGGCCTTCTGCTCCGTCGTGCGAGTGTCCGTGGTGGAGATGAGCCGATTCTACTACGGATTCTGGAGTTGTCGGTGGCGGAGTCGTCGTCGTCGTGACTTCTGGAGCACTATCAGCAGCGACCACTTGAGATGGGGGCGGAGTCTGCAATCCGTCACAGTTCTCTTTGTAGCACACACCCTAGAACACGTCACGTCACATAGGGGGGACACACAAATTGCGAGTTTTTCAGTCATTTTCAGTCATTTTTCGGCTGAAAATGATGATTTTCAGCTCAAAATCAGACATTTTGGACTGAAAATGGCGATTTTTAGCTCAAAATCGGTTACTTTTGGGCTGAAAATGATGATTTTCGATTGAAAACGCTCATAAAACTGCATTTTCAATCATTTTTGAACTGAAAATGATGATTTTTGATCTAAAACAGTCAAAAATACTGATTTTGAGCTCGAAAATGACATTTTTGACTAGCAAAACAGAGTTTTTGTCATCAAAATTAGTCATTTTCAGCTCAAAATTCGATTTTAGATGTTTCGTAGCTGGAAAAAATGAGATTTTGAGCAATTTCAGCATGAAAACTAGTCAGTTTTCCAGTTTTAGACATGATTTTCAGCCAAAAACTCAGATTTTCGACTACGGAGCAAAATTTGAGCTCAAGATCTTCAGTTTCTAGAGAAAAATTCTGTTTTTCACCTCAAAATCAGTCGTTTTCCGTCTAAATACTGATATTCAGCTTCGGAACGAAATTGGAGCACTTTGATCTCAAAAACTGAGTTTTTGACATAAAATTGGTCGTTTTCAGCGTAAAATACGATTTATAGCATGAAAACCGGTCAGTTTTCAAGTTTCAGACAAGATTTTCAGCCAAAAACTCAGATTTTCGACTACGGAGCAAAATTGGAGCTCAAAATCTTCACTTTCCACACAAAAAATGATGTTTTTCAGCTCAAAATCAGTCATTTTCGGGCTCAAAACCACCATTTTCTCCTCAAAAAACGCCATTTTTCATCTCAAAATCTTCATTTCCCCCTCTGAAATCCCCAATTCCCCCTCTTCCAACTCACCATAAGCTCATCCTGTCCAACCGGTGTCTCCTGTACAACCGGGGTGTCCACGGGTACGGTCTGAGCCACCGGCTCTTCCGTTAGCACTTCTGAAATCACTGAAGGCGTCGGTGTGGTCGTTACGGGCTCCTCGACTGTCACAACTTGCGGCACAACCGGTGGGACAGTGGTGGGCGTGTCCTGGGTGACGTGGGGAGGCGGGACTTCTTCTACCGTAATCGGGGTGGGCGTGGTCGTTGGCTCCACTGGCTCCTGGATCACTGGCGGCGTCACAGTGACTTCTGGAGCCGTTTCTGGCTGAATTTGCTCGACTTTCGGCGTTTCTGGAATCGATTTCAGCACTAAATCCTCCTGTTTCACTTCTCGATTTCCAGCCATTCGCTCCTCCTCCTCTCGTATCATCCGCTCGATTTCCAGATCCATTTCAGACAATCCAGATGGCGGGGGTCCTCCTAATACATTATTGAGATTTGGGGGCGGTTTGGCGGCGTCTGGCGCGACGTTTGGCGCGTTTTCAGTGGATTTCAGAGCGTCTGGCGCGACGTTTGGCGCGTTTTCAGTAGATTCTGGCGGATTTTCAGCGTTTTTGACGGATTCTGGAGCAATTTCCGCAGTTTTTTCGGGTCCTGGAGCCGCAGGAGTTGGCGCCGGGTGCCCATGACTATGTCCGTGTCCACCATGACTGTGTCCGTGTCCACCGTGAGAATGTCCATGTCCTGTGCTCGGTGGCTCCGGAATCGGAAGCGGTTCTGGCGGTGGGAGCCCATTCTCAGCGGCCGCCTGTGCATTCTTCGCATTATAATCTCTGACTAAATCCGTCTCCGAATGCACGAATCCCACAATCCTCTTATCGCCGGTATCCGCCGGATTCTGACTGATCATCAACATTTCTTTCTTCTCGTCAATCGCAGAACGCAGAAATTCGGCGAATGGCATGATGTCGATGGCGCCGGCGTAGAAGAATCCGCTCGCTCCTTCGTCGTTTAGCTGGAATTAGGGAAAATTAGGGATTTGGTAGGTTTCGATGAGAAAATAAGGAGTTTCGAGAGGAAAAACCGTGAAAAAGTGACTGAAAATCGGTTATCTCTTGAGAAAATGACCAAAAGTCGGTTTTTTTCTTGAAAAAGTGACTGAAAATCAGATTTTTGAGATGTAAACGTGCTAATTCAGACTATTTCTTACTCAAAAACCAGTTTTTCTTGAAAAAATTACTGAAAATCGTCATTTTTGAGGTAAAAGTTGAGTTGTAAGGCAAAAATTGTGAAAAAGTGACTAAAATCGGTGTTTTCTTGAAAAAACTACCAAAAATCGGTTTTTGTTCTTGAAAAAGTGACTGAAAATCAGATTTTTGAGATGTAAACGTGCTAATTCAGACTATTTTACTTAAAAACACAGTTTGGGGATGAGAAATCGCAAAAAAAGTGACAAAAACCGTCATATAGGTCAAAAGTTGAGTCTTGGGCCGAAAACAGACAGTAATCCTCGTAAATGAACCCGAAGTCTCGTAAATCGTCTCGAAGCTTCGTAAATCTACAGTAAGCCTCGTAAATGCTACCGAAATTTCGTAAATCGACCCGAAGCCTCGTAAATCGACAGTAAGCTTTGTAAATCTACAGTAAGCCTCGTAAATCAACCCCAAATCATGTAAATCAACCCGAAGTCTCGTAAATCGACCCAAAACTTCAAAAATTTCTTCTTTTTTCGTGAAAAAACGACTGAATAGAGGGTTTTGAGCCGAAAATCGTATTTTTCAGATGATTTTCGACTCAAAACCCAGTTTTTAGTTGGAAAATCGTAAAAAAGTGACTGACAATGCGGTTTTTGAGTCAAAAACGGACTATTTCAGAAGATTTTTCACTCAAAAACACATTTGAAGCTGAGAATCATCTAGATATGTAATTTTGTCAAAAATCGCACTTTTTCAACTGCTTTGTGGTAAAAAATCACTCAAAAACCAGTTTTTCGTAGCAAAAACTGAAAAAATCGGCTGAAAATGACCCTTTTGAGCCATTATCCAGTCAAAAACACTCAAAAACTGAATTTTTAACGATTTTTTTACTATTTCCAGTTGATTTTTCACGAATTTTACGAATTTCCGGTCATTGTAGCTAAATAAGAGCCTTTTCGCTGGCTTCGGAGCTAAAAATCAGCTTTTTGAGCCATTTTCCAGTCAAAAATCCTCAAAACTAGAATTTTATCGATTTTCATCGAATTTTCACGATTTTTCCACAACTTCCAGTCGATTCTCGACGATTTCCACGATTTTTCCACCCATTTTTTCAATTTCCCGGCCCAACTCTACCTTTCCCTCCATTATGTCCGGCCGATCGCTAAACTTCACCGCCACCACCGAGATCACCGCGTTTTCTACCAAATTAAGAAAACTCGGGTCACTGTTGATACCCATCACACGTTTGACGCGTGCTTTGAATAGAATTTCTGCAAAAAATTCATAAAAATTGAAAATTTTTTCAATTTTTACCTCCACACTCGGCGTTTCCACATAATTTCGATTTTCTCGACACCACAGCCTGCTTCGCTGTGTATCCGAGTGTGCAGAGGATGGCGGCGATCTAGAAAATCGATAATTTATCGAAAATTTCGCGAAAAAATAATGAAAACTCACTAAAATATACCCGAAAATTTTGGGCGGCTCCATCTGCCGCTTTTATATAGATTTTTCTGCAAAAATAGCAAATTTTAATGTATTTTAATCGATTTTTGCAAAAAATTTCAAGAAAAAATGAAAAAAATCGGCTGAAAACGGATCAAATCGACGAGATCCGGGAGCGACACGTGTAATTTCTGAAGCCCCGCCCATTTTGCAAGTGTGCGGCATGGTGTTTTGCAAGGTGCGGCGCGGTTTTGTTGAGGATTAAATAATTATTTTTGGGCGGGAAAAAGTGGGTTTTTGGGGATTTTTGAGTGTAGAAAGTGAGTTTTGCGATGAAAATTATGGAAAAATAGGGTTTCACGATGCTTTTTTGACTGAAAATGCTGAAAAATAGGGAAAAAATCGAGTGAAAACAAAAAAAACCATTTTTCAACGAAAAAAAATATTTACAGCGTTTGAGATGGTTTTCAATGGTCTTTTAGTGGTTTTTAATCGAATTTTTGTTAAAAATCAACGAAAGTCAGCGAAAAATCAGTTAAAAACTGCATTTTTCACCAAAAATCGATATTTTCTGGGAAAAAAATCATTTTTTGAAGATTTATTACTGAAAATGCGTCCTAAACCTTATAAATATGATTTTAAAGCATTTTTCTCAATTGGGAACTGTTAAAGATCGAAGATTTCTGTTTAAAAGACGTAAAAATTTCACTTTTAGCGCTAATAATTAATTTTTCTCAGAAAAATTCGTAAATTGTCCGTTTTCAGCAGAAAAAAGCTAAAATGTGTTGAATTTTCTGCATTTTTATGAGAAGAATCACGAATTTAAGCTTAGAAAACGAACAATCTTCGAATTTTTCACGTCATAATTAATTTTTAGTGCGAAAAATTGCATTTTTCTCATTTTCGACCAAAATTTCCAGTTTTTAACAGTTTCAGATTGAGAAAAGTGCTCCAAAAAGAGGTTTTAGACATTTCTACAGTGAAAAATCAGCAAAAAATCAATTTTTGGTGGAAAATTGCTGTTTTAAGCTAATTTTTCGGTAATTTTTGTTGAAACGCTGTAAATCTTGATATTTTCAGTATTTTCAGCATTTTTAGTCAAAAAAGCATCGTAAAACCCTATTTTTCACTGTTTTTCCATTATTTTCAACGAAAAACTCATTTTCTGACCTCAAAAATTCAATTTTTGGGTCAAAAATCTCCAAAAAACCCCAATTTTCCCCCAAAAACACTCAAAAACCGTTTCATTCAATTAAATAAATAATAAGTATTGGCGCAGAAATCGGGGGAGTTATTAACAGCAAAAAAGGCAATATTCAACAGAAAACAGGCGAGAATCCACACAGATAATTTTCACAGTGGCAAATGGCAGGGGGAAAATGATGAGATTTTGGGGCAAAACAGTGAAAAATAGAATAAAATGGGGATTTTAAGGGGAAAAACATGAAAAAATCTAGATTTTTCTATCAAAATCACTCCAAAACCACTAAAAAATGACCAAAAACGCGAATTTTCAGTCCGAAAAATGGTAAAAAGTGGGCGTGGCCGAACTATTTTCTGGTGGCCTAGAAATACCAAAAGTTCGGCCACGACCACTTTTTACCATTTTCGGGCTGAAAATCCGCGTTTTTGAACATTTTTTCGTGGTTTTTGAGGGATTTTTATAGAAATTTCGACATTTTTTCCCTAAAATTATCGATTTTCCAGTCTACAAATAAACGGGATCATAGAATGAGACATATCTTCTCTGCGTCTGCATACTCTCATTGTAGACGGCCATCATGCGGAGTTCCGACGGCGACAACGATACAGAATACTCGGAATTTTGAGAATACAGAGAGCACTCGTCGGCTTCGTAGATTCCGTGAAGAGCGGTGGAGTGGAGGTGGGAGGTACTGAAAAATGGGGAGAATATCGGTAAAAATCACGATTTTTTGAGGTTTTTACAGTTAAAAACACGATTTTTGGGCTTTTTTCGACAAATTTAACCCCAAAAAGCGTAATTTTTCAGTCCAAAAATGGTAGAAACTTGTCGTGGCCGAACTTATTCCATTTTTGGTGTTTCTAGGCCAGCGATTCTCGATTTTTGATATTTTGATATTTTCATTATGAAATTTGAATTCAGCTCGTTGAGACGCTTCGAATGAGTATAATCATGACTAGGTTTACTTCAAATTGGGTCTCGCCACGAAAATGCGGAGGGGTACTGTAGTTTTCGTGGTGGGACCCGACTTGAAGCAAATCATGGCATGATTATACTTTTCTCAACCGTCTCGACGCGCTGAATCTCGCTATGATGACTAGAACTTCGGAAAATCAAGATTTTACTAAGAAAAAACTCGAAAAATTGGGATTTTTTCAGTAAAACCCTTGAAAATCGGATTTTTTCTGTAAAATCAATCAATTTTCGTGTTCAGCTCGTCGAGACGCTTCGAATGAGTATAATCATGCATAGATTTGCTTCAAATTGGGTCTCGACACGAAAAGGGTCACGGGTTACTGTAGTTTTCGTGGCGATACCCAACTTTCTCCGAATCTGGGCATGATTATACTTTTCTGAACCGTCTTGACGCGCTGAATCTCGCTATGATGATTAGAAGTTGTAAAATCGGGATTTTTCAAAAAAAAAATCTCGAAAAATCGAGTTTTTTACTGGAAAAACCTCGAAAAAACGGGATTTTCCCTCAATTTCCACCCAAAAAACGCACTTAAGCTGTGCGTATCTGTGTGCTTCTTGCTCTTCGGCTGCCTCTTCCTCCTCCCATAACATCTCCTCACACACGTCATCAATCATTCGTTGTCGCGCAATGAACTCATCGATTCGTCGTTTGTTCCGCCCGTCTTTCCACAAAAAAAAGAGAATCCACGTGTAGTACACGTGGAAAAGAGAGACCAGGAAACAGACGATTGCCTTGTAGAGTTCGGAGAGTCTCTCGTCGACTCCGCCCACTTCTTTCAGAGAAATTCTCCAGCAGAAGAGGGATGTCAGACCGATTGCGATGAGGATGAATGGAATCTGAAACTGACAAAAATCCGATGATTTTTATCGATTTTTTGAGTGAAAACTGTCAATTTTTTACTCAAAAAATGGCGAAAATCGGGATTTTTGACTCAGAAATGGCTGAAAATGACTTTTTTCTCGTCCAAAATCCAGTTTTTCATCAAAAATCGGGATTTTTTGCGATTTTTGCCAATTTTTTGAGTCAAAACTCAGGATTTTTGCAATTTTTCAGGCAAAAACTCGATTTTCCACTGAAAAACGATGAAAATCCCCGTTTTTTGAAGTAAAAACTGATTTCTAAACGAAAAAATAGTCATTTTTAGCAATTTTTGAGTCAAAAATGACATTTTGGCACTTTCTACTTATTTCCAGCTGTTGTTCACTGAAAACCACTAAAAATCCATGTTTTTGGTGTCAAAAACCACATTTTCCGGATTAAAATTGGTGAAAATCCCGATTTTTAAAGTCAGAAGTTGCTGAAAATGACTTTTTTTCGTATGAAATCCAATTTTTTTTCGAAATTTTTCATAATTTTAGAACGAAAAATTGAGATTTTCAGCATTTTTAAAGGTGAAAATCGTCATTTTCAGTTCAGAATCAGTGAAAAACGTCTATTTTTCAAAAAATTGATTTTCAGCAAGTCTGGCGCACCTTTCGGCGCGTTTTGACACAGAAAAACAGTATCTGGCGCTCCATTGGCGCGTTCACGCGTTGAAAATTCTGATCAACTCCCATTCTGAATCTGGGCCGCCTTTGACGCGTTTTTCGATTGAAAATTCAAATTTTCAGTTGTCTGGCGTTCTTTTGACGCGTTTCCCGGCAAAAGTGTTCTGAATTTCAGATGGCTGGGGCGCCTGTGACGCGTTTTCTCGCTCACATATTTCAGGTGTAAATTAGCCTAAAAACACCAATTTTGAGCACAAAAAATGCTGAAAATCTCAATTTTCACTGTAAAACTGCTTCCGCCGGATAAAAAATTTCGAAAAAAAAACTGATTTTTGCCTCAAAAATCTAATTTTCAGAGTTAAAAACTGGTTTTTAGACGAAAAAAAGTCATTTTCATCAATTCTGATGCAAAAAATCGGGATTTCAATAGATTTTCATGCGAAAATTGTGGTTTTTGACACCGAAAACATGGATTTTCAGTGGTTTTCAGTGAGAAACCAGAAAAATGGAATTTTTCACTGATTTTGAGTTAAAAATAACGATTTCAAGCTGAATACTGCTGAAAATCACAATTTTCTGTCGTTTTTTGGTCGAAATCGATGATTTTCAACCGGAAAAATGCTGAAAATCGACCATTTCCACTCAAAAAACATCAAAAATCACTTTTGAAAAAAAAAATTTTCGCTGAAAATGACGATTTTCAGCCCAAAAAAGGCTGGAAATCACAATTTTCTGTCGTTTTTGGTCGAAATTCATGATTTTCAACCGAAAAAATGCTAAAATCCGACCATTTTCACTTAAAAACACCAAAAAATCACATTTTGTAAAAAAATTTTTTTTTTCGAAAATCAGAAAATCGCGATTTTCAGTTGATTTCGAACGAAAAAGAACGATTTAGGACCTGAAAACGCTGAAAAATCGATATTTCTGGTGCAAAATGACTAAAAACTTGAAAATAATCACTAAAATGATAAAAAATCAATTTTCTGAAAATGACGATTTTCAGCCCAAAAAAGGCTGGAAATCACAATTTTCAGTAGTTTTTTGGTCGAAATCGGTGAATTTTGACCGGAAAAATGCAGAAAATCGACCGTTTTCACTTAAAAAACACCAAAAAAAATACTTTTTTAAAAATCAAAAAAATTCAATTTTTTCACTTTTTTTCATTGAATACCTCAATGAAAGCCAACGGAAAGTGCAAATACGGAATTCTTTCACAATATCCGATCAAACTGAACACAATCGTCACCACCCAAATCAGGAGAACGCCCGCGACGACGGCGTCAACGACTTCTGGCGCGACGTCGACGCCTTTTCGAAAATTCTCTTGATTTCCAGTGAAAAAATAGACAACAATCAATAAAACAATCTGGAGAACAGTGAGAAGTGTGAAGAATATGTAGAGTTGCTGAAAAAAAATTTTTTTTTGAATTTTTTTGAAACAAAAAAATCGATACCGAGTTAGAGACGAGTCCACGCCAGTGACGAGTCGGTTTGTACGTCGGTAGATTGCCACAAAACGAGAAATCCCCGATTTTCGCCATTTTTCAGTATTTTTCAGCGTTTTTCACTGAAAAAATCGGAAAAATCGCGAAAAATTGAGCTTAAAAATTCAAATTTCAGTGCTTGGCGCCATACGGAAACTGTTTTCGCGTCGAGACCCAAACGAAAAGTTTGGAGCGTGCGCCTTTAAGATTACGGTCTTTTTCCGGTTTTTATCGGATTTCTTCGCGTTTTTTGATGGTTTTCTGCGATTTGAACACGATTAAAACGAGAAAAATAAATTTATTATATTCAGAAAAATATGGGGAAAAATCTGGAATGCAAATTATTATATGTCAATATGAAATACTCACGAAAAGGCACAATAATAGGGGAAAATAGAAAATATTTTTTTAAAATTTTAAAAAAATCAATATTTCTGTGATATAAATCTGTTTTCTGGACCAGTTTAGCAGCTAGGAACAATAATATAAGAAAGAATACATGGGTTAAGGTTTTTAAAAAATTGGGCAAAAAAATTTTTGGGCCCCCAAAATTTTTTTCAAAAATTAATTTGTAGTCTGAGCGGCGCGTCGACTCTCCTTCAATTTCAGCTTTTCGAATGCCTCATAATCAACTGGTGGGGAGTCTGGACGAGTTATCTGTAAAAAAAAACCAAAAATTTTTTGAATTCCGCGGTTATGAAAACGCGCTCCACCGGACAAACCTCTGTTTCAACAGTTTGGGAGCCGACTTCAGCGTGTTCTGATCGGTTTAGTGTGGCGTTGCTGGTTTCTTTGGCGGCCATGGATCTGGAAATCGGGGTTAAATTAAAATTTGACACAAAAAAAAAACAAAAAAATCTTGTCTCTGGCTGGAATCTAGGTTTTGAATATTTTCATTATGAAATTCGGATTCAGCTCGTCGAGACGCTTCGAATGAGTATAATCATGCCTCGATTTGCTCCAAGTTGGGTCTCACCACGAAAACTACAGTAACCCGAAATTCGGATTTTCGTGGCGAGACCCAACTTGAAGCAAATCATAGCATGTTTATACTTTTCTGAATCGTCTCGACGAGCTGAAAACGAAAATTGATGTCTCAGCTGATTTGGTTGAAAACAGACGGAGTTACTGTAAGTTTTTGGATTTCAAGACTTTTCGAAAAGTTTCGAAAACCTGTAATTTGGCGAGGTTACGACCGATTCTTGAGATTTTTGGATTTTCAGAATCAGCTCGTCGTGACGGTTCAGAAAAGTATAATCATTCTTAGGTTTGGTGCAAGTTGGGTCCCATCACGAAAACTACAGTAACCCGAAATTTGGATTTTCGTGGCGAGACCCAACTTGCATCAAACCATGGCATCATTATACTTTTCTGAAAGCTGAAAACGAGCTGAATCTCGCTATGACACTCAAAACTCACCTCAACGTCCCCGAAAACGCCTTCTCATTGATATGTGGTTTTCTGTAAATCCCCGCCTCATACTGATCCCATTGACTGTCCGCTCGAGTCGACGCCATCGACGCGGACTCTCCCTTCTTGAGTGTCCCACGCTTTTTGAACGTATCGTAGTACGTCTCATACCCATCGCCACCGTAATTCGCCGGCTGATAACTGGCCTCCGGGAATCCACCAGTGGCCCCGACATACGCCGGCTCCTCATACGCTCCACGTCTCATAGTACCGTATACCGATTCCGGTCCGGTGATGATCGGTCCGTCGCCCGCCGGCGGACTGCTCGGCCGCATAAAATGTGGTGGCGGCGGTGGGAAGAACGGTGGGAATCCACCGCGATGGAACATCATCGGATGAGGGGGCGGAGCCATGAAGCCACGTGGCATACCGTAGTGTGGGTGAGGGGGCGGAGCCATGAAATGGTGTGGTGGTGGTGCTCCGCGAGCCCAGTGAGGTGGTGGAGGACCGCCAAAGTGATGGGGTGGGGGCGTGCCCCCACGATGTGGTGGGGGCGGGAAGAAGGCGAATGGGGGCGGAGCCATCATGGGGTATGGGTGATGCATTGGATGGAATGGGTGAGGTGGAGGGCCACGGAACGAGAGATCGTTGTCGGACCCAGCACGACGCATTGGTTCTTCGAAGGGGACAAGTGCGCCGCGGATACCGCCTGGAAATTGATGGTAATTGGGGGCGAAATAACAAAAATATTGAATTTTTATGTTTTTCCTAGGTAGATCACATCAAGCTCGTGAATTTAAGCCCGAAAACTCAAAATTTGGTTGGAAATTTCAAAAGTTATGGATTTTCGAAAATTTTCGAAAATTTTCGAAAACTTGAAATTGATGTAACTTTGTGGGTTTTTGATCAAATTTGAAAATTTTAACATTTTTGGAATCAGGAAAACGAGAGCTTTCCGATGAGTATAATCATGGCTAGGTTTGGAAAATTTTGGATTTTTGGATTTTTTTCAAGATTTTCGGCGTTTTTTGAGGATTTTTAGAGATTTTCAGAAAACATAGCAAATTTTAAATTCTTTACATTTTATTGAATTGTAAACTAAATTTAACACATTTTGAACCTAAAACCAACTAAAACGGTCAAAAATTGAAAAAGTTGGAGATCTTCGAAAAAATTCGAAAAATTCGAAAATTTGAAAATTGCTGTAATTCCCCCATTTTTGACTCAAATTTTTGAAAATTTGCATATTTGAACTCGGCTCGTTCTCAGCTTTCAGAAAAGTATAATCATGCCTAGGTTTGATGCAAGTTGGGTCCCACCACGAAAACTACAGTAACCCGAAATTCGGATTTTCGTGTCGAGACCCAACTTGCACTAAACCTAGGCATGATTATACTTTTCTGAACCGTCTGGACGTACTAAATTTGAAAAATTATGTTTTTGCAGATTTGAGTGAAAACAGACTGAGTTACTGTAATTTCAGAATTTCAACCATTTCGAAAATTTTCGAAAATCCGTAACTCTTTCAATTTTTGAATAGTAGACTTGATTTATGGTGCAAAATTTGCAGATTCATCAGATCTAATCGGGAAGAATATAACATTTAAAATTTTTCAAAAGGTAGATTTTCAGATTTTCAGCAAAATTCCAGCAATTTCAGTCAAATTTCAAAATTTTCAGAATATAGTCATGATTATACTTTTCTGAAAGCTCTCGTCATACTGAATTCAAAAATTTAAATTTTTAGAAGATTGGAACAATTCAGAGCGAGTTATGATAAAAAGTGTGAAATTTTGAATTTTCGAAATTTTTCGAAAATCTCTAACTTTCTCAATTTTTGACATTTTTGAATGATTTTTGGCTCAAAATGCTTCAAATAAACTGATCTAACTCTAAAAATAATAGAAATGACAAAAAATCCCCTAACCTGTCTCACTAGCGGCCTTCTTATTGCCATTATTCTTATTATGGTTCACCAGACTGCTACTAATCGAAACGCTATCGTACTCTCCGTCTTGTTGACGTCTCTCTTGCCAATTCTTCATATTTTTCTCCTCGACTGGAAGCACGTCTTCTTCGAATGAATTCTCCTCGATTTCACTGGACGGAGAGTTGGGGGACCGCTCGCCGGTCGATCCCTCACCTTCTTTGATCGCTTTTAGGCCTGGAATGAGGTTTGGTTAGGAATTTCAGAGTTTTAAAAGGTAAAGCTGAAAATTTGTGATATTTTGATATGAAATACAAAAAAATATATAAATTTTTGAATTTTGAAAAAAAAATGTTTGGAATTTTTTTCTCAAATTTTCAAATTTTCCCAAATGGAGTTTCATGAACTCAAACTAAAATAATCGTACTCAGCTTGACCTCAGGATTCAAAAAAGTATAATCATGCCTCGATTCGCTTCAAGTTGGGTCCCACCACGAAAACTACAGTAACCCGGGTCATTTCGTGGCGGGACCCAACTTGCGTCCGAACCTAGGCATGATTATACTTTTCTGAAAGCTCTTGACTAGCTGATTCTAAAAATATTAAAATCTTAGGAATCGGTCATAACCTCGCCAAGTTACAGCGATATCAAAATTTCGAAAAATTCGAAAATTTTCGAAATTCCGTAACTCTTCAAGTTTTCAAGATAACGAACTGGTTTTTATTAAAAATCAACGCCAATCATTCAAACTTATTGCAAAAAATTCAAAAGTTTCTAGATTAAAGGTTTTCTGGGTACTTTGAAGGGTTATTGTAGGTTGCGTTTTACGAAATTTTCGAAAAGTTTCGAAATTCCGTAACTTTTCTAGTTTTCAATATTTTTAAATAATTTTTTAAAAACATTGTCCGGTTGTAAGTCAGACCACTAAGAAAAAATATATTTAGCGTTATTGTAACCACAAAAACTACAGTAACCCGGCATAGACACACCAAAATTCAAAAATCTAGAATCGATTTTCGAAATTTTGACATTTTCAGAATCAGGGAGTCGAGAGCTTTCAGAAAAGTATAATCATGCCTAGGTTTGCTTCAAGTTGGGTCCCGCCACGAAAACTACAGTAACCCAAAATTTAGTTTTCGTGGTGGGACCCAATTTTCACCGAATATAGACATGATTATACTTTTCTGAAAGCTCTCAACGAGCTGAATTAAATTCTGACCATCAAAATCGTTTTCAAACTGAAAATCGCCTCCTCACCTGGAATTCTCTCATCCATCTTCAACTGCATAGTCTCCGTATATGCATGTACCATACACCTGACCAACGCGTTCGCCGCCTTCACATTAGTACAAATGAATCCGTGACATTCCAGCACTTTCACCCCCGTAGTCCGTCTAAAAATCGCCGCGAAAATTGGCGGATGCGGAGAATTGGGAATATTGGCGAACGGACTGTCCAGAGGCATGAACTGCTCACCGCCACCGCCCACTTTGAACCCTTCCACATTCACATAACGAACAGCGGCACAGTAGTGAAGAGTGATGATTGGGAAGAAGACGGTCTCCGTCTTCTTCTCGCCCTCGATGTACTCGAGAAGCACACCGTTTGACCACACGGATAGCCTGAAAATCGTTTACTTTTATTTTTCACGAGTAGATCAGAATGTTAGCTTCAATTTGAGCCTAAAATCACAAAATTTGGTTGAAAACTCGAAAAGTTAGCGATTTTCGAAAAATTTCGAAAATCTTAAAAATTTGATATCGATCGCTGTAACTCAACGGATTTTTAACCGATTTGCAAAATTCGTGCGTTTTTAGAATCAGTTTTTCGAGAGCTTCCAGAAAAGTATAATCATGCCTATATTCGGTTGAAAGTTGGGTCCCACCACGAAAAGCCCCTGGGTTACTGTAGTTTTCGTGGTGGGACCCGATTTTGAGCAAACCTAGGCATGATTATACTTTTCTGAAAGCTCTCGACTAGCTGAATCGAATGGTGTTAGAATCAGCTTTTTTTAAACCCGATTTAAACGTTTCCAGGAAAATTGAGTCATTTTAGACCTGATATGCGTTTCTAAGACTCTAATGTCGAGACAGATTTGAAATTTTTGGTTCTATTATGATTTTTACAGTTAGCTGATGCTTTGATCTACAATTTAAACCTAAAATCATAAAATTCGGTTAAAAACTTGAAAAGTTAGTGAGTTTCGAATATTTTCGAAAATATCAAAAATTTGAAATTGCTGTAACTCGACGGATTTTAAACCAACTTCAGAAATTTAAACATTTTTCAAATCAGCTAATCACTAGCTTTCAAAAAAGTATAATCATGCCTATATTCGGTTGAAAGTTGGGTCCCACCACGAAAAGTCCCTGGGTTACTGTAGTTTTCGTGGTGGGACCCAAATTTCACCGAATATAGTCATGATTATACTTTTCTGAAAGCTCTCAGCGAGCTGAACACAACTGTGACACTTATATTCCAACAAAAATTGCCAGCCTCAAAATTTTCTTAATTTTCTCACCAAGAATCAATGCCACGTGTGTCCGGTGACTCGTGAATTGGGTATCGCTCTTTCAATGGTTGCTGAATTCCTTGTAAACCGTCTTTGGTGATGGTCGGCACCGCACTGCCGATGTACAGTACTCGGCATCTGCACAGTGGCAATGGCATCTGGAAAAGTTAATTGGTGAGGAGGTAATTAGGGTAATAAGGGAAATTAAGAAGGGTAATTTACGGAAAAATGAAAAACTATGTTCGAGAAAATGATAATCGTGGGAAAATTGAATAAATACACTAAATCTGAATTGAGAACAATAAAAAATTGAGTTTTATTCAAAAATTCATCATCTGAAATTTCCAGATTTCCAAAATACCATCATAACTTTTTCAGATTATTCTCAAAATTCACAAAACCTAATTTTTCAGATTCAGCGTGTCAAGACGCTTTGAATGAGTATAATCATGCCCCAATTCAATTCAAGTTGGGTCCCACCACGAAAACTACAGTAACCTTGTAATTTCGGGTTACTGTAGTTTTCTTGGCGGGACCCAACTTGAATGGAATCGGGCCATGATTATACTCATTCGAACCGTTTTTTTGCGCTGATTATGAATATTCTGTTTTCAAAAAAGATTGGAAAAAATTAGAGAAAGTTATGACAGAAAAATTGGAAAAAAATTTCAAAAATTTTTTTTTTGAAAAATTTGGTAATTGAAGAAACCAATAATATTACAGAGACTTATTGCATGTCATCACTTAAAAAAAATAATAAAAGAATTAAGAACAGGTGTTGCCCAAAATAAAAGTAATAAGTGAAGTGTTGTTCTCTTTGTCTTTTTATGGATATAACTAGTTTAGTTGGGAAGACGTAGAAAACATGAAGAATGGTGGTTATAAATGTGTGGAACATGGAATATAAAAAGAAAAAGTAGTAAAATTGGGTTTAAACAACAAAAAAACTGGTAGATATGGCAAAAATTGAGTTTTTTTAAACAAAAATAAAAATACATTTTTTCAATTTTTTCAAAATTTTTCAAAATTCCTCCAGAATTGAGTTTTATGAATTCTAATTAAAATCATCGTACTCAGCTCGTTGAGAGCTTTCAGAAAAGTATAATCATGCCTAGGTTTGGAGCAAATTGGGTCCCGCCACGAAAATCCGAATTTCGGGTTACTGTAGTTTTCGTGGTGGGACCCAACTGTTTCCGAATATAGGCATGATTATACTTTTCTGAAAGCTGAGAACATGCTGAGTTCAAAAATGTAATTTTTTTTGGGGTTGGAGTAAAATTGAAAAAGTTATGACAATTTGAAAAAAAAAAATTGAAAAATTGGAAATTTCGAATTTTTTCGAAATTCTGTAACTCGGTGATTTCGAGAGGTAGGAAGTTGGTTTTGAGTGGAAAATGAAGGTAATGAGTTGGTCTTTTTGTAAAAAGTACAAATAATACATTTGTATATTAGTATAGTGCATAGGGTAGGTCAAGTCTGAAAAAAGTGAAAAATCCCGAAAATTACTCTTAAGTATATTTATCAGGACGGTCTTGGCGTGAGGATTACAGAAAATGCAGTTTTGAAAGTATTAGATCAATTTCAAGTCGTTAAAACTCAGAAAAATCAGAAAAATTCCAGATTTTCAGCATAAAATTCTGAAAATCTTGAATTTTTTGACCGAATTCCAAAAATTCCAGGAACAAGTAACTAAACAATCGTTCTCAAGAAACCAGTCCGACTAGTTATATTATTAGTATTGAGAAGGGGGAACAATACTTGCCGGGGATTGACATAAACACATATACCGCACCCGAGAGAGAGAGAGAGTGAGAGAGAGACGCAGAGACGCAGAGAAAAGATGAAAGAAGGCGATATGGAGAAGACGTGGCCAAGTAGTTGTATCCTTCTGGATGTGTCCTTCGGAAGAAATAAACGAAAAGAGATTATCAGTCAGTAGTAGTAATAGTAGTAGTAGAGATCGCCTCGGGATGATAAGACACGGCCGGCGGATTTATGCATAGTGTACTGGTCTTTGGGAAGGGGGATTTAATTTTTATTTTTATTTCTAAGAATAGACCAAGAAATTACCTAAATTTTAAGCCTAAAACCAATGCTGTACGATTGGAAATCGCTGAGTTATAGAGTTTCGAAAAAAAAATTGAAAATTTTTTTCTCGGTTTTTTAACTTTTATGAGACTGAAACACTGAAATAATATAAAAATGTAATTTTTCTGTGTTTTATAAAAAGCCCAGTCTATTACCTTTATTTTCCACTAAAAACCAACTTTCTACCTTTAAAACTCTTCGAGTTACAGAGTTTCGAAAAAATTCGAAATTTAAATTTTTTTCAAATTGTTATATTTTTTTCAATTTTACTCCATTCTTAATAAAATTTATAGTTCTGAACTCAGCATGTCCTCAGCTTTCAGAAAAGTATGATCATGCATATGTTTGCAAAATTTCGGGTCCCATGCGCCTTTAAACCAGGGGTTACTGTAGTTTTCGTGGTGGGACCCGATTTCAACCAAACATAGGTATGATTATACTTTTCTGAAAGCTCTCAACGCGCTGATTCTGGAAATACCGTTTTTGAAAGAATTGGATCGAATCTGACCCGGTTACGGTAGATTTTGTAATTTTCGATTTTTCGAATATTTTCGAAATTCTGTAATTTTTCGAGTTTTAGAGATACTGAGTTGATTTTTAGTGCAATTTGAAGCGGATAATCTGGACTACTTGAGAAAATAAAATAGTTTGGAAATTTTCAAATATGGAATTCCAAAAGTTACAAATTTTGGATTTCCAAGTTTTTTTGTTGCGATTTTAGGTTGCTTTAAACTTTTCTATATGCAAAAGTTGGAAAAAAGTTTCAAAATTGAAACATTTACATTAAAATTGTTTAAAAGTTTTCAAAAAACAATTTCGAAAAACCAAAAAACGTTCGGTGCCTCATGCTGGAATCGAACCAGCGACCTTCTGTTTACTAGACAGACGCTCTGCCACTGAGCCAATGAGGCGACACTACCTCCCAGTCATCAGGGAATATAAGAAACTGGTCAAATCGAAAAAGTAAAAAAGAAAAAAAAATAAGCCCAATGCGGGGCTCGAACCCGCGACAACCAGATTAAGAGTCTGGTGCTCTACCGACTGAGCTAACCGGGCGGCGAGTGGAAGGATAGTGGAAGGCGGTGAAGAAGGTGGCGGTGGCGGCGGGGGCTGAAGAGGAGGGAGAGGTGGAGCCGGGGAGGAAGGTCGGTGGACATCCGGACACTTGGGGGACCCGGACACACAGACAGACGCTACTTTAGCATCTAAGCTTTCCAAATCTGAGGATTTTACGCGAAGGAAAGGATTTGAAACATTGAAATGGGGGGGGGCTTTGCAACTTTTCACTACTAGACACCCAATAGAAAAACGGGAATTCGAAACGAATAAAATGAGGGAGAAAACTGAGGAAAACTACCTGGGAAAATGATGGAAAACGTAAAGTTGGTTGTTGGCGCCGAAATGGGAAATGGGAGAAGCTGAGAAAAAGCTGTAAACGGGGTGTAAGGAGTGACGTCATTGGGACCGTACCTGGGAGGGGGGTCGCTAAAAGGTTATAGAGGGGTTTACACTACAAAATATACAAGAAATACGGTGAAAAATCGACCAGGAATTTGAAAATAATATACAAAAAATTTTTTCGAAAAATTATTTTTTTCAAATTTGTGCCAAAAATCGAGTCCTAACTTTTTCCAGTGTCTCCCAAACTTTTGGAAACTACATTTTTCAAATTCAGCGTGTCGAGACGCTTCAGAAAAGTATAATCATGCCCACATTCCATTCAAGTTGGGTCCCACCACGAAAACTACAGTACCCCCTGGTCATTTCGTGGTGGGACCGAATTTCAACCGAATATAGGCATGATTATACTTTTCTGAAAGTTCTTGACTAGCTGATTCCAAAAATCTTAAAATCTCACAAATTGGTGGGAAACTCGACAAGTTACAGCAAAATCAAAATTTTGAGATTTTCGAGAATTTTCGAAACTTTCGAAAATCCATAACTTTTTTATTTTTCATCCATTTTTCTTGATTTTTAGCTCAAATTAAAGCTAACATTCTGATCTACTCCCAAAATTAAACTTACAGTTGAAAAACCATTACAAAATACAAAAAATTACAGATTTTCGAAAATTTTCCAAAAATTCGCATTTCACATTTTTCATCATAACTTTTTCAGGAGGGACCCAAGGCAGGGCATGATTATACTTTTCTGAAGCGTCTCAACACGCCGAATTCAATTTTTGAGTTAATTTTCAGATTAAGGTAAAACCTATCGAGTTATGACCGAAAAACTGAAAAAAGTTTCGAAAATCCACAACTTCCTCATTTCCGAACTTTTCTTACCGGTTTTTGTGTTAAAACAACGAGAATCGGCTGAACTTTCGATTAAAAATGTTGTTACATTCAATTTCCAGAAAAAAGTTTTGGGTTAAAAGTGAAAGTACGGTACAGAATTCAATCATCAGAAAAAAAAATATAAAAAAGTTTGTTGCCAAACAAGGAAATTGTGAAAGAGAGAGTGAGAGAGTGTGTGAGAGTGAGAGACGGTTAGAGAAAAAGAGAAAAAGAAGTGAACCGGAAAAATGGTCAGAGATAGGTAAACCCGAAAGTTATCGCTTCGACGAATCTCTTTTTTTGGCGAAAAATTTTTGTGACGAATTTTTTGTTATTTTTTTGTGTGATCTACCAAAATTTTTCACCGAAAAAGGGTCATTTATATCAATAAATATTGTGGTGGTGTTGAAAAGAAGGAACCGGATTTTCAAAACAAAATTTTTTTAAAAAGTATAAAAATAACACCTACATGTGACTAGTAAAGAAATTTTTTCGAAAAATTGAAGTGACTTTTTTGCCATAACTCGATAGGTTTTGCTTTAATTTGAAAATTCATTTCAAATTTGGATTCAGCTTGCCAAGACGCTTCGAATGAGCATAATCATGCCAATATTCGGAGCAAATTGGGTCTCACCACGAAAACTACAGTAACCCACTCCAGGGGTACTGTAGTTTTCGTGGTGGGACCCAATTTGCACCGAATAAAGGCATGTTTGTACTTTTCTGAAAGCTCTTGACAAGTTGATTTTGAATATATAGTTTTTGTGGAGTTTGGAATAAATTCAAATGAGTTATGAGAATTTGAATTTTTAAGAATTTTCGCAAATTTTCGAAACTCTGTACCTTTTTGAGTTATTTTGATAACGAGCTGGTTTTTATTGGAAATTAAAGCCAAGCATTTGAACTTATTGTAAAAACATAAAAACCTACAAAAAACTATGTTTCCGAAGTACAGTAAGCCGATAAATGGCAAAAAATGCAAATATTTCGGAAAAGACAAAGAAATTTTCAAAACATGTCATGATTGTACTTTTCTGAAAGCTCTCAGTTTCCTGATTTTGAAAAATTGATTGATTTTTTGATTGAAAAAAATCCAGGAGAGTTACGGTAGTTTTAGTAATCACGAGGTGAGGGTGAGAGCGCAGAGATACCAGACACTCTGCGTCTCTAACCACAAAAATCAAAATTTTCAGAATATTGGCATGACTATACTTTTCTGAAAGCTGGAAACATGCTGAATTCAAAAATACGTAAATTTTGGGTCTCGGCGCAAAATTGGCTGGGTTACGGTAGTTTGAAGTTTTGGGAAATTTCCGAAAATTTTGTCGAAAAATTTTGAGACTCTGTAACTTTTTTTGTGTTTCAATATTTTTTGATAATTTTTTCTTAAATCGACAGCTTGTAAGTCGGACTAGCTAGGAAAGATGTAGTTAGAGTTACTGTTACTACAGTAACCAGACTTTAAAGGCGCATAGACAGGTCAAAATTCCGAAATTCCAAAATTTCAGAATATAGGCATGGTTCAGTGTGTGGTTTCGAGACCGGTTCGAGAAATTTATCGAGAAATGTCTCGAGAAATTTCTCGAAAAAGTATCGAGAAATTTCCCGATAAATTTTCTCGATACTTTCTCGATACTTTCTCGAGAAATTTATCGAGACGTTTCTCGAGAAAGTATCGAGACTTTTTTGATCACAAAAGTATCGATACTTTCTCGATACTTTTCTCGAAAATTTTTGGTATCGAGACACGGAGTTTCGATAATTTCCCGATAAATACTTTTCACATAACGTTGGAAAATGAGAAAAATATGCTCATTTTTTCTTTCGTGATGTTCAGAAATTAATCCGAGATAACTGTAAAAAAAATCTGACCGTCAAAAAATTAAAAAAGATTTCATTATAAAAAATGTTTGAAACACAGAAAATACGAGATGTTAATTAAAAAAAACCGATAATACAACGATTAAGACTTTATTGATCCATGCTGTCGTCCTCTTGGAAGTCACTTAACTCGCTTTCCGTCTCTGTTTCTGTCTCACTGCTGTCGTAGAACTCGTCTTCTTCTCTAATATTCTTGTCCTGGGTTCTCCTGTAATATTCGAATGTAATAAGGGTTCGAAAAATATGTAACTCACTCAATTCTGCTCAGTTCGTTAACAATCAAAACACTGTTGATTGTATCCAATTCGATGCGATTTCGTTTTTTCTGCCTGATGATGTCTGAGCAGCGGCTGCAAAAGTCTTTTTTTCTTGTTTCTAGTTGAAACCGAACCTGAAACATCGCTCCGAACACGAAGCAGATGCTGGACTACTTAACAAAATCTTAGCGATGACAGAAATGCGAGGGAAGTTGTTCCTCTGACCACTCCAGAATTCCAGCGGATTTCGATAGGATGGCCTATTTGAAGCTAGGAGAGCACGGAAGCGGAACAACTCAGTCTGAAATTGTAGTTATATCTCGCAAATCTTTCCAAAAATGTATACCTGTAAATCATCCGATTTATCTGAACTTTGACTGGATGAGCAATCAAGGAAACTATCTAAGTCGCAGAAATCTTTTGATGAGTCAGCTGTCACAACTGACGGAACTGGTTTGAGATCATAATCTTCTATCCAACTTTCCACTTCGCTCCAATCAACAATTGCACTCCACATGTCCGAATACGCGAATCGGTGGTCACATAGCATGGTACAAAGCAGTCTTCGATTTTTTATGCACTGGTTGAGTCTTTCATCAATGCAAGTTATCAGTTTCTGAGCAACTGGAGCTGCCGATTTTTCAGTTTGTTTTTTGATAAAATAAACAGTCGGAATGATTTCGGACACGTGTGAATTATCTCTTTCGAGCTGAAAATACAACAGAATTAAATAATTTTCTCTCCTTCAGTCATACCCGCAGAATTCCCTCGTGAATCGGTTTCAAAATCGAACAAATTTCCTTTATATTCGCCATCTCCTCACCTTTCAGTAGAAAATCCTTTAATTCCGCTAAATCCTTGATGAAGTCGTACTAAAAAACTTATTAATTCAAACAAAACCATTGTTGAATAACTCACGTTTGATAGAAATCGTTCCATAAGAATGTGAAGAGCTCCCCATCGCGTTGGAGAGAGTGGCAACGGCAAAGGAGTATCGATTCCATTTCGATTCGAAAGTCTGAAAAAAACCAACCTTATTATTGATTTTGAACATTCAAACTTACGATTTCAATTTCGCCCGGACATCTTTGTGTTTTGCTAGATATCTCGCAAAACTTTGCATTTTTGATTGGATCTTCTGAATACATCTTTCCTCAGCAAAGTCAGTTAGAATAAGGTTTAATAAGTGACAACCGCAGTGCACTCTGGAAATACTTATAAATGCAGAGTTATAAATTGAAACATTTTTACCTATCCAGTTCGTGCTTATCAGCTAATAGTACCAGTGGACTTCCTGCATCGGCAGTGAGTAGCGAACATTCAGAGAATTTTAAACCGAATTCACTCAATCCCAGATTAAGTTCTTTCGCAATTGATACATTATCTCCTTTCTCAACTTTTTTCAATGTTAGAAACTGGAAAATAATAATTTCAATGCAGACGTAATAGTAAGCAGTAACTCACAGTGATTTTTCGTTCAAAATCATTGTCAACAAACGCGACATGCAACGAATAAAAGTGATAATTCCGGCGCATGTCAGAATAACCATCAGTCAGCAATGTATAGTTTTTCATATTGTTTAGTTCGTTTTTAACACATTCCACGTGATTTTTAGCCATTCCAACAATCAATGCTTTAATTTTTTTCTGATTCGGAGGCTTGAATTCCACTGGTTTTGTTTCTAAAAAATTTCGAAACTCTGGATTATCAGCAAAGCGGAATGCAATCTGTCCCGTGGCAAAAGATCTGCAAATATATACAATTTTTCTTCTTACAAAAAATTTGCCATACGAAGCGTGAAAAACCTACCTTATTTTTAAGCAGATCTCTATAGAGATCCTTGTGTCGATTTGTCAAATGCTTCAATATTCCAGTGGTCGATCCGCGGAATTTTAAATCACTTTTACAGGAGGGGCACTGAATTCTCGAAACTTCTGAATTTGCAGGCTTTGGATAGAACTGCCACACCACCGATCGCGGCTTAAACACAATTTCTGCACTATTTGATGACGAGGGGTTCATTTTTTCGCTGCAATTAACTTATTTCAGAACATCATTTACAGAAAACCACTGAAATCAGTGAAGAAAACAAAGAAAAACACATAAAAAAGGAAAAAAATTCAAAAAATAAAATACAACGATGCTCCGAAATTACGCATCGCGCCTTGTTTACAAAAAATGAAAATTCCCGGGAAAAGTATCGAGACGTCTCGAAAGTATCGAGAAAGTATCGAGAAATCATTCAAAATTTCTCGAGAAAGTATCGATACTTTCGAGACGTCTCGAGAAAGTTTCGAGAAATTTTCGAGAAATTTTTCCCGGGAAATTTCCCGATAATTTCTCGAAATGGGGTAGTATCGAGAAAGTCATATCGATACTCACACACTGGCATGGTTATACTTTTCTGAAAGCTCTGGCCCATACTCCCAGGGGGCATTGGGACAGGGGGCATCGTGCTCATAGGGGGCATTCACTCAGAGGGGTCACTAAATTTCAGGGGGCATTTCACTGATACTCTTAGGGGTCATTTCTCATATGCTCATAGGGGACATTGACCCTCATTCTCAGAGGGGTCATCGAAACTCTCAGAGGGGGCATCAATATTTTCAGAAGAGGCATCAGTTTTCTCAGAAGTGCCATCAGAAAAAAGTTGAACGAGGTTAGTTTTCGATAATTGGGTGGCCAGATAAACTTGATTTAGCGTGCTTTGAGAAATTTGGCAGAAACTCAATGACAACAAAAACTCATTGATTCCACGTTTGTTTTAGCCCAATGATTTGCCGCTTGATATTAGAGATTCTGAAATGCTACCAATAATCCTTCGTAGCATTCCCCATCTTTCTAATAAATTAGGAATGGCGCGAGCTTTTAATATATGAAAACAATTTTGAAATGCTTTACATGTCACAAGTAGACGATATCTAATGTCTGACTAAAAACTGCGAGTATCGCGTTCTTTTTGGAGAGTACTGTAGATATAGTCAATGAGAGATGGTCAATGAGTATTGTAAGCCATGAGAAAAATGTTGTCATTGCGACGTGTATTCAATGATTTTTTGCAGATAAATTTCAAAATAATTAGATGTTTTTTTTAAGTTGACTAATTGCACTGTTCAATACATCTTCTACGAAAAGATAATCCCAATAAAAGCTTTCTGACAAATAAACAAAAATCTGTTGAGCGAAAGAAATAGCAAAACAGCCTTTGATATTGGGGTCGTACAGTAATCTCTTCGAAGAGAAACTTTTTGGAGGAAAATAACATTTAATCATTGTGAAATTTCTCAAGGAACATTAAATCAGTTTTATCTGGCAGTCCCTTCGACTTCTCCGACAGCATGTACTGAAACCACTTGTCGGTGAAATTTTTTTTGAAAAGTGAGGGGTACCACATGTCGGAAATTTTGGTTTTTTTTTGGCGGGCGAGGAGAAAAGGGGGGGGGGGAAATGAGGGGGTGAAGGTGGAATGGAAAGAGGATAAATTGAGGGGGAAAAGAGATAAATTATCTGGTCATTCAATTATCGAAAACTAACCTTGTTCAACTTTTTTCTGATGGCACTTCTGAGAAAACTGATGTCTCTTCTGAAAATATTGATGCCCCCTCTGAGAACTTCGGTGACCCCTCTGAGAATGAGGGTCAATGTCCCCTATGAGCATATGAGAAGTGACCCCTAAGAGTATCAGTAAAATGCCCCCTAAAATTTAGTGACCCCTCTGAGTGAATGCCCCCTATGAGCACGATGCCCCCTGTCCCAATGCCCCCTGGGAGTATGGGCCGAAAGCTCTCAGTGTGGTGAATCTAAAAATACAAATATTTTGAGCCTCGGAGCAAAATGAGCTGGGTTACGGTAGTTTGAAAGTTGGAGAAATTTTCGAAATTTTTGAAAATTCTGTAACTTTTCGAGTTTTCTGCGGATTTTTTTGATTTTAGGCTCAAAATTTCTTATCTAATATACATTTTAAAATGATTTCATAAAAAAAATTGTCAATAAAAAATCAATAAAAATAATGATGACGTTGTTCTCCACGTCTTCTTCTTCTCGATCGTCGGCGGATGACTACACACTAAACAATAACAACAAAACATCGAACACCGTCCGCCGCCGTCAAAAAGAAATAGTATAGAATTCGGAGAGAATTAGAGAAAAAGAGAAAAAAGAGAGAAAGTTATGGCCTTGGCCTCTGGGAAAGGGGAAGGATAGGGTGGTGTTGGAGAGGGAGAAGGGGATGGAGAAGAAGACTTGACTATAGAAAAAATGAGAAAAAAAATCTATTGTTAGAACTTTTTCGAACATTTTGAATGAAAATGATCAGGTGACAAAAATTTTTTTTTCAAAAAAATTTTTTTTGAAAATTTTTTTCCAAAATTTAAAATTACCGTAACCCAGTCATTTTTATTCTGAGACCCAAAAATTTTGTATTTTTAAACTCAGTTTGTTTCCAGCTTTCAGAAAAGTATAATCATGCCTATATTCTGTAAATTTCGAATTTTGGAGTTTCGACCTGTCTATGTGCCTTTAAAGTTGGGTTACTGTAGTTTTTTAGTGACAGTGACGCTTAATATATTTTTTCCGGCTAGCCTAACTGACGACCTGTCGATGTATAAAAAAATTATCGAAAAATATTGAAAATTCAATAAGTTACAGAATTTCGAAAATTTTCGAAAATTTCCTAAAATTTCAAATTACCGTAACCCAGGCAATTTCAATCAGAGAACCGAAATTTTTGTATTTTTGGATTTAACTCGTCCTGAGCTTTCAGAAAAGTATAATCATGCCAATATTCTGAAATTTTGGAGTTTTGGAGCTAGAGACGCAGAGTGTCTGGTTTCTCTGCACTCTCACCCTCACCTCGTGACTAAAACTACCGTAACCCTTCCAGATTTTTTCCAATCAAAAAATAAATTAATTTTTGAAATCAGGGAGCTGAGGGCTTTCAGAAAAGTATAATCATGACATGTTTTGAGGCATTTTTTATTTTTTTCCAATTTGATGCTATTTGTTGATCTTTCAGCTTACTGTAAGCCCTCAGACACTGTTTTTCTGAGATTTTTACATTTTTGCAACAAGTTCAAACGATTGGCTTTAATTTCCAATAAACACCAATCTGTTATCTTAAAAACTTGAAAAGTTACAGAATTTCGAAAATTTTCGAAAAATCTTCGAAATTCAAACTCTCATAACTCATTTCATTTTACCCCAAATACCACAAAAACTATATATTCAGAATCAGCTTGTTGAGAGCTCTCAGAAAAGTATAATCATGTCTGCATTCGGTGAAATTTCGGTCCCACTACGAAAACTACAGTAACCCGGATTAAAGGCGTATGGGGGATACTGTAGTTCTGAGGTGGCGCCCAGACGTAGACATGATTATACTTTTCTGAAAGCTGGGAACATGCTGGTTTTAAACATGTGGTTTTTATAAAATTAGGATGACATCTCAGCGAATTACGGGTATTTTAAAATTCACAAAAAATTCAGATTTTCGAAAATTTTCGAAATTCTGTAACTTTTCGAGTTTTAGAGATATGGAGTTGATTTTTAGTGCAATTTGAAGCAGAGAGTCTGGACTATCAGGTAAGAACAAAATAATCCGGAATTATTGATAAAATTGTAAGTTAATTGAAGTTTCAAGAAGAAGAAAAAAAAGTTGTAAAAAATATTTTTCCCAAATTTTCTGTTCCAAGGTTTCATAATATCCGGAAACACATAAAAAACATAGAAAAACATCGGGAAAAAAAAGGAAGAACTTGCAAAAGAATCCTTGACGGAAAGGCGATTTCGAGGACATCGGAAGCACCCGCGGGGCGACATAAAGAAAATGAGAAAAAGAATAAGAAAAAGAAGAAGCAATGAAAAGAGGAGAAGGTCAAGATGATGTTCTCCATGTTGACATATATCCTCAATTATTTTCTTTATTTTTCCCGAAATTTCTCTCTTTTTTTTCTCAATTTGGAATTGGAAACAGAGACGTGTGGGGCCGGTGGGAAAAAGAAATAGAGATAGAGATGACACTGGTGACTAATGGACTGGAAAAAGGGTAAGAGAATAGTCCTACGGAATAAAAAAACACAAAAAAATCCAGTAAAAACGATCGGGGGAAAAAAAGAAGAATAATTTTGAAAAAAATGTTTTTTTTTTGAAAAAATTGGTTTTTCCAATTTTTCGAGAAAAAATAATTACAGCCTGTCACATGGTAATTATATTGAAAACATGTGTGTCTAATAGATCATAATCCAAGCTTCAATTTAAGCCTAAAACCAACTCAAATGGATGAAATTGAAGATAGTTACGGAGTTTCGAAAAAATTTAAAATTGTCGAACAAAAACTTGAAAATCTTGATTTTTGAAGCCATTTTTTTTAATTTGACTGTGTCTTTTCCAATATTTTTTACTTTTTACTGTTAATTCATGTGCTCAGCTTTAATTTAAGCAAAAAAATCAACCAAAAATCTCAAAAACTCGAAAAGTTACGGAATTTCGAAAATTTTCGAAAATTTTGAAAATCTTGATTTTCTTGAAGATTGAAGCTACCGTAACTTCCTCAGTTTTAACTTGATCATTATGAAAATCATGTTTTTGAGATGAGCTAGACGAGAGTTTTCAGAAAAGTATAATCATGCCTAGGTTTGCAAGAATTTGACACCCATGCGCCTTTAAACAAGAGGGGTACTGTAGTTTTGTGGTGGGACCCAAATTTTCAAAATTTTCAGAATATAGGCATGATTATACTTTTCTGAAAGCTCAGAACGCGTTGATTGTAAAAATAAATATGTCAAAAAATTTGGAAAAAAAGTTTGAGTGAAATTCGCCCATTTCAATTTCTTGGAATTTTCGAAAATTTTCGAAAATCTGTAACTTTTTGAGTTTTTGAAATTTTCAGCTGATTTTGTGTTTAAATTGAAGCCAAGCATATGAACTAACTTTAAAAAAACATGAACTCCCTAAAAAACCGGGATAAAATATCAAAAATTTCGAATTTTTTCGAAATTCCGTAACTTTCTCAATTTTTGACATTTCTGAATGGTTTTTGGCTCAAATTGCTCCAAATTGCCTGATCTAGCTTGAAAACGGGTACTGTATACTCACCACAGTCTGATTGTTTAAACCTGAGCACATGATCTGACTGCAAAGAAAATTTTTGAAAAAAATCGGAAAAAATTTTTTTTTGAATTTTTTTGAAAATCCGTAACTTTTCGAATTTTAAAGATATTAAAATGATTTTTACTGGAAATAAAAGGTAATAATCTGGACTAATTGCAAAATTCAAATAATTCGAGAAATTCGTCCTCCCAACCAAAAAAACCCTCGACAAGTCAACGTTCCCCAACTTAAATACATATTTACATGGGGAACCACCTTGTCCCCGAACAACTTCAAATTGTACAACAACTATCCAGTCCCCCCTAATGATAATATCGAGAAAAGAGCCATCCGGTTGAAAACTAATAGGAGATAGGAGCCAGGGGCAGAGCCAGCAAGAAAAAAAAAAGAAAAACTCAAGTGCATTCCGTGTGAAGTGTCTCTGCCTCCCCCTCTCCGGTAAAAATGCGCGGGAATGTTCGTTGGTCAATTAATATTATCAAGAGTGTTCATTATATGAAAGGGATACGATTTTCTAGTTATGACTTGAAAATTTGGAGCATTTTGAGCCAAAAACCGTTTAGAAGTGTCAAAAATTGAGGAAGTTACAGATCTTCGAAAAATGTCGAAAATCGAAAATTTATAATTTTTATCGTAACTCAGCCAGAACTTTTCAAATTGGAGGTGAGATTATTTTTTGCTGGTAGATCAGAATTTTAGCTTCAATTTGAGCCAAAAATCATGAAAAACGGATGGAAAATAAAAAAGTTTTGGATTTTCGAAACTTTTCGAATTTTCTCGAAAGTCTCAAAATTTTGATACTGCTGTAACTCGATCAGATTTGACCCAAATTTTCTGAAAATTACATTTTCAGAATCAGCGTGTCCTGAGCTTTCAGAAAAGTATAATCATGCCTTGGTTTGGTGCAAGTTGGGTCCGTCCACGAAAACTACAGTGCCCCAATTTAAAGGCGCATGGGTGTCAAAACCCTAATTTTTGCAAACCTAGGCATGACTATACTCATTCGAAGCGTCTCGATGAGCTCATTCCGAAAATATAAATTTCAGACAGATTGGAATGGAATTGGTTGAGTTATGATTTTTCGAAATGCTTCGAATATTTTCGAAAATCTGTAACTTTCTTCATTTTTAAGGTATCAAGTTGGTTTTAGGCTCAAAATGATGGGGAGAACTTCGTGCAGCTGTTAAAAATAAAACAAAGTTACTGAAAATAACGAAAACCGTAAAAACTAAAAAAGAAAAAAATTTCGATTCATTCGGAAAAAATTCAACTTTTTTCAATTGCTGGCATTATTATAGTCATTCGAATTGTCTTGACAGGCTGATTTCGAATTTTCGTACAAAAAACCTTAAAACTGAATCCCAAAGAAGTTACAATAGAAAATTAGGAAAAAAGAAGATATCAGCTAACCACCGATATCATATGTCACATTCCATACATCATCTTACTATTTTTTTTTTCTTTTTCCATTTTCTAATCTCATCTCGAGAGAGATAAGAAGAAAGAGAAGGAATGTGTTGATATCAAATGAATTGGGGTCATGCGGTGGTGGAAAGAGATGAGAAGAGGAGATCGTGTCAATTATCTTTGGTTTCAAATTGGGGAAGCAGCGGATACGGGATTAAGGATATGTTGGGAGGTATGGAGATAAGGGGGGATGGTAGTAAATAGGTGTGACTGTCCTGAATATTGGGGTCGAAATACAGAAAAAGGGAAAGAAAGGGAATTCAGGAATCTTAAAATCCGGGTGAGACAAAGAGAATCAGAAGAGGGATTATACAATTCAATAAAGACCTCAAAAAACCAGATTTACTACACAGAAAAATAGAGAAAAAATCGTGATTTCAATTATTCTAATCTTTTGGTTAAAAAATTCGAAATCTCATTAAAATCTTGAAATAAAAAAAAGACCCTGCAATTCAGTATGATCACGGAATCTTAAAATTTCATTCTCTTTTTAATAGTGAGATTGACAAAACAGCAACAATTTTACAAACGAAACACACATACAGTGCCGTGCAAAAGTATATAAACCTGGGCAATTTTCAATTGAAGTTGTCTAACTTTGAGAGAGTGTCACAGTATCCCTAATTGCCCCACAAATCAGATTTTTAGGGATCAGACAGACCAAAAGTAGAGATCCACGGGCCGTCCCCAGAAAGTTATGGTCATTTTATGGGGACCAGCTCAAAAATCGCAATATTTTGCACTGACTCGTCGATTTGAGGGAGAAATTACTTTATCGATACGTAACTCGCTAGAGAGTGCTTGTACAAAAAAGTTGTCAACTACAAAAATGAAGTTCAACTTTTGATCTGTATAATTCATTAAAAATTTATTTGATGGGATCATCAGTATCACCTTGACACCCTCTCAAAGTTGGCAATTTTCAACTGAAATCGTCGAAATATGATTTCGTTTTGGTAGGTACTGTCCCTCAGAAAAATCGGCTCTGTTCGACAATAGCGGGACAATGACGAATAAGCGGGACAATCCCAGAATGAACGGGACAATCCCTGAATGAATGGGACAATCACCGAATGAACGGGACAATCCCCGAATGAACTTGACAATCCCCGGAATGAACGGGACAATCCCCGAATGAGTGGGACAATCCCCGAATGAGCGGGACAATCACCCAGCTGATACACTCATCACATTTTTTAATACTTTTGCCTATTTCTTTTTCTGTTTTGTTATCGAAAGAAGTTATTACAGTCATTTATTTATTGAATTATTATTAATGGTTTATTCTTCTTCAGTGTAATCCTCGTCCACAGTCATTTCCTCTCCTTCAGTGTACTCTTCGCCAGGTAACATATGCGTTGAAATGGCACCTATCAATCTAACACAACTTTTATAAAAAGCTGACAAATGATCAATTCCAGGAACCACGATAATTTCTGACGGTTGGGCGGCCTACGGTGGTATTCAAAATCTTCAGGCTGGATATGATCATCGTTGGGTTAATCACAAAACCAATTTCGTAGACGGCTCGACAGAAGGGTCCACACCCAAGGGATTGAAAGCACTTGGGGTGCTTTTAAGAGGCTCCGGAAGCAACGATTTGGAGATCCTCAAGAATCCCTCAAGGGACATCTCTTCACGTATATGTGGCGCCGTTATCACAACCACAAAAAAATTACTGAATCACCTTTTGACGGAATTGCTGACATATCGGAGAGATGTAGATGGTTCTTCACCGCCAACCAACCCGGTATTGCCGCTTCTGCAACCCAGACAGGGAGTGCATTTGAACCCATCGTCGTCTCATGTGAACATCAACAACGTCCAACAACAAGTTGCTTTTCCCAATGCACCTGTGAATCAAAATGCTCCGCCACCTTATCAGCAGTTCCTTCCTTATCAGCAGCTGCCTCCACCACCTTACTTTGGTCAAGGTCTTCAACCACAACCTCCACAAACCGTCCCAGCTCTCCCAGTGCTTCCACAAACCGTCCCAGCTCTCCCAGTGCTTCCACAAGCCGTCCCAGTTCTCCCAGTGCATCCACAAAACGTCCCAGATGTTCCACTGATTCCACAAATCGGTCCACACCCGCCCCAACTACAAAATGGACAGGTTTGCATTCTATCAACAGCATCAGTCGTTCACCACAGAACAATATTTTTCAGAATAATCAAGAGTCGGATGAAGACGACGATACTGAGATGCAAGACGATCCCACCTCAGATGATGATGTAGACTATTCTTCGGACAGTCTTAAATTCTCAGCCTTCTGTTATTTTTGCATTATTAATCAAACAATTCAATAAATAAATGACTGTAACAACTTCTTTCGATAACAAAACAGAAAAAGAAATAGGCAAAAGTATTAAAAAATGTGATGAGTGTATCAGCTGGGTGATTGTCCCGCTCATTCGGGGATTCACTCGGGGATTGTCCCACTCATTCGGGGATTGTCCCGTTCATTCGGTGATTGTCCCGTTCATTCGGGGATTGTCCCATTCATTCAGGGATTGTCCCGTTCATTCTGGGATTGTCCCACTTGTTTGTCATTGTCCCGCTATTGTCGAACAGAGCCGAAAAATCCTTATATTCCGGGCCGTTTTATATTTTAATACTTATTTCTAACATTCTGGAAGATAACACTAAATAACCTGAGAATTTTCGAATAGACGTAGAGCAAAAGAATTTCGAAATCCGTGAAAAAAAACAACAAAAAACACAAAAAATGCGAAAAAATCTCTAAAAATCGCCCCAAAACTTTTATTGTATATTCCCAAAGTATATGTAAAGTGTGTGTCATATCGCATATTGAGATTTCGAAAAAGAAGAAGAGAGACAGAGAGAGATGACAAATATCAAGTGGGGATATACGATATTCTCTTTTTCCGCCCTCCGCGGGGAAAGGGAAAAAAGAGAAAAAGGTGTCAAACAGTATACAGAAAGAGAGAGAGAGAGAGAGAGAGAGAGAGAGAGAGAGAGAGAGGGGTAATTATGTCTGTCCGTGCGGCCATTTATGTGTTGGATGCCAAGTCCGCAGTCGATGGGACGGCGTCACCGTTGACGTAGAAGAGGTGGATGACACCGGTTCTGGAATTATAGATAATTATGAGTAATTAGGTAATTGATTGGTTGTTATGAGAGAAAGATGGGATCCAGGTGGGAACTGAAATTAAGAACGAAAAAAAAAATTCCAAAATTTTTCGGCAACTTTTTTCCGAGTTTTGATAAAATCTACATTTTCAAACGGAGAGCCTTAAATGCGGGGAGGGACCATTTTTTGCCTTGGACAGAAAATATATAGAAAATATATACAGAATGTCTGAATTTTTCTGAAAATCCGAGGGAAAAATTTTTCAGACAAGGACTCGATGGAGGTCTGGGCGAACGGCCAGAACATTGACACTGTGATGAGTATACTGTAGCTACAGTACCCCATTTGACTATTTTTAGAGATAGATTAGATGATTTGGAGCATTTTGAGCTAAAAACCATTCAAAAATGTGAAAAGTTGAGAAAGTTATGGATTTTCGAAAATTTTCAAAAAATTTCGAAAATCTAAAAATTGTCATTTTTATTTTTATTGTAACTCCCTCAGATCTCCTCAGATCAGGGTGGAATTATTTTTTGGATGTAGATCAAAATTTCAGCTTTAACTTATGCTAAAAATTAAGAAAAATGGATGGAACATAAAAAAGGTGAAGATTTTCGAAAAATTTCGAAAATCCCAAAATTTTGATTTCGCTGTAAAAAAATTTTTAGAATCAGCTAATCGAGAGCTTTCAGAAAAGTATAAACACGCCCATATTCTGTTCAAAGTGGGTCCCACCACGAAAACTACAGTATCCCCGAGCTTAAAGGCGCATGGGCTGTCAAATTCTTGCAGACCTGGCCATGATTATACTTTTCTGAAAGGCCTCGTCATGCTGAATTTCAAAATATAAATTTCCGAAAATTCGAAAAAATTCTAGGTGAGTTACAATAAAAATAAGAAATGAAATTTTTCGAAAATCTGTAACTTTCTCAATTTTTCATATTTCTGTATGGTTTCTGGCTCAAAATGCTCCAAATCCACAACTCTAGCTCTGAAAATAATCAAATTTTGACTCACTTCCTCTTTCCGCTGCTCACCGCGACGATCTTGCACGGAGTGGTGCCCAACTCGAAGTGCGTGACATTTCCATTGTCCACAAACTCCCCCTAAAAATGGTCAAGTCTCATTATTGATATTATATTCGAATTCAGCTCGTTGAGAGCTTTCAGAAAAGTATAATCATGCCTAGGTTTGGTGCAAGTTGGGTCCCACCACGAAAACTAAAAACTACAGTAACCCAAAAATCGTGTCGGGACCCATATCACTCCAAACCTAGGCATGATTATACTTTTCTGAAAGCTCTCGTCACGCTAATTCTGAAAATCTAAAAATCTCATAAATCGGTTGTAAACTCGCAAAGTTAAAGCAAATTCAAAATTTTGAGATTTTTGAAAAATTTTCGAAGTTTTTCGAAAATCCATAACTTTCTCAATTTTTGACATTTCTGGATGATCTTTGGCTCAAAATGCTCCAAATCGCCTAATCTATCTCTAAAAATAGTCAACTGGAGTACTGTAGCTACAGTATACTCACCGCAGTGTCAATGTTCTTGCCATTCGCCCAGACCTCCATTGAGTCCTTGTCTGAAATTTTTTTCAGATTTTTTTTCAGAAAAATTCTTTTTTATTTATTTCTCACCCAAGACAACTCTCCACTCCTGTCCGGCGATCGTGGTCTCCCAGCTCTGGAGCTTCTTGTTTTGCTCCTCTTTGAACTTGTTGAATGTCTTTCCGTTGACCTGAAAAGGGGCGGGGCCTGTTTTCTGAAATTTTTTTTTGAATGTTACCTCCAACGAGTACTCATAGGCAAAGGTGCCGAGAGCCTCGACGTTGATCACACACTTCATATCGCCCACTTTGAAGTTCTCCTTGCCGACCAACTTGAACATCCAGTCACGACGGAGAATCTCCTGGAAAGTCACTGGTTTTAAGGCGCATACCGTAGTTTTTTTGGATAATTTATATTTTTTGAAGATAGTTCGTAACATTGGCTTTAATTTGAGCCTATAACCATCGTTGTAACTTAAAAATTAACAAAGTTACAGAGTTTCGAAAATTTTCGAAAATTTTTGAAAATCTCAAAATTTTGATATTGCTGTAACTTGGCGAATTTACAACCAAATTTTTAGATTTTTGAATTTTTAGAATCAGCTAGTCAAGAGCTTTCAGAAAAGTATAAACACGCCCATATTCTGTTCAAAGTGGGTCCCACCACGAAAACTACAGTAATCCGGGGGTTTAAAGGCGGATAGATGGGTCAAAATGGAAAATAAGAGGAACCTAGGCATGATTATACTCATTTGAAAGGTCTCAACGCGTTGAATTCAAAAATAAATGTTTCATAAAATTTGGAGAAGAGCGAATGGACTTATGACTGAAAGTGTGAACCAAGATTTTCGAAAAGTTTCGAAAATTCATAACTTTCTCAATTTTCCACATTTCAGGATGGTTTTTGGCTCAAAATGCTCCAAATCACCTAATCTAAATCTAAAAAATAATTAAGGAGCACAAAAACCTCGCTAACCTTCCCATCGACACGAATCACCCTCTTGCCAGTCGTCGTTCCGTGCTCGAACTCAACTTTGTGCACTTGTGCGTGGAGTGGAACGTTCCACGTGGCAACACAGTCCCCGTCAGGCATTGTTGAAGTTGAAGAGGACGACAGGGCGGCTGAAAATTGGGGCAAAACGAATAAAAAATGAAAAAGTAAAAAAAAATTTTCGAAAATTTTCGAAAATTGAGGAAGTTTATTTTTATCGTAACTCACTCAGAATTTCTTAGATTGGAATAAAATTAATTTTTGCGGGTAGATCAGAATATTAGCTTTAATTTGAGCCAAAAATCAGGAAAAATGGATGAAAAATAAAAAAGTTGACGATTTTCGAAAATTTTCGAAATTTTCAAAATTTTGAAATTGCTGTAACTGGTGCAGTTTACAACCGATTTTTGAGATTTTAAGATTTTCAGAATCAGTTCGTCAAGAGCTTTCAGAAAAATATAATCATGCCCAGGTTCGGTGAAATTTGGGTCCCGCCACGAAAACTACTGTACCCCTTTTTTTATTGTCCCTCACTCAGAATTTCTCAGATTGGAGTGAATTTATTTTTGGCGGGTAGATCAAAATTTTAGCTTCAATTTGAGCTTAAAATCAGGAAAAATGGATGAAAAATAAAAAAGTTAACGATTTTCGAAAATTTTCGAAAAAATTTTTTTGAAAATTTTCAAATAATTTTGAAATTGCCGTAACTTGGCGAGTTTTTAACCTGTTTCAGAGATTTTAGTATGTTTATAATCGGTTTATTCACAAAAGTGGTCAAAAATAAGAAAAAATCGAAGAGCGTCAACACCTTGCCGGCGGTGCCCATGGCAACGAGGAGAGAAATAGTGTGGGGAGTGGAGAGACGCAGAGAAAAAGGGAAAGAGCCCCGAGGGGAATGGAGCACACAACGTAACACTTTCACACGGCTTCTTAGATATCTGGGGAATTGAGAGGGGGCGGTGGTGTCAGGTGGAAAATGGAAAATAAAAGGTAAGCAGAGCGGAAATATACTAATGAGCAGGCGGGGGAGGGGAAGTGATGGGTAAAATAGAATGTACATAACAAACTACATGGAAAGGAAGAAAATGAACAATAATCTCTTAAAAAAACAAAAAAAATCGGAAAAAAAATCGGACGAAAAAGTGCGAAAATGGGACAAAAAGTGAGAAAATTTTACATTTCTTATCGCAACTCACTCAGAATTCCTCAGACTAGAGTAAAATTATTTTTAGCGGGTAGATCAGAATGTTAGCTTTAATTTAAGCCAAAAAACAAGAAAAATGGATGGGAAATAAAAAAGTTAGCGATTTTCGAAAATTTTCGAAAATTTTCGAAAATTCCAAATTTTTGATATTGCTGTATTTCGGCGACTTTACAACCAATTTTTGAGATTCCTAGATTTTCAAAATCAGCTAGTCAAGAGCTTTCAGAAAAGTATAAACACGCCCATATTCTCTTCAAAGTGGGTCCCACCACGAAAACTACAGTACCCCCGAGTTTAAAGACGCATAGGACTCTGGATTGCAGGAAACCAAGGCATGATTATACTTTTCTGAAAGATCTTGACCAGCTAATTCCAAAAATCTTGAAAACTCCAAAATCGGTTAAAAACTCGCCATGTTACAGCAATAACAAATTTTCAAGATTTTCGAAAATTTTCGAAAATCTCTAACTTTTTTATTTTCCATCCATTCTTACCGAGTTTTGGCTCAAATTAAAGCTAACATTTAGATCTATTCGCAAATAAAATCTTATCTTGATTCCAGACTTCTTTTCAGAATTATGAGTTCTTCCCATATTTCAGGGATGTTCCCCGAATTTTAAAGTCGTCTCTGGTATTCGAGGTCTTTTCAGAATTTTCAATATTTTTCTTAACATTTGACTATTTTTAGAACTAGATCAACTTATTTGGAGCATTTTAAGCCAAAAACCATTAAGAAATGTCAAAAATTGAAGAAGTTACAGATTTTCGAAAATTTTCGAAAATCCCAAAGTTTTGATATTGCTGTAACTTGGTGGATTTACAACCAATCTTTGAGAATTTAAAATTTTTAGAATCAGCTAATCGAGAGCTTTCAGAAAAGTATAAATACGCCCATATTCTGTTCAAAGTGGGTCCCACCACGAAAACTACAGTACCCCCGAGCTTAAAGGCGCATGGGTGTCAGAACCCGAATTTTTGCAAACCTAGGCATGATTGTACTTTTCTGTAAGGTCTCGTCATGCTGAATTTAGAAATATAAATTTCCTGAAAATTGGATGAAGAGTGAGTTACGGTAAAAATTAAAAATGAAAAATTTTGGATTTTCGGAAAATTTCGAAATTTTTCAGTTTTTCATTATTTTTCGGAGATTTTTGGTCATTTTCTGATTTTCTAGTGCGTAAGGCGGTGTCAGGTGGAAAATAAAAGGTAAGTAGAGCGGAAATATACTAATGAGCAGGCGGGGGAGGGGTAGTGATGAGTAAAACCAGTTGATGATGATAACAGGAAGAAGAAACTACATAGAAAGGAAGAAAATGACCGAAAACCAGAAAAATTTTGAAAAAATTTGAAAAAATTGGACGAAAAGTGCAGAAAGACAAGGACTTAATGAAGGTCTGGGCTAATGGCTACAACACTGACACTGTGGTAAGTATACTGTAGCTACAGTACCCCCATTCGACTATTTTTAAAGATAGATTAGTTGGTTTGGAGCATTTTGAGCCAAAAACCATCCAGAAATGTCAAAAATTGAAAAAGTTACAGAATTTCGAAACATTTCGAAAAATTTCAAAAATCTCAAAATTTTGATTTTGCTGTAACTCGGCGAATTTACAGTCGATTCTTGAGATTTTTAATTTTTCAGAATCAGCTAATTGAGAGCTTTCAGAAAAGTATAATCATGTCTTGGTTTTCTGGAATCCGATGTCCTATGCGCCTTTAAACTCGGGTTACTGTAGTTTTCGTGATGGGACCCACTTTGAAGCAAATATAGGCTTGATTATACTTTTCTGAAAGCTCATAACAAGCTGATTCTGAAAATTCAAAAATCTCAAAATTCGGTTGTGAACTCGCCAAGTTATAGCCATATCAATGTTTTGAGATTTTCTAAAATTTCGACAAATTTCGAAAATCGTTAACTTTTTCATTTTCCATCTATTTTCCTCGATTTTTAACTTAAATGGAAGCTAAAACTTTGATCTACCCGCAAAAATAATTTTCACATCAATCTGAGAAATTCTGAGTGAGTTACGATAAAAATAAAAAACTTAAAATTTCAATTTTCGAAATTTTTCGAAAATCCATAACTTTCTCAATTTTTGACATTTCCGGATGGTTTTTAGCTCAAAATGCTTCAAATAAACTAATCTAGTTTTAAAAATAGTCAAAAGCTACCTTTATTTACCCTAATCACCCCAAATCCACATAGTTCCCTGCAACAATCGATAATATTGATTCATCATCTTCACATTCAAAGGGTACTATTAGGCTCCGCCCCTTTCTGTCACTGTCTAGACGACTCAGTCATTTTCTTTTCATTCGCCTTGTGAATATGTCTCTCCCCACTACCCTCACGTTCTGGACGGTTCTTTTCCATCTGATTGCCTTTTTGATCTACCTAATCTCTGAAAAAGAGCGGTTAGCCAGTTCAATTCATGATAACTGGGTTACTGTAGCTGGTACTGTAGCCATATCAATTCTGGTTACAGTAATCTTCAAGACCCTTAAGAATTTGATGAATAAACATCAAAAAGCTTATGGAATCCAAAAGAATGAAAGATATGAGTGTGAAATGATCTGTGGATTGATTGGAGTCATTGGTGTATCGATTGTTGCAAGAATTTGTGAGATTCAAGTGGAGCAGGACACGTTTTTGGTGAGTTTAGAGATAGATTAGTTAATTTGGAGCATTTTGAGCCAAAAAACAGGAAGAAATGTCAAAAATTGAAAAAGTTACAGATTTTCGAACATTTTCGAAATTTCCAAAAAGTTGATATCGCTGTAACTTGGCCGGCTTACACCCAATTTCTGAAATTTTTATATTACTAGAATCAGCGTGACGAGACCTTTCAGAAAAGTATAAACACGTCTATATTCTGTTCAAGTTGGGTCCCACCACGAAAACTACAGTAACCCGAGTTTAAAGGCGCATAGACATCGGATTGCAGCAAACCAAAGCATGATTGTACTTTTCTGAAAGCTCTCGTCACGTTGAATTCAAGCATATAAGTTTCCAAAAAATGGGATTAATTCTGAGTGAGTTACAATAAAAAAAAGTAAAATTTTGGATTTTCGAATTTTTTCGAAAATCTGTAACTTTTTCAATTTTTGAGATTTCTGAATGGTTTTTGGCTCAAAATACTTCAAATCACTTAATATAGCTCCAAAAAACAATGTTAGGGTAATTAGGGTGATTAAAGTTTCCCTAGAAACCTTCAGAGGGAGATGTGACGACTAGACTTCTAGAGCTCATATCTCCGCCCAGAAAGTTTCTGGAGAAAAATGATCAACTACAAAAATGTAGCTCCTAATTTGATCAACCTAATGGTTATAATTTTGATCTGCCAATTTTCCATTCCAGACCACTTTCCCCCTCTCTTTCTTCATCCTTTACCTCCTCACCGCCTTCTACTTCATCTTCATCTTCCCCGCCGACCGTCATCACACTAATTTCGATTTTTCCCAAATCACCATTCTCTCCTTCATTGGACTACTGGGTCTCCTTACCCTCCAGATCACTATCCTACAGTACACCCGGGTTACTGTACCTCAGATAGTGTTGACAGTTGTAGGGATGGCGGGTACTGTAGATCTTCATTTGGTTTTATGTGGAATTCGAACATTTGAAAAGGAGGAAAAGAGTACTGTAGTTGTACTGGAGTCGATAATGGTTGTGGATCAATGGAGAAGTGAGAAGAGGAATATCGACTTCCCGAAAGCGCCATTTGATCTACACAAGTATTACTAAGCATTTTGTTTTTTGTTTATAATGAATTATTGATAATTTTTGTGGTTTGACAAGATTTTGAAGTAGTTTATTGTCAAAAAAAGCGGAAAAGTGGGAAGATTACAAAAATCGAATAAACGACACTATTATCACTGCCAGAGGTACGATACGATAAATAACTTTGATTTTTTATATCTATCCGTTGACGATATGAGTTTCAGATAGTTTATTCCGTACCTGCAAAAAAAAGTCTGATTGAAAAATTTTTTATATTCAATTTTTTGTTTTAATACTAGGGAAGGTCCTGGAGTCAGTTTGGAGTTGTCACAGAAAGATAGCGTCAAATCTCAAATTGGAGCTACAGTACCCCATCAACTATTTTTAGAGCTAGATTATGTTATTTGGAGCATTTTAAACCAAAAATCATTCAAAAATGTCAAAAATTGAGGAAGTTACAGATTTTCGAAAAATTTCGAAAATTTAAACTTTATATTTTCTTTCGTGACCCATTCAGAAATAATCCAATTTTTTGGAAATTTATATTTTTGAATTCAGCACGACGAGAGCTTTCAGAAAAATATAATTATGCCTAAGTTTGCAACAATTCGGGTTTTGACACCCATGCGCCTTTAAACTACTGTAGTTTTCGTGGTGGGATCCATTTTGAACAGAATATAGGCGTGTTTATACTTTTCTGAAAGCTCTTGACTCGCTGATTCTAAAAATTCAATAATCTAAAGAATTGGTTGCAAATTCGCCAAGTTACAGCGATTTCAAAATTTCGAGATTTTCAAAAATTTTCGAAAATTTTCGAAAATCCCTAACTTTTTTATTTTTTATTCATTTTCTTTGGTTTTAGGCTCAAATTAAAGCTAAAATTCTGATCTACCCGCAAAAAATAATTCCAGGTTACTGTAGTTTTTGTGGTGGGACCTAACGTTCACAAAATCGAAAAATTTAGAAAATCCCTAACTTCGTTCATTTTTGGCGGATTTTTTTGGTTTTTGGCTCAAAATTTGTTTTAAAAAAAAATTCAAAACTCACTTCCAGATCTTGCTCTCCTCTCCCTTATCTCTGCATCCTGAAGTTCCTGTCCCCTTCCATTCAATTGAACTTTCCCACAACACACAATACCGTAATCCAATACGGTAGCCCCATAGCAAATGATATATAAAAAATGGGTAATTAATATGGGCGGAGTCGAATTTTTCCAGATAATGAAGAAAACCAATAATTGAAGTGCCATCCAGATTTCCAGAACTTTTTTGTACTTAATTGGCCAATTAAGTTCATTACGCAACTCGAGGAGATGCATGGGGGATTGGAGGAAGGTGAGGAAGAAGAGGAGGGAAATAGAACTGGTGGCGATGGAGGAGAACATGAGGGTCTGGAAAATTTGTTTCTGTTCACACAATTTGTCCAGATTTCCAACTCAATTTTAAGCCAAAAACCAAAAAAATAGCTCAAAAATGAAGGAAGTTAGAGGTTGTCGAAAAATTTCAAAAAATTTTCAAAAATTTTCAGATGACCGAACTTTTTGCTTCTGTTTTCTAGGCCACGGTGAGCGGATGTACTTTTTTGACTATTTTAATGCTAGACCAGTTTATTTGGAGCATTTTGAGCCAAAAACCATCCAGAAATGTCAAAAATTAAAAAAGTTACAGAATTTCGAAAAATTTCGAAAATTTCGAAAATCGAAAATTTTCAGTTTATCATAACTTACTCAGAATTAATCCAATCTTTTGGAATTTTACATTTTTAAACTCAGCATGACGAGACCTTTCAGAAAAGTATAATCATACCTTCCTTTGCTGCCATCCGGGGTCCCATGCGCCTTTAAACTAGGGGGGTACTGTAGTTTTCGTGGTGGGACCCAATTTCAACCAAATATAGGCATGACTATACTTTTCTGAAAGCCCTTGACACGCTGATTCTAAAAATCTAATGATCTCAAAATTTGGTTGTAAACTCGCCAAGTTACAGCGATATCGAAATTTTGAGATTTTCGAGAATTTTCGAAAATTTTCGAAAATCCCTAACTTTTTTATTTTCCATCTATTTTTCAACATTTTAGTTCAAATTGAAGATAAAGTTCTGATCTACCAGCAAAAAATAATTTCATCTTAATCTGAAAAGACCTGAGCGAGTTATAAAAAAAGAAATGAGAAAATTTGGATTTTTGAAAATTTTCGAAAATCGTTAACTTTTTTATTTCCCATCCATTTTTCTTGATTTTTGGCTCAAATTGAAGCTAAATTTTTGATCTACCCACGAAAAATAGTTCCAGTTTACTGTAGTTTTTGTGGTGGGACCCAACTTTGTTAATTTTCGACCGATTTTCTTGGTTTTTGGCTTAAAATTGAGCTCTGGATCTGGAAAAACTCACACTTCCATCATCCTCCTTATAAAAATACGGTGTCGCCAAAAAAACCACTCCACAACCAGTCACCACACCCATCCCAATAACCGTATCCCTCATACATTGTCGGAAATATCGCGGTTTTGAAAATATAAATTTATCGCATAAAATCGAGAAAATTTTCAGAGTAAAACAGATAATAGTGGCGGATAGGATGGTAGTAAGGATATTGTGAAACGTGGCAAGGTGTCTGGGGGACCCATCGTATTTATGGAATCCGATAAGCAAGAAAGCGGGGGTGTAGAGGAAAGAGAATACGAGGAGCCGGTTGGTGGCGAGCATTTGGAAGAGGGGGGGGAAGGTCTCGAAGGTTTAAAAAGGCGGGGGGGAGAAGAAATTTGCTCCTCCAAAATCGATATGGTAATGCGGGGTGTCTAATGAAAGGGGGGTTACTTAGGCTTAGAAAACGGAGCTGCAGGAGCAAAAGGGAGGAGGGGGAAGGGGAGATATATAATTAAAAGGGGGGGTGTTCATGCTCCTTTTAATTAATTGCGAAGAAAAAAGAAAAATTTTGTAAAATTGGAGATCCGGGGGTAACTCGCTTCAAATTGAATATTATGAGACGAAAATTATACCAAAATGTAGATCTCAGCGAGTTCTATGGATTTGATATAATACGGAAAATTTTTTTTGATTCCGTACTAAATTTCAAAGCTTACCGGGCCGGGCCGCAAAAGAACAAGAAGTTGAAAAAAGGACAAAAAACCAAGAAAACCAGACTTGTCACGGGCCGGGCCGGGCCAAAATCAGGAAAAATCTCGGCCCGGTTTGAAACATTTTTTGAAAAAATTTCGAATTTTTGAATTTTTTTGGAATTTTTTTGAAAACTTTCGAAAAAAGTATAGTTTTCGAATAAAAATTCAAATATGAATGAAAATGTGAATGTGTACGATAATTTAAGCATTTTTAATCTATTTTTTGAAAAATTTCAAAAAAAATCGGTAAAAAATTGGTATCCATTTTTGAATCCGGGCCGACGGGCCGGGCCGGGCCGAGCTAATTTCCAGCCCGGCCCGATTTTTGACAAGTCTGAAGAAAACCGAGAAAAAATCAAAAAAGGGTAAATAGTCGATTTTTAACATAATTATTTTTATTCTGTCTCTATACGATCGGCTCCCACCACGAAAACTACAGTAACCTGAAATTATTTTTTCCGGGTGAGTCAGAATGTTAGCTTTATTTTGAGCCTAAAACCAAAGAAAATGAATGAAAAATAAAAAAAGTTAACGATTTGAAATGTTTCCGACAATGTATGAGGGATAACGTTATTGGGATGGGTGTGATGGCCGTTTGTAGAGTGGTTTTCCTGGCGACACCCTATTTTTATAAGGAGGATGATGGGACTGTGAGTTTTTTCAGATCCAGAGCTCAATTTTAAGCTAAAAACCGAGAAAATAGCTCAAAAATGAACGGTTTTCGAAAAATTTCGAGTCAGGCCCATCACAAAAACTACAGTTATCTGAGATTGTGAGCTTTAATTTAAGCCAAAAATCAGAAAAAATATATAAAAAATGAAAAAGTTAGGGATTTTCGAAAATTTTCGAAAATCTTAAAATTTTGATATCGCTGTAACTTGGCGAATTTACAACCTATCCTTGAGATTTTTAGATTTTTAGAATCAGCTAATCGAGAGCTCTCAGTAAAGTATAATCATGCCTATATTTGGCTTAAGTTGGGTCCCACCACGAAAACCAAAAACTACAGTAACCCAAAAATTTGCGTAAATCGTGTCGGGGCCCAAATCACTCCAAATCTAGGTATGATTATACTTATTCAAAGCGTTTTGTCGCGCTGATTCTGTAAATATGAAAATTCATTATTTTTGGTAAGAATTTTAGGAATTTATCACTGTTTTAAAGATTTCGAGTTTCGAAAATCTGTAACTTTGTCAATTTTGAAGATATAAGTTGATTCTAGGCTCAAGGAGAAGCAACAGACTTTAAAAAACAAAAAAAAGCTCAACTCGGGGTACTGTAGTTTTCGTGGTCGGACCCAACGAGAGCATGATTATGGTCATTTGAAGCGTCTTGAAGGGCTGTTTCAGGAATATTATTGTTTTTTCCCAAGATTTAAAATTATCTCAATTTTCTCAAATAAAAAAAGATGTGTCAAAACAATGTTAATACCACATAATACCTTTTGAAAGTTACAAAAAAATATTTATAGAAAAGTTAAAGGTTACAATGCGATACAATTATTCAGTGAAGTTAAATGATACAGTAAACATTGGCACACAAGTTATTAGACGTAACGTTGACTTGATACCAGAAATTTCAAAACCGGACATTTCAGAACCATTGGATTCCGGCACTAAACGTAACAAATGAATAGTTACACTGACCTAAACCTTGCTTCTCGTTTAGTACCGAATTGTCATGGTTTCGAAATGTCTGAGTACAAATTAAACAACGAAATCGAATAAATCCACGACCAAGAACGTAACCTGCATTCCATCTCTACCCATATCCAATTTGATAATTCCGGTGATTCCACTTGTATTTTTAATTCGGACACCCCCGTGGATTCTGTATCGAGTGAAGTTGGAACTGGAAAGATGAAGATTGGAAAATAGAAAAAATATAATTATTCTTATATGTGAAATTGTTAAAACCATCAAACTCAACCACAAATAATATAATTTTCAGAAAATAATTAGAAAAATGAAACTATTAAACATTTGTGACAGAAACGCACAAATCTGAATGCCTGCAGTTTCTCGTAGATTCTCTCAAAATTTATCAAAAATTATTCTAAAAAGTGGAAAAACACGCTTCTAGGGTTAAAAACAACCAAAATATTCTTTTTTCTTATTAGAATTTACCTATAAACATTATAAAACTGATAAAAATAACTCAAAATGACATAATCTTCATAAGGTTGGAATTTCCCCTATGGAAAACACTATTATAGTCTTAAAAACACCTCGATAATTCATTTTTATAATTAAAATTATAAACATCATAAAACTGGTAAAAATCACTTAAAATGATGTAGCCTAACTAGGGAGTGTTCCAGACGTATTTTGGCCTTTTGAATTGGCTCATATTCTATTAAGTACTTCTCAACACGCTGATTTCAAATATGTAATCCAATTTTGCTGAGCGCTTCACTGAACCGAGATATATCCATTTTAAGTCATTTTTAGAGCAAAAGTTGCATTTTTCAAGAGACTCAAAATCAATTTTAGACCCAATGTTTCCAATTTTTTCTTTGTAATACGTGTGAATGTAGGTTGAAAAAGCACATTAGCAACGTTTTCTGATAAAAAAGTTTGCAGACAAAAAAGTTGTATCCCTTTCATTTTTGACATTTGGACAGTTGTGATAAAACTTTTTTGAAAATTGTATAAACCAGTAAACACTCTTAACGAGCTTTTTCAACCTACATTCACACGTATTACAAAGAAAAAATTGGAAAAATTGGGTCTAATATTGATTTTGAGTCTCTTGAAAAATGCAACTTTTGCCCTAAAAATGACTTAAAATGCATATATCTCGGTTCAGTGAAGCGCTCAGCAAAATTGGATTACATATTTGAAATCAGCGTGTTGAGAAGTACTTAATAGAATATGAGCCAATTCAAAAGGCCAAAATACGTCTGGAACACTCCCTAGTAAATACGTTTGGAATTTCCTTCCCTCTTTTGAAACTTCTCAAAAAATTCAAAAACCATGGAAAACACTATACTAGTCTTGAAAACACCTTAATAATACATTTTTATCCAATCCAATTCAAATTAACCTATAAACACTGTAAGACCCATTAATTAACTCACTCTCTAATAACCATTTCTGGATTATTTTCCACTCTAACCGGTGGTGCCACTCCTGCAATCCCCGCCGAATCATCGAGTCGATCACTTGCAATTCTCAACGATTTCAGATTCGGATAGTCGCCGTTCTTCCATTTCTCAAAGTATGCATCCAGATTGGAATTAGTGAAGAATGAATTTGAAAGTGTGATTGACTTACAATCACTCGCTAGCAGTTGTTCCAGATTCATCCAATAAGGACTATCGAAATAAATGGATCTTGGGAACTTCTTAAAAGTATATTGGAAATCCGGATTCAATTTAGAGAGCACATCGAGATGCTCAGTTACAGTAAGCTTATCGAGAATCTCTTTGAACCCTTCACCATCCAGATTCCTGGTGGTAACACTCATCTCTCCAATAGTTGACTGTCGTGTCAACACCCAATTAGTCAATTCGACAAGAGAGGAATATGGATAAATGGAACCACTGCTAATTGAGTGAATTGGGCAATTAAATGTGTCTAGAATGTAGTCGACCAATTCCAGAGAAGATCCATTCCAACTGAAACTCGCTTTCTCTGGTTTCTGACTAACTGCCACCAGAAAATCCGCAGTTCTCTGACTGATAAATACTGGTATTGTGTGAGACGCGGGGAATTCAAAACGGTAGATTGATCGGGAGGTTCCGATTTCGATCTGTTTAGTGTCACTTCCTAGAAACAGATACGAAACTTCGAGACTCGAGGTGCCTCCCAATTTTATTAACTTTGACACTTTTGTGGAGCACATTGATAGATTCAGTCTGAATATTTTTGATTAGAACATTTAAAAATTCAATAAACACTTACAGTTCCAATGGATTCATTATTTTGAGACATTCTTTTAGAGCAACTAATGGGAGACGAAGAAGGGGAAATTCGGTCATTCCGGCAGTAGTATTGGGGGGTAAATGAATTGAAGAACAGGACGAGACACGGTGAATCAATACTAGAAGGATTAACAACAAGTGAAAAAGTGACAGATGGGAAATGAAAGATGTCTGTGGGAATGAGACAGTGTCAGAGCAATTAGGTACATAACATGTTCAGTAAATTGGACAACTAAATGTGTAGGCCAATTTTGGCTCGATTTGCAAATCGGAATAAAACAGGAGTTAGTTGTTAGAACTTCAAAAACCTGTTGGCTCCAATTTCAATGAAAAAATTGATCACTGGCGCAAAATCGTACGAGAAAAAAGTGGTACGGCAGATAGAGAACTACTGAATACTGCATTTTTTCATGTGTTGAGACAGAATGATAACAATAATAAACATTTTAAAAATTCACTATTTATTATGAAAAAAAAACAAAGAATAAAAAACTACAATATAATACTATTATCATCTTACTCACCTTATCCTCCAATTGCTCTTCCTGGTTTGATGGCGGCTTCTAGTCCATTTTTTGTCCATTTTTCCTATTCACTGGGATCTTCACCGGGTATCTCGCACTGGTTTGTCGCACCGAAGTTCAAGCCGCTCCTCGTCGGCTTACTCAGAAGTAAGGGTCAAAAAACCCAGGTCTTCTGTCACGGCAAACCACAGTTGTCCAACGTTGATCTTCTCCGTCTCTTCTCCTGCTGCTGAAAACTATAGTACCCCTTCCCAATTTACAGGCGCATACAGTAGTCGCTGACTCCGAATCTAGGCATGATTATACTTTTCTAGATGCTGAAGACACGCTGATTCTGAAAAATGCAAAATCTCAAAAATTGATTGTAAATCCGGCAAGTTATCAAAATTTTAAGACTTCTTCATTTTCCGTCCGTTTTCTGTGATTTTTGGCTCAAAAATGTAAAATTTTATTCATTTTTTACAGAAATATTCCAGGCGGAATAAAAATAAAAATAATTATTATTCCGTGCTCTCAATTCCTCAATCACACTGCACACGGCATAGTTCTTCGGGAGTTTTTCGACTTTTCCATCTGAAAATAAGGTTTAAAAAATGTAGATCAAAAAAAATTTATGTGTCTCACCTGGAACCCGTGTGACTTTCCGACAGAACGGGCACTCCATATCAAAGTGAAGGAATCTGTGTCCAATTTCCATTTGGATACACTCCTGGCATACTGTATGCCCGCATCCTGTCAGAATTCTGGGGATTCTGAATTCAGGATTATATGGATTCAGGCATCGACAACATTCTGACACTTCGGGGCTGAAAAAAATTAAAAAATTATAAGTTTTTACCCAAAATTTTTGAAAAAAGTCTTACTTCTCTTTTCCCAGTGCCAATTTTAGAAGGGGAGTGTTGATTTTCATGTCCAGATTTCTGGGTAGTACTGTACGACATGTTGGGCAGTGTAGTTTGTCGGTGGGAAGACGGTTGACGCAAGATTCACAAAAAGTGTGACCACATTCCTTGAAAACTAGTGGGTAGCGGTTTTCAGTGTATTCTATGTTGCAGATTTCACATTCGATGGGGGCGGAGGGGCTGAAAAATGTTAGTACAAGAATTGAGCTTCATTTTAAACCTAAAATCAACTTTATATCTTGAAAATGAACAAAGTTACAGATTTTCGAAACTTTTCGAAAAAATTTCGAAAAATTTCAATTTTTGAAACTACCGTAACCCTCTCAGATTTGCCACAAGTCTTTTGAGACTTAAATTTTCAGATTCAGCATGTTAAGACGTTTCAAATGAGTATAATCATGCCATGTTTTGGAGCGATTTGGGTCTCGCCGCGAAAAGCACCAGGGTTACTGTAGTTTTCGTGGTGGGACCCAACTTGAAGCAAGCCTAGGCATGATTATACTCATTCGAAGCGTCTTAACAAACTGAATTCAAATTTCATAATGAAAATGATGGGAAACTGAATCTCACCGAGAAAATTCTCAAAAACAAGATTCCAGACAGACTTTTTGGTTTTTCGAGATCGTAAATTAATGAGGTGGTAACCCAAACTATTTTTAACCTAAAGTTCAGAATTTCAGCTCCATTTTGAGCTTAAAATCACCTTTGTTTCTTAAAAATGAGAAACGTTACAGAATTTCGAAACTTTTCGAAAAATTTTCAAAAAATTGAAATAGTCGTATCTCGCTAATTTTCGAACCAAATTTTTTGAACTTTAGTTATTTCGAATACGCTTAATAAGACGCTTCGAATGAGTCTCTGGTTGGGTCCCACCACGAAAACTACAGTACCCCTTCCCAATTTAAATTGCATACTGTAGTCGCTGGGTTCAAACCTAGGCATGATTACACTTTTCTGAAAGCTCTGATTCTGAAAAAGACAAAAATATGACATTTTGGTCATTTTGGGTCCTACCACGAAAACTATCAGTGCTATCAAAAAGTTGTCAACTATGTACAAAAAATGGCAAATTTTTGTAGCTAATTTTTATAGTTAATTAATTTTCAATTGCTTTAATCACCTATTTTTAAAGACCAAAACTCACATTTTCTCGCCTTTTTCTTCGTTAACAGCTCCTTTCTCAATTCGATCCCAGCAATCGTCAATTTTGCAAGTCCAGTACACATTTTCACTGGTAATTAAAAAATAATCATATAAAGCAATCGGAAAAACCATTCCATTTATCAAATGGACTATTGCAATGATATAATCTACCTCGGACTGCTTCAGGGTAATTATAATTACCAGAGTAATTATTATTACCAGAAAATAGGCAATCAGAATAGTGAAGACGTGTCGTTTGTACTGTTTCTGGTTTTTGAGAATACAAGTCGTTTTGTAGTGAAGAAGATCGTTGGAGGCGTAAGAAGATGAGATAACGAATGGACAAGTGGAGAATAGGATGAAGATCTGAAAAATTCTAGAATTATTCAAATCAGCGCGTTTCGAGCTTTCAGAAAAGTATAATCATGCCAAGGTTTGCTACTACTGTATGCACCTTTAAATTGGGAAAGGGTACTGTAGTTTTCGTGGTGGGACCCACTCATTCGAAACGTCTTGTTAAGTGGATTCTGAATATCTAAAATTCAAGAAATTTGGTTCAGAAAAAAGCGAGATAAGAGTATTCCCAATTTTCGGAAAATTTTCGAAAAGTTTCGAAATTCTGTAAATTTGTGGATTTGAGGAGTAGAAACTTGATTTTTAGATTAAAATTTGAGTTACAATCAATAGGACTACTGTAACAAATTTGAGTAAAACAAAAAATCTGGTTGGAATCTGGTTTTTGCCAGTTTTTCAACAATGTCACTATGAAATTTAAATTCAGCATATCAAGACGCTTCGAATGAGTATAATCATGCATAGGTTTGATGAAAATTGGGTCCCACCACGAAAACTACAGTACTCATTTTTGGGTTACTGTAGTTTTCGTGGCGGGACCCATATTTCACCAAAACCATGGCATGATTATACTCATTCAAAGCGTCTTGACATGCTGAATCAGAAAACACAGATTTCAAAATGTTTAAGGCAAATCTGACAGAGATATGATAATTTTTAAAATTTACATTTTTGAAAATTTTCGAAAATCCGTAACTTTTTTCATTTTTAGGGAATGTAGGTGATTTTAAGCTCAAAATAAAGCTGAAAATCTGAACTTTTTGTAAAAACTGTTCAACTAGGGTTACTGTAATTTTCGTGGTGAGACCCAACTTTAGCCTAACCATAGCATGATTATACTCATTCGAAGCTTACAAAAACGCGTGTAACTTTTTTCAAAGACGTCCATTTCAAAAATTGATTACAGATTTGGAATCAGCGTAAAATTTGCTGTAAGACTCAGCCAAATTCACAATTTCCAAAAAAAATTCTGCTGATTTTAAAAATCTTTGAATCTCAGAAATTGAATATTTTGAAAATTTTCGAAAATCTCTAACTTTGTTCATTTTTGAGCTATTTTCATGGTTCTTAGCTTTATATTGAGCTGAAAATCTAGAAACATTGAAAATACTCACCATCAAATAATCCGAGAGTAATATCCATGTCGATAGGCAATATATAACTCCACAAAATAAAATTGCCTCCAATCCGATCAGCATCTTATTCCGACACAATTTCCGTTCGAATTCCCTAACATTTCTTGTAATATCCAATTGTGCAGCTATCCACGAAATGAGGGTTACTATGCTCGAACAAACAGATAATAGGAAAACCCATTTCGCAATTTTTTCCGGGCGCTCCTCATTGTTCGCGAATTCTCCATACCAGAGAATTGTATAAATCGTTTGAATAATAAGGCTGATGACTAGAAATAAATGGATGAAGGAGGTGAGGAGATGCATTTTTTTTGTTGGGTAGTGGGGGGAGGGGGTAAGGGGGAATGTGAATGAACGGGAGGGCCAAAAAAGGGGGAAAGGGGGAAGAGGATAATGGATCAAGGTCAAGCGGACAATGGTCCGATGGAGATGGCTTATGTACTAATTGTTGCGTGGCCATGACGTCACACAGTAAGAGGCCGATGGTCCCTCCGATAACATTTTGCACCCCCCCCACTTTCTGCGGGAGGGAGAAAAACAGTGGGTGCTGAACTTTAAAGCACTATATCTCCAAAGTGGGCGGAGCTACAAAAAAGGGGTCAACTACAAAAATGTAACGAATTTCAAGGGCTACATTTTTGTAGTTGACAACTTTTTGATAGCTAGACATACCAAGGAGTTATGACGCTTAGAAGTGGTCAGCAATACAACCCAAAATCGTCCATTTCAACGTCCATTTCATTTTACTTTCACACCATTTCTTTGAGTTTCTCGCTTAGAAATTAAATGATATCAAGCGTTAAGATCGTTAAAATCATTTGACATAGTCGTATCTCGCTTATTTCCCAACCAAATTTTTTGAATTTTAGATATTCAGAATACGCTTAACAAGACCTTTCAAATTTCAATTTCACAATTACAATTTATTCATCAGAGAAACAACAATCAACATAAAAAAATAGTTCAAAAAATAAACTTAATCATCTTCAATCCGCAGGAGGTACTTGCTAGCACAATACATAGTGTCTGATCTCAAAATCATCAATCGTTTCGTAGACCGCGTAGTTTCTTGGGAGATTGTTGACTGAGCCATCTGGAAATTTTATAAATTATTTCAAGTACATACAGTAGGGCAAAAAGCTATCAACTTTTGTTTTTTTTCAGTTGAAAATGTCCAAGTGCGTCATGGAGAAAAAAAGTGTCCCACAAAATAATTATTTATGGTATCAAATAGACCAAGAATAGAACTCCATTTTTGTAGTTGACAATTTTTTTGTACGAGCCGTCTCTAGAGAGTTATGGTCATTTAAAGAGACAGCGCACTGAAATTGGTCGATTTAAGGGAAAAATGACTTTGTCGATATGTAACTCTGTAGGGACGGCCCGTACAAAAAAGTTGTCAACTACAAAAATAGAGTTCTATTTTTGGTCTGTTTGATACCATAAGTAGCTATTTTGTGGGACACTTAGTTTCACCATGACACACTCTTAAAGTTGGACATTTTAAAAGTCTCACCTGGAAGCGCCGTCAATTCCTTACATAACGGGCATTGTAGTTCAAGTGGAGAGTCCTGTGGCTCTGAAATCGACAGTAAGCACTCCTGACATACTGTATGTCCGCATCCTGTCAAAACTCTAGGCACTCTGGTATAGGTGTTTAATGGATTATAACATTTATAGCATTCCAAGACGTTCGGACTGAAAAAATTTTATTTTTAATCTATTATGATCTACAAGAAATCTCTCACATCTCCTCCCCTGACAATCTTATTCCTAGAAGATAGTTGACTTGAGCATTGAAAACGTCTCTATCAGGGATTACGGTAACGAGTTGACATGTTGGGCAGTGTACCTTGTCGGTGTCAAGTGGGAAAAGGTTCTCGACGCAGGATTCACAAAAAGTGTGACCACATCCTTTGAGAATACGTGGTGGGTACTTTTCAGTGTACTCCAGATTGCAGATTTGGCAGTCAGTTATAGAGTTGGAGGCGCTGGAAAGAAGTTGTGAAAAAAATGAATAAAGTTATAGATTTTCGAAAATTTTCGAAACATTTCGAAAAATTGAAACTTTGAAACTACCGCAACCGGGTCAGATACGCCCTAAATGTTTTTAAAAGTTGTATTTTTAGATTCAGCATGTCAAGACGCTTCAAATGAGTATAATCATGCCCTAGTAGGGTCCCACCACGAAAACTACCGAGGGGTACTGTAGTTTTCGTGGTGGGACCCTACTAGGGCATGACTATACTCATTCGAAGCGTCTTAACAAGCTGAACTTGAATTTCAAAATGAAAAATTTGAAAAACTAAAATATCACTAGATTCCAGCTAGATTTTTTGGTTTCACTCAAATTGCTACAGTAACCCGAGCTCATATCGTAACCCAAACTATTTCTCACAGAAAAATCAGACTTTCAGCTTTATTTTTAGCTAAGAATCAATCTTAGAAATGAACAAAGTTACAGTTTTTTTTTCGAAAATTTCAGATTTCATGAAGCGAGAAGCTTGACCATCCGACAACTTCAAACTGCTATATCTCAAAAAGGGGCGGAGCTATCAAAAAGTTGTTAACGACAAAAACGTAGCACTTGATATTTACCATATTTTTGTAGTTGACAACTATTTTCAAACTCCGCCCAATTTTGAGATACAACGGCTCGAAGTTTGGCCCTCTGCGTGAGGAAGAGGCGCAGACAGGTAGACACTCTCGTTGTCTGCGTCTCTTTGAGCTTCTAAGCGCTATAACTCCCTGGGGTGTCTAGCTATCAGAAAGTAGTCAACTGAAAAAATGTTGCACTTAAAATTATCTACATTTTTGTAGTTGACAACTTTTTTGTAGCTCCGCCCTCTTCTGAGATATCCCTCTCTCTCGAACTGCGTCTCAACTTCTAAGCCTCCTATCTCCTCGCGCTCCAATCTTATCAAAAAATTGTCAACTAATAAAAAGTAGCAAATTTTTTGCAGATAATTTTTGTAATAACAGATTTCTAAAACTCACTTTTTTCCATGTGACACTGGGACTCGTTTCTCTTTGTAATTCCACAACACTTTTCCACTCGAAACCACATAAAGATCATAACAAGCAATTGGGAAAATCAATCCGCTCATCACATGGAACATAACTACGCCGTTATCGACTTCTATCCATTTTCCGAACGCCATGATTAGTGCTATCCGAATTAACAAGTAAATCACCGCAATTCCAATTTGATTATAAATGTATTCGTTGGCATTTTTCACAAGACAAGCCGAATCGACTTTAGATAGATATTCGCCAACAGCGAAGACGCAGGAAAACAACATAAAGATTGTGAGAACCAGGAATACCTGAAAATTTAAATTTTATTGGTTTTAGTGTTTGGTATCTTTAAATTCTAAACGCTATAACTCGCTGGGGTGTTTAGCTATCAAAAAGTGGTTAACTACAAAAATGTGTAAAATTTTTAAAGCTACATTTTTGTAGTTGATAACTTTTTCACAGCTCCGCCCATTTTTAAGATACAGCGCTTGAAGTATAGCGACTTGAGAGAGAAAGAGGCGCAGAAGCTCTCGCTGCCTTCCTCAACTTTAAGCCGATGTATCTCAATAGTGGGCGGAGCAATAAAAAAGTTGTCAACTAGAAAAATGTGTAGAATTTTAAGAGCTACATTTTTGTAGTTGAGAGCTTTTTAGTAGCTGAGCCCCTTTTTGAGGCACATCGGCTTAAAGTGGAGCGCCCAGAATGAGGAAAGAGGCGCAGACGGCTAGACACTCTCGGTGTCTGCGCCTCTTCCTCAACTTTAAGCCGATGTATCTCAATAGTGGGCGGAGCAATAAAAAAGTTGTCAATCGCAAAAATGTGTAGAATTTTAAGGTCTACATTTTTGTTGTTGACAATTTTTTCACAGCTCCGCTCATTTTTTAGATACAGTGGCCCAAAGAGAGAGAGAGAGAGCAGACAGTCAGACGCTCTCGTTGCGTCTCTCCTTCTCTCTCAGGACGCTCAACTTCGAGCCAATGTATCTCAAAATTGGGCAAAGCTACAAAAAAGTTGTCAACTACAAAAATGTACTAAATTTTAAAGGCTACATTTTTGTTGTTGACAATTTTTTGATAGCTATTCAAGTTTTTGAGATACAACGCTTCAAAGTAGGAGAAAGCGCAGATAGCAAGAGTGTCTAGCTGTCTGCGCCTCTCTCTCTCTCTCTCTCGCTCTCTCTCTCTCTCAGGTCGCTCAACTTCGAGCCAATGTATCTCAAAAGTGTTCGGAGCTACAAAAAAGTTATCAACTACAAAAATGTACTAAATTTTAAGGGCTACATTTTTGTTGTTGACAACTTTTTGATAAGTAGACACCCCAAGGAGTAATGACGTTTAGAAATGGTCAACAATACAACCCAAAACTACCCAACTCACCCTTAAATTCAAAAATGAAAAATAAGAAGAGGCGAGATAAACAAAACTCCAACCAATCGTCCATTTCAACGCCCACTTCATTTTACTTTCACACCATTTCTTCGAGTTTCTTAGCGACGAATTGCACCAAACTTCTATACAAGTTTTATAACACGGAAGTAGGACAAAGAAAATAATTTCATAACCGGATTTGAGGGTCGATTGATAGTAGTAGAGGACATAGAACAGTTGGGGGAAAACACTGATGAGGTAGAATATCAGAGAGCGATAGGTTAGGGGATGCATTGGAATAATGAGGGTCCTGTGAAACGGGGAGGGGGATCTCAGGGCTATTGGGTCAAGAGGGGGGGGTCACACAAACAGTAAGAGGCCGATGGTCCCTCCGATAGCAAACACACATCCCCCCCCCTTCTACGTAATGTTATATACATATTACTGGGAAACACTTGAGACTGTCGTGAAATCATTCTGAACGCTTTGAAACTAACATTTTAGAGTTCAGCTCATTAATACGGTTCGAATGAGTATAATCATGCCCTAGTAGGGTTCCACCACGAAAACTACAGTAGCCCTTCTTAATTTAAAGGTACATACAGTAGGAGAGGCGTGATTATACTCATTCTAAGCGTCTGAACATGCTGATTCTAGTATTAATAAATTTGGAAAATTTGTGTAAGATTTGACAGAATTATAGCGATTTGAAATTTTCAAGAAATTTCGAAATGTTTCGAAAATCTGTAACTTTGCCAGTTTTTGACGGATTTTGTTGGTTTTAGGCTTGAAACGTCCGTCAAATGTTGAACTATAGCTTAAAATTAAAAACATGCTGAAATTGTTTCAAATAGGTGAAAATCGTCAAAAATTCACTAGGAATCAGCCTAATCACAGTCTTAATTAGCCGAATTACTAAAAACCAGTAAAAATTAATAAGAATTGGCTGATATGAACTAAAACTGTTCAGAATTGGGGGAATTTGTGAAAAAAGTTAAATTGCTCAATTACTGTCTAAATTACTCAAATTTTTTCATAAAACACGTTCAGGATCCGCTTTTCATATTTTGTCTTCATTCCCTGGACAAAAAGACACACAGACAGACAAAACATTTACTCACAAAAAACAAGAATTCACAACCAATACTTGGCCTTCTTCAACTCCTCCACAAATTCCAGCGCCAAATAATTTTTAGGTAAATATTCGGCATAACAGACGCGAGTATCTTGTCTACAAAATGGGCATTGGACGGATCGATCTTTTTTTGGCATCTCTTCAATACACTTCTCACATACAGTATGACCACATGACAGGTTTCGAGGGATACGGGGTTTCACGTCACTGTACTCGAGGAGGCAGACTTTGCATTCGGACGGTTTTCGGCTGAAAATTTCAGAAATTTGAGATTCGACGGTCATTTTAAGCCAAAAACTAGCCAAATCCGTCAAAACCTGGCAAAGTTAAAGATTTTCGAAGCATTTCAAAATTTCTTGAAATTTTCAAATCGCTATAATTCTGTCAGATCTTCCCCAATCTTTCTAAATTTATCAATTTTAGAATCAGCATGTTCAGACGCTTCAAATGAGTATAATCATGTCCTATTCAGGGTTTCACCTACTGCATGCGCCTTTAAATTGGAAAGGGTTACTGTAGTTTTCACGGTGGTACCCTGCTACGGCATGATTATACTCTTTTGAACCGTATTGCCGAGCTGATCTCTGAAATGTTAGTTTTATACCGTTTTGGTCAAATCGTCGGCCTCGTCTCTGACCTCGAAATTTCAACTTTTGACAATATAAGCATGATTATACTTTTCTGAAAGCTGGGAACACGCTGACTTTGAAAATTCAGATTTAACGGGGTTAGGAGGCATAGATTACTGTAGTTTTCATTTTTCAGAACTTGCTAGGCCCCCCCAGCCAACTTACCTTCCAGAGCCGCCTCCAAGTTTCTCGAATTCCGATTCTTTCTTACCAACAATCTCATCTTTGAGCTTGACATCAGTCCGCTTCATTCCATTCGTCCAAACCACCAAAAAATCGGCGGCAGCAAACAAACAGGGCCAATACAAGCCAGTTATAAATGCAGAATGTTGTTTGAAGCTCTCATCGGTAGTCAAACTTCTCGAAATGCGAAGAATAGCGATGGTCAGTAAGAAATGAGAAAATGCGACACGTGGTTCTGGTAAATTATTGTAGCCCGATTTCCAGAGACGATTGTCACGAAGCGTTACGACCCAGAAGTTGAAGATGGTGAAAAGGGAGATGCAGACGAGGTAGATTTGAAGCTGAAAATATTCCGAAATATTATTGTAATCAAAAACAATTGTAATTATGCCAAAACTCAACTTTAAAAAAGTGAACTAGCTGAATTACCTTCATATTCTTTCTTATCTTTCGAAAACCAACCAATTTATATTTTTAAAAATTTCCCTCATTATTCACCACATTTTGAGCCCAAAACCAATGAAAACTATTAAAAACTCACAAAGTTAGAGATTTTCGAAACTTTCCGAAAATCTCAAAATTTTCAAACTACCATAACCCGAGCAATTTTTAGTTATTAATTATAAAATTTATATTTTTGGATTCAGCTCGTTTTCGGCTTTCAAAAAAGTATAATCATGGCAATATTCTGAAATTTTTGAAATTTCGAGGTTATTGACGCAGAGTGTCTGAAACTACCGTAACTCTGTCAGATTCCATCGAAACGGTATGAAACTCACATTTTAGAGTTCAGTTCGTCGTGACGCTTCGAATGAATATAATCATGTCCTAGTAGGGTCCCGCCGCGAAAACTACAGTAACCCTTTCTAATTTAAAGGCGCATACAGTAGGATGGTAGATTCAAGATAGATCATTATTATACTGATTTGAACCGTCTGACCGTCCTGATTCCAAAATTAACAAATTTAGAAAGGTTGTGTAGGATCTGACAGAGTTAAAGCAATTTGAACATTTTTAGAAATTTCGAAAATTTTCGAAAATCTGTAACTTGGTCAGTTTTTGACGGATTTTGATGGTTTTAGGCTTCAAATGACCGTCAAATTTTGAATTGTATGTGAAAAATTAAATCTCACCTGATAATTGTCTCCGGTAAAACAAATACCAAGCTGTGTGACTACTCCAACAACAGCCATCCCTCCAAATCCCACAAGAAGAATATTCCGAGACCGTTTCACATCACTGATCTCAAATGTATCACTCACAAAATCGATAAACTTTTTCAATAACGAAAAACTCAAAAAAATGAGCAACGACGTGGCGAGAATGGCTCCAAAAGTGATGAAGTTCTCCACTTGGAATTCAGCCAATATTAGAGCAATCGTAGAAACAAACGCGCTAAACGAATATAAAAAAGTGGCCATTAGCATCGTAAGATCGGTAATGAATCCCATGTCGGGATAACTTCCTGTCATTTTTATTTTTTCTGACGATATAATAATAATTGGAAAGTAAGAAAAAGGAAGGGGGAAGACATTGCGAATAGATGTGCAAATATTATCTGAACAAATATGATGCGCCCCCAGAAACCTAAGACACTCAATGTACATATACTGGAGAAAACGGGGGGATTTTATACTTTTTAATAGTTTCTAACAGTTGGAAATATAAAATTTGCCTCAAATAAAATTGGTGCAGAACTTATCGAGTTACAGTAGATTTAGTGATATTCGACAGTTTCGAGAAGTTTCGAAAATCAATAACTCGCTAAATTTTGACAGTCGGGCGTCGGTTTTACGCTTAAAATATGTGAAATTACGTTGGTTTGCAGGATAAACATAGAAAAGCTAATTATGAGTATAAACAAGGAATGCCTCTGTTCACTTTGAAAAATTGTCTGATTTTCGCGACAAAATCTGTAAAAAACTGGCAAAGTTACAGATTTTTTGAAACTTCTCGAAATATCTTGAAAATTTCAATTCGCTATAACTCTGTCAGATATTACCCAATTTTTTTAATTTCGTAGTTTTGAAGCCAGCAGGCTTCGAAAGAGTATAACAAGACCTATCTACAGTCCCACCACAAAACTCATACTAAATTAGTTATTTAGCAAAGGCTCCGCCCACAACACATCAATGATAGTTTGAGCGTCTCCATTTTTTTATTCTGGTTTTTAGTAAAAATAGACAAGGTATTCAACATTATTTTATTAATTTTCGTATAGTAAAAACAAAATTACAGTATCATTGTTAAATTGATTTAATTAATTAAATTAATTATTACTCCGTCTTAATCTCTTCCACAAACTCCAGCACAGATAGGTTAGTTACAAGCTTTGAGCTGCTCCCTGAAAAATGCATAATCATATTTTAGACGCTTTTTTTTATAGCTTACCATCAATCACAGTCACAGTTTGACACATTGGGCATGCGATGCTATAATTATATCTCTGTCTTAGAAGTGTGTCCACACAACACTCACAAATCGTGTGTCCACAGTTTTTCAGGATTCTGGGGATTCTGGAAGCGGAGAATTCCACGAGACAGATTTTGCACTCAATGCTGAAAGTTTATATTATTGGATCTCCGAGTAGTGAGTGCTAACTTACATCGGATCACTATCAGTTCTTTCTGTGTTCAATTTTAGTAAATCGCCTTCAAGACTCCGGAATCCACCAGTCAACACCACCAAAAATTCGGTCGTACTGATTCCAGAAATAGTCCCTAATCCCAGTTGGCTCCATACCAATGCGTTTATTTCTTTGACATTCAGCCATATCATTGTTGTCCTTACTGTAGCTACAGTAACAGCTACATGGAATACGGTAGATGCAAATATTAGTTTCTCATGATGTTGAAGATCGAAACGACCGATTTCTAATCCAATTTTGAGAATAGCAACGCGGAAACAAATAGTGGTGCAATAAAAAACCAAGCAAGATGTGAGCATTATCTGGAAATATGAATTTTCAGAAAAACTACAAACGTTTTACAACTCACCGAGTCACTAATGTCTTTCCAAATAAAGATAACCATCAGAATAGTTCCTATTGAAGCCATCCCCAAGAAATAACTCCACAAAACGACTATGAATTCTTGGAATTCGCGATTGCGCTGCCGATACTTTGCATAAAAATAGTCAATCATGATCCTAACTAATAAGGCTGATAAAACGTAACATACTAAACATAATATACCTTCGAATAAATTATGTGATGTCGGGAAACATGCATTATAAATTAGAAATACGCTAACTACAGCTATGAAAACGACAATGTAGGTCACAGCGATGAAGCAATGAATTCTATCCATCCGAGGAGCAAATCAATATTATTGTTGGAGGAGAGAAGAGGAGGGATGAGCAGAAATGGTGTACACACTGTTCTTATTATTTCACAGAAGAGGTTTCCATAGTTACATTTATCGTGCAGCACAATAGACTTTGCCCAGTTGTTTCCCAGGGACCGTTTTAATATCTCACATTGGACAAATAGGGATGGGTGTCATTTGTGAAAATTGGACTTTTTATGAATTTGCTGGACAATAGGATAATATGTGGTTATCCCATCTGAACACTTTCAAAACGACTAAAACCGTCTAATTATACATATTTTATTATACATAAATTTTAATTCAAAAAGTTATCATTCCATCTTTATCCCTTCCACAAATTCCAGCACAGCATGATTCTTGGTAAGCTTCGAGGCATTCCCTGAAAAGTTCATAATCATATTTCAGACACTATTTCTTGTAGCTTACCATCAACCACAGTCACAGTTTGACATGTTGGACACGCTATTCTTCCGTTCCTTATAACTCTATCCGCACAGTGTTCACAAATTGTGTGCCCACAGTTAATAAGGATTCTGGGGATTCTGGAGGCGGAGAATTCCATGAGACAGATTTTGCATTCGATGCTGAAAGTTTATATTATTGGATCTCCGAGTAGTGAGTGCTAACTTACATCGGATCACTATCAGTCTCTTCTGTGTTCAATTCTCGTATGAGATTTGAATCGCATTCTAGACTCCGGCTGCGGAATCCACCAGTCAACACCACCAAAAATTCGGTCGTACTGATTCCAGAAATAACCGCTAATTGCACTTGGTTCCATACCAACGCAACTATTCTGTTGAAATCTGGATGCTCTCTGATAGTTGTCATGTAGCCGGTAAATGTAGCTAGAGTAATAACTATGTGGAATACGGTAGATGCAATTGTCAGTTTCTTATGATGTTGAAGATCGAAACGACCTATTTTGCTTCCAATTCCAAAAATAACAGCGCGAAAACAAACACTAATGAGATAGAAAATCAAACAAGATGTGAACATTGTCTGGAAATATGTATACATTCAGCAATACGAATAGTATTAAGACTTACCAAGCCACCAATATCTTTTATGATAAAAATAACTCTTAGAATAGTTCCCAATAAAGTTATCCCCATGAAAGAACACGACGACATGATTTTAAAATCCCGGATATTCCAAACTTGGTTTCGCTGCCGATGCTGTGCATAAAAGTGTTGAAATAAGACCCCACCTAATAAAATTAAGAGTGAACAAATAAGGGACAATATTCGTTCGCATACAGTATGCAGTGTCCAAAACCAGACGAAATAAGTGAGAAATGTGAGATTTCCATTTACAAAAATGACAAGGTAGGTCACAGTGATCAAATAATGAATTTTATCCATTCGAGGCGCAAATCAATATATTTGTAAGAAGGATGAGGAGAGGAGGGATGAACAGAAATGGTGTACACACAGGTTAATGAGATGAGTTGTTTCCCAGGGACCGTCTTAATGTCTGACTACAGAGAAGTGACAGATGGTGTCGTGGAATTAATAAGCAATCTGACCCTGGATCTAGGCTCTGCACACTGAAAACAAATAAAGATGAAAAATAAACATTTTATTAAATTCAGTGAAAAAGTAATCAATCCATCTTAATTCCTTTTACAAACTCCAACACAGCCAGATTCATTACAAGCTTTGAGGTGCTTTCTGAAAAATACCTAATCATATTTCATTCCCCTTTTTTTATAGCTTACCATCAATCTCTGTTACAGTTTGACATGTTGGGCATGCAATTTTTCCGTTCCGTATAATTCTATCCGCACAGTATTCACAAATCGTGTGCCCACAGTTTATAAGGATTCTGGGGATTCTGGAGGCGGAGAATTCCATGAGACAGATTTTGCATTCAATGCTGAAAGTATATATTATTGGATCTCCGAGTAGTGAGTGCTAACTTACATCGGATCACTATCAGTTCTTTCTGTGTTCAATTCTAGTAAATCGCCTTCAAGACTCCGGAATCCACCAGTCAACACCACCAGAAATTCGGTCGTACTAATTCCAGAAATTATTCCTAAGCACAGTTGGGTACATGTCGTTTCAAATTTATTTTCGGCATCTGGCTCTATTAATGTGGTCCTTAGTGTAGCTAGAGTAATAACTATATGGAGTACGGTAGATGCTATTATCAGTTTATTATGATGATGGAGATCGAAATCAGGGCTGAGCATTGTTTGAAAGGTCAAATAAATTGTTTGACCAAATAATCTTTGAAATTTTTTTCCAAACAATTTATTTGATCAAATAATATTTGAATTTTTTTGTCAAATAATTCATTTGATCAAACATTATTTGAATTTTTTTCTCAAATATTCAAACAATTTCAAATAATTTCAAACAACGTTTTTAAAAATTTCATCGCTAACATGAGCAAAGAAAAAAACAAAAAAAACAGTAGATCAATTTTAAAACACGTAGAAATTAAAGAAAACGACTATTTTTGTGTTTTGTTCCGTCCTGGAAGACTTTCTCAAGTTCGAATTATTTATTTCAAGTAACCTGTTGTCAGTTTAAATAGAAAAATTGTCATAAATGCTACACAGAAATGGGTTTCAAATTATTTGAAAAATTTCAAATAATTTGATCAAATAATTTTATTTGATATGAATTTGTCAAACATTATTTGACCAAACAATTTGTTTGAAATAAAAGTTCAAATAATTATTTGAAGCAATTTATTTGACTTTTACCCCAAATTTCAAATAATTCAAATAATCAAACAAATAATTTGCCCAGCCCTGATCGAAATGACCGATTCTCTCTCCAATTTCGAAAATAACAATGCGGGAATAAAAATTGATGCCGTAGAAAAGCAAACAAGATGAGAACATTATCTGGAAATATGCATACGTTGAGCAAAACTGATAGTAAGACTTACCATGCCACCAATATCTTTCAAAAAGAAGATAATCCTCAAAATAGTTCAACATGAAGCAATCCCCATAAAATAACACAACGACATGAATGTGAATCCTTGGAATTCCCAAACGCGATGACGCTGGCGATACTTTTTATACAAATGTTCAAATATGGAGTCACCTGATACAGTTGAGAATGAACATACAAAAAACACAATTCTTTCGAATTCATTATGCAATTTCAGGAACCTCACGAAATTAGTAACAAGAGTAGAGCTACATTTTTGTAGTTGACAACTTTTTTGTACGGATACATGCTAACAAGTTACAGGCAGTCTATGTGAACAGCTCAAAAACGTCTCCTTTTAGCACTGAAAAACGGCAAAAAACGCGAGCATTTTCTTTGACGATTGATAACTTCTTAGGATGTGTCCGTACAAAAAAGTAGCCAACTACAAAAATAAAGCTCTATTTGTGATCTATACACTCCATATAAAGCCGATATTGTAAGATTATCAGGTAGACCGTGTCACTATCAAAAAATTGACGATTTTTAACTAAAAACTGCATTTGTCGCATTCTTTATGGCCAGTACTGTAAATCCGCTAGACAATGTGTTGATGAGGTATGTAAATGGCAGAACTGACCGACAGAGTGAAAAATCGCTGCTGGGAGAAGTAATCGGAGCCTCCTAGACCTATAAGCACGTCACTGATAAAAAAGATTAGATCTTTTCATTTCCTATAAACTCTGAGCTGTGCCTATAACGTTTTCAGGTACAGTACCGTCCAAAAGGTTGTAAACTTTGGTCGTTTTTAGTTGAAATTGGCCAACTTCGAGAGTGTGTCCAGGTAATTCTGATGATCCCATCAAGTAGATTTTTAATGAATTATACAGAACTAAGGTAGAGCTCCATTTTTGTAGTTGACAACTTTTTTGTACGGACACTCTCTAGAGAGATATGGTCATTTTAAGACGACAGCTCAAAAAACGCACAATTTTGCACTGAAATCGGTCAATTAGAGGGAGAAATAACTTTGTCGAAACATAACTTGCTAGTTAGTGTTTGTACAAAAAAGTCATCAACTACAAAAATGGAGCTCTACTTTTGATCTGTATAATTTATTGGAAATCTACTCAATGAGACAATCTTTATTACCATCCCATACTCCTAAAGTTAGCCAATTTCCACTGAAAACGCACGAAGTTTACAACCTTTTGGACGGTACTGTATGCTCTAGTTTTTTGTGAAAATCGACAAAGTATTCAACATTATATAATGTGCACACAGGTTAATGAGATGAGTTGTTTCCCAGGAACCGTTTTAACGTCTCACATTGGACAAATAAAAAATGGGCCCTATGAGAATTGGAATGTCTTATGAATCCGCTAGACAATGAGTTGATGAGGTATGCAAATGGTAGGACTGACCGACAGAGTGGGGATCTGCCGCTGGGAGAAATAAGCGGAGCCTCCTAGACCTATAAACACGTCACTAATAAAAAAGATAGTTTTGTTTACATGAGTTGACAATGAGCATAAGACCCCACAACAAATCATTGATAGTTTTCCAGTTTATTGTACAAATCACAGTAGCTAAATAAAAAAATTAAAAAGTTTAAATTAATTAAATTAATTATCATTTCATCTTGATCCCTTCCACAAACTCCAGCACAGCCGGATTCGTTACAAGTTTCGAGGCGCTCCCTAAAAAAAATGATAATCATGTTTCAGACACATTTTCTTATTGCTTACCATAAACCTCTGTTACAGTTTGACATATTGGACATGCAATTCTAAGATTGAATCTCTGTTTTAAAAGTACATCCGCACACTGCTCACAAATCGAGTGCCCACAGTTTTCAAGGATTCTGGGGATTCTGGAGGAGGAGGAGAATTCCATGAGACAGATGTTGCACTCGATGCTGAAAATTAATACAAGATATGTTGATAGGGGCTATCAGAAAACTTACATCGGATCACTATCAGTTTTTGCTGTGTTCAATTCTCGTAAGTCGTCTTCAATACTCCGGAATCCACCAGTCAACACCACTAAAAATTCGGTCGTACTGATTCCCCAAATAATGCCTAATCCAAGTTGGCTCCCTATCATTCCAATTATTCTTTTCGCATCTTCTGACTCTCTAATTGTTGTCCTTACTGTAGTTAGAATCATAGCTATATGGAATATGGTAGATGCAATTATCAGTTTTTTATGGTGTTGAAGATTGAAACGACCTATATTCCCTCGAATTTCATAAATGGCAATCCGAGAACCAACAGTAATGACATAGAAGGCCAAACAAGCAGTGATCATTATCTGGAAATTTATAAGTTGAACTACATAAATAAATAAAATGAAAACTCACCAAGTCACGACTATCTCTCAGAATAAACATTACCCTCAAAATAGTTCCCAATAAACTTATACCTATTAAATAACACAAAAAATCGAATTTGAACTCCTGGAACTGTCCAACGCAATTACGCTGTCGATGCTTTGCACAAAAATCACCAAGTATGGCCATAACTAATGAGATAAAGAAGATTAAACATACAAAGGGCAAGCCTCTTTCGCATAAATTATGAAATGCCGGGAACGAGGCATTCGGTGTAAAGAGAGGGATTAGTAAGCTAACACCAATTATAGAAAAGATATTGTAGATCACAGTGATGAAGCGATGAGTTTGATCCATTCGAGAGGCGCAAATAAATATATTTGTTTGGGAAAGGAGAGGTGGGATGGACAGAAATGATGTACGCACAGGTTAATGAGATCAGTTGTTTCCCAGGGACCATTTTGATGTCACACATTGAACAAATAGAAAGTGTGCCTTATGAGAATTGGAATTTCTTATAAACCGGCTAGGCAATGGGATGTTGTTATTTCATCTGGATTCTTTTAAACCGATTTAAATGTCTTTATTACAGGATTGTCCAGAATTACAAGCTGAATTCGAGAAACAGCAAATTTTGCACATGATGCTGAAACACGTATAAAATTGGTTGTGTTAAACAAAAATACTCAGCTCTAGTCTGAGATTTATATTTTGATGACTTTCATCGAAAAGAGAAATCAAAAAACGGGTGCTGTGACTGTGAAACTGTGAATAATAACTCCTCGAATTTGAATAATTGAACCGTCAACTCCCTGGGGGAAATGTGCATAGCCTACTAGACCCATTATCACGTCACCTGTCTCCAGCCAACCCGCCACAACTGTCGGTAATTTTCGATATTTTTTGATAATTATTAAACTCTCTCAGGTTTCTTCTTAAGAAAAAAGCAAAAAGAAATTTATTATAAAATACCGTAACAAAAATTGATTCAGTCGAGTAAATTACAGTTATCACTCCATCTTGATCCCTTCAACAAACTTCAGCACAGCCAGATTCGTTACAAGCTTTGAGGCACTCCCTGAAAAAGTCATCATCATGTTTCAGACATATTTTCTTATAGCTTACCATCAACGTCTGTCACCGTTTGACACATTGGACATGCGATCCATGGGAAAGAATTCTGTTCTAGAAGTACATCCGCACAGTACTCACAAATTGTGTGCCCGCAGTTTCTAAAAATTTTCGGGATTCTGGAGGCGGAGAATTCCAGGAGACAGGTTTTGCACTCGATACTGAAAACACATTATCTACATAGCTTCAAAAGCAAGAGACTCACATCGGATCCGTTCCTTCCATACTCAATTCATCGCTTCCAAAACTCTGCGCGCCTCCAGTCGAATCTATGAAAAGTTCAGCCGCACTAATTCCAGAAATGACTCCGAAACTTAATTGGCTCCACATAATTGTTGATTGATTGTCATCGAGAAGACTGAAATAATTAATTCCAGTTTTTACTGTAGCTACAGTGATAGCCAAATGAAAAAAAGAAATACGGTGAAGGCAATGATAAGTTTTGAATGGTGTTCTGGATTAATAACAGGATTTTTCAAAATAATGACACGCAGTTCAAAAGTAATTTTGTAGTAAACCAAACCGCCAGCGATAATTGCCTGAAATTATTATAAAATTTATATTTTTATGAAATATATGCACTCACCGTGTCATAAGTCCTGCCGAGTATTTCAGCGATTGTTATAAATACTGCCCCTACCGCGTAGTAAACCAATAATTGTATACCGAAAGCGTCTTGTTCATTAACCGGGTAGCCCTCACAGATTTTCGCAAAAAATTGTCAACTACTACCACAAATGCGATAGCTGATATGAGTGACGTATAATCAAGAGAGTCGGCGACTCCAAACATGAAAAATATGGCCACGTGGAGTCTAAAAATGAAGTGGTGGACGTGGAAAACCATTTGTGGAGGGAGGACAGAGATTGATTAGGTGGATCGGGTGGAAGGGCGAGTACTTATGACGATGTACTGAACGAGAGATAAATATGTGCGTGGTATGGAAACCTCCTCTGGGAAATCTCACCTATACCGGATTTGTAAGAAATTCCAATTCCCATAAGGCCCATTTTCTATTTGTCCAATGTGAGACATCAATACTGTCTTTGGGAAACAACTCATCTCATTAACCTGTGTGTACACCATTTCCGTCCATCCCACCTCTCCTCATCCTCCAAATAAATATATTGATTTGCGCCGCGAATGGATCAAGTTCATCGATTCATATTTTTGATCTACCTTGTGGTTTTTTTAACTGTACTTGGCTCATCTCTAATATATAATGCATGTTTCTCGACATTTCATAATTTATGCGAAGGAATTGTGTCTTTAGTATGGTCATTCTTCATAATCGCATTTCTTGCGGTGATTGATGATGAATTTAATGCAAAGTATCGGCAGCGCAATCGCATTGAAAAGTTCCAAAAAACCAAATTTGATTCCTTGTGTTATTTTATGGTGATAGCTTTATCAGGAACTATTCTAAGGGTTACGTTTATCTTGAAAGATTTTGGTTGCACGGTGAGTCGTAAAACTTTTGTAGTTATTCTATTAATTTATATTTCCAGATAATGCTCAGATCTTGTTGGATATTCTATCTTATTAGTTTTTTTTCCCGCATTCATATTTACGGAATCGGGGTGAAAATAGGTCGTTTCGATCTTCAACATCATAAGAAACTGATAATTGCATCTATCGTATTCCATGTAGCTATTACTCTAGCTTCACTAAGGACCACACTGATAGAAGCAGAAGATGCAGGAAGAATATTTGAAATTCTATGGAGCCAACTGGGATTAGGCATTATTTGTGGAACTAGCACGACCGAATTTTTAGTGGTGTTGACTGGTGGATTCAGGATTTTTGAGGGCATTTTACTAGAACTAAACACAGACATAGCTGACAGTGATCTCAAGTTAGTTACTTGACACCCACTATTAACATATCTAATTATGTAAATTTTCAGCATCGAATGCAAAATCTGTATCATGGAATTCTCCGCTTCCAGAATACCCAGAATCCTGAAAAACTGTGGTCACACGATTTGTGAGTGTTGTGTGGATACACTTCTAAGACTGAGATATAATTATAGCATTGCATGCCCAATATGTCAAACTGTGACTGTGGTTGATGGTAAGCTATAACAAAAAGTGTCCGAAATATGACTATGCATTTTTCAGGGAACGCCTCGAAGCAGCTTGCCAAGAATCATGCTGTGCTGGAGTTTGTGGAAGGGATCAAGATGGAGTGATAATTAATATAATTAACTATGCCACTGTAAGCTTAGAGTAATTGAGAAATGAAAATGTCTTAATTGTTTTACCTTGATAGTGACGTGCTAATGGGTGTAGTTTCCCAGAAGGCTCCTTTTCTGCCAGTCAGTCTTGCCTGTCACATACCTCATCATCTCACTGTCTAGCGGATTTATAAGACTTTCCAATTCTTAAAAGGTCCATTTTCTATTTGTCCAATGTGACACATCAAAACGGTTCCTGGGAAGCAACTCATCTCATTAACCTGTGTGTACATCATTTCTGTCCATTCCACCTCTCCTCCTCCCCCAAACAGACATATTGATTTGCGCCGCGAATGGATCAAATTCATCGCTTTATATTTTTGATCTACCTTGTGGTTTTTATAACGTTACTTGGCTCATCTCTAATTTATAATGCATGTCTTCCGACATTTCAAAATTTGTGCGAAGGCATTGTGTCTTTAGTATGTTCATACTTCATAATCGTATTTCTTGCGATTGTTGATGATTTTTATGAAAAGTATCGCCAGCGCAATCGCATTGGACAGTTCCGGGAATTCAAATTCGATTCGTTGTGTTATTTCATGGCGATAGCTTTATTAGGAACTATTCTAAGGGTTATGTTTATTTTGAGAGATTTTAGTGGCACGGTGAGTCGTAAAACTTTTGTAGCTATTCTATTAACTTATATTTCCAGATAATGCTCAGATCTTGTTGGATATACTATCTCATTAGTTTTTGTTCCCGCATCAATTTCATTGGAATCTGGGGGAAAATCGGTCGTTTCGATCTCCAACATCATAAGAAACTGATAATTGCATCTACCGTATTCCATATAGTTATTACTCTAGCTACACTAAGGGCTACAATAATGGCAGAGAATGAAAAAAGAATGTTTGAAATTCTATGGACCCAACTGGGATTAGGCATTATTTCTGGAATCAGTACGACTGAATTTTTGGTGGTGTTGACTGGTGGATTCCGGAGTCTTGAGGTCACTTTACCTGATAGTGATCCGATGTAAGTTCTATGACACCTCCTAGTAGCAAAAATTATATGAAATTTTAGCATCGAATGCAAAATCTGTCTCGTAGAATTCTCCGCTTCCAGTATACCCAGAATCCTTAGAAACTGTGGGCACACGATTTGTGAGTACTGTGCGGATACACTCCTGAAACAGGAGAATAATCTTAGAATTACATGTCCAGCATGTCAAACTGTAACACAGGTTGATGGTAAGCTATAAGAAAATTTGTCTGAAATATGATTATCCGTTTTTCAGGGAGCGCCTTGGAGCTTACCAAGAATCATGCTGTGCTGGAATTTGTGGAAGGAATCAAGACGGAGTGATAATTAATATGATTTTGCTACTGTAATTTTATTCTCACTTTACGGAAATTATAAGTAAAATGTTGAATATTTTGTCGATGTTCACTAAACACCAGATAAGACAAGGAATTGCAGACGTCAAACTACCAATGACTTGTTGTGGGCGGAGCCTGAAGCTCACTTTCTACTCTGACATTATTTCTGACGTCATCTAGCAAAATTATGACAAATCGTTTGAAAACAGCTATTGGGTACAGCTCAGAGTTGTTAGGAAATGAAAATGCCTCTTTTTTTACCTTAACGAAGGCGTGCTAATGGGTTTATTTTCCCAAAGAGCGGATCCCCAGTCTGTCAGTCAGTTCTCAGTTCTGCCGGTCACATATCTCATCATCCCATTGTCTAGCGGATTTATAAGACTTTCCAATTCTTAAAAGGTCCATTTTCTATTTGTCCAATGTGAGATATTAAAACGGTTCCTGGGAAACAACTCATCTCATTAACCTGTGTATACACCATTTCTGTTCAACCCTCCTCTCCTCACCCTCCAAACAAATATATTGATTTGCCCCTCTGAATGGATATACTACATTGTTTCATCATTTTCATCTACTTTGCCGTTTTCATAGTCGGAGTTAGCTCATTGGCTCCTCTCTTCAAATCAAATGCCGCGTTGCCGGAACTTTATGATTCATCCGAAGAAAATTTTTCATTTGTATTTTTAGTCCTATCAATTTTATTAGTTGGGGTCATATTTGTTCATTTATACTCGAAGTATCGGCAGCGCAATCGCATTGGACAGTTCCAGGAGTTCAAATTCGATTCGTTGTGTTATTTCATGGCGATAGCTTTATCAGCTACTATTTTGAGGGCTTTGCTTATTTTAAAAGATTTTCGTGGCATGGTAAGTCGCAAAACTTTTAATACATTGCTTCTCAACGTACACAAATTTCCAGATAATGCTCATATATTGTTTGGAGTTATGTTTTATCATTGTTTGTTGCCGATTTTTTATTTTCCACGTTGGGTTGGAAATAGGTCGTTTCGATCTTCAACATCATAAGAAACTGATAATTGCATCTATTGTATTCCATGTAGCTATTACTCTAGCTTCACTAAGGACAACACTGATAGAAGCAAAAGATGCAGGAAGAATATTTGAAATTCTATGGAGCCAACTGGGATTAGGGATTGTTTCTGGACTCAGTACGACCGAATTTTTAGTGGTGTTGACTGGGGGATTCCGAAGTCTTGAGGGCACTCTGCCTGATAGTGATCCGATGTAAGTTCCATGACACCTCCTAGTAGCAAAACTTATATTAAATTTTAGCATTGAGTGCAACATCTGTCTCATGGAATTCTCCGCTTCCAGAATCCCCAGAATCCTGAGAAACTGTGGGCACACGATTTGTGAGTGTTGTGCGGATACACTTCTAAAACAGAAATTTAATCTTTGGATTGCATGCCCAATGTGTAAAACTGTAACAGAGGTTTATGGTAAGCTATAAGAAAAGGTGTCCAAAATATAATTATGAATTTTTCAGGAAACGCCTCGAAGGAGCTTACCAAGAATCATGCTGTGCTGGAATTTGTGGAAGGAATCAAGACGGAGTGATAATCAATATAATTATGCTACTGTGATGTTGTTCTTACTGTACTGAAATTATTGAAATAATGTTGAATACTTTGTCGATGTTCACTAAACACCACATGATACAAAGAACTGGACACAAACTACCAATGACTTGTTGTGGGCGGAGCCTAAAGCTCATTGTCTACCTGACATTGTTTCTGAGGTCATCTAACAAAATTATGACAAATAATTTATAAACAGCTATTGGGTTCAGGTCACAGTTGTTAGGAAATGAGTTTGGCTTATTTGTTAATCTTAATAATCTTAATGTAGTGACGTGCTAATGGGTCTAGTTTCCCAAAGGGCGCAAATAATTTATAAAATGAGAATGTCTTGATTGTTTCACATTAACAGTGATGATTTGTTTATCTTCCCAAAGAGCGGAATCCCTATCTGCCAGTCAGTCCTGCTAGTCACATATACATTGCCTACCGGGTTTATAAGAAATTTCTCCAATTCTCATAAGGCACATTTTCTATTTGTCCAATGTGAGACATTATAAACGGTCCCTGGGAAACAAGTCATCTTAATAACCTGTGTGTATGCCATTTCTGTTCATCCCTTCTCTCCTCATCCTCCTAACAAATATATTGATTTGCACTTCAAATGGATTTAATACATTGTTTCATCACTGTGAGCTACATTGCCTTCTTTATATCTGGAGTCAGCATATCTTTTATTCATAATGTTCGGTTCCCAACATTTTATAACACATTTTTCGAAGGAGTATTGTCTTCTACATGTTTATTCTGTTCAACTACACTTGTTGTGATTATAGTTGAACATTTAGATCTAAAGTATCGGCAGTGTAATCCCATTTGGGAGTTCCACGAGTTCAAATTAGATTTGTTGTGTTATTTCATGGGAATAGCTTTATTGGGAAGTATTGTGAGGATTGTATTTATTCTGAAAGATATTTCTGGCATGGTGAGTCTTAATGCTATTTGACTTGCTCAATGTATACGTATTTCCAGATAATGTTCTTCTCTTGTCTTGTTTTCTATCTCATCGCTTTTTGTTCCCGTAATGTAATTCGCGACATTGGGGATAAAATAGGTCGTTTCGATCTCCGACATCATAAAAAACTGATAATTGCATCTACCGTATTCCATATAGCTGTTACTCTAGCTACAGTGAGGAAGGCAATTGTAGAGGCAGAAGATGTCAAAAGAATGATTGGAACGATAGGGAGCCAACTAGGATTAGGGATTATTTCTGGAATCAGTACGACCGAATTTTTGGTAGTGTTGACTGGTGGATTCCGGAGTCTTGAAAACGATTCAAGTGACATACGAGAATTGAACACTGAAAGAGCTGATAGTGATCCGATGTAAGTACCAAGACCCCCGTAGTAGCAGACCAAATGATATAACCTTTTAGCATTGAGTGCAACATCTGTCTCGTGGAATTCTCCGTCTCCAGAATCCCCAGAATCCTTATAAACTGTGGGCACACAGTTTGTGAGTACTGTGTGGATATACTTCTAAGACAGAGATATAATTATAGCATTGCATGCCCAATGTGTCAAACTGAGACTGTGGTTTATGGTTTTTTTTTAAAGCTATAATAAAAAGTGTCATAAATTGGATTATGAGTTTTTTAGGGAGCGCCTCGGAGCTTACCAAGAATCATACTGTGCTGTAATTTGTGGAAGGAATTAAGATGGAGTGATAAGCAATTTTATTAACTTTGCTACTGTAATTTTTATATAACTGTGCGAAAATTCTTATTTGTTTTTGACAAAATTTAATAAAACATTCATGTTTTCATGTTTATTTGTTTTTTGTGTGCGGATACCAAGATTCATTATTATGTATTTTTATTACGAAAGCTTTACAATGACAAAGAGTTCAACAATCATTTTGAGAATATTAATAATTCTCAACAATTATGGAGAGTGGACTGCCTAACAAAGGAAGTTTATGACGAGCCGAGTTGAACTTTTTCTATAAATTGAACTCCTGGTACTTTTGACCCTGCTGATTCCAAAAATGCAAGAAAAATCAGCGAAATGCTCATGTGGACCGAGTTATGAGCCGTCAAACTTTTGAATTTGTTCACGTGGTTAAGCTTATCACGTTTTCATTGACACTTGTGCTGTAGAATTGCGAGTTTGACGACTCATAACTCGATCCACGTGAGCATTTCGCTGATTTTTCCTGCATTTTTGGAATCAGCAGGGTCAAAAGTACCAGGGGTCCAATTTTTAGAAAAAGTTCAACTCCCTCGTGATAAACTTTCCTCGTAAGAAGAACAGTGACGTGCTAATGGGTCTAGCAGGCTATGCACACTTTCCCCAGGGAGTGTTTAGTTTAGACTATTCTTCTCTTAAGATTTACTTACAGAAGTTGATTGTAAGCTATAAGATAGGTGTCTGGAATGTCTGGAACCATGCGTTTTTCAGGGAGTGCCAGCTGAAATTTGTAACCGAAGCGGAAAAAATCTCGATTCTCACAATTTTTCGGTTTGCTTTTTTTCCCGAACTTTTTTATTCGATTGTGACCCACTAATTTGTATACAAAGGTCGATGAATTGAAAGACTGAAAACACGTGTCAGGAAAAAAAGAAAACCGAAAAAATTGTGAGAATCGAGAGTTTATGCTCTCTACTGCATAATCTCTGGAGTCTCACAGTAAATCAAACTGGTAAGCGTGTTTCAGAAGGTTACATCCAGGTCAAATATCGAGTAAACAGATTTGTATTTTTCAGTTCCTCCAATAAAACAATATTTATATAAAAGAATGACGTTTTTACTAGAAATTTATTATTTTTTCACGTGCACCATGGAAAAATACAATGAAAAATTCAACGGAAAAGTGTACCATAAAGGGGCGATTTGACAACTTTGACAGCTCATAACTCTCTTGAATCAAATTTTCTGACCTACCTTCAAGAGAATTTTTTTGTCCAGCCTAAATTCTGCGTCGAATCATGTAAAAATAAATTTTCATTTAGAATAGCGCAGTCCCCCTTTAAGATTTATGTGGCGAACTGTTTTAAATGTTGATTGTAAACTGTATGACAAGTGTCTGGAACCATGCGTTTTTCAGGGAGCGCCCTCTGAAATTGGTAATCAAAACGAAACAATAACTGTTACTGCCTCAACTGATTTGTTATTACATTAACATGTAATAAAGGGATTTTTATCGGTTCAAAAGAATCCATGTAATTGTCTACCGGATTTGTAATAAATTTCAATTCTCATAAGGCACACTTTCTATTTGTCCAATGTGAAACATTGAAACGATCCCTAGGAAACGACTAAGTGAGCCTGTTGTACTGCCCGATTAATATATCTTGTGTATGGAAGCCTTCTCTGGGAACATATGAAAACAGCTATCGAGTACAGCTCAGCGTTGTTAGGAAATGAAAATGCCTCTTTCTTTGCTTTCATAATGGCGTGCTAATGGCTCTATTTTCCCAAATGGCGGATTGTCACTCTGCCAGTCAGTTCTGTCATTCTCATATCTCATATTTTCCCTTTGCCTAGCCGGTATATAAGAAATTCCAATTATTATTACCAATACTTTCTATTTGTCCAATGTGAGACATCAACACATTCCCTGGGAAACAACTGATCTCATTAGCCTGTGTGTACCCCATTTCTGTTCAACCCTCCTTTCCTCATCCTCCAAACAAATATATTGATTTGCGCCTCTCGAATGGATCAAATTCATCCATTCACTACTGTTATCTACTTATTTGTTTTTATAATTGGAAATAACTTAGCACTAATTTATATTTTCTTATTCCCGACATTTCATTTGTATGTGTCGATAGTATGCCCAATTTTATTAACTTATTCACTTGGGGTGATAGTTGAAGATTCTAGAACAAAGTATATGCTGCGCAATTGCGTTTGGGAATTCCGGGGATTCAAATGCGGTTCGTTGTGTTATTTTATGGCGATAGCTTCATCGGCAACTATTCTGAGGGTTATCTTCATTTTGAAAGATATTGGTGGCCCGGTGAGTTGGAAAACTTTGTATACATTCAGTTTCTCAACTTATACACATTTCCAGATAATGTACGCATCTTGTTTGCTCTTCTATGGCATCAATTTTTATTCGCGCATCGTTATTTCCGAAATTGGAGAGAGAATCGGTCATTTCGATCTCCAACATCATAAGAAACTGATAACTGCATCTATCGTATTCCATATAGCTATATCTCTAGCTGCACTAAAGACAACAATGCTAGAACCAGCAGACGACACAAAAAAATTTGAAATGCTATTTAGCCATTTGGGATTAGGCATTATTTCTGGAATCAGTACCACCGAATTTCTGGTAGTGTTGACTGGTGGATTCAGGAGTTTTCAGGACACTTTCCTAGAACTGAACACAGCAAGACCTGATAGCGATCCGATGTAAGTTTCCTGACACCCCCTATGTATATCTTATTATAATAATTTTCAGCATCGAGTGCAAAATCTGTCTCGTGGAATTCTCCGCCTTTAGAGTCCCCAGAATCCTGAAAAAGTGTGGGCACACGATATGTGAACGTTGTGCGGATACACTTCTAAAACAGGAAAATAATCAAAGAATTACATGTCCAGCGTGTCAAACTGTAACAGAGGTTTATGGTAAGCTATAAGAAAATGTGTCTGAAATATTATTTGGAATTTTTCAGGAAGCGCCTCAAAGCTTGTAACGAATTGGGCTGTGCTGGAATTTGTGGAAGGAATCAAGATGGAGTGAAAACTTTTTGACTGAATTTAATAAATCATTGATTTTTTCATCTTTGGTCCTTTTTTTTCGTGTGCAGAGCCTATCCTTCCCAGGAGAACATCATGAAGTGCTAATGACCCCCACAATATGCTCCTCCCATTTTTCCCCAGAGCCCCGTTTCCCAGAGTCACATCGCATACCATCTGCCTCATCTCATCGGACAGTCCATTCTTCCTGCCCCTCTTTACTCTTCTTTCTCTTCTCATTGATTTTTTTGGTTTCTCTCTTCATCTCTCTGCGTTCTCTTCTCCACAGCTCTCTCACTTACTCAAACTCCAAAGCGCTGTATCTCAAAAAGGGGCGGGCTACAAAAACGTGATTAAGACACACTCTCTGTGAAACTCAAGCATGACGATGTACAGAAAAAAGTCAAACAGGTTTTTATGGGTTGGTATTATGCATAGTGGGTACCCAGACAACTAATAACACATTGGTCCATATTTCATTTGGCTCCGCCCCCTACCGTCTAAAATCACCTCTAATGAGGGTGAAAATTCTTAAAAAAATTCTGAAAGTTTTTTCGAATATATTTTGACGGGAATTAATAAAAAACGTCATTTTAAGCACTTTTTGTCTTTGGACCATATTTTTAGCGCCTCATTTCCATTGAGAAAAAATGCCATTTTTGTAAAATTTTCGGGTTTTTTTCAAACTTTTGTTTATATCTCAAAATTCTTACGTTACGGGAAATGAGATCTTTTTAGATTCGGAATCCCCATAAAATTTGGAGTAATATAGGCAATGTCCGGTCAAAAATCTCGGGACACCTATTTTTGCTACAGAGCAAAATATGCGATTTTTTGAAAATTTTTAACGTATACCTACTCATGAAGCAAAAGTTCAATGTCGCCAAATCGACTGAAATTTTACCAGAATACTACACTATATGTGATCTAGTCATTCCCAAAATTTTAGCTCATTCGGTCCAATCCCCGCCTCTCGGAGTTGTTGGAATTTTTTTCGGTTGTAACAGTGAAAACTGACACATGGATTTTCAAAAAAGCTGAGGATTGGACCGAATGAGCTAAAATTTTGGGAATGACTAGATCACATATAGTGTAGTATTCTGGTAAAATTTCAGTCGATTTGGCGACATTGAACTTTTGCTTCATGAGTAGGTATACGTTAAAAATTTTCAAAAAATCGCATATTTTGCTCTGTAGCAAAAATAGGTGTCCCGAGATTTTTGACCGGACATTGCCTATATTACTCCAAATTTTATGGGGATTCCGAATCTAAAAAGATCTCATTTCCCGTAACGTAAGAATTTTGAGATATAAACAAAAGTTTGAAAAAAACCCGAAAATTTTACAAAAATGGCATTTTTCTCAATGGAAATGAGGCGCTAAAAATATGGTCCAAAGACAAAAAGTGCTTAAAATGACGTTTTTTATTAATTCCCGTCAAAATATATTCGAAAAAACTTTCAGAATTTTTTAAAGAATTTTCACCCTCATTAGAGGTGATTTTAGACGGTAGGGGGCGGAGCCAAATGAAATATGGACCAATGTGTTATTAGTTGTCTGGGTACCCACTATGCATAATACCAACCCATAAAAACCTGTTTGACTTTTTTCTGTACAGTGGGTAACAGCTCGGTGCTCGAGTTTCACAGAGAATGTGTCTTAACTGCTAAAATGTAGGAAATTTCAAGGGCTATATTTTTGTAGTTGACAACTTTTTGATAGCTATTTTACTTTTTGAGATATAACGCTTCAAAGGAGGAGAGACGCTCTGGTTATCTACCTCTCTCAGCGCGTTTATCTTTGAGCCGCTGTATCTTAAAAGTGGGCAAAGCTACAAAAAAGTGGTCAACTACAAAAAATGTAGGAAATTTTAAAAGCTACATTTTTGTAGTAGACAACTTTTTAGTAGCTCCGCTCATTTTTGAGATATAGCCTCTTAAAGTTGAGCGATCTCACTTCTTCAGAGAGTTCAGTCTTCAAACTCATCCAACTTCTTTTTATTTCAGTTATGCTCAAACCTTTCTACCACTCCACCATACCGATGGTCCTAGCCGCCATCGCTACCGTAACCCTCTACAGTATTGCTCTGGTTACTGTAGACACCTCGGATTTGCCTAATCTCTGCTGGGTTACGGTAGGATCCGCTGTGTTTTATAAGGGTTTGGAGATGGTGAAGAATCGGATGACGAGACAAAACAAAATAATGATAATTGGAATCACTGGAATGTTAATTGCCTCGTTAATTCCAGTGTTTTGGAGTGTTAATTATAATTTGGTGAGTTTTGAACCTACTTTTTTTTGTTGAAAATTGTAAAAAATCAAATTTAAGATTTTCTTCTACATCTGCTCTGTCTCCATCACCTTTTTCTACACCATATTCATATTCCAATCCGCTAAAACCACCAAAAAAGAATTTGATCTACAAAAAATGGATGTGCACACTTGGAACGATGTTACCATGTACTGTTTTGCAGTTTTACTTGGATTCTTATCAATTTTTGGGTTGTTGGCACTATTTTTTAGTGAAAAATCACATTTATCCACAGCTTACCATATTGCTGGAATCTCCACCGTGGTTACTGTATCACTCGTCGCCGTGAAGTATATTTTGGACTTTTTCAATCGATATTTTGAAATAGATCAAGTGAAAAGCTGGAGGAATAGTATGGTGGTTGGGCTTGGAGGAATCATACTATGTGGAGTAGCGCCAAGGATTGTGGTGAATAGCTATGGAGTTGGAGCAGAGGTAAGTTTTAACTTCAAAGCGCCATATCTCAAAAAAGGGCGACGCTACCAAAAAGTTGTTAACTACAAAAATGTAGCCCTTGAAATTCTCTACATTTCATCAGTTGGAAGTTTTTTGATAGCTCCGCCCACTTTTGAGATACAGCGCTTTAAAGTCAGGCGCGCATCTAGAGAGACGCAGACAACGAGAGTGTCTGCGTTCTCTGCGCGAGCTCTCTCACCCTTGCGACTTCAAAGCAATGTAACTCTGCGGGGTGAAGAGCTAGAAAAAAGTTGTCAACTACAAAAATGTATGAAATTTCAAGGGCTATAATTTTGTAGTTGGCAACTTTTCGATAGCTCTACACTCCAAAGAGTTATGAGAAGTTAGGTAGACTTCAAATCGCTATATCTCAAAAGCGGGCGGTGCTAGAAAAAAGTTGTGAACTACAAAAATGTGTAGAATTTTGAGGGCTTTCAAGTTATATTTTCAGATTCTTCCCTTCCTTCTCTCTATCCCCATCTACTCTTCCATTCTATTCTACTACCTATTCGTCTATGGATACCGTCAACACTGTTTCATCAACCATCAAAATCAAAATTTTCCAAAAATTTGGATTCCAATTTTCAATCTTACATTTTCAGTGGTTTTGGCTAGAATTGGAATAGAGACTGATTTCGAGTCTATGATCTACGTTCAATCTCTATTTTTTGTGCTCTCCGTTTTCAGTGGCACTGATTTAGTAATTATTTTGAATGGGCGATTGAGATCAATTCATGAAGAAATGGAAGTGGAGGAGGAGTCAGAAAAAAAGGATTCTGAAGAAGAAGTGAAACCAAAAAAGAGGATTTATCCGAGGTGAGTATCTAAAAAAGGGGCGGAGCTCAGGGCTATATTTTTGTAGTTGACAACTTTTTGAAAACTAGACACCCCAAGGAGTTAGAGGGCTTTGAAACTGAGTAGAGAGAAAGCGCGCGCAGACAACGAGAGTGTCTAGCTGTCTGCGTGTCTCTCCCTCCTTGTGGAACTTCAACGCGCTGTATCTCAAAAGTGGGTGGAGCTAGAAAAAAGTGGTCAACTACAAAAATGTAGGAAATTAAGGGCTACATTTTTGTAGTTGAGCACTTTTAGATAGCTCAGCAGATTTTTGAGATATAGCGCTTCAAAAAGGGATAGAGCGCAGACAGTCAGACAATCTAACTGTCTTTCATCTTAAAGCCGCTGTATCTCAAAAGTGTGCGGTGCTAGAAAAAAGTGGTCAACTACAAAAATGTAGCTCTTGAAATTTTCCTTATTTTAAATAGAAAATATTCCAGAATCACCTGTACACCCTGTGACTCCGAGTACTCCGACTCCAGAACTCCCAGAATCCTACCGGAATGCGGACACTCGATTTGTGAGATTTGTGCGAAGAAAAGGCTGACTAGGAAGAATAAATTGGTGTGCCCAACCTGCCAGATGGTTCATATTGTGAAAAGTAGGTTGCTGTAGTTTTTGTAGTTTGTAGTGTAGAAGGTTTTTTTCAGAAGGAGTCAAAAAAGGTCTGTTCAAAAATTTCACACTGTTGGATATGATTGAGGAGGCGAGAAAGGTCATGGATGAATGAAAAATTGGATAAAGATTACTGTAATATTTTGAAAAATTGGAATAAAGTTTTTGACGTGGGTTTTCTTAAAATCTCGCAGAGATACACAAAAATTGCCAACTGGCAAAATGCGCAGAATTTTATGTAGATCATTTTTGTATTTGATCATTTCTGAAAGGAACAAGTTACAGAGCTTTAAACTGAGGAGAGAGAGCGCAGACAGCGAGAGTGTCTAGTTGTCTGCGCCTCTCCCTCTCTCAGTGCGCTTAACTTCTTTGAAACGTTGTATCTCAAAAACTTGATCAGCTATCAAAAAGTGGTCAATTACAAAAATGTAGCCCTTAAAATTTTACACATTTTTGTAGTTGACAATTTTTTTCTAGCACTGCCCACTTTTGAGATACAACGCTTTGAAGTTGCTCGTTCTGGGAGAAGGAGAGGAAAAAGACAGTTAGACGCTCTCGTTGTTGGCGCGCGCTCTCTCTTTCCACAAGCTTCTGAGGGCTATAACTCCTTCAGGTGTATAACTATCAAGAAGTGGTCAACTACAAAAACGTAGCCCTTGTAATTCTACACATTTTTGTAGTTGACAATTTTTTTCTAGCTCCGCCCACTTTTGAGATATAACGCTTCAAAGTCAAAGGTGTTTCTAGAGAGACGCAGAAGACAGCTAGATTGTCTGACTGTCTGCGCTCTCTTATCTCTATTTGCTTACGTCTTCAATTGCGTTATTAAAAAAGAAATTTCGCGTAATTAGGCGTGACATTACCTACCTAACCTTCAAAAAAATTTTTTTAACTTTTCGCGTGGATTTTTTTCTCCTAATCGATTTCCTCTTTTTTATTCATTCCCATATCACATTCTCCAATTTATTCCCAAAAATCGAATCTAATCGTGGAATCGAAAAATTTACGATGCACCGGAAAAAGATTCCTGAGACCACCGGTACCACCGCGACCACCACCACCGCGACCACCACCACCACCGGTACCACCGGCACCACTGCGACCACCAAATCGATGTCCAATCCAATGACACAAACTACACATACTACAAATACTACAAAAAAGGAGCCACCAAAAACTGATGATGAAAGAGATAATGAGGCGAACTTCCGACCGGATCAGTTTGTGAACGAGAAAAAAACGGATAGAGGGCGCAAGGCTTATAAGAATTATGTGGAAATGGAGAATACCAATCGGCAGGCTTTTAAAGGGGTAAGGAATTAAAAAGGGGAAAAAATAAAGAAGAAAAAAAGAAAAAAACCACCGAGGGGAATCGAACCCCTGGGGGCACACTTCCAAAAGGGGCGCTCTACCGCCTGCGCCACAGCGGTCGACAGAAGCAGTGGGCCGCGGGGCGTATATGAAAGCGGCGCTCGGCGGCGCTTCCCAGTTTTTTTCCAAAAATTTTGAGATTTTTTTCAGATCGAATCCCTATTGAGCTCTCTCGGACAAGCTGTTGGACTTGGAAACATCTGGAGATTCCCACAAATGGCTTATCGAAATGGTGGCGTCGCGTTCCTCATCTCCTACATCGTTTGCGCGTTCATATTCGCGATTCCGGCGATTCATATGGAATTCGTGTTGGGACAGTACGCGGCGAAGAGCCCGCCGGCGGTTTTTAGAAGGATTATGCCGGTTTTAGAAGGTAAGGGCTCTGGTTGAACGCCCTGAGAGAAGGAGAGGTATAGACCGCTAGACACTCTCGTTGTCTGAGCTCTCTCCTACTTTGAAGCGTTATAACTCAAAAACGTAAATAGCTATTAAAAAATTGTCAACTACAAAAATATAGCCCTTGAAATTTGCTACATTTTATCAGTTGGAAGTTTTTTGATAGCTCCACCCACTTTTGAGATATAGCGCTTTGAGTTGCGCGGCCCCAACAAGGCGCAGACAGCTAGACACTCTCGTTGTCTGCGCGCGCTCTCTCTCACTCTTTTTTTCTAAGCGTTATATCTCCTTGGGATGTCTAGCTATCAAAAAGTGGTCAACTACAAAAATATAGCCCTTAAAATTCTCCACATTTTTATAGTTCACACCTTTTTTCTAGCGCCGCCCCTTTTTGAGATATAACACGCTGAAATTTTAGGAATCGGTTGGATGTGTTGTCTCGTCGGTGCAGTCATTGGTATCTACTACATGATTCTTATCTCATGGATCGGAATCTACTTGGGCAACACTGGCAACGCTGTGAAACTATCCAAATGTAATAATGAGTGGAACAATCTAGGGAATAGTGTTTGCTACGTGGGTGTCGTGCAGAAAAGGTGTAAAGGATTGATCACGGAGTATATCGATAAGGATGGAATAAATAAAACAAGAAACCACAAGTTTTTCGAAGGAAGGTGTCAAGATCCCGGCAATTTGACCATGGCTAGTGGAACGGAGCAGTTTTTTACGTAAGGAGAATTTCAAACTAGTTTTTTGACGTTTCAACATTTTTCAATCAACACCCCATCTTTGATCACTATATAAATGTAGCCCTTGAAATTCTTTACATTTTATCAGTTGAAAGTGTTTTGATAGCTCCGCCCACTTTTGAGATACAACGGTTTAAATACAGGCGCGCATCTAGAGAGACGCAGACAGCGAGGGTGTCTAGCTGTCTCGCGCGCGCTATCTCGCTCTTAAACTTCAAAGCGATGTAACTCTGCAGGATGAAGTGCTATCAAAAAGTTGGCAACTACAAAAATGTGACAAATTTCAAGGACTACAATTTTGTAGTTGACAACTTTTTGATAGCTGTTCATATTTTTGAGATGTGACGCTAGAAAGTATAAGAGAGCGCAGACAACGAGGGTGTTTACCTGTCTGCGCCTCTCGTATCTCATTTTTTGAATGCGCTTTAAAAAATTTTGGTTGTGAAACTTCAAACTAGTTTTTTGGTGCCTTATCGTTTTTCTCGCAAATTTTGATTAGTATGTAAATGTAGCCCTTGAAATTCTCTACATTTTATCAGTTGAAAGTTTTTTGATAGCTCCGCCCACTCTTGAGATACAACGCTTTAAAGTCAAAGAGGCTTCTAGAGAGACGCAGTAAACGAGAGTGTCTGCTTTCTCTGCGCGCGCTCTCTCTCACCCTCGCGACTTCAAACCAATGTAACTATGCAGGGTGAAGAGCTACGAAAAAGTTGTCAACTTCAAAAATGTGCAAAATTTTAAGGGCTACAATTTTGTTGTTGACAACTTTTTGATAGCTCTGCCCACTTTTGAGATATATTCCTTCCAACTTTAGAAACTTTGTCATCAACCCTTCCACCGGCTTCACCGACTTCAACTTCATCAACTGGGCAACGTTGGGCGCCGTGGCGATTTGCTGGTTGGCCGCCTCGATAGTCTTAATTCGAGGAATGAAAATGATTGGAAAACTCTCCTACTTTACCGTAATCCTACCGTACATCATTATCGTAATCCTGATGATTCGAGGGATCACTTTGGATGGTGCGGCAAATGGTTTATACTATTTGTGGGGTGAGCCGGATTTTGCATTTTTGATAAATATGCGAACGTGGACCGATGCGATGACTCAAATATGCTTTTCACTCTCAATTGGCCAAGGCGGATTGATGAATATTGCCTCGTATAATAAGAAGAGCTATAATTGGTATAGGGTGAGTCTTTTTGCTTAGTTTTGTTGGTGAAGATCACATTTTTCATAATTAAAATTATATCCATCGTGTTCCTCGTAAAATTTTGATCTAAACCTAGAAAAAATCAAGTTTCTAGGACGTCTTCACGCGGAGTTACAAGTGGTGGCGAGAGAGTGAGAGAGCGCAGACAACGAGAGTGTCTCATTGTCTGCGCTCTCTCACTCTCTTGCCACCACTCATAACTCCGCGTGGTGACGTCCGTTTGGCATGATTTTTAGTTTGCTGAAAAGCTGAAAACACGGGGAACACGGTCATGTAAAAAGTTTTCAAAAAAAAATATTTAAAACTTTTTGTAGCTTTATTTTGTTGGTGAAAATCACATATTTCAGAATTAAAATTATATTCATCGTGTTTCTCGTACAATTCTGATCTGAACCCAAAAAAAATCAAGTTTCTAGGTCAAAACGGTGAGGAGTTACGAGTAGTGGCGAGAGAGTGAGAGAGCGCAGACAACGAGACACTCTCGTTGTCTGCGCTCTCTCACTCTCTTGCCACCCCTTGTAACTCCACGTGGAAACGTCCGTTTGGCATGTTTTTTAGTTTGCTAGAAAGCTGAAAATACGGGAAGCACGGTGTTGTAAAAAGTTTTCAAAAACGTTTTTTTTAACTTTTTGTAGCTTTATTTTGTTGGTGAAGATAAAATATTTCAAAATCAAAATTATATTCATCGTGTTCCTCGTAAAATTCTGAACTAAACCCAGAAAAAATCAAGTTTCTAGGACGTCTTCACGCGGAGTTACAAGTGGTGGCGAGAGAGTGAGAGAGCGCAGACAACGAGAGTGTCTCGTTGTCTGCGCTCTCTCACTCTCTCACTACTCCTCGTAACTCCACGTGGAGACGTACGTTTAACATGATTTTTAGTTTGCTAGAAAGCTGAAAATACGGGGAACACGGTGATGTAAAAAGTTTTCAAAAAAATTGAAATTATTTTTTCTCAGTTTTTTATTTTTTGTTCAGGACGCCTTCCTACTAGTCCTCTGTGACACGTTGATGTCCCTGCTGGGTGCCACCGCCGTCTTCGCCACCCTCGGCTTCCTGGCCAAACAACAAGATGTCCCTGTGCCAAAAGTGATTAAAGATGGTCACGCCCTCGCGTTCATCGTCTACACCGAAGCGATCTCTCAGATGCCCATACCGTATCTCTGGCATGGACTGTTCTTCCTTATGTTATTGCTGCTCGGAATGAGTACCGAAATTGTGATTGTCGAAATTGTGTGCTCGTGTCTATCCGATCGATTCGGATACCTTCGTCGCCATCGATGGGTTACGGTACTAGCGGTGTCGTTGACGTTTTTCACGTTGGGATTGGTTATGACTACTGATGTGAGTTGGAGCGTGGGAACGTACGGAGCTTGAAGTTACAAAAACGTCAGAGAGAAAACGCAGACAGTTAGGCAGTCTGGTTGTCTGCGCCTCTTCCTCCGCTTTTAGCCGATGTATCTCAAAAATGGGTGGAGCTAGAAAAAAGTTGTCAACTACAAAAATGTACCAAATTTTGAGTGCTACATTTTTGTAGTTGACAACTTTTCGATAGCTAGACACCCCAAGGAGATATAGCGCTTAGAAGCTGAAAGAGGCGCAGACAACGAGAGCGTCTAACTGTCTGCGCCTCTTTCTCTCTCTCTTTCTCAAAGCGCGCAACTTTAAGCTGCTGTTTCTCAAAAGTGGGCGGAGCTAGAAAAAAGTTGTCAACTACAAAAAAGTGTAAAATTTAAAGGGCTACAACTTTGTAGTTGACTACTTTTTGATAACTTTGCAGGTTTTTGAGATATAACGCTTCTAACTTCAAAACGCTGTGACTCAAGAGTAATTAAAGGTATTTGAAAACTTTTTTCTCAAATTTCCAGGCCGGCTACTATTGGTTCGACCTTTACGATGAGTACAGCGCCGGCGTCTCCTCCACCCTCGGCACCGCCTTCATGTGTATTGTCGTCTGCTGGTGTTACGGTTTAGACGATTTCCGTCAAGATATGAGAGAGCTCCGAGGAGGCGGAGAGCCGAAAAGTGTGTGGAGTCAATGGCTGGGACCGACGAGTTATATATGGACGATTATGTGGCGATTCATCACACCGCTATGTGCAATTTGTGTGATGGGCGTGTTGGCTGGTAGTCGGGAGTATCCGTATAATAATGATGGTGTCAAGTATCCACCGCTTTTTGATGTAAGTTTGCACGAATCTCAAAAACCTGAATAGCTATCAAAAAATAGTCAACTACAAAAATGTAGTCCTTGAAATTCTACACATTTTTGTAGTTGACCACTTTTTTGTAGCACCGCCCACCTTTGAGATATAGCGCGTTGAAGTTGACCGCCCTGAGAGAGGGAGAGGCGCAGACGACGAGACACTCTAACTGTCTGCGCTCTCTCACTCTCTCGCCACCACTTGTAACTCCGTGTGGAGACGTCCGTTTGGCATGATTTTTAGTTTGCTGAAAAGCTGAAAAGACGGGGAACACGGCCATGTAAAAAGTTTCGAAAAAATTTAAAATGTTTTTTCTCAAATTTTCAATTTTTTGACTTTTTTCCAGATATTCGGATGGTTCGTCGCCGCTCTCCCATTTTTCGCAATCCCCTGGTTCGCGGTCTCCACGATTCTGAAATATCGACGGGAAAATATTGTAGGTGTCCAGAAAATTAGAAAAACATTTTTTTCGAAATTTTCAGCCGCTCCGCACCGCGTTTATGATACAAAAGCAGCACCCGTCGTATGATAGAATCAGTGAGCGGTGGCCGGAATGGAAGCAGAAAATTGGGGATCAGATGCCGGAGGCGGAGCCGGGAGATGACGATGTGGAGATTGTGGATGCCGATGATGATGGCGATGAGTCGTTTTTGGAGCATTTTTAAATTATTATTGTATTGAATTGAATGAAGGTTACTGTAGTTTCATACATTGTGTTGTAGAGAGCGGAGACAGTTGGATAGGGCGCTCAACTTCACAGCGCTATATCTCAAAAATGGGCGGAGCTAGAAAAAAACGGTCGACTACAAAAATATAGAAAATTTTAAGAGCTACATTTTTGCAGTTGACAACTTTTTGATAGCTAGACACCCCAAGGAGATATAGCGCTTAGAAGCTAAAAGAGGCGCAGACAACGAGAGTGTCTAGCTGTCTGCGTCTCCTCCTCTCTCAGGGCGCCAAATTCAAAGCGCTATGTCTCAAAAACTGGCGGAGCTACAAAAAAGTGATAAACTAGAAAAATGTAGAGAATTTCAAGGGCTACATTTTCGTAGTTAACAAGTTTTTGATAGCTAGTCAGCGTTGTAAGATATGAGCGTTACAAAAAATCCTCTTAGGACCAGAAATGCGACGAGCAGAAGGCAGCAAACCGCGGAGGAGATAAGATCTCTTTTCTTCATATTTCGGTGGATCTCTTGTCCGTAGTGTGGTCCCTCTCTTACGACCTACACACTTATCTACCTGACCATCAGTATGATCATTGGATTTCGCGGATCCCCTCATTATCTCAATCTCTCCCCCTATAGTCGTTTTGTTTCCGTACTTATTCAGGCGAGTTTTTGCTCATTTTTACCCAATTTTGCTCATTTTTACCAGATTTTTGCTCATTTTCACCCGATTTTCTTCCATTTTTCATATTTCAGAATGCCGCAAATCGACTCCATCAATTTCTCCAACTACACGGCTCTCTATCTCTTCATCTACTCGCTATTCCTAGCCACCTATCTCGTCAGCAACCTCCTCTCCATCCTATTCTTCCAATACACCCTAGAAGACTACAAACTACTCGGAGAGACCGCGCTCACTGGATTATTGATTTTCGGGGCGATTACTCTATTGAGAATCGGCATCCGATGGATTCATAGAATTCTGAAAGTTGGTCAGTTAGAGAGATGGCGAAACGAGGTATTGATCGGATTGGTGGGCGTGGCCATGTGTGGAATTATACCCAGAGTTGTCGTGCATTTTGTGGAGATTCGGGAATGGGTGAGTTGAGGTTTAGGGGGTAGAACGGATGAAAATGACAAGAAATTGTGAAAAATTCCAAAAAATCGGTAAAAAATTGCAAAAAAATGCGAAAAATAGCCTAAAATTAGTAAAAAACGAGTCAAAATTTGAATCTGACGACATCCGGACACACAGATCGACACGATTCGGTCTGTCCGGATATCTGTGTGTTCGGATGTTCTAGTCATGTCTGTCTGTGTGTCTGTGACCGAATTGCGTCGATCTATGTGTCCGGATGTCCCCAGGTTCTGGTTTTGACTGCAATTTTATGATTTTGGAGCTTTTCTCGAGAATTTTCACAATTTTCATAAAGTTTTGAACGTTTTCAGCTTTTCTAAGTTGAAATTTGAATTTAAAAAAAACTGAAAATGACTAGAAAGTTGTGAAAAATCGCAAAAATCGCCTAGAATCAGTCAAAAACAACTCAAATTCCTAATCTGACGACATCTGGACACACAGATCAACACAATTTAGTCTGTTCGGATATCTGTGTGTCCGGATGTCCAACTACTTGCTAGTCATGTCTGTCTGTGTGTCTGTGTGTACATAGTGTCCGGAGAGACCGAATCGTGTCGATCTGTGAGTCCGGATGTCCTCAGATTCTGGTTTTGACTGCAATTCTATGATTTTGGGTCATTTTTCTGAAAATAAAACTGAAAATTACCGGTAAATTGTGGAAAAAAACGCAAAAAATTGCCGAAAAACAGTAAAAAACAAACCAAAAATTGAATCTGACGACATCCGGACAGACTCGAGATTTTGGACATCCCGTTTCTGTCTGTGCGTCTGTGTGTCCAGATGTCCAAAAGTGAATGGAACTCGATTTTTTTACTGGAAACCCCCTATTTTTTGCTCAAAAACTCGTTTTTTTCACTTTAAAAAAGCTCAGCTGGCTAGATCATCCGGACACACGGACACATAGACCGGAATTTCAATTTTCAAATTTTCAGACAGTCTACTACTCCCTAATCGTCTTCACCACCTCAGCCATCCTCTTCGGCATCACATTCCTCCTCAACACGGATTCCGAGTGCCAATTCACGTACTCTCTCCACGACAAAACCTCATGGACCCTAATTCTCACGCATACCGTAATCCTCGCCGCTACAGTATACCTTGGCATTAATCTATCCGATTGGCAAACATCTACAGTAATCGTCCTGTGCCACGTGTCGTTTTCAGCGATGTGTGCAGTGAGTACTGTAGAGATTGCGATGATTTTGCGCGGTGCGTTTCGACTTCGATTGGATGAGGGAGCAGTGGTTGTACACAAATCGGAGACGGTCCCACAGATGGGGGCCCCGAAAATCACTATGTTCAATTATTCGATTTAATAAATACATATTTATTGCATTATTTGGTCTCACCACGAAAACTACAGTAACCCAGGGTTTAAGTCGAATGACAGTTCTCTAACCGTTTTCACGGACTGTCCCGATTATTGGATTCAGATGGCCGGCCTAGTTTTCCACTTGATGACCTAGGATCAGAAATTTTTAAAAAATTTGGTTTTCTAGGCCATGACCGTTTTCGTCAGCCTCAAAAACCTCGAAATGAAATTTTTTTATTAGAATCAAAAAGGGTAAATCTTAATCCCCTTTTCAAAAGAATTCGAAAAGAAAAAGAAGTAAAATGTCATGTTTTTGAATAGAAAATTTGAAAATTCCTCTCGAAAATTTGTGAAATTACACGTTCCAAATGGAAAATTGAAAAATGTGATTCAGAGAAATATGTAAGCTCTCTGATTAAAATCTGTGATGTGATCATATGAATCTTCATAACTAGAGACCGCAACATTTTTTTCAAACTCAGTTTTTCATTAAAACTTTTATCTTGACCCGTTCTTCAGGTATATCGAAGTACATTCCCAAAGTTTTTTTCCGAAAATATTCACTCTCTCCGAAGTTACAGGACCTTTTAGTCAGCCATGGTTTCTACTGAATTTCTCTTGGGGAATTCTTTTGTTTTCCTGACCACGCAAAAAATATTTTCTATTTTCACGTCCAATCCTTCAAATTTTTGCAAAAGTTGGGAAAGTTTGAACCAGAAACCATTTGATTAAAAACCGAGCGTGTTATCCACTAAACTAAATGAGCACAAATGTGACGCTGATAATGGGAAAATATATTTTTGACGTGATTTTTTGAAGGATTTTCAGCATATTTCGAGATAAAACATCAAATATCTAAAGTTCTACAATACGGATTTTTTAATTTCTAAGTGGGTCTAGATCGAAATTTTGCGTAGATTCTGATTCCGTCGAGAAACGATGCGAGTCTGACTTGCATTAATCTGAACTGTCGGAAAAACTACTTTTATTTTTGAGCCTGTTGTCTTCCGACACCGAAAAAACCACACTTTACAAACTGTTAAGTTTTCAAATTTTGGCCCCAGGTACCTGAAGAGATGACCAAAAAGAATATGACAGAAAATAGATAGGTTACCACAGAAAGTTTTTTGATGTGATGGCTCGAAGTTCAGCTGGCTCCCAAAAAAATTCGACAGCACGAAAATTGAATTTTCTTTCAAGACCTATTAGAGTATGTCCAGAAATACTAGAAACAGTAAAAAAACGATGCGAGTCTGACCTACAACGATCTCAACGTGACGTTTTACTGTACGAAGCAAAACGTTTTTTCACTTTTCTGAAAAAACCACTTATTTGGGTGAAACGTGAGTGTGTTCAATGAATTCTACGTACTCGATTACATGGGGGTAAACAGTTTTCATTCTGTTTTAGCATTCTGGGCTCTCAGGGCAGACCGTCAAACATTTCAACACCTTCCCCATGACGCCCCAAGAGAAGAAAATGAAAAACTCCGCCCACGTTCATTGCGGTCCCTATTCATAACAGAAAAAAGTTATTTATTACTAAAAGTTTCGAAAATATTTCGAAATTTGAAAAAAAAAGCATATTTCGAGATTCAGCACTTCAAGAGCTTTCAAATGAGTATAATCAAGCCTAGGTTTAGTACACTGCGTCCAATAATCTTAAGGCACCCCCCTAAAATGAAGATTCCGAGAAAATGGGATGTGATCTGAAAAAACTGTGAATGCAGTTCGATTCAGAATCTTTGAAAACCCCCACAACCAAATTTCTAGAAAAAAATACCTATTTTTGAGCACGTGACCTCAAAAAAACACTTTTTTGGCCGTCCAAAAATGTTAAGGCACCCTCGATTTTTTTGATTTCTCACGGCGCAAAGTCGTGGAATATGAGATGAGTTGGATATCTGATCATCCATTTTTGAATTTTTTTGTTTTTATTGTATTCTATCTGTTTTTCTTCTACTATGGGACACGGAGCTCCTCTCACCGCTCATCAACAGGGCCAATTGGATGCCTGGGCAAGCATTGGAACTGTTTCTGAAACTAAGATGGCCAAGATGATAGGAAAAAGCAGATGCGTGGTTCAAAACTACCTCAAAGATCCTCTTGGTTACGGAACAAAAAGTCTACTGGGCGTCCCCGAAAACTGACAAAAAGGGACGAGAGAAACATAACTCGCGCAGTATCAAATACTACGAAAAGCGCCATGGATGTCAAAGGCGAGCTGAAATTAGACGTGTGTAAGAACACCGTAATCAATTCGATGCATCGATCAGGTGTTCTCAAGCGACAGAAAAAAACATTTGGCTCCGAATATGACAGATGCCCACAAGAAGCGTCGAATGGAGTTTGTCAAAGACAACATGGGCACAAATTGGGATAAGGTAGCAATGACTATGTTTATTACATTATCTCAACCTTCTGATACTTACAGGTGGTGTTTTCTGATGAGAAAAAATTCAATCTGGATGGTCCTGATGGCAACCGATCTTATTGGAGAGATCTCAGAAAAGATCCGGTGTTTTTTCTTCGTCGAAACTTTGGAGGTGGATCGCTGATGGTCTGGGGAGGATTTTGCAAAGATGGAAAATTGAAGCTCCAGTTTACTTCTCATAAAATGGACTCAACTGAATATCAAAAAGTTCTTCAGACTGCCATCGTTCCATTTTTTCGAAACAGACGTCGCAGTCATCAATTTCAACAAGACAATGCCAGCGTGCATGCAAGCAATTCGACTAAAGCTTGGTTTCAGTCAAAGAAGATCGAAGTCTTGGCTTGGCCTGCACGTAGCCCGGATCTCAACCCCATTGAAAATCTGTGGGGGATCCTGGTCCGTCGTATCTACAAGCATGGGAAGCAATATAACTCTGTCAACGACCTCAAAACTGCAATATTAGCAGCATGGGATGCTATCAGCGACACAGAAATGAAGAACTTGGTCGGAAGCATGAAAAATAGGATGGTTGAAGTTATTCAGAACAATGGAGGAGAGACCAGTTATTGAATTGTGTCTTGTTTTTTTGTTTTTGAATAATAAATAATGTTTTGGAGCTCTTTTATACTAGTCAAATGCGTGAAAAATCAAAAAAATCGAGGGTGCCTTAACATTTTTGGACGGCCAAAAAAGTGTTTTTTTGAGGTCACGTGCTCAAAAATAGGTATTTTTTTCTAGAAATTTGGTTGTGGGGGTTTTCAAGAACTCTGAATCGAACTGCATTCACAGTTTTTTCAGATCACATCCCATTTTCCCGGAATCTTCATTTTAGGGGGGTGCCTTAAGATTATTGGACGCAGTGTATTAGTTGGGTCTCACCACGAAAACTACAGTACCCCGAGTTACTGTAGTTTTTGTGTCGAGACCCAGATTGCTCCAAACCTAGTCATGGTTATACTCATTTGAAAGGTCTTGAAGTCCTGAATCTAAAAATCTTGTAAGAATTTTAAGATTCTAAGACCGAACCGAAATAAATGACGTTTTCAATTTCCTGGATTTCCGAAAAGTTTCGAAATTCTGTAACTATGTCAGTTTTCGTCGGAACACAATGATTTTTATTGGAAAATGTGTGGAATTTATTGAATTTTTTGGGAAAAATCGTAGGAGGGGAAAAAATTCGAAAGAAATTATTCTGGTGGTTTGATCTCTTCAACAACCACAACTTCCGGACCGCCTCGTTTTTTGTTCCGCTCATCGATGATGTCGATCATTGAGAAGTTTCTGGGAAGCAGGTTTGCGTTTCCTGAATTTACATCAGTTAATTATAACAAAATATCAATTATCAAGGTCTTTAATTGGCTCCGCGACAATTCGCAACTGCGACATTTCGCCACTAGCCATTTCGCAACTGCGACGTTTCGCAACTGCGACACTTCGCAACTACGACATCTCGCAACCACGACGTTTCGCAACTACACCGCATTTGCATATTTGGGTCAGTTGATAATGTTGAGTGTGCCGAAGTGTTAGGTAACATATTTGAAAACAGTTAAATAGAAGAAAAAGTTGCCCGACCCATTTTCTGGCAAAACTAGGTTAAACTATTGTTAGTTCTATGGTTGCGGAACGTCGTGGTTGCGAAACGTCGCAGTTGCGAAACGTCGCAGTTGCGAAATGGCTAGTGGTGAAATGTCGCGGTTGCGAAGTGTCGCAGTTGCGAAACCTACGTGAGTTGCGAAATGTCGCAGTTGCGAATTGTCGCGGAGCCCTTTAATTACCTCTGACTACAGTAATCATTTGACAAAACGGACACATCATATAATGACGATTGAATCGGTTGAGAAGGACATCCGCACAATCATGACAGACAGTATGACCACATTCCTTCAGGATACGGGGAATTTTCAAGTCGCTGTACTCGGTGACACAGATACGGCACTCGATTCTGGAAATAATTGGAGATTCGAGGTCTGAAATAGTTGAAAATCAGAGTTTATTATCTAATTTCAGGGCTTTGCAAAACCGGACATTTGAAAACTAGACGTTTTCACACAAAAAAATACTGAAAAATGAATAATTACAGTAACCAAATGATGTAGACTGACCTTTGGTCTTGTTTCACGTTTACTAAGGATTGTCATGGAGTAAGTTAGGAGTTATGGGACGTGATTTATATCATTGGAAAGCTGAGAAAACGCTGATTCCAAATCTATTAGTGTTCCGACAAGCGATCAGCAATGCTCGCCGAGCGCGAGAAATCTCGAATTTCTCGCGGTCATTTGTATCGCATAATTATTTTATTCTTGCGTGAATGCGAGAACATTCTCGTTCTCGCAAATGCTCGCATTTTTTCGTTCTCGCATTTCTCGTTTTCGCACGTGATCGCATTTTTTAAGTTCTCGCGTGATGATCGCAAAAAGTTGCGAGACTCGCGAGACTCGCAATCGAAAATAGCATTTATTCTCACTAGGGTAGGATCCCGATTGGAGATGGATTAATGGGTCGAGACATATATCATTAGAACGGAAATTTTGCACTGATTTCGAATATGCATTCCAATTTTGCAAAACGATTTCATGAAATAAGTTATTCAAGGTTTTGTGAGTACTTAGGTGGAAACTTTGAAATCATGTAATTGTTCAGAAAACAAAATTAATCGGGTTGAGTCAAATCACAGTATGTTTCAAACGTCAGAGAACATTTTTAGCCGTTTATTGGGCCAAAACATTTTTGGACATATTTTAGAGTTTTAGGTAAATTAGGCCCAAGTTTTTCTGATTTCTAATTGTAAGAGTTTACAACAGTTCATTGGTCAGGTTTTTGCTTAAGTGACCTGGAAATGTAATTAGAAATTAGATGGATTGAACATCGTATTGTATTCCTCATGATTAGAGATCGCAACATTTTTTCAAGTTCAAGGTTTCATTACAATTTTTATCCTGACCTGATCTTCAGGTGAACAGATAACGCGTTCATAGAAACTCCGACCCACGTTCCCTTTATTTTTATGGTTCTCATTATCAAAAACAGAGAAAAACAGTGAAATATACTGCAGTTCACGTATGATTGCGAGACTCGCGAGTCTCGCAATATTTCTTGCGATCATCACGCGAGCATTAGAAAATGCGATCACGTGCGAGAACGAGAAATGAAAGAACGAGAAAATGCGAGCATTTGCGAGAACGAGAATATTCTCGCATTCACGCAGGACTAAAATATTAAATGCGAGTAATGCGAGTGCGAGAATGATCGAGAGTTGCGAGAATCGTCTCGCAAATCGGAACACTAAAATCTATATTCAGTTTTTGCTTACGACGTCTGGTATTCGAGAAAAATGAGGTCAAATTTAGGTTTTAACAGGAAAAAATTGCAAAAAAAAATTCAAAAGAATATTTCTGGTTTCAAAATGGTCAGAATTATCTAATTAGACGGCTCTAGGACGTCTTGAAACCGGAAATTTCAAAATTGAAAATTTTCGAATTTTCGAATTTTTACAAAAATAGCTTATTTTGCCCAAAATTTAGTTGCATGCAAACATTATGACTGGAAATGACCGAATTTGAGCTAAAAACAAACAGAAATCGCCTAAAATAAATGTTCGCAACATCGAAAAACGCGTCTGAGCCGCCCCAGTCTCGAAAATCGCATAAAACCGGCTCAAGGCGCGTCCAAGACGCCCCAGCCTTTGTCAAAAGTTGAAATCTGTCTTGTAAATGGTACGCTGGACTCCAATATTTTCAAAAATTGAAGTTGTCTGGCGTGCCTTAGACGCGTTTTCCATAGAAATAACTTTAAATTTTGACGCCATAACATTTCGACATACTTGTCAACGGCCGACACGGGCCGGCTCGTAACTCGCGTCAAAATGAATATTATGAGCAGAAAAATATACCAAAATGTAGATCTCGGCGAGTTCTATACCCCTGACAAACTACGGGCCGGATGGCTATTCGTTAATATGCCGCGGGTCGGGAAAAAGTGCCAAAAAAGCGAAAATGGTTATTTTTCTGGTAATTTCAATATGGAGAAGTCAGAAAAGTCATGAAATTCTGAAACGTGTCTCACCTCTCCTCCTTCTCCCCTTCCTCCACTTGTTGTTGCACAACCGTCGCCAACGCCTCCACCTCAATCGCCTCCACCGGCGCCACTCTTACCGTATTCGCCACGTCGAAACTCGCCGGATAATCTTTCATTCGGATATCTCCTCTCATAGCGACATAGAAATCAATGGAATGCACAAAACTGATTGGGGACATCATTAGCTGGCAGACAGTTATAGCTACGGAGTCTTTGACATCAGAATATGAGACTGCGAGACGGATGGAGGCGACGAGGAGGATAGAGTGAACGATGATGGCGATCCAGACTTCATCGAAACGCTTATGATAGATACGATCGACATAGTCGTAGTTGGCGAGATGCGACATCATGAGGATTGGGATGATTAGGTTGCACATGGTGAAGAAGACATAGGTCTGGAAATTGGAAGATTCCGGAAAATTCAATAAATTCCCCACATTTTCCAATAAAAATCATTCTATTCCATCAAAAACTGAGAAAGTTACAGATTTTCGAAACTTTTCGAAATTTTTCGAAAATCCTAAACGCTTTGTATCTCTGTCTGATTTTTGAATTTTGAAATTTTATTCAGATTTTTAGATTCAGGACTTTAAGACCTTTCAAATGAGTATAAGCATGCCCTAGTAGGGTCTCGACACGAAAACTACAGTACCCCCCTCCCCTCTTTGCAATTTCGCGGTGAGACCCAACTTTATTCTAACCTCGTCATGATTATACTCATTCGAAAGGTCTCAACGCGCTGAATCCAAACATATAACTTTCATGGGATCTCACGCCAGGTTACGGTAGGTTAAAGGATATTTGGATTTTCGAAAAGTTTCGAAAATCCATAACTTTTTGATTCTCTGCTCAAATTCCATGATTTTTGGATCAAAATGTGCGGAATTTGTTGATTTTACTGTGAAAAACACATTTGGCAGCAGTGGAATTCATTTTTCTCAGCAAAACCAACAAATTCCGCACAATTCTATGCAAAAATCATGGATTTGAGCAGAAAATACAAAAGTTACTAATTTTCGAAATTTTTCGAATATCAGAAAATTACTTAACCTACCGTAACCTGGTGTGAGATCCCATGTAAGTCAGATTTTTGGATTCAGAGCATTCTGACCTTTCCAATGAGTATAACCATGCTTAGATTTGGATGAAGTTGGGGCTCACCACGAAAATGCAAAAAAGGGGTACTGTAGTTTTCGCGTCGAGACCCTACGAGGGCATGCTTATACTCATTCGAAAAGTCTTGAAGTCTTGAATCCAAAAATCTAGTCAAATTTTCAAAATTTAAAAATCAGACAGAGATATGTCGCGTTTTCGATTTTCATGATTTTCGAAAAGTTTCGAAAATCCATAACTTTTTGACTTTCTGCTCAAATTTGATGATTTTTGGATCAAAATGTGCGGAATTTGTGTATTTTGCAGAGAAGAACACCCAGGTACAGTAGGACTCAAAAATTGCGAAATTTCTGCCTGGATGTATTTTTTATCAGCGAAACCAACAAATTCCGCACATTTTGATGCAAAAATCATCAAATTTGAACAGAAAATACAAAACTTATGGATTTTCGAAACTTTTCGAATATCTCAATATCCTTTAACCTACCGTAACCTGGTGTGAGATCCCATGAAAGTCAGATTTTTGGATTCCGCACAATAAGACCTTTCAAAATTTTACCTTGATATGTATAAGCGGCCTTTGGTCCTTCAATCAATAAATATTATTATTATTAAATGAGGGTCTCACCACAAAAACTGGGTCTCACCGCAAAAATGCGAAGAGGGGTACGGTAGTTTTTGCGTCAAGACCCTACGAGGGCATGCTTATACTCATTCGAAAGCTCTTGAAGTCCTAAATCTAAAACTCTGGTCAAATTTTCAAAATTCAAAAATCAGACAGAGATATGTCATGTTTAGGGTTTTGAAAAGTGTTACTGAAGTGCGCTCTACTAAGCTACCGTACCCCAACTCACATGTGCATTGTACTCCATAAAATAGACCATAATCCTTGGCACCAGTCCCATCACCACCAACACCGCCGAGAACACCATCACATAAATCCTTCCCCGTTTCATCTTGGGCGACTTGATCTTTTTATAGAGAAACGTGTTGAAACAGTTCAAGAACTGGACCACAATAGTCATAATCACAAAGACCAGGAATACCGCGCCGGCGACGATGAAGTTGATGAGTTGGACGTCCGCAAAGATTAGATACAGTAATCCGGCGATGGCAAGGGATATGGTAAGGAGCACGTGGCACGCAAAGTATTTATCAGTGAAGTTGAGGCGACGGAAGTTTGGCGGAGTAGTGTCCGCCATGGCTGGAATTGACTGGAAATGAGAAATGAGAAAAGAGCTCTCAGAAAAAGGGCGGAGCACAACGGAGTGGGTAATCCTCTGAGAGTGTGTGAGTGCTTGAGAAACGAGAGAAAAAAGAAGAAGTTGTGTTTTCTGATTAAAAGAAGAAGAAAAAGAAGAAGAAGGGACATGTGAGTGGGGGACACGAGCCGTGAGATTATAGGGTTGAATGGGGAGAAAAATAGAGGAGGGGAAGAAGGTAAGTGACGTTGGTTGTTGGGGTGAGAAGCGGAGAGAGGAGCGCCGCTTCTGACATACACTTCTTCTTCTTTTTGAGAAGGGGGATTATAATAATAGGAAATAATAAAAATAATTGAGATGGGCGGTTCTGATATTATATGAAGTCAGGGGAGGTACAACTACAGTAGTACCAGAGTTGCGCGGAAGTGATTTTTTCAAAAACGGAAGTCGGAAGTCGGAAGTCGGAAGTGAAAAATGCCCGGAAGTAGGAAGTCGGAAGTCGGAAGTCGGAAGTCGGAAGTAGATTTTTCCGCAAAGATTTATAAATTCGAGAGAAAAGGTTATAAAATTCGCAAAAAACAATGAAAAACTAGTTTTTGGCCGAAGAAAAACCTATTTTTGTCCTTTTAGACCATTTTTCCTTGTATTTCTGAGAAATTTACTTTTCCTAATCTCCACTCTTATGAAATGACGGAAGTCGGAAGTAAAATTTTCAAACCGGAAGTCGGAAGTCGGAAGTCGGATGTCGGAATTCCGCGCAACTCTGAGTAGTACGATTCAATACAGAACAAAGTTAGATTGTTTTCGAAAAACCAAAAATTTCAAAATCGAGATGTTTCGAAACTATGAAATTGGTTTTTGAGTGTAAAATTGAATTTTTGAGTGTAAAATATCGAACTTTTGAGTGTAAAATCAAGTTTTTGAGTGCACTATCAAGTTTTTGAGGAAAAAACGAGTTTTTGAATAGTAAAATCGAGTTTTTGAGTGAAAAGTCACGTTTTTCAGTGAAAAAATGGGGTTTTTCAATGGAAAATCAAATTTTTCGATAGAAAATCAAGTTTTTCAGTGTAAAATATCGAACTTTTGAGTGTAAAATCAAGTTTTTCAATGTAAAATCGAGTTTTTCAATGGAAAAACGAGTTTTTGAATGTAAAATTGAGTTTTTGACTAAAAAATTGAGTTTTTGAGCAAAAAATCGTCTTTTTGAGTGAAAAATTGAGTTTTTGAGTGTAAAATCGATTTTTTGAGTGTGAAATCGAGTTTTTCAGTGAAAAATCGAGTTTTTGAATGTAAAATGGACTTTTTGAGTGTAAATCGGGTTTTTCAATGGAAAACGGGTTTTTCTGTAAAAAATCAAGTTTCATTTACTTTTGGACATCAGGATACACAGACACACGGATGGAGAAAAACTTCGACATCCGGAAATACCGACACACCGATATCCAAAATCTCGAGTCTGCCCGATTGTCTGTGTGTCCGGATGCCCAAGCGTTCAGATTTCAAATCGTTCTTATTTTTGGACATCCGGACACATATAGACACAGACAGACACATCTGGACTTTCTATTATCGCAAAGTTTTTTAGAATCCGCGTTTCCATAAATTCAGTATTTCTAAATTCTCAAAGTTTTAGAGTCCCATGTTCTCCAGATTTCAGTTTTTGCAATTAAAAATGAGTTAATCTATCTAATTTGTCCAAATTATCTAACTAGACGATTCCAGGACGTTTCGAAACCTGACATTTGAAAACCAGAAGTTTCAAAACCATGTAATTCCAAACCGGTTGCTAGATGTCTTATTTCAAAACGCCCCGTTTCCACAATCAAGATTATCTGCACTTTTAGAGGCTCAGGGAGGGTATCAAAGGAGGAAAATGTGCACTTTTACAAAATTTCAAGAATATTTTTTGAAAAGATTTTGTACTTTAACATTTTGTTATTTTGAGAAGTATTAGCGGCAAAACTACCGTAGGCAAGTCCACAACCACTAATTTGTCTTTAGAACGTGTAATTTCACAAATTATCAAGAGGAATTTTGAATTTTCGATTCAAAAACATGGCATTTGGTTGTTAGATGAGACAAGAGAGAAAGAGAAGGGGATTTACTTCTTCTTTTTTTATATGTACTCGTTGAGAGGGGGGGGATTATAAATTTATACGAAGACAGAATTTACTTGAAAACAATTTTAGAATGGGGATTATGAAAAATATCCAGATTCAGTAAGGGCGGTCTTTTAGAATTGAGGTATTTTTCAGACATGGCTTCCCTACTGGAGTGAATATGCCGCAAGTGAAACATTGTAGTCCTGACAACAAAAAAGGTTCTGAAAAGGAAGAATCGATTCCCAAAGTGTCCGCTAATAGAGAGAAAATTACGGAAGACTACAAGCTCACCCAGCTGAAATTGAAATTCGCGGAGGATCGATACATCACTCATCAACAGGCAAAAGACAATTCGAAAGAACTTGATCTACCGATTCAAAAAGTGAAGAACTGGTTTAAGGCTGAGACGAAATGTCAGAAATCGGAAGAAAACAAGCGAATCATTGAATTTTTGCATACTGTTGAAATAAAAGCCTCAAATTTAGTTTTTAAAAACGCGTCACAGGCACGCCAGAACCATACAATGTGAAAAAAAGGTAATCGGGGCTGAGAGAATTTGACACATGATGGATTACAAACTTTGTAGTTGATTACCACCTATTTCATTCCAAAATGACTTAAAACCGCTCGGAGTCTGGCGCATCTCAGGCGCGTTTTTTGTCAGTTTCAAACTCACATTTCCACGCAGCCACTCTTGACTAATTATCGGCTAGTCATATTCAGAATTAAAATCTCAAAACGCGTGACAGGATTACTCAAAATATCAAATTTAGATTTTGAAAATGCGTCAAAGGCACGCCAGGGTACCTAAATTCATGCGAAAATGACTTAAAACCGCTGGGAATCTACTTGAACAAACTCAAAGTAGGCTGACCGTTTTTCTGGTGCACCTCAGACGCGTTTTTGGTCAGTTTCAAATTCATCTTTTGCTCTCAAGCTTTCTCCTCTGATTCATAAAAACTGATCATTCACTTTTTTGTTTTTCAGAATCAAAATCGAAAGTCCAGACAATTCCCTTAGGGACTTTATCACACTTTTTTCTTTGTGAAAGTCACGAGAAAAGGATTAAAATCTGTTTTTCAAGCCGAGATAAGCTCCGCCCCTTCTTTGCTCCGGCTCCGGCTCCTTCATCATTCTGTTGTTGTCAGTTGCTCCTGACCATGCGCTACAAAAATATCACCGGCTTTCCTTCCACTCTGTATTCCTGCACTGTTGCTCCCCTCTTCTCAGTACTCTTTTACCTTCGTGCCCTGGATGGAGAGAGCCTCATACTGGGTATTGCACTTCTCAGTCTTATTTTTTTGTACATGTGTATGATGGCTGCAATGCTCCGTCAATTCAATGATGATATGGATGGAAACAGTGAGTAGTAGGGAAGCATAATTTCACCCTCCCCTCCTGGAGGGGAGGGTGAAGATGTGGGGGTGTCAGGTGTTGCGCGGAGGGTGGAAAGATGGATTGATGGTGAGGGAGAGGGTGGATAAGGGTGAGGGGGAGGGTTCGATCTCGGCTGAACATTTTTTTGAAAATTTTCAAATTTTTTTTCAAAAAAAAAAAATTTCAAAAATTTTCAAAATTTTTTTCAAAAAATTTTTTCAAATTAATTTCAAATTTTTTCAAATTTGTATTTTTCAAATTCCGCCTTTTTCAACAATTCCATTTTCTTACTTGTCGATTTGAAGTTTTTTCCTGTACCTGGATAAAGAAAGAAACACAGTTTTTTTCACCAACAAAATAATTTTATTATTACAAGAAAAAAACAAATAAAATAGGGATATTAAGGTTATTATTACAAGAAAAAACAAATAAAATAGGGATATTAAGGTTATTATTACAAGAAAAAACAAATAAAATAGGGATATTAAGGTTATTATTACAAGAAAAAACAAATAAAATAGGGATATTAAGGTTATTATTACAAGAAAAAACAAATAAAATAATGGATGTGAAGGATGAGTGAGCCGTTGACGTAGATGATGTTGGAGATGAGTGAACTGGGTTGGCTTCTGAAAAAAAGAGTAGATTTATTGAAGGAATAAATATTCACTTACAGAGCCGGTAGTGACCTAAATCAAAATCAAAATCGTAGTATCGTGGCGTGATATTCCGATGAGGCTGGTCTGAAAAATTCTCTATTCATATCATGGAAACTAATTATGAACTCACCACTACCCCAGTCCACTCTTTCTCCAACATTGAGGTAATGAAGACACACGGCATCCATGGCCGCGTACCACGCCTGGTCGTCACGCAGGCGTGGCGCATTCCAATCGCTCATGGTTTCTGTCTTGATTAAATTCATCCCCAACATCATCCGCACGGTTTCCTTCAATGAAGGGTTTGCCACTGGTTGAATATTCGACTGCTCACAATCAGCGTCGAGGAGAGAGTCCTCCTTTCCAAATGTGACAATTTTCCGTCCAATGTGATTGATTGCCCATTTAATATTTTCCAATTGATTTTTTGTGACTTCAACAGTTCTGAATAAGAACACCGTGCGTGTTCTTACATCGAACGCCGAAATCAATGCCAACTTTTCTCCGTGATTCAGCTTATCGTAGTAGGACTCAGTGTCAATGTAAACCGGCCACGGTGAGGGATGGCGCAAAATGGTTTTTATCTTATTCATGATTTCATCATAACGGTGAGTTTCGTCAACAAAAATATCTCCGAATCGGAATTCATCATAAGTGATTTGATTGTCCACTTTTGCTGCTTCTCCACGAAGGGCGTGATAGGCTCGGTCCGAATCTCTCAGCAATACATCCTCCATAGCATTATACAAATCCCCCTCGATATTGAGTCGATGATTGTAGGTTCTGATGAGTCTGAATATTTTTCTTCCTGACTCTCCAGTGAATCCATATCGTCCTCCAAATATTAAAAGATCAGCAATAGCTCCAGGTGAATAGATAGCACCTTTCGGTAGTTTGTTGTTCAATAGTCCGAATACCATTCCTTGTCGCTTAGCAGCAGTCATTGGCGTTGGGGTCGAGTTGGTTGAAGATTGATACATTTTCTGGAACTTTCATTGTTTTGAAAACATTTAGGATTAAACAAGTTTTGCGAGAGTTCAAAAGCTTTTTTTAAGAATTAAAATAGAAAAGAGTCGACCAACTAACGTAGAGTGATCGAATGTAGGAAATGATATCTCATCTAATTTTTGGCCTCCGATATATACCAAGGATCCTGTGGGCGGAACCAAAAACGACACCTACAGCCCCGCCTTCTTTTTGCCTGAGACCCCTCTAAAAAATAACAGTACTTGGGAAGATTATTTTATTATCATTGCTTGGGAGGAGATATTTGAAAAAAACAATACTTGGGGGAGATTTTTTATGATTATTGTCGGCGAGGATGAAAGGACCTCTGGATAACAGACTGGGAGCTATAAATCGAAAATACAATTGCTTTGGCGGTAACAGATTTATAGAAAGGATAACAGACATCTTGAAACAATGATTATTAGGGAGGTAGAGGACTTCTGGGAAGAAAATTATTGGATTTGGCGACGTTTGATGCAGGCGAGTTCATGTTGGAAGAATTTGATACGACGTTGAGTGTTGAATAAGGCGCGACAAATTGTACAGAGATTGATGACCAGGCCCTTGTCTCCATTTTTCAGCTCAACACAATCCAGACCACGGCTTGCAGCACGACATTCAGAGCACATGTGGATGATAAGTGTAGATTCTCCAAAAGCAAACTTCGGATCCAATTTGGCAGACTCTTCGGTTGGTAGCTCTACTCCCGTAGCTTTGTTTTCAAGATAATCCTGGAAATTAAAAAAATTAGTATAGGGAGTGAGGGACTGTATGACTTACTTTACGAGCCTGAGATACGTCATGCAATTTTCCGCTAGGCGCATCGTCTCCAGATGACTGTCCCTCGACTTCTCCAGAATTTTGTGTTGAAGCTCGCTTAATCGGATTAGCTCCAGCGTGTGGTTCTTCAATTGAACGTTTCCATTTACCAGTGGTTCGTTGTTGGAAGTTGTTGGGGTTTTTGAGTGGGGTTTTCGGCACATAGCTAGAGTTCGGGAGAGCTCCGGAAAAAGCGGCTGACATCGACACAAACAAAATGAAAGAATGAGGTCTTGGAGAATCAAAGGCTTCACCAAAGCTTTACAGTGTAATAGGGGCGGAGTCTGATTAAAAGTGGGCGGAGCTAATGAGAAGCTGAGAGAAAGTCCCAACCCGAATGAATATAGACTTTGAATAGAAATTTATTAAACAGTAGAAATCAAACAGTAATATAGACGATACGAGTAATTTTTCCATCAAGATAGACGTTGACCTTCACATTTCCGGATGCTTCGACGGGGCCGCTGTGCTGTAAAAATACAAAATTAGTAATCAAAACAGAGAAAGAAATAAACTTACGAGAAGTTTCCATGTATCAGGAATTTGAGTCTCTTTTAATGGTTGAGCATATGATGGACTCTTCTCAGGCCAAAGACTTGAATCCTCCAAAAACTCGTCTCCCCAGAGTTGTTCCATGCGAATAGTAAGCTGAAAAAAGAAAGAATTATTCATAATATCAAAAAAGAAAGAGAACGTACCTTGGATACGTCGTGCTGGCTCATGATACAAATGTAAGAATGACTATATGCTAAATGTGTGGGGGTGGAGTGATGAGACAGTGTAATAATTAAATAACAGTTGGTATAGTTACTTGACGGTCCCAACTCATGTTCATCACATTGTCAAACTCTCCGTAGATGATCGCGTACAATCCACCTTCTGGGGTCTTTTTCGAAAACTTGAGGCGAACAGCTACATTAGTTTGTTGAACAAGTTCAAACAGATTGTGGTCTTGAGCTATCGGTGATAACTCGAAACCGAAAATTGTATAACCATGGTTCCGGAACATGTCTGTGCTGATTGAGTTTGAAGTCAAATTGGTGCGAGCGTGTCCTAGAGATTCCTGGAGTTGTATGTATGGTTCGATGAATTTACCGTTTTCAAAGTCCAAATTGAATGGCCTAGCTGGTACCGACTGTCCACAGAAATCAATATGAATATCGGACAAATCAAAATGCCTGAAATCAAATGGTGATGTTTTGTATGAACCATTATAAGATTCTGCAGAGACGAGTCCAACAAAAATACGTCTAGGAAGCTTGGAGGTGAAGACAGTATTAGCGGGGGCATCCATCCGGTTGGCCTCAATGTAGAAACTACGTACTTGTCCAGAAATCAATGGATATTGTATCATTTTGTGTTCCAATAGCGATGCCTCCATTTCATTCGAAAGTCCTTCGGCCAAGTCAAATTCGTTGACTATGGCGTGAACATCTACCACTTTGAATTTCAATTCGTTATCTTTAAGATTGTAACCTTCGATAAGAAACTCGCTCTTGTTTGGGTAGAGAATTAGTTTCACATTACATCCATTCATCAGGACCTTTGGTTGTTTCATCAAGTCTATCGAAATATTGCAAGCGACTTGTACTGTTCCATTATTGAAGACTGTATCACAACGCTTGAGAAATCCTGAACTGTCTGGTTGACCAATTTTTGGGTCATGATAATATCCGGCTGCTGTGAGTGTAGAGTTTTTAATTTCTTCTCCGTACATGAGTACAGATTCCATGTAAGCTTGGTACGCGTAGTTGGTCGAATTGTGAAATATCATTTGCCCATTGATGTGAAGTGCATAGTTTTGAATAATGCTGTGGGCAATATTATTGATTGGTCCATAAAGAAGTGGATTCTGGAGTCCTGAAGTGAGTGGTTCCATTTGCACATGATTTCCATCCTTGTCTGTGATTTGGAAGGTGAATACGATATAAGTTTTTTTCGGGTTCAGATAGCTTCGACTGTTATTGGTGAGATTAAGTTCCCAGGGGCCATTTTCCGAAAGTTGGTTTTTGAGTGGGATATATGTGTATCTAGAGTTGATGATTCCACACTGAGTGGCTGGTAGAGTAGAGAAATCCAAGTCCTCAGTAATAAAGTCCTGACTCTTGGGATCAATTCTACTCAACATTGTTAGAGAAAATTGGTGCGTGTGGATTCTTTAACCAAATGAGGTTTCAAAACTGCTATGCTTGGTGCTTTTATACTTTTCTCCAGTAAATGAAGTCTTCGTTTTTTGCCAGAACCAGCAAATTCTTTGAGTTTTCTCTTGGCCACAGTTTTTACACTTTCTTTGATTGGATTTCCATTCACCAACTCAGTGGCCAACTCTTTACCCGCTTTAATGAGATGTTGTCCTATTCGAGAATTCAGAAATCTTGGAATGAGTGTGAGGGCAGCTGTTAGTATTCCTCCTAGTCCTGCTCCTCTCATATTGCCACCCCTCTGGAAACGGGTACCCAAGAATGGGCCACCTCCAGGTAGGTTGTGCCTGAGAAGTGCACGGTAGTTGATTTTCGAGAGATCAATAGGAACTGGAGCCATTATAAAAGGCGGATAGTGGAGAATGTCTAGATTTGTTCCCCTATTTATACACATGTACTCTGAGGAGATATCCGAGATACTCAAAAACGACCCTTACACAAAAAGTCGATTTGCTGGGGTCTTTCCTTCAGATAGACTAGTGTCTCTACCAAAAAGATGGAAAAAAGACTATTTTCTCGTAGTCAACACCGATACAAGTTTCCAGAGTGGTCGTCATTGGCAAGCCTTGATAGTGGATTCACAGAGGACTTGCTACTTTTTTTGCTCTCTAGGTGAGAAACCTAACCCACACATTGTGAATTTCCTCAAGAAATTTCCAAAAATTGTGAGAAACAAAAACAAACAACAGAATCCTGACGAGATTACCTGTGGTGGATATGTAATATTTGTTTTGGCAATGATGGCTCGTGGGTACTCTTTTGAATTGATATGCAGCATGTTTGACAGAGTCACTAAAGATGACAAGTTCATCCGGGAGTATCTCCAAGACACCTACCATTACACACTACCCTCATTTTGAAGCCGTGCGTTCGTAGTGAGCGGTCGTATTTTTTGCTCTCATTTTCCCAATGTCTCTTGCTCTATACTGTCGAGAGTGTGCTCTCAACTTTGAGACTTTACCTGAAAAAGAGAAACATAACGAGGAAGTACACTATGGCTTTGCTCAACCTTGCCCTGAAATTTCCGAGAAAGAGTTTGAACTAATGAGCTCGTGGAATACCCACAAACTTGTTCATCATTGTCCCGTCTGTTTTCGCCATTTCCGTGTCATCAACCACCTCATCGAACACCTCGTCACATCTCATCCTATTCGCTGTCTCAATAATCCGTTGGCTCAAACATCGAAAGAAGTTGTGGAAAACTATTGGAAATTACTAGATCATGTCCTCCCTGGGGAGCGTGCTAATGTAAGTTGATTCCTTATCGAAAAAATAAAATTACAATTTTTCAGAGCATGCGTCTTTGGAAGGCTGACACTGTTTCAAAGAAATGCCCTTACTGCCCAGCCTATAACCCTGCTCTTCGTCTGACTTATAATCATATCCGCTGCTATCATCATCATCGAGGAAACAATATTCCACTACCAGACTATGAGAAATATCTCCGATGGAAAGACCATGTAGAAAATCTATATCCTGGACAACTCAAAAAGGTGAGCAACTCTACAAAATTTAACGTTTCTAATTTTGTATTTTTACAGATGGACGAGGAATTCATCTACGGCCATGGTATCCTGGATCAACCACAACAAGAGGACTTTGACGCTATTTTCTTCGAATCGTTTCCATTTTGAAATAAAGATTTTTATTGACAACAAATTGTTTACATTTCATTAACCAATTGTTCACAATTCAAAACAAATTGTTCACAATTCAAAACCAATTGTTTACAATTCAAAACTAATTGTTCACAATTCAAAATGAATTGTTCACAATTCAAAAATTTGAGTAAATTTGAATAAAAGTGACAAAAAACAATGTTTTATGGGGGATGAGGAGGGGGCACATGATTTTCGAGAGGGGACACGTGTTATTAGAGGGGGCACGTGTTATATGGGATACCTACTTTATCTTTTTGAAGTGGAGTACTGCTATAGTGGTTCCCCAGCTAAAAGGTATGGGGTCACCACCATCAGTTAGAAGTTCAATACGTATACTATCAATATTACTGTTTATGAGTGGAACATATCTTGGGTTAGGTACTGTGTAGTAGATTATAGAGCCATACTTGCCTGTACACGGAATAACGGAAAGTAGATTACTCTTCCTATTACCAACAATGATTGGGTCTACAAGGTCAGAATATAGGTAGATGACACTAACATCTCCAAAGAAATCCACCTTATGTGGGGCAACGCTACTTTCTCTAACAATAGTATCCTCAAAACCCAAAAAATATCCACAAGCCTTATCAAACTCTACGAATAACACTTCTGCTGGATTCAAAAAGTTAATTTTCACTTTTCCATCTTGTACTGAAAATCCAAGGTATTGGTTAGTATCATAGTCGGGTTTGTCTACAGAAACTAGAGATCTTATACGTTCAAACTCTTCCATCATGTTCCTATAAGTCGTGGCATCTCTTGGTCGATTCAGGACATCATTTGCAATTGCTGCATACTCAGCCAGTGATTGTTTCATCTCCGGACTCATATCTGGGACTTTCTTTGGTTCTTCAGGTTTCTTGAAGGGTTGTTTTTTGACAACATCTGTCTTCTTTTCTTCAGTCTTCTTCTCTTCAACTTTCTTTTCTTGTTTCGGTTCAATCTTTTTCTGTTCAGGCTGTTTTTCTTCAACTTTCTTTTCTTCAACCTTCTTTTCGTCAACCTTCTTTTCGTCAATCTTCTTTGGTGGTGGTACTGGCGTTGTTAGCTGTGGGGCAGGTGTTGGTTTCGTCGCTTCAGTACTTTGTACTATTGGTGTACTTTTTACCGGAGGAGGGGTCATTTGAGCACTTTTCAGTCTTTCCTTTTCATTTAGTAACGCGAGAATACTTTCTTTTTCCTCTTTTGGCATTTCACGCTTAGCCTTTTTCAAATTTTCTTCAATCACATTATCCACAGCGCTCCTCTTCATTCTTGTGTGTACTTGGTTATTCAGCGCAGAGATGACACCATCTAAATTTGAATAGTCTGCTGCAGGGAACGTGACACGTATCGGTTGACGGCCACCTTTGAAGTGTATCCAATAGTGTAGGGGTCTACCAACATTTACAAAACTGTGCGGGTAAACGAGATCTGTGAGCGCAACCACCCACTCATCTCTTTGCAATTGTAAAACTTCTGGTAGCCTGGTGACGTAACGACTAGTGGTGTTATGAAATGGGGCATTAGGGACGTTGGAGGAGAGTGACATAAAAATCTGTCATTTCTAATGACAAATGTGCAATTTCAAGTCCTTTTATACTCGTGGAAAAAGTATAAAAGGGCTTGAAATCTCCCAGAAACACTCAAAATGTGGATAAATAGCACAACTTGTCCAGATATTCTCAGTGACGACGCAATTACTATCAACATTATTGCCACCATCACCATTCTCATTGCACTATGCCCATGTCTTCTGGTAGCACGTCAGTACAGACAAAACACTCCCCAGGATTCCGATTTAGATTCCCCTCTCAGACCACTATAATCGGAGCCACACAGAGTGGAAAAACTACATTATTGAAGAAAATCATTGAAAACTGCTCGACTTCTTTCGATACACCCATCACTAACATTTTTTGGTTTTGTGGTGTAAAAACCTCAGGTATCCCTACAAATGTACCAAATTTACGTGTATACGAGGGTCTACCCGACGTGGAGCTACTGAAAGAACACAAGGATCAAACAAATGTAGTAGTTTGCGATGATTTGATGACTGAATTTGCTCGGTCAAAGGACTCACTCAATCTGATGAATACCCTCTTCACTGTCTATGCCCATCACTATAACTGTGCCGTTTTCAACTTGGTTCAATCTGCCTTTGCTCTACCGCCAGTCACCCGAAACAATAGTACCTATATCATACTCATGAGAAGTCTTTCTGATGCTGCTCAAATTAAAAATCTACTGGTTCAACAATTTGGTGATCGATGGAGAGGAGCCTATCAGGCTTACGAAGATGTAATGTCAAAACCATACCAAGCAATGATGATAAACAACGATCCACACTCACCACCATCCATGAGAATACTCTCAAATTTTATCGATGAATACCCTGTTGCCTATGAGACAGTATAAAAGAAAACTGCCACCAGCCCACATTCATTCACAATGGCTGCCCACCTCATTGTCCATCACGATTTTCTTCACCAAGTTATGAAAAACAAACGAAAATCCTTGGTTGAGGCAAACACTAAACAAATCAACATTTTAGTGGAAATTGTACACAACCTACTGAACTCTAAAAATATTCCTCTCAACTCTCGTGAAGTGACAATTTTACGACCAGTACAAAGATTATTGGAGGCTCTCACAAAGTGTCGGGATGTGGACAAAGCTCGAGAAATACTATTTAAGCTCACCAAAAATCAACTCTGCTCATTCATTGTTCCTGCTTTTGTCGCTACAAATTTACGAAAATGAAACTTGTTCGAAAGTATCACATGATACCGTATGAAGAGGGTGCCCCTCTCGAGTCGGGTCGTAGATTTCTTGAAAAGATTTTGAATGACAAGTCTCTTGATGAGGTAGCCAAGTGTAGATTTTTCCAAGATATTTTGTACAAGATAAAACATAATATGCACCTTGCTATTGTGAACAATGACATGTTTGATATTGTTCGTGAAAATTTCCAACGACACACCAAGACTCCAAAACCTACTCCAACCCCGTATTCATCTCCGAAATACAAGCCTAACGATGATGACTATCCGAATGATGATGATGATGATGATGATTTTGAAAATCTACTTTGGGATAACTATGGTATGCCCGAGTATTTGCCACCACCATCTGAAGATCCACCATCACGCCACTCATCTCCATTGCCCCCTCCTCCGCCACCGCCTCCACCGGGTCCACCACCTGTCCTTGCTCCGGCACCTAGAGGAGAAAGAGTAGGTGGAAAAATGGTAAAACAAGGGAGTCATCATAGAGGGGTATCAGAATTTCAAAACATTGTGAGATTGGCTGCCGAAAGATTTGTTGACCGAAGAAACCGTCAAAATATACCTGTGCCTCCACCTCCACCTCCTCTGCCACCAAGACCAATTGTTCCGAGAGAGGTAAAGACTAGCAGGAAGATGGTCAAACAACCTGTGCGGGAAAGAGGGGTGTCAGAATTCCAAAACTATGTAAAATTGGCTTCGGAAAGAATGGCAGAACGAAGAGCACGTAGAATGCGACTACCTGATGCACCGAAAATGGAGGTTGAAGAAGAAGAAATCAAGCAAGAAGTGATTTCGAAACCCGGAACACATATTAATAGGAGAGATAGCAAAGCTGAGTTGCATCAGAAACATAAACGAGAAAAAAGTGTTGCTGCTGAACGAAAACAAGTCGACAGGATAATAGCAGAAAATACTCGTGGTGTGCCTAAAGTTTTGCAGACTAGTGGAAGCTCGAATCTTGGTGTCAAGCTGGAACCCAACATTAAGCAAGAACGAGACATCAAACAAGAACCCAATATCAAGCAGGAGCAAAATATCAAACAGGAACGTAACATTAAGCAAGAACCAATAAAGAAGGAAATTAAACAGGAGATCAAAAAGGAGATCAAAAAGGAAATCAAGAAGGAGGTCAAACAAGAGATTAAACAGGAACCCGTAAAGAGAAAGATCAAGACAGAGATTAAACAAGAACCCCCAGAACGAAAAATCAAAAAAGAGATTAAACAAGAGCCAGGATTTCGCGTCAAGGAGGAACCTAGTAGTGGATTCAGAAGAAGAACAAAAGGAGAAGGTGTCGCACCAAAAGGATCAAGAATTTACTGTCGTCTTTGGAAAATGTAATGTATAAAAGTGAGTCAGATGTCCACACCCGTAGCTCAAAGATGACGTCTACCCGTGCCAAAGCTGCTATTAAGGACGCCTATACTAATCCAAAAAACCCATGTGCATTCACTTCTGTAGCCAATATTCACAAATTTCTCAAGCCCAAGTTCAAATCTTTAAAGTATGAACAAGTTGAGAAAGTGTTGGAAGATTTGGAATCATTCACACTACACAGACCAACTCGAAAACGATTTCCACGTCTAAAGACACTAGCCTCTGGTCTTTTCACTGATCTTCAAGCAGATTTGGTGGACATGAGTAAATACAAAAAGACTAACAATAACACTACATTTTTATTGACAGTCATCGATATTTACTCTAGAAGATTATATGTTCGACCAATGAAGAATAAAGGGGGTGTAGAGGTATCCAAGGCCTTGAGTGAGATATTCAAAGAAATTGGCACATCACCCATGAGTGTGTACACAGATGAGGGAAAAGAGTTTTACAATACCAATGTCAAGACTCTGTTCAAAGAGACAGGTATCTCCTTGATCTCTACAAAAAGTGAATTGAAATGTGCGGTAATTGAGCGAGCAAATAGGACTCTGAAGACTCGATTGGCAAAGTACATGACCCAGAAATATGGCTACAAATATATCGATGTGCTACAAAAGATTGTGAAAGGAATCAACAACACTCTTAACCGTGGAATTGGGAAAAAACCAGTGGATGTGAAACGTGGAGATTTTATGGTACCATTACCAGAAGATGTTGAAAAACGTACAAAGTTTCAAGTTGGTGACCACGTTCGAATATCGGCAAAACGACAAATTTTCGATAAGGGCTATGATCAAGGATGGACGACTGAAGTTTTCATTGTAAACAAGGTTCTATACAGAAAACCAATTGTTTACAACCTTTTGGACACTAACGGCGAGGAGATTGAAGGAATTTTTTATGGCCGAGAGCTCACAAAGTGTTCATATGGACGAGATGACTTGTATCGAATCGAGAAGGTGTTGGATACGCGAATACACAAAGGAAAGAAGCAAAGTAGGGTCAAGTGGTCCGGGTATCCAGATTCTTTTTCTAGCTGGGTAGACTCTGACTCTCTTGTTAATTTATAATTGTATTGTTCATTATTGTTTATTATTTGAATAAAAAATCACTGGTTATAAAATGGGTAATCATCAATTAACATAGTATTGGTAGGCAGTTGGCCGAAAGGTGTAACAATTCCTTGAATATCGTAGTGTCCTTTATCCATCTTCGGGTTTACTCGCTTTTCAGTGACACATGTCCAGAGTCCATCTAAAGCATTGTCTCCTCGTTTGAACGTCATCATTTTTGCGACGAGTGGCTCCGAAATCCCCTCAGAAATGAACTCCTTCATCTGTAAGAATAAAAATTAGACGTTTTTTTCTCAAGTTTTGCCTTACCGTCTCCTTCATAGTGTTGAATGATATAGCCTCGGAGTTTTTCGACGTGAGACTGACTCCTTTTGCCTTGACCGAATAGCTGCTTGTTCCTTTGTCATCCTCCATTCTCAACGCGTACATTTTGGGTGCCATCACCACTACTTCCTTCAATTTTCTTCCAGCTGGTATCTCATCGGTAAGGAATCCCAACTGTTCGCCTCTCATCGACTCCAACTTGTTTTCCCCAACATTCTCCTTGTAGATTACGGAATCGGTGTCGCAATAAATCATGTTCTCAATTCCGGCCTTCTCCATGGCCTGGGTGAGACGCAGACGAGCAGCACTTGTGGTCTGAGCGGCTATTGCCAGATTGGTGAATCCTCCTGGTAGTAGAGCCTCTTTCTTTGGTCGTCTCGATAGAAAGTACTTTTTTGCACCAAAAGGAATCATGTTCACAGGCTCGTACTTTGGATCGTTCAGAAACTTTGTCATTCCCACAGCATCGGCCAGACGGATCAACTTTGTTTCGACCTTGTCAGGATTTTGAGCAAATTTACCTGAAAAAATTGAAAATTAGTAAAAACATACGAAATGAAAATGACTTACCCCAGGCAGAGTTCAAAAACAGCTTTGCAAGACTCCTCAGGGCTTTGTTGACTTTGATTTTTGTCTTATCCAACTGAACTCCATCCATTTCCCAAATTTTTTTGATGTAGGCATCCTTCTCGTCATCAGTCATATCCGGTCTTGGCCATCCACTGCTCTCATGTTTCATCTTGAGGAGTGGCTTGATATAGTCGGCGAAGAATCCTCCAGCTACCCATCTATCCCAGTGCCAGATTTCGTGGTATTTCAAAACCTTGTACCCCTTGCTGATGGCATAATTCAGTTCGTCAGTACACCAAACACCTGTCAGGTACCTCTCAGAAACCTTTGTGTGTGTGCAGGGACTACTAATGTTCTGGCTCTCTCCACAAGTCCGGCACAATACAAACATTAGTTTTTGACTAATTTTCTGAGGTAGGAACCCGATTTCAGCATTGGGATCAGGAAGAACATCACAATATACAAGTCCACGATATGTGAGAGGTTCTCCGAGTTTTGGAAATACAGCACTTATTATTTGAGGATCGCCAAAGGGATAAGCAGTACCTCCAGCATTGAGATATGGGTAGAGACTTGTGAAATCCAAATAGTTGAGAAGTGAAGTCGTCGTAGCCTGTGTAATTGATCGGAACGCTTGAGTCCTTCCACCATAGAGAGCTTCACGAGGGATGAGTCGATGAGTATATCGACAAAGTTTGAAGAATTTGTGCATCTCTGGGTCATTTGCCATTTCCTTCCTAATTTCACACTCCCACTTGGCATGGACCGTGTAGCCTTCAGCACGAAGCTCCTCTTCTCGTCGTAGTGTCTCGGCAAGCAAACTTCCCATTCTTCTGTTTTTGTTTACAGGAGAAAACTTTTCACCAATGGGGTGACACTTTGAACATCCGTGATACAGACAACCGTATATTTCATAAATTTCACGAGTCTCTGAGTTGTAGGCATCCAAATAATATTTACGTCCATTTGCATCAATGCAGTGTTCACCTCCACGAAGCTTGTACTTTAACTTTAGACCAGGATTCTTCTTCTCGAGCCATTGGATGTACTTCAAAGCAAGGACCGAGTTGTTGCCACCGCCATATCCCTCCTCAGGAATATAGCCCACCTCTCCCTGTTTAATGTATTCGTGTTTGAGCACAAACATTACATAGGAGGCGAGAGTACACCCTTGGATAATAGGATTCCATCCATTGAAAGTTGATTCGCACATCTGCAAAAAATACAAAATTAGTACCAGTGAATACAAAATGTTAACATTTAGTTGGCAAATTGTGTACAATTGAGTGGCAATTTGACACCTATACAATTACACATCAACCCAACCGTGTGTCAACTAGAGATATGTGGGGTAATGGGTGTGTATTCAACTAACCTCAATGAAAGCGACCAGTGTTAGCCTCAGAATTCGGACATCAGACAAGCAGTATCGTTCCATCTCCGTGTACAAATCGAATGGTGTGTTATAATTCTCTGCGTACCACTCTTCAAATTCTTCTTTTTGGACGCACCCATGAAATCGGGGCTGTAGTACTCCTTGGGCGGCAGTGTAGCGAGAACTTTGTCATAGTTATCGGGGTGATTGTATAGGTATGGGAAGTATCCTTTTGCTTCTCCAGTTAATCCGAAAGCACTGGGCATCTTTGCAAGACCCATTTGGAGGTATTGAAGCGAGTCTCGGAAATGTATCCTTTGCTTTTTGTATGTGAATTCTGCACTGATGAATGTTTTTCCATTCATGATAAAGCTTGGTGGTGTTGCCTCGGGTCCAGCTAGCCTATCCATTTCTGCCATCACCATAACGTGATCATATCTTCCACCATTATGTGCAATGACATATGCACCGTTTGCTCTCGGATCCGTCATCAGAAATTTGCAGAATTTGGTCAAAGTCTTACTTTTCTCTTCTGGTTCAGGCTCATCGTAACTACATTCTGATCCGCTTTCGGATTCCTCTTCTTCCTCATCCTCCGCTTCTCCAGCAAATTGGTGGTCGTCATCCTCCTCCTCGTCGTCGTCCTTATAACTGAAGATGATCGGCTCTTTGCAGTTTGGACACCCAGATTTCCCACGACACTCGTTGCAGAACATGTGAGCCACAATCATGTTGGGCATGTGTTTCGGTCCACGGCAAGGGTCATCTGAAAAATTGAAAATTTAGTGATTTTTTGGTGAAAAAACATGGACTTACCGCTATATTCTCCCGATTTCACTACAACACACTCGGCATCGTAAACGATTATGGTCCACTTTTCCTGTTTCTCTCTCTTCTTCTTTTTACTGTCCTCGGTTGGCATTGGGTGACAGCATTCGTGCTCCTTCTCTTTTTTGGCTTTACAAACCGCACAAAAATGTGTTGTCCAACAGACATGTGGTAACTTTCGATATTCTGGTGTTCGGTCATACTTCAGGCACTTTGAACAGCTGAAAAAAAATTGTTTTTTGGAAGAGGGAAGGGGGAAAACACTTACAAGAAAAACTTTTTGCAGTTGGGTAGAGCATGACCATTGGCGCATTCGAGGTGTCTGTCGAAACATTCCTGTCCCGGGAAATCAATGTTGCAGTCGTCACAATGAATTTTGATGGCTGGTTCAGGCTTACACTCGGAGAATCCACACCACCAACATTTAGCTTTACATTTATTGGAATGGTTATGACCGGCCCAGGTGGAGCACTTGTAGCAAAATCTGAAAAAATATAAGATTATTTGGCATACCTTAAAAAAAGGTTACCTTGATGGATTTCCACTCTTGGTGTGGGTAACGTATTCATAGTGACCCTTGTGGTGGAAGAGACCGATGAATCCTTTTCCTTTCTCGTTATAGTTGGCTTCCTCTGTGAGAACAGTGTCACGACCTTTGAGTGACCATAGAGTGATTTGATAGTCTTCAAGGTAAGCAGCCAAAATCTCCAAATCCTCACGTCCATGTTCTTCTTGATCAGTGTCCATCTGTGCCTCTTCGAGAAAGTTTTTGGCCATCTGTAGCTGTGCGTTGGTTTGAAATTCCAATGTGCGGTCCATCCGAGTCAGGTTGTATAGAGTCTTTTTGAATTTTTTCTCTCCACATCGGTGAATCGCGGGTTTGATGAATCAGAAACGAGTTTTCCAAGACATAGAGCCTTCACCATGCAATGACTGTTACCTAATACTCGTCTACGTTTCTCTCCAAAGTGGTGTTGTAGGATCGTCTCCTTCATTTTCTCAACAGATCGTGTTCCTTTCTTCTTCTTCTTCTCATCTCCTCTACCCATTAGCTTTCTTCGGGCTCCATCCTTGAATACATTCATAGCTACGCTGAACGATCCATCCAGTCCCAAATTTTTGTTGCTCTGCATTTGACGGGCTAGGGTGTTGATAATTTCTCCACCACCCACAGCAGAATGTGTCTTGTGCGAAATGAAGAATCCGGCCTCTTCGCGGAAACCCTCATGTTGCATCCTAAAAATGAAAAAAATTAGTAATCAAAACAGAGATAACTTGAAAAGTAACTTACTGAAGCCAATATGGAGTGGTTTCGAGGTCTCCTTTCGCCGCTTGGATCTGCTTTCTGATGAAGATATCGATACACTTGGCTACGTGTTTGTGCAGAAGTGCAGGCTTTTTGATGTCATCCAAGGCATTGAATTTGATCCGGATAGTGTCGAGAGCATAGAAGGCAGCATTCTTCCTCGTGAGTCGATTTTCCTTTGACATTCTGACACTCTTGGCGAAAAAACTCAGTTCCTTTTGAGTTGGGAAGTGATTTGGGCTTACGAAGGTGAATGGGTTTTCGGTTTCTTTCCGTGTACGACCGGCACCATCTGAAAAATTATAATTTAGTATTGGGTTTCAATAGAAAAAAACTTACATTGGTTTGGTAGTTTTCGAAGAGTCGGTACAGTGTTTTTGATAGGTGTGCTGCTCATGAGTGGAGCTCCAATATCATCGGATACAGTAATTTTTCTTCGTTTAGAAGGAGGACCATCAATAGGAAGAGGAGTCAAAGCACGAGGAGTACATAGAGCAAGGGCATCAACACGAGAAAGGCTTGTAGCACCAAGAGGAAGTTCATCGAAAGAACAGTCACTAGGGTTCTGGCAGAGAGCCATAGCCTCAGCATGAGTAAGACTTGTAGCACCAAGAGGAAATTCATCAAAAGAATCAGACATTTTTCCAAGACGTGTGTGGACAAGAGCTTTGAAAGATGTTGAAATGAAGCTTTCTCTATCCAGGTACCGTACCCGAGTGCCCGCCCCTTTTTTTTTTTGACACACTATATGAGAGTCCATCACATGTTGCGTAATAGTAACAGTTGTCAAGGAGAAACTTGGGAGAATAATCCAATTAACCAAGACCCATCAATATTGTGAACAGTTGTTTATTAGAGGAAATTAAAAGAGTCAAGACCCATCAATATTGTGAACAGTTGTTTGGTAGAGGAAATAAATTATTGAAGTATCAAAACAGAGATAAGTTTAAAAAAGATTGGCAACGGTGATTTCCCAATAGATATACGTAGACGTTTGTATTCAGCCTTTGCTTCTGGATCCACTTTGATAGCAAGAGACGCGTCCCAATTCATTATATGAAGATCCTCGGATTTTCGAACACGGCTTACTCCAACATAAAACATTCCGGGCGGTATACATGGGTAGGCCAGCAAAAATACTTTATCTAGAGTCTGTCCTTGGGATTTATGATAGGTGAGAGCATAGGCTGGTGAAATTGGTAGTCCCTGAACATGAGTCTTTGCGGATGGTGAGGTTGACGGCCATGAGCTGGTTCTTTCCAAAACACGAACTGACTTGCTTCCATGTAGTCTGAAAGTATGAGAATAAATGATACGATACAATTTTTGTGACATCTTACATCAACTCTAGTTGTGTAGTTTGATAATCGTCGTGCATGATTTTGTTGACTGTAGCAATTTGGCCATTAACGAGTTGAGCGTCAATGTTTTTCTCAATCATCACACGACTTTTCTTAGCAACTTGAAATGAAACACTTCGGGTTGATGTAGTTGAAGCCCCAGTAGTCGTTACAGTTTGGTGAACAATATCGCAAAGTTCTTCTTGTTTGAAAAGTTTACGGGTGACCTGAAATGTGGATAATAGATTTGTTTCTCAATGATAAGACTATTACCATTCGATTCAGAATACGGGTAGCAGCATTCGACCAAGCTAACATCATCATGTTCTTTTCCTCATCATAGTGTTCCAAATAATTGTTCACACAAGAGTCCCATTTTGTATTCGGAAGCAAACTAGCCAATTCATTCAGAAACCTTTCATCACGGGCATTACAGAAACCAAGACGCCATCTTTGAAGTCTCTCTGCAAACACCGGATCTTCCTGTTGACGCATATTCTGCTCCAACTCCACATATTGAACGTGATTCTGCCACAATTTTGCTAAAGCACACACTTTATTGAAAGTTAGAAAATAATCAAACCCACATTTGAAAACCCAAGAACCAACTACAGGGGGTAGTTGGAGGAGATCTCCAAACAAGACGATAGTACATCCACCAAAAAGAACATCAGGATTTCCCATAATTCGTCGTATTCTAGCCTCGGCACGTTCGAAAAGTACAGCATCACACATTGAAATTTCATCGATGATTACTAGTTTTAGAAATTTGGAGACTATTACAGTATCAGTAGCATCACATTTTGAATTAGTGGCATCCAATTGTAGTGCTTTGTGAATGGTACGGCCACCAATGTTCTTTGCGGCGAATCCCGTAGTAGCAGCTACTATCACGTGAGCAACTCCAATATGATTCACAATTTTTCTAATAAGCCACGATTTACCAGTACCGGCTTGACCACATACAAATAGTACAAGGGGCTTTCTCTAAAATAAAATCTGTACAAAAAAGAAAATTCATTTTCAAAAACTTACTTTATTTGTTGTTTCAGCATCTTTGATAATTCTTCTGAAGGCTGCTTCTTGTTCTTCATTACCACGAACTATATCATCCATCCTTATACTCGAAAAAAGTGGACGATGAGAATCCAATTCTAGGAGGTAGACGTACTAGTCTAATCATGGTTACGTAACATTATACACTAAGATTTTATGAGCAACAGACACTCTTTCCGTCACTTTGGGCTTCGAGTAGTGTGGTTGTCACACTAGTCTAATCATGGTTACGTAACATTATACACCAAGATTTTATGAGCAACTGACACCTTTTTTCCGTCAGTTTATCACATCTGACGTCGCACCGTGTGGTGACCAGTTTTTATTTTCTCTATTTTCTCTATTTTCTTTATTTTCTTTATTTTCTTTATTTTCTTAAAACTATGTTTGGTAAAATTCCGAGTCCTGATCCCGCACCAACAAGTATTGAAAATCTTCATTTCTTAGAACTCAAACGAAAAAACGAGATGCCACCTCAACCTACCAGCAAGGGTGTAACTCAATTTCTAGAAAAGGATGACTTGGAGGGTCAGAAAGATTTTTGGAGATTTTTGGACAACTCTGATGCCGGAAACTGGACTGCAGCATCTTCTCAAATCGATGAGAGTGTCGATTTCACCGATTTGGACCGATATTTACACACAGAAGACGATTCTGCGCAAACATTCAGTAAGTTTTTCTTTTATTTCCCTCATTATTTTTATTAAATCTTTGTTTTTCAGAAGATATCGTCGAAATCCCACCACCGCAGCAACCGAAGAGTGCAGTCAACGGGAAAACAATGATAAAATTGTGTGGAGGAGTGAAGCCATCTTCTTCCAGACGAAAGGGCACAAATCCAAAACGAGCACCACCGAAGAAGTCATGCATCAAAGTCTGCGTCGACTGCAAAAGCGGGATGAAGATGATGAAGAACACTCTGACAATCAAGCTATGTAAGGATTGCTGTAAAAATTTTTCTTAATTTCTTATTGTTTTATTTATAACTCATAACAGTTTTTTTCACAAAAAAGAACCTATGAATGAATTGATAATGATGAAAATGGTAACAGAAATCAATAACAATTTGAGTAACAGAAGTGGTGGGAGTCGATACGAATTCTAATAATCTCTAAGAGACAGCTGTAAATCATATCGTCTTCAATAAGTGACAAAAAAAAACTGGTTTTAGAAGGAGAGAACATTAGATGCGGGAGTTTGTGCACAAAAAATGATATTCAGAGTTGTTTAGATAGATGTTTAAAAAACGTACAAAAAACAGGGAAAGAGAGAGAAAAACAGGAAAAAACAGGGAAAAACAGAGAAAAACGAGATAACTTATCATTTTTCCCACATCCTCACTCTTCGATTTCTCTATTTTCGACAACCTTCTTAGCCCAATTCTCCTCGCTTTTTCCATCAGCTGCACAGTCTTCAACTTGAACACCATTAATCTCTTCACAAGTCGTATCGTCTGAATTCATCAAATCCTCATTCGGTTTTCCCGGTTTCTCGGTCGCATCAGCTCCAGATGTTTCATCGATAAGCGATTCGTCTTGACTGGCTTTCCATTGACCAATTTTTCGGATCAAATCAGCTTCAGCGCGGTACACGGCACTTCGCTCATCCATCGTCGTTGGCAGATCATACACTTGAATTCGGCGACGGCGGATCAACAGAAAAACTGACAAGATATTCATAAGAAGCAAAAATCCGACGATCATTGATATCACGATGAGTGGGAGCGTGCATGAATTACCAATCGGAATCTGAAAGGAAAAAACTATTTTTCCGAAAAAACTGGTAAAACATACTTCATTTAGTTTGTATCGCACGATACAGAAGATTTCGGTGTCATTTGCAGTGGCTGCACAGAGGGAGCCAGTCGGGCATTCAAAGCAGCGGGGGTCGACACTCTCATAAAACTGAAAATTCGAAATTTAGTCAAATTATTGTTTTTTTCTTAGTGATCCTCACCGATTGTGCCATTTTAACAGCGAACCCTCAACACTACGATATCCAATGAACAGGGAGAGTCTGTAAATTGGATATTTTGGTAGAAAATTCAAGAAAACACAAAGAAAACTGAGAAAAAAGAGCAAAAATGGAGAAAAAACGGGAATTTTGCTGGAAAAATCATCGGGTTCAAATTAGCACCATCATTGCGTACTTTTCAAGGTACAGTACCCCACGCACTTTCACACAGTTTCTTCATTCCCGCGGGAAAAATAAAATTTGAATCGACAAGTTGGAAAATGGAATTGTTGAAAAAGGCGGAATTTGAAAAATACAAATTTGAAAAAATTTGAAATTAATTTGAAAAAATTTTTTGAAAAAATTTTGAAAATTTTTGAAATTTTTTTTTTTTGAAAAAAAATTTGAAAATTTTCAAAAAAATGTTCAGCCGAGATCGAACCCTCCCCCTCACCCTTATCCACCCTCTCCCTCACCCTCAATCCATCTTTCCACCCTCCGCGCAACACCTGACACCCCCACATCTTCACCCTCCCCTCCAGGAGGGGAGGGTGAAATTATGCTTCCCTACTACTACAGTGAGGCTGAAAAGTGTAAGGGACAATTGATGATGATGTTGAAAGCTGATTTGATTATGAGAACCTGCCAAATGGTGGTTGAAGTGTTTGCAGTGTCTGATTTGGAGGTTAGTGTCTAGAAACCATAACTCGCTTCAAACTGAGTTGTATGAGTTGAAAAATATATCAAAATAAAGATCTCAGCGAGTTCTATATTCCTGAACTTGTTTTCGAACATCTGGAAAATCTAGAAATCACTTTTTCCACCGTAACCCGTTCAGATTTACCCGGAATTGAAAATGAACTATAATTTTGGATTAAGCTTGTCAAAACGTTGGAATGAGTATAATCATGACTATATTCTGACAAACTTTTATTTTTCTGAATTCAAAATTCGAAATTTGTAAAACAATGCCATGATACTCATTCAAACCGTCTTAACGAGCTCAATCCAAAATTATAGCAAAAAGATTTCTAGATTTTCCAGATTTTCGAAAACAAGGTCAACTCGCCGAGATCTACATTCTGATATGTTTTTCACCTCAAAAAAATTCAGTTCTAAGCGAGATACATCATACCGTACCCCATTTCCAGCTGGCGTTCCTCTTCCTCTCCGTCCAACACTTCTCCTCCTTCATCCTCTACATGATTCTTATCCCGGGACTGCCTGAATCTCAACTCACATTCAATGGTCGACACAATCGTGTACTCCTCACATCTATGTTGTTCAGTGCATATCTTCATGCTGCATTTCTCTCCCTATTCCCAGATAACCCAGATTCCACCTATATCTGCAAAGCGTTCTATCTCGCAATGTCTATTTCCTGGATGTTGGTAATCTACTCGGATTACTACATGATTCGTCAGGATTGCTTTGAGTTGGTGGGAGAGAAAGATGAAAAGTGAGATCATACAGATAGTTTGGAAAGTGTCTAAATTGAAGAATTTGCAGGAAGGATACGGAATCTGTGGTGTATTCCCTTGCTTGATCAAACTAGTTGATAATTTATGTCCGGATGATTTCAATTTCCAGCATCAACGTTCTATCCTTCTAATTGTTAACCTTGATAAATGTGAAAAATATGTTGTTCCTCATTCCAGGGGGCTCCATGACGTTTCTAAACCAAAAAGTTTCAGCAAAATTGTTCCTCATACGTACGTATCACGACGCAGACACTCTTGGGAGTCGACGTATTCAGAAAAACTGATCATTCGCTTTCCATTTCTCAGAATCCAAATGAATCACAGACAATTCCCGTAGGGCTTGATCACTTTTCTTCTTGGTAAAAGGCACGAGGACAGGATTAAAACCTGTTTTCGATTTGTGACTTGCACTTTTACAGATCTTCAGCTTTTTACTCTCGCACTTTACTTTTGCATCACCAGGGGCTTGGAACCTTACACTTAAAGTACATCTGGATTAATTAAAATCATCAATTTCGTTTTGAAAAAATGATTGTGATGAAGAAGAATTCCTTCTCGAACACGGAACGATGGCTCTGAAAAACAAAGAGATTCAACGTATTACTACAATTTATTAGCGAAAACTATACTGACAACATATTTTTTACAAAAGATGGATAAAAGATGCAGAAGTGGTCCTATAGTATTTTCCTTGTTTGTAGAGAGAAACGACGGCGGAGATAAAACAAGAGCCTAAGAATTGGAAACACTTGAAAAAAGACAAGATCTGCATGCTCACAAAGTTAGTTGAGTACTGTTGCTACATCGGAATACTGCGGACGGGGAGGAATTTTTCGTGGCCTACAAACACATAAATTTTTTTTCATTCCAAAATTTTTTTCATTCTGGCGCATCTCAGGCGCGTTTTTGTCAGTTTCAAACTCAAATTTCCACGCAGCCACTTTTGACTAGCTATCGGCTAGTCTTATTTACTAGGGAAGGATCTTGAGTCGAGATGGAGTTACAGGTCGAGATATATATCACTAGAACGGAAATTTTGCGCTGATTTCAAATCTGTATTCTGTTTTTGCAGAACGGTCTCGTGAAAAAAGTTATTTGCATTTTTGTGGCCTCTCAGTACAAAAATGGGCATTTTCAAGCCTCAAAAAATTAACGTTTTCCTTATTTTTTTCAAACTTTTTTGTGTTGTACGTGTATCTCCATCATGTAGATTGTATTGTTTGTGTTGGAACTTCAGAAAATTTTCAGACAAAGTTTTTGTAGATGCGTCATTTTTGAAAATTTAAGAAATTGAAGAAAACTTTTTCTGAAAATATATTCTAGAATATAACTATGACAAAATCATCTTTACATGCGGATTCATACAAAAAACACAAATATGTTTGAAAAAAATAAGGAAAACGTAAATTTTTTGAGGCTTGAAAATGCCCATTTTTGTACTGAGAGGCCACAAAAATGCAAATAACTTTTTTCACGAGACCGTTCTGCAAAAACAGAATACAGATTTGAAATCAGCGCAAAATTTCCGTTCTAGTGATATATATCTCGACCTGTAACTCCATCTCGACTCGGGATCCTTCCCTAGTTAGAATGAAATCTCAAAACGCATCACAGGCCCAGATTACTCCAAATGTCAAATTTAGTATTTGAAAATGCGTCAAAGACACGCCAGAGTACCTAAATTCATGCGAAAATGACTCGAAATCGCTCGGAATCTACTTGAACTAACTCAAAGTAGGCCGAGCCGTTTTACCTCAGACGCGTTTTTGGTCAGTTTCAAATTCATCTTTTGCTCTCAAGCCTCTTCCCCTGATTCATAAAAGCTGATCATTCACTTTTTCGCTTTTCAGAATCAAAATCGAGAGTCCAGACAATTCCCTTAGGGACTTTATCACAGTTTTTTCTTTGTAAAAGACACGAAAAAAGGATTAAATTCTGTTTTCAAGCAGAGATAAGCTCCGCCTATTTTCCTCCGGTTGATAAGCTCCGCCCCTTTCTTGCTCCGACTCCAGCTCCCAACCCCTTCCTTCCTCATTCTTCCCGTCTCTTTCCCCCGTGCCATGAGACTTTTGCCGATGATCATTTCCATGGAGACATGTCTCATTGGGTGTCTCTTCTTTTCTATCGTTTTCTTCATTCGCGCACTTTTCCTTCCTTTTGAAACCGAAGCCCAATTAAACACCTTCTGGATTCAATTGGCTTTGTTGGTTTATATGTCTTACTGTACTATTTTGTATCTCTTGGCTACAGTAATCCGGGATTCTTTGTGTCAGAAGAAGCAGAAGGAAGAGAAAGATCAGTTGAAAAAGTGCTTGATGGTTATGTTCGGAATGGATTCGGTTCTCAAGATCAGTATTATGATAGTTGGATGGTATCTAGTGGATGATATTAAGGTGAGTCTAGAATTCCAGATCCGGAATTTCCAGATATCAGAAAAGAAAATATTCCAGGCAATGTACTTCTTCCTCTCCCTGGAAATCCTCTCCTCTCTCATTGTCTTCTTCGTTTTCATCCCAGCCACCCCAGTATTTCATATGAACTACAACAGATGGCTAGTGACACCAATATTACTTCTTCTGATACCATATGCATTTTTTACACTATGGTTTCTGATCTATTTGCCGGTGAATCCAGTAGAAGTGTACAGCTGGGCGATGCTTTTTATGGGGGTGTCTATTCCGCTCGCTTGGTTCTCCATCTTTGATTTCTTGTCGGTTTGGTGGGATGACTTTGAGTTGGGAGATGAGTTGTAAGGGTCTGACTGACAATTTGAATAACAAACAGGAACTTTTTAGTGAGGAATCTCCAGAGGATATTGAGAGGGTATTCGAATCGACAGGGCTCTTTTAACGGATCTTTATTATTCGACTATGTCTATATCTTCTATGATGTCAGTATACATACCTTCCGCCACTATATTGTTATGATCTATTTCAGAAACTTTATAGTTTAACCAATGCTTCCTGGTCTATAACTATCGCTATTTTGACCGTACCCACTACAAATATCTATGAAGCTACATATATCCGACTCTCCGACTCAGTGATCAACGATTATTTAATAATTTTTCCACAATTTTTAAACATTCAATGATCATTTCTCTTCTTTGTAAATACCCATTTATTTAATTCGCTCTTAAATATCAAAAAATAAATGTTGTTTGTGTCTAATCATCTTTTTCGAAATTTCAAAAAACCAGAAAACAACCAAAAGTTGAAAAGTTCCTCACTGACTAATTGAAATGACTCACAAGGGAAGTCTTTGGAGACGCCACTTTCAAACGACCTACAAATTTGGTTCTAGGTATTTTCGACTACGGGGAGTCCATTTCTGCATTCAAAACCTGCTAAATGTCTCTGCGAGCCGAGTTATGAGCTCTCAAACTTTTCAAATGGTTGAGCCATTTCACATGGAATTCCAAATCGGCCGCATATACGCCACCGCGCGGTTCCTTTTGTGTTTTCCAGGTTCACCTGTAAGAACATCTTGCGTATACTACTTGCCGATTTAAAATTCCATGTGAAATGGCTTAACCATATGAAATGTTTGACAGCTCATAACTCGGCTCGCAGAAACACTTAGCAGGTTTTGACTCCAGAAATGGGCTCTCCGTGGTCGAAAATACAGTATCGTCCAAAAGGTTGTAAACTTTGGTAGTTTTCAGTTGAAATTGGCCAACTTTGAGAATATCACGGCCTCCAGCGGAGGCCCTCTCAATGCACTGCGCACAGTACTTTGAGAGGGCCTCTGTGGGAGGCCGTGGAATATGCTACGGTAATACTAATTGTCCCATCAAGTAGATTGTTATGGGATCAAACAGACCAAGTCTAGAACTCTATTTTTGCAGTTGACAACTTTTTTGTACGGGCACTCCCTAGCAAGTTACACACTGACAAAGTAATTTCTCCCACAAATCCGTGAATTTCAGTGGAAAATAGTGCAATTTTTGAGCTGAAAAAATGAAGCTCTACTCTTAATCTGTATAATCCATTAAAAGTTTATTTTCAGGGACAATTCGTGATACCGTAACACCCTCTCAAAGTTGACCAATTTCAACTGAAAACGACAAAAGATTACAACCTTTTGGACGGATATAACCGAGTCAGGTTTTTTAACTTCCCTATTAGCCGTCATATGAGCCCTGATTCATAAAATCACATCATTCATTTTTCCGCTTTCTATTTCTGAGAATCAAAATTCATGAATCACAAGCCGGAGGGACTTGATCACACTTCTTCTAGGTAAAAGACACGAGAAAAGGATTAAAATCTGTTTTCAATTTGTGACTTGCACTTTTTCAGACTCTCAGCCTTTTACTCTTGCATTTTAGTGCCCGTGTTATTCATCAAGGAACCTAACAAGTGAAAGTACATCAGGATTAATTAAAATCATCAATTTCGTTGTGAAATTGCACTTTCACTCCGGTTTCGAGCATCAAAATATGCATTTCTAGGGTTCTGAGAAATAAGAGAAGATAAAATCCCTCTGTAATGACGTTATTATGGTTTTATCCTGGCATACATTGTAGTCTGGAAGCTCATAGCGAAGTTAGAAGACCTGCGTCATTTCAATTAGTCAGTGAGGGAGATTTGAACTTTTGGTTGTTTTCCGGTTTATGAGAGTTTGGAAAAATTGATTGGACACAAACAAACTTTATTTTCTTGATAACAAATTTAATAAAGGGGTAGAAAGAAGAAAAATGATTATTGAATTTTCAAAAATTGTCGAATAGATTATTGCATCGTTGAGATCACAGAAAGTCAGATATATGTAGTTTCATAGATATTTGTAGAGGGCACAGTTATAATAGTGATAATAATGATGACCTCATATTAATCATGTAAACATATCAACATTCTCAAAAGGATCCCGTCTGAAAACTTCCAATTTTTATTCCAACTGTCAGTCAGAGACCTACCGAGTTTCCAGCTCAGCGTCACTAGTCCAAGCGTCAACAAGAAATCGAAGATAGAGAGCCAAAGGAGCCAAATGTATAATTCTTCTATTTTTCAATTTCTTCAGGTTAGACCCCCGTAATGGTTAAAACTTTGGGAACCTTTTTTTCTGGTTTTTTTTGGGTTCTACATGTCAATAAGCCTATAAATCTAATGTTTTGGGATGTTTGCTAATAACACCTCTTCCTCCAATTCGCCTTCCTACTCTTCACCACTTCCTTCCTCTCCACCACAAACTGATCCATCCAAACCAGCCAGAAATCCAACACCACTATTCCAGAGTACCAGGTAGACAGAATCATAAAACACAGGTGGTATCCAGTCATAGTTACAACGATAAATACAGTAACCAGCAGGAGAGAACTCAGAAATATGGGGACCACGTCGAGATTCTTCCAGTAAAATATATGGATCATTGGGAGGTGTTTGGAAACAAAACGAAAAAATATATAAGGAGCGGACCAGTTGAGGAAGGTGAAAAAGAAACATTTCTGGAGATGATTATACCATGTATCATAATTAGGATCTTACCTGATAAGTATCTATCAGGAGATACCCTGCAACCAAGACTCCAATCGATATTATAGCAATTACTCCAATTATAATTAAATGTTGAAGTTTCCTTTTCCTAGTTTCCCTGCAAAAAAACCCCAGAGCCATGATAAATACAAAAAACGAAATGATGTCCTGGTCGATTTTATATAATAGTGAAATGAGTAATAAAATAGAGAATAGTCCCAGAACATGGATCATAGCAAATGAGAAAGCGGGCATTTCGGGTGAGCTGGAGCAAAGAAAAATGAGAAAAATAAGGAAAATAAAATGAAAAGGCTAGGCGCGCACCTGCTCTAATTAGTAGGTTGTGTTTGGGGGAAGGAGGGATAAACAACTTTTTTGAAATTTGCAGATATCTTGTACACAGATGAGTCAATTGATCTTTGATCTCCCCCTCCCCCTTTTATGATCCCCCCGAATCTATGCAAACTATGTAAGAAAAATTTGCTAAATGTTAGTTTTCCTCCCTATATGTATAAACATAATCATTTTTTAACAGATTGATATCGAAAATTCCCTTTTTTCATTCCTGCTTCTATGTACATATTCTTCTATAGAGAGTTGTTGAACAGTACGGTGGTCATTGGTGTCCTACATTGAAACAAAAATGACCAAGGTCTGTTCTTTATGTCTCGGAGGAGATAGTTTTTGAGTTTTTGAATATGCATTTCAGCAATTTTCTGATTAATTTGAGTTGAGTGTTGGTAGAAACTATGAGAAAGGAATAATCATTAAATTGTTACGAAAAAAACTGGATTCAATGCATTCCCATAGAACGGAAATCGGAAGACGAAAGTCAAAGGAAGGGGTTCTGCACAGGGTAACCCTGGTGACCATGATCAAACAACATTCCTACAGTGACCTGATCCACTTGTCCCAACTTTGAGCTTGCTCAAAACACAATGTTCAACCAATTTACTTTATTCAACACAATTCAGTTAATAAGAAAACATATAGGATAAAATTAGGGTAACATTTTCAGCATCACTTCATTGAACACTTCCCCGGCATCCAACAATCCGACATCTTCCAACACACCGAAAACAAACAATGTGGGCACACGTAAAAAATCTGGTCCTGTTAGGACACATGGTGCAGGTTTGTTGGGAACAAGGTGTTATGATCACTCTAGCTTCCAGATTACTGTACCCTTTCACGCCGAGAGAACCCAGGACGTCAGCGAGATCGTCGAAAAAATCATCGTCTTTCAAGGTGTTTGGCAATCCAAAGAGCTCGTTTTTCTGGTCACGGTGTCTGCGTTTTTCCTCCATTTTGTTGATTGCATTCCGGATGTTGAAAGGGGCGGCACAATTCTTGTAACGTTGGATTAGCAGGTCAAAACATCTCTGGTTGTCAGCTCGGAGGCTGTGTCCCTGTCCCCTCGGATACCAAGCAGCTAGAATTCTTGCTCCAAAGTTTTCCACCTTCTCGTGATTGTCACGATTTCTAGCAAGATCCGCCATCACTTCACGAATCAATCTCTCCCTCTCATCTAGTCGATCTCGGATGTTGGTGGTAGTCTCAGGAGCAGCAGGAGCAGGCTCAGGGCTCACGCTCATCAAAATTTTGTAGAGGTGCTGAGAACTCGCATAAGATAGAATTAATGCAAAAACTTGAAGTCAATTCCCTGCATCAATAGCGGTAGACACCAGGTAAAAATGAAGAACAGCCAGAAGAATTTGGGTTTCGGTAAGTACCAGGAGACGTGAGAGAATGTTTTGTTGGGGAGTACCATGAGGTGTGCACCATAAAAACAAATACATGCAACCAGTATAGATTAGCGCGTTAAATTGAAGTCTAAACACAGTCTGAAAGGGGTATCTTTAGTATTGCAGCTTAGTTAGCAGGGCTTACCTTCTCATCGTATCCTGAATAATACAGTAAATATCTTGATCTCATCGCCCATAGAATCACTGCCACGTATCCAATCAGCAACACATCTCTACACCGTTTTACCTCGTTGACTTTCAGAATTAGATGAACAAAACTGATCAATTCTAGACATGAACCCACTAGGGTGATCATCAAGGTGTATGCGAGAATTGTGTTCCAAGTAGAACTTTTAGGTATCGGTAGATTGTGTAATATTGCCGAGCTAAAGAATATTAGAGGAACGATTTTGCGGGTGATCATTGTCAGACAACGAGGCAGAATGAAGACAAGTCTATGGCAGATGGAGGTGTATTTCGGGTGGGAAGACCTGCAAATGGACCAGTAATTTGGGAGGGAGAGAGAGAGATAATGAAGGCCAGTGTGGGAGACAAATAGAGAGGCGGACAACGAAGAATCAGGGCTGAGAAGAGAAAGACTGATCTCAGATGGAATCAGAGGAAGAATGGAAGACAGTCACAGAGACAATGGAGAGCAAATAAAGAGAAGAATCAGGGGAAAATGTGGCAGAGGGAAGGCCAAGGTCTCAAATGGAATCTGAGGAAGAATGGGAGGCAGAGCAGATAAAGATGAGAGTGAGAATCGGGAGAAGACGTGCAATTCCCGGTTCAAGTGGTCGTCGGCTAGAGAAATGGACCCGTCTAGGACAGCAAAGAGAAATGGTGACGTGGCAATCACAGGGGAGACAATGTGGCGAACAAATAGTGGGAGATGACGTCACAATTAAGGCACACAGTGAACAACGTGAACAGAATTGACAGAACTTTCCCAGGGGTCTTCCCTCTCCATCTACCTGCCACATCTGTCCCTCCAAAATCTGCCACACCATCTGTTATTCTGTTATTCTCCATCTCCTCTCCACATTCGTCTGCTCTTATTGATCTCCATTGTATTCACCCCACCACTCTCTCAGTTTCCATTTGAAAATCAGATGATATCCGGCAAAACCGTTATATTCCTATACGTTCTTTTGAGTTTCATAAACTATCTATTGTTAGGTTCGACCAAGTATGTTCACTTGAGCCTGGCATTCATTGGAATATGCGTTATCTATGTGATTAAGAATGAAGACTTGGATGCGATGGATCAGATGGCTCCAGAAGCTCACGACGCTCCACAAGCAGTTGAAATTCCGCCGCAGGAAAACAATATCAGAGAGGTTGCGGCTAATGAGAATACGCTAATAGATGAGCTACTACGCCAATATCGTGGAGGCATAGAAATGCTCCAAAATGAACCAATAATGCCACTTGAGCGAAGAAGAAACATTACGGAAAGAGTTGAAGATAGATCGAGGCTCGTTGAACAAAGATTGATGAGGCAACAAAGAATTGATAGATACATGAGACTTCGAAGAGAAGAAGACTATCGAAATGCCCAAAATAGTATCCAAAGAGCTATAGAAGGTAATGATCGTCAATTGGCAAGACGTCCAGTTCCCGAACCAAACTTAAATGTTCATGTTGCCCCCGTTGCTTCAGAAGCTACACCGGCTCAGGATACTCAGAATCCTATTGATCGTCCATTCGCCAGAACTCCAGCTCCCGAACCGAATGTTTCAAAATGGCTCCCAGCGGCTCCTGAAGTTAAACCCCCACAGGAGACTCAGAACCCGGTCAGACAGCAACTCAGGTAATTCCCCTCCAGTTACAGTAACTCATAAATTCATTTTTCCAGACTAAAATGCAATATATGCTTGGAGAACTACAGTATGACTAGAATTCCTAGAGTCTTCAAGGAATGTGGACACTCGATTTGTGATGTGTGTGCTGGCCGACTGCAGAACGTTGTGGATAACTTTTCATATGTGGTCTGTCCTACCTGTTGGAAAATCACAAATACGACTGACTCCAAGTTACCAAAGAATTATGCGCTGATTGAGTTGATGGAATGAAAGGAAAACATTTTCCAAAACATTTTTCGCCTGAATTTCTATGATATTGTATTGAAATAAGTGATAAATGTTTTCTGTTTGCATTCATACTTTGTGGTTCTGTAGCCGTCTATTCATAGGGGCATTCAGGACGGAAAATGTGTTGTGGAGCTGCTGTACCTTTGTAATTTTTCACAAATGACGCAGTATGAGAGAAGTATCGGAGACGGTATCTAAAAGCTGAAAGCGTTCGAGACGTGAGGAGTGAGTGAGCTCCAGATAAAACGTAGATGGTGTTAACCCATACCCGCTACCGTAATCACTTGAAACGGTTTTAACCTTACTCAAAACACAATGTTCAACGAATTTGCTTTATGTTACTCAATTCAGATAATCAGAAAACATTGGGATAACATTTCGGTGAAATTTAAAGGACTCTTCATTTCATTACCGGCAAAACGGGCATCTTCCAATGGACCGAAAGCGAATCATGTGGCTACATGAAAAACATTTCACCAGAATTAGATGAACAAAACGATAAGTTTCAATCCATAATTCCACTCGGGCAGCCATCCTGGTGATCACGAGAATAATGTGAATGAGATATTGGAGATCAGTCCAATCTCCACTTGCAGGTATCAATAGATAGCGTAATATTTTTACGGCAACGAAAATGAAAGCTATGTCGGTGATCATTGCCAGACAAGGAGACAGAATGAAAAAAGGACAAGGGAGCCTATAGCAGATGAAGGTGTGTTTCGGGCGGGAAGACCTGCAAATAGACCAGTAATTTGATGGAGAGGCGGATGACGTGGCAGTTTAAAAGAATCGTGGAAAAAGTGGCAGAGAAAAGACAAAGGGCAGTGAGAGAAGAGGAAGACTGAGCTCAGATGGCATCACAGGAAGAATCGGAGGCAATCAAAAAGACTAAATAGAGATGGGAGTGAAAATCGGGAGAAAAAGTGTCTGGGGAAGATGGGTGACGTGTAAACCCCGGGGTGGTCGGCTTGTGAGAAGTGACCGACGACAATGTGGTCCGACTAGGACAGCAAATAGAAATGGTGACGTGGCAGGTGTAATTCACAGGGATTATGAGGAAGGTACACAGTGAACAACGTGAACAGAACTGACAGAATTTTCCGATGGGTCATCCGCCCTCATCTACCTGGCACATCTGTCCTCTTGCTAGTTACGGTAGTTAAGGCAGGAGCCACTCACATCATCTGTTGTCTCAGTTCACATTAAAGAATCAGATGATAACCGGCAAAACCGCTATATTCCTATTTGTGCCTTTGAGTTTCCTAAACTATCTATTGTTAGGTTCGACCAACTATGTTTACTTGAGCCTGGCATTCATTGGAATATGCGTTATCTATGTGATTAATAATGAAGACTTAGATGCGAGGGATCAGATGGCTCCAGAAGCTCACGACGCTCCACAAGCAGTTGAAATTCTGCCTCAGGAAAACAATATTGGTGTAGTAGAGGTAGTCGAGGTTAATTTCAAAATTGGTGCGCATCTTGCACGAAATCGTAGAGATGTGAAAATTCTGCAAAACGATCCGACAATGTCACTCGAGCGGAGAAGAATGATTAGGAATAGTGTTCAAGATAGATCGAGGTTTATTAATCGAGTCATTGAATCTGGAAAGAAGAGATTCGTAGATGAAGGATTGATAAGGCAACAAAGAATTGTGGAAGGCGGATCCTCGTAGTTCCGGAAGCTCCACCCACTCAAGATACTCAGAATCCGGTTAGACAAGAACTCAGGTAATTCCCCTCCAGTCACATTAATCCATAACTCTCATTTTTTCAGACTAGCCTGCAATATATGCTTGGAGAACTACAGTAAGACCAGAATCCCCAGAGTCTTAAAGGAATGTGGACACTCTATTTGTGATGTGTGTGTTGGTCAATTGCAGAAATTCAATCGGAACCATCTTCATGTGGTCTGTCCTATTTGTAGGAAAATCACACAAACGACTGGCTCTAAGTTACCAAAGAATTATGCGCTGATTGAGTTGATGGAATGAAAGGAAAACATTTTCCAAATAATTTTTCGCCTGAATTTTTATGGTATTGTATTGAAATAAATGATAAATGATTCAAAGAAGTATTGTTTGCCTTCACAATTCGGGATTCAGGTCGGGAACGGTTAAGCGAAGTTACTGTACCTTTGTAATTTTTCCAAATGGTTAGGTTGGAAGCTATTCAGCACCCAACACGATAACTACAGTAATCCGGACCCAAGGTATTGTAGTTTGAGACCTGACAACTCCAAACCTGTTTTAAAATGTACAAGTTTAATAGGTCATGAGACAAAAGTTTATTCCAGTTGTATCAATTAGTGAATGATTCCCCTCAAATCCCAATAACTTCCATCAACGCATAGTTCCTTGGCATCTGCTGCACGCTGCCTTTCAGTACAGTATTCTCCCGACAGAATGGGCATCGGATAGTGCACGTGTATCTGATGAGTGGCATTTGTCTACTAATGCCATATTTCAACAATCGACCAGCGCACTGCTCACAAATCGTGTGTCCACACTCTCTGAGCATTCTCGGAATCCTGGTGGCACTATAGTTGAGAACGCAGATTCTGCACTTAGATCTGCTGAAAATTGGGTATGGGTTATGGGTTACTGTAGTTTATATGGTTACCTTGGGGTCTTTTTGAGTTGCTTCATATATTTAAGACATTTGTATAGTGCACTGTACCCTGTAATGCCGGTCACTTTTTCAAGATCGTCGAAAAAATCTTTATCTTTCAAGGTATTCGGCAATCCGAGGAGGTGGTTTTTCTGGTCTCGATGTCTACGTTTCTCCTTCATCTTTTTTACTGCATTCCGGATTTTGAAAGGGGCTGCAACATGCTTGAAGCGTTGGATTAGTAAGTCAAAACATTTCTGATTGTCTTTTCGGAGACTCCGTCCCCTCGGAAACCAAGCAGCTTGAATTCTTGCTCCTAAATTTTTCTCCTCCTCAAGAACTTCTGCTCTACGATTTCCAGCAAGATCTCTCTCATCTAGTCGATCTTGGATGTTGTTAGTGGCGTCAGTAGCAGCAGGAACCGGCTCAGGGCTCTGGCTCATCAAAATCTTATGAAGGTGTTGAGAACTTGCAAAAGAGAGAATCCATACAAGTACTTGAAGCCAATTCCCTATATACATAGCGGCAGACACTAGGTAAATATGAGGAACAGCCAAAAAACATTGGGTTTTGGTGACTTCCGGGAGTTGTGGGGTGTTTTGACGTGGAGAATTACAAAGGTACAGTAACTTCGCTTAACCGTTCCCGACCTGAATCCCAAATTGTGAAGGCAAACAATACTTCTTTGAATCATTTATCATTTATTTCAATAGCAAATTCATACAAAAAATTATTTGGAAAACTTTTTTTGATGCATTTACATAGATCAGTGTTCCCGGGAACGTTGTTGGTTATTGGTGATGGTTTCATTCATTGCCCGATCTGTCGATCGGTCACTATGGTGTGGGGTACTGTGAGAGAGCTACCGAGGAACGATGCGTTGATGCAGAGGATTGGACGATAATGGGAATGCTTTGATTTTTGTTTATTGTGAAATGTTAATAAAATTTTGATAAACGAATAAACATGTTTCACTTTAACAACTTGAGGGGATTCAAAACGACTTTCCAGCTCGTGTGGGTTACTGTAGCGGGGTATGTTTCATCTGGAGCTCCCTTACTCCGAACTCACACCACTTTTACATACCGATTTCGATATTTCTCTTATACACAACACATTTCCCGGCCTGAATGCACCTTACGTATGGACAGCTACCGAATAACAACATGTGAATGTAAACAGAAAACATTTATCACTTATTTCAATACAATATCATAGAAATTCAGACAAAAACTATTGGGAAAATGTTTTCCTTTCATTACATCAACTCAATCAGCGCATAATTCTTTGGTAACTTGGAGCCAGTCGTTTGTGTGATTTCCCTACAGGTAGGACAGACCACATATGAAAAGTTATCCACAACGTTCTGCAATTGTCCAACACACACATCACAAAAAGAGTGTCCACATTCCTTTAAGACTCTGGGAATTCTTGTCTTACTGTAGTTCTCCAAGCATATATTGCAGGCTAGTCTGAAAAAATAATCGATATGGGTTACTGAAGGTGAATTACCTGAGTTGTTGTTTAACCGGATTCTGAGTCTCCTGTGGGTTTGGAACTTCAGGTGCCAGTGGGAGCTGGGCATCTTGAGCATTCGGTTTGGGAGCTGGAGTTCTGGCGAATAGACGATCAAAAAAGTTGTAAGTTTCCTGAGCCGGTTGATCACTGAGATCGACAAAGCGCTGGGCGACATGCAGACGTCCATTATAATCAACAACTAGAACTGGAAGATTACCATGAGCATCAATTAGACCCATTCTCAAATCTGTCCCATAAATATTCAAAAACTCATGGATCCCGACAAATGACAAAAGCCACATTACAGCTTGCATGAAACAAATCCCCGTGTTTTGGTTTCTCAGCAAAAAATATATCATAGCTCCGTGAGTCACTAAAAGAACTTTTTGTATTTCCTGGAACGGTGCTGGTAGTTGATAGAGAGATGAGCGGAGATATGGAAGGTAAAAGAAGACAAGAGAAGAGCCAAGAAGGATGAATTGCGTGAGGTACTGGTTCTGAACATAATCATGTTTTAGAAATGTTTGTTTTCGTGATAAAAACTTACCTTCTCATCAACTTTCAATGAGCGCATCAAAAAGGCGGACACAATTGGAGACAATATAGCTACTCCATTCCCAATCAGCAACTCAATTTTAGTCCGTTCAGCGTCATCAACTTCAAAATATCGACTGTACGCACTGATAACTCCAAAGAATACAAGAACTGGCAAAAGGATTGTAAAAAATAATATAAGAGCAAGTTTTTCGAGGGCTTCATTGTAGTGGAGTTTGTCGATCACTAGGTGAACCACAAAACTCCAAACAAGGAGAGGGCAAGCGTATTTGATGGGGATCATGAAGGGGTGAGAGTGAATAAGGAGTACTGACGACGTGAACAGAAATGACAGATATTTCCCAGGGGTCTTCCCGCCTCATCTACCTGCTACATCTGTCCTACATACGGTAACCAAGACAGGTAGGCACACGCATTACGGTCACGTTTACCTTGCGATCTATTCTCCACCGGAATCTTCCCAGGAGGCCGCCCGCAAAAACACACAGACACATCTGTCACATCATTTGTTAATCTGATATTCTCCATCTCCTCCTTACTCGTCTGCCCTTGTGGACAATGAGAACTATCTGCCAATCAAAAAGTTGCTTCGAATATAGCGCTATATACATGCCTGAGATCAGAATGAATGGGAAAACGTTTTGAACCACCTAACGTTGTTGAAGTGAAACATTTTAATCATTTATTCCAGTTTTATCAGTTCAAAACAATCAATTCAAAAATTAAAAATTAAAAACATTTCACAAAGAAGACGAAAAATAATTCAGATCCCCATAACTTCCATCAACTCGTAGTTCTTCGGCATCTGCTGCACGGTGCCTTTCAGTACAGTATTCTCCCGACAGAATGGGCATCGAATGGATGTACTGGCTATGTGGAATATATTGAATCGAGTAGCATCTTTCAACAACTGACCAGCACACTGCTCACAAATCGTGTGTCCGCACTTGCTAAGCATTCTCGGGATCCTTGTGGTACTGTAGTCGAGAAGACAGATTTTGCACTGACATCCGCTGAAAATTTTGTATGGATTATGGGTTACTCTAGTTTATATGGATACCTAGAAGTCTTCTTGAGCTGCTTCATATTCCAAAGACGTTCGACTAGTGCTTTTAGAAACCTTGGGATATTCAAGAGGCAAAAACTTTCGTGTAGTGGATCTTGCTCTTCTTTGTTTAGACCATCATTTTGGATTACAGGTTCTTGTTGCACGTCGCCTGGAAAACCGTAGTCGGGCCCTGGAGCGGGGGTGTATTGCTCTTCTTCGTAGTCCCCATTTAGAGAATCCTCCCTTGATCTCAAATCAGTCCAATAAACACTCCAAAACTCATGAATCCCGACAAATGACCAGATCCACATTCCAGCTTGCATGAAACAAATCGCGGCGGTCTCTTCTCTATAGTTTTGAATCAGAAAAAGTATCATAGCTCCGTGGGTCACTAGAAAACGTTTGTGTATCTTCTGGAACGGTGCTGGTAGGTGATAGAGGGATGACAAAATGATATGTGGATAGTAAAAGAAGACAAGAGCAAAGCCAAGTAGGGTGAATTGTATGCGGTGCATAATCTGAAAATGTAATTGTACTATTATATACAAATCATATTCTTATCATTAAAAACCTACCTTTTCATCAATTTTCAATAGACCCATCAAAAAGGTGGACACAATTGGACACATCACAGCTGTCCCTTTCGCAATCAGAAAATGAATTTTAGTATCCTCCGAAAAATCGTTAACAAAAAGGAAGACTACACATGGCAAACAGATTGTGTTTAATAATATCGCAAACTGTTTGAAAGCTTCTTCATAATTTCTTGGCTGGAGTTTGCAGATTACCAGATAAGCTGCAAAACCCCAGACAAGAAAAGGATAAACGTATTTGATGACGGTCATAGAAACGGGAGAGGGGGTGAGAGTGAATGAGGGGTAGTGTGGCGACGTGAACAGAAATGACAGATTTTTCCCAGGGGTCATCCCGCCGAAACCTGTCTATCCATCTGCCACATCTGTTCCCTTTATATAAGTTACCGTCTCTTTCTCCCACTATTTTCTCCCCACATTGTCGGTGAGATCGTTCTTCCTCTCTACACACGCCTTCTGCCACGTCATCAAGCACTCCCTAATCTTCCCTCTGCCATCTTTTCCGTGATTCTCTGTCATCAGCATCTCTATTTGCTCTCCATTGCTCCTGCTCCGCAGCTACCCCCAACCTTCGAGTTGAATATGCAGTGGCGGTTTATAAAAATATGCAAACTAATGAGCGACTAAAAAAAATCGTAGAGAAGTGGGAAGGGTGCAAAAAATTCCGAGAGATCGAGGACAGCTAACCAGCTCAAAAGAAGGAAGGTCTAAGAGCAAAAATTGATAAGGCAACAAAGAATTTTGGACATGAGAGTTCAAAGATCTTCAATCATTTATTCCAGTTGGATCAATTCAAAACAATCAATTCAAAATAAGAAATTTACAAAAAACGAAACATAATTCAGATCAATTCTCTTCCAAATCCCAATAATGTTACTTTGAAGATTAAAAAACATTCAAACAAAAGTGATTCAGATCCCAATAACTTCCACCAACTCGTAGTTCTTTGGCATCTGCTGCACGCTGCCTTGCACTACAGTACCCTCTCGACAGAATGGGCATCTAATGGATGCACTGGCTATGTAGTATGTATAGAATCTAGTACCATCTTTCAACAATTGACCAGCACACTTCTCACAAATCGTGTGTCCGCACTTGCTAAGCATTCTCGGGATCCTGGTGGTGCTGTAGTCGAGAAGACAGATTTTGCACTGACATCTGCTGAAAATAGAGTTTGGATTATGGATTACTGTAGTTTATATTGTTACCTTGGGAAGGCCAGATGGTCCATAGATGATGCTGGGGCAGAAGACATGGAGAGGTTGCTGAGAATTCTGTATGGGTTATGGTTTACTGTAGATCTTTACCTTGGGGTCTCCATGAGTTGCTCCATATTCCCAAGACGTTCGTTTAGTGCTTCTAGATTGAGATCTTCTTCGTTTTGATCATAATCTTGGGTTTCTGGTTCTTGCTCCACGTCGTCTGGAAAATCGTTGTCGGCTTCTGGAACGGAGGTGTCTTGCTCTGCTTCGAAGTCCTCATTCAGATTGTCCTCCCTTAATCTCAAATCAATCCAACAAACACTTGAAAACTCATGGATCCCGACAAATGACCAAATCCACATTACAGCTTGCATAAAACAAATTGCGGCGGTCTCTGCTCTATAGTTTTGAATCAAGAAGTATATCATAGCTCCGTGGGTCATTATAAAACGTTTGTGTATCGTTTGGAACGGGGCTGGTAGGTGGTAAAAGGTTGAGAGAAAGATATTTGGAGAGTAAAGGAAGACAAGAGCAAAGCCAAGTATAGTGAATTGTATGTGATGCATAATCTGAAATGATGTTGTACTATACAAGTTATTTTTTGTCATTAAAACTTACCTTCTCATCAATTTTCAATAAACTCATCAAAAAGGTGGACACAATTGGACACACCACAGCTGTTCCCTTCCCAATCAGAAAAGTCTTTTTAGCCCACGGAGCTTGACTGTGGAAAATTAATACATTCACGAATGCCACAAGTGGCAAACAGGTTGTGAGCATTAACATTAACATAAGTTGTTCGAGGACTTTATCGGAATTTCTTGGTTGGAGTTTGGAGATTACCAGATAAGCTGCAAAACCCCAGACAAGAAAAAGATAACCGTTTTTGATGGGGGTCATAGAAACGGGAGACAATATGAGAGTGAATAAGGAATAGTGTGACGACGTGAACAGAAATGACAGAATTTTCCCAGAGGTCATCCCGCCCCCTCTACCTGCCACATCTGTTCCCTTTATATAAGTTACCGTCTCTTTCTCCCACTATTTTCTCCCCACATTGTCGGTGAGATCGTTCTTCCTCTCTACACACGCTTTCTGTCACGTCATCAAGCACTCCCTAATCTTCCCTCTGCCACCTTTTCCCTGATTCTTTGTCATCCTCCTCTCTATTTGCTCTCCATTGCTCCTGCTCCTGCAGCTACCCCCAACATCCGAGATTAACTAGATGAGAGGGAGAGATTGATTCATGAAGTGTATGAAGACTTAAATGCTAGGAATCAGATGGCTCCAGAAGTTTTTAATGCTCCACAAGCAGTGGAAATCGCACCTCAGGAGGACAATATTGGAGAAGTTGATCATATGATCATATCAGCTGAGAATGATCCTTTGGAATCTTTGGAATGAGATCGAGGACCGCTAACCAGCTCATTGAATCTAGAAAGAGGAGGGTCTTAGAGCAAAGATTGATAAGACAACAAAGAATTGTGGACATGAGAGTTCAAAGAGAAGAAAAAATTAAATCAGAATGCCCAAAAGCATATAATCCTTTATTCCAGTTGGATCAATTTAAAATAAGAATTTTACAAAAAACGGAACATGATTCAGATCAATGAATGATTTCAACAATACGATATTATCTGATCACACCCACAATTAAAAGGTTTAAAACAATTTAAAACAAAAAATAATTCAAATCCCAATAACTTCCATCAACTCGTAGTTCTTTGGCATCTGCTGCACGGTGCCTTGCACTACAGTACCCTCCCGACAGAATGGGCATCTAATGGACGTACTGGTTTTGTAGAATGTGTTGAATCTAGTACCATCTTTCAACAACTGACCAGCACACTTTTCACAAATCGTGTGTCCGCACCCTGTGAGAATTCTTGGAATCCTGGTGGTACTGTACTCGACAAGACAGATTTTGCATTCACATCCGCTGAAAATTTTGTATGGTTTATGAGTTAGTGTAGTTTATATGGATACCTTGAGGTCTTCATGAGCTGTTTCTTATTCCAAAGACGTTCGAGTAGTGCTTTTAGAAACCTTGGGATATTCATGAGGCAAAAACTTTCGTGTAGTGGATCTTGCTCTTCTTTGTTTTGGCCATCATTTTGGATCACTGGTTCTTGTTGCACGTAGCCTGGAAAACCGTAGTCAGGCCCTGGAGTGGGAGTGTCTTGCTCCTCTTCGAAGTCCTCATTCAGATTGTCCTCCCTTAATCTCAAATCAATCCAATAAATACTCGAAAACTCATGAATCGCTACAAATGACCAAATCCACATTACTGCTTGCATAAAACTAATCGCGGCGGTCTCTGCTCTATAGTTTTGAATCAGAAAATATATCATAGCTCCGTGGGTCACTAGACAACGTTTGTGTATCTTCTGGAACGGTGCTGGTAGGTGAAAGTGGGATGAGTTGATATATGGACAGTAAAAGAAGACAAGAGCAAAGCCAAGTATCACGAATTGTATGTGGTGCATATCCTGAAAATAAGAAATGTTATTGTGTTATAGAATTTGTTATTTTTTGAAAACTAACCTTCTCATCAATTTTCAATAGACCCATCAAAAAGGTGGACACATATGGACACACCACAGCTGTTCCCTTCCCAATCAGAAATTCATTTTTAACCTCTTTAGCCCTCGAATCTTGTTCGGAAACACACGTGAATGCCAAAAGTGGCAAACAGATTGTGAGCGACATTAACATAAGATGTTCGAGAACTGCTTCATAATTTCTTGGTTGGAGTTTGCAGATTACCAGATAAGCTGTAAAACCCCAGACAAGAAAAGGATAAACGTATTTGACGAGGGTCATAGAAACGGGAGAGGGGAGTGAATGAGGGGTAGTGTGACGACGTGAACAGAAATGACAGAACTTTCCCAGGGGTCTTCCTGCCCAATCTACCTGCCACATATGTCCTCTTGCTATAGGTTACCCTCCTCCGTACTCTCTTTCCATCTGCTCTTATTATTTGCCACGTCATCTCCCACTATTATCTCCCCACATTGTCTCCCACCTAGACCAAACCCTCATCTCTTATTATCCTTACACCTGTCACGTCATCATTTCTATTTACTATCCAAGACGGTCCAAACTGTCGTCCGTTTTCTTAAGCCAACGAATCCCGAGAACCGGCTATTCCACGTCGTTTGCTCTCTTTGACTGTCTCATCCCTCTGAGATCAGTCTTCCTCTACACATGCCTTCTGCCACGTCATCAAGTGCTATATAATCTTCCCTCTGCCACTTTTCCCGTGTTTCTCCGTTGTCTGCCTCTTTTTTCGCTCTTCATTATCTCTCATCCCCAAATTACTAGTCCATTTGCAGGTCTTCCCGCCCAAAAAGAAGACAACGTGCAACCCCAAGCTATAGCCGTCCACCTAACGTTGTTGAAGTAAAACATCTTAAATAATTTATTGTATCAATTCACAACAATCAATTCAAAAATGAAAATTTCACAAAAAACGAAAAATAATTCAGATTAACGGATGATTCCCTCTCAAATCCCCATAACTTCCATCAACGCATAGTTCTTCGGCATCTGCTGCACGCTGCCTTGCACTACAGTACCCTCCCGACAGAACGGACATCTAATGGATGCACTGGCTATGTAGTATGTATAGAATCTAGTACCATCTTTCAACAATTGACCAGCACACTTCTCACAAATCGTGTGTCCGCACTTGCTAAGCATTCTCGGGATCCTTGTGGTACTGTAGTCGAGAAGACAGATTTTGCACTGACATCCGCTGAAAATAGGGTATGGATTATGGGTTACTGTAGTTTATATTGTTCCCTTGGGAAGGCCAGATGGTCCATAGATGATGCTGGGGCAGAAGACATGGAGAGGTTGCTGAAAATTGGGTATGGGTTATGGGTTACTGTAAATTTTTACCTTGGGGTCTCCATAAGTTGCTCCATATTCCCAAGACGTTCGTTTAGTGCTTCTAGATTGTGATCTTCTTCGTTTTGATCATAATCTTGGGTTTCTCGTTCTTGCTCCACGTCGTCTGGAAAATTGTTACCGTCTTCTGGGGCGGGGGTGTCTTGCTCCTCTTCGAAGTCCTCATTCAGAAAATCCTCCCTCAATCTCAAATCAGTCCAATAAACACTCCAAAACTCATGGATCCCGACAAATGACCAAATCCACATTCCAGCTTGCATAAAACAAATCGCGGCGTTCTCTGCTCTATAGTTTTGAAACAAAACAAATATCATAGCTCCGTGGGTCACTAGAAAACGTTTGTGTATCTTCTGGAACGGAGCTGGTAGGTGATAGAGGGATGACAAAATTATATGTGGATAGTAAAAGAAGACAAGAGCAAAGCCAAGTATAGTGAATTGTATGCGGTGCATAATCTGAAAATGTAATTGTACTATTATATACAAATCATATTCTTATCATTAAAAACCTACCTTTTCATCAATTTTCAATAAACTCATCAATAAGGTGGACACAATTGGGCACATCACAGCTGTCCCTTTCGCAATCAGAAAGCTAATTTTAGTATCCACCGAAAAATCGAAAACAAAAAGTAAGGCACCACATGGCAAACAGGTTGTGAGCACTAACATTAACATAAGATGTTCAAGAACTGCTTCATAATTTCTTGGTTGGAGTTTGCAGATTACCAGATAAGCTGCAAAACCCCAGACAAGAAAAGGATAAACGTATTTGATGGCGGCCATAGAAACGGGAGACAGTATGAGAGTGAGCAAGGGGTAATGACGACGTGAACAGAAATGACAGAACTTTCCCAGGGGTCACCCCGTCAAAATCTGTCTATCTACCTGCCACATTTGTCCTCTTGATATAGGCTACCGTCCTCTGTACTCCTTTCCTCTAAAGGCACAATACCATCTATATCTCCAAGACCATCTGACCTTCCTAGAACCCAATTTTTCCTCTGCCACGTCATCTTCTCCCTTTGCCTCTTAGAGCAACACCTCCACATCTTCTGCCACAGCACCATCTCTCAGGCCATCTGGCCTTCCCAGAACCCCTCTCACCCAATTCTCCCCATTGACCAACGCTGGCACAGTTCTTTCCCGCCAAAACGTTCCTTCCCCTCTACACTTCCTGTTCTCTCCTTCGGTATTTGACAGCCATCCAGCAAAATAAATAGATAGCAAGAAGTATGTCTGTTCACTATCTCTTCAACGGCGTTAGATCAATACTAATTAATTTTTTCATTAGTACCAATGAAAGACCAATCCGAGATTTGCATGATGGTATTCGACAAGGAGGAGATCTGAGAAGCCTTGAGTATTTGCTCAGTCGTGATATTCAGAATGGAAAAGATCCTAACATTTTTCGACGTTTTTCCGATCTCTTTCCAGGATTCTCAACTGCTACTAATTCTAAGCAGACCCCGAGGTAACCATATATACTACAGTAATCCATAACCCATACCGAATTTTCAGAAGATGTGAATGCAAAATCTGTTTTTTCGAGTACAGCACCACCAGGATTCCGAGAATTCTCAGAGAATGTGGACACACGATTTGTGAAGAGTGTGCCGGTCAGTTGCTGGAAACATGTGCAATTGATGAAAGATGCTCCATGTCCGCTATCGTATGCCCATTTTGTCGGGAGGGTACTGTAGTGTTAGGCACCGTGCAGCAGATGCCGTGGAACTATGCTTTGATGGAAGTTATTGGGATCTGAATTTGTTTTGTTTTAAATTGTTCATGAAATGAAGTCGTATCATTGAATTTCCTGTATATAATTTTGAAGCAGCCGTGGGTTACTGTAGGAATGGTGTTACAATTGAAAACCTATCTATGATTCACATGGCCCCACAACTTACTATCTCTATGGATACTCTATAGAATGTCAGTCAACTCATTCGGCAATTGGAATCCGCTAATTCCTTCTGGGGACCGAGTTGTAGCTCTGCAATGTGCTCTGCTCCACCGTATTGATTCATAACTCAGTCTCCATCAGGATTTTGTGAATTCTGATTACAGAAATGAAATCCTTGTAGTCTCAATTTGTAGCTGACCCTAAAGAGTTTCCACGTCATCAGATAATCCGTCTTCCCTCTGCCACTTCTTCTCCCGATTCTCACTCGAATCTCCTCTCCTCACGCTGTCCTTAGTCTTCCCTCTGCCACGTTTCTATTGATTCTCCTAAACTGCCACGACGTCCGCCTCTCTATTTGCTCTCCACTGTCTCCCACCAAGCCTTTCATTATCTCTCTTACTGGTCCATTTGCAGATCGTCCCGCCCAAAACACACCGTCATCTGCTATAGACAGTCTCGTCCTTTCCTTCATTCTGTCTCCTCGGCAACCTTATTACTCGTTCAATTAATTCATCCTCATAGTCCGTACGAGTCGCTATGATTCCCCGCAAAATGGTTCCACTAATATACGTTGCCTCAATAATATTACAAAAGTTATTCATACCTGAAAGTGAAAGTTTTCATGTCCCCCTATATCTCATCTACACAGTTCTCATGTATAGCGTGATGGTCGCCGTAGCTGATTTATGTCTAGAATTGATCAGTTTTGTTCATCAAATTCTGAAAGTCAACGATGTAAAACAGCGTAGAAATGAGTTGCTGATTGGATACGTGGCAGTGATGTTATGGGCGATGAGATCCAGATATTCACTGTATTATTCGGGAAACGATGAAGAGGTACATCAGTTCTGCTTATAAGCTACAGTATAATACTAACGACACCCTTTTCAGACTGTGTTCTGGCATCAACTCAACGCGCTTATCTATGCCGGGAGTATATATTCCTTCATGTGTATCACACTTCATGCTGATCCACGTTTTCCCACTCCCCGCTACTCGGAATTCACCGAAACTCAAGCTTCTATTGCCACTGCTCATTATTACGTAATATTTACTGCTATGGATAGGGGGAATTGGCTCCAAGTTTGCTCCTGGATAATCTCTCTGGCGAGCTCTATGCACATCTATGAGATTTTGACGAGCCAGAGGCCTGAGTCTTCACGTGTTGCTCCTGCCGCCACTACCAACATCCGAGATCGACCAGGAGCGAGAGCAGAAGCTGGAGCAGAAATGCCTGACAATCAAGAAGAGGAGGAAAATTTAGGAGCAAGAATTCAAGCTACGCTAAATATCCGAGATCGACTAAATATGAGGGAGAGATTGATTCGTGAAGTGATGACGGACCTTGCTAGAAATCGTGCCGCCGCTCCAGCAACTGAACCAGGGACTACTGAGAACTCAGGACACCAGACTGGCTCTCCGACCACCGTTCCAACCCGCCAATATCTCGACTCAACTATCGTACCGATTCTTCTGCAAGGACTTAGAGCTTTTGCAAAGCATCTTCCAGAGAACCCCATCGAGTTCTTGGCCAACTTCCTATTGCTTCACAAGGATGGTTACAACGTGGAGAACCAGAATCCAGCCATGATGAGGGATCTTGCTAGAAATCGTGCAGACGCGAGAGCAGAAGAGTCTAACAATCAGGAAGATGAGGATAGTTTAGGAGCAAGGATTCAAGCTGCTTGGTGGCCGAGGGGACAATCCATCGAAGATAAAAACCAGAGATGTTTTGACCTACTGATCCAACGATTCAAAAATGCAGCGACCCCTTTCCAAATCCGTAATGCCGTCAAAAAGATGGAGGAAAAACGCAGACATCGAGACCAAAGAAACGAGCTCTTTGGATTGCAGAACGCCTTGAAAGACGAGGATTTTTTTGACGATCTTGAATTTGTGACCGGCATTAAAAGGTGCAATTATCCAAGTGGGCTACAGTAATCATAACAACTTTTTTCAGACTCATCTGCGTCATGTGTCTTAATACAACGAGAACCTTTCATTGTAGCCACATAGTTTGTGCTCGGTGTATTCGAAGATGCCCGATTTGCCGTGGAAATCCATTGTGCTAATATATGTATCCCATGTTTCAAATATTTTACCCTAATGTTATCTTCTCATATGTCTTCTTATTATCTGAAGTGTGTAAAATAAAGTAAATGGTTATCGTGGTTATAATTTTTTATTCCACGCAACATATTTTTAAAAAAGTGCTTGACCTTTGTACAATGACACCCCTTTCTTATTCTGACATGACCGACGCCCGGATGTCATGGACGGGTAGCCCAGAAAAATTGCATATAAGCTGGAATTTTCCCAGTCAAAACCACAATCAACTACTGATGCGTTTTCTCGTCGTCCACGTTGTCTTTGGGTTGCTTATCGCCACTTGCCAAAGTCACACTTCAATCAAATTCTCCATTGCCATTCATTGCCCGAGTGGAGAACTTGATTCATGGCATGGTGCTATTTTTAAGAAAATAAATGGTGGCTACACGGACATAGCATATGCTTTTGGAACAACCTCGGAGAATTTCGTATTTGTAGAACTAATAGGAGAGGTCAGTAGTTCCAAAGAACCAGCAGTTTTGGATATTTCCGTTTCTTCAAATTGTAAAGGAGGGAGATCTTCGATTAAGATCGACCGGGGAATCTCTATTCAAGATGATAAGGGGTAACTATTTACTGTCAACTTGTTGCAATCCTTAATGAAGCATTTTCAGGTCTCACTATGGTTTCCGAGTTTACAATATGGAAAATGCGGAGGATAAAACTGATAGTAAAACTTACGAATATCTGTTTATGAAGTATCTGGAAAAGGACTGTGAGAAAAACGGTACTAAATGCATTTTTTCCGCTATTTCTTTGAATAGATTTAAATATTTCAGGATGTAAAGAGAGCTCGCGTGAATACGTCGTTAAAGGTTGCGACTTTTTCAAAAAGGAATCTGAGCAATGTATGAAAGGATATGATGATACGCTACAGAAATATTGTCAGAAGGAAGGATCATCGGGTAAGTGATAAGTTTCAGTCCAACTTTATAAAATTCAAGGTTCCACAACCAGCTCAACAAAGATGATAATTATTATCGGTGGAGCTGTTGGAGCCATCATCATTCTTGTACTAGCCATCACCGTTTTCTTCTATTGTAGAAAGAAGAGGAAGAGTAAGCAGAAGGGGACTGGAACAATGTCGGGATCAATTGCTCCGTCTGGGACAACCAAACAATCCACTGCAAATAATAATTTCAATAGTGGAGCACCGACTGGAGCACCGACCCCTACTGAGGATGCGACCATTACTGGAGTAGAAAGATATTAGATGTCTCTTTTGACCTGCTCATTATTTTGTTGATATAAATACATTTGTTTGATAATTTTCCTGTCCTTAGTCGAGCGGGCACAGAGACAAAGCACATGTACTCAACAAGAAAAATTGCGATCGCTTCACTCAAAATGAAAAATTTCTGACCATTTTCTAAATTTTAACTCATAATTAATCATACATAATCAATCATAATCATCTGACAGGTTTTCTGACCATTTCTACAGTAACCTACGGTCCTAAAACACTTGAAACAGATGTTCAACCAATTTACTTTATTTTCAGACAATAAAAAGCCTTCATTGAACATTTCTCCGGCAAACCGGGCATCTTCCACCACATCGCTCACAAACCAGGTGGTTACAACGAAAGGTTCTTGTCTTTTTAAGACACATGACGCAGATGAGTCTGGAAAATATTTCTATGGTTACTGTACTCCACTTAGATTACTGTACCCTGTAATGCCGATCGCGTATTCAAGATCGTCGAAAAAATCATTGTCTGTGTTCGGCAATCCAAGGAGCTCGTTTCTCTGATCTCGATGTCTACGGTTCTCCTCCATTTTGTGGATTGCATTATGGATTTTGAAAGGGGTCGCGAAGTTTTTGAAACGGTCGATCATTAAATCAAAATATCTCTGACTGTCTTCTCCAATTCCTTCTCCCATCGGATACCAAGAAGCTTGAATTTTTCTAGCAAGATCCGTCATCACATCATGAATCATTCTCTCCCTCTCATCTAGTCGATCTCGGATGTTTGGGGTGGCGTCAGGATCAGCAGGAGCAGGCTCAAGGCTCACGCTCATCACAACCTTATAGAAGTGCTGAAAACTCACAAAAGAGAGTATCCATGTAAGTCCTTCAAGCCAATTTCCTATATTAATAGCGGCAGACACCAGGTAAATATGAGGAATGGCCAAAAGAATTTGGGGTTTGGTAAATTCCAAGAGACGTGGATTACCAAGAGGTTTGAGCCATGAGGTGGAATATACGCTGCCAGCATTGATCAGCGCAATGAGTTGAGAATTGGACACAGTCTGAAAATGGTATTGTTAGTACTGTAGCTTAGTAACCAAGGCTCACCTCTTCATCATATCCGGAATAACACTGTAAATACATGGTTCTTATCGCCCATAGGATCAATATCACGTATCCAATCAGCAACTCAGTTTTAAACCGTTTTAACTCGTCGACTTTCAGAATTATTTGAACAAAACGGATCAATTCAAGAAATAAAACCATTGAGGCGACCGGCACGAGTACTGGGTAGAGGAGATGTTGAGGATCATTTAAATCCTTCTCAGGTATCATTCGACTGAATAATATTACTGAGGCAACAAATATAAAGGTATTGATTTCGCGGGGCAACATTGCTAGACAAAGAGGCAGAATGTCGGGAAGACCTGCAAATGGACCAGTAATTTGGGTAGGAGAGATAATTGAGGTCCGTGACGGAGACAATGGAGAGCAAATAGACGGAGAATCAGAGGAAAAGTGGCAGATGACGTGGCACAAAGCGTCTGTGGAGAGGAAAATTGATTTTGGAGGGTTGAGGCAGTTAGCAAATAAAGCTGGGAGTGAGAATCGGGAGAAGAAGTGATCATTGGGGTCAACTACAAAATGAGATACTATTCCGACTACGAGGATTACATTTCTGAAATCAGAGATTACCAATTGTTGCTGTGAACCGAGTAATGAATCATGTGAACTATAGATCGGAGCACATTGCAGAGCTATAACTCGGCCCCCCAGCAGGAATTGCCTGCTACAATAAAGGGGTTAAAAAACTCATGGGTGGTAAGGGCTATGAATTACGGAAGACAGCGATGGATCAGATAGTAAGGAAGGTGTTACCGGGAAACGACTGCGGAGGGGCTCTGGGAAGGCCAGATGGCCCAGAAGTGGCAGAAGAAGTGGAAAGGTTGCGCAGTGTGTGCATAATAAGCGAAAAGGGTTGATGACGTGGCAGAGAAAAAATTCGGCTCTGGGAAGGCCAGAACACCAATCGTGACGTGGGAGATTAAGGATTGGTGACGTAGCAGGAGACGTTCAGGGGTTGCCAAAGAGAGCAAAGAGAGCAAATAGAGATGGGAGTGAGCATCGGGAGAAGAAGTGGCTGAGGGAAGATTACCGGGTAATTCCGACTACGAGGATCACATTTCTGATGTAAAAGGTTGAGCGGAAGAAGTTGCAGAGCTATAACTCGGCCCCCAGCGGGAATTACATATAGGTTCTCGTGGTACCAAAACATATTGGTGGTAAGGCGTATGTAAAAGCGATGAATAACGGAGGACAACGATGGATGAGATAGTATGGAAGGTGTTACCGGGAAATGACTGCGGAGGGGGCTCTGGGAAAGCCAGATGGTCCAGATGGCGATGTGGCAGAAAGCGTGGAGGGATCGTGCGTTATAAGCAAAAGGAGATGATGACGTGGCTGGGAGTCTGGGAAGGCCAGATGGTCAGAGAGATGTAGAGGATGGCGTGGCAATAGAGGCTTAGCAGACAACGCGGAGGGAATGATGAATGTAACATAGACCTTCAGAAAACCACATTTATTCAATAAGATACAGAAATTAGAATAGAGCATTAAACAACATTTTTTCAAAAACACACAATTAATTATCTTCCACTGTCTCCTCGATTTCATCTTCCACGATACTGTACTCCTCCTCGATACCATCCTCATCAATACCGTACTCCGCATCAATCTCCTCATTTTTGGTGCTGAAATTCAAATTGATTATTTATTGCTGTACCTTAGTTCATATTACCTGGAACCAAATCGTCTCGATACATTCCCATTCCATGCCACATAAAAAACGACGCCAGCGAACCAGGTGAACACGCAAGTCGCCCAGAACATCATATTGAAACTGGTCATCTCTCCGCTTTTTGTGTAGATAGTGTCCATTGTAGCTATTTTGAATGTAAGGAAACCGAGAAAAAGAGTCAGAATTCCAGATTTGACCCAGGAGACGTCTTCGATTTTGTTCAAGTAGAGATTGACGCATGTAAGAGAAAAGGTGGCAAACGAGATGTGCATGAGGAACATTTGGCAGAAGTACATGGTCTGGACAGTAAATTTTTAAATAAACTTATGATTTTTTTGAACAACTTACCTCTGCATCGATATCGACAAATCCCATCACTAAAATTGCCACGGCTCCATTAAAAATAGCCGACGCACTTTGAATAATTAACTCCTTCCTATAACTATCCTCAACTTCCAGACTACGCATAATATCACTGATCGCATTAGAGATTACGGTAACCATGCTGAAGTTAAAGTTATGGCAGAACATGAATATGCAGGCATAGTAGAAAAAGGTAAGTTCCGCACGGAATTCCGGTTCCATATTGTAGTTTCGAAGGAGATAGGCAAAAGCGGTGGCTCCCAGAGAAGAGGCGGAGCAAGCGGTTATGAAGAGAATGATACCAAGCGTGTCCATTATTTCCGCTTTTTGCGGAGTTGGTTTTTCGGGATCCATTAGACAAGGAAGCGGGGGTAGTGACGTGTGGAAACACAGAAACACAATGGGGGACTGAAGGAGTGAGCGGAGGCGAATGAAGAGGCGGAGGAGGGGGAGGGGATAAGAAGACGTGAGACCATCTGTCATTCGCCACGTCATCAGATTGTTATCCTCGTCCATTGTGTGTATAGAGGGGGTCTGCTAATCGTGAGGACTCGGGAGTAGGAAGCTCAAGGGTAGATGGTTCGAATGTTAGAAAAAATTGTTATGCAAGAATGCTAATAAATACACTGACAAAGTTACACTGACAAAGTTACACTGACAAAGTTACACTGACAATGTTACAGTGACAAAGTTACACTGACATAAGTACACTGACAAAAATACACTGACAAAGTTACACTGACATAAGTACACTGACAAAAATACACTGACAAAAAAACATAACTCGCTTCAAGATGAGTTTTATGAGTTGAAAAATATACCAAAATGTACATCTCAGCGAGCAGCAGTAGCGGTCATAGGTGAGTATATATTTTTAGCATTCTTTCATAATTTTTTTATAAGCTCTTCAGTCATTTTTTCTAACATCCGTACCACCATCTAGCGAACCTTCAGGACCTTCTATCTTTAACTCCCGAGTCCTGACGACTACCAGACCCCCTCTATACGCATAGTGCCCCCTCCCCCTCTTTTCTTAACCAAATATTAAACACAATAGATGAGGATAGCAATCTGATGACGTGGCGAGTAACAGATGGTCATTCGCTCTTCGCCTCCGCTCAGTCCTCCACGTCACCTTGGTCTCTGCCCGTTCCCTTGTCCAATGGATCCCGCGGTTCCTCAAAACCGAAATGTACCTATATCCTTCCTAGAAATCTATATCATCACATTCTGCTGCATCTTCTCTTCTCTGGGAGCCGTCGGTTTTAGCTATCTCCTTCGAAACTACAATATGGATCAGGAAATCCGTAAGGAACTTACCTTTTTCTACTATGCCTGCATATTTATTTCCTGTTTGCTCTTTTTCTTCAACATGGTTAACCTAATCTTTAAAACGATTACTGATTTTATGTTCTGTCTGCATCTCGAGGATATCTATAGGAAGGACTTGATTCTTCAATCGGGGGTGGCTATTTGTAATGGAGCGGTGGCCATTTTTATGTTTGGATTTGTCGATACGGATGCAGAGGTATGTAAGCTTCCAAAAAAGACAACAAAAAACTTCAAAGAATTTCCAGATCATGTACCTCTGCCAACACTTCTTCATGCACATCTCGTTTGACATCTTTTCTGTCATCTGCATCAATCTCAGATGGCACAAAATCGAAAACATCTCTTGGGTCAAATCTGGAACTCTGGCAATTGTGCTTGGTTTCGCTACTTTCAAAATAGCTACAATGGACACCATCTACACAAAACGAGGAGAGATGAACAGTTATGATTGGATGTTTTTGGTGACTTGCGTGTTCACCTGGATCGCTGGTGTTGTTTTTTACATGGCATGGAATGGGGATGTACAGAGACGATTTGATTACAGGTAATAAGAAATAAGGTACAGTAACCCATAATTTTTTGAATTTTAGTGCCCAAAATGAGGAGATCGAAGTGGAGGATGGTATCGAGGAATAAGGTGTGGAAGCTGTTAATAATTAATTGTTCTAATTTTTGTATCGAAATAAATAAGTGTGGTTTTCTGAAGGTTTATGTCACATCCATCACCTGCCACTTCATTAAGGTCACTTGCCACGTCACCACGTCGTCTGCTACGTCACCAATACTCAATCTTCTATTGCCACGTCACCAAAGACTCTCTGTCCTCCCCAGAACCCAGTGTCTTCTAAGCCCCTATTGCCACGTCACCATCTACATCTCTCAGACCGTCTGGCCTTCCCAGAATCCAATTTTTTTTTCAGCCACGTCATCATCCCCCGTGGCCTACTCCGCATACACTGAGCAACCCCTCGGCGTCTTCTGCCACAGCACCATCGCTCAGACCATCTGGCCTTCCCAGAGCCTCGCCAAAACCTTTCATACTTTCCCGTTGTTCATCGTTGCCAAGTTTATTAAGAACAGAAAGAAGACAAAGATACAGAAGAATAATAATGCAATAAAAAACCATTATTATCCGTCTGGGCTACGAACCAATCTTCCCTATAGTATATCGCAAAATATGGTTTTCCTCGGACGCTGGCGGTGGAGATCTCGTACGGCTTTCTGGAAAAACATTATTTTGAGAAGAAAAAGTTTTGAAAATTTTTTTGATCTTATGGCTCAAAAGTTTTATGAGTATCTGTCCTAAATCCAACTACCACTGAAATCCATATTTTCCCAATTAGCTTTAAACTTACATCCCGATACCTGACAACCGACTCCTCCCAGGTTCCAAAAACTATTTCTCTCCAGCTTTTCTCCAGCTTTCAGATTGATGCGATCTTCGAACTTGGCAAATCTTCCATGCATAGATGATGCCGAGACAAACAGAATGTTACCAAGATCCCACATTGTTTGGAAACTGCTACCAATCTCTCCCTGAAACATACAGCATATCTGGACATACATATATGTCTTTTCTACTCACTCTAAACCTCCTTGTAAGCAACTAGACTCTTCCAGCCGGATTATGAAACTTGAAAGGTGGTGGCAAAGATATTTTCTGAAAATCAAAAAAAAATTGCAATTTGAGAGAATAAATACAATCCATTGTCACAGTTCAAACACAAATCTCAGATCGAACCCGAAAAGTATTTTTTACTCGGCCATACCACTCTGAATTTTGCAATTTATGATTTCATTGGCCAAAAACCGTTAAAATTTGCTATTTCCGAGTTTTTTTTCTTTAAAATATCACGATTTTTCGAAAAGTTTTGGTTCTGGCCGAGTGGTTAAGGTAGAAGTCCCTATCGCTCAAAAGGTCCGGGGTTCAATCCCCACAGTGGTCAAAACGTTTTTTAATCACTTTTTCCTGGTTTTTGTCAGATTCTATGTGTCAAATAACCCATAAATCTGTGATTTTCTAGTTTTTTTTTTTTCAAAAAATCGTAATTTTTCGAATATTTTAGATTCTGGCCGAGTAGTTATGGTAAACGTCCCTGTCGCTCAAAGGGTCAGGGGTTCGATCCGCACGTGGTCAAACTTTTTTGAATTTTTTTTTGCTTGTTTTTATCGGGTTTTACATGTCAAATAACCTATAAATCTGAAGTTTTTGAGTTCTTTTCACCCAAAAATTGAGATTTTTCGAAAACGTTTGGTTCTGGCCGAGTGGCTATCGCTCAAAAGGTAAGGGGTTCGATCCCCGTGGTGGTCAAAACTTTTTGAATCTTTTTTTGCTTGTTTTTTTTCGCGTTCTACGTGTCAAAACACCTATAAATCTAGAGTTTTCAAGGATTTTTACTTGTAGATTTGGATTTTTGGGGTCCAAAAATATGCAGTTTTTGATTTCAAGCTTGCAGTTACTTACCTTCCTCCACCAACTTGCAAGTTTTAGAATTCAAAAAAAATCAAAGAATATTGAGAGACGGGCATTCCGTTAGCCACGTCTATGTGTTGAAATGAATAGTGAGTTGGCGTTGGGGAGGGGAGCGAATAGAGTGGAGGTCACACAGTCTCTTTGTCATCTGCGTCTACACTAGATTTGCATGTATTTATTACTCGTTCTACTCATACAATGTGATTTCGAAATTATTCGTTATTGACACCACAGTTGAGAAGCAGATGTATGATGACCTCCAAAACGTTTCGAAATTCGAAACTTTACGAAAATCTCATAAATTTCAATTACTTATAATTGGGTCAGTTCTGCTTAAAATTCGGAATTGTTTCCAGTTTCGGAATCTGCATTTTAATACCTTTCAAATGAGTATAATCACAATTTGCTTGGAAAAAACTACCTCTCGGCCTCTAAATCCACAATTCCTAGAAGCCTTCTGTCACATCTTCTGTCACGTGACGTCACCAGGTACTAATTTATCTTCTCTAAGCCAGATTTCCCAGTCCTCTTTTTCCATAAAAACCAATTACCTCATTGTCCTTTCTCTCCTAGCACACACACAGACAAACACACACACACCACATTACTATTTTTATTCCCGCTCTCTCTCCTTCCCAGCCGATTCTATCTTATTGATTCCTTGCATTCAAAAAATTCAATCGGCTGTAACTCAGTCAAATCAAATCCAAATTTAATGTTTTGGTAACTTTCGAAATGAGCTTGATAGGACCTTTCAAATAAGTATAATCATGACCTAATTTTGTGGTTTTTTATTTTTCATCTATAAGCATCGGGTTACTGTAGTTTTTGTCGTGCAAAAGTAATTTTTACGTCTTTTCAAAAAAATTCTACACATTTTGAGCTAAAAATCACTTGATTATCTTGAAAAATCAAAAAGTTACAGATTTTCGAAACATTTCGAAAATCTCCCAAACTTCAATTAACTGTAATTTGGTCAGTTTTGCCCCGATTTCAAAAATGTTTCCAGTTTTGGAATTTGCGTTTTGAGAACTTTGAGAAGTGTAATTATGCCCTAGTGGGGTCTCACCACGAAAACTACAATAACCCGGAGTTTAAAGGCGCATACCGTAAGACCAGTAATGATTGTACTCTTTCAAAGCGGCTTATCGAGTTTATTTTGAAAATGCTGTTATTGACTGTCATTTTATGCTAAAAACCAACAAAATCCGTCAAAAACTGGCAAAGTTACAATTTTTCGAAACATTTCAAAAATCTCCAAAATTTCAATCAACTGTAACTTGGTCAGTTTTTCTCCATTTTCAAAATTTTTTTCCAGTTTCTGAATCTGCATCTTAAGACCTTTCAAATAAGTTTAATAATTTCTAACTAATTCTTGTTCCAGATGGACCCTCACTACGAGAAACTCAAAAAAGACATTGATGATATCACAGTGGTACTGAAAAGGATCCATGTGGAGGTTCCCGGGAAAATAAAGAAAGAAATGGAGAGAATTGGGGAGCTCGATAAGAAGACAAGCGAGAAGATGGCGGAAGTTGAAGTCACAAAAATGGAATTCATACAGTATTTTAAGGAAATGAGTGAGGCGGACAAAAAATCTGCTTGTGATTTTATTGAGGTACAATACAGTAATATATTGTGCTACAGTACCCTAAAACCAAAAATTTTCAGAAAGAACTCAAAATAGCTGAAAGCTGGTCAGTCAAAAAAGTGGAAATCGCAAAAAATGTCCTGGAAACTCTCGAAAACGTGAAGGCCCAATTTCAGGAAGGAGCTAAGAAATTTATTGAGAGATACGGCGAGCCGGAAGAGCAAAAGTGGTGTTATTGCAGAGAAGTAAGTGCGCACTTTTTAATTTTTTTCAAATAGCCTACAAAATTCTACACATTTTGAGCTAAAAATCACCGTAAAATCTTGAAAATCAACAGAATTATGGATTTTCGAAACATTTCGAAATCTTTTCGAAAATCTCCAAACTTTCAATTAACTGTAACTTGCTCTGTTTTGCTCCAAACTCAAAATTGTTTTAAGTTTCTGAATCTGCGTTTCCAGATCTTTCAAATGAGTATAGTCACCCCCTAGTAGGGTCCCATCACGAAAACTACAGTAACCCGGAGTTTAATAGCGCATACCGTAAGAGTAGACATGATTATACTCATTCGAAGCGTCTCAACGAGCTGATTTTGAAAATTTTGCGATTTCGCTTTTAGTATACAGTAAAAGAGAGTTACACAAGTTCAAACAGTTTTCTGATTTTTGAAAAGTTTCGAAAATCCATAACTCTCTTAATTTTCAAGATTTTCAGGTGATTTTTAGCTCAAAATGTGTAGAATCTTGTGGGCTTTTTGAAAAAATAGGAATTCATGATTTGGTTGACAAAGACACCATTAATTAGTGAACTTTTCCAGGATAAACCCGACGAGATGTTTATCTTCTGTGAGAATGCGGAATGTCCAATCCAGTGGTTTCATTTCGAATGTGTTGGAATCACAGAGGCACCAGAAGGCGATTGGTTTTGTAAGGAGTGTTTGGGAAAGGTGGAATCATCAGGGAGCTCTGAGCAACTCACAAAGAGCAGTCACGGTGAAAAGACTACTGTAAAAGACAGTAAGAAAGACACAAAATCGCCATAAAAAGTCCTTGGTCTCCAATTTTCGGATCTGTTCTTAATATTCTTCTGTTTTTTTTTTCTTGTCATCATGATGTTTGTGAAATTTTTAATATGTTAAAGTTTCTGTAATGAAGTAAAATGAAATAATTACGCGTTTACAAAGAAAATTTTACTTAATTTTCAGACAATTAAAGATTTCCACTAAATTTTAGACAAATTGCAACCAATTTTAGTTGAATTTCGGAATTTTTAGCCGGATTTTAGCTTCATTCGAATCCCGGCTGTTTCCAGACAATTTTGACCATATTCCAGCCGTTTTCATCAATTTTTAACGGAACTTCAAAAGTTCGAACATCTGGACGGGCAGAAACGCAGACAGAACCCAAAAAATTGGGGTATTCAATCATTTTTTTTGTCTGGTTTGAAAAACAGTCAATCTGTAGCGTCCGCAAGTTTGGATCTTGCAGAGGAATTAAGCAAGAAAATCTTGTCCGAGAGGACTACACGGACGCGCGAAAAAACTCTCCCACCACAGCTCCTTTTCAGTCAGGAGAACGGGAATGGTGGCGTTTAGACAGATTTTGTCAATAATAAAAGTTTTTTAGAATTTTCTAAATTATCGGATGATCTCAGCCGATCACAGCCGATTTTAAACAATCTTAGTCAATCTCAGCCGATCTTAGATAATTTGAACCAATATCAGCCGTTCTTAGCCAATCTTTGCCGGTCTCAGCCGATTTTAACCGCTCTTAGCCAAACTTAAAATGAGTATAAATGTTTATTGTTCAACGAATACCAGTAGCACAACAATTAATTTCCTTAGTTTCCCATAGCCATCAAATCCGTGATCACATAATTTCTCGGCAGCATTTTCCCGGTTCCTGAAAACATTTAAAGTATTTCAATTACACATTTTCAAAACTACCATAAACCAGTGTAACCTTGTTACAAACAGGACATTCTAAATGTCGTTGATTGTTCTCCGCCAGTAGCTCATCCGCACATTCCTCACAAACCGTATGTCCGCATTCTTTCAAAACTCGGGGGATCTTGATGTCAGTGTACTCCGAAAAACAGTCATCGCAATGGAATCTGATCCTTTGGTGCATCCTTATTGTGTCTAGCTTTGTTATTAAACACGTCTTTACCTACTGGGTCTTCCCTGCAACCCTATTCTATAAACCGGATCTCAAGGAGTCTCATATTCTAATTTCCCTATCTACAATTGCTCAATATCTCCTTCTAATTCTAAGTATCCGGTTCGGAATGGTCTGTTGGAATTTGCCCGATATGATTTCCAATGTAACAATTCAATTGTTCTTCGCACCGGTCTGTTGGGAAGCCGTGACAGCTTGCATACTGTTGATGAGTGGGCAAGTTAGGACACGGATACGGACACAGAAAAAAGCTACAGTACCCCAAGCACCGCCACCACCAATAATCCCGCCGACACCCAGAAGATCCCAACGGATTCTTAGTCGACAACAAGTCGGAACTCCAGCGCCAGCGCCAGCTCCGCCACCACCTCCACCTCCTCCAACTGTTCCAACGTAAGTGGGCTGGGCTTATCTCTCATCTTAAACTTTTTTTTAGTTTCGATTGCCAAATCTGTGGTTTCGAGTACTCCAACACCTTGTTCCCTAGAATGATCAAAGAATGTGGACACACGATTTGTGAGAGATGCGCGGATCATTTTCTAACGGCGACTAGATGGACTCATTTGTTCTGCCCGTTTTGTAAGAAGGCGACACTGGTTAATGGTTGGTTTTTTTGAGTTTTTTGAGGGAATTCCGCTTTCCGACACTTCAGAAACCTTATTTCATCCAATGCTGGTCGAGAGAAGGAAGCCGGAAAACGGAATTCCCTATTCGGAAGTCAGAAATGATTAATTTCCATTATTCCCAGGACGAGCTGCATCGTTGCCAAAGAATCGGACTATTATCGAGTTGATGAATATTTAAAAAGACGTGAGGAGTCTGTTAATTTGTTATTTTGATTGTTGTAGTAGCTCCTCACTCTTCTCACAACGGCGCTCCACCGATATGTCTTAAAAATTGTCTCTTTTTCTCTAATTCTCTCAATTTTCCACACTATTTCGTTTGGTTTCGGTAGAGCGCGGTTGTAAGAAGTGTGCCGTGCTAATAATGTGTGGTTTTGTAATCGTTGTTATAAACTTGAGGTATTTGTTATAAAATCAAGTTACATATCTTCTGAAGAACAAAAAAAATGTGTTGTAATCTTATTTTTATCCCAACTTCATAATGTCGTCCCCCTTGTTTTCGAAAACATAAAATGTTCATAAAATTCGTTGGAAATGTTGTTTACCCTTAAGCAGACACGCGGTTTGCCACTAATCCTATAATCAAGAGCACACTGCTCACCTTTTTCTTGAGAGAGGAAGTAAGAAAATTCGAGAATGATGATGTGAGGGGTTGTCTTATTACTGGTAGAGGAGATATTGGTTAAACATTAGGATTATTCTGAAAATGAGACCTGTAATCAAAATATACTCAAAAGTAGAAAAAAATCTATATTTTTAACGCACAAACCTTTCAAATCGCATTTTAAGCAAACAATTAATTTCATGATAAAAATGAGGGTCAAAATTCCTGTCCAAAATTTTCAGCAATTTTCTTTAATTTTTGAATGAAATTTGGTGTTTTTTCAGCAGAACTTGCAAAAAAAGTCAGAAAAACGTTTTAAAGTACCAAACATAATGTAGAAGGCAAAAAACAGCTAAATTTTCCAGTAATTTTTGTTAGAATTGGTTCCAGGACCCTAAACGTAAAATAAGGTTTTGGTCACTGTAACCATTCAATTTTTTCAAACTTTGGTTTAGAAAATCTGTGGTTTCGAAACGTCTGGTTTCAAAACGTCTCCTTTTGAGCCAGGGGAACGGGAATAGTGCCGTTTAGAGCGATGAAAGTTTCTTAAAATTTTTCTGAAATATCAAATGATGTCAGCCGATTATACCCGATCTTATAGTTATCCTGTAAAATTCAAAAAAATTATTCAATATAAAAAAAAACAATAAATGTTCATTGTTTAACAAATACAAGTAGAACAAAAATTAGTTTTTTCTTAGTTTCCCATAGCCATCAAATTCACATAATTTCTCGGCAGCATCTTCCCGGTTCCTGAAAACATTTCAATTATCTTAGTTCCTATTTTCAGTAACTACCATAAACCAGTGTAACCTTGTTACAAACTGGACATTGTAAATGTCGTTGATTATTCTCTACCAGTAGTTCATCCGCACATTGCTCACAAACCGTATGCCCACATTCCTTCGAAACTCGTGGGATCTTGATGTCAGTGTACTCCGAAAAACAGTCATCGCAATGGAATCTAAAAAATTATTTGCATTTTCCTAATATTTCTAGAATAACTTACTTTGGAATCGGTCTAGGTGGTTGTCTTTGACGTGCAGGAGTTGGTTGGACTACTGTAGGTGCAGGTGCCGCTGCAGGGTTACGGTCTTCAGTATCATTCACCTCTCCCCAGTTCCCTGTCAACACAAAACCCACTGATAACGTTGCAAACAGGCAAAATGGCGTAAAAATTAATTGGATGAAAGCGTTGACCGCAGCGTCGTAAAAATTCCAATGACACATTCCGTATCTGATCAGAAGCGGTAAAGGAAGCAGGTTGCAGATAGAAAATATTGGTATTAAAATTTTACCACCATCAAAACCTTTGAGAGCGTAGTTGGATGACTTGGCTAGATTATCCATGCCTTCAAATAAGGCAAGCGGGTAGACGATGATGATGTACCAGAGCATCTGAAAGTAAGTTTAGGGGTAAGGATTTGATAATGAGAGGCTTACCTGCGGAGGTATTTCCCAGACAAAAACTGCAATACGAGGAGCGAACAAAAGGACTGTAGAAGCAAAAAGTTCCAATATGAAACACCAAAGTTTCCGTCGCGGACTATTGACTCCCGATGCAAGTGTTGAAAGTATCTTTGGAATAATCCACCACGAAACAAGAATAGGGATTACGGTTCCCCAATTGGCTATTGAAATCGGAGCAAACAGGAGACAAATGGCGCCGGCCAGAAGACACCATGCGGCAAAAGTTTTAAAGTCTGCGCTTATCTCATCTCCGGTTTTGGGAAGCATTTCTGAAAATGTTGGAGTAATTATTTGAATTTTAAATAATCAACAAATGAGGCGGATAAAAATTAATAAGGGGTACTGTCACACTTGTTTTGTGTGTGTGTGTGTCGTCGTGGCTGGACATCTCCAACCCTCATCGAGGAATTCAGGAGGAAATGAGTGGTGAGATGGGAATCTTGTAGTTGTCAAGACCCACATTACCCCTTAATCCTCCTCTCTCCACAGTTTATTCCCTATTACCTCTAAGGGAGTATGACCCGTCAAAAACCCTGTAAAATCTACAGTAAGCTCTAAAGATCTTTATGCAAAGTGTACTACCGTAACTACAGTACCACTAGGATCCCAAAAATTCTCAGAAAGCGTGAACTACCGATTGAAGCGGCTTGCTGAAAAATTGTTGAGGAATGTTGGAAATAAAAAGGTCCGATGCCCATTCTGTGGGAAAGGTACTGTAGTGAAGGATGCTGCAAAGTGAAGGATGCCCAGAAGGAGGGCCTGAGGGGTCTAAGGCCTCCGCCTCTCTCCCCTGACCCACCGAATTCTGTCTCTATCTGCCACGTCATCATCGCTCATTTACCGCATCTATTTACTCTCCATCTCTCGCTAAGGCCCCCTCACAGGCCTCACAGGCCAACCTACCCTCATACTATTCGTCACTTATTCCTTCGCTACCCGCCAAAAAAAAAATCAATTTTTAATAATGTCCCCACCACCCGAAAATTCCGCGTGTCCGGCTTCTGAGACCCAAGATTCTTGCCCTGATGATTGGCTCGACGACTTCATGGAGCCACCCACCCAGAATCCTCCTCAAAACAATGAGCCAACATCATTTGAGGCATTGCCTACAAGACCCCGTCTCAATTCCATTGAACGACTACTGCTAGACGACGATCAACCTGTGGTGGACGCTGAAAATGACTGGAATTTTATGAACATTTTTGGATTAAGGCACCCATTTGGACTCCGAGAGGACAAGGCTCTTGTGGTAGATACATGGGACCTCAAGCGACTACAACTGGAGCCTCTGAGAGCTCCACCACTGATGATGAAAAACAACAATGAAAATTTTTCAAGGTAATCACTTATTCAGAAACTTACAGTACCCATGTTTCCAGACTCGACTGCAAAATTTGCTATCACGGATACAACAGCACTACAAGAACACCCAGAATTCTTACAAAATGTGGACACACTGTTTGCGAGGTGTGCGCACACAAACTACTCAAAGAGAACGATTTCTGGTGTGCGGATTGCCCATTCTGTCGGAAGGTCACACTCGTGGATGAGGAGGATGTGGAGTTGCCGAAGAATTTCGCGTTGATGGAGATTATGGGGATTTGAGATGCGGGGGGTTTACTGGATTTTGTTGTTTTATTGTCTGGATTGGAAAAATAAAGTAGTGAAGTTATTTTGGACAGGTTTAAAAGGCTTGAAGCAATTTTATTGCATATCAGTGATTTTCAGAGTTTTTGGAGATTTTTCAGCTATTTTTATATAATTTTATCAGGTTCTATTCATTTTTCAATTTTAGAACAATTTTGAAGTGTTTTGTGAGAATTTTCTGCATTTTTAATAAGTTTTTTGAATACATTTTGTTTTCGGCCTTCTGAAATTTTTTATAGCAGTTTTATTTTAATTTAGCACATTTTAGGTAATTTTGAGCATTTTTCACCCATTTTCAGTCATTTTTAATCATTTTTCACCGCTGTGAGCGGGTTTAACCGGTTTAAACACATATTCCTTCCATTTTCTAGAATTTTGAGCGATTTCTAGGATTCATAGCGCCTTTTGAGTGTTTTATGAGATTTTTTTGCAGTTTGTTAAAGTTCTTCACTATTTTTATCTTTTTCAGATTGCTATTTTTCACGTGATTCTGAGGTGTTAAACTGTATTTAACTAGTTTTAGTAAAGTTTTTAAAACTTTTGACCAAGTTTGAATGTTTCAAGAGCAATTTTAACGTTTTTGAAAGAATTTTCATCATTTTTCAAATTTTTAAACCCATTTTCAAGAGTTTGAGTGCTGCTTTCATTTATTATGTCAGCACATTTTCATCCAGTTACCAGTCACCTTTATCCCCATCCTCTTCCTTTTGGTTATAAAAGTACACCTAACCTTTTCAGTCTCGTTTTTGTCATTCAGTACTATGTACTTTTGTGTGTACATATGTAATGCCAAGGGATGGTGATAATATTCATATTCTTCTAACCTTTTTTCTCTTGTTGTGATTTCTGAGAAAAATTATTGAGAATTTGTTTTTGAAGTTTGGCGGGTTGGACACTAATCCTATAATTAAAAGAAAAAATGAGAGAGAGTTGGAGCCCAAGCGGTCGAGCACATCATGAACTGATTCGAAACTATCGGTTCAAAAACTGAGACGTTTCGAAACATGATTTCCCGTTTTCAGTAAAAAATTCGTTTTTTTGAGGGTTTTTTCAACCAAATTTTCCCCAAAATGACTTGAAAACGGATTTTTTTTGAATTTTGGCTGAATTTTGGTATTTTTCGAAAGAAATTTTGTTGGAAAATCATGCCAAAATTCGTTTTCTGTAATGACTAGGAGAAATTTTTCTTAAAATAAACTTCCGTCTTCCGACTTCTTCCGGCTCAGCTCTGGTGTTCATCTTCCTTTCTCCAAACGCGCCTAAGGTACGCCAGCCTCTTCAAGTTTCATTCTTTCCTTTGTTCATAGCCCTCTTTCTCAAAACGCGACGCAGGTGCGCCAGACTCCTCAAATTACGCCGACGGTCCAGCAGCGCTTCTTGTGCCCACATTGGCTGAAATTCAATCGATCCCATGCGCCCACGACACCCCAGCCTTTCTCTACCCCACTCACAGTAATAAGAGACGCCAGACGATTAGAGCAGAAAAGAGCTCCTGACAGCCTTATAATTATCACACGAGCTTCTTGCTTTTTTCACAAAAAATTTTCTTCTAATAGTTTTTTTTTCGAATTTACTTTTTTAAATTGTTGCAAGATTTTCAGAATGGTGAACCTACCGTACTTCATTCATTGCAACACGACACGTCTCCAACTGATGAACATGTTCGTAACCGTCTGTCTCTTCTTTGTCATGGGATATTTCATTGTCTATGACATCCATCCGGAGCACACCGGCCGCCTGGTTATCGTCATGCTCGCTGTCGGGTTCGCCGCGGTGCTCGTTGGGTTGGCGATTCGTAATCTAAGATGGTGCTTGGATAGGAAGTACCGGGCGCTTGGAGATTATGGAAAGGCGCGGCGGAATATGATGATTTGGACGGCCGGAGTCTCGGTGATCGGAACGATTCAACTGGTTGTGGTGTATGCAGTACATATGAATGTTCCGGTAGGTCTGGGGAGTGGGAAATTTTGAACCTTCTTTAAAAATCGGGCTCCCTGCTGGCTCCCTGCAGAATTCCGTCTCGGCAACATTGTCATTTTGACAAAAACCGTTTTATAACTAAAATTTTGGTCCGGTTTCGCAAAAAACTGTCTCCCGTTCCCTGTACAACCTTGAAATCTCAAAATCTATACAGCAATTTTCATACATTTTGTTATATTCTTACTCACCATGCCTTATTTAGTACTTCAGCCAATTTTTTGCATTTTCGGAAAGTATTTTTTTAAAGAAAAGTCATTTTAAGTTTGTCACTGTATCTTGGTCAGTGTAACTATTGTCACTGTATATGACCTAACATTTTTTTGAGAATTCCCTTTTCCGGTCCAGACGGACATTTCTGACTTTTTCTGTGTCCGGACGCTCAAAACCAAAATTGCTGGCTCAAAATCGTGTCTTGGACCTGAAAAAAACTGCTGAAAATCAGATTCTGTGCTCTGAAATTTGAAAATTATGAGGTGTTTGGAATGAAAATAAGTTCTGTCTGTGTTTCCGGATGTTCAGACTCTTATTTCAGAAAAAAACGGAAATTTTTTGGTGCTCAAGTGTCCAAAACCGCAATTTTAGGGTCAATTATGTCTTTTTCAAGATTTTCAGCTTAAAAACGGTCTGTTTGTGTTTCTGGAGTGTCCCAACTAGAATTTCTGGTCAAAAATAAGATTTTACACACTTAATTCGTTTTTGTTCCAATTTTTCTGTGTCCAAGGTATCCCGGTGTCCAAAATAAGATTAGGGACAAAAAAACTCTTTTTTTTTTAAACTTTGCTTTTTCCAGCTCTTCATCTCCACCCAATTCATCACCTCCTTCTTCACGATGCTCCACTCGCTCTGCATGATCTACGGCATCCCGATGTGCAACATCCGTCTCTCCCTCCACACCACCGTCGTCCTCTACCACTTCGTTATCCACGTCGCCGTCTTCCTCGTCTTCGTCCTCTCCTTCTACCTGCTCACCACTCATTTCACATGGTACCCGGTCATCTATCATGTCTACTATGTATATGTCTACGGCGGGGCAATGGTAGATTTCCAATTAGTGTTCACTGGGAATTTTGGAATGGGAAAGAAGGAAGGTGATGCGTTGGCATTCTATGACATGCAAGTCGACACCGATGATGAGACACCAAGACGTGCCCCGAAACATCTGACAGCTAGACCGGAGCCAACTACAGTGGAGCCATCGCCAGAGCCATCCCAGGAGCAACCGAGCACTTCAGGACCTTCAGAACCTTCAAGATCATCAGAAACCTGCAAAATCTGCCACGCCCAACTCCAGAACAGCTCCCAAGTGTGCTTCATCAAGCGACAATGCGATCACATCATCTGCCAGAACTGCTCGAAAAAAATTGCCCAGAAGGATCAGAAGTCGTCCTGGCAATGTCAATACTGCAGGTTGCTCGCCGTCGTTAATGGTAAGGAATCCAAATTTTTTACAGTGACAAAGTTACAGTGACCAAATTTTGTCAGTGTAACTTTGTTAGTGTAATTTTGTCAGTGTAGTTCATTTTTCAAGAAAATTTCAATTTCAGGAACCGGACCCCAGCGAGAGAAGGATGAGGCAAGAAGACAATTGGCAGGTGGAAACCCATCGACTTCAGATCATTGTTAATTTGTTTATTCTGTGATAAAACTACATATATATTTTGATGACAAATTTTATTTTTTTCAAAAAGCTGAGCGAGCATATAATTAACGCGCCCTCTCTCTCTCTCAAGGGGGATTTAAAACGAGAGAGTGTTGAATTCTTGGAGAATTTCTATGAAAAGGGCACAAACCACGAAAAAAGTGGATAGTGGTAAATAGGGGATGGAATTTTGGGTTTTTATGGAATGTGGGGTATACGGGGGTTGGCAGGAAATACAAATTAGGTGAAAAGGTCCGGGTACTGTAGTTTTCTAGCAAACCATACTGCGTGGAGCACTACTGTAGTAATTCCTTAGAATATTGTATCTAGGAATCTTACTGTAGCTGAGCGTCTTACCGTTGCTGGTGCCCTGTCATTTTATAAGCTACAGTATCTCTATAACTTTTCACATTGGAAACTCCACCGTTTACTGAACGTCTTACTGTATTCTAGACAATAAAATATAATAGTTTTATACACGATTTGAAAACTTTTCGATTTGTGATTGTCACTCATTTTCCCACAGTCAAGATTTTCCAGATTAGCCGAAACCGTCTGCCACGTCATCAAAATCTCCATATATTACCACATTAATCTTATCTACTTACGCTATTAACACCACCACATGTCATTACTGTAGCTAAGCTACCAACAGTAAGGACTGCACCCAATCCATCTGCCACGTCACGAAATCGATTTTTTCTGTCGGTCATTCCCAGGAACTAGAAGGTGGCTGAGATGATGATGGAGAGGGAGAAAAAGCGGAACCAAATTTTCTGTTATTTTGAACTAATTATTTGCGTGGGCACTTTGTTTATGCATAACGTTTAATGTACACCTATAATTAGGCTCTCTCAAAAACAAATTTTGGTTTTTGAGAATTTATTAACCACAGAACTTGGAAAACATTTGCCGAAACTGTTGACAGGAAGCGTACTGTAAACTACTGTAGACAGACAAGACATACTGTAGCATATTGCAATCTCGAAGACTTACAGTACCCAAGCGGTTGGATACTGTAGCATTGCAATAACTTGTAACTATGTGAGCTTACTGTACCTGTCTTACTGCACTTACAAAAATGAAGGAGGGTGTCTGGATTATACATTCATAGAATATTAGGACGATATTAAATTTAAAAATGAAATCAAAATTTAGCCGATTCCTTCGCTTCACGAATCTTCTTCATTGCCGCGTCCTTCTTCCGCCGACTATTATTTCCTGAAATCCAATTTTTTTTGTTCTAGCAAACCGGACGGCGTGGCGTACTACTGTAGTAATTCTTAGTCAGCATATTGTGTCTAGATGTCGTACTGTATCTAGGGATCTTACTGTAGCTGGGCGTCTTTCCGTATCTTGCTGGTGCCTTTTTATTCTCTTAGCTACAGTATGTCTATAAGTCTGCAATATTGGAAACTTGACCAGTTACTGTACGTTTTACTGTATCCTAGACAATAAAATAGTTTTATACACAATTTGATAACTTTTTGATTTGTGATTGTCACTCATTTTCCCACAGTCAAGATTTTCCAGATTACTCAAAAACTTCCGCCACGTCATCAAGATCTCCATGTATTACCACACTAATCTTATCTACTAACCCATTAACACCACGTAGCCACCACTCCCTGTACTACACCCAACCCATCGGCCACGTCACCAAATAGATTCGTTCTGACGGTCATTCCCAGGAACTATGAGATAGTGGTGATGATGATGGATAGGGAGAAAAAGCGGAAACTAAATTTTTTGTTAATTTGAACTAATTATTCGCGTGGGCGCTTTGTTTATGCATAGAGTTTAATGTATATTTATAATTTGGCGCTCTCGAAAACAAAATTGGTTTTTGAGAATTCAGAAATCACAGAACTTGGAAAACATTTTAGATGTACATATAATCATCAAAACTGTAGCTAACGCTACTGACAGGAAGCGTACTGTAGACTACTGTATGTAGACAGACAAGTCATACTGTAGCATACTGTAGTATCTACAGTACCTGAGCGGGTGGATACTATAGCATTGCAATAACTTGGAACTTTGTAAGCTTACTGTAGCTGTCTTGCTGTGCCTGCAAAAATGGAGGAGGGGGTCTGGGTTATACATTTATGAGATATTAGAACGATATTAAATTCAATAATGAGATCAAAATTTAGCCGATTCCTTCGCTTCACGAATCTTCTTCATCGCCGCGTCTTTCTTCCGCCGACTATTGTTCCCTGAAACCAATTTTTAAAAACGATTTTTTGGCACTGTTCTAGAACGCCGGAACGAAAAAAAAATCCCGGAACGAAAATAAAAAATCCCGGAACGAAAAAAAATCCCGGAACGAAAAAAAAATGCCGGAACGAAAAAAAAATCCCGGGACCAAAAAAAATCCCGGAACAAGAAAAAGATCCCGGAACCAAAATTTTTATTCTATTATTTGAACTTTTGCGGAGATATAATGTTCCAGAGTACCGAAAAGAGACTAGAAAAGTCCAACTGCTATTCAGTACGGGTCCAAAAGAGATACCGGTTCTGAGAAAGTGGTGCAAAGTCTTACCAGCAAGTCATCAGCTGGTTGCCCATTAACTCAGAATCTTATGCCCTCTTGTAGCAAAAATGTTATTATGTCCCGTTGTAGCAAAAAGTGTTGGTTTAAGTTCAGATCCAGTATGCAAAGAACTTGAAAACACTGGCTAAAAAGTCAACAAGTCTTTTTGAAGCCTCATTTCTCCTTCAATCACCTCAAACACTAGACGACAGCCCAACGACAATCCACCATTCACATCTTTGTCTCATGGATTTAAGGATTCGTCGAACAACTGATGAAAGCCAGGAAAAGAAGTCATCTACTTCCCAAGTTGGTCTTCAGTAAGGTTATGAATCAGTTATTCGACAAGAGGGAGCCAGGAACATCAGTCCCTCAGCTCGACCTCATGAATAGCGAAGGATTAAACGGATTCATCAACAAAAAGTCAACGATTCCAGAATTCAGGAGCCAAGATGTCAACCTCAAACCCACTTAATAGGAGGAAGCAGACAGCTTCGGCTGAAATTCCAAAGAATTTCAACAACTTCACTGTTTCACAACTCATCTTCTGGATATCACACTCCTGAAAGATACAACTGTTGTGGCGTGAACTAGCGTGGCCTAGCCTGATGAATGTCAAACCCTGAGGTCACACGTGGCAAAAAGATCTGCCTATATAAGAAGAAGAGAACTCTTAGTTGTTGATTCTCACCATGTAAATAAATTGTTTTATAAGTCCCTTCTCCCGCCACCAGAGGACATAACAACAACCATCTGACCAATCACACTTGAACAACTACAAGTCATACCAGCCGCTTATTCCGAGCAACATCAGAAGCTACGTCTCGCGACGAGGATAGCCACAGTCAAAAGACAAGTTCCTTATCAGCACTCTAACTCCAACTACTGAGGATCAAGAAAGATCGAATAACACCTACAAGCAAACTCGAGATTTGGGCATTCAGCTATGTGAGTATCAACAGTTCCGAAGTAAGACACCACACTCTCCGATTACCTGCCAGCCGTCAACCGAAGATAACAACTACCTGCTTGCACTAAGAGCTTACCTATACAATAAAAGATTTATCGATCTTTTTTTGTGTGCCTCTTTCAGATCACAATGATCACAATACACACATAACAGTCAGTGAAACATCCTTAGGGTTGAGGCGCAGGTTTCCACCAAACCTCCATAAAACTTCTTTGTCACAACTAAAGCTTCGAAAACCACGAAAACTCCTCAAAAATCTGGAAAATCTAACTAATCCAAAAACGAAGGACAATGATTGTGTTTTCCGGAATTTAGTTGTATTCCAAATAAACATTATATCTCCGCAAAATTACAAAAATTTTGGATCCGTACTGAACAGCAGTTGGACTTTTCTAGTCTCTTTTCGGTACTCTGGAACATTATATCTCCGCAAAAGTTCAAATAATAGAATAAAAATTTTGGTTCCGGGATCTTTTTCTTGTTCCGGGATTTTTTTGGTCCCGGGATTTTTTTTCGTTCCGGCATTTTTTTCGTTCCGGGATTCTTTTTTCGTTCCGGGATTTTTTTTCGTTCCGGGATTTTTTTCGTTCCGGTAATTTTTTTCGTTCCGGGATTTTTTTCGTTCCGGCGTTCTAGAACAGTGCCGATTTTTTTTCCTTATTCCTACCATTAACAATCGATATGAGCCTGCAGTAAGGACACACCCACTCAGTTCTACATTCCTTCTCATCCAGCTTATTGGAGCATTCAACACATACAGTATGCTCGCATTGTCGTTTGATTTTGCAGATTTGTTTGGCGTTGGGCAGTTTCGAGTCGCACACTTTGCACACGGCGCTGGAAATGGGAAATTATGGGAGTATGGTAGTACTGTATCTTACTGTAACCCTTCAAGACTACAATATGCTACAGTAGGATATTGCAGGAAAAGTACTGTACGCCTGTTACAGTATGCGTTTACCATACAATAAACAGTCTAGCCGATCTGTCACAGCTTGTCTACAGTAACTCATCTCAGCTACGGTCGGATGTTGTCAGTTACCGTAGTACAAGATGCTGCCAAGATTACAGTACGCTTCCTGTCAATAGCGTTAGCTGCAGTAAGGTACTATGGTACTATGGTACTCACCATAGTTGTCCGGAATCCGGATTCCGGAAATTCCGGATTCCGGAATTCCGGGTTTTTTTGACATTCCGGTTCCGGGTTCCGGATTCCGGAAAATGAAAATGTTCATTCCGGTTCCGGGTTCCGGACTCCGGAAAATGAAATTTCTCATTCCGGTTCCGGGTTCCGGATTCCGGTTTTTTGAATTTTTTTCCGGATTCCTGAAGTTGAAATTTTAAAAATTTTTTTGAGTTTTAAAGACAAATGCATTACTTCTTTTTTGGTTTTGAACCTCAAAAGTAGTTTTAAACTTTATATATCATTAAAAACACTCGAAAAAATGACTTGGCCTTGCAAATTTATCGAATCATTCCGGATTCCGGATTCCGAAATTCCGGAATTCCGGGTTTTTCGTCATTCCGGTTCCGGATTCCGGATTCCGGAAAATCTAAAATTTCATTCCGGTTCCGGATTCCGGATTCCGAAAAATCTAAAATCTCATTCCGGTTCCGGATTCCGGGTTCCGGAAAATTAAAAGTTTGATTCCGGTTCCGGATTCCGGATTCCGGTTTTTCGGAAAATGACATTCCGTACAACTATGGTACTCACACTGTCATGGCCTCTCGCATACTGATTGGCTCCTCGTCCTCCTGCTCCATACTAACTTGACCCTTCATCTCCACTTCCTCCACCTTGACTGGGTTAGTCCCCAAACGGAATTCCCCTTGCAAAACCAGCGAAAAGTCCAGAATACTTCCAGTGATAAAAATGAAGTGGTAGATGTGGTACAATGTTGGATAAAATCTGGTATTCTCTGGATGAAATCCAGATGGAAGGAAGAACCCCATGAATACAAATGTGGCGTTGAGGGAGTAGGCAAGGAACAGGGAAATCGAGTTATCCATGGCTGGGATGGTGGCGGCGGGCACCTCGTGGATGATGGCGAGAGAGAGGGTGAGGGTGGAGAAGCAGGTGGTGAATTGGATGAAGAGGTAGCTCTGGAACGCATTTCTTTTTAAAAAATGACACTCTAAACTTGAAATAAGGTTTTGGTCACTGTAACTATTCTGGTCACTGTACCTTAATTTTGTCACTGTAACTATTCTGGTCACTGTAACTTTTTTGTCACTGTAATTGGTCACTGTAACTATTCATTTTTCAATTTTTTTTAAAAATTATGATCGACATGTCTTGGTTCAAAACGTTTAGTGTCAAAATGTTTGATTTCAAGATATCAAAATTGCTCGGTTCCCAAGTGTCTGAGTTTCGAAACGTCTCAGTGTGCCGTTTCTTTCATTTTCATGATTTTAGAACTTATATTTATGTAAATGATATGTTCTACAAGTTAAAACATTGAAATGATTAAAAAAAATGACACATGTAGCCAAAAATATATTCAAAAATAGCAACAAAAAGCTATTAAAAACTCAGAAAATCATTTTTACATTTTCAAGAAAAAAAAATTAATTTCATGATGAAAATGAGATGTTTTACAGATGAACAGTGTTCAAAATTCCTGAAAATGCTTTTGTGTTTTTTCAGCGAAACTTGCAAAAAATGATATAGGACGTTTTAAAACCGAGAAATTCAGAAACTAAGACATTTCAGTACTAAAAATAGTGTGGAAATCAAAAAACAGCTAAATTTTCAGTAGTTTTTAGTAGAATTGGCTCTAAGACGTTTTAAAACCAGACATTTTGAAACCATGAAATTTCGACTCTAAACGTGAAATTAGGTTTTGGTCACTGTAACTATTCTGGTCACTGTGTCTCAATTTTGTCACTGTCACTGTCAAAAATAGGATTTTAAAAATTCCACCAATTTTACAGATTCCATCATACTCACCAAAAAAGTCATATGCATCAAATAAACGGCCACCAAGCTCACCGACCCGATCAACGACACACCGCCCGTCCATATCAGCAGACTCCTCCGACACTTTCCCAATTCCCCCGACTCCTTGAACCACCAATCCAACAACCAACTGAGACACCGTACCCCAATCCCAGCGAGTACAGTACACCCAAGGTAGATGCCCATGGAATACGAGACGGCAGCAGTGTGTTCGGGGTACCAGTTGAGGATGAGCAACACGGTGAGAATTGTGGAGAAGACGGTGGTGACGATGACGTTGAGAAGTTGGAGGGGCATCGTGAAGCACGAGATGTAGTTGGGCAGCATCATGGTGGCTGGAAGTAAAAATGGGTAAAAAATTTGAAAAATATGTCGAAAAAAGGTGAAAAAATATACGAATTTTGTTGATTAACGTATTTACACATTCTGATAATTATACGTGTTGTCATGAGAATATAGGCTCCGCCCACTTTCTTTCTCTGCCGACTCTTATTGGAGCTCTAGAAGGAGTTAGGAGCTCAGGAGCTTTGGAGATCTTGAGATGGCTGGGGTGACGTCGACGCGGGGAATTGAGGATTGGGTAGAAGAGACATTTGACAATTTTGACATTTTGACGTCAGACGCTTTGAAATCATGGAATTTCTAAAAGGTTTAAAAAACTGAAAAGTGAACAGTTACAGTGACAAAATTAAGGTACAGTGACGAAAATAGTTACAGTGACCAAAACCTTTTAGAGTCGAAATGTCTGGTTTTGGACTGTCCTGGAGCTAATCATAACAAAAATTACTGAAAACTTGATCTGTTTTTTGCCTTCCACACTATTTTTGGTACTGAAATGTCTCAAAACGTATCGGTTCTAAAACGTCCTTTGGGGGTTTCTGTCTTTTTTTCTTTGAAAGATCTGCTGAAAAAAACACCGGATTATATTCGAAAATTAAAGAAATTTGCTGAAAACCGGTCTGGACAGCATTTTGAGGAGTTTGAAGCAACTTTCACTTGTAAAAGATCTCATTTTCCGCATTAAATTTTTGCTCTAAATGCAATTTTTCAATTTTTAAAGTTCTTGAGATAAAAATAGTATTTGCTTTGCTATTTTTGGTCACAGGTGTCATTTTTAAGATCATTCTTGTATTTCTAGTTGTATGTAAAATATTCCAACTTTCCCCACATCATCTTTCTCGAAATTTCCAACCCCCTCTCTCTTGAGAAAACTTGAAAAAGGTGAGCAGTGCGCTCTTAATTATAGGATTAGTGGCAAATTCGTGTAGTTTGAATTCAAATTGGATTAAATGGGGAAAATTTATGAAGTTGAGAGAAGGGACAAAAATCAGATTGCAACAAATTTTTTTAACTTAACAAATAACTTAAATTTATGACGAAATAAATTGGTTTATAACAATTTTGCCCGTACAAAAAAGTTGTCAACTACAACAAAAAAAAACTCTATTTGTGTTTTATACGCTCCATGAAGTATCGATATTGTGAGGCTGTGTCACAGTCACAAAGTTGACCATTTTCAACTAAAAAACTGCAAGATTAGCATTCTTTATGGCCAGTATTGTATCCACAGGGGAAAAAACTGGGCAATGTTTTGTTGGTTTTCGCGATATTTCAGATGTTTCTCATCACACCATTTCTTCCTAAACTCCTATTTTTGCTGAGCCATCTAGCCCCCCCCCGTAGGACAGTACAACCCTGGACGGGGGACTAGAGATGTCTCCAGTCACGACGACGATAACACACACTGGCATACACAGTACCCCTTATTGATTTTTATCCGCATCATCATAATTTACTATTATTATTCCTACATAGTTTTCAGGAATGGCTAGAGGGGCGACAGTTTTTCCACAATGTAAGACTTTTGCCGCATGGTGTCTCCTGGCCGGCGCCATTTGTCTCCTGTTTGCTCCGATCTCTGTCGCCAATTGGGGCACCGTAATGGCTATTCTTTTTTCGTGGTGGCTCATTCCGAAGATGTGCTCAGCACTTTCATCGAGAGCCAATACTCCGAAATTAAAACTTTGGAGTTTCATATTTGGATATGTTGTTTTTACAGTCATTGGGTTCGTTCCTCGTATTGCAATTTTCGTCTGGGAGATACCTCCGCCTGTAAGAGATAAGATTTAGGGCTGAGCGCCTTTTGAGACATTGCTCAGAACATGTTCAGTAGTTTTCTTATAGAAATTCAAATTCCCGGTTGATGTGCTAATTATGTAGCTAAATAATTTCAGATGCTCTGGTACCTCACTATAGTATACCCGCTTGCCTTGTTTGGCGGCTTGGATCAAATAGTCGAGTTATCCAACTACACTATCAAATCTGTTGAAAATTATGAACATGTTTTAAAAATATGTTTATTTTGCAACCTGATTCCACTACCGTTTCTGATCAGATACGGAATGTCTAATTGGAATTTTTACGACGCTGCGGTCAACACTTTCATTCAATTATTGTTTTTACCATTATGCCTGATTGGAACGTCATCGGTGGGTTTGTTGTTGGTAAGGAACTGGGAACAGGTAGATGGTACCGGAGACCGTAACTCTACACCTGTTGCACCTACAGTAATCCAGCCACGTCAGAGGCAACCACCTAGACCGATTCCAAAGTAAGTTATTATAGGAATACTGAAAAAATCCAGTCGTTTTTTAAAGATTCCGATGCGATGACTGTGTTGCGGAATACACAGACATCAAGATCAGGCTTGGTCGGAGAAAAATTTTCGGAGAATCGGAGAATCGAAATTTTCTCCGAAAAAAAAAGTCGGAGAATCGGATATCCGACTTTTTCTCCGAAAAACAAAGTCGGAGAATCGGATATCCGAAATTTTCTCCGACTTTTTTTCTCGGAGAATCGGAGAATTTCGGAGAATTTCGGAGAATCCAAAAATGTCCCCAAAAATGCTTCTAAAAGGGATTTTCTGTTGCGTTTTTCAGAATTCACCTTTCTAAATCATGTTTAATCATCATTTAAAGCTTTTACCAGTGAAAATACAACAAAAACAGGGTTTTGAGTGTCGTCGTCTCCGGTATTCTCCGAAATTCTCCGACTTTTTTTCGGAGAATCGGAGAATTTCGGATAATTTCTCCGAAATGAAAAGTCGGAGAATTATCCGACGGATAATTTCTCCGAAAAAAAGTCGGAGAATTATCCGTCGGAGAAATTCTCCGAAAAAAGTCGGAGAATCGGAGAATCGGATTATCCGATTCTCCGACTCCGACCAAGCCTGATCAAGATCCCACGAGTTTTGAAGGAATGTGGGCATACGGTTTGTGAGCAATGTGCGGATGAATTATTGGCGGTGAACAATCAACGACATCTACAATGTCCAGTTTGTAACAAAGTTACACTGGTTAATGGTAGTTTTGAAAATTTGTGACTGATTGATGCATGATGATTCCAGGAACCGGGAAGATGTTACCGAGAAATTTATGTCATCACGGATTTAATGGCTTTGGGATGCTAATATTTGGTGCTACTGTTATTTGCTGACCGATTAATTTAGTTTAATTTTGAAAAACATGCAAAACTTTAAAACATTTTATTCCATTCATAATTTCCCATAAATCACTTTTGCGACAATCATCTTCATAGATTCATTTGACATCTCCCACGGATCCAATTCCTTCAAAACGTCTTTCTTATTCTTTGCTATCATAACGTCTAACAATTGGGCCAAATAGTGTCTCATGTTAAACAGTATAGCGAATTGGATTGAGATGCCAAGTGAGTCATAACATTTCTTTATTTGAAGCCATAATCTTTCACAATAAATCATAGCATTGGTTATCTTGAGTTCTGAAGACGTTTCAATCAGACGTTGCATTTGTTTCACTGCAAAAGAAAGAATTGAAACGTTTTTGAGCCCAAGAAATTTAATAACTACTCACAGGAAGGATCTATCTGAACTCCATGAATAATTTGAAGAAAGTTCTCGGTTATTGTAGGGTCAACACGCAACGATTTGTCATTTTGGAGACGTTCAAGTTGGGAATCAGTACAATGGATTCTCAGAATCTGGAAAGTTTAACTATAATCATTAAATAACTTACTTGGAAAATGGGCCGGCGCTGAAAAATTCCAAACTATGGATCTCGGTGAGTTCAACATCCCTGACCTACATATGCGGGACGAAAAAAAAACCGTTTATGCACGGCCCGCGCGCGGTCAATTAACCGGAACTACAAACTACAGTGACCAAGTTACACTGACAAAAATGATTGAGCAGAGTGCGTTGAGACTTGTTCCCGGCCAGTGTCGGTCCAATGCAAACATGATGAGAAGCTACCAACTTACCTGCTTGTGAGCGTATAACTTCTGACCAGCGTCTCCAGTGGAAATGGGAACATTGAAATCTTGCTGGCTATCGAAAAACTTATCGAAAAAGTTGAATCTTCGTATCTTATCTTTCCCAATAATCGAAATTACTTGAATACCGTATTCAATAAATAGTTTTTCCTTGTCAAACCATCCTTGATCCTCAGAAGACAAATCATCATCTTTCATATTGTATCCAGTTATTTCATTCAGAGACATATTTATATTTCGCTCCACTCGTTTGTATTTATCTTTCAACGATCTTCTTGTTCTGTTAATAGGATTGAAGTAGAAATGTACAACATGCTCATTGTCTGATTCTCTATTTCTGCATAGTATTCTTGGATGCAAGGGGGACCCTCCGTGTGTGATGACACCGAGGAACCTGGTAATTTTAACTGTTTTTTCTTGGAAAAATGGAAATTTGTACCATCCTTCAATACCAGCAATCGGACCTATCGAATATTCGGAAAAACCATAGTGGTGTAACATACGTTTTTCGAAATAGCAAATTCCATTGACAGAGTCTGTAAATTGTTTAGATAGGAGTTGTCTTCATTATATGTACCTCACATTTTTGTTTTTCACTCTTTTTGTTATCATTGTAAAAAATATTTTTAAGTCTAGAGAACATCTGAAGATAAAGTTGAAGGGGCCGAAAAAGATGGAATTTTGTCACTTACTCAGAATCGGAGTTGCTAGAAAAATAGGAGTGAGCAAAGGGGAGAAAATCTATGAACTTGTGGGAAAATATGGGAATGTCACGTAGTAAATGTATTTTTTCGTTTTTATAGTCAATTTTTTATTTTGAAACTTCGGAATGAATAAGTCCGCGTGTTTTTTTGAACTTTCCAACCGCCTTTTGCTCCTCTCGCACTCTAAATGTGACATAAGCTCACCCAATCAGACCATTCACTAGTCAATCTCATCTGAAATTCGCTGTCTTTTTGCAATGACTCATCTTATACTGATTCTTTTATCTCCGAAGTCCCCGGAGGTATCCGCTGATTAGTGTCACGCAAAAGTATATAGTAATACGACGTCAACAAGAAGAAGACTAGAATGAACTCGGTGATTCACCAATGTGCTTTTGAACATTTGAACAAAAGCTTTCGGTCTATTTGGTTCATTTTGGAGAGTTCCTTATTACAGGGATATTATAAAATGTAGATTAATATAATCAGACAAAATAATAAAAATCTTTAACGTGTGGCAATTGTTTATTGATTATTAATATTGACTAGCAAAGATGATCGCTCCAAATATCCAAATTCGCTGATAATGAGCCAATTGCAAACATAATCAAGTTTAGTCTTTTTCAGAATTCAACTTTTTGTCAACATCAACAATCAGGGACCGATTTCTTGAGCCGTTTATTCTACATAATTCTCAATGATTCCTTCGATCGTTTTCAAAAATGTACTTTTAAGCTTCTTCCGTCTAAATAAATGCACTTTTTCCAAGTCTACGCATCTCTGGCGGCTCCGCTGATTGATACCACCCATAAGTAATCAGTGAGTCTAGATGTCTCGAGAAGAGTCCACAAAAGTGCAAGCTGTGTACTTTTAACTCAGATATAAAGTAGAAGTGTCTTTTCTATATAAGGTTCTGAAGGGAAATAAGGTAGATAGTGCATTCTTCACTATGAGCTGGAAATTTTGAGAAAAAAAGTTAAATTTTAGACTCTCTGGAATAGCAAAGATGAGATAAACAGGATTTACTGATACACAGGATTTATTTAATATTCGAAATGACGGTAATAATTAGGATTACTGTAGAGTAATAAAAGTTAGGAACGAATATTGGATAACAAGCAATTAACAAGGAATAATAAGATTTTAAATTAGTTAAAAAATGGCTTCCATACTTTAAGAAACATGTAGTGAAGACCTTGGACGATATTTCTAAATCTTATAAAGTGAATTCGTGGCTCTCGTTCCATTACACCCTGAAACCAATTTTTTTCAAAATTACTTAAAAAGTCTCAAAACTCACCACTCAGGATCATTATCTTCATCATTGTCTTCCTCTTCTTTCGGGTCCTCCACTCGTACTACTGTATACCGTACCATCCCCTCTCTTCCCGCCTGTCCACATTCAAATTGATCCATATAAATCAGATAGAAATCCAGATTAGCGAAAAATAAGATAAATATGTAAGCCATCAGGAGTTTTTGATTGAGGTTGGAAAAAGTAAGAATAGTAGTTAGGGTTGCAGCATGAATTATGAAGATAATTAGAGTTGCTTGGAGGTTATTACTGTAGTGAATTTTGGTAAGGTTGGTTAGTTTAAGAAAACCAATAAGGAGGACCACCATAGCGAAACATAACATACAAAATCCATTGAGCAGGGCCTGAAAATCGGGAAAAATTGGGTCTCACAACGAATATTCGAGGTTACTGTAGTTCTCGTAAGAAGTTCATTTTATTTTCTTTGAATTACGCTAAAAACCTTAAAAATACTGACTCTCAAAGCATTTCGAAAATCTAAAAATTACAAAAACCAGCATATCTTGATTTCCTGAAACCTTAGTAGCATGAAACATAGATTTTTAGAATCAGCTTGTCAAGACGGTTCAAATGAGTTTAATCATGTCGTGGTGGGACCCTATAATTATACTTTTCTGAAAGCCGAAAACGAGCTGATTCCAAAAATTTATGTTACTGGGGTTTTAGATTTCCAAAAACAATTAAATTGAACTCACTTCAGCATTATGGGAACCACAAACCGTCCATATCAACATGAATGAAAACATTGTTGAAATAAAGGAGTGGCTCAACAAAAAAGTGAATTTCGTCTTCTCTTGTTCAGTTTTTCCCACATATCTTTTTTGGAGATAGGAACGGGATAGTATCACAACGAGAACAGAGAGAATAAAGAAAATGATATCGGCCAACAAGTTGTATGGAGATTCAGTGATGAGAAGAGGAGGGAACAGCATGGGAACAGGATACCAGAAATTAGAAGGGGGATAATGGAGGAGTAGCATTTGATGGGGTTGGATAGCATTTTGAATTTCAGAAATTTTCCAGACAAAATGACACATAAGTTGAGACAAGGAATATGGGCGGCGCATATCTGGAAGTTGCCTGTGTCTCTTATCTCTTGGAGCCAATGTCCCCGGGAATTTGAAGAAATCACAGAAATGATGATTGAAAAATAATGAAGATTAACCGAAAATTAAAAAATTGTGTCTGAATTGTGCCAAAATGCGAAGTCAAAAGGAAGTAGACTGGATTCTAGATACTTGACATAATATTAAAACGGTTTTATTCTATTTTTCACAGATTTTTTTCAAAATTTTCGAAAATCACTTCTGCACATCCTGACAAACGACAGACAGACATCTAGACAGATGCACAGACAGACGTGTCCGGATGTCGAAAAAATTGAATTTTCGCAACAAAAAACCGGAATAATTGGCGTAAAATAAGACAAACGGACATTCGGACACTTGGAGACACGCAGACAGACACACAGACAGACATTTTTGAAGTTTGCGATGTCCGCGTGTTTGTCTGTGTGTCCAAATGTCCAGTTTGACAAAATTGTGTCAATCTGTATGTCCTCAGATTCGATTTTTGACTGCAAATTTAGTTTTTTGCATCATTTTTCACGATTTTTTGCTTATTTTCAGCTATTTTTACCCACTAAATAGACAAATTTTCTGCAAAGATGTTTTGTATTGTATTCTTAGCGGACCTTAGTTCATCCTTGACTTCTATCGTTTTAAATTTTTTCAGTTCTCCCCTTTCCTCTGTTAGGTCAACCCCTGCTGTCTAAAGAGTTATTCATTTTAATTCAAATTTCCTCTTCCTCCGTTTTCTTATGAGCTTTACATCTTGATTGAAATTTCTCGCTATCACCTCTCCAGACGGTGACAAAATCCTTGCACTTTTCCTCTTTTCGAAATCCCAAAAGTTCAGAGTCTCTCGAATCCTCTATACATCAGCTTCATTAGGCAGTGATCATTCACTTTTTCTCCCAATTATCATCTTCTTCTTGTTTTCGAGTGGAAATATCTCGTGAGTTGTCCTCCTCTCACTCCTGATATTCATTAGTCTGATCCTCTGGAGAGGGTTCTGGTGGTTAGAGGAAGTTTGCCACGCCCTCTTTTCCCACTCCTGCTCTATTCAGTTGACTCAATCCCCGCTCTGAAAATGTTCCACGTTCCCTGCTACTCCTCGGCTCTTCCACTATTTCTTATCGGTCTTTCATTCCCAATGTTTTACTACGCTGCAGAAAAATCAGATCCTTCAGAAATAGATGTGAAGACGATTGTTTTTCTTATGGTAATCTGTATGGGTTTTATATTTATTGTTTTTGGAAGTTTATTTATGACCGGGTCTAAGATACAACCGGAAAAATATCCAAAGAATCGATTTGAGAAGAACAGAACCTACATGATACGCTGTTATAAATATATGCTAATGTTTCTGATCGTCTGCTCTATTGGAGGTTCTTTTCTTATAACTACTATGAAGGTCAGTAATTTTTTTTTAATGTCTCAGTTTTATAACTTTCCAGCACACATTCGTCTTCCTTTCCTGCACTAACTTATCCATCCTTATCTGTCTTTTGATGTTTATAAATGAAGTGAACGTCGTCAAGATATTCTACCTCAAAAATCTAAAAGAAGTGTTCTTCTGCCTCTTCATCCACATCGTTTCTTTCATTGCTGGTGCCTACCTATTCGACGACACTTCCCCAGAAGTGTATATTGCAAAAATGACGTTTTTCCGAGTCAACATCTTTTACCTATTCCTCATCAATTTGGATCTCTATCTCTTCTACAAATATCAATTCAAAATTGGTGATCTGGTTCCGGAAAGAAGTGCGGTATATCATGTAAATGTTGAAACTGCAAGTAATCCAGCTGTCAATTTGTCAAATGGGTATGTTCTAAGGATTTATAATGAAATAACAAAATAATTAATGTTTTTACAGAGAGGATCTTATCACTGGAGGTCCGATGTCCGAAGAAATTGATGTTGGGTATTAATACTAATTATAAAGCAGTTTTGTGTTTATCCATGGATATATGTTACCCGAAAAATTAAATCAAGCTTTTATTTCCCCATAATATAATAATTTGTCACTTTTATCATTTTTAAAATTAACTTATAATAAATAAAACTACGTTTTTCTAAACCTATTTTTCAGACAGCTGGTTTAGACCTCTGGTCAGAAGATGATAACTGGCTAATGAATGTCAGGAGTGATATTCCACCAACTCACGAGATATTTTCACTCAAAAACAAGAAGAAGATGATAATTGGGAGTCTAATGAATGCCAGGAGTGAGAGGGAGACAACTCGCGAGATATTTCCACTCGAAAACAAGAAGAAGATGATAATTGGGAGAAAACGTGAATGATCACTGGTAATGAAGCTGATGTATAGAAGATTCGAGAGACAATGAACTTTTGGGATTTCGAAAAGAATGGGAAAGTGCAAGGATTTTGTCACTGCCTGGAGTGGAGAGAGAGGAGATTTGAATTGAAGTGTGAAACTCTTATGAAAGAGGGAGTAACCGGACAGAGGGAAGTGGAAAACTAGAAAAATAATAATAAAATTAGAAATTAAAAGTGCGCTAGCTAGGGAAGGTTCCGAGTAAAAAGGGAGTTATGAGTCGAGACATATATCACTAGGACGGAAATTTCGCAGTGATTTCAAATCTGTTTTTCAATTTTGCATAACGATCCTGTAGAAAAAGTTATCCAGGTTTCTGGGAGATTCCAGTAATAAAAATGGAAATTTTGAAGTTACGTGAATCGTCCAAAAAGTGGATGAAATGAACAAGAGGTGCGCTAAGGATGCGCTAATGGTGCGGAACTTTCGAAAATGTCTGATTTCTAGGAATTCTTTTTCGAAAAAGCATTGGTTTCGAAATTTCAAAAATTTCAGATATTTTTGTGTTACTAGAAAAATAATTTGTGTGGAATCGAGAGGAATCACTGCGGAACAAACTAAAACGGTGACAAAACGTCACATATGTGTCAAAAGTTGCAGAATGTTTAGTTATTTTTCCAAAATTTTCGAAACCTCACACTCCGCGAATCTCAGGTCAGACACAACCTTTTTCCCGATTTTGTCACTTTCCTCCGATAATAATCGTTGTTTGTTTGCGGGTTCCAGGTCCATTGTTTAAAAAAAATCTTTATTAAAGATTTTCCTGTACTATTTCCCCAACTCTTCACGTTAATTTTTTTCTCCCTCCAATTATCATATTTTTTGCTTTCAGCAAGAAATCCGATGAGTCAGGGAAGCAGATTCCTATACCTTTCAATTGAGAAGTTATCTCTATGCTAATAGTAAGCGCCGCCACCTTTCAGTTGATTATAAAAGTTTCAGCATTTTTAGTCTTCTTTCCTTCTTCGTGGTCCCAACCCAATCAAACCGGCATTCCTCTTCTAGTTCTCACTATCAGTGCTTTGGTCCCAATGACCAATAATTAAAGAAATGGCATTGTCATATTGTACTCCGCAAAACATAACACCTGAATCTGAAAAAAATCTAAGAAAAACGCAATTATTTTATTATCAATTTACATGTTTATTTCAAAAAGGATTTAAAAAAATGTAAAAATTAGACTAAACAGGATAATTGAGCCTGATATAATTTTCCGGGTCACATATATCCATGGATAAACACAAAACTGCTCCATATTTAATATTAATAATAAATATCCATTTGTTCATTCATCGGTCCTCCAGTCATATCGACTCTGTAATAACATTATTTACAGATTATTTAACTATAAATCCTTAGAACATACCCATTTGACAAATTGGCAGCTGGATTGCTTCCTCCTTCTGTATTGAGATAATATACTGAACTACCAGGATCCATTGACGTTTGTCTGTCACCAATCATGAATTGATATTTGTAGAAGAGATAGAGATCCAAATTGATGAGGAATAGGTAGAATATGTTGACTCGGAAAAACGTGATTTTTGCAGAATAAACTTCTGGGGAAGTGTCGTCGAATAGGTAGGCACCAGCAATGAAAGAAACGATGTGGATGAAGATGCAGGCGAACACTTCTTTCAGATTTTTGAGGTAGAATATTTTGATGACATTCGTCTGATTGACGAAAGATAGAAGACAGATGAGAATGGCGAAGTTAGTGCAGGATAGGAATTCGAATGTATGCTGGGAAATTTGAAATCTCGAAAGTTTTATAACCGTAACTCACCGTCATAGAAGCTATGAGAAAACAACCGCCAATAAAATAGAGGACCAGAAACATCAGCATATACTTATAACAGCTTATCATGCAGACTCTGTTCTTCTCGTACCGATTCTTTGAATTCTTTTCTTCTCTTGTCATCCAACTGACAAAATTAAAGAATATAACTATCAAAACTATAAGAATCCAGACTGCGATAGGATGATCATTCGTCTTATCTTTTATTTTTGAATTGTGTGAAGCGTAGAGGAAAATTGGGAATGAAAGACCGATGAGAAATAATGGAAGAGCCGAGGAATAGCAGGGAACGTGGAACATTCTCAAAGCGTGGATTGAGCCAACTGAGTCGAGTCAGAGTGGAAAAGAGGGCGTGTACCTTTTAGAGAGTCCGACTAATGAATGTCAGGAGTGATATTTCACCAACTCACGAGATATTTCTACTCGAAAACAAGAAGAAGATAATAATTGGGAGAAAAAGTGAATGATCACTGCTAATGAACCTGATGTATAGAAGATTCGAGAGACTCTGAACTTTTGGGATTTCGAAGAAAAGTGCAAGGATTTTGTCACCGTCTGGAGGGGGAGAGAGAGGAAACTTGAATTGAACTTAAAAAATCGGCGGCAACCTGACAGAGAAAAGGGAAGAATAGTTTCCCACTCAGATCGTTTTTTGAGATGGGAATATGGAATATGAATGTATAATATTTATTTGAAATCTACATCCATCAGCTTGTGATGGGGCTGATGTATCGATGTCACATGGAATATCACAATAGCGCGCATTTGCATTTTATGACACATCATTTTATTACTCCAGAGGAACACAGGGAGATAGTGGGGTGAGAGAGAAAGAACTGCTTTTGATGTGTTATGTGTTTTTTTTCGCGAAAAATACAGTAACCTACTGTAATAGGCAAAAGTATAAAAAATTGGATAAAGCTGAGTCTCGCCACGAAAAATTCAGATTACTGTAGTTTTCACTAATAAAAGTCTATATTTCTACACGGTTTATTTAATTATTTACAAAAAATTGACAACGCCACTGGATTTAGGACACCACGACGGTTTGAATGAGTATAATCATGACTAGGTGGGTCTCGACGCGAAAACTACAGTAACCCGAGACCTATCTAGGTCGTGATTATACTCATTCGAACCGTCTAGACGCCCTGATTCTAAAAAAGTTACTTTCAGACTGAATGGTGCAGATTTTACTGATTTACGGTAGGTTTTTTCTAGATGTGAGAGTGCAGAGATACCAACTCTCTGCGCCTCTAACCCCAAAATTCAAAATTTTCAGAATATAAGCATGAGTATACTTTTCTAAAAGCTGGAAACGAGCTGAATCTAAACATGTAGTCAACACCAAAATCGGGCCAAAATTGACTGAGTTACGGCTCGTTTAGTGTTTTAAAAATGTTCAAAATCATTCGAAAAAATCCCCCTAAAACTCAAAAATGCTCCAAAACTGTTTTTGCAGAAACAATTCTTGTTCAAAAAGCTTTCATCTATTTTCCCATCACGCTTTTTTCCCTATTGCTCATCTCAAAACCACAAAACAAAACATTTTTCCATTAGCTTTTTTTCAATAAACTGTCTAAATCTCCATTGATAAGAATCTCTCGGTCTTTCACGGGAGCCTTCATTTCACTTTCAGCTGCCCCCATCCCCCTTATACTCAGTTGTCAAAGAATGGCGTCTCCGCCTTTTCTGACCAACTACTTTCAAATCCTCAACCTAATCACCACCCTGACCACTACCGTAACCTGCTACACCCTTGTCCCGATTTACTATCCACGTGACTATTTCATCCGTCTCAACATATTCATTCTCGTCATCTCGTTTGTCTTCGGCACGTTTTATATCATTGGGAAGCTGATCAAATCAGCAGGTACAAACGACAGACATGTGGTATGTCTGAAACTGGAGAGACGTCGGTTGATGGGATGTTTCGCGATTGTTACAGTAATCGGAGTGGTTGCGAAAGTTTGGGTGTTTTTCATCGGGAAGGAGAAGGATTTGTTGGTGAGTAAGGGTTTTTTTGGGTAAGGATTATTTGGACACTGAGGTGAGCAATATTTTAAGAGCTTAGCGGCTAAGATCAAATAAAATTGGTTTAGATTAGCTAAGATCAACTAAGATCGGCTTAGATCGGCTGAGATTGGCTAACTAGGGAATGCCTCCGGGTGACCGTGGAGTTATGGTACATGACCTATATCATTGGAAAGCTGAGAAAACGCTGATTTCAAATATATATTCAGTTTTAGCTTTCGAAGTCTGGTATTTGAGAAAAACAAGGTCAAAGTAGGTCGTTAGCAAGTATCACCCTCAATAGCTTCACTTTTACCTCATTATCTTTTATTTAATTTTTTCCAAGAAAAACTGGTGCAAAGTTCAGTTATTTTTGTGCTCAAATTACTGAAAATGAGCTAAAAATCAAGCAAAGTACTGATCAAATGAAAAACTGTTTGCTAATGGTCTCAAAAATTAGTCGGAACTCACTTTTACAGTACAGCGAAATCTATTAAAAACCGGTCGAAAATTAAGAGAATTGCTCAAAATTGACTTTCAAGAGCATTTTTTTACGCAAACTCCATTAAAAATAAGCAAAAAATCAAGAAAATCGCTCAAAATAAACCAAAAACGCGCAAGACTTTTTGACAACTTTATATATTACATGATAAATTAGGTAATTAGGCAAATAAAAAGTTTTATTCAACTTAGAATTTTTCTGATTTTTATCAATAGAGATTGCTTGCCTCTTTTTTTATTATTTCACGGCAAAAATTGAGTTAAGCAGCTTTAGCATCGATTTTGGAGGATTTTGAGCAAATTTTTCTAACTTTTAGCTTTTTTCAATGATTTGAGCAAAAAATTATGTCCAGTCGTTCCAAAACTCAAGCTGAAACTAAGGATCAAACGTACAAAAATTTATCAACTACATAAGTAAAGCTCTTTGTACGATTTACAATTTCTCCATAATTCGGAATTTTGAAAAAGTTAAAAAAATAAATTACGGTATTTCTCAATAGACCGGACTTGCCTTATTTTCTAAATCCTATAACTCCAACAATTTCCAGAGTCTCTACTACCACTTCACCGTATTCAACATCATCCTTCTCTGCTTCTACACCTCCGCCCACTCAGCCATCGGAAAGTTCCAAATCACCTATCGTCCCCACACCGGAATATTCTTCCTTGGAGCAATTTTCCATCTGCTCACTCTGGCACTTGCTATAACCATTGCGTTGGACTATAAAGACAACTATGGGATCATCTTCTTCCAAGCCTACTACTCATTCTCTACTCTCAGTCTTATCGATTTCTTCGTTGTGTTGATTGGAGGAATTAAGAGATTCCAGAAGATTCCGAAGAGTATGGAAGTCTTACGGTAACTTTTATTTCTCAAAATCTACATAAAACTTTCTTCGAAAATTTCCAGACCACTCTTCACATCAGAATGCGAAATCTGTTCCCAGGAATACAGTGATACTGTAGTAATCCCTCGGATTTTGACACAATGCGGGCATACTGTATGCGAGGTGTGTGCTGGAAACCTGCTGGATGAAGAGAACAGAAAAATCACTTGCCCAATTTGTAGACAAGACACTGTTGTTAATGGTGAGAGGGGGGGTGGCGGGAATTTGAATGTCATTTGGAAAAAAATGGTTTCAGGGACAGTGGAGAGTCTGCCGAAGAACTTCACCGTGTTGCAGATGGCGCGTGGCAGTGAGGAGGCATAATTTGTGGTTTTTTGTCAATAAAAATACTTTTTTCCAAGTTTTAAGGATATTTTTAATCATTTTTGATGTTTCTTTTCAATAAAGTCTATTTAAAACGACAAAAATATTGTCCATCATCGAAATTTTAGTAGATGTTCAAGAAGAGAGAGTCTGGCGCGCCTTCGGCGCTTTTTTACATCTAACGAACTTTGAAATTGTGTCACGCTCTTAATAATTGCCCCATATTGTTGATTTTTGTAGGGTACTGTATATCAAACCTTGCGCTTAATTTTTGTAGTTGACAACTTTTAAATACGAAACCTCCTGGGAGACTTACAGTGGTTTGAACGATCCGTCAGAACCAACCGTTTTCGAAAAATCGTGATTTTTATGTGAAAAAACTCAAAAGTTCCAAGTTTAAAGGTTAATTGACATGTAGAAACTAAAAAAACGAGCAAAAAAGATTTCAAACGTTTCGACTTCCACGGATATCGAACCCCTTTGACCCTTGGAGTGATAGTCATCGTTACCTTAACCACTCGGCCAGAACCAAATATTTTCGGAAAATTGCGAGTTTTTTGGTAAAAAAAACTCAAAAATTCCAGAATTATAGATTGGTTAATATATAGAACCCGAAAAAAACGGCTCCGGGACATTTCGCCACCAGACGTTTCGCCACCAATTTTCGGGAAATTTCCAAAGCTGTATGGGGGAAAAACATATCACTAGTACGCTAGTCAAGGTACTACATTTTCACAATTTTCAACGTCATCTCGTTATGTCTCTACTTCCCAGTGCAATCAAAACAATTCCATTATAGAAGTCACATCATTTTACTCCTATTAATAGCAGTCATCCATGTCTCAGCTCTGATACTTGCTATAAATATGGATATGGGATGTGAAAAGGAATATGTAATTATATTCTTTCAAGTCTATTTCTCATTTTTCACTTTGAGTGTTTTAGACTTTTGTTTGACGATGATAGGAGGAGATGACTATGGTGAGGTACCTAGAGATGTACCAAGAGGCCAGGAGTCAAGTGCCCCGGTTTTCGAAGTGAGAGACGATCGGCCAGAATATATAGTTTGTAATTGCTAATTACGGTAATTTGTTAATTAGGCATATACCATTAGAAAGCGGAGAACACGCTGATTCCAAATATATATCCAGTTTTTGCCCTCGAGGTCTGGTATTCTAGAAAAACGGGGTAAAATTTTGGGAAAGTAAAGAATTAGGCTTGATTCCTAAGGTTCCAAGTACCTTAGAACATAGTTTATATGAAAAACCAAACCAAGACTTTCACATTTATATTAACTCTTTAAGATTTGGTTGAATTTTCAAAAAATTATAAGGATTTGAAAAAAAACGCTGAAATTTGATTATTTTGTTCAAATGTTGCATCAAAAACACAAACATGGTGTGTATCTGTCAGTCGGTGTGTTCGAATATTTGAATTTCCAAAAAGGAATTTGGTCATGTTTCTAGAAAGTTAAAAATATTTGAAAATTGCCGAGCTTTGACCTCGTTTTTCTCGAATACCAGGCATCGGTGGGAAAAACTGAATATATATTTGGAATCAGCGTTTTCTTGGCTTTCTGATGGTATAGGTCATGTCCCATAACTCCACGGTCACCTGGAGATATTCCCTAGTTAGCCAATCTAAGCCGATCTGAGCCAATCTTAGTTGATCTCAGACGATCTTAAACTAACTTAACCAATTTAAATCTATCTCAGCCGATCTTAGCCGATCTTAGTCAATCTTAGACCTATGTAGCTTCCCTATGTGTCCTACCAATCCTCACTCCAAAAAACCCATAACTCCACGACCTTCCCTAGTAATCCTGTGACCTTAAGGTTACATGTACGAGTAGCAGACAGTTTACTAATGATGTTACAGAAAATCCTGAAACAACTCATCATTGCTCATTCTTGTTGGCTTTATCGTTCATATTCTCTACCTGTCTGCTCCTCCATTGATAAGAAACTCTGTCTTTTTTATTTTATGTGTACATTTGCTGATAATGAAACCATATAAAAATGTAGCCACCGCATTTCCACGAGTCAACTTTTTGTTCTTCGCGTTATAAATCGCTGCAACTCCACAAGAAAGAGTGAAGAGGAAGAAAGGAATTATAATTCTGATAAACAACGGAACGAATAATAAACAATTATATTTAAGACTCTGAAAAATTTTAAGCCATTTATACGAAATTTCATGATTGTTGACACATTTAATCCAATTAGAGAGGATGTTAGTTCCGTTTCAATTGACGCAATGAAAGGGGAATTAGTCAAAGTTTGGTCGCTGATTTGCACTATGTACATAGATAAAATATATTGTGTATAAAATGCCACCTTGTGACAATAAATAAATTTTTATCAAAGATGTTCCATTATTCTTTGCTTCTGCTTATTCTCCCAGTCATTGTGAATGCTCAATGTGAACTCGGATCAGTTTATAATTCTGATAAAAATGTGTAAGTTGTATTGTTTTTGGGTAGATCAGAATGTCAACTTTGATTTTAGCTGAAAATCGGAGGAAATGAATAAAAAATGAGAAAGTTTGAGATTTTCGAAAATTTTCGAAAATTTTCAAAAATCTCAAAACCTTGAATTAACTGTAACTAGATGAATTTCCAACCGATTCTTGAAAATTTTGCCATTTTTAGAATCAGCTACTCACTAGCTTTTAGAAAAGTATAATCATGCCTAGGTTTGCTGCAATCCGTGTCCTATGCGTCTTCAAACTCGGGGTACTGTAGTTTTTGTGGTGGGACCCAATTTGACTCATGCGCTGAAATTTGAAAATGTCAATAATTTTTCAAAGAACTGATATTTGGTGGCCTAGAAACTCCAAATGTGGAGACAGCCCACTGATTGGTCAATTTTTACGGTTTCTAATCTTTAGAACTTTTCAATGCGCTTTTAACAGTTATGACAAGAAATATTGATAAAAACAAGTCATCGGTGGCCTAGAAACTCAAAAACGGACAAAAACTAGACCTCCGAACAAAAAATACGTTAATTTCTTTATCTTAGAAGAATTTCTGATACTGCATCGGCTATTTTTATTTATTTTCGACAATTTTCACCAAAATTATTATTAAAAACTGACGAAACTTCACAATTTTCTATTTTTCAGCAAAATTTTTCAATTTTTATATATTTCCTATAGATGCTTCACCTTCTACAATGCATCCGTCGATTTCCAAACCGCCGAGTCGATTTGTACCGTTTCGAGTGGTCACTTAGCCTCAGTTCACAATATTATTGACAACAACTATCTTGCAAAACAAGCGCAACAGTATATATCAACCAATGGATACATCTGGCTTGGTGCCAAGTCTTCTGCTCCAAATCCGAGCGATTGGAACTGGTCTGATGGTACTCCATTTGACTGGCAATACTGGCAATCTGGTGAACCGAGTTCTCTTGAGACAACTGCTTGCATGCAGTTCTCAGCAGCAACTTCGAAATGGAGAACTGCAAGTTGTATCAATTATGCACCGTTTATTTGTGAATATCCACCTGGCGAGGTTGCAGTTACTTGTCCGCCGTCGAGTGAGTATTTTTTAAGAAAAAGTGCGAAAATAGGGGTTTTTCAATGAAAATGACAAGAATTTTGGTAATTTCCAACCCAAAAATCACAGATAACTCGTTGAAATCGCAAGATTGTGATCTACAAAATATACCAAAATGTAGATCTCGAGAATCTGAAATCAGTATTTCTGTCAGAACTCAGTTATATTTTACCCAAATGGATTTTGAGCTGGATTTTCAGATTCAACTTCTCAAGACCATTCAAATGAGTATAATCAAGCCCACATTCTGCCCATTTTCAAGAAATTGCATTTTTTTGGGTCTCACAGCGATTTCAAAGGCGCATAGCCTACATAACTGAATTAATAGCGCTCATTTTATTTTTCCACAATTCTTCACAAAATTTCGGTTATTTCTAGCTCAAAATCGCGTCTGATCATCCAAAAACCAAGAAATTATGAATTTTCGAAACTTTTCGAAATTCTGAAAATTCTAAATTTGCTATAACTCTTTCAGTTCTCAACCTAACTTAAGCTTAGTCATATTTTCAGAATCAGCACACGCTCAGCTTTCAAATGAATATAATCATGGCTATGTTGGGTATCAACACGAAAACTACAGTATGCGCCTTTAAGGGGTACTGTAGTTTTTGTGGTGAGACCCTACTAGGGCATGATTATACTCATTTAAAGCGCCTTGGCGAGTTGAAAACCGGAATTTCAGTTTTTGTGTTTTTGCTATAAAAATTTAGAAGGTTACGGTGGGTTTTAAAAAGTCAGAAATCAGATTTTTCGTTTATTTTCGAAAATCTGTAACTCGGCAAGTTTTTGAAGGATTTTTGTGTTTTTTGGCCCAAAAAATGACAATAATTGCAGTTATAAAATCATGCCCATCGGAATACTACTATTTGGAGGAAACTCAAAAATGTTACAAGGTAAACCTGGAAAATTATTTTTTTGCAAGGATTATTTTCAGGTTGTGATTGATAGAGGATATTACGACAATGCCCGTCAAGGATGTTTGAATGACGGCGCTGACTTAGTATCTATTCATTCCTACACGGAAAATGCATTTATCCATGATATTTCGCAAACTGGACATGACGTTTGGTACGACATTAATGAGGACCAGACAAATGATGTAAGTTTTATCATAATTTTATTAATAAGACTCGATTTAATTAATTTCAATTAAGATCTACATTGGCCTAATCTACCAAAATGGGTATTGGCAATGGACAGATGGTACATCATTCGACTATTCTTCCTGGGCATCTGGAGAGCCGAATAACATGAATAGAGAGTTCTGGACTGCGGTAAGCACTACAGTATCTCTAACCTATTTCTTGTATTTCAGTACATGCCGGATGCGCATACCGATAGCCTTAGACCAAATTACAATCCGAATGGTCTCGAATGGAATAATGTGGTAAACGACCAGCAGAGAGGTTATATTTGTCAGAGATCAATGATATCATAATGTTTTTGGGCATAAAGTTGATGTTCTGGGTTTTTTGTTGTTTTTTTCAGAAATTTTTCTTTTACCTTCCTTTTTTCATTCTGTGAGCAGAGTAGATGACTATGGCAAGGTACCTAGAGAACGATCGACCAGAATTTACGTAGTTAGCTATATACTACTATTACCAGTATTGTGTATACACAGGGTCTCGGGATAAGAAGTGAAATCGACGCGCGCCACTAGACACTGGCGTCAGATTCAAAATCAGCTTGATCGACCACTTATTGAGCCAATTTATGTCTGTTTATCCCTAATTTTTGCGCTAAAGTTTTAGCTGATTTCAGCGGAGCTCGTATATTCTCAGTACTCACCCTGAGACCCCTTGCAGACAGTTTGTTAGTGGTAAGCGTTACACACAAAAAATGCTGACAAAATAGTTATTGCTCACTCTTCACTTTGTTTTATCATCATTTTTCTCTACCTGTCTGCTCCTCCATTGATAAGATACTTTTTTTATGTTATGTGTGTACGTCTGCAAATAATAAAACCATAAAACAATTAAGCGACCGCATTTTTAGCCAAATTGTCGTAAACATTCCGAAATATAGAAAAGGTAGAGGAAGCGACGATGAGTTGCTTATCATGGAGTGTGTGGAAAGCAAACGGAGTGTACTCAATCAATCTGTTTGAAAATTTTTGAATTATTATTATAAGTAAAGCCGAATCATTTCAAAACCATAAAGTAGTTTATGTTCAAACTTTTTTTAAAATTGCAGAAAATTATTTCTCTCATATCTAAAATTGATGTTGAGATGTCTCAGTATCACTATATTCATCTGCGGAAATTGGGCATTCTGAAAGCTCTGGTGTTCTGAAATTTGAAGGTTATGAAGGGGATGCATGCTTCGGATTACCCATATTTTTCTGATTCATGATCTTCTATTATGCCTCGCTTCCTTCCGGCCAAAAACTCGAAAGCACTTAGTAAGAAGAGTGAATAATAGAGTTGAAGAATATTTGTTGCACGATACTTTTCATCTTTCCACAAGAACAAAAATTCAAGTACCACAATCGATTCTCCGGCAGTTGTATATAAAACTGTGCTGCAACGTTCATTCATTTCGAGTTTTCCAATGGAAGAGTGAACTGGGATATAGAGACAAGCCGAGATGACGTTAAAATGGTGAAGCAGTAGTAGATGATCTGCAAGATTTTGTTTAGGTAGCCCTGAGCCTTATAAAATAAAATACTCACCACCAAATCACAATCTCGTAATAAAAACATAACAATTTTTGCCACAAATCCACATGATGCAATTGCTGCAAAACTCCTCAACACCCACTTCTTGCTTGTCTTCTTATTGAATATTGAAAAGTAGATTAAAAAGAAGATCAAGCATAAGATGATTAGAACAAAAATGCTTAGCTCACTAATATTAGCGTGAATATATCCAGTCAAACGTAAGGCGTAACAGACAATGGTAGCTATTACGGTGGCTATGACATTCCCAATTTGTATGTAATTGGTTAGAAATGGAAGACCACGCATTTTCGAAAAAAAAGAGAAAATGTGGGGAAAGTAAGCAGTTTTCCTTATCAGTAGAGGTGGAGTGTGGAAGGCCAGCATTTCCGGTAAACAGAGTGTAAATTTAGTTGATAAAAATGATAAAACCTCTTTTTTTTCCGTGGCATCTTTATTAGGAGCCGCTTTCTTTTTGAGCATGTTCAGTGTGTCTCCTTATAATTAGACACCCAGGGAAAGACCATAGAGATATGGGACGTGACTTATATCATTGGAAAGCCGAAATCACGCTGAATTCAAAAATATATTCAGTTTTCGCCCCCAAGGTCTGGTATTCAAGAAAAACGAGGTCAAAGTTTGGATCAGCGACGAATCAATACCGCCGATGGTGCACCATGCTATGAAATGAGCCCAAAACAGCATAAAACACCCTAATATATTTTAAACTTTGTTAAAAACCTCCTCAGAATTACTGAAAATTGGTTTTCAGCTAGTTTCTCACGACTTTTACTGATTTTGGTACAAAATTTCAACTACTGAATCGCGTCAAAGGTACACCAAACAAATTTTTACAAAACTACTCAAAAATAAGAAATTTCGTGTCAAATTGAGACACGCTGAAGGTGCTCCAGACTCCGCAGGGTTTAAATTTTTGTCAAATTCCAGCTGAAATTTCGTATTTTTGCGAATTACGAATTGAAATTCTACAGAAACTGCCTGATTTGTGCATCTTTACTAATAATATTCAACAGATTCCGTTTGTCTGTTTATTTGTCGCTGATCATAACTCCGTTCGGAGTGGACCGATTTTGATGAAACCTAGATAGATAGATAGGAAATTGCGCTTAGTTGATGCCCGAACTTTTCTTTTTTCAAAAATATCAAATTTGACGTCTTCTGGAGACAATGTCGATTTCAACAGTAAAAAGCGTTGAGAAAGGTGTGTCCCGACAGGGTGGTAGAAAGCTCAAAACTGCTGATTCGGTGTTTCTTGACTGCATTCTCGAGAGCGCCACGGCCGCGCGCGTATGGTGTAATGGTGTGCATAGATGGCCCTCACGCAACGGAAGAGAGTTCGTTCCCGCCATGTCGGGAACTTTTTTTGTTTTTTGTTTTGATAGAACATGCCGGCCAGTATAAGAAAGTTGCAAATAATTTTGTTTGTCAAGATTTTGTAGGCCAAAAGGGTTAAATAGGTACATGGATTTGGCACTGTTCACACCGCTACGATTCTCCACCTTTGATGGTGTTTAAAAAATAAAATCCCGCAAACGCCAAGTCAGAAACTGAGAGCAGTTTGCAATAAGAATTTAATGCGCAGCTTAATGAGGGAGGGAGGCGGCTTTGCCGCCGATCAGTTAAAAACTCAGAAAAAGTACCTCGGATGTCTGCACCATTAAAGAAGCTGTTACACCCAGAAGTCTGCTAGGAGTGTTATGAACAAAAAAATGATACTCAAGAAGTGATAGTGATTTGTGAATGAGGGACTTTGTCGTAGTTCGGCTACCTTCCAAAAAAATCATGCATTCTAGGATAAGGGTTTTAAAGTTTTTTTTTAAGTTGTCATAGTTTTAAGTAATCAGAGGAAGGGAGCAGAGTTGAGGGGATTGCGGGTTTTGGAAATCGCGGAAGGCGGAAGGCGGAAAGAGGAATAAAATCTTTTGGGCGAATAGAGGAAAGCGGAAGGCGTTTCAATGATCCCTTCCCAATTAAAATGGAAAAATAAGAGTTTCCAAATTTTGAGTTTTTCTGTAATATTATATCTGAAAAGTTCCGGTAAAGGTAAAGTAAAAGCCAGTAGAAGGAAGAGGAACCGGGGGAGAATTTTTCGTTACGTATCCTATGATTTTGGTTTGCCATTAGGTCGCGCCTGATCGTTTTCAGCGACTATGGATTTGTTAAAGCCTTTTGATTTGTTTCTTCCAACTGTGAGGAGGGGAGGCGGCATCGCCGCCGATCAGTCAAAAATTAAAAGCCCATATCGGTATGATCACTCGCCTTTTGGGGAGGGAAGAAAGAAGAGTTACCGTAAAAACTGTATTTGAGTTGCCCCTCTATTTGAAGTGCCCCTCTAATAGTGGTGCCCTCCGACGGACCTTTTGAGCAATAGAGGTGCACCCTCTAATTGAGGTGCCCCTCTAATACAGTTGCCCTACAGTGATTTACACTTTTCTCTCATATCCTCATTAACTGACTCCGAACTGTTCTCTCACATCACTATTTCAGCACTTTTGTGGTTAAAAAGGTAGTTTGCTATGAAAATTCTGGATTTTCTCCGTTTTTTACGTGAAAGTTCGATGAATTCGGCAAAAAACCTAATAAAATCAGACAAATTCAAAAGCTAGTTGGGTATCGAGGTCGGGCGAATCGTCGAAGAAAAATAGAGGTGCACCCTCTATTTGAATTGCCCCTCTAATAGAGTTGCACTCCGACGGACCCTTTGAACAATAGAGTTGCATGCACCTCAAATACAGTTTTTACGGTATGTATCTAATTCACGGTCTTCTGTAAGATTGTTTTGAAATAAGGATAGGAAGAAAATTCAAAATGATAAATTCAAAAACAGCTCATTCTAAATTCCATATTCTTTCAGGATAGAAAAATTCATTGAGAAAGTTTGTAGACTTTGAGTCTGAAAAGGAGAGATTTTACAATTGTGCTTTATCGGAACGCACTGCTCAGCTAAAAAGCGCCGCAGGCGCTGTAAAACTGAGAAGGGTGGTGTAGGGAAGGAGGTTTAGTCGCCGTTAGGCGACGTAAACCGACTGGTATTTAATTATTTAATTATTACTCACTCTTGTTTGCTTTATCATCACTTTCTCTACCTGTCTGCTCCTTCATTGATAAGAAACTGTTTTTTGAACTTCATGTGTACGTCTGCAAATAATAAAATCATATAACAAATTAAGCGACCGCATTTTTAGCCAAATTCTCGTCATCATTCCGAAATATAGAAAAAGTAGAGGAAGCGACGATGAGTTGCTTATCATGGAGTGTGTGGAAAGCAAACGGAGTGTACTCAATCAATCAGTTTGAAAATTTTTGAATTATTATTATAAGTAAAGCCAAATAATTTCAAAACCATAAAGTAGTTTATGTTCAAATTCAAAAATTAATCTCAAAAAATTAATCATATATCTCTCATATCCAATGTTAAAATGTCTCAGCCTGACTATATTCATCTGTGGTGGAAATTGAGCATTCTGAGAGCACAGGTGTTCTGAAATTTTGAAGGTTATGAAAGTTATGCATGCTTTCGCTTACCCATATTTTTCTGATTCATGATCTTCTAGTATGTCTCCGTTCCACTCGAAATAACGGACAGCACTTGGTACAAAGATTTGGTAGTAGACTTGAATAAATATAGTTACAAATTTTGTTTCAAATTTCCACGCCATATAAATTTGGAATACCAGAATTGAAAAACTACTGACTGCGGTAAAAGAATTACGATAATTGATTTGGAATTTTCCATCGGAGGAGTGTATTGGGATGTAGAGGCCTAACGAGAAGTGAGAAATGGCGAAGCAGTAGTAGAAAATCTGCAAAATGTAGGGAAAAAAACTGAAAAAAATTTGCACAGGTCAGGGACCCTGTAAAATGACTCACCACCAAATCATAATCTCGTAGGAAAAACACAACCATTTTTACCGCTATTCCACATAATGCAGTTAGTGCGAGCGTCCACACCACGTTATTCTCGGTTAAATCCCTTCCTAACCACCAAAATAAGGGACACAAACACAGACTGATTAAAATAAAAATGTTCAGAATACCATGTATCCGTTCAGGATGGTGTGAATCTAGGATACAGCAGAAAATAGTGGTTATAATGGTAGTAAGTAGATTTAGGATTTGCAGGTAATTGGTTAGGAATGGAGGGAAACGCATTTTGAAATATGGAAGAAGTGGAAAAAGTGAGTAGTTTTCTTATCAGTAGAGGTGGTAGTGTTTGTTGCTGACGGAGTGTAATTTCAGTCGGATTGATAAAACCTCTTCTGTGAAATTATTATTAAGAATCATTATTTTAGGCCATAAGTTTTACGGGAACTTTTGTTCCAACATTTTGTGAAATAAATTAGGAGACTTCGCTGCACAGCTACCCAAGAATTATGCGATAATGGATTTGGAAATGGTAATGAGGTTGTTCGAGAAAAAGGTTCATAAGCTGAAAATCATTATTGCTCATTGCTAAATTTATTGTCATCATTTCTTTTGTCATCATTTAGATTTTTCAACTTTCATGTATGATGTGCTAACAATATCAGAAAACAAAAAAAAACATAAAATTACGCATTCAAATTTCCGCGTGTCATTTCAATCACTGCAAAGTTCTTTGGTAAGTTCTCCACTCTCCCTGAAATAACCCAACACTTATTTTTTTTCTAATTCAAATAGTCTCTTACCATCAACATTGGTTTCTTCCCTGCATACCGGACACGTAATATTCCCTTGGTCTCCTAACAACTTCCGGGCACACTCCTCACATACAGTATGTCCACATTGAGTTAGAATTCTGGGGATGGTAGTGTCACTGTATTCTTCTGTGCAAATTTGACATTCGCAGTGCAAAGGTGTTCTGAAATGTATTGGTCATAAAGGTTGCGCATGGCTTGGCTTACCGATTTTCAGGTCGGCGATTTTCTAGCTCTTCTACCGGTGCACTAGGCCCTACAGATGATGGCTCATCGATATCTGTAATCAGAGACTATTATCTAACAAATAGTTCAAATAGTCTCTTGCCATCAACAATAGTCACTTGACTGCAGACCGGACATTTAATCTTATAAGGTTCTTCTAATATTTCCCAAGCACACTCTTCGCATACAGTATGCCCACATTCCGTTAAAATTCTGGGGGTTACAGTATCACTGTATTCATCTGTGCAAATTGGGCATTCGAAGAGCATAGGTGTTCTGAAATTCATAGGTTATGAAGGTTATGCCTGGCTTCATGGCTTACCGATTTTCAGGTCGGCGATCTTCTAGCTCTTCTGCCGGTGCACTAGGCCCCACAACTCTAGGTACTGGCATATCGGTTCTCTCAGTCTCTGAAAACAAAACGAAAAACTATTTTGCCTAAAAATTAGTTGTTACCATCAACTACAGTGACTTGTCTGCAAACCGGACATTTAACCTTACAAGTAGTATCCAATATTTTCCTAGCACACTCTTCGCATACAGTATGCCCACATTCCGTCAGTATTCGGGGGGTTGCTATATCTGATGAGCAACTCGGACACTTTGACAACTTAGGTGTTCTAAAATGTAAAGAGTGTAAAAAATATGTATAGAAGTGTAGGTTACTGGTTTTTCGGTGCATATTTAGGTACCGGAACATTGTCTTTGATCAATCTCCTAGCTGCAGCAACAAGCATTCTGAAAAAAAAAGTCCGATGTAAAAATTATGAATAGTTTTAAGGCATACTGGTTTCCTGGTTGTCGATCTGGGACATATGATTTGATCCTTCTTTCCCTAGCTCTGAAAACAAATTTTATGAAAAAAACCTTAGAGGCTTACTGGGATTTATAAGATTCGACGAATCTTTTCCATCCATCCGAACAGTCTACAGCAGTGAATGTGAAGAGTGTATAATAAATTTGAAAGAAAATAAACCCTCCCGAATTTTTGAATCCTAACGAGTAAACAAATCCAATTATCAGGGCCAGGCAATTAACTACTAAAACGACTGCTGCAATCAAGTTGTTAACACATTTGGAGGGATAAGGAAAATATCCATCGAACGAATGTATTGGTATATAGAGACATATCGAGATGACGTTGAAAATGGTAAACCAGTAGTAGTGAATCTGGAAAAATAAACCAAAAATCATAAAATAAAGATAGAAATCTTACAAGAAAATTGCTATTCCATAACCCAAACACAGAAATTTTCGCCACAAATCCACATAATGCAATTCCAGCGAATCTCCACAACACGTTATTCTTGCTTATGTCTTTACTATACCACCAAGAAAAGATGCCCAAACACAAACCAATAACAATAAAAAAAATCAGAGCATAAACATATTCCTTTTTATAATAAATTGCTACCAGGATACAGCAGACAACGGTGGTTGCAATGGTGGTGAGTAGATTTATTAGTTGGAGGTAGCTGGTTAGGAATGGGAAACGCATTTTGAAATATGGAAGAAGTGGAGGAATTGAGCACTTTTCTTATCATGTTAGTGATGGACTGTGGAGGGCAAGCATTTCCGGTAAACAGAGTGTAATTTTAGTTGATAAAATTGATATTAAGAACCTCATTTTTGAACTCTTAAGAACGTGTACAGTCTTGTCTGTTTTATAACAATTCGACATCCAGGGAAGGACCGTGTACAGTATTGTCCAAAAGGTTGTAAACTTTGGTCGTTTTCAGTTGAAATTGGCCAACTTTGAGAGTATGTTACGGTAATACTAATTGTCCCATCAAGTAGATTTTTATGGGATCGAACAGACCAAGTCTAGAACTCCATTTTTGCAGTTGACAACTTTTTTGTACAAGCACTCCCTAGCAAGTTACACACCGACAAAGTAATTTCTCTCACAAATCCGTCAATTTCAGTGGAAAATAGTGCAATTTTTGGACTGTCGTCTTAAAATAACCATAACTATCCAGGGAGTGTTTGTACAAAAAAGTTGTCAACTACAAAAGTGGAGCTCTACTTTTGATTTGTATGATCCATAAAAAATTTTACTATGTGGGACAATTAGTGATACCGTAACACCCTCTCAAAGTTGACCAATTTCAACTGAAAACGACAAATGTTTACAACCTTTTGGACGGTAATGTAGATATGAGACGTGACCTATATCATTAGAAAGCTGAAAGCACGCTGATTTCGAATATGTATTAAGTTTTGGCCCACGAGACCTGGTATTCGAGAAAAACGAGGTCAAAGTTTGGACCACTGACAAGTCAATTTCTCCAAAGATGCGCTAGGCTCTAAAATAAGCTAAATGTCGTCAAAAATCATCTCAAAATTACTGAAAATTGTTGTCTGGCGCACTTTTGACGCGTTTTCAGATTATCACATTTCATCTAGATGAAAGTTGATTTTCATTATTTTCAGCTGGTTTCTCACGACATTTACTACTTTTAGCACAAAATATCTACTACTGAATTGCGACGGAGGGACGCCAAATAAGAAATTTCAGTCAAATGAGAAATTTCAGTCAAATTTAGGGCATTTTTCATGATTTTTTTCTGAATAGCGCCGAAGGCGCGCCAGCCAGAATTCAAAAGTCTACAATTTCCAGCCGAAACTTCGCATTTTTTATCCGGATTCTGTTTTTTTAAAGAGCCAAAGGTGCACCAGCAGAGTTTTATACATCAAAACCAGACGTTTGGAAACTGGGACGTTCGGAAACCGAGGCATTTCGACACCAAACATTTCGACACTAGACGCAAAAGATATTTTTAAGCATGAGCAATTTTTCGCGATTCAAACAATTGAGATTCAAAAAAACTGACTTATGGTTTTGGAACGTCATTTTTCTCTTCTAAAAGTATAACAACTCAAACATTTATAATCCGATTGATTAAGTACACTCCCCCTAAACTCAATGTTTGCTTTTCACACACTCCATGATAAGCAACTCATCGTCACTTCCTCACGTTTTTCCATATTTCGAATAAAAATGTCCCCCTTCCCACCATTTCTAACCAATTACCTTCAACTCTTAAATCTATGCTTTACCATTGTTACCACTATTGTCTGCTACATCCTGACAGCAATTCGCCATGAACAGATAGATTTTATTGTTCTGAACGTTTTTATTCTTATCAGTTTGTGTTTGTGTCTTATTTCTTGGTGGTTTGGAAGGGACATTGGCAGGAAGAGTGTGTTGTGGAGATTCGTACTAATTGCATTATGTGGAATTGCGCCGAAAGTTTATGTGTTTTTGATATGGGACAGCGTTTTGTTGGTAAGTTATGTATTTTCTAATTTCTTTTATTTTTTTGTTGTTTCTACCAGACTTGTCAAAAATCGGGCCGGCCGAGTCAGCCCGGGCTGTAATTTTGCTCGGCGCGGATTCAGAACTGGTACTCATTTTTTTACAAAATTTTCTGAAAATTTTCGAAAATTTAGTGTAAAAGTGCCTAAATAATCATACGCATTCACCTCTTTTTTCAAAAAATTCCAAAAAGAAGTTCAAAAATTCGAAATTTTTTCAAAAAATGTTTCAAAACGGGCCGAGATTTTTTCTGATTTCGGCCCGGCCCGGCCCATGACAAGTCTGGTTTCTACTTGTTAAATAACCTATAAATTTGGAATTTCCGAGATTTTTTCAACCAAAAATCGAAATTTGTCGAAATTTTTTGGTTCTGGCCGAGTGGTTATCACTCAAAGGGTCGGGGGTTCGATCCCTGTAGTGGTCAATACATTAGGAATCTTTTTTTGCTCGTTTTTTTCAGGTTCTGAATGTCAATAAACCTAAAAATCCGGATTTTTAAACGAAAATCTCAATCTTTCGAAAATGTTAGGTTTTTCGGTTTTTTGAGACTCGACAAACTCCGAACTTTGTGGAGATTTTGAAAAGAATAATTTCAAACCTGTTTATGACATTTCGAGCACAATTACAGTTCATTTTGAGGAATTCTACTACTGCTTCGCCATCTTCAACGTCATCTCTCTATGCCTCTACATCCCAATCCACTCATCCTCTGGAAAATTTCAAATGGATTACTGTAACAACTATATAATATACCCCTTCGTAGCAATCATTCATGCCCTAATCCTGGTAATTGGAATCGTGCACTCTATAGGATTCGACTGTTTAGTTGGATGTATTTTCTTTCAAGTCTATTATTCACTATTTACACTCAGTGCTATAGACTTTTTGGTCGGATGGAAAGGATGCAGAGAACATTATGATGTTGTCCCGGTGCCCACATATAGACAAGAAGACAGCCTGAAAAATTGCCAACCAGAAAACCAGTAAGTATTCAACCTATACACATAAAGGTGCCGTAGGAGGACAATTTGGTCTTTTTTTAGTTGGAAATGACCCTCACTGATTGTCCCACAAAGTCAATCATGTATAAACCATACAGAACAATAGGAAAGCTTCTTTTTTGTAGTTGACAACTTTTTTGTACGGACACTCCCTAGAGAGTTATGGTCATTTTAAGGGGAACAACTCAAAAACTGAGTTGAGATTGAGGTAATGAAATAAAATTCAAAATTTATGGGATCCCAAAATGACCAAGTTGACGGATTCTAGACCAGTGACTGCCTTTTTATACCCAATTTTAAGAATACACTGATTTTGGTCAATTTAGTAATTTGGTCAGTGTAAGATGGTGATGGCCGAGTTGTCGGATCCTGGGCCCCTGATTCTGTAGTTTGTCAATGTAATCGATTGGTCAGTGTGATAACTAAGTTGTCAGATCTCGGATCCAAAGCCCCTGATCCATGGTTCGTACATCACTCACTTTGTGGGACTAGGTCAGAGATACCGTAATACCTGCTGGTCATTTTCAACTAAAAATGGTCTATTTGTATATCTTACTGCACGACTGCTTACTGCACGACTCTTACTGCACGGTTTGGTACTGTACAATGTAAGCTTTTTTCAGAATGCTTGTTACTGGAGCGGAAGCACCTGTCGTACCAAAAGTACCTAACGTACCGAAAGCACCAAAAGAATTGAAAGAATTGAAAGAACTGAAAGTACCGAAAGACCTGAAAGCACCGAAGATACCTAAAGTGTCAAAGTGTCCGATTTGCTCATATTATACAGTAACCCCCAGAATTTTAACGGAATGTGGGCATACTGTATGTGAGGAGTGTGCCAGGAAGATATTGGATAAAACTTGTAAGATTAGATGTCCGGTTTGTAGACAAGTGACTATAGTTGATGGTGAGCGCCCAATTTTTAGACAAAATAGTTATTTGGTTTGTTTTCAGAGACTTCGAAAATTGATGTGTCAGTATCAAGAGATGTGGGGCCAAGTGCACCGGTAGAAGAGCTAGAAGATCGCCGACCTGAAAATCGGTAAGCCAAGCCATGCATAACCGTCATAAACCATAAATTCCAGACCTCCTGCGCTCTCAGAATGCCCAATTTGCACAGAGGAATACAGTGATACTACCACCCCAAGAATTCTAACACAATGTGGGCATACTGTATGCGAGGAGTGTGCCAGGAAGTTGTTAGGAGGCCAAGGGGATATTACGTGTCCGGTCTGCAGAAAAGTCACTAGAGTTGATGGTGAGAGACTATTTGAACTTGAATTTAACAAAAAAAACTGTTTGCTTTCAGGAAATGTGGAGAACTTGGCAAAGAACTTTGCAGTGATTGAAATGGCACGAGGGAATTAAATTCGAACGCATATTTTTTTTTTTTGATGTTGTAAAAAAACCATAAATAAATAGTAAAAGTCTTATCAGCCATGGCGCTTCAAATGAGTATAATCATGCCCTAATAGGGTCCCACCACGAAAGCTACAGTACCCCTCCTCAGGCGCCTATTGTAGTTTTCGTGGTGAAACCCAACTTGCATCAAACATAAGCAAGTTTATACTTTTCTGAAAGCTGAAGTAGAATATATTGATAATTTCTCATACAAAACGCTTTAATTCTGACTTGAAAGCACTTTTCTTCCGCAAACAAACTACATGAAACATCAAAAAACAGTTATCTCTCTCTCTCAATTCCCCCCCACTATCTCCCTATGTTCCCCTGGAATAATAAAATGATGTGTCATAAAATGTAAATGCGCTCTATTGTGATGTTCCATGTGGCATCGGAAATGAAATAGAAACAACATGATTTTTTTTGTGTATTTTATGTGAGCGGCGTCCGGTATTGCCTGTTCTACCTATTTTTTGATTTTTCTGGAATTCTAATATATTTTATACTTATGGTTTCTTATGGATGTTCCATGTAACAGGTAATTTTTCATTGAAAATCATCCAAAAACTGTAATTTTGACTCGAAAAACACGAATTTTGAGCTTAAAATTACTCAAAATCAGCATTTTCTACCTGAAAACTTTGAAAATCTGCTGAAATTTACAATTTCCGGTTTTTCTAAATCAGAACTCCTTATTATGACTCGAAAAACATAAACTTGGGTAATTTTTGACCGATTTTTGTGATTTTTAAGCTTATAATCATTGAACATCAGTATTTTCCACTCACCTGAAAACTTTGAACATCGTCTCAAATTGACGAAAATATATTCAAAATCAGATTTTTGGTTTTTTATCAGAAATCCTCATTTTGACTCGAAAAACAGGAATTTCTATTCATTTTTTACCAATTTTTGTTCCAGGCGGTGTGCGATCGTATCGGAATTCGTTTGGAAGAGCAAAAAAGGAAAGTGGATGGTTGAGTCAATCGATTTCGAAGCTCTTCGACTTTATCCAGAGTACGAGGTCGAACGTTTCTACATCTCATCCACAGATTCGGATCCGATCCCACCACAAGCAAAAGAACTCCATTTGGTCTTTTTGGAGACGTTCACCACAGTGCCAAATGGAACCGAGAAGAGTAATTTAATTTTTCTGTATTTTAATTTTTCTGATTGCAAATAAATATTGCGAAATTAACCCTGTCTTCTTACTTGTTTCTGATGAACATTCATAAGTTCGAAGTTTCAAATTGATATACTTTATTCTTTGACATTTTAGATAAACAACTGGGCTACTGTAGTTTTCGCAGCTCCATCACAAAATTTCAAAGCTGGATAGCAATATTGATAACAGATGTTTTTTTCTATTTCATTCCCCGATGCCACATGGAATATCACAATAGAGAGCTTTGCAAAAAGTATTTTATAATATAATATTTTAAACAATCATTGTCTGCTGCGCACCAAATCCATTATCGCATAATTCTTGGGTAGTTGGGCAGCGGAGCCTCCTAAATTACATATTTTATTTAAAAATTGAAAAAAATCTGTCTAAACTACAGTAACTCTCACCTGGAACCTTGGTCTGCTTCCTACAAAACGGACAAATCACTCGGTTTTCCGGTTTCGGAAGGCTTATGATACAATCCTGACATACTGTATGTCCGCAACCGATGAGCACTCGAGGGGTTATGGTTTCAGTGTAGCCAAGCATACAGATGTTGCATTCGAGACCTGGGCAGGTGTTCCTGGAAATAGGGAGGGGGTACTGTAGGTAGTTTCGGGTTACTGTAGTTACTGTAGGCTGTTGTAGACAGGTGGTTCAGATGGTATAATAGGGATCTCTTCTGGTAGAGGTGGTGGTGTCGCGTCTAGTAGTGCGGTGTCGGGAGTTACAGAATCGGCGGGTGAGCTGAAAACATCCAATTTTTGCGATTTTTTTGGGGAAAAAACTTTAAAACTTCGGATTTATAGGTTATTTGACATGTAGAACCCAAAAAAAAACAAGCAAAAAAGATTCCTAGAGTTTTGACCACCACGGGGATCGAACTCCCGACCCTTTGAGCGATGGGCCACTCGGCCAGAATCAAAATCTTTCGAAAAGTAGAGATTTTTGTGTGAAAAAAGCTCGAAAATTCCAGATTTGTAGGTTATTTAACATGCAGAATCCGAAAAAAAACAAGGAAAAAAAGATTCCTAAAGTTTTGACCACCACGGGGATTGAACCCCCGACCTTTTAACAATGATTTATGTATTTTATTGGAACTTTTTTTCACTTTTTATGTTAAAATAATCTCAGGGAATTTTCGGCAAGGGTTGGGCATTACGTGGGCATCAGGTAGGCGAATTGCCTACAGTATGGGCAATTTGCCTGCGGTTAGGGCGAATAGCCGGCGTTTTGGGCGAATTGCCCACTGGGCGAGGGTTGGGCGACAGTTTCGTAGGAGATTTGAGAAAGGAAGAGTGGTGGGCAAGGGCGAAGTGCCCATTTGTAGGGCGATTCGCCCAGTTTATGAACACGTGCTCTATCGTACTGGAAAATCATTTCAATTTTTCATATTTTTCATTATTATTCTGTATTAATTATTTGTTTCAAACATACTATTCTGTTATGAATATGAAAAAAGACCACCGTTCGACAGAAGGAGAGAGGTTTGAAAGTGAAAAATTACCCAAATTAATCTAAAAAACATGATTAAGACTTTGGAAAATTGTTCGTCGGAAAGGATAGTGGGTCATTTTCGTATCGTGAACAACTCCTGCGTAATTTGCTCAATTTGCAACTATTGTCCCGATGATGGATTTTGATTATTGAGGTTAGTTTCTTTGATAGAGTGAAAACGATAACGAATTTTAGAAAAATATGCTTTTTTCTATGTCTGATCTGCTAAATCGTTTCTTTCTGCAAGTGCTCCGCTGGTTGATTTGAATAAATGTTTCAAAGAGGAGCATGTGTCATATGGTTCTAACTCTTCATCCTTTCATAATTCATATTACAGATTTCTCTCCGATGAATATGGATGATCATGAAACAAAACACGTCTTCTACTCCCGCACCGAAGTGTGAATCGATAGTTTTCTCTCAATTACCAACTCCTCCCACAGCCAACAACAACAAGAAGTTCCAGAGACTTTATATTTTTTTTCTATTTTAAACGAATTAATAAACATTGATGAAAACAATAACTGCCTTCTGTTGTTTAAAGTAAAATATATGAGATTCGGCAAGGAAAGCGAGCGCTAAAAACATCACACGTTGGGCGATTCGCCCTTGATTTGGGCGGTAGTGCCCAACTCGAGTGGGCACGGCCGCCCAATTGGTGGGCGAATCGCCCAAACGGCGGGCGAATCGCTCAAAATTCCCTGAGATGATTTTATAGAACAACTATTTCTATTTTTCTTCTTTCCACTATGAATTTAAGAAAATTCGTCGACATACGAACCAGAAAATTAATATTTTACAGAAAAAACTGCGTTTCACTGGAACAGCAAAAAATGGCGACCACTACGATGATTAAAGAGACATTAAAAGGTAAGAAATAATAACAAACAAACGTTTTTTTTGCTAAATTAACTGTTTTTTCATTTTTTAATTTGTGAAAAATTCATTTTTCTAGATTCATCTGCCCTACTCGAACTTGCCAATGACGCCAGATGAACAAATTTTAATGGACTCTTCATATTTTTTTTTCCGATAGGTCAATTTTTCCTTTATGTGTCTTTCCGATTATTCTAAAATCGTAGTTGAGTGTGAACATTTTTCAGGAACAATTCGCTCATCGGTAAAATTCAGAAGAGATGCCATCTACCGCGAAGAACCACTTTACAGCGTCTTAACACCCACTTTTCTTTTTTTTTCTTCTTTTTCGAAATAAAAAGTGTTTTTTTGTCATTTTTCTTTGTCAATTTCCGAGTAAATGTGCATTTGGCTGACACTGACTCCAGAATCAAGCAGTATACTCTGAAATCCAAAACTAGAATTTTTGTAATTTTCAATTCAAAAGATTTTTCTAATTGTTTTATTGCTGGAATTATGATAAAAATCTCTCTTTCCCATCAAAAAACGACACTTTTCAAGTCAAAAACTTGGTCTGGAAAATAATTAAATTTGAATTTTCGTGCTTCGCGCCAAAAAGTGCCGCTTCGCCGTTGAGCGCGACTGCGTCACGTTTTTTTCGAGATGGCTCGCTGTAGAGTCCGTGCTTTTGACTGATAGCCACTCGGCCAGAACCAAAAAATTTCGAAAAATCGATGTTTTTGGGTGAAAAAACTCGACATTTTTGAATTTTGGGGTTAACTCACTCATTAGGATTCCAAAAACTCGCTCGATGCTCCACAATAGTCACCGCAAAGTTCAAGACCACAAAAAACTCAGCGGCATACAAGGAGAACATGACAGTGTAGTAAGTGGTGACAATCGCCACCGCCAACTGATCCCTTTCATTCGGAAATTTGACGGAATACGCCCAGCAGGATGTCATAAAAACCAAATGGAGGAAGACGATGCATAATTTGAGAAAAAACGCCTTTTTGGAGGTGTTCACTTCGTAGTATGAAGAGTGTTCGAGGAAGAATAAAACGATGAAGAAGAACGGGGAGAGATTGCAGACGCAGATGCACAGGAGCAGTGTCTGGAATATAGGAATGTAAAATAACCTAAAAATTCAGAATTTTTTGGGACAAAACCGCAATTTTTCGAAAATTTTTGGTTCTGGCCGAGTGGTTATCGCTCAAAGGGTCAGGGGTTCGATCCCCGTGGTAGTCAACGCTCTAGGAATCTTTTTTGCAATTTTTTTCAGGTTCTACGTGCCAAATAACCTGTAAATCTGAAGTTTTTGAGCTTTTTCATCCAAAAATCGCGATTTTTCGAAAATTTTTGGTTCTGGCCGAGTGGTTGAGGAGACAATTCCTATCGCTCAAAGGGTCGGGGGTTCGATCCCCGTGGTGGTCAAAACTTCAGGAATATTTTTTTGCTTGCTTTTTTCGGGTTCTACATGTCAATAAATCTGTAAATCTTGAGTTTTCGAGTTTTTTTCACCAAAAAATTGCGATTTTTCGAAAATTGCTGGTTCTGACCTGCAAGGTACTGTATCATTTTTGAAATTGATTTTTATTGATCCGAGTTACTTTTAATGGGTTAATTAAGTGATTTGCTCCAATTTCAGTCTACAGACACCAAAAACAGACAGGAAAATAAAAAGTTACAGATTTTCGAAACTTTTCGAAACATTTCGAAAATCTTTATTTCACAAATTGTACTATATGTCAGTCAGTTTTCAACCAATTTTCATAAAAACTATATTTTTGGAATCAGCGTGTCTAGACGGTTCTAATGGATATAATCATGACTAGATTTGGAAAATTTTTAATATTTGACTTTTTTGGGAATTCTGAAATTGTTCGAAAATCTGTGATTTCTCCAATCCTAGGCATGATTATACTTATTCAAACCGACTCGATCTGCTAATTCCAAAAATGAAATTTTCAAAAAAATTGGTTGAAAACTGGCTGACATACAGTACAATTTGTAAAATAGATATTTTCGAAATGTTTCGAAAAGTTTCGAAAACCAGTAATTTTCTAATTTCCGGTCCGTTTTTGATGGTTATATGCTTAAATCAAAGAATTTTTAATAATCTTTACGAAAAAAACTCACATAAAGCTGAAATCCCACTATTAACACCGTCACCTGTGGTACCACTCCACAAATCGCGATTCCTCCATAACCAATCAGCAAATCCCTCTGCAATCTTTGAATTTTTCCTGTTGCATACTTAAAATCTCTATAAAGCAACCAGAATTTCAGCAGGACCAATACAGAGATCACAATGCACACAGCGAGAATACATCGGAGCACGTATGCCTCAGAATATCGATCGATTTTACTGTTAGCGTAGAGAAGGGAGGGAATAGTGATAAGGATGCTGACGGCTTGAAGGCGATACATGTCTTTTTGAGGTATATCGACTTCTGGGGGCTTGGGCTCGGCGGCGGCTCACGAGGGGAGCCAGGAGCCAGGGAGCCAAGAGGCGCAGGCTGCTAGAAATGAGGGCAGAGAGAGAGGAAGAGAGGGGACGGCGCCTAATTATTCATAAGCGAAAAAATAATGAGCTGACGCAGTTTTAATTGGGGTAATTAGAGTTTCGCATGTTTATTTTGGAAAAAAAAAATTTGAAAATAGTATTGAGCAAAAATCGCGATTTTTGCTTGAAAAAAACTTCAAACATTCAAATTATTAGGTTTATTGACATGTAGAACCCGGAAAACAACAAGCAAAAATGATTCAAAAAGTTTTGACCACTGTGGGGATCGAACCCCCGACCTTTTGAGCGATAGACACTCGGCCAGAATCAAAAATTTTGGAAAAATTTCGTATTTGGGGTGAAAAAAACTCAAAAACCTCAGATTTATAAGTTATTTGACATGTAGAACCCGAAAAAAACAAGCAAAAAAAGATTCCTAAAATTTGACCACCACAGGGATCGAACCCTCGACCTTTTGGACGAATGCCACTCGGCCAGAACCAAAAATTGTCGAAGAATCTCGATTTTTGGGTGAAAAGAACTCAAAAATTCCAGATTTATAGGTTATTTGACATAAAGAACCCAAAACAACACGCAAAAAGAAATTCCTAAAGTTTTGACCACCACGGAAATCGAACCCCTGACCTTTTGAGTGATCTCCACTCGGCCAGAATCAAACATTTTCGAAAAATCTCAAATTTTAGTGAAAAAAAAACTCAAAAACTTCAGATTTATAGGTTTATTGGCATGTAGAACCTGAAAAAAACAAGCAAAAATGATTCAAAAAGTTTTGACCACTGTGGGGATCGAACCCCCGACCTTTTGAGCGATAGACACTCGGCCAGAACCAAAAAAGTTCGAAGAATAGCGATTTTTGGTGAAAAATAACTCAAAAAATTCAGGTTTATAGGTTTATTGATATGTAGAACCCGAAAAAAACAAGAAAAGAACAGATTTCTGAAGTTTTGACCACTGTGGGGATTGAACCCCTGACCCTTTGAGCGACACTCGGCCAGAACCAAAAATTTTCGAAAAATCGGGATTTTGGGGTAAAAAACTCAAAAAATTCAGATTTATAGGTTTGTTGACATGTAGAATTCAAAAAAAGCAAGCAAAAAGAAATTCCTTGATGTTTGACCACCACGGGGATCGAACCCCGGACCTTTTGCGCAATAGTAACTCGGCCCGAATCAAAAAATTCCGAAAATCGCGATTTTTGAATGAAAAAAACTAGAAAATTATGGATAATTAGGCACGTCTAAATCGAAAAAGAGAAGTTGTCCCTCTATCATTGAACAATATCCATCACTGCATAGTTGATAGGTAGTTGAGTTGTATCGCCGTCTGAAAAAATTTTATAAATTTTTTTCAAATCATTATTTTTTATTAAGACACTTACCTGCCAAACCAGTAGGTTTTCTGCAAAACGGACACAGAACTAGACCGTTTTCAGGATCTATGAGCTCTTGGATACACTCCTGGCATACTGTATGCCCACATCCGACTAGCATTCTCGGGATTACTGTAGACGTGGTGTTGTAGCGGCGAGTGCAGATTTGACATTCGATAAGGGGGTGTCTGGAAATGATGGGGTACCGTTGGATTACGGTAGCTAGGTTACTGTGAGTTACTGTACTTACAAAAGCTTATGTAGTGGTTACTGCAGGCAACTTGTCTCAAGGTTTGGTTAGTTAGTCTAGGCTACTGTACCTACTATAGCTTTGCTAGGTTACTGTAGCTCCTTGGGGTACTGTACTTTCTCTAGATCACACTCACTCTTGCCTTATCAAACGTGTCCTCAAAATACGCGCCTAAAGATATTTTCGATCGTCCATTTTGAACCAAATCGATCTAAAAAAATTGTTACAAATTGTTTCATGTTTTATGACACCAGTGTGAGGTATTCGGTAAACAACTACCGATAAATGCAGTTTTCGGTAAATTACCGGTAATTTACCGGTAATTTTTACCAAAAATTTACCGGTAAATTACCGGTAAAAAATCGATTTACCGAAAATTTACCGAAAATTTACCGAAATTTTACCGGTAAATTTTCGGTAAATATTTACCGGTATTTTACCGGTAATTTACCGGTAAACTTACCGGTAAATTTACCGGTAAATTTACCGATTTCTTCCGAATACCTCACACTGTATGACACCTACCTTTCCTCAAAATCCACAATCCTTACTCCACACAGCAAAACTGCAAAAAATTCCATTGAGCAAGGTGTATAAAGAATAGTATAAATCAATGCGTGAAGTCCGTCTTTTTCAAATTTATTTACAGACAAGTAGGCTAGATGAACGAGCGCCACGATCAGTTTGATGACACAATTCTGGATTTCGTTTTGGCAGGATTTGTAGGCACCGATGTGGGAGTAGATGAAGAGGAAAATTATGTAGATTGGGAAGAAGAGAGGGAAGAAGAGTTCGCGAGAGTAGTGCTGAAAAGAGACATTGAAAATTGAACAGTATTACCTTATGGTCGTTTTTAGCTAAAAATCATCCAGATTTTCAAAAAATCGCGATTTTTTTCAAAAAAAAACTCAAAAAACTTCAGATTTTTAGGTTATTTGACATGTAGAACCCGAAAAAAACAAGCAAAAAAGATTCCTAAAGTTTTGACCACCACGGGGATTGAACCCCCGACCCTTTGAGCGATAACCACTCGGCTAGAACCAAAAATTTTCGAAAATTACGATTTTTGGGTGGAAAAAATTCAAATTTTCCAGATTTATAGATTTATTGACATGTAGAATCCGGAATAAATAAGCAAAAAAGGATTCCTGGAGTTTTGAACACCACGGGGATCGAACCCCCGACTCTTTGAGCGATAGTCACTCGGCCAGAAATAAAAATTTTCAAAAATCACGATTTTTGGGTGAAAAAACTCAAAAACTCCATATTTACAGGTTATTTGACATGTAGAACCCGAAAAAAACAAGCAAAAACAGATTCCTAACGTTTTGACCACCACGGGGATCGAACCCCCGACCCTTTGAGTGATAACCACTCGGCCAGAACCAGAAATCTTCGAAAAATCGCGATTTTTAGGTGGAAAGAACTCAAATTTTCTAGATTTATAGCCTGATTGACATGTAGAAACCGGTTGTTGGCCGACTCTCAGAAAATTGGAGATTTTAATTGCAAAAAATGGAGAATTTTTTTAAAAGATTTCGTGAAAAGTACTACCTGGCTATTTTCTTGCTTAACCATCAAAATATGGACTGCAATTCCACACGCGACGAGTCCACCATATCCAATCGATAAATCTCTTCGACACCTTGTTGATTCCTCGGTTTTACATGACGAATCAATCCATGCGAATATAAATTTTATAGAAGTGAATAATAGGAATATGAATCCTAATAAACAGAAGCGTTTTGCATCGGAGAACACGAACTCGATGTAATTTTTTCTTTTTTCAGAAGCGGGAAAACTATTAAATGTGTCAATTGAGATGAATATCGTTGCGAGGCATTGGAAGATTAGAAGGACGTATTTATTCTTGATGGGCAAGTCGTTGCACATATTTGGATACGAAATAAAAGGGAAATGGAGCAAGAAGGGGGGGAAATTGAAGCAAGAAAGAGAGAGGAGAGGACGCAGACGGAGAGAAAATTTCGCAAGTGTGGTGGTCCCTTCGTTAGAAGACGTGACGTCACCAGAGGCCACACTGCTATTTCTGGGCAGATGACTCAGTGACCCCTCCTCACTTAATGATATCCATCACTGCATAGTTTATAGGTAGTTGAGTTATGTTTCCGTCTGAAAAAAACCTTCTTTTTCAAATTTTTATTTTTATTAAGACACCCACCTACCAAACTAGTAGCCTTCCTGCAGAATGGGCACAGAACTAGACCGTTTTCAGGGTCTATGAGCTCTTGGATACACTCATGGCATACTGTATGTCCACATCCGACTAGCATTCTGGGGATTACTGTAGACGTGGTGTTGTAGCGGCGAGTGCAGATTTGACATTCGATAAGGGGGTGTCTGGAAATGATGGGGTACTGTAGAATTATGATAGTTTGGTTTATTCGGATGGCCAAGTCGCATTTTTAGAAAATTTTAGCCAAAAAGTTACAATTTTTGTCATTTTTGACAGTTTTTCAGCCGCTTTTCAGTTATTTTTTTCCAATTCTCAATGAAATTTTTACTAAAATGAATTCAATGCGCTTATATGTACATCCCGATGTCCAGAGGTGCAAAATCTCATTTCTGGCTAAAAATGAGTCATTTAGATTTTATTCAAATTATTAATTCAGTTAGATTTAATTGAAGACGTCCAGCTTTGTGTCTACGGATGCTCGAAACCTCTTTTTTTGCCAATTTTCAGCTAAAACTGGTACTTTTTTGTCATTTTCAATCAATTTTTCAGTTTTTTCCAACTGAAACCAGCCAATTTTTATCTGAAATTATTTCAGCTGAGTTTCAGTCATTGTTAACACATTTTGATACATTTTTCTGCCAAAAAGTGAGTTCTACTAGTATATAGCCTACTGTAGGGGTACTGTACTTTCTCCAGGTCTCACTCACCGTTGCCATATCAAACGCGTCCTCAACATATGCGCCTGAAGATATTGCCGATCCTCCATTTTTAGCCAGCTTGATCTAAAATTTTTTAAATTATATTAATTTATACAGTACACTGTTCATACACCTGCGCTCCACCGAAATTTCTTTATCTCTTTTTCTCTGTGTCACTCAGTTTTGCACACAATTTTCTGTGGTTCCGGTAGAGCGCGGTTGCAAGAAGCACTGATATGACACCAACCATAGTTGTCCGGAATCCGGATTCCGGAATTCCGGGTTTTTTTGACATTCTGGTTCCGGGTTCCGGATTCCGGAAAATAAAAATGTTTATTCCGGTTCCGGGTTCCGGATTCTGGAAAATGAAATTTTTCATTCCGGTTCCGGGTTCCGGATTCCGGTTTTTTGAATTTTTTTTTCTAGAATCCTGAAGTTGAAATTTAAAATTTTTTTTGAGTTTTGAAGACAACTGCATTACTTCTTTTTCGGTTTTGAACCTCAAAAGTAGTTTTAAACTTTATATATCATTAAAAACACTCGAAAAAATGGCTTGGCCTGGCAAATTTATCAAATCATTCCGGTTCCGGATTCCGGATTCCGGAAAATCGAAAATCTCATTCCGGTTCCGGATTTCGGATTCCGGAAAATTAAAAATTTGATTCCGGTTCCGGATTCCGGGTTCCGGTTTTTCGGAAAATGGCATTCCGTACAACTATGACACCTACCTTTGATCCAACTCCAAAACCCTTACTCCACTCAGCAAAACGACGAAAAATTCCATTGTACAAGGTGTATAAAATATGGTATAAATCAGTGCCTCCAGTCCACCTTTTTCTTTATTTTTGAAAAGTAAATAGGCTAGATGACCGAGTGCCACCACCACAATTTTGATGAAACCGTTTTGGATGTCGTTCTTGCCGGCGGTGTAGTCGCGGGTTTCGAAGACGATGAAGAGGAAAATAATGTAGATTGGGAAAAAGAGAAGGACGAGGAGATCACGGGAGTAGTGCTGCAAAAAAGTTGTTTTTCACGGAAAAATTGGGTTTTTAGCTTCAAAATGAGCCGAAAATGAGTTCAAAATGTCAAAAACTTGCAGAGTTACAAGTTTTCGCAAAGTTACAAATATATGACATTCTTAGGTCAGCGTAACTCGTTCAGTTTTCCACCGAAACTTCTGAAAATGAGATTTTTGAATTCTCCTGGTTGAGAGCTTTCAGAAAAGTATAATCAGACCCAAGTAGGGTCCCACTACGAAAATTACCGTAGGGGTTACTGTAGTTTTCGTGTCGAGACCCTACTAGGGCATGATTATACTCATTTGAAGCACCTTGGCGAGCTGAAGACAAAAACGCAAGTTTTTGGAAATTTCGTTGAAAATTCAGAGAGTTACGGTGGATTTCGGAACATGGAATTTTTTCCGAAATTCTGTAACTCGGTGAGTTTTTGACGGATTTTTGTAGGTTTTGGCTTAAAATGAAGGAAATGAATCAAATAACTCAAATAGGCGCTAAACCGAGCAAAAAAAGATTTTCTTTTTGAAAAAATTTAATTTTGTCAGTTTTTGACTAATTTGTGTGTTCTTGTGGTTGAAAATTGCCGAAAAAATAATTAAAACTACTTTCGGAGTTTTTTTTTCGACGAAAAAAAATTCGAACTAAAATAGTTTTTTAAAAAACGCCAGTAACCCGAATTTTCAAAATTTTTCGAAAATCTGTTACTTTGCCATTTTTTGTCATTTCGAGCTCATTTTGAAGCTAAAATGACTTATCAATCCATGATAAATAACATTTTTTTATATAACATCGTTGGTTTTCAACATTTTTCGAAAATTTTAATTGCGAAAGATGCAGATTTTTTGTGAAAAACTTTTTCAAAGATTTCGTAATATATATTACCTCCCTGTCCGCCTGTCTAACCATCATGACATGAACCGCAATTCCACACGCGACGAGTCCACCGTATCCAATTGATAAATTTCTTCGACACTTTGTTTCTCGTTCCGTTTTACAGTATGAATCGATCCATGCGAAAAATAAAAAAATACAAGTGAAAAATCTTTACTATTAACAAACGCAAACGGCTGTATGTTTGTGTGTCTGTCGCCGATCCTACCGCCCTCCCTACTGAACCGATTTTTTTCGAATTTGGACCAAAAGATCAGAAATTTTCTCTTAATGATGCACGTCTTTTTCGTTTTTCAAAGTACTCAAAATTACGTCTTCTGGATCAAAAAAAGCTGAATTTCAAGCCAAATTAGAAGAGAGTAAAGGGGGAGGCGGTCGGCAAAACCCGTGAAACGTCGGCTGCTCGCTTTCTTCTCCACAGTGCACCACCTCCTCTGTGGCGCTTGGATAAAGGGGAACGCGCCGACCGTCCGATCTGGCAAGTTAAGCAACGTTGACTACGGTTAGTTGGTTCGAATCCGATCACGAGATTATACCGTTTAAACATGATTCAATTTTTTTACATCATTAATGTGGCCAGCTGCTGCATACACAGTCTGTTTTAAACTATTGAAACACTAGATTCAGTGTGTTAAAATGAATGTCGAAGTTTTCGAAAAAATTCCATTAAAAATAGGAGATTTCTGAGTAGTTTATAAAAAACTATTTCTTCGCTCTGTAAAGCTAAACAAAAAGAAGAGGTAGTATATTTTTTAACTTCTCAGAAACCGCGCATTTTGAATGAAACTTTTTCAAAAACTTTAAAATATTTACAAAAAGTTGGCCGATCGGGCCGGCCCGGCCGGCCCGGACTTTTCCAATTCTGCCACCTTTCGTACTGAACCGATTTTCTTTGAATTTGGATCAAAAGATCAGAAATTTCAGCTTAATCATGCTCCACTTTTTTTATTTTTTCAAAATTCTCTGAATGACGTCTTCTGAGTCAGAAACCCTGATAAAATATGTGGAAATCGACACGGATAATGGGGGAGACGGTCGGCAGAACGTAGTTCCCGGGGTCGTATCGTGACGACAAGGCAATATTTCGGTATCGTCAGAATCAACAAAACAAAAAGGATTCCAAACGTGTCGTCTGTTTTCGGATTGATCCACGTCATAAAAAGATGCGAGCCGTTTTCTAAAAAGTGACGACGTGAGAGTTTTTTTGATATCATCGGATTCAGAAAAAATAGAGAATTCCATACGTGTTGTCCGTTTTCAGATCAATTACGATCCACAATAACACCTAGAAGGGTGGTGTTGAGAAGGAGGTTTAGTCGCCGTGAGGCGACGTGAACCGACTGGTATGAATAGTATTCCCAAGACGAAGTGCCATCCTTCGGACAGCACATTTTTCTTCTTATATGGATTTCTTTCAGAATTCGATTCTGTTTGCAGTGAGATGAATATCATTGCGATGACTTGAAAAAGTAGTAATACGTATTTATTCTTGATGGGCAAGTCGTTGCACATTTTGGGAAACGGAAGAAAAGGGGAATGGAAGGAGGGGGGGGGAGAGTTGAAGCAAGAAAGGGGAAATTGAAGCATGGAGGTCGAGAAAGAGAGAGGAGAGGCGCAGACGGAGAAAAAATTTTGCAAATATGGTGGTCCCCTAGTTAGAAGACGTGACGTCATCATAGGCAACCACTTTTTCGGGGCAGATGACTCAGCGGATAATCAAAAAGTTTCAAAAATTCAAATTTTGAAGGAATGATGAATAAGAAGGCGAGCAGCAGGTTGGAGGAGTCGTTCTGAAAAAAGTTCTGTTTGAAAATGCGGTAGGTAATATTTTTTACAAATAAGTTTTAAAAATTCTGCATTTTTTGCAATTAAAATCTCCAAAAAATGTTAAAAATCAAGAAAGTTACAGATTTTCGAAAATGTTTGGAAATTATGTATAAAATGTTATATTTTTGTATTCTGCTTGGTGTTCGAATACAAAATTTGCTATTTTTATGGAAATATCGATTTTTTAGTTTCAAAATAAAATAAAAATGAGCTCGAAATGTCCAAAATTTGGTCCAAAAAAAAGTTTTGGTCAGCGTCAGAGCCAAAAATTTTCGAAAAATCGTGATTTTTGGTTATAAAATCTCGAAAACTCAAGATTTATAGGTTTCTTGACATGTAGAATCCAAACAAAACAAACAAAAAAGATTCCTGGAATTTTGACAACCACGGGGATTGAACCCCCGACCCTTTGAGCGAAAGCCACTCGGCCAGAATCAAACATTTTCGAAAAATCACTATTTTTGGTGAAAAAATCTCAAAAATTCCAGAATTATAGATTTATTGATGTAGAACCCGATAAAAACAAGCGAAAAAAATTCCAAAAGGTTTTGACCACTGTGGGGATCGAACCCCTGACCCTTTGAGCGGTAGACATATTTACCTTAACCACACCGCCAAAATCGCAATTTTTTGAAAAACAGCGTTTTTTTGGTGAAAAAACTCAAAAGTTCTGAATTTCGGGGTTATTTGGCACGTAGAAGTTGAAAAGGAGGAGTTCAAACAATTCCAATCTCCTGAATCATATCAAGCACCGCATAGTTTTTGGGCAGTTTGCTGGGAAGACCGTCTGGAAAATATTTTTTTGAAAAAAACTTTTCTTTTATTTACCAGGCAATTTTGTCGATTTAAATAGAACTGGTCTTACTGTAGATCCTGTTGGATAGGTAGTACCAAGAATGGCTCCACTTGCTCTTGCACCGTATTACCTCCAGTTTTCTCCACATTTTCTAGTTTTGGTCTGAAATTTTTTTTCCACTTTTTGTTAGAATTAAGCCCCACCACTTACCGTTCCACCAACCGTACTCCACTAATTGCCACCGCGAAAAATTCCAAATTAGTTGCCAAATTCAACACGATATACATAACGGTGATTGGCAGGAATTGACTTCTTTTATCAGATTTTTTGAATTTTTGAGATTCTCTGATAACGAATATCAGGTATACGGTATGGAGAAGGATAACGATTGATTTTATTATAAATCCATGTGTCCTGAATCGACCAGCTCGGTAGTGGAGGAAATGGGGAAGGATGAAGAGGGAAATGATGAATATTGGGCAGAGGAAGGGGATTAGCAGGTTGGACGAGTCTTTCTGAAACAAAATTGAGAAATAATAATTTTCAAGGAAAAGTTGGGGTTTTTAGCCTCAAAATGAGCTAAAAATGAGTTCGAAATGTGGAAAATTGGCAGAGTTACAGGTTTTCGAAAATTTTCGAAAATATAAAATGTCTTGGCTTGAAAATCGCGATTTTTTGGTGAAAAAAACTTGGAATTTCTAGATTTATAGGTTATTTGGCACGTAGAACCCGAAAAAAACAAGCAAAAAAAGATACCAAAAATTTTGACCACCACGGGGATTGAACCCCCGACCCTTTGAGCAACTACCACTCGGCCAGAACCAAAAGTTTTCGAAAAATCGCGATTTTTGGGTGAACAAACTTTGAATTTTAGGGTTATTTGGCACGTAGAACCCGACAAAAACAAGTGAAAAAAAGATTCCTGCGATTTTCACCACTGTGGGGATTGAACCCCCGACCCTTTGAGCGATAGGCCTTGTCACCTGAACCACTTGGCCAGATCCAAAATTTTTCCAAAAATCGCGATTTTTGGGTGAAAAAACTTAAAAATTCTGAATTTTGGGGTTATTTGGCACGTTTTTTTCATAAACTTACCTTATTATACACATTTCTATTCATCAGAATATATCCAACAACGCCACATATCCCAAGCCCACCATAACCAATCGATAAATCTCTTCGACATTTTGATAGTTTTTCTGTTTTCAGATAATTGTCCAGACGATAGAGAATCAATTTCAAAACCACGAAAAATCCAAAACCCGCCAGAAACCATACCGCGGAGCTTAGTGAGAAAATCAATTTTTTCGGATCTGTCACTGATTTAGTTATAGTCATAAAGGTGATGAAGAATATAGTGAGTAGTTGGATAGCGAGGACAAAATATTTATTTTTAGTGTGCAGAGGAAACATTTCGAGAAAACAAATGGAATTGTGAAATGAGGACGGAGGGGCCACTGGCAAGAGAGAGAAGAAAGTGTGCAGACAGCTTTCAGCGGTGACGTACTTGGTTCCTTAGGGATTGCACGGCAAATGTTCTTCGTGTGATGAACTTCTGTAAAATTAATTATTCCTATTAAAAAACTCGAGTTTTTCATTCAAAAATCGCGATTTTTCGAGAATTTTTGGTTCTTCCTATCGTTCAAAGGGTCGGGGGTTCGATCCCCGTGGTGGTCAAAACTTTTTGAATCTTTTTTTCTTGGTTTGGTTCGGGTTCTACGTGCCAAATAATCCCGAAATTCATAATTTTCAAGTTTTTTCACCCAAAATCGCGATTTTTCGAAAACTTTTCGATTCTGGCCGGGTGGCTAAGGTTTGGTTCAAAAGGTCAGAGGTTCGATCCTCGTTGGGGTCAAAACTTTGTGAATCCTTTTTGCTTATTTTTTTCGAGTTCTACATGTCAAATAACCTATATATCTGGAATTTTTTAGTTTTTTGAATCAAAAATCGCAATTTTTGAAAATGTTTGGTTCTGGCCGAGTGGTTATCGCTCAAAGGGTCGGGGGTTCGATCCCCGTGGTGGTCAAAACTTTTTGAATCTTTTTTACTTGCTTTTTTTCGGGTTCTACATGTCAAATAACCTATTAATCTGGAGTTTTTGAGTTTTTTTACCTACCCTTCGTCAGTAATCCCTTCCTTCAAAATTGCGAAAAACTCCGCTGTTGCGAATCCACAAGCCAATGTATACATCAATGTAATGCCCACTATATAATTATATTTTTGACCTTTTTCACGAGCAAATTGATCGGCGATAATTGAGGCACTGATTAAGTAGGCAAAGTGAATGGAGACGACGAGAAGACGAGTGTGGGAGCACGCTTTGGGGGATTGGTTTTTGACGTTGTAGGTGGAGAAATGGGGGATCAGGAAGAGTAAGAAGAGGACGATCGGGGACAGGGTGCAGATGACTTGGATGAGGTAGAGCGTCTGGAATGTGGGATAACGATTTTTAATTTGAAAGAAAATTTTTTGCCAAATTTCATCTTTTTCAACTTCCACATGCCAAACATCACCGAAATTAAAAATTTTCGAGCTTTTTCCACTCAAAAATCGTAATCTTTCGAAGATTTTTGATTCTGGCTGAGTGGCCATCGCTCAAAAGGTCCGGGGTTCGATCCCCGTGGTGGTCAAAACTTCAGGAATCTCTTTTTGCTTGTCATTTTTGGGTTCTACATGTCATTTAACCTTTAAATTTGGACTTTTGAGTTTTTTCACTGAAAATCCGCAATTTTTCGAGAATTTTTGGTTTGACCGACTTTAAGTCTCCGAGGACAGCTTGTACAAAAAAGTGGTCAACTACAAAAATGAAGCTCTAGGTTTGATCTACAATTCCTTAAAAAATTGGTTCAGTGCGATAAAAAATAACGCGGTGGCACGCTTTTTAAGTTTGGCTGTAATTATAGATTTATAAATATTGAAATACTTTTCGTAGACAGAAAAAATCGCATTACTTAATTTTCAGCTCGAAAAATCTGTTTTTTGTGTTCTTGAAAATGGTAAACTACTGACATCGTGTGCTGTGACCTGCTAATCACATAAAAACGACTCAAAACTTTTAGAATGTGTTATTTTACTTTAAAAAATTCAAAATCTAGTAGAAAATAGCTGAAAACATGGAAAAAATTAAAAAGAGATGGTAAAACCGGGCAAAATCTAGTAAATTTAGGCACGGAATCGAAAAAGAAGTAAAAATTGAGTGAATTTATAAAAACCTCAAAAAATATCACTTACCAAACTCTTTCTATAAATCCAGACCAAAACTTGCGGCACCACTCCACACACCGCTATTCCTCCGTATCCAATCAATAAATCTCTTCGGCACTTCATCAAATCTCCCGTTTCTTGTCGTTTATCCACACGTAACAACAATAATTTTAAAATTCCCATCAAAATAGTGACAGGAATCAGGTAATAAGCAGCAAGGCGAATATTATCCGCGGTAATTGAGTGCCAATTAAGGAGCACGGCGAAGAATGAGACGATTATGTTGAATGATTGACACATCAAAACTACGTTTTTGTTTTTCATAAATCCTCCATTGTACTTGTACATTTTCGGGAAGAAAATTCCAAAAAAAGTAAAAATAGAGTAGAGAGCGGGGCTCCCAAGGAAATAATGACGTAGACCGAAAAGAGAGACGCTGAGCATTAGAGAAAGGGGAAAAGGAGGAAAAAAGAGAGGCTTAGTTTGTGTTGTGGTCAGAGCTGGTGTGCCTTCGACGCGTTTTTGACGCAAAAAAAGAGAAAAAATAGCAAACAAATTTGATAAATATTGTGATTTTTGTTTGAAAAAACTCAAAAACTTCAAATTTATAGGTTTATTGACATGAAGAATCTGAAAAAAACAAGCAAAAAAAGATTCCACTTGTTTTGACCACCACGGGGATTGAACCCTTGACCCTTTGAGCGATAACCACTCGGCCAGAATCAAAAAATTTCGAAAAATCACAATTTTTGGGTGAAAAAACTCAAAATTTTCAGATATATAGGTTTATTGACATGTAGAACCCGAAAAAAACAAGCAAAAAAAGATTCCGAACGTTTTGACCACCACGAGGATCGAACCCCCGGCCATTTGAGCGGATGAAAAAACTCGAAAATTGGGTATTATTCGGCACATAAAAGTCAAAAAGTGGAGTTCAAACAATTCCAATCTCCTGAATCATATCTAGCACAGCAAAGTTTTTGGGCAGTTTGCTGGGAAGACCGTCTGGAAAATATTTTTTTGAAAAAAAAATCACTTTTTGAAAAATTTACCCGGCAGCTTTGTGGACTTCCTACAAAACGGACACAACACACACTGGAATTGTTCTCTCGGCAGCTTCTGTATACATCCCTGGCATACTGTATGCCCACAACCGACGAGGATTCTGGGGATTAATGTAGCACTAAAGCCGGAGGAACAAATTTGACATGTAGAGCCGGTGAGGCTGAAATTTTATCAGGTTGTGACGGGTCAAAGGGGAGGGGTATTGGTCTTACTGTAGATCCTGTTGGATGGGTGCTGCTTGGTAAAAGCCATATTTATTGTAGTGGTAGATGGGTTGAGAGGAGCGAAGGGGTCTTGGGTTGGTGGGTTTTGGTATTTTGGGTTTTTCAGGTTTTTTGGCCTCTATCTTGAAATAGATCCCTTCTAGTAAAATTGCAAATAGCTCCGCTGTAGCCGGAGCGAATACCAATGTGTTCTTGATAAGGAGTCCTACCACTACACTTGAATGTTCTTTACCGACGGCCATTTTAGCAAAAGAACAAAATAAAACTAGGGCGAATAGATGGATGAGAATTATTGCGAACCGGACTTTGGAGTAACCATAGGCTTCGGAACTTTTTTTGTGGGATTTGACACGGTAAATGGTGTAGTGTTGATAAATGAATAGAAGGTGGAAGAGGATTGGGGTGAGGTTGCACACGACGTGGAGGATTTGCATGTTCTGGAAGGGTAATTGTCAGCCAAATAACCCCAAAATTCATTATTTCCTAGATTTTTTCCACCAAAAATCGCGATTTTTTAAATAATTTTGGTTCTGGCCGAGTGGTCAAGGTGTGGCTCAAAGGGTCGGGGGTTCGATCCCCATGGTGGTCAAAACTTTAGGAATCATTTTTTGCATAATTTTTTCCAATTCTACATCTCAATTAACCTATAAATCTGAAATTTTTCAGATTTTTCACCCAAAAATCGCATTTTTTCGAAAATTTTTGGTTTCTGACTCCAAAATCAACGTGACTATTCGAAAATAGTTAAAAATCAACAAGTAGGAAACAATTGGTATTATTATCATTGTAAATAAAAAATATGACCTGTTGAGTGTATAATAATGTATAATATCGACGAAAATTGCTCAAAATCAATATAGAAATACTCAAAAAATAAGGGAAATTGTATAAAAATCCAGATGTATACGTTTATTGACGTGTAGAACCCGAAAAAAACAAGCAAAAAAAATATTAATAGAGTTTTGACCACCACGGGGATTGAACCCCCGACCTGTTGAGCGACAGACATTGTCTCCTTAACCCGTCGGCCAGAACCAGAAATTTTCGAAAAATTGTGATTTTTGGCTTTAAAAAACTCAAAAAATCTAGATTTATAGGTTATTTGGCACGCAGAACCCGAGAAAAACAAGCAAAAAAAATATTAATAGAGTTTTGACCACCACGGGGATCGAACCCCGGACCCTTGGAGCGATAGGCATTGTCACCTTATCCACTCGGCCAGAACCCAATTATTCGAAAAATGACAGTTTTTGGGTGAAAAAAACTCGAAACTTATGAATTTTGGGGTTATTTGGCACGTAGAAATCAAAAATTTGCAACAAAATTAGTCAGAAACGCATTTAAAATCACTAAAAATCTGTCAAAAAACTCACCGTACTCTCTCTCAGCCACCAAACACATATTTGTGGAATCACCCCACACAAAACGATTCCTCCGAAACCAATCAGTAAATCTCTCCGACATTTTCGAAGTTTATCCATTCCAGACGTTTTATCCATCAATATCAATATCGATTTAAATGCTCCAAGCACAGTTAAAACCAGAATAATTGCGCCAACAATTTTCGCAATGAATCCAATATCGTCTACATTCGATTTGATCACATTGTAAGTGTAGATCAAATTGAGGAATTGGAGAAAACATACAAAATGCTTATTTGTTATGAATATATGAGCGTTTTCCGGGGGAAGTTCGATTTCATCCATCTGAAATTGCTTTTTTTTTGAAATTGAAGTTGAAATTGAAAAATTGAAATCGAAAAATAAAAGTGAATGAGAGATTGGAGAAATAGAGAGCGGTGTTGCGGCAGCTGACCAAAAACTAGAGAAGAAGAGGAGAAAAAAGGAATTGGGTGACATGTGAGAGAGAAAAAGAAAAAGTGACGTGCACTGGGGAAGAAGAAGGGAAGAAAGAGAGGCTGGCGCGTCTCTGACGCCCTTGAAAAAATTGAAAGTGTGTTATAACCTTACTGATTATATCAAAGTATCCTTTTTTGCATGGTGTATGTACATCAAAAGTATATCTTCGTTTTTGTAGTTGACAACTTTTTTGTACGAGCCTACCTTGGAGACTTACAGTCGATTTAATAGGAAAAATCTCGATTTTCGGGTGAAAAAACTCAAAAACTTCAGATTTATGAGTTATTTGACATGTAAAATTCGAAAAAACAAGCAAAAAAAGATTTAAAACGTTTTGACCACCCTGGGGATTGAACCCCTGACCCTTTGAGCGACAGCCACTCGGCCAGAATCAAACATTTTCGAAAAATCTGGATTTTTGAATGAAAATCTCAAAAACTCCAGATTTATAGGTTATTTGACATGTAGAACCCGAAAAAAACAAACAAAAAAGATTCCTAACGTTTTGACCACCACGGGGATCGAACCCCCCGACTCTTTGAGGAAGTCACCTTAACCACTCGGCCAGAACCAACATTTTTCGAAAAATCGCGATTTTTGGGAGAAAAAACAAGAAATATATGAATTTCGAGACTTAAATGACATTTATTTGACTTTAAAAAATTTGCTTTTTCGACTAAAACTTCCATTTTTCCGACTAAAAATTTCATTTCTTCGACTGGAAAAGTTTTTTCACTGAAAAAGTCAGTTTTTGACTAAAAAAAGGGAGTTTTTCGATATAAAATGTTTTTAGTTGGACTAAAAAAGTATAAAAAAAGGTATTTTTTGTTTTCAGCTTTTTTGATTTGTTATCATCTATAAATTTCCTACGATCTCACTCAGTTTAACCATTTCGAAACATTTCTAAACGCGTCAACAGCGCCCCAGCAATCGTCGGCCGGAGTGTAAACGTTTTGGAGCAATTCTGCTCGTGAAGAGTCCAATCCCAACAAAAGATAGTTTACACCGTGGAGAGGTCCCAGACGAGCAGAGATGAACGAGATGGCGTCTCTTTTCTTTTTCTTTACCCTCCCAAGTCTCCACACGGACTGCTCACTTTTCGCTTTCCCTCGGACCCCCCCTCTTGCCATGGGACCTCCGTGCTCCTTCAGACACCCCCCCCCTTTTCCTCTTCTTTTCGAAACATAGCACTGGGGACCTACGTGCTCTTTCTTCCCCTCTTGCTCTCAGCTCCCCCCCCATTCCCCCCTCTTATGAAAAAATGACCAGGGATGCTGACCGTGTGAAATATTTCAAAGACATTCTCCTTATCACTCAATTATGTCATATTCCTATATTTTATGTGTCGATGGGTCTCACCGTCGACCCGGATAATATGCATATCGAATGGAAGGATACATTTGCATACCAGCACTATATTCTATATATTCTTCTGTTTTTCTTGGTATTTGCTGGAATTATCGGGCTGAAAATAGCCCTGGAGGTTTGGACCAAGCCGGAGCCATTTACAAAGTGTCGGAGGGATCTAACGATTGGATATGGAGGGATGATGATCTGTGGTGTAATACCTCAAGTGCTGAAAGTGATTTTTATGGAAAACGTGAAAGACCTTCTCGCCTTCTCCGCCATCTGCGCGGTCTCCAATTTACTCTTTCTTGTGTTATTCGTTTTGGAGCATCACCAGAACTATGGTACAACAAAAAAGGAGCCACAAATGATATTTGCTGGACTCCTTCGAATGGTAATGATTCTACTACATCTTGCAATCACAGGATATTTTTTAAATCATTTTGTCCACGGAGTATATAGCAAAAAGCAAACGGAACACACGGAGAAATGGATTTTTTTGTATACTGGCTGTTATATTTCGTGTACTGCTGAGTTCGCGGTGGTTTTGGCGGGGTGGATCAGGCTGAAAGAGATGTAAGTTTGAATTAACGAGGGAGAATGATGGATATCATATCAAATGATAACTTTCAGACCTGACAACAATCTACTGGTTACTGTAGCACCAAAGAGGGAGAGATACAGGGATTTACATCGGTAAGTGTCTATAAACTTTCAAAAAATCACGATTTTTATTTGAAAAAACTCAAAAACTTCAGATTTATAGGTTATTTGACATGTAGAACCCGAAAAAATCAAACAAAAAAATATTCCGAAAGTTTTGACCACCACGGGGATCGAACCCCTGACCCTTTGAGCGAGAGGCATTGTCTACTTAACCACTCGGCCAGAAACAACAATTTTCGAAAAATCGCGATTTTTGAGTGAAAAAACTAGAAAATTATGAATTTTGAAGCTATTTGGCATGTAGAATTTGGATAAGACGATTTTTTGGGTGAAAAACTCGAAATTCGTGCAAAATTCAAGGTTATTAACCTCGCTAACCTACAGATCAACCACCAATCAATCCGCTCGTCTGGTTACTGTACCTACAGTACCCAGGGAAAAAGAGCAAGACGAGACAACTGGAAAGTGAGTTACCGTACCCCTCTCACCTACAGTACCCCTCGTTTCCAGCTCCACCACCGGCACTGAATGCAACATCTGCATGCTTCGTTACACCACCACTACAGTAATCCCCAGAATGCTAGTCGGATGTGGACATACAGTATGCCAGGAGTGTATCCAGAAACTGCCGAGACAAGGATTCCAAAATGTACTCTGTCCGTTTTGTAGGAAACCGACAAGTTTGCCGGGTAGGTCACTGGAATTTCGAAAATAGAAAAAGAAATGAAAATTGCAGATAACCTTCCCAACCGCCTACCTAAGAACTATGCCGTTCTAGATATTATTCATAATTTGAAGAAATAAAATGTATACTGATTTAATAAACGTATTCACCATTTAGATTTTTTGGAGAATGAAAATTTAATTTTTCACAAAAGATTCCGAATTCCCGGTCAAAATTGACATTGGTTCAGTGATCTCTGATATCAAATAAATAGATACACCCTTTTGTTGATATATTGTGGTTTGATGTTATCTCCGAAACAATTTTTCTATTTGGTTGAGATTCTTATCACAAAGTGAGACTAAACATCGTAAAACCAACCGGTTTTTTTCAATATAAATAGTGAATTGAATTCATCTACCTGAGCACTCTACACGAAATGACCACTTTCGAGATGTCTCATTTCACTGCGACAATTATGGATATTGCTATGGAGCAGGGAGATTACATCAGTCAGGAAACGTTGGGTATGTTTAATTACAGAGACTTAAAATTAAATTTGAAAAAGAAAGATTATTTTCAGAAGAATTAGAAGAGATGGTGCGGCCCGATGTGTTCCCAAAAAATTATGGTCTTACGGTGGCACCGGGTAACGAGAATGCAGAAGAACACGTGAAGACAACCAAAGAAGTGATAGATTGTGTGAAGAAAATGGTGGAGGTCGGGAGTTTTGTGTCGGAGAAAATGGGAAAGTTTCTTGGACCGATTGGAACGGTTGCCGGCTTTGTGAAAGATATTATCGAGCATTTTGAGGAGAAACAGGAGGATCCAGTGCTCAAGGAGATCAAGGAGTTGAGCAAGCAGTTGTCGGCGGTGAGTATAAGAAAATGGTCAGAGGTTTCAAAGTTCTGAGACGAGGTTTATATCATTGGAAAGCGGAAAGAAGGCTGATTTCAAATATATATCCAATTTTTTCCCTCGTGGCCTGATATTCGAGAAAAACAAGGTCAAAGTTTGGAAAAAACGAGAAAAATTACATTTCAAACACGCGAAAAATGCGAAAAATTGATCATTTTTCCAAACTTTGACCTTGTTTTTCTCGAATACCAGACCTCGAGGGCAAACCTTGATCATATATTTGGAATCACCGTTTTCTCAGTTTTCCAATTATATCATACATGTCAAGGCCCGGGCCGTTAGGAAATTTTCAAGGCCCGGCTTCAAAAAATTATCCTTTTTCCCAAAAAAAAAAAGAATTTCAATTATTCATCAAAAATTTGATCATTTTTGATGATTTTTCAGAATTTCTTCAAATTCTAAGTGACAGCCGAAAATTTGACTGTTTCGCAAGAAAAGTTCAAAGATTCGAAAAAATTTTGAAAAAATTTGAAATTTGAACTTTCGCGCCAATTTTCCGGGCCGGGTCTTGATTTCGCTGACAAAGCCCGGCTCGACCCGGGCCATGACAACTATGAATTAGATAAGTCACGTCTCATAACTCCAAACTGACTCCATGTCCGTTCCTAGCGAGCGTAACGTTTTTAGAATAACTATTGATAATTTCTGAGGATTAATTGGTCCCATAAGTGGTAAATTATAAAAATAATCCCCTATAAACATTGACAATATGAGATGAAACGGTGAAACGACGATTCCTTAATACCTTTATCAAGTTTTACAGAAAAGTATTTAAAATTACAAGTTTGTGGAACGAGATTTTTAAATTTAAAACTCTGATTTTTCTCCCATAATTCACTGAACTTTTCCAGTTATCCGAAAAAATGACCGCCCATTTCGATGATCTGAAGTCGTTTGTTGTGGAGCAAAACTTTTATGACGTAAGTGTCCCAATCTCACTAAATACCTGTATGCGCTTTTTTTCCAATTTCAGAAGTACACCGTCGCCATCTCCACTCTTTATAAGTTTATGGTGGACACTCTAAACGATTTATCTAAAGAATCTGTCAAGAAGTTTGAGGCGAACTACAAAAAGAGTGACCCACAGACCCTGGTCTACGAAATTCTGACAAAACTGGAACAAGAATCTACCAATCCGCTGAAGTGGGCAATGAAAGGAGATCATTTGAAGAGTCGTACCACTTTCAATAAGTGGAAGGATATTCTGGACAGTGTGTTGACTGAGGCGCTATTTCTGGAAATCTATGCGTCGGCATTGCTGCCAGAAGTCGGGAACTATGGAGTTCAGAAAATTCTGGAGAAGATAGCGGCGTACAATGAAATGCATAAGAAGTGGAATGAGGAGTATTTGGTAATCATAAATTTTTCAAATAGGGTCATATCGATAGAGAAAAACGAGAGCTTTCGAATGGTATAAAAATCTTCGCGCTCCCACAAAAACTGACAACGTTATAAAGGAAAATGTTTTGAAAAAAACGCTTTACCAACCCAAAAGATGGACCAAACTTTCACGGTTTGGTCCATTTCTCTTTAAAGCTTCATTTTTCACGGAAATTCTTGCAAATCAGGTCATATCGATAGAGAAAAATGAGAGTTTTCGAATGGTATGAAAATTTTCAAGATCCGACAAAAACTGAGAAAGTTATAGAGGAAACTAATGAAATATGCGTACAAAATTTTACAGACCAAACCATATTTCTGGCCAGCTGGAGTGGAAAAACTTGTGAATGATGTTCATGACAATAAGTCTCTTACGACGAAAGAACAAAAGATTGATAAAGTTTGGGAAGGGATAGAGAAAATACATACAAAGTAAGCACCTCTCCTTCTAAATTATTACATGAAATATTATAATTGCAGCTTCAAATTCTACGTAGTTGTATTCGAGAGTCGCCACATCTGGAAATACGTCAAGTTATGGGAGTCTCAAGCAATCGTTTCCGACCGTAATGGATATGCCATTGTGGTTTATCGATCAGCCGAGAAGCCCAAAAGACAGTTGTGGCAATTGAAGCAATACGTTGAACGGCAAAACAAGACGGCGAATATGATAAGTGGATTTCAGTTCGACCATTGGAAAATTGTGAGGAACTACTTTGAGTTAGATTTCTTCAAAAATCACGCGCGACGTTTGGAAACATTTTATCTGATAATAGCACAAGATAAGGGAAACATTGCTGTAAAGGCTTCGAAAATGGACGGCGAAAAAGTTGGGCCCGGATTCTTTTCATACGATGGGAAGCTCAAGTGTGAGGATGGGTTTACAACGAGTACAGCGACGTTGTTCTACCTTCTAGGGGATTAATTTCAGTTTGGTTATAGGCTTGGCTTAAAATAAATAAATTTTTTATGTATCATTGCGATTACTGTAGCAACTTTGTTTAGGAAGACTTGTAAAACATTTCGGCATCGATGATTAGCAAACTTGTCAAATTTCGGTCCGGCAAATTTTTTGATTTAAAAAAATTTTACATCAAAAAATCAAACTTATTCATTCATAACTAGTTTTGATTTAATTTTGATTTAAAAAAACGACATTTTCGGAAAAAATAGAAACATTTCAAAATTCAGTTCAAAAAGTTTTGAATTTTAAACCCCGGGGTTTTTTTTCATGAAATTTAGGTGATTTTTTGATTTTAGATCCAAAAATTCAAACTTAGACTAAAAACGCGCCTGAGATGCACTTGAAACATAAAATTTTGATTTTTTCCTTAAAAATCGCCAGTTTTTTGAAAAATATTTCAAAACGCGGCAAAAACACGCCAGGCAGGATTTTTTCGTTGATTTTTTTGCAGAAAAGTGCCGATTTTCAAGTTTTTCAAATAGGAAATATAGATTTTTGGACTTAACGTCAAAAAATACGTCAAAGGTGCGCCAGACCATGCACATGTGGTTTTTTCAGAGTTTTCTGTTTGAAAAACACACAAAAACCTAGTTGAGTATCTCTAAGAACGCGCCAAAATCACGCCAGACAGGATTTTAGATATTTTTTTTGAAAATTATTTATTTTCACTTCAAAACTATGTCTTTTTCGTTATAAGCTTTCTGATCCAAAAATTATATTCAGTAATTCTAAAAATGCGCCAAAAGCACGCCAGTCTGAAATTACAGAATTTTTATACTCAAAAACTGGAAAAGTTGTTGGTATTTTTGAATATATTACATTTTTCAAATATCGGGCTGTTTGATTTTGCAACATTTGTTTCCGCACATGCAGAATAGAGGGGGACCTCCCCTGAAAGAAATAGTGGAGGCACCAGTCAGTCAGAAATAAACAAAATGACGTCGTCTCATTTCTCTCTGCGTCGTCCCCACTCTTCCACATTTCCAAAAGCTTTCCCTTTTCCTCCGCTTACATACATGCTAATACTAAAATGTACTATGCTGCAATATACACTACTTCGAGATACAATTATGGCTATTACGGCAAGGAACCGAATTATTTTAAATTCAAAAACATCGTAACAATTGGTCAACTCGTGAATTTCTTCCTTATTATATTTTATTTTTCTATTCGAATACTTACCGGAAGTGGAACTTTCCAAGGAGTCGTTTTATATGAGAACCCAAAACCTTTAATTGTTCCAATACTATCTGTCACTATTATCCCGAGAATTTTCTTGTTGGTTTATGACAGTATGACGAAGACGGAAGAAATTGATAAGTGCCGGAGGAATTTGTCGATTGGATATGGAGGAATGGCGTTATGTGGCGTTGCTGCTCAAGCGTTGACAGTGCTCATGAGAAATCGGAATAATGTGAGTTTTTTTAACGTTTTGACACATTTGAATGCATGATTAGTACAAAAACTTGCAAACCAGACCGAACCGACAGGGGTCGGCGCGTGACTTGGTCAAATTGCAAAAAATAATCCAAAATGTAGATCTCGGCAATTATAATATTGATTTTTAAGCGAGTTATATGTTATTTTTGGTCAAAAAATACCGTTTCCTTCAGATTTTTCGTTATTTTCATCGACTTTAAATTTAAAAATCGCTGACGTACTACCGGCTATTCGTTAATGTGCTGCGAGCCAAGCCATAAAGGTTTTTTGCTCATTTTCTACCATTTTTTAGCATTTTTTCTAGGCCTGTGCCACATTAACAAATAGACATCAGGCGTGTAGTAATTCAGAGACAGAAACATTGTTGAAATTGATGATGAAAAATCGAAAAAAAACTGTATTTTTCTTCAAAAAAAAACTGGTGAAAACAGACTTTTCAGCCAAATTAACACATTTGAACAGAAAAATCCAAAAATAACGGTTTTTGAATTTATGATCGACGAAAATGACGAAAAAAGCGGTATTTTTCGATTACAACCTTTTCCGACCAAAAAACAATATGCGCCTTTAAATAGGTGCTACTGTAGTTTTCGTGGTGAGACCCTACTATGGCATGATTATGCTCATTTGAAGCGGCTTACTGTGCAAATTTCAAAATTTAAATTTTTCAGAAGGTAATTAATAATTCAGAGTTACAGTGGACTTTTTAACTATAGAAATCAGGTGTTTTGTATGTTTTCGAAAATCTGTAACTCGATGAGTTTCTGACGGATTTTTGAGATTTTTGGCTTGAAACCAGCGTCAGGGATAGAAAAAGTTAAGAAAAAATAACCGATCTTATAACTAAGCGCTAAAATCTGGCAAAAATTTATTAAATTTTGAAAAATGGAGTGCTCGAAATTTTTCGAAAATCTGCAACTCGGTGAGTTTTTGACGGATTTTTGAGATGTTTGGCTTGTAATGAACGTCACAAATCAAATAATGAGATCAATCAGATGAGTGAACTTACATCAAGTTCTAAGATCGGGCAAAAATTGATCTAATCTTGAGAGAGTGAAAAATACGAAATTTTTTGAAAATGACGGTCTTTTGTGTGTTTGTTGTTTAAAATTATCGAAATTTTTTGGTTATCGTAAAAAATAAATTGACACGAATTTCCAGGAGCTGCTCGCCTACTCGCTTCCCTGCAGTCTCATTGCCCTGCTTCTATTTCTTCTATTCGTTTCGTTACCACTGGAAGACTACAAAATGAGACCAGAAACCAAACAAAGCGCCCAGTTTTTGAGAATAATAGTTGCGATTTCACATTTTGTCGTTGGAGCGCTTTTGCTACTCTTCACCTTTGCCTTTTCTGAACTTAAAGTGTTTCGGAAGACTTCGTTCGGAATTATTCATAGTTTTCTCATGTTTATGCCATGTACCGCAGAAGGTTTGGTAGTATTAATGGATTGGGTCGTTTTAAAACGGGATGGAACGGTTAGGCTTACTCAGAATCCGTAAGTTAAGATATAAATGAGTTTTAGACAGCTAAATATAAATTTCAGATCACCCAGCCTTCCTACTCCAATGAAAGCTACTGTATCGACGGGTACAGTAGCTAGAGTACAGCACTTACGTACTACTGTACCCAAAAAAGTGGAAAAAGTGGAAAGTCCCTCAAAAAAGTCAAATCTTTGTATGGAAGACTACAATGAGCCTAATCAGTGAGTAACCATGCCTGATTACAGTAACCATTTTGAAATTTATATTTATCAAATAGTCCTTTTCATGCTCTACATTTTCGTAGTTGACTATTTTTCGATATCTCCCCTCCCCGCGGAGTTACAGCCGTTTGAAGGTGAGGAGAGACGCAGAGAAGCTAGAGTGCCTCGTTGTCGGCGTCTCTTTTTCCTATGAAGCGTTATATCTCGCGACCTTGAGCAGTTATTGAAAAATTGTCAACTACGAAAATTATCTATAGAAAATTCTCTACATTTTACTATTTTTAAGTTTGTGAATATCTCGCCTCTTTGCAGAGATTCCACCTCTCCTCTCGAGTGCTCCATCTGTATGCTCCGCTACACTACCACTACAGTAATCCCCAGAATGCTAACCGCTTGTGGGCATACGGTATGCCAGGGGTGTGTTGACAGGTTACCAAAAGAAGAAGAACAACAAGATGTCGTTATTTCATGCCCATTTTGCCGGAAACGTACTTTATTGCCAGGTGAGTGTACTGTAGTTTTGGGTATTATGGCGATTATTTTCCAGATGGCCACGCCCACCGACTGCCCAAAAATTATGCGATTTTGGAGATGACCACGCTCTAGCGCACACAGCCTACGAGTCGCCGCCTACGAAAAGTTGTGGCTCATATTTTGTGAAAAATAATAATCGAGAAGAGATTGGTGCTTTAGAGCTATTTACTTGTTGGTTATAGTGAAAAGCGGTTATGGGATTATTTGCTTTCAACATGGCTATAATTAATTTTTTAAGCGGAAAGATGTAAGTATTTTTTATCCATATGGCCATGGGGATTACTGTAGTGGTACTGAGCAATGGAGTAGAGTAGAAAAATCGGCACTGTTCTAGAACGCCGGAACGAAAAAAAAATCCCGGAACGAAAAAAAAATCCCGGAACGAAAAAAAAATCCCGGAACGAAAAAAATCCCGGAACGAAAAAAATCCCGGAACGAAAAAAATCCCGGAACGAAAAAAATCCCGGAACGAAAAAAATCCCGGAACCAAAAAAATCCCGGTACCAAAAAAATCCCGGAACGAAAATTTTCATTCTATTATTTTCGAATTTTTACATTTTTCTTTCTATATATGTCTTATAATTTAGCCAGTCATACATTTTTTTCTTCCCTCTGCATTTTTTATTATTATAACATGATTTTTGCGGATATATAGTTTTTATTCGATTTCAATGTGTAAAAAAAAGAAACTTTGGGAAAACAATCATTAACCTTTCTTGTTGGTTTTTTTTGTTTTCGGGGACTTTGGGGACTTCGGAGCTACAGTGGCCTTCGGAGCCTTCGTAGTCTTCGGAGGTTTAGTGGCCTTCGGAGATTTCGTAGGCTTCGGAGCTCTCGTGGCCTTCGGAGCCTTCGTAGTCTTCGGAGGTTTAGTGGCCTTCGGAGATTTCGAGGGCTTCGGAGGTTTAGTGGGCTTCGGTGCTCTTGTGGTCTTCGGAGACTTCGTGGCCTTCGGAGCTTTTGTGGGCTTCGGAGGTTTCGAATTGGTCGGCTTGGGCTTCCTTGTCGGTTTCAGTTTAGGAGGTGCTTTTGTAGTTGGCACAGAAATGGGCGTCTCCGTTGTGAGTTTCCGTCTCAGACCCCGTGTAACATGTTGTGCAGCAACCACGGGTGGTTCAGTTGTTTGATCTTCAACTGTTGGTCCAATTTGAGACGAATCAGGTACGTGTTGTTCCTGATGATGTTCTCTTTGTCGATTCCTGTTTGGCCGAGGTTCACAAGGGCATGCACAAGAAGTACCTGAAAATGAATTTTATGCAGGTAAAATTGATAAGAATCATTACCAATATCTCCCTGTTGGTGATCTGGTTCCGAGTCATCTTGAGATTCAGGTTCCGATTCCGTATCAGATTTATCTTCCTGATCAGTATTGGGTTCATCTTCCTGCTCAGCTTCAGATTCGTCTTCCTGCTCAGCTTCGGATTCATCTTCCTGTTCAGCTTCGGTTTATATTTCGTTTTCCTTTTTCCTTTCCAATTTATTACGATAAATTTTATTATTCTGAGCTGATTTCAGTTGATAACATGAAAGTCTCCATTTTGCTTCTTCTCTTTTTCTTCTTCTTCTTCATACTGGAATCCGATGCGAAGTACCGTGGCCTTAGCCGGTTCGCCTATTCCCGCTATAAAAAGGTGACGTTTTGCAGATTCTCTTATAATTTTGGTGACAATTGTTCCAGGTACCTTTCCAATATATGGAAGAGGAAGTTATCCCGCCTCCACCGGAATACCATGCAACGAGGGATGTCTCTGATTTGACCGAAGGCACGGAGTTCCTCGTCGAAGGCCGTTTTAGGGGAAGGTGAGAATCTAATAAGCGGATTCTGAAAATTAATCTTGGATTTCAGGTTCGATATAGACCTCGCCTGTGAAAAGGGATCGCCGTGCATACCTTTGCACATTTGCGCACGCCCTTCCGAAATGGTTAGTTTCACTCATCTTCTCATTTTTCCTGAAGAATATGTTTTGCAGGCCTTTGTCTTCAACTCCGTGTTCGACTCCGGAATTTATGATCTAGAAGAACGGCGCTACTTCTTCTTAGAGAAGAGGACATTCATCCGAGTCTCAATCATTGTGCGGTCCTCATTTTTTGAGGTGGGGCGTTTATATTTTACATTTCTTCAAATTATTTTTTCAGATAACCGTCAATGATGAATGGAGCAAACTCTACGAGTTCCGGATGGCCTTCAACAAAGTCACCCATATCCGTGTGAAGGGTGACATCAAAGTTGATGTCATTGAGGTGTACCCTCCTGTTCCCCATCCAGATGCCCCCAGCCAGAACAAGAAGATGAAAAAGAAGAAGAAGAAGAAGACGGAGAAGAAGACGAAAAAGAAGAAAAAGAAGAAGAAGAAGAAGAAGACGAAGAAGAAGAAGAAGAAGTAACCCTCCAGCCAAAAGAAGAAGAAGAAGAAGAAAAAGAACCCAAAAAAGTTTAAAATATGTTTCTTGTATCTAGTTACCTTTTACACATTGTAATCGAATAAAAACTATATATCCGCAAAAATCATGTTATAATAATAAAAAATGCAGAGGGAAGAAAAAAATGTATGACTGGCTAAATTATAAGACATATATAGAAAGAAAAATGTAAAAATTCGAAAATAATAGAATGAAAATTTTCGTTCCGGGATTTTTTTTTGGTACCGGGATTTTTTTTTGGTTCCGGGATTTTTTTTTCGTTCCGGGATTTTTTTTCGTTCCGGGATTTTTTTTTCGTTCCGGGATTTTTTTTTCGTTCCGGCGTTCTAGAACAGTGCCGAAAAATCTGGGAGACGGGGGTTATTGTAGTTAAGAACAGGAGGTCAATGAAGAGCGAGTCATAGATAGATACCACTGATTACTGTAAAGACGGAATGAGTTACTGTAATTGAGAAAAAGGTTAAGTAATAGTTGGGTACAGTGCATAGTTGTACGAAATGAGATTTTAGATTTTCCGGAATACGGAATCCGGAATCGGAATGACGAAAAAACCCGGAATCGCGGAATTCGGAATCTGGAATTCGGAATGATTCGATGAATTTGCAAGGCCAAGCCATCATTTTCGTGTTTTTAATGATATATAAAGTTTAAAACTACTTTTGAGTATCAAAACCAAAAAAGAAGTACTACAGTTGTCTTTTAAACTCAAAAAATTTTAAAGTTTCAACTCTGAGATTCCGGAAAAAGAAAATTAAAAAAACCGGAATCCGGAATCCGGAACCGGAATGGAAATTTTCATTTTCCGGAATCCGGAACCGGAACCGGAATTTCCATAAAACCCGGAACTCCGGAACCCGGAATTTCCGGAATCCGGATTCCGAACAACTATGATACAGTAGTATGTGGTAACTGGAACATTCAACCGTGGAAACCGTCAACTGAGATTTCGAGCCTGCAGACTCTCACCGTCCTTCAAAGTTGTAAAATGAGGGATTCTAAGCCTACAGTAACTCGATCCACGTCCCAATTCCAGATCAACACCTTCACTAATCTATTCTGCACTCAGAAACTCTTCTGACCTATTAATCATCTCCATTCTCACCGCCGTCTTCTTTTCCCCATGTGTCGGCGAGTGTGCATCGATTTTCATGAATTATATAGTTATGAAGGGCGGTACACGACTTCCAACACTACTCCTACTAAAACATAAAGTTTCCCGGTGGGACGGAAGAAATGAGCCATATCTCGAAATGCAAGTGGTGCCACGCCCACCTGGAGCCTTGAGCTCTTCTGAAACCTCTTGCAACGCTTGCCACCATGTGTTCGATGGTACTACAGTAATCCGAGTGGTACTGGATTTGTAATTTAAGCGGAAACTTACATCTGTTATATTCATACTTGTCAACGGGCCAAAACGGGCCGACACGGGCCGGCTCGCAACTCGTGTCAAACTCAACATTATGAGCTGAAAAATATACCAAAATGTAGATCTCGACGAGTTCTATGTCCGTGGCCTACTACGGGCCGGATGTCTATTCGTTAATGTGCCGCGGGCCGGGCTAAAATGGCTTTTTTGGCCATTTAACCATCCAGCCCGTAGTAGGTCACGGTCATAGAATTCGCCGAGATCTACATTTTGGTATATTTTTCAGCTCATAAAATTCATTTTGACGCGAGTTACGAGCCGGCCCGTTGACAAGTATGGTTATATTCATGATAAAATAAAATATTTAATGTTTGACCATGCAGAAATAATACATGCTCATTAAAAACAAGGAAACATGAGTCAAGTAATGGGAAACAGCGTGAGAAAATGTTTTTGAAAAAGTTTTTTTTCGAAAAATCGCGATTTTCGGGTGAAAAAACTCAAAACTAAAAATATAGAGATTTATTGACATGTAGAACCCGAAAAAGACAATTGAAAAATATTCCGAGAATTTTGACCACCACGGGGATCGAACCCTTTGAGCGATAAGCAGTTCTACCTTAACCACTCGGCCGGAACAAAACATCTTCGAAAAATCGTGATTTTTGGGTGAAACAACTCAAAAATACAGATTTATAGGCTATTTGACATGTAGAACCCAAAAAAAACAAGCAAAAAAAAAGATTCCTAAAGTTTTGACCACCACGGGGATCGAACCCCCGACCCTTTGAGCGGCCAGAACCAAAAGTTTTCGAAAACTCGTAGCATCATTTTTAATTTCCGTTTCAGTTCTTCAATATCTGGTTGCGAAGCGCTATTTTAGTCACTTTTTGCCCCTCTCCGCGCCCTTACCCAGCACCGCCCTAGTGTGCTCCAGACGACCAGAGCCCTCTTCTACTCTTCAGAGGCTCAGAGTCTTATCAAAGCGTTCTCACTTTTAGTACTAGCCTCCCCAATATGTGCGAATCTCTCAAAGAACTTTTCGATTCGTGGTTTCGATTCAAAAACCTCATCCTGGGTTTCCAATTGCTTCATGTGTTCTTCATATTCGATTGGTATTATCATCACATATCCACTTTTAAAAACCCGTTCAATGAGACATATTCTGTCAAAGGCCTCGTTCTCTTATCTCTAATGTTAGCCGTTCCTATAATTATGAAAATTTTACTGATCTATGACGAGAAGAAGAATGGAAAAGTCAAGAAAATTCTAGTGATACGGAAGTTTTTATTTTTGGGACACGGAAAAATTGCAGTAATTGGTTTTGTGGCTCAATCGTGGATGTTGTTGAATCTAGATAAGGAAGTGACGGTGAGTTTTTTTATATGATTTGAAATTAGTTTTGAAACGGGCGGTTCTAATTCGTACCAGTTTTAATATGAGACGGTTTTAAAACCACTGTATTTGGAAGCCTATCGTTTGCTAACCTTTCCATGTGGACTTTTTTTATTTTTCTATTTCACGCATTGTCTCAAAACTAAACTGTCCTTATGCCAAAATTTATGCTCTTTGACATTTCAAAACTAGAAATCCTAAAATCAGGACGTTTCGAAACCATAGTCTTCTTATTTGGAGAATTTTGAGATTTAGACCACTATGCGCCTTCAAACTACAGTAACCCGGGACATTTCGCAATAGTATCTCTTTTTTGCCGGCAAACGTATAAATAAGCATTTCTTATATGAATGTCTCCAAAAATAGTAAAATCTGTATCTGAAACCATCAAAAACACAGAGGGACAAGTTTTGGGATTCTAGGCCACAAAAGCTCGGGCATCTCAGTTTTTTTTGGTCGAATTTTTGGTATATAAATGTTTGTAACGTGCTGAAAATTTATTTTTAATGTAAAATAAAATGAAATGTAATCAGAAAATCACTTCTGACCAAGTTTTGGAATCCTAGGCCACCAATACTCGGCCAATGTGAGTATCTTACCTTGAAAACTACAGTAACCCAAAATTCCATAAATCGTGGTGGGACCCAACTTGCATCAAATCTAGGCATGGTTATACTTTTCTGACAACTGTAATGGAGCATATTTAAGAATACAGTAAAACATTTCAGGTAATTTCATTAAAAATGAACAATTTCTGACAATTATCAAGCTCTTCTTAAAAATTCGGGCCTATTTTCTCTCACAGGCTCCTTCTTGCAAAACTGATTACAGATTCGGAATCGGCTTGAAATTCGCTATAATTTAACGTCAAAATTTAAGTTTTAATTCCAGTACCACCTGTTCTTCACACTCTCCTGCACCCTCCTCTCCTTCACCTACTACATCTTATTCGTTCTCCCCTACTTCGCCGACTACAAAATGAAAAATGGTGTGAAACGAGACGCCGCCCTGGTTCGTTTTGGTGTATTGATGCTCTATGCAGGAGCCATGTCACAAACTACATTCTACCAAGTGAACCATCCCGAACTGGACCCGACGATCAAGTTGCTCTTGTTGTCCAGTGGTCTGTTCTATTCTCCTTGTACCGCTGAGCTCGTCGTGCTCTTATTGAATTGGGTGGTCATGGAGGATGATAGGGAGCTCCCGGATTCTTGGTTGACTAATTGGCTCATAGCCAATAGAGTGTTGTGCTGGGAACCCAATGAGGTCATGCATGAAGCGGAACAACAGTTTGATAATGTCCGGGTATCGAATGATTTCGATAATTGGCCAATTGTCTCAGTGATAACAATTAAAGAAGAGTGAGTAATCGGATTTATGGAAATGCCGTTAACCTGTTTGTTTTAGGACCCCAGACTCCTGCGCAATTTGTGCTCTCGACTATGACTCAACTACAGTAATCCCGCGAACTCTGGAATGCGGACATACAGTATGCGATGAGTGTAAGAGGAAACTAACGACATTTGAGATTGTGAAGTTCAAGCAGTGCCCATTTTGTATGCAATGGGTGCATAGTTTTCGTGAGTTATTATTATAATCAAATATTTAATTAATTAAATTGACTTAATTTTCAGAACGAGAAGCAATGGTCTGATCTCTACACCTCTTCTTCCTACGTCACTTGCCCCCATCCTTTTCTTTCTATTTTTAATATTTTTGACGGATATTGAAATTTTTTTGTTTGACGCATGCAATAAAGTAGAAATAATATGTGTAAAACAAAAAAATGTGGTATGTAGTCCTGGGACCGGAGAGGTGTGGGAAAAAAACGAAAGTTTGCAGAAAAGAAAAAAAAATCTGAAAAAATTAGAGTTGTGCGGAAGTAAAATTCAATTTTTTTTTCTATTCTTATCAGTGTGCTCCACCGGCGAAGAAACCGGCGAAAACCCGGTTTTTTTTCACCGGTGAAAACCGTTATAATCACCGGTGAAGTTTTTCTCGGTTTTATAAAAATATAACCGGAGTCAAATTTGGCGAACACCGGTGTTCACCGAAATTCCCCGGTGTTCAATATTGAAAAACCGGTTTTCCCCGGTTTTCATTTTTCACCGGTGCCCGGTTTTCCCCGGGGAAAACACCGGTGTTCACCGGTTTTCACCGGTTTTTTCTGATGATGCAAACACTTCAACGTGAACGAACATGACAGGCCATTTTGCAATTGGATATTTTGAAACAGGACATTTCGAAACCGGACATTTCGAAACCGGACGTTTCGCAACCGGCATTTTTTGTTTCGAAGTGTCATTTGGTTGCGAAACGTCCGGTTACGAAATGTCCGGTTACGAAATGTCCGGTTACGAAACGTCTGGTTTCGAAACGTCCGGTTTCAAAACGTCCGGTTTCAAAACGTCCGGTTTCGAAACGTCCGGTCGCGAAACGTCCGGTTGCGAAACGTCCGGTTGCGAAACGTCCGGTTTCGAAACGTCCGGTTTCAAAACGTCCGGTTTCAAAACGTCCGGTTTCGAAACGTCCGGTCGCAAAACGTCCGGTTGCGAAACGTCCGGTTGCGAAACGTCCGGTTTCGAAATGTCCGGTTACAAAATGTCCGGTTACGAAATGTCCGGTTACGAAATGTCCAGTTTTGAAATGTCCAGTTTTGAAATGTCTGGTTGTGTGTTACCAATTTCAAAAAAACTCCGGCGAAAACCGGTGAAAACCGGGGAAACACCGGTTTTTTCCCCGGTGTTTCTCCGGGGAAAACCCGGTGATCACCGGTTTTCTCCGGGTTTTCCCCGGTAAAACACCGGTGAATTTCGGTGAAAACCGGTGAATATTTTCACCGTTTTTTTCATGAAAAACCGGTTTTCACTAGTTTTAAAATCCCGGTGGAGCACACTGATTCTTATGCGTTTTTGCCGTTTATTTTAAGCCTAAATCTATATTTCACTAATGTCTGGCGCACCTTGGACGCGTTTTCGAAATATGGTGCATCTGTTAAATTTCAGACTGTCTTCAAGTAGTTTTTAAAGGGAAAATTGAATTTTTTCTAATTTTACCCAATGATTTCCACCAAAACCGACAATATACACTTTAACTGGCGCACCTTGAACGCGTTTTCGAAATATGGTGCATTTCACCGGTTTTTGAAGTGAGAATTGAGACTTTTATACTTGAAATTGTGGAATTTTCGAAATAAAAGTTATTCAGGGGAAATTTTCCCAAAATCGAAATTCCTGGAGTCAGATCGGAGTTGTGGGACGTGACCTATTCCATTGGAAAGCTGAGAAAACGCTGATTCCAAATATATATTCAGTTTTTCCCATTTTGGTCTGGAATTTGAGAATAACAAGGTTAAAGATAGGAACATTTGAGATGTTCCGCGTGTCAAAGTGCATCAAAAACACATGGGTCTATCTGTCGGTCGGTGTGTCCAAATGTCCAAATGTCCAAAAATCATGGATTTTGGTTATGTTCTCAGAAAGTTACAAAGATTTGACAATTGCAAACAATTTTTTATCTGTGGTTAAGGCGACGATGCCTATCGCTCAAAGGGTCAGGGGTTCAATCCCCGTGGTGGTCGATACTTTAGCAATCTTTTTTTGCTTGCTTTTATCAGGTTCTCCATGTTAATAAATCTGTAAATCTTGAGATTTCAAGTTTTTTCACCCAAAAATCGTAATTTTTCGATAATTTCCTTGTATGATTCGAGTTTTACATGCCAATAACCCTGGAATTCTGGAGTTTTTGGGTTTTGTCACACGGTAAGTTAGTCAAACCTGTCAAAAGCGGTAGAACAATTCAATCAACATTAAGAATATCTTTTTTCTCACATTTCAATTGTTCATTTTCATTCCAGATAATCTCTTCATCCCCCAACAACTTGGAACCTTCTTCTGATCTACCTCAAAAATTTTTTGTTCTCCGCTTAATCATCTTTCTACTCGACAAAACTTCACATGTACATATAATATATATTTTATTTCGTCATCACAAACTTAATAACAAAAATGTTAATTTCCGCTTGACTAGATAGGGATAACAAGTGAGTAATAGGTAGATGGGGTGGATAAGAGGTATATATGTAATCAGTGATGCGTGGAGGAGGAGGTGGTGACGTAGACAAAAAAAACGGAATTTTACAGACTTGATAATTACAGCATAATTATAGCGGAGTTATACAGTATTCTCCAAGACACCCAACACCTTGACCCGCTGGAAACAAAACGGACATAACACCCACTCCTCCTGGAATTTCATCAGCTTGGCGAGACACCCCTCGCATACGGTGTGTCCGCATTCCAACGTCCGCGGGGTTACTGTAGTGAAGTTGTAGTAAAGAGAGCACAAGTTGCATATGACTCCGTGGTCGCTGCAAAAAAAGATTTGGAATGTTTGTTTGTAGTTTGTAGTCAACTCACTTTCTACACTTTCTCACGGTTCTCCTTGGTGGTTGTTCCTCTATAACATATGCCTGGGGTGTAGTTGATACCGACGGTTTTTTCCAGCAGCACCCATTTATTCGTTTCGAGGCCAGGTAGTTGGTCAGCCAGAAGTTTGGAAATTTATTTCCATCCTGGTTAATTACCCAATTAAAAAGGACCATGATAAACTCGACGGTGCAAAGGAATGATAAAATTCCAGAAATAATTATCACATTTCTGATAGTTCCATAACTTTCAGTAAATTTAACAATATTCAATAAAAATGCTGTGAACACCAGATAAATAATCAGTGTCACAAACACCACCACCACCATATTCCACACATTTTTTGGATTCATTTTGTAGTCTTTGTAGTATGGACGAATGAATAGAAGGATACAGGTGAAGGAAACGATGCTGCAGGAGAAGGTGATGAATAGGAGGAGCTGGAATTCAGATTTTGTTAAGTTATAGAAAATTTCACGGTGATTCCGAATCTGTAATTTGTTTTGCAGTAGGAGGTCTGTGAGAGAAGATATACATAATTTTTCAAAGAGAGTTGGACAATTTTCGGAGTTTTCGTGAAACCAGGCGACATTTCAAAACCGGATGTTACAGAACTGTGACATATATTGTCACTAGTCTTTTTGCACCTGTGACATCTTGAAAATGCAACGGAAAATCATGGTGACCAAGTTTTGGTGGCCTAGAATCTCAAACAGTGCATTTTAGTAGTTTTCTGCGGCTTTTCGATAAACTTTTCAGTTTTAAAAATAATAATAATTGACTTTCAGCACAGTACAAACGTTTACATACCAAAAATTATAAAACACTTGAAATGACCAAACAAAACTTCTAGTGATACTGTAGTTTATAAGCGCATTTTTGAAATTTTTGAAATTTTTGAAAATCAAAATTGTAAAAACTACCGTCAGTTTCAATCTACACTCTTTGAAACTACAATTTTCAGCTGACAGCTTCCAGAAAAGTACAATCATGCCCTAGTAGTGCCCCACCATGAAAACTGTGGTAATCCTGAACTCCGGTAAAGTTTTTAAAAATTTTCAAAAAATTATTTTTTCAAAATTTTCAAAAACTCATAACTCTCTCATTTTTTAACCAATATTTATGATTTTTAGCTCAAAATAATGCTCTATTTTTCCTTTTTCTACTCGAAGTTTAAGAAACAACTACAATTTGTTGGAAAAAGACTTACATTCATATCATCCTTGAAAGTCCACACGGTGCCCAACTGAGCCGTCACACCGCTCACCGCCATTGTTCCATAGCCAATCATCAAATTTTTCCGAATAATAAACTGTTTGCTTTCCGTATCCATACAAGATAAACAACATTTGACTAAAGTTAAATATGCCAAGAGAGCTACTAATGAGCCGACACCTTGAGAGCTGAAAGCCTCACTGAATGGATGATTCTGGGTGACCAGGAAGGTGTAGTACACATAGAATATATAGATGGAATTCACGGATTGGAAGAGGAGGATGACATGTTTCAGTCCGAAAAGAAGCATGTTCCTAGTATTGTTAACACCGCCAAGTATGATAAGTGTGGCTACTAGAGACGCAGAGCCTGGCTCTAGTCGTCTGACACACTAGCCGAGCCGTGCCATGAGGTGTTGGGGGGTACCGAGGCGTGGGAAAGTGTGTTGACGAAACAAGAAAGAATATGAAAAACATGTCAAAGACACAAAAAGAGTGTTCAGTGACGGAAAAGGAAATATATAGCATGATAAGAGTCTCAGGGGGATTCATGAAAATTACATAGTCGGGTTCTACATGTCAGTTACTACTATAAAATCTGAAAGTTTTCGAGTTTTTTCAACCAAAAGTCGCGAAATATCGAAAAATTTTAGTTCTGGCCGATTGGTAGTGGTATCGCTCAAACTCAGGTCAGGGGTTCGATCCCCGTGATGGTCAAAACTTTGGGAATCTTTTTTGCTTGTTTTATCGGGTTCTACATGTCAAGAAACTTATAAATCTGGAGTTTTTAGGGTTTTTCAACTGAAAATCACAGTTTTTCGAAAGTTTTGGGCTTTTTGCCTTTGTCTGGCGCGCCGTTGGCGTGTTTAAAAGAGATTGAGAATGCGTTTATTAAATCATTATGTATTTTATTCCTCCAAATTATGAATGATATCCAGAACAGCATAGTTCTTGGGTAGACGGTTGGGAAGGTTATCTGCAATTTTCTTATTTTTTTCTATTTTCAAAATTTCAGTGATTCCTACCTGTCAAACTTGTCGGTTTCCTACAAAACGGACAGAGTACAAATTCTTGTCTCGGAAACTTCTGGATACACTCCTGGCATACTGTGTGTCCACACCCGACCAGGATTCTGGGGATTACTGTAGTGGTGTTGTAGGGAAATGTGCAGATGTTGCAGGAGGTTACGGTGGTGGAGCTGGAAATAAAGGGGAATTGGAGTACTCTAGGTGTCTCTGGGCTACTCACATTCCAGTAGTCTCGTCTTCTTCTTCCTTCATCCATACTGTAGGTACAGTAACCATAACCGTGCCGGTGGAGCTGGATGATACAGAGCCCCAAGTAGCGCATGATCTAAAAATAAGAATATACTTTCTCTCAAATTATTTTATGTTCTTACTTGTCCAACACATCGCTATCTTTCAGATCATCCGTATCCTTCAATACCACCCAATCTATACCAACCACTGCCAATTCGGCGATAATGCATAGTAAGAAGACAAGAACAGTGAACTTGACATTTTTGATTTCTACGTCATTAGCAATTGGATAGACAGCAATCAGTCCTCCTAGTACGATAAGTAGTCGGAGAATGATCGCTTTTAGTTGTTTTCCATTGTTTATTTTGTATTCTTGTAGATGATTCATAAAGAAAAGGAAGTAGAACAAGTCGGATATGAAGGTGCAAAGGAAGGTGAGTGATTGGATGTGCTGGAAATTGAAGTATTATAATAAATTAAGTGTGAACCATACATAACAAAGGACCTTCATTTTTGTAGTTGACAACTTTTTTGTACGGAAACTACCTAGAAAGTTATGGTCGGTCAAGCGTTACCTGAACAACTAGGTCAGAACCAAAAATTTTCGAAAAATCGCGATTTTTGGATAAAAAAATCTTGAAAACTCCATATTTATAAGTTAGTTGACATGTAGAACTCAAAAAAAACAAGCAAAAAGAGACTCAAAAAGTTTTGACCACCACGGGGATCGAACCCCTGACCATTCGAGCCCTTGGGAATTCTACCTTAACCACTCGGCCAAAACCAATTTTTTACGGAAGATCGCGATTTTTGGGTGAGAAAAACCCGAAAATTATGAATTTTGCGGTTATTTTGCAATCAAACAACAAATCTCTCCCTTCCAGAAACTGATCCTCTGCGTCTGAGCATAACTCTCATCTCTTCCGCCTGCGTCATCCTTTCCTTTCTATTTTTAGCATTTTTAACGGAAATTGAAAATTTTTTTGTTTCACGCAAACAATATATGAAAAATGAGAAGTAATAGGTGTATGTATGGAAAACAAAAAAAGCATGTTGTAGTCCTGGGACCGGAGAAATGTGGGAAATTCTGACATGTTTCTGTTCATAGAAAAAAATAAAATCATGTAATGTTATGTTCTGGAATAGGGATTTGTTTATTTAGTTGGCAAATAACCCCAAAATTCAGAATTTTCGTTTTTTCGCGATTTTTGAAAAAAAAAATGGTTCTGACCGAGTGGTTAAGGTATGGTTCAAAAAGTCAAGGGTTCCATCCCCACAGTGGTCAAAACTGTTTGAATGTTTTTTTGCTTGTTTTTCTCCGATTCTACATATTAAATAACTTATAAATATGGGATTTTTGAGTTTTTTTATCCCAAAAATCGCGATTTTTCGAAAATTCTGGCCGAGTGGTTAAGGTAACGTTCGACCGACCATAACTCTCCAGGGAGTGTCCGTACAAAATAGTTGTCAACTACAAAAATGAAGGTTTACCTTTGTTCTGTATGGTTTATATGTAATTTACTTTGTGGTGACCTAATACCGTAACACCCTCTGGTCATTTTCAACTGAAAAATGGTCAATTTGTTTCTCTTACTGCGCGGTACAGTATTTTTTTTATTTATTTTTAATTCGGCCAGTTTTTGGCAGGTTCTTGTGTTTTTTTGCTTAAAAAGTGAGCTAAAATCGAGAAAAAGTGATTATTTTCCAAAAAAAAAAATGAAAACTCGGAATTTTTCGAAAGTCTGTAACTTGGTCAGTTTTTGATAGATTTTTGTGTTTTGTGGCTCAAAATGAACGTTATTAATCGAGTAACTTCAAAAAAAAATTAACACATACATATTTTTCGTCAAGCTGAGTTTTTTTTTCCAATTTATAAGAATCTTCAAAAACATCGATTTTCGAATATTTTCGAAAATCTGTAACCTGTAACTCGATGAGTCATTGACCGATTTTGGGTTCCTGGCTCATAATGCTTGCCAAAAATCAACAAAAATCAATAAAAACAAATTTAACCGCAATTTCACGAAGTTTTGAAAAAATTTACTAGGGAAGGGCCTCGACTCGGTTTGGAGTTATGGGACGGGACCGACATAATTGGAAAGCTGAGAAAACGCTGATTCCAAATGTATATTCAGTTTTTGCCCACGAGACCTAGTATTCGAGAAAAATGGAGTCAACCTCAGAAAACATGACAAATTATTGCCTTCACGCGAAAAATGTTTTGAAATTTTTCTCGATTTTCGCGTGTTAAGGTAATAATTTGTCTTTTTCTAACTTTGACCGTGTTTGTCTCAAATACCAAGCGTCGAAGGCAAAAACTGAACATATAAATGGAATCAGCGTTTTCTCAGCATTTCAATGATATATGTCAAGTCTCATAACTCCAGACCGAGTCGAGGTCCATCCCTAGCATAGTATCGACTTTTAGTTTCAAAAGGTTTTGAAATTCTGTAACATTTCTCATTTTTGACATATAAAAGTGATTTTTACTTTATATAATAGCTCGAAATCAAAATTTTAATCAAAAATAATAAGACCGGACTAAAAATCCTAGAATCACCGATTTTCAAGGGTTTCACTGCAATTTTTTTTGGCGAAAAACCAGACTGTACAGATTTTTCCCAATTTTACGTTATCTTTCTCGATTTCCACACAAAAACTCACTCTCGACCCCTGCTCAACCATGATAACAGCCACCAGCTCCATAGCCACCGCACAACCAGCCATTCCTCCATATCCAATCATTAAATCCCTTCGTACCTTCCAAACTTTTTCCGTCTTCTTCTTCTTATCCACATAATACACACAAAATGTTTTCAATAAAACCACCGAAAAAAATAGCAAAAAAATCGATAAAGGGTGTTTATGTGTAATAGTTCCGTCATAACGATTATCAGTGTTCGCAGCGAAATCGGGGAAATTGAAAGCACAGTATAAATTGATGGTAATTAGAAAAAAGATAATTAGGTGGTGAAATTGCGGAACGAAATCCGTGGAGGACATATAAAACGGGGAGAAAAAGAGAAAATTCTGGGGGCCACGGACCCGAGAATGAGGGACCAGCAAAGAGAAGAGACGCAGGTTGTTGGAAGGAAGCTGGGGTGCCTCTGGCGCGCCGTCAGCGCGTTTAGAAGAGAAGTATTTTATTTCTCAAAGTTATGAATGATATCCAGAACGGCATAGTTTTTGGGTAGTCGGCTGGGAAGGTTACCTGCAAAAATCTTACTAAATTTTTCCAAAAAAAAAGATGACCTACCCGGCAAACTTGTCGGTTTCCTGCAAAACGGACAGAGTACGAATTCTCTTCCAGGAAGCTTCTGGATACAAGCCTCGCATACTGTATGTCCACATCTAACTAGCATTCTGGGGATTACTGTAGTGGTACTATAGCGAAGCATGCAGATGTTGCAGGAGGTTCCGGTGGTTGAGCTGGACATGGGGTTCTGTAGATAATTCCCGCCATCTGTTGTCTTGTTTTCCTCTTGTTCCCTGCGTACTGTAGGTACAGTAACCCTAACCGTATTTTGGAATGTTTGATGTATGGCAGTATGGTGACGACTAGTTGGAACTGTATACCTTCAGGACTCCATATCTGGTAAACATGGAAATTCGCAGATTTGGGTTACTGTAGTCTAGGTAACTATAGATTATAACTTACTGGTATCTATTATATCTATCATTCCATGTTCCAGATATACATACAGTATCCACCTGACTATTTCTGAAAATAATGCAGATTTTCAAAGTTTTTTTTTGTGAATTTGATAACAAACTCACGCATCTTCTTCCTTTCCCAGCCTGATCCACCCTATCAAAACCACTACGAACTCAGCACCGCACGCGACATCAGACTTGTCAAAAACTTGTGAGACTTGTGAGTATAAGTTTATTAAATGTATTTTATTTCTCCAAATTATGAATGATATCAAGGACGGCATAGTTTTTGGGTAGACGGCTTGGAAGGTAATCTGCAATTTTTATTTATTTTTCGATTTTTCAAACTTCAGTGATTCCTACCCGGCAAACTAGTCGGTTTCCTACAAAACGGACACAATACGAACTCTTGTCTCGGAAGTTTCTGGATACACGCCTGGCATATTGTATGTCCACATCCCACCAGAATTCTGGGGATTGCAGTAGTGGTACTGTAGCGAAGCATGCAGATGTTGCATTCAGTGCCGGTGGTGGAGCTGGACATGGGGTACTGTAGATTTTCGACATCTGTTGTCTCGTCTTCCTCTTCTTCCCGGGGTGCTGTAGGTACAGTAACCATTCGAGGTAATTGATTGATGGTTGGTGCAGAAGGTACAGTAACCCGAACAATATGTTGACATTCTTGATCAACGGCAGTATTGCAACGACAAGTTTGATACTCGAACAATTCTGAATCGTTGCTCCCGAAATTGTTGGTATACCTAAGAGGTCTGGAAAATTGGAAATTTGGGTTACTGTAGCTAAGCTTATTACGACTCACTGATCACTAGCATGTCCTGCCAAAGGTGCAGATGGTTGTATAGCATCCGTGTTCCAAGGCGATTGATTGGTGGTCGGTCTGTAGGTTAGGAAATCTGATAACCCCCAATTTTTCATAATTTTCGAGTTTCTTTTACCCAAAAATCGTGATTTTTCGAAAATTTTTGGTTCTGGCCGAGTGGTTAAGGTAGAATCCTTAATGTCCGAAAGGTCCGGGGTTCGATCCCCGTGGTAGTCAAAACTTTTGGAATCTTTTTTTGCTTGTTTTTTTCGGGTTCTACAGGTCAAATAACCTATTAGCCTGAAGTTTTTGAGTTTTTTCAAACAAAAATCGCGATTTTTCGACAGATTTTGGTTTTGGCCGAGTGGTTATGGTCCGAAAGGTCAGGGGTTCAATCCCCGTGGTGGTCAAACCTTTTGGAATCTTTTTTTGCTTATTATTTTCGGTTTCTACATGTCCAATAACCTATAAATCTGATGTTTTTGAGTTTTTTCAACCAAAATCTGGATTTTTCAAATAAAATTAAAATTTTTAGGCATCTCTTTTAGTTTCTTTTTTCGTGTTGTCAAACTAACCTTTACATCCGAATTTCGTGGTTACTGTAGTTGCAAAAACACTTACCGATGTGGAGCCTGGTCCCACTCCCCCCTCAAAAGTGCTACAGATCTCAACAATGATAATGTGTATTCGTCAGGTCTGAAAATTAATATCCATCATTTTCTCTTATTGATTCTATAATAGCTTACAACTCTTCCACTGTGATCCACCCGATCAAAACCACTGCGAACTCCGCAGTACACGGAATATAGCAGAAGGAATATAAAGTTATTAATATCTCCATGCGTTCGATTTGTTTTTCACTGTAATTTCCGCCGCGGATAAAGATTTTTACCATGGCTACCGTGACAGTGATATGTAGAAGGATCATTATTAATCGGAGGATTACAGCACTTTTCTTTTTTGAAATTTTGGTACCATATTTCTGGAGATGCTTGAAAACGAATAACCCAAGAAATAGGAAGTTGGAGACCGCGCAGATCCCAGAGAAGACAGGAACGTCTTTCTCGTTTTCCATAAGAATCACTTTCAGCACTTGAGGTATTACACCACTGATCATCATCCCTCCATATCCAATCGATAAATCCCTCCGACACTTTGTCAGTGGCTCCGTGTCGAAACACTTATCCCAAGCCACCAGGCATAATTTCAGACCGATAATTCCAGAAAATACACCAGCGAATAGAGAAATAAAAGGAATAGGGTGCAGGTATACCAGGGTCCGTGTCCACTCATTGTCCGGCTCATGAGATAGACCAATCGACACAAAAAATATTGGGATATGGAATAGTTGAGTGAACAGGAGAGCGTCTTTGAAATGTGCTGGACGCTCAGTATCGGTCATTTTCAAGGAAGAGAGGGGGAATTGGATTGGAGGTCCCAGAGCAAGTGAGGGAGGGTATAGGGGTCCGAGGGAAAACGAAAAGTGAGCAGTCCGTGCAGAGACTTGGGAGGGAAAAGAAAAACGAAGGACGGGGGAAAAGTATAAATCTACGTCATCTCGTTCATCTCTGCTCCTCTGGACTCTCTGCCAATAAATGAGCAGGGAGGTCCCGGAGAAATAGAGCAGCAGAGAGTGGGAAGACGGAGCACGGAGGTCCCTGACCAAGGGGGACCTACGTCACTACGTTCATCTCTGCTTGTCTGGGATCTCTTCACGTTGTAAACTCTTTTTTTCCGAGCTCTTTTTGAGCAGAAACTGATGAATTTTTGCTGAACTCAAGAAATGGAATTTTTTCGAAAATCTGTAATTCGATGAAATTTTGACGGATTTTTGAGTTTTTTGGCTTAAAATAAATGTCAGGAATTGAGAAATTTGAGGAAAACAATCTGGAGTAAGTGAACTCCCAAAAATAAGGCAAAAATAGCAGTTTTTCATCGAAAAACTGAAAATATTTGAAGTTTTTCGAAAATCTGTAACTCGATGAAATTTTGACGGATTTTTGAGTTTTTTGGCTTAAAATAAATGTCAGGAATTGAGAAATTTGAGGAAAACAATCTGGAGTAAGTGAACTCCCAAAAATAAGGCAAAAATTGCAGTTTTTCATCGAAAAACTGAAAATATTTGAAGTTTTTCGAAAATCTGTAACTCGATGAAATTTTGACGGATTTTTGAGTTTTTTGGCTTAAAATAAATGTCAGGAATTGAGAAATTTGAGGAAAACAATCTGGAGTAAGTGAACTCCCAAAAATAAGGCAAAAATAGCAGTTTTTCATCGAAAAACTGAAAATATTTGAAGTTTTTCGAAAATCTGTAACTCGATGAAATTTTGACGGATTTTTGAGTTTTTTGGCTTAAAATAAATGTCAGGAATTGAGAAATTTGAGGAAAACAATCTGGAGTAAGTGAACTCCCAAAAATAAGGCAAAAATTGCAGTTTTTCATCGAAAAACTGAAAATATTTGAAGTTTTTCGAAAATCTGTAACTCGATGAAATTTTGACGGATTTTTGAGTTTTTTGGCTTAAAATAAATGTCAGGAATTGAGAAATTTGAGGAAAACAATCTGGAGTAAGTGAACTCCCAAAAATAAGGCAAAAATAGCAGTTTTTCATCGAAAAACTGAAAATATTTGAAGTTTTTCGAAAATCTGTAACTCGATGAAATTTTGACGGATTTTTGAGTTTTTTGGCTTAAAATAAATGTCAGGAATTGAGAAATTTGAGGAAAACAATCTGGAGTAAGTGAACTCCCAAAAATAAGGCAAAAATAGCAGTTTTTCATCGAAAAACTGAAAATATTTGAAGTTTTTCGAAAATCTGTAACTCGATGAAATTTTGACGGATTTTTGAGTTTTTTAGCTTAAAATAAATGTCAGGAATTGAGAAATTTGAGGAAAACAATCTGGAGTAAGTGAACTCCCAAAAATAAGGCAAAAATAGCAGTTTTTCATCGAAAAACTGAAAATATTTGAAGTTTTTCGAAAATCTGTAACTCGATGAGTTTTGACGGATTTTTGAGTTTTTTGGCTTAAAATAAATGTCAGGAATTGAGAAATTTGAGGAAAACAATCTGGAGTAAGTGAACTCCCAAAAATAAGGCAAAAATAGCAGTTTTTCATCGAAAAACTGAAAATATTTGAAGTTTTTCGAAAATCTGTAACTCGATGAAATTTTGACGGATTTTTGAGTTTTTTAGCTTAAAATAAATGTCAGGAATTGAGAAATTTGAGGAAAACAATCTGGAGTAAGTGAACTCCCAAAAATAAGGCAAAAATTGCAGTTTTTCATCGAAAAACTGAAAATATTTGAAGATTTTCGAAAATCTGTAATTCGATGAGTTTTTGACGGATTTTTGTGTTTTTCGGCTTGAAATGATTGTCAGGAATGGAATAAGCTTTCAAAAAGAATAAAACAAAGTAAGTTGTCAAAAAAATTTGAGCTTTAAAATCAAAGTATTAATTATCAAAAAATTATAATTACTGAAAAATGAACATTCGAAATATTTCAAAATTCTGATTCGGTGAGTTTTCGACAGATTTCCGTGTTTTCTGGCTTGAATTGAATGTTAGGAATTGCATAATTTTAAAAAAATCAATAAGGTAAGTAAACTCATAAGTAAGCGCCGAAATCGAGCAATAATAGAAAATCGAATTTTTTCGAAAGTCTGTAACTCGGTCAGTTTTTGACGGATTTTTTTGGTTTTTGGCTAAAAATGATCATCAGGAATCGAATAATTCGAAAAAATAAATGAATTTGAAAAGTTGACTCATAGTTGAACGCTGAAATCGAGCAAAAATTGCTGTTTTTTTTTGTTAAAAAACTAAAAATTGTCATTTTTTCGAAAGTCTGTAATTTTAAATTTTATTCAATTTTAATTCAATTTTAAAGCTAGGAACAAGGTTTTAAGCTTAAAATAATGCTCTAAACTTGCTAAACTTCTAAAAAACAAATAAAGACTGAAATAAACTTATAGTTAAACGCTGAAATCGAACATAGTTAGATTTGTTTGTTTTTGAAAAATTGAAAAATTTTCAGCAGTTCGAAAATTCTTAAATTTTCGTATAGTTTTTTGTGGTTCAATTCAAACCTTTCAAGTGTCTACCGGTAGCGCGTAACATAGAAAGTGTAGAAAAATGCAAAAAATAAAAATATATTCATTGCAAACAAAAAATTACGAAAATATCAAAAATCACGAATTTTTACTTTGTATCATCTCCAAAATCGCATAATTCTTCGGTAGATTGCTTGGTCGACCATCTGAAATAAAATCCACATCTCTCCAAACCTACAGTAACCCATTCTTACCTGCTACAGTACTTTCTTTCCTACAAAATGGGCACATCACACTAGTTTTCAGCTCTTCCAGCATCTTCTGAATACACGTCTGACATACTGTATGTCCGCAACCAATCAATATCCTTGGGATTACTGTATCATTATACTCCAACATGCATACATTGCATTCCAGACCGGTGGCGCTGAAATTTTTGGAAAAAAGTTTTTCAACATTTTTTTAAACATTTTTTTTTTGAAAATTTTTTTGAACAATTTTTTTGAAAAATTTTGCTCACTCTGGATTGACGTCATCTAAATTTAGAATTTCTTCCGGATCCTCATTGACCATAACCACTTCCAGAAGAGCTCTTCTAGGTCCTCTGGGTACCGTAATCTCGAATTGATGCGTGTTTTCCGGCTGCGAGGCAGTACAAGACGATTCAGGCGGTCTGGAAAAGTGGGAATTTGTTTAATTTTATGTTTATAGAGTTGTTCAATTCCTGATGTTTATTTTGAGCCAAAAAACATAAAAATCTGTCAAAAACTCATCGAGAAACTGATTTTCGAAATATTTCCATTTTTTCAACAAAAAACACTATTTTTGCTTGATTTCAGCGTTTGAACATGAGTTCACTTATCTTATTTTATTTTTTATTGAGTTATTTGATTTTCGACCTTCATTTTAAGCCAAAAAACACAAAAATCCGTCAAAAACTCACCAAATTACAGACTTTCAAAAATATACGAAAAATTTCATTTCTAACTTCTCAAAATCCACCGTAACTCCCTAAAATTTCAACCAATTTTTAAACAACCTAGATTTTTGTATTCAGCTCACTGAGACGGTTCGAATGAGTATAATCATGCCTATATTCGGTTCAAGTTGGGTCCCACCACGAAAACTACAGTACCCCTCTTCCAGTTTAAAGGCGCATACAGTAGTTTTACCCAACCTAGTCATGATTATACTTAAATGAAGCGTCTTGACGAGCTGAATTCAAAAATGTTGGTTTCACAGTGCTCGGTTGAAAACTGAGCAAAATATAGCAAGTTTTGTAAAATAAAATTTTTCGAAATGTTTCGAAAATCTGTAACTTTGTTGGTTTTTGAGGTAGAAAAGTGGTTTTTAGCTCAAATTTTAGAAAACGTGTTGAAATTGTCTGGAAAAATGATTGTGGGACCCAACTCACCCATTTTCATCCTCATGTCCACTCGTATCCACCAGCCGCACCCCAAACCTCCAAATTGTCAAAAATTCCAAAGTCGCCGGAGCAAAAAACAACAGATACAGTAACAAGAATACAGTATCCTCATCGTTATATTTGAGAGCAAAGATAGTGATCTGGGGCACCGTCACCGCGTATATCATATGGACCAGAATAATGAGGCCACGAAATATGAGAACTTGAGACGATTCGATTGGAGTGTAGACACGATAGTGTTGGAGAATGAATAGGAAGAGGAGGACGGTTGGGATTATGTTGCAAACGAAGCATATTGAGTAGATCATCTGGAAAAGCATTTATTTTTCTATAAAGTTGATGAGTTGCTAATTATTTTGAGCTGAAAATTGTTAAAATTGGATAAAAATTGGCCGAGTTACAGAGTTTCGAAAAAAGTTTTTTTAAATAAAAATGATCATAAACTCTTCTCAAATTTTGTTGAAACATAAATTTTTGAAATCAGCGCGTCAAGATGCTTCGAATGAGTATAATCATGCCTAGGCTATGGTATGCGCCTTTAAACTGGAAGAGGGGTACTGTAGTTTTCGTGGTGGGACCCAATAGGCACCGAAGCTAGTCATGATTATACTTATTTGAAAGGTCTTGCCACGCTGAATTCAAAAATATGGGTTTTGGTAAATTTGGTTAAAAATTCGGAGAGTGACGGTGGGTTTTGAGGAATCAAAAACCAGATTTTTCGTATATTTTCGAAAATCTGTAACTCGATGAGTTTTCGACGGATTTTTGTGTTTTTTGGCTTAAAATGAATGTCAGGAATCGAATAATTTAATAAAAACAATATCAAGCTAGTAAACTCAAAATTGAGCTCAAAAATCAAGCAAAAATTGTTTTTTTTTCAATATTCGAAATTCGTATATTTCCGAAAATCCATAACTCGGTGGGTTTTTGACGGATTTTTGTGTTTTTTGGCTCAAAATGAACGTCAAAAAACTATTAATTTAAAAAAATATAATGAGATGAGTAAACTTATAATTAAACGCTGAGATTAGGCAAAAATTGATTTCATATTTGAAAAATTCGAATATTTTCGAAAATCTTTAATTCAATCAATTCTAAAGCTAGACGCTTGATTTTAGGCTTAAAATGATGCTCACACTCCAATGAATCTTAAAAAAATGAAATCAACTAACCGGCGGATCATTCCCCAGAACCAGTCTCGCGAATTGAGGTACATTCCCACACAAGCTAATCCCACCGAATCCAATCCACAAATCTCGTCGACACCGCGCTAATTTAGTGCTTTGTGTCTTTAAATTGCCCACAGAGATCACAAATTTCAGAATAATTAGTACACTTAGTATAATTAGTATAGCGAAGAAGCAGGCGAAGAAATACACAACGTTATTCGGGAATTTTTCGATTTCACTCCAAGATGATTTGGTGTAGATAATTGTGAAGGTAAGGACAATTAATTGAAAGATAATTATCACATTTTTATTTTCAAATGGCGCCGGCATAGGGAGAAAGAGCAAAGAGGGGACTCTAGGGGGAGCCATGTGGAAAAAATGAGAGAGAGAGGGAAAGAGACGCAGACGGTGAAAAAATGCTCAAGAAGAGCACACAAGCGTCATGGGAATAGTGGTTTTGAAGGATTTGGAGAGGAGCTGGCGTGTCTTTGGCGCGAGCCGGAGATAAGATGCACGTTTGAGAGCTGCGAAGTAGTTCTCCTGGAAAGTTGGATGAATTCTGAGTTTTTGAGCACAAAATCGGCAGAAACTAATAGAATCTGACGGAGTTACGGATTTTCGAAACTTTTCGAAAAATATCGAAAAATTGAAAGTCGTAAAAACTCTTTCTATTTTTGCTCAAACATTCTGAAATTGATATTTTTGAATTCAGCTCGTCCAGACGCTTCGAATGAGTATAATCATGCCCATATTCGGTTCAATTCGAGTCCCACCACGAAAACTACAGTACCCCTCTTCCAGTTTAAAGGCGCATACCGTAGTTTCACCCAACCTAAGCATGATTATACTCAAATGAAGCGTCTTGACACGCTGATTTCAAAAATGCAAGTTTCAAAAAGTTTGGTTAGAAACTGAGCAAGATATAGCAAGTTTTCTGAAATGAAAATTTACGAAAAGTTTCGAAAATCTGTAACTTTTTTGGTTTTTGAGCTAGAATTGTGTTTTTTGGCTAGAACTATAGAGAAAATGTTGAACTTGTCTAAAAAAATGAAATCGGCGCATTTGGAAACAATTTTTTATTATTAAAATTCTGTTTTTTTCTCATAAAAAATGACATAAATAAACATTAAATGAAAGAAAGCGCATTATTTTCACATGACAAGATTTTCATTGAGATCAAATACATTTTTTCAATTTCCTATCTGTGACTCTTCTCCACCAACTCTAATATTTCAAAGTTCTTCGGCAACTCCCCCACCAATCCATCTGCAAAAAATATCAATAAATAATTACCTAATTAATTAAATAATTAGTCTGTCTACCTGGCACACTGGTATCCTTCCGACAAAACGGACATATCACCTGGTGTTGGGAATCCATAAGCTTCTGAATACACTCCTGGCATACTGTATGTCCGCATCGAACAAGAATCCGTGGGGTTACTGTAGTGATGGTACTGTAGGGTTGGGTGCACACTTTGCAGTTCAGGTGTACGGTAGTTGGAGGGTCCACTTCATTCACAATTTTAGTTTTTGTCGCTATCATACTTGCCATTGTGGTACGTCGTGCGGATCCTCCTGCTGGTCTGAAAATGGACATCTGGATTTATGGACACACAGACAGACATACCTTCTGGCTTCTTCAGGATCATCTATTTGCTTCGTTCCGACATGGGCATAAGCTTCCTCTATTCCCGTTCTTAGTACCACTGTGACGTAAGTTGTTGCCGCTCTCTGACGCGCTGGGACCTCTATAGTCCATTTCTTTTTTTGTTTCTCTATTTTTAGCGGACCGATTGTCTGCGTCTCTTCTTCCCTCTGGGGGCTCGCGGAGCTCACGGAGCCCCCAACCCTCCTTATTCCCTTTCCAATATGTTCACCAAGGTCCTGTTTTTCATTACCCAAGTCATAAGTATAGTCATTACAGTAATCCTTGCCTATAACTATGCCAAAGACTACGCGGACGTCAACCCTCCACCACCAACACTATCCCCTGAAAACGTGGAGTATTTCTTCATCGAAGGTGTCCCCAGACCCCATCCCAGACCCCATCCCGGTCCCCCATTCACCCCTTTCTCTACTGATTACCGACGGATCTTCCCAATTGTTATCATGTTCATAAAGTTGTCTATACTATGCGCGGAACGTCATGCAAACACACCTCAATTACAAAAAACACATCAAAATTTGATATTTGGGTATGGAGGGATTGTGACATGTGCGATTATCTCACAATTTCTGGTCATGGTTTTTAGAAATGATACGAAGGTGAGTTTGGTTACATTTTAAGACAAAAACACTAAAATCCGCCAAAAATTGACCGAATTACAGATTTTTGAAAAAAATACAAAAATTTCCATTTTTCAAATAAAAAGAAAACTTCATTTGATTTTAGAGCTTTAATTCGAGTCATCTCACTTCATTCTATTTCACTAAAATTTTTAATTTTCTACGTTGATTTTAAGGCAAAAACCACAAAAATACGACAAAACCTGACCAAATTAAAGATTTTCGAAAAATTCGAAATTTTGTTATTTCAAAAATTATGATTTTTGCTTTATTCAGGGCTTGCTTATGAGTTTTCTCATTATATTATATTATTTTTTAATTGTTTGATTTATAACGTTCATTTTAAGCCAAAAAAGACAAACATCCGTCAAAACCTGACCAAGTTACAATATTTCAAAAATATACGAAAAAACTGATTTCTGACTTCTCAAAATCCACCGTAACTCTCTGATTTTTCAACCAAATTCTCAAAAAACCTAAATTTTCAAATGCAGCTCATCGAGACCTTTTATATGAGTAAAATCATGCCATAGTAGGGTCCCACCACGAAAACTACAGTACTACTTTTCCAGTTTAAAGGCGCATACCATAGGTGGGACCCACCCTGGTCATGATTATACTCATTTAAAGCGTCTTGACACGCTAATTTCAAAAATTTAAGTTTCAACAAAGTTGGAGCAAAATTCACGGATATATGACTACTTTAATGGAAATAATTATTTTCGAAGAGTTTCGAAAATCTGTAACTCAGTCAGTTTTTGAGCTATCTAGCTGATTTTTGGCTTAAAATTATCGGAAAATCTTCTACAATTGGAACAGAACTATGGCCATTTTATTCAAAAATCTTGAAAAATAAAATAAAATACTTCGAAAATCTGTAACTCGGTCAGTTTTTGACAGAATTTTGAGTTTTTTAACGTCAAAATTAAGAGCGGAAACTGGTAAATGTAGTGAAAACAAAATAAAAAAATGAATTCAAAATATTCGAAACTTTTCGAAAATCTGTAACTCAATCAGTTTTAAAGCTATCTAACTGATTTTAGACTTAAAATTACCGGAAAATCTTCCACTATTTCTGAAAAAAATTCCAGGTAGTCTACTCAACCCTGCTCATGTTCAACCTCTCCCCAATCCCCTTCTTCCTCTTCTTCATCTGCAATCAACTCCCAAAATACGAAATCAAAAATTCCAGCGAGGCGAATCTCTTCAAGTTGAAAATAACTGGAATCCAACTATCCTTCTCACTACTTTTCTCTCTTCTATTTCTTGTCATTTCCGGTTTCGAAACGTCCAAATTAATATTCATGGTTACAATGTGGTATACCGTATTCTTTTCCGCCCCCATTTCCGAATTCTGTGCAATTTGTGAGTACGGTATCCAGCTGAGAGACGAAGGCGAGCGAATCGGTGTCTATGAGCAACAGGAGAGGGGCGAAGCCATTATTTATAGGTAGGTCGTGTGTCCCTGAATCCAGATGTCCATTTTTTTTTCTTTTTTCAGACCTGCTTATGGCCATGTCGGAACGAAGCAAATAGATGATCCTGAAGAAGCCATTAGGTATATCTGTCTGTGTGTTCATAAATCCAGATGTCCATTTTCAGACCAGCAGGAGGATCCGCACGACGTACCACGATGGCAAGTATGATAGCGACGAAAACTAAAATTGTGAATGAAATGGACCCTCCAACAACCGTACACCTGAACTGCAAAGTGTGCACCCAACCCTACAGTACCATCACTACAGTAACCCCACGGATTCTTGTTCGATGCGGACATACAGTATGCCAGGAGTGTATTCAGAAGCTTATGGATGAACAACACCAGGTGATATGTCCGTTTTGTCGGAAGGATACCAGTGTGCCAGGTAGATAGACTAATTATTTAATTAAGTATTTAATTATTTTTGTTGCAGATGGATTGGTGGAGGAGTTGCCGAAGAACTTTGAGATATTGGAGTTGGTGGAGAAGAGTGACAGTTGATCTCAATAAAAATCTTGCCATTTTTAATAAAAAATTATCTTAAAATGCGTAAACTGTGTTTTTCCAGACAAATTCAACATTTTCTCTATAATTTAAGCCAAAAATCACAAATCTAGCTCAAAAACCAAGAAAGTTATAGATTTTCGAAACTTTTCGAAAAATTTTATTTTGCAAAATTTGCTATATCTTGCTCAGTTTTCAACCAAGCTCTGTGAAACTTACATTTTTGAAATCAGCGTGTCAAGACGCTTCATTTGAGTATAATCATGACTAGGTTGAGTGAAACTATGGTATGCGCCTTTAAACTCCAAGAGGGGTACTGTAGTTTTCGTGGTGGGACCCAACCTAGGCATGATTATACTCAAATGAAGCGTCTCAATGAGCTAAATACGAAAATACAAGTTTTCGTGAATTTGGTTCAAAATTCGGAGAGTTACGGTGGATTTTGTGAAGTCAGAAATCTGATTTTTCATATATATTTCGAAAATATGTAATTCGGACTGTTTTCGATGGATTTTAGTGTTTTTTGGCTTAAATTGTTTGTCAGAAAGTGAATAATTTATGCAAACTAAAATAAAATATGTGAACTAACAAAAATCAAGCAAAAATTAAACTTATTTTTGAAAAAACTGAAATTTCGAAATTTTTTGAAAAATGGGCATTTTTCTGGGTTTTTGGAGTTGCGAACTACTTTTTTCGAGTTCTAAACAATATTTATTTTTAGAATTTATTGAAGGATACGGTAGGTAGGTACAAAAATAATGGTTACAGTAAGAGCTGGGTAAATACAGTAAGATCTTGAAAGGGGTATAGGGTAACAGTAAACAGGAGGTACAGTAGGACAGGTTACTGTAGCAGGTAGAGTTACCGTAGTCTACTCATCAAACTTTTCCCATTTCGATTGAAAATCCACGAATCGTTCGTCCTCTTCTTCAAATTCTGGTTCCACATCGATTTGGAAGGCTTGGACGGTTTCCCGGAGCTCCAAAAGCACAAAAATTCCAATGAATCCGTAGAAAATATAGGAGAATTGGAGTACGGTATGGTTACAGTAGTCCCAGGTAGCATAGAGCACAGTCAGGGTTAGGAGAAGGATCAGTTTGAATGTAGGGAGCATTTTTTGGGGTACTGTAGCAGGTGAGAATAGTCTGAGAAGGTTCTAGAGCAGACACTGTCTCGATTTTTTTATTTTTGTTATTTCAAGGCTCCCAGACAGTCTTGTTATTCTAGACATGACAAAAACAAAAAAATTTTGGTGTGCGCCTTTAAATTTGGTTACTGTAGCCTGTTTTTGTGTTATTGCGACTCCCAGACAGTCTTGTTATTCTAGACATGGCGATTTTTATGAAAAACAAAAAAAGTCATTTTCGAAAATTTTGTTATTTTCGAAAATCCGATTTCAAACGGCCGCCTGAGCCTTTTTTTCCATATTTTCAACATTCTCACTTGTCTACAGTACCCCCCCCCCTCTACAGTACCCCCGGTACAGTATGACCCCTATCACCCAACTACTGTCACTCGACTGGACACTATTCTCATATCTTTTTTTCCAATTTATTTGGGTTACGGTCATTTTTTACTGGTCGGAGCCGCAGCAACCGGAGCAACCAGAGCAACTGGAAGACACGGATTCTGAAGATGAAGGTGTTGTAGATGACATCGAGGAGGATTCTGAAGAGGAGATTCAGGAATTGGAGAATTTGGAAGACGAGGAGACAGAGACACCACAGGAGAAAGGAATACGGTAGGTTCCTAAAAGAATTTTTGGTGAATGTCTATTTTTCAGAAAAATTTGAAAAAATGTGGACATTTTGAGCCAAAAATCATCAAAACTGATTGAAAAATAACAAAGTTACAGTATTTCGAAATTTTTCGAAAATTCAAAAAATTACAAAAACTACCGTAACTCGGTCAGATTTGCTTCAAACTTGATGAAACTTACATTTTTGGATTCAGCTTGTCAAGACGCTTCGAATGAGTATAATCATGCCCCGATTCGGTGAAATTTGGGTCTCACCACGAAAACTGCAGACTGGGTTACTGTAGTTTTCGTGGTGGGACCCAATTTGCACCGAATATGGGCATGATTATACTTTTCTGAAAGCTAAAAACACGCTGATTCTAGAAAACTTAAAAATTATTGAGTTTGAAATGATTCTGACTGAGTTACGGTAGTTTAAGTGAAAAGGCTAGAGCGCAGAGAAACCAGACACTCTGCGTCTCTGACCCCAAAATTCAAAATTTTCAGAATATAGGCATGATTATACTTTTATGAAAGCTGGAACCACGCTGATTCTGAAAATATAACTTTGGACCAATTCTGACAAGGTTACGGTAGATTTTAACAATTTCGATTTTCGAAAATTTTCGAAATTCTCTAACTTTCTTGATTTTCATCATGCAAAAACTATTTTTGGCTCAAAATGTGCAGAATTCATCTCTAAACATTTCAGAATCCCTGACTGCCAAATCTGTCGTATTCCCTACAGTACCTCGCCGTACACAACACCACGCGCCCTCCAATGTGGCCACAGTATCTCTTCTTGAAGAGAGCAATTATTCAAAAATTGAATGTCCGTTTTGTAGGAAATTCACGCGGGGTTATAGTGAGTGTAGATCAAATTTAGGTAGATCAAATTATGTTTTGTTTTTCAGAGAAGAAAATTGAGAGCATCAAGAGAAACTATGCAGTGATGGAAATTGTTGAGAAATTGACGGAAAATGGACGGTGAGTTTGAAATTATACTTTTCATAAAAAGTCAAAAAATTTGGAACATTTTGAGCTAAAAATCAAACAATTTGGACGGAATTGAAGAAAGTTAGAGATTTTCGAAAAATTTCGAAAATCCTGAAATTTTCAAACTACAGTAATCCGGTCAGTTTTTCGTCAAGACTCATGAAAACTATATATTCAAAACCAACGCGTCGAGAGCTTTTGAAAAAGTATAATCATGCCTATATTCTGAAAATTTTGAATTTCGGGGTTAGAGACGCAGAGTGTCTGGTATCTCTGTGCTCTAACCTCCCACACTAAAAGTACCGTAACTCTCTCAGAATTGCTCCAATTCATCTGAAAAAAACATGTTTGGAATCAGCGAGTCGAGACGCTTCGAATGAGTATGATCATGACTATATTCCAAAATTTTTGGGTCTCACCACGAAAACTACAGTAACCCGAAATTTTTCAAATGTGGGCATGATTATACTCATTCGAAGCGTCTAGGCGTCCTGAATCTGAAAATGCAAATTTCAGACAAATTGAAGCAAATCCCACGGATTTATAGCAGTTTTAGTCTAAGTCACTGACAATGAGTCAGAGCGTTAGAGACGCAGAGAAACCAGACGCTCTGCGTCTCTAACCCCAAATTTCAAAATTTTCAGAATATAGGCATGATTATACTTTCCTGAAAGCTGGGAACGAGCTGATTCTGAAAATGTAAGTTTCAAATATTTTGGATCATATCTGACAGGGTTACGGTAAATTATCGATTTTCGAAAATTTTCGAAAATTTTCGAAACTCTGTAACTTTGTGAGTTTTCGGCGGTTTTTTTTGGTTTTAGGCTTAAAATTTAGGAAATTTTGTGAAGATTTTATTAAAAACTGATGCTATTGAAAGTTATTTTTCAGATTCCACCCAAAATGCTTCCGATGTCTCTCAAGCTACAGTAGCCAACTCTCCGAGTGCACCCCTCGAGTCCAGATGACCTGTGGACATACTCTGTGCGAGAAATGTATTAAATCTCGAGATTCAAGATTGCTCCGGTGTCCAGAATGTTTTCTGACCGGTCGGGTTACTGTACACCCATATTTTTTGGTTGCCAAAAAATGGGTCTGTGGAATTTTCCTAAGAAATCAAAGCGAGGAAAAATTCGAGAAAACCTTCCCAAAGAATTTTGTGATTTTGGAAATGTTGGAGTCCTTTCCCTGTGACAGTACCAGCGACAGTACCTGCGGCGGTACCGATGCATTCGGTTTTAGAATGATGTAACTATAATTATACAAAACTCATTTCAAAATGCGTTAATTGTATTTTTCCCGACAAATTCAACACCTTTTCTATCATTTAAACCAAAAACCACTGATCTTCCTCAAAAACTGAAAAAGTTACAGATTTTCGAAACTTTTCGAAAATCTAAAATTCACAAAATGTGCTATAACTCAGTTGGATGTAGTCAAAAACTGAAAAATTTTACTTTTTTGAATTCAGCTCCTCAATACGCTTCGAATGAGTATAATCATGCCTAGGTTGGATCCCACCAATGGTATGCGCCTTTAAAATGGAAGAGGGGTACTGTAGTTTTCGTGGTGGGACCCAATTTTTTCCGAATATAGGCATGATTATACTCATTTGAACCGTCTTAATGAGTTGAATTCAAAAAAGTTGGTTTTGGAAAATTTGGTTCAAAATTGAGAGGGTTACGGTGGATTTTGGGAAATCAGAAACTAAATTTTTCGTATATTTTCGAAAATCTGTAACTCGGTGAGTTTTTGACGGATTTACACGGTTTTTGGCGCAAATGAACGTCAAGAATCAAATTAACCAATGAAAATAAAACAAATTATTAAAAACACAAAAATCTTGCAAAAATTGAGTTTCTTGGAAAAACTGAATTTTCGAAATTTTTATAAAAAATCTGCATTTTTTGACGGATTTCTGTGTTTTTGGAGTTAAAAATTACTTTTTTTAAGTTTACCGTTTTGGAAATATTGTAAAGATTTTCTATTTTCAAAATTTATTCCAGAAATTCAAAATTTTTCACCCGGAAAGGAAAAAAGTCCGAATTTTTTTTTGAATTTTCGAAAATTTTAAATATCCACACATCCCTCCCTACCTACCGTAATCCATTGTATCTTCTGTTTCTGTCTTACTGTATTCTACAGTACCCCTGAGTACTGTAAGATCTGTCCTACTGTAATAACCCTTTCCTGCTATGCTACAGTACCCCCATTTCTTACTGATGGTTTTTTTTTTCTGAATAAAAATTTTTTTTGTCAAAAATATCGCTGTATACGAACGTCAAGGAACCTTCTAGAATATACTGTCAACTTCAGACCACGCCCCTTTTTCTCTGCGTCTCTCTCTCTCTCTCTCTCTCTCTCTCTCTCTCTCTCTCTCTCTCTCTCTCTCTCTCTCTCTCTCTCTCTCTCTCTCTCTCTCTCTCTCTCTCTCTCTCTCTCTCTCTCTCTCTCTCTCTCTCTCTCTCTCTCTCTCTCTCTCTCTCTCTCTCTCTCTCTCTCTCTCTCTCTCTCTCTCTCTCTCTCTCTCTCTCTCTCTCTCTCTCTCTCTCTCTCTCTCTCTCTCTCTCTCTCTCTCTCTCTCTCTCTCTCTCTCTCTCTCTCTCTCTCTCTCTCTGTACCCCCTCCCCCGCTGCTACAGTACCCCAACAACTACAGTATGCTTCCATTCACATTCCTCCTGATCCTGGCGCTCTTCCTGATTGTGATCTACGTCACTGATTTCTCGCCGATTCTCTTCCTTCTTCCCGAATTTTTCATATTTTTGGTGATCCGTTGGTGGTGGGATAGACCTCTAGACCGGCAAATTGATGAAGACGAGGGATATTTCGAGGACTAGAGGAGAATACGGTAGGTAGATCAAAAATTTTTTTTTTAAATTTTGAAAAAAAAATTTCAGATAATCTCTTCGACGCTTTCCCACAAAACTTGAGGACGAAACAATTTCATTTTCTTACTGTACCTTCTTTTCCTACTGTAACTGATTGTCTTACTGTAACCAGATATTATACTAATGCACGTATAAAGTTATGTACCGTAACCCGTTATTGAAATAAAACTTATCAGATTGCTTCAATTTTATTTTTCCAGAAAAATTCCACATTTTTCCAGCAATTTGAGCTAAAAACCATTTCTCTACCTCATAAAACAAAAAAGTTACAGAGTTTCGAAACTTTTCGAAAATTTTCATTCTACAAATATTGTTATATTTTGCTCAGTTTTCGACCAAACTTTTTGATATTTATATTTTTGAAATCAGCGTGTCAAGACGCTTCGAATGAGTATAATCATGCCTGGGTAGGGTAAAACTACGGTTTGCGCCTTTAAACTGGAAGAGGGGTACTGTAGTTTTCGTGGTGGGACCCAATTGGAAGCCACTCTAGGCATGATTATACTCACTCGAACCGTCTTAATGAGCTGAATTCAAAAATATAGGATTTTGTGAATTTGTTTAAAAATTCAGGGAGCTACAATGGATTTTGGGAAATCAGAAATGACATTTTTCGTATATTTTCGAAAATCTGTAACTCGGTGAGTTTTTGATAAATTTTTGTGTTTTTTGGCTTAAAATGAACGTCGGAAATTAAATAATTAGAGTGTTTTGAGCTCGAAACCTCACTCTGACTCAGCGCATTTTGTTAAGGACGAAAAAACGATAAAAAAAGAAGATTTTATTTTTTTTAAAGTTACAGTAAGATTAGTCAAGAGGGGGGGGTACTGTAGCAGGAAGAACAGAAGGGGTACGATAGTTCAGAGGAGTACAGTAGGGAGGTTATGGTTACAGTAAGACAACTTATGGCTACAGTAAGACAGTTACTGTAGGAAAAAATAATATGTGAGGTACTCCAAGAGAACTACAGTAAGACAACTGATAGCTGTATGAAATGCAACATTGTGGAATCCTTCGTCGTCTTCTCGGATGTCTTCCTGTAGATTCCAGGCCAAAAACAAAATTCCGATGAATAAGAAAAAAATATATAAAAATTGAAATTCCGGCTGGTTACTGTAGAAGTCACACCTGACATGGAGGATGAGCAGGATCAGTTTGATAAGTCTGAGAAGCATACTGTAGTCAGTGGTGGTTGGGGAGGGGGTACTGTAGCTGAGGGTACTGTAGTAGAATCTGAGAAAAGGGGGATGGTCTAGAACGGACTGTCTTCTGTTTTCACGATTTTTGTTATTCCAAGGCGCCCAGACAGTCTTGTTATGACAAAAACAAGAACATTTTTGGTGTGCGCTTTTAAAATTGGGTTACTGTAGCCGATGTCTCTATTTTTGTGTTATTGTCGGCTCCCCCAGACTGTCTTGTTATTCTAGACATGACGAATTTTATTTAAAAAAAACAAAATAATTTTTTATTTTGGTGAAAAATTGTCGAAAATCAGATTTCTGGGGAAATTCGAGAAAAACTACTTTGATATTTAAAAACGCAATTTTCAGCCCCAAAAACACAAAAAAGCGTCAAAAAATGCTCGATTTAAAGATTTTCGAAAAGTTTTGAAATTTCAATTTTTCAAAAAAAAAATTTTTTAAATGAATTTTCCTTTTTTTAATTTTCGCGATGAATTTTGAGTTTACTGACCTCAATCTGTTTTTTTAAATTATTCAGCTCCTGGCGATTATTTTAAGCCAAAACCCACGAAAATCCGTCAAAAAATCACCGAGTTACAGATTTTGGAAAATGTACGAAAAATCTGATTTCTGATTTCCCAAAATCCACCGTAACTTCCTGAATTTTCTACCAAATTTACAAAAAACTTTTATTTTCGTGTTCAGCTCATTGAGGCGCTTTGAATGAGTATAATCATGCCTATATTTAGTGCAAGTTGGGTCCCACCACGAAAACTACAGTACCCCTTTTCAGTTTAAAGGCGCGGCATACGGTAGTTTTCGTGGTAGGGCCCAACCTAGGCATGATTATACTTAAATGAAGCGTCTTGACGAGCTGAATTCAAAAATATAAGTCTCAATACGCTTGGTAAAAAACTGAGCAAGATATAGCAAGTTTTGTGGGATAAAGAATTTCAAAAAGTTTCGAAAACCTGTAACTTTTTTGGTTTTTGCGCTAGAGAAGTGGTTTTTGGCTAAAATTGTTGGAAAAATGTTGAATTTGTCTGGAAAAATAAAACGGGAACGGACTGAAAACGATGAAAAAGAGGACAAACAGTTTTATTTTGATAATCGGTGCAGTGGGTTACGGTTGATAAGATTAAAGGTTCAATGAGATAATATCTGGTTACAGTAAGACAGTTTCAGTTACAGTAGGAAAGGAAGGTACAGTAAGAATATGAAAACAGGAGGAAGGTCGTTTGGGAAGATGTCACCTGAAAAGTTTTAATTTTTCGAAAAAAATCTGAATTTTGTGATCTACATACCATATCTAATCCTCTTTTTCCCTATTTTTCTTCTCAGCCGCGTCAAAATCTTGATCCTTATCATCATCCGGTCCAAGCCAACAGCTCACTCCCAACACCAGAATAATAATCGCCACATATTCCAGGACAATTAGGGAAAACGGGAAGTACGGGTGATGTCGGCCACTGCCACTGAGGTACGTCTCGTATACATCAGTGATAGGGATGTAGAGAGCAAGTAGGATGATGCATAGGATACATTGGAAGAAGCAGAAGCGGGAGCAGGAAAAGTAGTCGCAACACCTTTTGCAGTACTGCAGCATCTGAAAAAATCGAAAAATTGGTGATAGAGATAGTGATAGCCAAAGTTGTCACCGGGCCGGATCCGGGCCGGAGGCGGGCCTTGAGATAGCTCGCTTCAAAATGTCAATTATGAGTCGATCAACATGTCAAATTGTAGGTCTCGGTGAGCTCTACTCGATTCTATTTTCATTTTTATTGTGCGTTCAGTGAGAGCCGCAGTACAATTTATTTAGTGGTCGGGCCTTGATTTAAGGCTCGGCTGTGCAGCGGTACTCACTAACCTTTGGTGAAAATGAAAATAGAATCGAGTAAAGCTCACCGAGACCTACAATTTGACATGTTGATCGACTCATAATTGTCATTTTGAAGCGAGCTATCTCAAGGCTCCGGATCCGGCCCGGTGACCACTATGAGCGATGCCGCATATCGGTGGTACTGTAGCTGGGTCTTAGAAAAATCTGAGAGCAGAAAGTATTTCTAGAATAGGCTTTTTTTCATTTTTGTTATTCCAAGGCTCCCAGACAGTCTTGTTATTCTAGACAGTGAAAAAAACAAGAACATTTTTGGTGTGCGCCTTTGAAATTGGGTTACTGTAGCCGACGATTCTATTTTTGTTATTCCAAGGCTCCCCAGCCTATCTTGCAGAGTTGCAAGGAAGTGATTTTTTCAAAAACAGAAGTCGGAAGTCGGAAGCCGGAAGTCGGAAGTGAAAAAATGTCCGAAGTAGGAAGCCGGAAGTCGGAAGTAGGAAGTCGGAAGTAGATTTTTTCGCAAAGATTTGAAAACTCCAAAAGAAAATATCATAAAATTCGCAAAAATCAGTGAGAAACGAGTTTTTGGCTGAAGAAAAACCTATTTTCAAAAAAAAAATGGTATTTTTTTACCATTTTTCCTTGTACTTCTGAAAAATTTACTATTCCTAATCTCCACTTTTATGAAACGACGGAAGTCGGAAGTAAAATTCCAAATCCGGAAGTCGGAAGTCGGAAGTCGGAATTTCGCGCAACTCTGCTGTCTTGTTATTCTAGACATGGCGGATTTTATGAAAAACAAAATAATTTTTTATTTTGGGTAAAAATTGTTGAAAATCAGATTTCAAGAAACAATTGGGAATAATGACTCCGCTGCCTGAAAACACAATTTTAACTCCGAAAACAAAAAAAATCTGTTGAAAATTCCCGATTTACAGGTTTTCGAAAAATTTCGAAAATTAAATTTTTTCAATAAAATTTCTAAAAAATTATAGCAACCTTTTAGAGCTGAATTTTGAGTTTACTAACTTTATTATATATTTCCAACAATGTTCGATTTATGACGTTCATTTTGAGCCATAAAATACAAATATCCGTCAAAAACTCATCGAGTTACCGATTTTCGAAAATATACGAAAAATCTGATTTCTGATCTCTCGAAATCGACAGTAACTCCCTGAATTTTCAACCAAATCTTTGAATACCTTTATTTTTGTATTCAGCTCATTATGACCTTTCAAATGAGTATAATCATGCCTATATTCGGTGGCCATTGGGTCCCACCACGAAAACTACAGTAACCCACTTTCAGTTTAAAGGCGCATACCGTAGTTTTACCCAACCTAGGCATGATTATACTCATTTGAAGCGTCTTGTTGAGCTGACTTCAAAAATGTGAATTTCACAAAGCTTGGTTGAAAATTGAGCAAGATATAGCAAGTTTTGTAAAATGAGAATTTTCGAAAAATTTCGAAAAATTTCGAAAATCTGTAACTTTTTTGGTTTTTGAGGTAGAGAAGTGGTTTTTGGCTAAAATTGTTGGAAAAATGTTAAATTCGTCATGAAAATACAAACCGTCTCTATTTTTGTTGTTGGGGCCCAGACAGGCTTGTTATTCTAGACATGGCAAAAACAAGAAAGTTATTGGTGTGCGTCTTTAAAATGGAAGAATTGGGCGGGGCGAGGACAAGACAGTCTGGAATTTCAATCTCATTCTATATTCCGTCTAACATGACAGATCCAGTACCCCCTACAGAACCGCCTCCTCCAAAACTCCCAAATATCAAAAAGTTATTCACCTACACCTGTCTCTACCTACTCCTTTTCTTCATCAAAACTTGGATTCGTGTTATTTTTTACTGGGATGCTTTTTCACGATTCGGTTTCTATATTTACTGGATCCTAGGCTTCTGGATTCTATTTCGACCTGTTGTGAGGGACCATTTCACGCCGGAGGTGGTCAAACAGAAAATTGAGAAAGATCCGAATGACGATGGGTTGGATCATGAGGCGAAAGTTGATGTGGAGAGCTATTTTGAGGACCTACAGTGTCCCAGAGGATATGAGGACGATTGGGCGGAGAATGAGTTTTTGAATAGGTACATATTTGAAATCCATAAATCAAGAAAAAATTGAGTAATTTGAAAAATTTCAGAAAATTCCGAGAGAGCTTTCTTTGATGATTGCGGAGGTGACGCTGAATTTTCTTGCTTACATACCTACAGTAACCCATTTTTCACTCTATCAGTCTTCCTGTCGGTTTTTGTATTACTGTAACCGTATTATGTTCTTATTAGCTCGACACGCGTCTTACAACCGCGCTCCACCGAAATCCCCTTGGCTTTTTTTCTCTGCGTCTCTCGATTTCGCACACTATTTTCTTCGGTTTCGGTGGAGCGTGGTTGTGAGACACTAGTATCTTTCTGTAACTTCTATAATCTTACTGTAACCGTATTGTTTTAAATAAAATTTTTTTTTTAATTTTCGTGTTTTTGTTCCCAAAAAAGGTTGCGTAAAAAAAGTCAATCTGTGTTTTTGAACTATGAAAATAAAATTCTCTTTTTTTTGAAAACTCAATAACATAATAATAAGACAGTCATTTTCCCTGTTTTTGCAGATTTTTCTCTGCGTCTCTCACTCTCTCTCTCTCTCCTGCTGTCTGGTAAGACCTTTAATTGAATAATATATATATGCGACCGTCTTCTTTCCCTTTTTTCGTATTTTCCACTTTTCTACAGTATGACGTCTACAGTAAGAATTAGAGAGTGGATTTAAAGAAAATTTGAAAAAAAAATGGAGGAAAAGGGGTCGGAAGCGTGAAAATCGCATTGAAATCGAAAAAAATGAAGAGTTTTTGTTCTGAAACTAAAAAATTCAGACTCATCACGCTTTCAGCTTTCAGAAAAGTATAATCATGCCTATATTCGAAACAAATTGGGTCCCACCACGAAAACTACAGTAACCCAATTTCAAGGCGCATACCGTAGTTTCGTGGTGAGACCCAACTTTCACCAAATATGAGCATGATTATACTTATTCGAAGCATCTTGACGAGCTGAATCCGAATATTTAAACTTCATTGAGTTCGAAGCAAAACTGTCCGGGTTACGGTAGGTTTTGTGATTTTTTGAGTTTTCGAAATGTTTCGAAATTCCATAACTTTGTTATTTTTCAATAAATTTAAATGGTTTTTAGCTCAAAATTTACAGAATTTGCTAAAATTGTCTTGACAAATAAATGAATTTTCAAATTTCGAGGTTAGAGACGCAGAATGTCTGGTTTCTCTGTGCTCTAGCTTCCCGGCTGAAACTACTGTAACCGTAACTCCGTCAAAAATTCTCCAATCAATCTGAAATTTAGATTTTTGAAATCAGGAGATCGAGAGCTTTCAGAAAAGTATAATCATGCCCACATTCAACAATTTTCAAATTACTGTAGTTTTCGTGGTGGGACCCTACTAGGGCATGAGTATGCTCATTCGAACGGTCTTGACACGCTGAGTTCAAAACCATCAAAATTATTGACGCCCCACCACTGGATCTCCAAAAAATTCAGTTTGAAAACCCAAAGTGCTCAATGATCACAATGAGACATTTGACTGATTTCAATTATAAGGACATATAATTTATATCTCTTGGGATTTTATTTTCTTTGAATCATATAATTAGCTATTGACGTTGATGTTGTTGAGTTGGAGCTCTCTCAAAGTGTTGTCTTATTTTCATTTTTTTCGAAACTCTCACGTGATATCGATTCTGAATTTCGAAAATTCTGGATTTTTTTAGGCCAGAGGATAATTAGGGCTAATTAGGAACTTTTTAGAAAATGTTATAAAAATTAATTTGATTATTTGAAAAAAAGAAACTTTTTTGGGGTGGAAATCAGAAAAGTGTGACCTCGGAGGACTCAAAAGTGGTCAACTACAAAAAAATTGTAGTTTGTACCTGACTTTTTTGATGAAACAACTGAATGAAATTTTTACATAAATCATGAAGTTGTGTTTTACTAACATAGAATGTACTTATATTTAACTTTCTCAAAAAAAAGTTTTTCGAAATTTTTTTCTTAAATTTTTTAAATTGTCTATATAGCTGTGACATTAAGAAAAAGACGCTGTGACATAGGTTTAGCCAATTAAAAGGGCTTTCAGAATAAAAATGATAATTTTCGAAAAAAAACTTTTTTGATGGGAAGATCTATTTTTACTGACTTCTTCCAAAAATTTCAATTTTTTAAAATCTTTCCAAAATTATTAATTAAAAAAATAATTATTTTTGACACGTATCAGATCAGAAAATGCAAATTATGTAGGGTATACTTGTTTTCCTTTTTCAAAAAATATTTTGGGGATAGACATTTATTATCTCATCTAGAAAATGATAAAAAATTGAAAAAGAAAATAAATTCGAAAAATTAATGTTTTAAGTAATGTTGTAATTAATTCAAATTTTTCAAAAAGCAAGGTATATTGAAAACTCATAAAATGAGCAAAAATAGAAATCAAAGCTATGTACATTTTCTTGTAGTTCTGGCCACTTTTGAGCCCTCTGAGGTTATCACACGTTTGCAAGATTTTCTGTTTTTCACACCCAAAATTTTTCTTTTTTAGCCATTATATCTACCTTCCTTTAACGTTTACTGGGCAACACTCGATTCCATCGTCCAATTAGCCTTAATTTTCCTCTACACGCTTGTCTAAATAATTCCAGAACTTTCCACATTCTGAAAGCCCTTGAATTTTGCTACATCCATGTCACAGTCCATTTTTCCTAATGTCACAACAAGTAAATCAAAAAGTTTAGTTTAATTTTATTTTTGGTAACATTCTTATTTTTGGCTAGTAGAAAAAATAAGTAATTTACGAAATTGTAGCCCTAGATTAGATCTTCATCCTCGTTTTTTTATACGGAAACATATGTTTATATTTCAAAATGCGGAAAAGAGTTGTTTATATTTTTTCTGTTGAATATGTGCTAATTCTTGTTGATTAAACTTAAAATCAAACTTTTAAAATAATGCTTTTTAGGATTTTTTACCAAAAAAACACAAATTTGGACCCACTTTTAAAGATTGTAATTCAAATTCATCAATAAACACATTTTTGAGCTTAAAACCAACGAAAAACCTTTAAATTTAGACAAGTTATAGATTTTCGAAAACGTTGAAAATCACGTAACTACAAAATCTGAGTAACTCTCAAACTTTCGTGAGAAGACCTCTAAAAATTTTTGGGTTACTGTAGTTTTCGTGGCGGGACCCAAAAACGTTTGAAACAAAAAAGAGGATTAAATGTATGGTATGTAAATCACAAAATTCATATTTTTTTCCAAATTTTCAGGTGACATCTTCCCGAACAAACCTTCCTCACGATTTCATTTACTTACTGTATTTCTCTTTTCCTACTTGTTGTCTTACTGTAACCAAATACTAAATCTCATTTCACTTTTAACCTTATCAACCGTATCCTATTAAACCAATTATCGAAATAAAACTGTGGTTTTTTTCTTTTTTACGATTTTCTGAGTGCTCCAGTTTTATTTTACCCATAAATTTGAGTCAAAAATCACTTCTCTACCTCAATAACAAAAAAAGTTACAGATTTTCGAAACTTTACGAAAAATTTTATTCCACAAAACTTGCTATATCTTCCTCATTTTTTTACCAAGCGTACTGAAACTTATATTTTTAAAATCAGCTTGTCAAGACGCTTCATTTGAGTATAATTATGTCTAGGTTGGGTCCTACCACGAAAACTACCGTATGCCGCGCCTTTAAACTGGAAGAGGGGTACTGTAGTTTTCGGGGTGGGACCTAATGGACACCGAAGTTAGTCATGTTTATATTCGTTCGAACCGTCTTTTTACCCTGCACTTGAATTTTGCAATTTTATCTCTTGTTTGCCCTTTTCCAGCAATCATGCAGATGACCGACGCCAGCTTCACCTTCATCCCTTCCACTCTATCCATCTCTCATTTCAATGACACCTTATTCGGACTCCTCTCTCGTGGGTACAGTCCACGTCAGACTCACCGAATGTTGATCAAACTCACTGGAGAAGAGATCTTGACCCTCTACAAAATCGAGGATATCTTCGAATACAAGAAAAACGAGCTGCGCAGAATGGACAAGAAAGCGTGGGTGGCTCTGGAGGCAGTGGTGTACCAACGCTTCTGGCTCAGCAGTGTCAAAGAGTCCAGGAATATGAGAAGGTTAGTTGGTAATCCAAAAAGAATCCTAAATTTTGAGCCAAAAACAAAAAAATAGGAAGAAAACTCGAGAAGTTACAGATTTTTGAAAAAAAATTCGAAAAATTTTCTGAACCTACATGCAGTTTCGCTCTGAAACCAAAAAAACTGAATTTTTTTCTCCCTGATTTTGTCTTTAATTCCGCACATTTTCAACCCGAAATCAACTTTCTACGATAAAAATCAAGAAAGTTAGGGATTTTCGAAAAAAAAAAGTTTTCGAAATTTGTTTTCGAAAATCGATAATCTACCGTTACCCGGTCAGATATGATCCAAACTCTTCAAAACGTATATTTTTGGAATCAGCGTGTTAAGAGCTTTCAGAAAAGTATAATCATGCTTATATTCTGAAATTTTCAAAATTTGGGATCAGAGACGCAGAGTGTCTGGTTTATCTGCGCTCTAGCCTCCTGGCTTAAACTCACCGTAACTTTGTCTAGAATGATCCAATTGTTTTGAAATTAAAACTGTTGAGTTTGAGAGAACAAAAGCTTTCAGAAAAGTATAATCATGACCATATTCAGAAAATTTTTGGGTTACTCTAGTTTTCGGGACGGGACCCGACAATTTTCAGAATATAGGCATGATTATACATTTTTGGCAGCTCTCGTTCTCTTGAATCCCACTATCCAAATTTCAAAACGGCTGGGTCATTTCTGACGGAGTTACGGTGACAGTAGTTTAAGCCACGAGGTTAGAGCGCAGAGAAACCAGACACTCTGCGTTTCTGACCCCGAAATTTAAAATTATCCGAATATGGGCCTGATTATACTTTTCTGAAAGCCCTCAACATGCTGATTCCAAATATATAAGTTTCAGTGGTCTCGGAGCAAAACTGATCGGGTTACGGTAGTTTTTGTGATTTTTTGAATTTTCGAAATGTTTCGAAACTCTGTAACTTTTCGAGTTTTCACTCCTTTTTGTTAATTTTAGATGCAAAATAACCGCAAAGGTATAAGGATTCTAGAAAAATCAAAAATTCACATGTGTTACCTTTTCCAGCGCCCTGCCACCACCACAACTTCTGCCAAAGTCCTTCAACTCCCCCACTCCTTCCATCAACCACCTTCTCATCAAAATCTCTCCAAACCGTGTGTCAATTCATCTCGATGACGTCACCAAGACCTACGAGGACTTCACGGCCGGATGTCGTGTCACTATGGATGGGCGGGACAAGTTTCTGGCGGTCGTCAGGACAGTGGGCGTGGCCTTCGTGGATTTAATGCGGGTTTTTGAGAAACCAGAGCTCCGTGTAGGCTGCTGGGAAATCGAGTGGAAGGATGGAGTCGCTGGGCGGGTAGAAAACTTTAAAATTATTGATTTTGAGCAAAAACCAAAAAATACGGTTGAAAACTCAAAAAGTTACATATTTCTCAAAAATAAATTTCGACAAGTTTTTTGAAACTACCGTAACCCAGTCAGTTTTGGTCTGAGACCCTTATGATATTTTTCACTAATTTTGTATTAAATTTTGCACATTTTAAGCCTCAAATCAACTTTCTGGGACAAAAATCAAAAAGTTAAAGATTTTCGAAAAGAAGTTTTCGAAATTTTTTTTTATCGAAAAATTGATTATCTACCGTAACCCGGTCAGATTTGATCCAAAAGTTTTGTAACTTATGTTTGTAGAATCAGCTTGTTATTAGCTTTCAGAAAAGTATAATGATGCCTATATTCTGAAAATTTTGAATTTTGAGGTTAGAGACGCAGAGTGTCTGGTTTCTCTGCGCTCTAGCCTTTTGGCTGAAACTACTGTAAACATAACTCGGTCAGAAACAATCCAATCAATCTGAAACTTAGACATTTGGATTCAAGAGAAAGAGAGCTTTCAGAAAAGTATAATCATGACCATATTTAGAAAATTTTGGGTTACTGTAGTTTTCGTGGTGGGACCCGAAAATTGTCAGAATATAGGCATGATTATACTTTTCTGAAAGCTCTTGTTTTCCTGAATCTAAATATCTAAATTTCAAAACAATTAGGGCATTTCTAACAGAGTTACGGGAACAGTAGTTTTAGCCAAGAGACTAGAGACGCAGAGATACCAGACACTTTGCGTCTCTGACCCCGAAATTCAAAATTTGAGGAACCCAGGCATGATTATACTTTTCTGAAAGCTCTCGACACGCTGATACCGAATATGTATGTTTTATAGGCGTAGGTGTCTTAAAATCCTTGATTTCGGGAAAATGAAAAAAAAAATTCAAACTTTTTTATTTAAGAACCCACTACCCCGCACCCATCTTGAAGTCTACACTATGCTTCAAAATGTTCTGGAGTCCACTGGTCATTTGATCTACGTGGAATCCATCAAAATAACCACTGACCTTGCTAGCCACGCCCACCACATTCTCCCTTTCCTCCAACCTGGCGCCCTGAAAAAAATCGATATCAAGAATAGCCAGCCGGAAATTTTGGATACCAAATTTATGGATACCGAAGCCTTCAAGGGGGCGGAGCAATTCGATTGTGGAAATCTTGAGGTCACTTGGGAGGATATTGTTGAAAAAATGACGCATTTTGGTAATGCGAACGTCTCCACGACACACCCCATCACTGTTGAGGTGTTTCAGAAGTTGGTTGAGGTAAGCAGCCTGGAATTTTTTGAAAAATAGTTGTCCTCGAAATTCTACACATTTTAAGCCCAAAATCAACTTTCTGGGATGAAAATGAAAAGAGTTAGAGATTTTCGAAAATTTTCGAAAATTCAAAATCTACCGTAACCCGATCAGATTTTCTCCAATTCTTTCGAAAACTAAATATTCAGAATCAGCTCGTTGAGAGCTTCCAGAAAAGTATAATCATGCCTAGGTTTGCTTGAAAATGGGTCCCACCACGAGAACTACAGTAACCCAGAACCTGACTACGGTAGTTTTCGCGTCGAGACCCAATTTGCTCCAAACCTAATCATGATTATACTCATTTGAAGCGTCTTGGCGAGCTGAATTCGGAAATACTAATTTCATAGTGTTTGGAGCAAATACCATCAAGTTACAGGGATTTGAAAAATGAGGAATTTTTGAATTTTTTCGAAATTCTCTAACTTTGCGAATTTTTTGGATTTTGTATTCAATTCGAATTTAAAAATGCGTACTTTTACATTTTGAGCAGAAAGTCATTTTAAAAAACTGATGAAAACCTGCAAAGTTACAAATTTTCGAAAATTTCAAAAATCTTGAAAAAATTTCCACCGTAACCCGGACGGATTTGATCCAAATTTATTGAAAACTATGTTTTTAGAATCAGCTCGTCAGAACGGTTCGAATGACTAAAATCATGACTAGAATCGGTTCAATTCGAGTCCCACCACAAAATTACAGTACCTCAGTCCGGTAGTTTTCGTGGCGGGACCCAACTTGCTCCAAACCTAGTCATAATTATACTCATTCGAACCGTTTTGACGAGCTGAGTACAAAAAAGTTAAACTATCTCTCGAAAATGTTTACTTTTTATGAGTTTTTGGCTCCAAACATATAAAAGTATCTTCCAGAACCTCAAAACCAACTCAAAACTCTCGAAACTCTGCATCCACATTGTCAATGACAATCCTGGTACCACGGAGGTGAAGCATCACCTCCGTGGTAGTAGTGGAGGAGATCATGGGAGGACGGAAGACGTCGGAATCCACTATATAACCCCGGAGGGTGCTTCAATGCGGATTGGTGTAATTGTTAGTGATCATCACCTCATCGTCCTGGGCTCCCAAATTCAATTTTAAGTTAATCTTTTTTCTCACTGTGATATTTTTGTGATTTGAATGTGATATTCCCTGCTTCTGTGCTTTGTAAACCTACCTATTCATCAGATCAAACTTTGTGTTTTGAAGACTTTACAATATTAATCTGCGATCTCGCCTCTCCACTTAAACCGCCGTAACTCAGTCTGATTTGTTCCGATATTAATTAAATAACAGTCGCCCTGTTGTCAAAAACGTCATTAGTTTGGAGACAAGTTCTGCAAATGATATCACTTGGTAAGTCAAGTTACAGTCTTGGATTCTACTCACCAGTAAATTTTTTCAAGTAATTGGAGCGTAGAGCGAGACATGTTTAACCAGGATATTGCATCTTTCAAATGGGAATTCGACTGGAGCAAAATCAGAAATCGGAGAGTTGACGAGCTGACTGGTTATATAATTATCAAATCCGAGCAAAATAATTATCCGTTCGATGTGAAATTAACGGAAGAGAACAGAGTTTTCACTGGAAATGTGACAACCAATTTTTTCCACAATAATGTCAGCTATGAGTATGCTCTCATTCCTCATTATATCACGGAACCCGAAAAACCATCATAAGATGAGATGTTTCTTCCATCCGAACAAAACGATGCAGTACGCCGTCAATTATGAATCAGAGATAAGGGAAACGGCTACGAAAGCAGCAGATCTTATCAGTGGATCTAACGGACGATAAATTCGACTTTTCTATAAGAATTCACAAATTATGACTCATTGTTTGTTTTAATTTTAACCATGATAACTACAGTACCGCCGGGCATGAAGACACATTACATACGTATTGTAGTTTTCTTGGTGAAACTTCAACCTTGGCATGATTATACTTTTAGAAGCTCAGAGTCTGTTTATAATGTTGTAAAGTGTTGAAAAACACAGTTTGTATGATTTAAAATAAAGTTATCTGGTAAAAACAACTGTTTACAAAGTATCGAAGTGGGGAGCTTTCAAACCACAGAGATACAATTGTCACACTGAAAAAAGATATATACAGTACTCCTAAAGACTTAAAACTTCAAAACTGAATCTGTGATCCCAAGACGATCAGATGATGATCACTGACTCCCGCATATCAGAGCTCTTCCACGAAGACTATAGTATTCTATGCGTCTCCGCGCTCGGAGTACTGTAGTTATACCAATTCTCGTTTGAAACGTTTCGATGTGCTCGGCGCAAAAAAGTATGGCCTACTTACTGCAAAATTGGGCGATCAGTTCAAAAGTTATGTACCTCAACCAGGTTTTCGTCACATTGATAAAAAAGAAAACTATCAATGAGTCATAATTCTGGAATCTTTTAGAAAAATATAACTTTCTGCCAGTGAATTTTACTGATAAGATCTTCGTTTCCCGTAACTCTGACTCATAATTGACCGCGTTTTATTTACACTTTTTAAATGATTCAATACGCAACCGGACACTCTGCGTTAAAGTTTCGTATTTTCAGGAGAATGGAGAGACTTCCACTACTGATAAGACCTTCTATTTAACACTAGCGACCAATAATTCGTGGTCGTTTCCCTTTTCTTTGTTTCAAACATTTTGTTGTTTTACTTACTATTTTTTAAATGAAAAAAAAGGTTTTATGATCAAATATATTTTTGTGTGCATTAATTAGTCCCTGTTTGAAATTTTTCGCAAAAGTTATACTTTTTTGTGAGTTCTCACTTTTTTGAGTTTCTTCCTAAAATGACAACCAATTTTTTCCACAATAATATCAGCTACGAGTATGCTCTCATTCCTCAATTATATCAAGGAACCCGAAAAACCATCATACGAAGAGATGTTTCTTCCGTCCGAACAAAACGATACAGTTCTAGTGGTTGAAGGGAAGAGACTTCATGTCAGCAAAGCGGTGGGTTTTTATCAAAAATGTAAAAGCTTTAATAATTTTCAAATATTTGCAGTTTCTCTCGTACCACTCCGAGTACTTCCGTGCCCTATTCTCATCAAACTACAAAGAATCACAGATGGATGAGATTCCAATCAAAGACGTCTCATTTCAAGATTTCGCTCTTCTTCTCAGCAGTTTCTATCCGAATCCAGTGTTCCCCAACGACGCGACTGTCGACAAACTTCTGGAAATGTCTCATCGATTTATGGTGCTCTCTGTCATTAACATCATCGAGTACCATCTGTTAAATAACTCCAAAATCGACGAAAAGAAGATGTTGTGGTTGGCTGATGAGTACGGAATGCCGAAACTTTTGGAGAAATGTATTTGTGGGCTTACAGTGGAAAAAGTGAGGAATTTATCAAGATCTGAGGAATATAAGAAGCTGTCGGATATCACCAAAGCGAATGTTCTCGATCGTCTCGTGAAAATAATATAATTTATATATAAATCAACTCACTCTCATAAATTTTTCAAAAAAGTTTTTTGACTATAATGGATATAACCATATTTTTAACACATTTTTGGATGTTTTCCTATATTTTCCGAATTTTCATTTTGAATAACAAAAAATAAAGATATATTTTCGATCTGTGCACTCCGTAGAGCGTATTTGCATTAACTTCTTATCTTGACATGTCTGATATTTTCATTTACTTTTTTCTCTTCAAATTTGTTACATTCTCGCAAAATTTATTATATGTTTATTTCAAATAATAAAATAATTATCATCATACAGAAATCAAATCATTTTAACGAGACGATCAAGAATTTTCACTTTAGTACTATCCGACAGCTTTTCATATTCCACTGATTTTGATAAACTCTTCACTTTTTCAACTGTGAGTCCACAAATACATGTTTCCAGAAGTTTCGGCATTCCGTACTCGTCTGCCAACCACAACATCTTCTTATCATCAATTCTTGAGTTATTTAACAGATGGTACTCGATAATGTTTATGACAGAGAGCACCATGAATCGACGAGACATTTCCAGAAGTTTATGGACAATCGCGTCGTTGGGGAACACTGGATTCGGATAGAAACTGCTGAGAAGAAGAGCGAAGTCTTGAAATGAGACGTCTTTGATTGGAATCTCATCCATTTGTGATTCTTTGTAGTTTGAAGAGAAGAGGGCACGGAAGTACTCGGAGTGGTACGAGAGAAACTGCAAATATTTGAAAATTATAAAAGTTTTTACTTTTTTGATAAAAACCCACCGCTTTGCTGACATGAAGTTTCTTCCCTTCAACCACTAGAACTCTATCGTTTTGTTCGGATGGTAGAAACATTTCATCGTAAGATGGTTCTTCGGGTTTTGTGACATATTGAGGAATAAGTGGAGGAGCAAAATGAGGAGTAAGAGAAAACTTGTAGCTGACGTCCAATTTGTTGCTCCGTGCAACAATGTCTACTGCGAATTCCCTGCTCTTTTCTGTTATTGTAACTTCAAACTTTTTTGGCCGGAAATAATTTTGCTTCTCTTCAACAATTATATAACCAGTCAGTTCGTTGATTTTGAGTTTATCCCAATTGAAACACCATGAACAAGTCAAAAATGGTACGCTTGATCTATCCAAAATTCTTCCACTAGAATCAGTAATGGCCATAGTATCAGTTCTAAGACATACGCTCCAAGTACTTGAAAAAATAAACGATAAATAAAAGACATGTAGCTTGACTTACCAAACAATATCTTTTGCTTTACTTGTCTCTAATATGTTGGTTGACCTCATCACTGATGATGGATTGATACAGTAGCGAGCATAAGTGAGTATACCTCCACACTTTCATATGTATCTCAGCTGAAACAAGTCCGTTTTGGATAAACTTTTTTTTGTAGTGTAGCTGAAGTATCCAGTAACACTGACATAAGTTTTTTGTTTAGAGTGATCAGCTGATTTTTTTGATTATCAATTTTTCCTGATCTTGATTCGAAAATCCAGAAAAAAACTTTTTATTTTTGAACTGGACCCTATGATTTTTCAAGTTCAAAATGTTGAGTAACATTAATAAAAACAAAATATGATGTTAGAATGCTTTTGTGAATCTTGATCGTCGTGCTACAGCTCCAGAAGTCCAAAATGTTATGCTGGGCAAAATTATCATAACTCACCGAAAAATAGTTCAGATAGAATGAAAATTGCGGGAAAAAATGCGTATTATGTTCGTAATCATTGTTACGATCAAAAATTATGATTTTGAGAAAATTAATTTTTTGAATTTTTTTCGTTCAAAAAAAAATTTTTTTCCAACTTTTACCCAATTTTTCATCTTTTTTGATTATAAAACAACTGTAATTAACTAAAAGAAGATCTAAATTTTGTTTTTCGTGTAAAATTCAATTTTTACTTGCGAGTTGTCCCTATTTTATTATCAAAAAACATGAAAAGTTGGCTAAAAGTTGGAGGCGAAAATTTTTTGAACAAAAAAATTCAAAAAATTAATTTTCTCAAAATCATGATTTTTAATTGTAACAACGTTTACAAACATAATACGCATCTTTTCCCGCAAATTTGAATTAATCTGAACTATTTTTCGGTGAGTTATGATGATTTTGCCAAGCATAACATTTTGGACTTCTGGAGCTGTAGCACGACGTTCAAGATTCACAGAAGCATTCTAACATCATATTTTGTTTTTATTAACGTTACTCAACATTTTAAACTCAAAAAACCATAGGGTCCAGTCCAAAAATAAAAAGTTTTTTTTTTGGATTTTCGAATCAAGATCAGGAAAAATCGATAATCAAAAAAATCAGCTGATCACTCTAAACAAAAAACTCATGTCAGTTTTACTGGATTTTTCAGCTACATTTCAAAAAAAAGTTTATGCAAAACGGACTTGTTTCAGCTGAGATACATATGAAAGTGTGGAGGTATACTCACTTATGCTCGCTACTGTATATGTTTTCTTCTGACTTCTGCTATTGATGCTGTACCAGGGACTTTCGTACTCAATCACTTCATCAGTCATTTTCGATGGTTGTCTGAAAATTATTGTAATTTTGAGAAAATCAAACTTTACGACTTTATACTAAAAAAATGCAAAAACTGTTTGGAAACGTAAAAACACAACTCCCGTTCTCACTAAGGATTGGTCTACAAATAGAATGGAGTTTTGAGTGGAGACACATGTTATTTTATACCTAATTTTGAGCTAATACTGAATCTGTGTACCGTTTTTGTAGAGTCCCTCCGTGAAAATGGCTATGCGATGTTTTTGTAAGGTCTCAGTATCAAATGAATGTGACGTTTTCACGAGACCCGTGAAAATGCATCATTTAGTACTGGGAGCTTACGAAAACCAAAATAACTTTTTCACGGAAGAGCTCTACAGGAACGGAACACAGTTTCGGAATTACCGCAAAATTCCTACTCTGACAGAAAAAAACAATGTTTTAGTTTTTCGATGTAACGTTTTGAAGGGTGAAAAAGAGTTAACAAAACGCCATCGATTGTAAAACAATGATAAGGAAACGACCACTAGGCGAGAGTAGTCGGCCTTTTCAGTGGAAGTGATAAGGAATTTCGGAATTGCGAAAAGCATTTGTAAAAGGTTTGCGGATGTCCATCATTTTTAGATTTTTGAAAAGTTTCGAGCTCAATGAACTCACCTTCAATAAAAAATAATATAATGCGATGCTCCTGAAAATAAGAAGCTTTAAATGAGACACCATGAAAAATGCAACACTCGCAGTTGTTCGTTGAAAATAGTCAACTTTGTGAGTGTGAGACGGGTTCACTGGTTGTCTCTTAACATTGGTTGTGTATCGAGTGCATTAATCAGAAGTACGTTTTATTTTTCAAATTTATTCAAGTTTCAGTGCTGGTATTGCCGGAGCCGTTTTGAAAAATCATAAAATCATTTAAAAAAGTATAGCAAAACCATTAAATTATAATAGAAAGTTTTTCAACATAAAAAATTAAAAAGTGAAAGCCCGGGCTGAACCCGGAACGAAGCTTTTTTGGCCCTGCCTGTTATTTCGCAAACATGCAAAAATGTGATCGAGAACTTTCGCTTTGGTACTATCCGACAGCTTCTTATATTCCTCAGATTTCGCCAAACTGTCCACTTTTTCCATTGTTAGCCCACAAGTACATTTCTCCAGAAGTTTCGGCATCCCGTACTCATCAGCCAACCACAACATCTTCTTTTCGTCAATTCTTGAGTTATTCAACAGATGATACTCGATGATGTTTATGACAGAGAGCACCTGGAATCGACGAGACATTTCCAGAAGTTTATGGACAATCGCGTCGTTGGGGAACACTGGATTCGGATAGAAACTGCTGAGAAGAAGAGCGAAATCTTCGAAGGAGACGGCTTTGATTGGAATCTCATCCATTTGTGATTCTTTGTAGTTTGATGAGAATAGGGCACGGAAGTACTCGGAGTGGTACGAGAGAAACTGCAAATATTTGAAAATTATTAAAGTTGTTACTTTTTTTGAACAAACCCACCGCTTTGCTGACATGAAGTTTCTTCCCTTCAACCACTAGTACTGTATCGTTTTGTTCGGATGGCAAAAACATGTCATCGTATGATGGTTTTTCGGGATCCGTGATATAATGAGGAATAAGAGCATACTCGTAGCTGACATTATTACAGAAAGGATAGGTTGTCCTGCTTCCGGTGAAAACTCTGTTCTCTTCCGTTAATTTCACATCGAATTTTTTCGGTGGATGATTATTTTGCTCGGATTTGATAATTATATAACCAGTCAGCTCGTCAACTCTCCGATTTCTGATTTTGCTCCAGTCGAATTCCCATTTAAAAGTTGCAGTATCAGTGTTAAACATGTCTCGCTCTACGCTCCAATTACTTGAAAAAATTTAACGGTGAGTAGGATCCAGGACTGTAACTTGACTTACCAAGTGATATCATTTGCAGAACTTGTCTCCAAACTGATGACGTTTTTGGCAACAGGACGAATGTTATTTACTCCTAACAAGGGAACCCCGAATACAAACGGTTTTCTTTGCCTTCTGCTATTGATGCTGATCATGGGACTTTTGTACTCAATAACTTCATCAGTCATTTTCGATGGTTCTGTAAAAAATTATTGTTATTCTGAGAAAATCAAACTTTACGACTTTATACTAGAGTCATAAAAATAAGACGGACCTAAAATTGTAGGCTTTTGATCAAATATAGTTAGAAAAAACTTTTCTAAAAACAGTGATAAGGGAAACGACCACGAATTACCGGTCGCTAGTGTTAAATAGAAGGTCTTATCAGTGGAAGTCTCTCCATGCTCCTGAAAATACGAAACTTTAACGCAGAGTGTCCGGTTGAATCATTCGAAATGTGTAAAAACAACGCGGTCAGTTATGAGTCAGAGTTACGGGAAACGACCACGAAAAGAGCAGATCTTATCAGTGGAATTCACTGACAGAAAGTTATATTTTTCTTAAAGATTTCCGAATTATGACTCATTAATAGTTTTGTTTTTTATCAAACTGACGAAAATTCGGTTGAGGTACATAATTTTTGAACTGATCGCCTAATTTTACAGTAAGTAGGCCATACTTTTTTGCGCTGAGCACATCGAAACGCTTCAAACGAGTATTAGTGTGACTACAGTACCCCGTGCGTGAAGACGCATAACATACTGTAGTCTTCGTGGAAGAGCTCTGATATGCGGGAGTCAGTGATCATCATCTAATCGTCTTGGGATCAAAGATTCAGTTTTGAAGTTTTAAGTCTTTAGAAGGACTGTAATCTTCTTTTTTCACTGTGATAATTATCATTTTGTGGTTTGAAAGTTTCCTACTTCTATACTTTGTAAACCGTTGTTTTTTATCAGATAACTTTATTTCAAATCAAACAAACTGTGTTTTTCAAAACATTACAATTTTATTTAAAGACTCCGAGCTTCTAGAACAGTATAATCATGGCAAGGTTAATGTCTCGACACGAAAATTGGTCACTCGTAAATATAAAAACAAACAATGAGTCATATTTATGGCTTCTCATAGAAAAGTCGAGTGCCTCCGTTACATCCACTGGTAAGATCGGGTCGTTTCTCTTATCTCTGATTCATAATTGATGGTGTTCCTTAACTGGAATCTCATCCATCTGTGATTCTTTGTAGTTTGATGAGAATAGGGCACGGAAGTAGTCGGAGTGGTACGAGAGAAACTGCAAATATTTGAAAATTATTAAAGGTTTTACTTTTTTGATAAAAACCCACCGCTTTGCTGACATGAAGTTTCCTCCCTTCAACCACTAGTACTGTATCGTGATTTTTAGTTTTAACATCTCATCGTAAGATGGTTCTTCGGGCTCCGTGACATAATGAGGAATGAGAAAATACTCGTAACTGACATCATCATAACAATTATCGGTTTTGAACATTCTCGTGATAACTCTATTCTCTTCTGTTAATTTCACATCGAACTTTTCCGGGGGGCCATAATTTTCCTCGGATTTGACAGTTATATAACCAGTCAGCTCGTCAACTCTTCGATTTTTGATTTTGCTCCAGTCGAATTTCCATTCAAAGTATATATTTTCTATCTTTTGAGCGTCTATGTCGCCATTTTTTGCGCTCCAGATACTTAAAAAAGAAAAGTTGTAAAGAAGTACAACTTGACCTACCAAATAATATCATTTGCACGACTTGTCTCCAAATGGATAAAGTTTTTGGCACCAGGATATTTGTAAATTGCACTTTTGTACTCCATTACGTTATCGGTCATTTTCAGTGATAGCTCTGGAAAAGTTTTAAAGTTTTTTCGATGGAAGAAGCAGGAATTTCGGAATTGGGGAATTTAATTTTGAAAACTACGAACGGTTTCGAGCTCAGCCAGTTTCAGACTAAAAAATGAAAATAGAAAACTGAAAATGAGAGACGCAGAGTGTGTGGTTGCGTTTTGAAGCATTTGAAAAGAGTAAATAAAAAGCCATAAGTTGTGAATCAGTGATAAGGGAATCGACCACGAATGGTTAGGTAACTTGTGCATCTTATCAGTGGAATATGACTCATTTTTAGTTTTTATTTTTGTCAAACTAAACAGTTGGCAGTTATTCAAGGTGTTAGGAACATTTTGAGCTAAAAATTGAGGAATTTGGACGGAATTGAAGGAAGTTAGAGATTTTCGAAAATATTCGAAAAGTTCGAAAATTCACAAGTACAATAACCTTCCAATTTTGTGACAGGACCCATGAAACTTGCATATTTGGATTCAGCTCATTTTCAGCTTTGAGTTTTCGTGGCGGGTCCCTGACCCCAAAATCAGAATGTTACAGATTTTCGAAACTATTCAAAAATCTGAAATGACTAAATCTACCGTAACCCGGTCAGATTTGATCCAAATTAAAAAACAACTATATTTTCAGATTCAGCAAGTTTATTGAAGCAAAGCCCAATATACATTATAAAACATTTTCGGATCACGTTGAGCATAATTACTCAATTAATGATAATTAATTCAAATAATTAATCGAAGAGATTGGATAATAGACAAACTGTAGAGGTAGAACGTCAAAAATCCTGAGAAATAAAATCTGACAATTTATAAAAGAATAAGAAGGCATAGTTACACGGAACGAGATTTTTCGATTTCCGGAATATAGAATCAGGAACCAAGAAACGAGCCTAGTGTCGTTGTTTCGTCAATCATCACACCTCCAATGGAAATGCAATTCGTCGACTGTTTTGTCTTTTGTCTTATTTCCAGTGGCTCCAAATCTAGCTCTGATTTTACATGGTTTGAGGGTAGTTCCTCCAAAGTGTCCTCTATTTCCTCTACTTCCTGCTTGACTTCACAATTCTCATAATTGACTTTAGGAATCTTTTCTGGTTTAACGTCTTCTGGTTCTTCAGTTTTAATCGGAGGTGTTGAAAATGGAAATTCTCCAGGCGGGTAAAAATCCGGCTCGTTGTCCACCATTTCTTGATAAGATGGCTCATCACCGGACAATTTTCGGTGGAGTAGTGATTTCGGTGCCATGACTGTCTTATACACTTTCCCTTCTACCTTTACATAATTAGGTACTTGGGGTGATGTGTATCCTTCTGGAACAGTTTTCGCCATGCGTGGGAAGTCGGAACGCGGTAGTACCGGTTGCACAACTCTAACTGGAAACAGATTGGGATTCGCTTGCTGACAAATGTGCATGATTCGTTTTCTTTGTTTCGGATATCCTTCTACATAGACAGCATCAACTGTTCGCATGGCTTCGCCAACAGTTCGACGTTCTTTTTGTTGTTCAAAATGGGTGTCATCTGGCGATGACCTGACGCGTGTCAAAGATGCAGCAGAAGCAGGTTTGGTTGTATGTGCATGATTAAGAAAGCGTTTCCTGCGAACGCTGTCAAAAAGGATTTGCTCATCTACCGGAGATAAATGAATGTTGTCTTCGTGGAGAACGTTCCGGAAAGACTGGTTGGCTGGATCCTGAAAATAAGCACATCAATTTTTACTATTAACAAACACAAACGGCTGTATGTTTGTCTGTGGTTCGCCGACCCTACCACCCTTCCTACTGAACTGATTTTCTTCAATGTTGGACCAAAAGATAAGACATTTTCTCAAAATGACGTCTTCTGAGTCGGAAACACTGGTAAAGCATGTGAGAATAGACAGCGGGAAAAGAGGTCGGAGCGTCACCAAAGCGTTGCCTTATCTAACCTCGCCCGCACAGGGGTGCGCGACGCAAGGTCGCTTAAACGCGCTCCGTCGCTCAGCGGTCGGCTGAGTGCCAAGTTCAAGTTTAGCGTGTGTTTGTCGTATCTTTAAATGAAAAACGCGACGCGTACGCATCGCGACTCGGTCGGTAAATTCAAAACTTTGCGGACCTTACGTCTTGCACCCCCTATGCGCCCCTCCGGCGTTACCCTTGTTAACTCACCTCTCTAACAATTCGCCAAATATCTTTCATTGGTCTCACAATTCCTTGTTTGCGTGGAACGTAGTTACGGTAGTATGACTTGATTGCCATTTTGAAAGCGCCAACAGGTGTGTTGGACGGATTCCTGTTTTCAAAAGCATCTCGAATTCCCTGAAAAATTTAAATGGGGCCGGCTCGTAACTCGTGTCAAACTCAATATTGTGAGCTGAAAAATATACCAAAATGTAGATCTCGGCGAGTTCTATGTCCGTGACCTACTAGCCCGTGTCGGCCCGTTTCGGCCCGGCTCGCAATTATGAATTTTACATACCTTTAAGCGTCTGTACACTGCAAGTACCCCAGACAAGTCCGTCCAAGGTATTGCATCAACTTCGTTTGCAGTTTTGACACCAATAGCTGTGCACATCCATTTGTGCTAAAAATAATCAGAGATTGACAAATCTAACAAATGTAAACTTACCAAATCATCGTGATGAACAGTGCACATTTTGAAGCGAACCGTGCAAACTGCCGCTTCCGCATCTTCCAGTCTGATCTGTTCACAGTAGACTGCAGCCATCAAAGCCTTGATTGCTTCGTTTGCAGTCATGTTAATACTTTGATGAGTGGCAACGTGTTTCCCACAAATGACACATGGTGTAAGACCAGGAGCTGGTGGTTCTTTCGTGGTGGTTCTATCAATTAGTTCATTCACTCTTTCTGATTCGGCAGGCACCATCTCATCTGCATCAGTGGAGTCTGCATTTTCCATTATAACTTCATTATGTGCCATCATTTCCTTTCTTTCAACAACATTTTGGATTTCATCCGAGGACACTGAATTCGATGAGCTAGGATGTTCTTCATGAGCGTTGGTGATGAGTTCTCCAACAGATTGTTTTCTAGACAGTTCTTCGGTATTTGGAACATCGAGTTTTGGCTTCTGAACATTTTTCAAAGTTGAGACTATTTTCGAACTAATCAGTTCGGCTCTATTCCAGTTTAGATGTCCCTTGAAACAATTAGACGTCCCTTGAACACTGAAAAAACCAAAAGCGCTCCAACATCTGGAAGTAGTGATTACCTAAAAACAAAGAGACCTTAGAATCTGCTTTGGCATAGTCCTTAGGCTCAGCGCTCTGGATGTGGCGGATTCTGTAAAACTGAGACACTTTGAAGCTCGCTTAAAAGTTCAAAAAATGCAAGCAAGCTCCTAGATGTCTCTTTTTTCAAGAAATCCGCCACTTTCAGGGTGCTGAACCTGATGACAGTGTCAGAGCAGGCTTCAAGGTATCTTTCTTTGTGGGTAATCACTATTTACAGGTGTCAGAGCAAGCTTTCGGTTTTTCAGCGGGACGTCTAAATGTTTTAAGGGATATCGAAACTGGAATAAAGCCATCAATTCTAATGTGCTCAGTTTGCACTGCTCACCTTCGATGATGGTTCCGGTAACCGGACTGCTGGATTCAAGAAATGAACCCATTTCTTGAAGGCGGGTATTTCCACGACACTATCATCCAAACCAGTTGCTTTCAAAACGTTTGCAAAAAGTACTTCATGTTGTTTCTGAAATTCTTCTCTGTCATCCATTGAATCTTCGGTTTCATCTTGTTCTCGCTGATTCGAACTTTTCCTATCTGATTGGTGACTTGCGCTTGTACTGCAGTCATCGTTATTGTCTATGCATTCTTTCGATTCATCTTGTATTGAATTTCCAGCAATTTCACCTGGCATGACTATCTGAAATAAGTGATTAGCAACTAAATTATCCGAAAAATGCAAAAAAAAAAGATAAAACTCGGTAAATGAAACCGATTAAAAGTAAAAACAAAAGAAAAAATCGATTATCGACTTTTCAGCAAGACATGAGCTTTCAGAAAATTTTCGGGTTACTGTAGTTTTCGTGGTAGGACCCTATTATACTTTTCTGAAAGCTTCCGTCTAGCTGGAACCGATAAATATACTTTCAAATGGATTCTCTGAGATTTATTAACGAAAAGAAGGAAAAAAGTTGGTATTTGGACAGACAAAGAGCCAAAAACAGGTATTTACAACAGAAAAAGGGCTCAAAAATCTGGAAATTATTAGAAATGGCCAGGAAAATAAGAAAAACAGAGAAAAAACAAGTTTTACAGTTAAAAGAACACGAGAATTTTGGAATTTTCTAAAAATTTCAGAGAAAAGGGGCGGGGCTTAAATGAAGGGGGAATACGGTATAGAGGTAATGAGAATCTTAAAAAGAGAGCTTTTTTTGTAAAATTGCTGAGGGTTTTTTGGGGGAATGCGATAAATGTATATTTAAAAATATAATATTTGGGGGGAAAATGGCTGAAAATTCTTAACTTTCAGTGAAAAAAAGGTAAAAAAAAAGAGTGGGAAAGAGGAAATATTGACTGGAAATTGATTTTGAGGGGAATATTTGGTATTGGCTGAAAAATGACTGGAAACTGAATCTTTTCCCCTTTTTTGAGTAAAATGGTACTAAAAATCTGAAATTTTGATGCTGAAAATAATGATTTTTATATAATTTTCAGTATATTGAATGAAAATCTGTGAAAAAACTCGGAATTTCAGATAGAATTCCTTTTTTTCGCTATATTCTGTTCAAGTTTTGAGAAAAATGACAGAAAACATTAGTTTTAATGCTGAAAATAATAATTTTCACATAATTTTCAGTATTTTGGCTGAAAATTTGTGAAAAACAGAATGCTGAAACTTTGGCTGATTTCATCAGAATTCATCAAATTCTGGAGATTTTGGAGGGTTTCAGGGATTCAGAAAACGTCGTACTTCGATCATAACTAGGAATAAAAAAATTCAAAATTTTTCGAAAAAATTTTTTCCGAATTTTGACGCCTTCTGAATCCCAGGGATTCTGAATCTCTGTCTTCTTGGAAGCTAGCTAACAAAGAATTCTCAATTTCCAGCCATTTCCAGCCACTTCCCATCCAAAACCAACAAAAAATCGAAAAATCGAAAAAAAAAATTCTGACGTCTTCTGGATCCAGAATCCCAGGGATTCTGAATCTTCGGGATTCTAGAGATGTAGGAGACGTCAATTCGGAAGGAACAAGTAAAAAGAAAAGAAAATCGAAAAAAATCGAAAAAAGGTAAAAAAAAAAATTTTGGTGCTCCAGAATCCTACGACGACGACGTCGTTGGATTCGTCCATCCCCTCAACGGATTCCGTCGGGGGTGCTGTTTTTGATGAGAGTGATGAAGAGGTGGCGGGTGTGGCGGATTCTGTGGCGGCGGATTCTGATTCTGATTCTGATTCCCCGGAGAGAATTGTGGGGGCGGAGCCTGGATTCTGTGTTGACGAGTGACGACAACGTTGAGCTGACGATCGACGTGGTGTGGGAGGGGCTTCAGAATTCGGGGATTCTGATTCTGAGAAGGGGACGTCTTCTGGGGGACAGGGGGATTCTGATTCTTCTGAATCTTCTTCTTCGGAGGAGGAGGAGCTTCGTCATCTGACGTTTCCAATTCAGAATTCTGAATCCTCGAGGATTCAGAATTTTTGATTTTTTTCAAAAACTCTTTGAATCCCTTCTTTGTTGGATTCTGATTTTTCGGAGGATTCAGATTCTGACTCAACGTGGCCTTCAGAATCTCCACAACGTCTTCAGAATCCTTCCGCTGCTCCAGAAGTCCCCGAGCAACTCGAAACTGCTCCAACTCGGTCAGAATCAAATTATTCTTCACGACTTCTCGATTCTCCACTAATCTCAACATTTCCAAATCTCTTTCAATGCAATCGGCGGCCCTCTTCAGGTGAATTTGGCGGGATTCAGTGACCATTAGGGCCGCCGGCCGAAAAAACTGCGTCTCGTCTGACGATGGACTCCTTCCGGACGAGATTCCTGCTTTATTCAACAAGAATTGCAAGTTTTCTTCCGCTTTTTTCGCGACTCGATCGATTTTTGGCTCGATTCGAATTTGATCGTGTAGATGGGGGATGAGGGGACCGCCGGCGTCCAATCGCTTCAGTTTCCAGTATTCGTACACGTCCGATACTATGATTTCGTCCATGTTCACGCTGAAAAATGGGAAAATTTAATACTATTTGGAAAAAATTTGATCGAAAACGCGCTAAAGATACGCCAGATATCTCTTTTTTTTTTTTGAAAATCGGTATAAACGCGTCATCGGCACGCCAGCTGAAACTGTTCGGAATTTCAGGGAAAACGCGCCGAAGGCACGCCAGTCTTGACAAATTTGTGGAATTTCGGAGAAAAAATGACAGAAATCGCGTCTAAGGTACGCCAGCCTTGCTAAATTTGTCGGAGAAAAATCGATCGAAAACGCGCCAAAGCCACGCCAGATATTTGTTTTTGTTTTTTGGTCAATTTTGATTTGAGAATGACAAAAAAAGCGCCAAAGGCACGCCAGAAAGAACAAAGTTGAACATTTAGAGAAGATTTAATCGAAAACACGCTAAAGGTACGCCAGTTGTGACAAATTTGTGAATTTTCGGAAAAAAATCGATAGAAAACGCGTCAATGGAACGCCAGAAATCTCTTTCTTGTTTTTTGTACAAGTACGATCTGAAAAACGCGCCAACGGCACGCCAGATATCTGTTTTTCGTTTTTCAAAAACTTGAACTAAAACGCGCTAAAGGTACGCAAGTCTTGACAAATTTGAGGATTCTCGGAAAAAATGGTCGAAAACGCGTTAATGGCACGCCAGCCTTGCAAATTTCAGTATTCTGGGATGAAGCTATCAAAAAACGCGTCAAAGGTGCGCCAGTTATCACGACTTTTCGGAAAAGTAAAAGCGCTGAAGGTACGCCAGATCGGAATTCAATCAAAAACGCGTCAATGGCACGCCAGAACGAGGAAATTTGAGATTTTTGGGGGAAAATCGATCGAAAACGCACTAAAGGTGCGCCAGTTATCACGAAAAACCGATTTTCAGTGAGCTTCGAAACTTTCGAGGAAAACGCGTCAAAGGCACGCCAGTCTTGCCAAATTTGTGGATTTTTGAAGATAAAATTGGTCAAAAACGCGCGAAAGGCACGCCAGTCACCAAAATTTCAATTTCATTTGGGATGAAGTTATAAAAACGCGTCAACGGCACGCCAGACTCCACATATTCCGGGTGAAAACTGACCAATTTTGAGCGGTAAAATCGCGTCCGGGGTGCGCCAGACGTCGAGAAACCAACCTTTCAGCAGTTTTCTCGTAATTCGTCATCAAATAGAACAAAGACTCCCATTTGGCGAGCCACGGCTTTCGCTCTTTGAAGAATTCTTCGGCAATGTTGAGATCGGCGCGTGGAGTGGAGTGACGATGGCAGAGCGTGACACGTGTCACGTTTTGTTGCGGATCGTTTGGAACCTGGAGAAATGAGTGTGTGGATTTACGGGGTACATTTACGGAGCTCTCGGGTCGATTTACGGAGCTCTCGGGTCGATTTACGGGGGATCTAGTGTTGGATTACGGGAAAGTTAGTGGAGATTCACTGAGATCCTGGGTAGAATTACGGTATCTAAAGTGTCGATTTACGGGCGTTCGGAGCGGAATTACGGGGATTCTGGGTGGATTTACGGGGAACTTGATGTCGAATTACTAAGCGTCGGGGTAGATTTACGGGGAGACTAATGTCGATTTTACAGAACTATTGGGTCGATTTACGGGATCTTAATTGTGGATTATATATATGATTTACGGGAAAGTTAGTATCGATTTGCGGACCTTCGGTGTGGATTTATAGGCACCTTGATGTCGAATTACGAAGCTTCGGGGTGGATTTACGGGAAAGCTAGAGATTTACTGAAATCTTGGGTAGAAATACGGTATCTAAAGTGTCGATTTACAGGCGTTCGGAGCGGAATTACGGGGATTCTGGGTGGATTTGCGATACACTTGGGTCGATTTACGGGGAACTTAAGTGTCGATTTACAGTTGTATTGGGTCGATTTACGGAACTCTGTTGTAGATTTACGGGGATCTTACTGTCAATTTACAAAACTATTGGGTCGATTTACGGGCCTTCGGGGTGGATTTACGGGAACGTCAGTGTACATTTACAGAACTATTGGCTCGATTTACGGAAATCCTAGGTGTCGATTTACTAGGCCTTGGGGTAGATTTACGGAGAATCTAAAATCTATAGGTAAATAAATCAAAAACGCGTCACAGGCACGCCAGGTATAGGGAAACTCGCAGATTTTGGACGGAAACTTAATCAATTATATCCTAATTATACAAAAAATCGCGTCAAAAGAACGCCAGATATCACGAAAAATCTATTCACAGAGCTCCTAGGAGTGGATTTTCGCAAATTTTATGGATTTTCGAGTAAAAACAACGAAAAATTCACTATTTTTAGCTCTTTTTCATTGATTTTTCATCCACAAACCTCTTGTATCTTAATGGTACACCCGGCTCTAAGTGCACAACACACATGGAACATCTCTTCACAGTCAGGATCACTACAAGTCACACAGGCTTCTTGATATCGAATTACTGAACTCTGGGGTGGATTTACAGAGAATCTAGTGTCGATTTACGGGGAACCTAGTGTCGATTTACAGAACTATGGAGTTGATTTACAGGAAAGCTAGTGTCAATTTACGGAGCTCCTAGATGGATTTACGGGATCTTAAGTGTCGATTTACGGGAATCCAGAAGCGATTCGAAGCGCTTTAATGTAGATTTACGGAGAATCTGGAGTCGATTTACGGGGAATCTACTGTCGATTTACTAGGCTTTGGGGTAGATTTACGGGGATCTTCAAATCGATTTACATAGCTCCGGGGGGTGGATTTTCGCGGATTTCACGAATTTTTAAGTAAAAACAACAAAAAATTCACAATTTTAGCTCTTTTTCAGTGATTTTTCCTCACAAACCTCTTGTATCTTAATAGTACACCCAGCTCTAAGTGCACAACACACATGGAAAGTCTCTTCACAATCGGGATCACTACAAGTCACACAGGCTCCTTGTCTCGTATCACAAACACAACAAATCTGATTGAATCGCTCTTCCGGAACATTCTCAAATCCATACATCGGTGCCCGGCAGTCTTCACTATCAAACATGATTTCCGGTATAAAAAGAGCACAAGAATGGTGAGCCCATTCGGTTTTCGTCTCATTATAAGTCATGGATCCGCCGAGTGCCGGACACAGTTGACACGGCGGTGCCGGTGTGTTCGTGTACTCGCATTTGGCACATTTCCACGGCACACCGTCCTCTGGAAGCTGTTGGATTCCGGCGCACAGCATATGGACACAAGTGTTACACATATCACAGAACACCATCTCATCGTTGACGTCACATTCAGATATACGGCAAACGTCGCACTCGGTGTCGTCTTCTGCCTGTGGAGCGACGTCTTCTGGAGGACGAGTGTAGACGACGTGAAGACAATCGAGCAGTTTGTTGTGCATTCCGACGAATGTGTCACGTTCGAGCGCTTGAATGATTCGGATGAAGTCGGGAAGCGAGAGATACACCGCGCCGTCGAGCAGTTTTCGTTTCTGGAAAGGGAAAAATTGAGTGAAAACGCGTCAGAGTAACGCCAGATGTTTTTTTTTTCGTTTTTTTTTGTTGAAAACGCGTCAGAGGCACGCCAGAAAGAGCAAGTTTGAGCTTTTTCCGAGAAAAATGGCAAAATCATCGACAGGCCAGTATTGACGAATTTGTTGGTTTTCGAAGAAAATTCGGCCAAAAACGCGCTAAAGGCACGCCAGAGAGCAATTTTTATGGGTTTTTGGGAAAAAATTGATAGAAAATCGCAAATTTTACAATTTTTTGGATAAATATGACCGGCAATTGTAGTTTTTGGGCGAATTTCAATAAATTTTCCTGTTTTTTCGCATAAAAATGGGCAGAAAGTTTAGTTTTTTTCGTTTGAAAACCAAAAAACTTGAAAATTCTCAATTTACACTGAAAATGAGAATTTCAGGCGCAAAAATTGTCCAAAAGCGGCCAAAATTAAGTGTTGTCAGCCCAAAATACGCTGAAAACTGGAAAAATTGAGTATCTGGCGCTCTTTTCACGCGTTTTTGGCAGTCTGGGGCACCTTGGACGCGTTTTCTGCAGACTTCCGGAGTTTAGGGGAAAAATTGAGTTAAAACACGTCAAAGGCACGCCAGTTTTGACGAATTTTTTAGTTTTTTATGATGAAAATCAGTTTTTTGTCGATTTTTGACCTTCAAATGTTCAATTCATCGCATTTTCGGTTCAAAAATCTAATTTTTGCAATCAAAATCCGCCTTTTTTCCAGTTTTCAGTTGAAAAATAATTAATTTCACCATTTTCTCACTCGATTTCCTTTTTTTCCCCATTTCTCTCCCGAAAAACCAAATATTTTCTTCATTTTTCATTCAAAAACGCAATAATTCCCCTTCCCAATTCAAATTTCCCGCCAAGTCCGCAACATGTCGTCACGGTGAACATTCGAGTGTGCAAACACCGCCGGCGTCATGACGCAATGTGCGGAATTTGACGCGCAACACGGTAAGGGGGGAAAATTTGGAAAATAAACGGATTTTCGTCGGGAAAACGGGATTTTAGGGTGAAAAATTGAAGAAAAAATCGATTTTTCAGTGGGAAAATGCGATTTTTGGGTAAAAAATCGAGGAAAAACGATTTTTCCGGTCAAAAATTCGATTTTCACCTTATTAAGCATCTCCAACCACGCAATATCATGGGCGGTGACTTCATAATGAAGGGGATCTCGCGTCGGCACCAATTCATGAGTGCGTAGATCAAAATATTCGGCATTTCGATCGCAGGCGATCATTTTCTCGGGAATTTGGAATTCCTCTTTCGGCCGAAGGAAGAAATCCTCATCTTCGACAACGATTCGCGGAATATTGTCGGGATCGGCGAGCTCTTGTGTTCCATAACTGTATTCGGGACGCCAGCTGGAAAAATAAGAAAAATTGAGTGAAAATGGGCTGAAAATCGCAAAAAATCGGCAAAAATCGGTATTTTCATGACATTTTAGTGAAAAAAACTCGAAAAATCGGCTCAAAATGACTGAAAATCACGAAAAATTGACATCCGCCAAGCGAAATTTTGAGTTTAGTCCAAAAATCGCGTTAAAGGTACGCCAGACGCTCAAAACGTAGAAAACGCGCCGAAGACACGCCTGACAGTCAAAAAATTTCGAAATTTCGAGTTTAGTTCGAAATTACGCGTCTAAGGTGCGCCAGATAGCCTTAATTGGGGCAGAAATCGGAGAAAAACGCGTCAAAGGTACGCCAGAAATCTTGAAACCCATCAATAGCGCACTAGGAACGCGTCAGAGGCGCGCCAGACAGCCGATTTTGTTCTGAAAACGCGTCAAAAGCGCGCCAGAATGTCAAAAGGTAGAAAATGCGCCAAAGACACGCCTGACAGTCAAAAAATTTCGAAATTTCGAGTTTAGTTCGAAATTACGCGTCTAAGGTGCGCCAGATAGCCTCAATTGGGGCAGAAATCGGAGGAAAAACGCGTCAAAGGTACGCCAGAATCTTGAAACCCAACAAGAGCGCGTCAGGGGCGCGCCAGACAGTCAATTTTGCTCTAAAAACGCGTCAAAAGCGCGCCAGTATGGTCGAAATCCATCGAAATGAAGACTTTAGCAGAGGAAACGCGTCAAAGGCACGCCAGACACTCGAAAACAGAAAACGCGCCAAAGACACGCCAGAACAGTCAAAAAATTTCGAAAAAATTGAGTTTTGATCGATTTTAGCCGGAATTTCACGATTTTTTGGTCAAAAAACGCAAAAAATCGGCTAAAAATGCCAAATTTTCACGATTTTCAGCAGAAAATCCTCATTTTTCATCGTTTTTTCCTTACTTATCGGTAATAACCGCCCCCTGTGAGGCATCTGGCAGCTCTGTATCACTATCGGCGTCCTGATCGTATCCGGAGAGCACTAGACGATAATGACGGTGTGTATACACTTCGGCGACTGAAAAAACTGGAATTTTGAGGAAAAAAACGAAAAAATTCGGAATTTTTTGGATTTTTGGTGGAAAAATTCCGTTTTTTCGCAAAAAATCACTTACGGAGGTCTGTTTTCTTCTTCCGATTCTTTTTGGACGCTTTGTTCGCTGGAACGGCCGTGGAAGCGGGTGTTGAAGGTCTGAAATTCAAATTTTTGGGAAAAAAATTTCAAAAAAAAATTTTTTTCGAATTTTTTTTTTATTTTTCCAACAAACCCTGGCAAATTCGGGGAATCTTGAATCTCCATTTGATCTTCTTCGTCTTCCTCGTCATCTGTTTCTCTCTCGATTTCCATCATTTCCGAAGATTTTTCTAAAAAAATTTTTTGAAATTTTTTTTTTGCAAAAAATTACTTGGCCGAGCGATATCAGATCTCCGACGTTTTGGTGTCGTTTTCAACTCTTTCATCGTCTTTTTCGGGCTGGTTGACGGTAATTGAGCGTAGGAACCTGAAAAAAAACTTTTTTGAAAAAAAAATTATTTTTTCAATTTTTTCCTAAAAATTCTTACTTCTCGTCTGTCTCCGTTGGGGTCCAGAGCTCCGAAGTGTCGGCGGACCTGAAACTAGTGGGAAACTGAGGGCGTTAGAGGCGATTCTCGGTGAATCACGCCTACCGAACTTTGTGAACTCCATAGAGCCCGGCGGCATTGGTAGCGGGCGCTGAAATTTATTTTATTGATAAATTTACATTATTTGTATGCGGAAAACAAAGAAAAACGGCGAAAATCGATGCAGGGAGCCATGTGACGGGTGCAAAAGTATTCGAAAACAAAATTTTTGGCGGTGGCCGAAGTCCGTCGGATTCTAGGCCACGAGGTGGAATTAGGATTTTAAGACACTTTTAAGGCGATTTTCTTGGTAAAAATGCTGAAAATTACTGAAAAACTGTGAGAAATGCTTCTTTTCACCAGATTCTACAAAAAAATCAATAAAAAATCGACTAAACTGAACAGAAAAAGTAAAAATGTTCGACGGTGGCCGAACTTGTCGGATTCTAGGCCACGGGGTGGAATTTGAATTTTAGAATGTTTTTGAGCGGTTTCCGGGGGGCAAAAATGCTGAGAATCACTGTAAAACTGTGAGAAATATTCGTTTTTACTGCGATTTACAAAAAAAAATGAAGAAAAATCGATTAATTACAACTGAAATAGTGAAAAAATAGGGATTTTCTAGTTAAAAATAGTTAAAAACAGTTAAAACCAGAAAATTTTCGATAAACCATGCGTTTTTTCGAACTCTCCGTTATCGATTTCCCCCCGACACATGTCTTCTGACCCCTTCTGAAGGCCCCTCTTGAGGTGAGGCCCTTCGCACGAACGCGTTCTCTTCCCCGCACGCGACGCGACCGCGCCGCACCCGACGACATAAAAATACGTGGCGTTTCGTGGGATTCCACACGTTTCCATAGTGATTCTCGACTCGTTTCTCGTCATTTTTCGCCGTTTTTCGGGTGAATACACACCGCCCGACTCTGTTTTTATCGATTTTTGGGCGGAAATGTAGGTATTTTGAGGGGAATCTGAAGAAAATCGGAGAAAATTGAATATGAAAAAAATTTCGAAAAGTTTCTGGTGAGTTTTGAGGTTTTTTGAGACGATTTTGGGCTCAAAATGTAGAGAAATAGTCCATTTATAGAAAGGAATAGTTAAGTTTAGGGAATTTTCAGAGAAAATCCAGATTTTTTGATGGAAAATTGAGGGAATTCTAGAATTTTCTCTGGGCAGATTTTTGTTTTTTTTTCTCTTGAAATTTGCATAAACGTTCACTTTTCAGCCGATTTAATCCTCTAATCTTCAGTTTTCAGCCATTTTTGACGCATTTTTGATCATTTTCGATGCATTTTCACCATTTTCTGCTGGTTTTTCGCTATTTTTCCTCAATTTCCTATGATTTCAATCAGTTTTCAGCGATTTTCAGCTGCTTTTTAGTGAAAATCTGACAAAGAAACCTCGATTCTCATATTTTTTGCTATCGCTATCAAATTCGCTCATGATAAGATAGTGGTATCGATCGTCGTCTTGTTTACCCAATTTCTTCACTTAAATTTGCCATTTTCCTAACAACAATCATGTTTTTTCGCGTTCTAGTTCAATTTTCACCAAGTTTTCGATATTTCAGCAGGTTTTCCAGTATTTTAACAGTGTGAGAACGATTTTAGACCAAAAATGACGAAAATCGGTGAAAATGGCTACGAATTCGAGTTTTTTGAGTGAAAGTTAGGATTTTTCTTCGAAAATCTGGTTTTCTGTCTATGTTTCGACCAGAATTCTTGGTTTTTGGGTATTTTCAGCACCAAACATACCAAAAACCTCTTTTTTTTTTAAATACAAAATCATTATTTTCTGAAATTTTTGAGTTAGATCATTCTAGAATCTGAAATATCGTTTTTCCGACGTTATTTTGACCCGTTTCCCGTCTAAATACCCCATGTTTCCTTTAAAAACCTTCAATTTTCCGCTATAAACGCAGTTTTTCTACTAAAAACCTCATTTTTTTGCTAAAAATCCCATTTTTTCTTTAAAACCTTAATTTTTTGCTAAAACCCCCATTTTCTGCTGAAAACCTCATTTTTCCACCAAAAGTGACCCAATTTTCCATCTAAAACCTCCATTTTCCCGCTGTTAGATACTCTATATTTTCGCTAAGAACCACCATTCCTCCGCTAAAAACCTCCAATTTTCTGTTAAAAACTTCAATTTTTCTGGTAAAAAACCCTATTTTTCTGTCTGAAAATTCCAATTTTCCGCTGAAAAACCCGTTATTTTCCCATTGTTTCGCTAAAACTCTCATTTTTCCGCTAAAAACCCCCATTTTTTCCCAAAAAAACTCATAATTTTCAGATGGCCGACCACGAGAACGGGGACCAGAAGCCATTGGAACCCGCGCCGCCCCAACAACAGAATCAACAAGAAATGCACTCTCAGAACAACAATGCGCCAGTCCCACAACCACCACCGCAACAACAGCAGTCACATCATCAGAATCATCAGAATCAAGATTCTCATTCACAACAACATAAACCACCGCAGCAGTCGCAGCCACAACAGCCACAGCGCGACGATGTGTGCCGTGATTTTCTGAAAAACATTTGCAATCGCGGTTCGCGCTGTAAATTTTATCATCCGTCCGAGGCGCCGCCGGCCAGCGATCACGATTACAATTTCTGCATTGACTATCAGGTGCGTAGGGAATGATATGGAAATGATGGGTGCTACTGAACTGATTTATAGGCATGAGGAGAAATTGGGCGTGATTTGAGTGGAAATACAGAGAAAATTGACTAATTTTGACCAAAAATTGAGAAAAATTGGTTGAAAATCGGCTAAAAATGGCAAGATTTGCGGTTTTTCTGCTGAAAATCACAGATTTTCAGCCCGATTTGGGCAATTTCAGCTTATTTCAATCCAGGAGCGGAAAATAAATTGGAAAATTTGAGTTCCGGGAGCTCATTTTTGTGAAAAATCCGATGATTTTGTTCATTTGGAGCCCCAAGAGTTCATTTTGGTCAAAAGTTGAGTTTTTTTAAATGGTTTTTAACGTTAAAACCATAATTTTTCACTGAAATCTCATCGAAAAGTGAGATTTTTGATGAAAAAACTTGAAATTTCCAGTTTCAGCTGATTTGGAGCATATTTTTACGAGTTTTGACCGAAAAATTACCAAATTTTCATCTTTTCTGGCTGAACATTGCTCAAAATCGCTAAAAAACTGTATTTTCCGCTTTATTTTTTGATTTCCAGACATAAATTCCGAGAAAAACAGTGAATTTCCACTTGAACATGCAATTTTCAGCTTTTCTGACGATTTTTGAATCAAAATTGACATAATTCTCACCAAAAAACGAAAATGAGATGTCTGGCGTACCTTTGACGTGTTTTCAATCGATTTTTCCCCAAAATCCGCTCAAATCTCCCTCCGATTTCACTCATTTTGTTCCCCGGTCCCCGCTCCCCAACGCTTTGAGAATGTCTCTATAAGCTGCTCAGCGGCTGCTCTCTCCCTCTCCCCCTCTGTGATTATATACTCGCCCCCAGTAATTATAATAACTGATTAATCAATTAAATCGCTAATTAATTATAGAATCGAGGGTGCCAGCGCGACAACTGTCGATTCGTGCACGCGCCACGCGACGAAGTGGAGCGATACAAGAACACGCGCGAACTGACGCTTATCCTGGCGCGTGCCATCGCCGCCGTCGGTCACGGCGACACAATCGGCGGCATTCCGATATGCAAAGAGTTTCAAACGGGACGATGCGCTCGCGGAGTCAATCGGTGCCGTTATTGGCATGTGAATGTGGATTTGGAGAGAGATCGTCGAAGCAGGGGACTACCGCCGTCTAATGAGTTTGGCGGACCGACGGGACCGATTGGTGGAGGATCCGGTGGAGGTGGCGGAGGCGGTAGATTCCCACCGATGGGATATGGAGGAGGCGGAGGAGCCATCGGAGGCCAAGGACGCCGTCGCCCTTACGACGACTACGATTCGGACCCGATCAAACGCGGACGCTACGCGCCAGACACCGATCGCCTCATGGATTTGGAGAAGCGAAACGCGGAACTATCGAAAGAAGTCGACTCACTCCGTCGGGAACTTCAACGAGAACACGATCGATACGAGGATTTGTACGCGCTGTTCCGTCAACAGAGTGGTGGAGCGCCGGCGCCACCCAAGGCAGCGACGACGGCTGGCGGAGTTGGAGGCGACTACTATGGAGCGTGGGGACAGAAGGCGCCCGGATGGTGATTCGGATAATTGATTGGTCAAGAATATATAATTTTGTGTGATAATAACATGTCTACCCCCACCCTATTTTCCCTATTTTTATCTCTCCACCCACTCTCTTGTCTCAAAAATACTTTAATTTATTTTATATTCCAAATCATTCTCTGTTATTTTCCTCCTAAAATTCAATTTCGCGTCATGTAAATCCCTCCATAAAATGAATTTCCAGCCAAAAAACGGTTGATTTTGACTCAAAAACGCAGTTTTCGATGGAAAATCTGCTTAAAAAATTCAAAATTTCCAGCTCAAAATGAGTATTTTCAACATTTTTCGACTGTCAGGCGTGTCTTTGGCGCGTTTTCTACTTTTTGAGCGACTGGCGTGCCTTCTACGCGTTTCCTCAGCTCAAATCTTCATGTCGATGGCTATTGACATTCTGGCGCACTTTTGACGCGTTTTTAGAGCAAAATTGGCTGTCTGGCGTGCCTCTGACGCGTTCCTAGTGGTCTCTTGATGGCGTACTGGCGTACCTCTGACGCGTTTTTTCTCCGATTTCTGCCAACTAAGGTTATCTGGCGCGCCTTTGAGGTGTATTTTTGTATTAAACTCACAATTTCGAAATTTTTGACTTTCTGGCGCACCTTAGACGCTATTTTTAGACCAAACTCTATTTCGGGCGTGTCTTCGGCGCGTTTTCAACCTTTCGAGTGTCTGGCGCACCTTAGACGCGTATTTTTGAACTAAACTCAAAATTTGACTAATTTTTCATGATTTTCAGCCATTTCGACTGATTTCTCGTTATTTTTCAGCAAAAAGTGTTATTTTCAGCCATTTTCAGCTGATTTTTAGCCGATTTTTCTCAAAAATAAAACCAAAAAAATGGGAAATTTCTTCATGTAGGCGATGGGATACCCGGGATGGCAGATAGAAAACAGATAATTCAATATAATAATTGGGAGAAAATTTCGCAAATTAGAAGAAGAAAAAGTAAGCAAATTGCACAGAAATTAGTAGAATTTTTGAAAAAATTCGTTTCAAAAATCCAAAATTTTCTTGTAAATAATCGGGATATAAGTTAGACGGCGACACACACTTTTTGGGGGATAAAAATTGGAAAAAAATCGAAAATTTAGGCGAAAATTTAGAGAATAGTGCAATGTTTCTTGATTCCCGATCGCTTTTTGCGTCCCGAATTCGCTTGGGCGTCGATTCCGATTTGGGTGGCGGCGCCGCCCTTTCGACGCTTCATCTCGCGCATCAAATCGTAGAATACCTGAAAATGGGGTTTTTTGGCTGAAAATTGGCTGAAAATCACAAAAAATCTGCTAAAAATTGCTATTTTCGTGAAATTTTTGTCAAAAAATTCGAAAAATCGGCTAAATATGGCTGAAAATCACGAAAAATCAGTCGAATTTTGAATTTAGCCCAAAAATAGCGTCTAAGGTGCGCCAGATAGCATTAATTGGGGCAGAAACTGGAGAAATCGCGCCAAAGGTACGCCAGACAGTCGATTTTGCTCTGAGAACGCGTCAAAAGCGCGCCAGAGTTTCAAAACCCATCGACATGAAGATTTGAGCAAAGGAAACGCGTCCAAGGCACGCCAGACACTCAAAAGGTAGAAAACGCGCCAAAGACACGCCTGACAGTGAAAAGTCAGCTAAAAATCGCATTTTTCTCGAAATTTTCAGTAAAAATCGAAATTTTCAGCTCAAGTTTTTGAGTGTCAGGCGTGTCTTTGGCGCGTTTCCTCAGCTCAAATCTTCATGTCGATGGCTTTTGACGTTCTGGCGCGCTTTTGACGCGTTTTTAAAGCTAAATCGACTAACTGGGGCTCCTCTGACGCGTTCCTAGTGGTCTCTTGATGGGTTTCAAGATTGCTGGCGTACCTCTGACGCGTTTTTTTTTCGATTTCTGCCTATCTGGCTCACCTCAGACGCTGTTTTTGGACTAAACTCAAAATTTCGAAGTTTTTTGACTGTCAGGCGTGTCTTTGGCGCGTCTCCAACCTTTTGAGTGTCTGGCGTTCCTTTGGCGCGTTTCCTTCGCTCAAATCTTCATGTCGATGACTTTTGACATTCTGGCGCGCTTTTGACGCGTTTTTAGAGCAAAATCGACTGTCTGGCGTGCCTCTGACGCGTTCCTGGTGCGGTCTTGATGGATTTCAAGATTTCTGGCGTACCTTTGACGCGTTTTTCTCCGATTTCCGCCTATCTGGCTCACCTTAGACGCTTTTTTTGGACTAAACTCGAAATGTTTGATCGTCAGGCGTGTCTTCGGCGCGTTTTCTAACTTTTGACTGTCTGGCGCGCCTCTGACGCGCCAGACAGTCGATTTTGACAGAGAGGTCATTTTTGAAAGGGTTTCAAGATTTCTGGCGTACCTTTGACGCGTTTCAGCCAATTAAGACTATCTGGCGCACCTTTGACGCGTTTTTGGACACTAAACTCAAATAGGTGATTTTCAGCCATTTTTAGCCGATTTCGATCGATTTTTGCGATTTTTACCGTTTTTTCACAAATTTTGCTCAAAATTCTGCAACTTTCAGTCAAAACTCGCTATACCTTATCAACATTCTCTCGTCTCTTGGCAGACGTCTCCACATAGTGAACTCCCCACTGCTCGGCACGTTGTCGACACAATTCAGCCGGGACGACACGTTGTTCACGCATATCTCCCTTATTTCCGACCAAGACGATTGGCACCGAGTTGTCCGAGTTCTTGACGCGAAGGATTTGTTCACTGAAATGAGAAAATGGAATTTTTGGGGAGAAATTGAGATGAAAATCGATGAAAAACCCGTTTTTTTAAGTGAAAATCATCTTAAAATCGCATTTTTAGCTCGAAAATTGACTATTTATGTGAAAAATCGGCTAAAACCAGTTTTTTCGGTGAAAAATCGCATTTCCAGCTCGAAAATTGGAAAAACGCGTCAAAGATACGCCAGAAATCTAGAAAACCATCAAAAACGACTGTCTGGCGCGCCTCTGACGTGCCGATTTCGCTCTCAAAATGCGTCAAACGTGCGCCAGAATGTCAAAAGTCATCGACGTGAAGATTTGAGCAGAGGAAACGCGTCCAAGGCACGCCAGACACTCAAAAGGTTGAAAAAGCGCCAAAGACACGCCTGATAGTCAAAAATTGAGGAAAAAGCGCATTTTTAGCTCAAAAATTGGCTGAAAATGTGATTTTCCTATGAAAAATCGCTAGAAATCATGGTTTTCAGAGGAAAATGCACGAAAATTAGTGAAAAATGCCTGAAATCGGCTGAAAAGGAGCCAAAACAGTCAGAAATTTAGTGTCTGGCGCACCTTTGACGCGTTCCGCCATCAGGCTGAAATTGGACAAAAAACGCATTTTCAGCTCGAAAATCATCTAAAAATGTGATTTTTCCACTCAAAAATGCCGTTTTTCAATGAAAAATAAGTTAAAATGCGATTTTTGAGGTGAAAAGTATGAAAAATAGCATTTTCTTACCGAAACTCATTCGTCGCCTCGAACGATTCCATATCGAGAATTGAGAAGACACAGATGAATCCTTCGCCACTTCGGTAGTAGTTGTCACTGAAAAACAAGGGGGAATTATAAAAAAATTGATGGATTTTTAGCAAAAAATAGAATAAAATGGTTTAAACTTCGATTGACGGAGTTTAAATTCCTATTCGCTGAATGTGAGATTCTGGGTGGATTTACGAAGCACTTGGGTCGATTTACGGGGGTCTTACTGTCGAATTACGGACCTCTGGGGTCGATTTACGGTGGTTCTGTTGTCGATTTACTGAGATCTGGGGTCGATTTACGGGGATCGAATTGTTGATTTACGAAGCTCAGGATAGGATTACGGGGAATCTAGTGTCGATTAACAGAACTATTGGGTCGATTTACGGGAAAGTTAGTGTCGATTTACTGAGCTTACAGGGTCTTCAATGTCGATTTACGGACCTTTGGGGTGGATTTACGGGGAGCGTAGATGTCGATTTAAAAATCAGTTTTTGGTGTATTTGTGCAGAAATTGATTAAAAAAAACGGGCTCAAAACTAAAAACCCATGTTTTCGGGCGGTAAATGATGGAAAATGACAAATTTTGAGACAAAATCCGGTGAAAAACACGAAAAATCGGATAAAACGAGCTGAAATCCGTCTGAACCGCTTATTTTCAGCTCAAACACGTCTAATCCAAAACTTGGATGATCTAGAGCTGAAAATGACGGATTTCTGAGAGATTTTCAGCAAAAATCCGGTGAAAACCGGCTGAAAATGATGAGGAGTGACTCAGAACTCGATTTTTGGTGCTCTAGAGCAAAAATTCACCAAAAATTCGTCATTTTTAAGCTTAAAATCGGCCAAAATCTACGCAAATTATGAAAAATCCAGTTTGAAGTGGAATCCATTGAAAATCATAACTTTGGGTCAAAAAACTCTATTTTTGAGACATTTTTAACCAATTTTTGCGGTTTTTCGCATTAAAATCATCTGAAATCCGTCTGAACAGCCTTTTTTCAGCCTAGACACGTCAAATACAAAAGTATATAGATTTTGAGCTGAAAACGACGGATTTCTGAGAGATTTTCAGCGAAAATCCGCTGAAAATCGGATGGAAAGTGATGTAAAGTGCATCGATTGCTCTTTTCGAGCGGAAAAATCTGATTTTTGGCGATTAAAGATGGAAAATAGACGAAAAATGACAAATTTTCAGCCAAAATCGCGTTCGAATCTTAATTTTCAGCCTAAAACCTCAAAAATCTAGTTTTTGAGTCATTTTTCACCGATTTTTGCGGTTTTTCGACTTGAAACCACCAAAAATGCGTATTTTTCATTTGAAAACTGCAAAAATTGACTCAAATTGGTAAAAATTGACTCAGACTCTTGTTTTCCACAAAAATCCATCAAAAACCACCATTTTGACTCGAAAAACTCGAATTTTGGGTCATTTTTCACCGATTTTCGTGATTTTTTGGCTTAAAATCACTCAAAAACAGTAATTTCCATCTGAAAACTGCAAAAATCGGCTCAAATTGGTAAAAATTGACTCGAAATCCATTTTTAACAAAAATCCTTCAAAAATCCTCATTTTGACTCAAAAAACTCGAATTTCGGGTCATTTTTCACCAATTTTCGTGATTTTTTGGCTTAAAACCACCAAAAATGCGTATTTTCCATCTGAAAACTGCAAAAATCGGCTCCAATTGACAAAAATTGACTCAAAATCCGGTTTTCCACAAAAATCCATCAAAAACCACCATTTTGACTCAAAAAACACGAATTTCGGGTCATTTTTCACCGATTTTTGTGTTTTTCCAGCTTAAAATCCCTCAAAATCCGTGTTTTTCCATCTGGAAACTGCAAAAATCGTCTCAAATTAAAGAAAGTACACTCAATTCGATTATTTGTGAAAAAATCATCATTTTGTCTTCAAAAACTTAGTTTTTGAGTCATTTTTGACCGATTTTCGTGATATTTCGTCCTAAAAATACACAAAATCCGTATTTTCCACCTAAAAACTGAAAAAATCGGCTCAAATTGGTAAAAATTGACTCAAAATCTGGTTTTCCACAAAAATCCATCAAAAACCACCATTTTGACTAAAAAAAACACGAATTTCGGGTCATTTTTCAGCGATTTTCGCGATTTTTCGACCTAAAATCCTTCTAAATCGATATTTGTCTGCTTACCGAATAGCCGAGTAGTCCTCTTGTCCCGCCGTATCGAGAATATCGATTGAACACTCCTCGCCATCCAACACCACTTTTTTCCGGTATGAATCTGCCTTCGTCGGCTCGTATTCCTCCACAAACTGCAAAAATTAGGAGTTTAGGTGATTTTGAGGGAAAAAATGGGGGTTTTAAGCAAAAAAATAGGCAAAAATCCGGGTTTATCGCGATTTTCGCTGTTAAAATGGGATTTATGACCATTTTGAGCCAAAAATGGGCAAAAATGCGGGGTTTTGAGCTAAAAACCGCACTAAAAACGGAATTTTGGGGCCAAAAACATTGAAAAATGCATTTTTTGGGCTGAAAATGGGGGAAAATCCTGAATTTTCAGTTAAACAGCACTAAAAACTGTCGAAAATCCGGGTTTTCGCCAGAAAAATAGAACTTTAGACTATTTTTGAGCCAAAAACATCGAAAAATTGAGTTTTTTGGGGGGAAATGGGCGAAGTTGTTGAGCTAGAAATTGCAATTTTTGTTGAAAAATGGAATTTCGGACCATTTTGAGCCAATTTTGTCAATTTTTCGAGCTCGAAAAGTCGAAAAACGCACTTTTTGTGCTGAAAATGACCGAAAATCCGGGTTTTTCAGTCTAAAATCACAAAAATTGGTGAAAATTGACGATTTTTGCTGGAAAATAGAATTTTGGACTATTTTTCGTCAAATTTATCAATTTTGAGCCCAAAACATCGAAAAATTGAGTTTTTGAGCTGAAAATAGTCAAAAATCCGAGTTTTTGAGCTAGAAACTGATGAAAACTGCAGAAAAACCGGGATTTTTGCTGGAAAAGCCTGATTTTTGTCATAAAACTTGAAAATCTCCGATTCTGTGTCGATTTTCAGCGTTTTCGACGTTAAAAATCACAAAAAATGACAAATTTTGACTAAAAATCGTAAAAAATCGAGCTGAAATAATGAGTTTTTGGCCAAAAATCACAATTTTGATATAAAACTGAAACTTGTCGAAAATCTAGACAAAAAAACCCGAAAATCAGCATTTAAAAGTCAATTTTCAGCGTTTTTGACAGTTAAAAACGATGTAAAACGCCAAATTTTAGCCGAAAATTCAAAAAAAAATTCGAAGAAAAAAAAATTTTTCGCAACTTTTTTCCGTGATTTTTTCCGGATTTTCCTGATTTTTTTTCTCAAATAGTGTACTTTTTAACACTTTTCTTCCTATTTCCATCGATTTCCTCTCCATTCTCTCACCTCATCATACATAAATTGCAGCGTGAGAGCTGATTTTCCGACACCTCCGGTTCCGACCATAATCACCTGAAAACCCGATTGATTTTTGATTTTTTCAGTGAATTTTAGTTACTTTATGCACGATTTGTTGTTGTGGTGGCAGTGTACCGCTCGCTTTTTTCGACGCCATCGCTGAAAATTTGAATTTTTGTGAAAAAACTAAGAAAATAGGTGTAGAACTCAATTTATCGCGAGAAATAACATGAAAAACGTGATTTTCAGCAATATTTTCACCTAAAAACGGTAAAAAAGGACTAAATTCGACTGAAAATGAAGAATTTTTATAAAATGACGAATTTCAAAGTGATTTTTATGTAAATTTCAGTCAAATTTATACAAAATGTTATCGAATTTTTAATTTTCAATGAGTCACCACAAAAATCACGTTTTGATAAGCGCTCAGACATCAACAATGACCGGTTTTGCCGCTGAAAATATTTGAAAATCGGCTGAAAAACGGAAAACTACAGTACCCCGCTTAATGAAAAAGTTGTGCAGTCTGCATGCACCGGATTTGACGAGCAAGTTTGGGATTTTTTATTTTGAATTTTTACGCATTTTTGAACTTTTTCAGATGAAAATTTGGGGTTTTTACATGATTTCAAGGGGAAAAAGTGAGTTTTATAAGAAAAAATGTCGAAAAATTGAGTTTTTGCAAGTAAAAACCTAGAAAAAACCAAGTTTTTACGAGTAAAAATTGGGGAAATAGGATTTTTAGTGAATTTCAGCTTAAAATGTGAGTTTTACATGTTTTTCGTGTTGAAAATTTGCGGAAAATGCGATTTCAGCTCGAAAAACGTCGAATACCGCCAAAAATTAGTCAAAAAAGTGCGAAAGTTGCAGTTTTCCCGTAAAAACTCACTTTTCGCGCGCATTTTTCATTAAACATTAGGCGGGACGGATTTTGGGTGTTGTAGGTCAAAAAACGTCGTTTTCTGTGCGAAAAAAGGCGAAAATTTGGTGAAAATTCACTTTTTTTCTTCAAAATTGACAAAAATCTTGAAAAACTGCGATTTTCGCATAAAAAGTGCTCAAAAACTCAAAAAAATGAGCTGAAAATCTGAAAAATCAAGTTTTCTTCGCGAAAAATGGGTTTTCGCGGTAAATTGTCGTTTTCCGACTAGAAAAAGTGCAAAAATTTTTGAAAATTCACTTTTTTCAGTTCAAAATTGACAAAAATCAAAATTTTAACCTGTTCGGCATGAAAAACAGCGATTTTCCTCTAATTTTTACCTAAAAAGTGCTCAAAAACCTGGAAAAAATGAGCTAAAAATGATTTTTCCGTGAACCCCACAACTACAGCCCCAAAAACCACCAATTTCAGCGGTTTTTTACAAAAAAAAATTCATAAAAACTCAAAAATTTACCTTCCGGATCATAAAACTCATGTTCGTCTCGTTTTTTGCCAGTCAAAAAGAACCAAAATGTCACAAATTTGAGTTTCAGCCAATTCCAGGCGCTTCGTACCACATGTAGCACTTTATCCATAGTTAGGTATAGTGGATTTTCAGACAGAAAATGTCAGAAAATATTGCGAAATTGTTTTTCTCGAGACGAGACTAAATCCGGAGACGGGCGGCTTTAGAAGGTGTCCAATAGCAACTAATGCTATAGAAGGGGGCGAGCGGCGAAGGGGAAATATGTCTATTCACACGGGAAAGAGAAAAAGAGAAATAGTATGTGAAGTGGTGGAGACGCAGACAGTTTGTGACTGTTTTGGAGTCTCCACCCTTTACCAATTATGCATAATAATACCGGCGGAGACTGAGCGATGACGGAAATGTTTGTGTTGTTTTTAGTAGTTGTGCTAGTTCCATAGAGCGCACTTGCTTTTCCCGCACTTTTCATGGGTTTTGAGCCAATTTTTCGTTAGTTTCAGCCATTTTCAGCCGCTTGTGAAAAATTCGATGATTTTGTCCGTCTAAGGCGAAAATTGTGCTGATTTAGGTGGAAAAATGGGGCTTTTGAATGAAAAATAACGTAAATTCGTCCGTAGCCGTTCAAAATTTGAGTTTTTCCAGTTGAAATCCCTGGAAAAATGCGGTTTTTGACGGAAAATTCATCGAAAAGTGAGATTTATGACGAAGTGACCGGAAATTCTGGCCTAAAACTCCTAAAATTGGCTCAAAAAGTCAATTTTTCAAAAATTAATGCTATCTGGCGCACCTTTGACGCGTATTTTTGGACTAAACTCAAAATGCTGACTGTCAGGCGTGTCTTTGGCGCGTTTTCTACCTTTTGAGTGTCTGGCGTGCCTTTGACGCGTTTCCTCTGCTCAAATCTTCATGCCGGAGGCTTTTGACTATCTGGCGCGCTTTTGACGCGTTTTTAAAGCTAAATCGACTAACTGGGGCTCCTCTGACGCGTTTCTTGTGCGCTCTTGTTGGGTTTCAAGATTTCCTGGCGTACCTTTGACGCGTTTTTCTCCGATTTCTGCCAATTAAGGCTATCTGGCGCACCCTAGACGCGATTTTTGGACAAAACTTAAAATTTCGAATTTCATACATATTTTCAGCCATTTCTACCCGATTTTCGACCGATTCATCTCTATTTTCATGAAAATTGACTGAGAATGCCATTTTTTGATAAAAAAGTTGCTAAAATATCGTTTTTCGGGTGAAAATAGCGGAAATTTCGCAGTTTTTCTAAAATTTTTAATTTTTGGATCACTATACCTAACTAACTATGGATAAAGTGCTTGGAATTGGCTGAAACTCAAATTTGTGACATTTTGGTGCTTTTTGACAGAAAAAAACAAAAACGAACATGAGTTTCATGATCCGGAAGGCAAATTTTCAATTTTCATGTGAAAAACTGCTGAAATTTCAGCTAGAAAATGTGAAAAACTCGAGTTTAAAGGCGCATAGATAATTTCAGATCGTACAGTAACCCAAAAAGTTTAAAGGTGCATACCGTATTCCAGGACGTCGACTTTTTGATATATTAATAGTAATTATTCAAAAAAGTTGGGTGTCCCCATTCTCCCCCAATACCTATAATTGGTTTCTCTATGCAATGCCAAGGTCCTTTTTTATTCAGAAATCCATTATTCTGGAGAACAAAGTTCTCCTTTTTTGGGGGGAAGAATAAGAAAGGAGGCCATGGAGGAATTTGTTTTGGGAAAAGGCGCCGAAAAAGTTTTGAATTTTTTATAGGCTGGGAGTTTTTGAAAATGCTACTATAGGGAGGTTCCAGACCTCGGATTTTTACGATTTTGTCCCAAAAAATCGGAATTTTTCACAAGAAGGGGTACTGTAGGTAGTTTAAAGGCGCATAGAGCTTATTGTAAGGATTTTCACGATTTTATCCTAAAAAATCGGATTTTTTAACAAAAACTGTAGATAAGTGGGTACTGTAGGTAGGTTAAAGGCGCATAGAGGTCTTAGACAGATTTTTGTCTGGATTTTCACGATTTTATCCCAAAAAATCGGATTTTTTCACAATAAGTGTAGATCAGGGGGTACTGTAGGCAGTTTAAAGGCGCATAGAGCTTTCTTTGGTGATTTAGACAGATTTTTGTCTGGATTTTCTCGATTTTATCCCAAAAAATCGGAATTTTTCGCGGAAACTGTAGGTAAGGGGGTACTGTAGGTGGCTTAAAGGCGCATAGAACTTCCTATAAGGATTTTCACGATTTTATCCCAAAAATCGGAATTTTTCAACGAAATTGTAGTTCGGCATATTTGTTTTTGGAATTTTACGATTTTATCTCAAAAAGTAGGAATTTGATCGTTACTGTAGCTAGATGGGTACTGTAGCTGAAAAACCACGCATTTTCTCAATTTTATCGCAAAAAATCGGAATTTTTCACAGAAACTGTAGTTCGACTCGCTTTGAACTTGGATTTTCACGATTTTATCCTAAAAAATCGGAATTTTTACAAAAACTGTAGATAAAGGGGTACTGTAAATAGGTTAAAGGCGCTCTGACCTCGGACTTTCACGATTTTAAAGGTAAAGGGGTACTGTCGGTAGGTTAAAGGCTCATAGGCCTCGGATTTTCCCGCTTTTATCCCAAAAAAATCGGATTTTTTCACAATAAGTGTAGATCAGGGGGTACTGTATGTAGGTTAAAGGCTCATAGAGGTCTTAGACAGATTTTTGTCAGGATTTTCACGATTTTATCCCAAAAAATCGGATTTTTCACAAAAACTGTAGATCCAGTGCTGTGGGTTGATTAAAGGCACTGAAGAAGGTACTGTAGGTAATTTCAATAATTTTTGGGTTACTGTAGTTTTAGGAAATTGTAATGAGCTCACAGACTAACAACATCTGGTTTTAGTCTAGTTTTACTGATTTTTCTTAGATTTTTATCCCAAAAATCGGAATTTTTGGAATTTTCGCTTAAAATCACATTTTCCCTCTCAAAAATGGCTGAAAAAGGGCAAAAACGATACAAAATACGGGAGAAAACGGTGAGAAAAGAAGAAAAGAGAAGAATGACGTGTCATTCGGGTGGTGTCTCGTCATAGAGAATGAATCGACGAGAGAGTACATACCTGAAGAGACGGTTAGAGAAAAAGAGATGAGAGAGATAGAGAGTGTGTGTGGAGAGACGCAGAGACAACAAACAGTCAAGAATTTCGATAGAAAAAAAACGGGTCGATCTTGTTTTTTGTCGCGTTTTTTTGGTCGTTTTTGGGCGGTGAAATATGGGAAGACTAAAAATAGGAAGAACTGGAAATAATTTAATTAGAATGTATGTAGATCAGAAGAAAAATCGATAAAATCTGGAAAAGATCCAAAAAAATGCAGAATTTGGAGGATGGGTGGAATCTGAAAAATGAGAATTTAAAGAAGATAAAAAATCCGGAAAAAAACGGAAAAAAAACGGAAATTTGAGATTGAAATTAGAAAAATAGAAAATCCGGGGAAGAAAAAAAAATATGGAAAAGACCAAAATTTGGGGAAGAAAAAAGAAGAATCTGGAAAAAAAATCTGACAAAAATTTGGTCACTGTACGTTGGCTAAGCTGGGTTTGACTTTGACTGAAAATCATAGTAAGAATTTCGAAATTCTGAAATTTGGAGAAGAACTGAAAATCCGGGTAAAGGTAATTTTTGGCGAATTTTGAAATTTTTCATGAATTTCCCCTTTTCTGCTCTTTTTTGGGGATTTTCTTTCCAAAAAAGAGCAAAATTGGGGAAAATCATGAGAGATTTCGAAATTCGCAAAAAAAGCCTAACCCGGATTTTCAATTTTTTCCCAAAATAAAGATTTTGATTCGAAAACCGCGATTTTCAACATTAAAACTGTAAAAATAATGATTTTTGGTCAAAAATTGCCCTTTTTCAGTCGAAAAATGGAGATTTCCGAATTTGGCTGAAAATCATGGAAAATCTTCATTTTCCGACTGAAAAGTGCAATTTTAAACCAAAATCACTATTTTTCATGTTGTACAGTTCAAAATCCTCATTTTCGAGTGAAAAACTTGAAATTTCAGAAAAAAAGAGTAAATGCGCTCCACTGATACATTTTTTTGGTCAGTGTAAAACTGTTACAGTGACAAAATTTTTGTCACTGTAGCAATTTTACAGTGACCAAGAATTTTTTCAGTGGAGCGCATTTACTCATGAATTTGAAAGGATTTTTCGGATTCTCGTAGTTTTCCTGGATTCTGAATCCCTTTTTCATAAAAGTTGAAAAAAAATTACTGAAATCCGGGAACGCTTCTTACAACCGCGCTCTACCGAAACCGATGGCATTTTGGTGGAGCGCAGTTGTAACAACTGTGCCTACCTAATACTAAAAACCTTATAAATATAGCACAAAAGCACTACAAAAGACACATAAATTTGTCGTCTGTGAAAAAGAGACAGAAAGTGTATATACACACACAGGGAAAAAGGAGAAAGAGAGGGATCGCGTAATCCGAAATGTTTGTTTATTTTCACTGCAGCAGCCATCCTCCTCCCATCCCATCTCTCTCTCCGACCATCACAATTCAAAGAAAAACGGAGAAGAGATGGAGAAGATGGGGAGGCTCAGAAATTGGGAGGAGGACGGGGAATCGGTGCCAATTATAAACAAAAATGTGTCATAGGGTCACATGGATCAGTTTTGGCAACTGGGAGGAAATATGAGGAAGAAAAAGGGAAATAGTTGGAAAAACATTTCAAAAAACTTGGTCGCTGGAAGTTGGCTAGGCCCTGAAAAATGAGGATTTTGATCCGAAAACCGCGATTTTCAGCACTAAAACATTGAAAATAGTGATTTCGGACCAAACATACCAGAATTTTTGGTCAAAAATCGCTATTTTTACAGTTTTAGTGCTGAAAATCGCGGTTTTTGGCTCAAAATCCGCATTTTTTGACTGAAAAACTCGATATTCCAAAAAATTTGGTCGCTGGAACTTGGCTAACAAGGGAACCTTTTTCATACGATCGTTGAGAATTTGCTGAAACTTGGCACACATATACTTTCGAATGTGCTCAATTGAATGGCGTTGTCAGAATTTGCAGAGTTATGCCCATTGGCTAGAAATCTCGATCTGAAAATTCTGGAAATCTAAGCCTCATTTTGTCCACGCGGCCTCCTCTCTTGACTCTCCTTTTCTCAATATAAAAAACAGCGAAGACGGCGCAGTGGCAGTGAGGGGTGCAGTGTTGGGAAGGTGGTGGGTACGGTTCCTCTCCCCGAAATTCTTTTTTTTGCGTTTCTGAATTTCGGTGTTAAAGATTTTCTGATTGGTTTACAATACATTTTCTGCCTTTTGAACCATAGAAAATTGATGATTGTGTGTTCTGGAAGCAGTTATGACAAAAAAACGAAAACTTTTTTTTCGAGAATTTTTACGCTTTCCGACCATCAAGAAGTGGACTAAAATTTTTTTTTCATACTAAAACTGTTTTTTCTATGATTTGGTCATATGAAGCTGTTTCAAAACTTTTCTTCCAAAATTTTTTTCTTCGTCCACTTCTTGATGGTCGGAAAGCGTAAAAATTCTCGAAAAAAGTTTTCGTTTTTTTGTCATAACTGCTTCCAGAACACACAATCATCAATTTTCTATGGTTTAAAAGGCAGAAAATGTATTGTAAACCAATCAGAAAATCTTTAACACCGAAATTCAGAAACGCAAAAAAAGAATTTCGGGGAGAGGAACCGTACCCATCACCTTCCCAACACTGCACCCCCTCACTGCCACTGCGCCGTCTTCGCTGTTTTTTATATTGTGAAAAGGAGAGTTAAGAGAGGGAGGCCGCGTGGACAAAATGAGGCTTGGATTTCCAGAATTTTCAGATCGAGATTTCTAGCCAATGGGCATAACTCTGCAAATTCTGACAACGCCATTCAATTGAGCACATTCGAAAGTATATGTGTGCCAAGTTTCAGCAAATTCTTAACGATCGTATGAAAAAGGTTCCCTTGTAAGCTGGGTTTTTGATTGAAAATCCGAGTAAAAATTTCGAAATTCTGAAATTTGGGGAAGACTTTGAAATCCGGATAAGGGATTTTTTTTCGAATTTTGAAATTTTTCATGAATTACCCCATTTTTGCCCTTTTTGGGGTTTTCTCTCCAAAAAAGGGCAAAAATGGGATAATTCATGGAAAATTTCGAATTCGCAAAAAAAGTTCCCTTACCCGGATTTCAAGGTCTTCCCCGGATTTTTAGCTCTTCCCCAAATTTCAGAATTTCGAATCCTTACTCGGATTTTCAACCATAAACCCGGCTTAGCCAACTTACAGTGACAAAATTTTTTGTCAGTGTAGAAATTTTGCACTGACAGAAACGAAATTTATCTATAGAGCGCGATTACATTTTTTTTTTAACTAGAAACGTAGAAAATAGTGATTTAGACTAAAAATTTAGTATTTTTGGTGTAAAATTGCACTTTTTCAGTCGGAAAATGGAGAGTTACCATGATTTTCAGCCAAATTCGGAAATCTCATTTTTCGACTGAAAAAGTGCAATTTTTGATTTTTTTTTAAACAACATTTTTGGTCCAAAATTAGTTTTTTCATGTTTATTGCTGAAAATCGCGGTTTTCAGATAAAAATCCTCATTTTTTGACTGAAAAAGTGATGATTTTCGACTGAAAATTACAGTTTTTCACCGGAAAACACGATTTTTGACCTGTTTTGAGGATCATCTCCAAATTTGTCAGTGGAGCGCAGTTACAATGACCATAAACCCGGCTTAGCCAACTTACACTGACAAAATCGAAGTTTTTAGGGTCATTTGAAAATGAAAACCGCGATTTTCAGTACGGAAAATAACGATTTCGGACCAAAAATGTTGTTTTTTTGATCCAAAATCAATGATTTTTGACTGAAAATTCCAGTTTTTCACCAGAAATCCCATTTTTGACTTTTTTTCCAAGGATTTCTCCAAAAATTGTCAGTAGAGCGAAGTTACAGTGACCATATTTTTTGTCAGTGTAGAAATTTTACACCGACAAAAACGAAATTTGTCAATAGAGCGCGTTTACATTGTTTTTTCCTGGAATTTCAAAATTTTCACTCAAAAAATGAGAATTTTGAGCAAAAAACCGCAAATTTCAGCACAAAAAATATGATTTTGCTGAAAATTGCGGTTTTTGGCTGAAAATCCTCATTTTTTGACTGAAAATTCAAGTTTTCTATTGAAAACTATTATCAGTCCCCCCTCCCTTTTGTCCAAAAATGACTCATCTCTATGCAGAGAGACGCAGACATAGCATACAAACAGACGAATTGAATGGAATGATGAAATTCGTTCGCATGATGAGTCAACATTTTGATGCACATTTCATCATTTTATTATGAAAAAGGACAGAAAATCAAATAAAAGTATATATGGAAATAGTGGTTGTAGTATAGAATAGGGGGACTAGACACACAATTTATTGAAAAATCGAAAAAAAAATTGAAAAAAAATACATAAAAATCGTCTAGAATAGTGAGTGGTAATCTAATAATAATCCCCTCGCTCCTCTCTTTTTTATTTTATTTTTTTGTGCCGCCCATCGCGTGTGTGACAGGAAATTATATGTATCTGGGTTTGGTCAAACGAAAATGAGGATTTTGACAAAAAAAAATCGAAAAAAATTGACGAAATCTGGCAGAGTTTCGAAAAATTTGACATTTTGACCACCCTTTTGCACCTTCAAGTCGGGATTACTGTAGTAATAACTGTTAGAAAAGAGTCAAATCTTATTTTCCCGATAAGATTGTGAAATTATGCACATTTTGAAATAAAATTCATGAAAATCCGATGAAAGTCAGCAAAGTTACGGATTTTCGAAAAATTTCGAAAATTCAAAAAAAAAAGTTTTTACACAAACTATTGTAACTCTCTCAGATCTCAGTCAAACTTTATGAAACTTAGATTTTTGAATTCAGCTTGTTGAGACGCTTCGAATGAGTATAATCATGTCATGGTTTGGTGAAAGTTGGGTCCCGCCACGAAAAGGGGATTCGGGTTACTGTAGTTTTCGCGGTGGGACTCGGATTGGAGCGAATCAGGGCATGATTATAGTCATTCGATGCGTCTTGACGAGCTGATTTCAAAAATCTATGTTTCATAAAATTTGACTGAAATCTGAGCGTGTTACGGTACCTGGAATGAGAAAATGTTTTTGAAATTTTTCGAAAATCTGTAATTTTGCTGATTTTCATGGGATTTTCACGAATTTTAGCTCAACATGTGCAGAATTTCTCAAACTTTTCATGAAAAGTAGATTTGAAAGTTTTCGAGCAGTTATGATAACAGTAATCCTGACTTAAAGGCGCAAGGGGTGGTCGAAATGTTATATTTTTTCGAAAATCTGAAACTCTGCTAGTTTTTATCGGTTTTTCAGGAGTTTAAGCTCAAAATGAACAAAATCTTAAATTATAACTCAAATATATTAATTTTCCGAAAATTGAGCAAAAACTGACAGAGTTACAGTAATTTTTGTGAAAACTTTTATTTTGAATTTTTCGGAATTTTTTGAAAATTTGTAACTCTGCTAGTTTTCATCGGTTTTTTATGAATTTCAGCTCAAAATGTGCAGATTTTCTCAAACTTTTCAGGAAAACTAGATTTGACTTTTTTCGAACAGTTATAACTACAGTAATCCCCACTTAAAGACGCGAAGGGGTGGTCAAAATATCAAATATTTCGAAAATCTGTAATTTTGCTGATTTTCATCGGTTTTTCATAAATTTTGGCTCAAAATGAACAGAATCTTAAATTCTAAACTCAAATAAATCAACTTTGTGAATATTGAACAAAAACTGACAGAGTTACAGTAGTTTTTGTAAAAACTTTTTTTTTGAATTTTTCGAAATTTTTCGAAAATCTGTAACTTCGCTGATTTCCATCAGTTTTTCATAAATTTTAGCTCGGAATGTGCACGATTTCCCAATCTTATTGGGAAATATAGATTTGACTCTTTTCAAACAGTTACAACTACAGTAATCCCCACTTAAAGACGCGAAGGGGTGGTCAAAATATCCAAAAATTCGAAAATCTGTAACTTTGCTGGTTTTTATCGGTTTTTCATGAATTTTTGGTGAAAATGTGCAGAGAATTTGAAAAAAAAAAACGGAATAAGCGTCCGAATAGCTATACACACTATTAAGATTTTATGAGCTGCTATGAGGAAAAGCGAAGAAAATTTTATTTCTCTTTTTTCCAAAAAAAAAATGTGTGCAGCTGCAGATGGTTGTCATTTCATCCTCCTCCTTCTCAGCCAAGTGACTGACATGTGTGAATAAAGGGGTCCCCCCACTGGAGAAGAATAAGAAATGTACTCTTCTTCTCGAAGACAGGAGAAGAAAATGGGGAACTCAAAAAAATTGGAGAGAGTGAGAGACGCAGACAGTTAGAGAATAGAAAAAAGGAGCCGAGATGAGGGGTCATTGGAATGGATGGGACAAGAGTACATATATGTATGTATAAAAATAAATGTAAAATAATACTGGTGGCTGTGGTGAAAAAAAATGAAAAAAGTTTTAGAATTTTTAGGCATATGCGCCTTTAGGCCGGGATTACTGTAGTCAGAACTGTTCGAAAAGAGTCAAATCTACTTTTCCCGATAAGGTTGTGAAATTCTCCATATTTTGAGCTAAAATTCATGAAAAACCGGTAAAAATCAGCAAAGTTACTGATTTTCGAAAATTTTCGAAACACTTCAGATTTTTCAGGTACCGTAAACCGGACAGTTTTGGCTCAAACTTTATGAAACATTGGTTTTCGGGTTCAGCTTGTCAAGACGCTTCGAATGAGTATAATCATGCCCAGATTTGCTTCAAATCGGGGCTCACCACGAAAACTACCGTAGCCTGGTTCTGGGGTACTGTAGTTTTCGTGGTGGGACCCAATTTTCACGGAATGGGGGCATGATTATACTTTTATGAAAGCTGAGAACACGCTGATTCTGAAAATATAAAAAGTTTGAGTCTCGGTGCAAATTCGGCTGGGTTACGGTAGATTTTGTAATTTTGTAATTTTCGAATTTTCGAAAATTTTCGAAAATCCGTAACTTTGAGAGTTTTGGACCGTTTTTCTTGGTTTTACGCCTAAAATTTAGGGAGACTTTTGGAAAAGTTGGGAATAATGAATTGGGCTAAAATTTTCAGCGATGTCCCTCCACCAGATGCATATAGAAAAAAGAAAAACAAAAAAAAAATGGAAAATTTTTGGAAATCTCGGTTCTCAATGATTTTTCTGGAATTTTTGGTGAAAAAAAGCAGAGAACGCTCACTTTTCAAATAGAAACTTTATTAAGGACCCAAAGTTCAAAACCCCAATGAACAAGTGGCCACTAAAAGACAAATCGGATATCGGAAATCGGAGAGAAGATTCTCGAGAAATAAGAAAAAAGGAGGGAAATTGAAGACGGACGTACTTTACATTGTAAAATGTAACATCTCTCTTTCTAGGCGGGGGACACTTCAGTGATCACTTTTCTCTCTCTCTCTCCCACTCTCGCCTGATCGGCGCCGGGGGGCGACCACAGAAACTAAACGGATATACATTTCTCCGATAGTTGTTGTATTACTAGAGGAAATCGAATAGCATCATCGATCATCTAAAGTTTCCACTTGGAGAGATTGATCGAATTGATTCACGGGGGAGATTTCTAACATGTTTCATTTTCGACCTGCCCCATGCGCCTTGAAGTCGGGATTACTGTAGTCATATCTGTTCGAACAAAGTCAAATCTAGTTTTCCTGATAAGATTGTGAAATTCTGCACAAATTGAGCGAAAATTCATTAAAAACCGATGAAAATCAGCAAAGTTACAGGTTTTCGAAAATGTTCGAAAATTAAAAAAGTTTTTTTTTTACAAAAGATACTGTAACTCTGTCAGTTTTTGCTCAAACTCCACAAAATTGATATATTTTTGTTTAGAATTTCAGATTCTGTTCATTTTGAGCTAAATTTTGAAAAAATCCGGCTAATTTACAGATTTTCAAACTTTTTGTATTTTGACCTGCCCCCGTGCACCTTTAAGTCGCGATTACTGTAGTCCTGACTGTTCAAAAAGAGCCAAATCTAAATTTACCGAAAAGATTGTGCAATTCTGAACATTACAAACTTAAAATCATGAAAATCCGATAAAAATCAGCAAAGTTACAGATTTTCGAAAATTTACGAAAATTTTGAAATGTTCCAATTACAGTAACTCGTTCAGATTTCATTTAAACTTCATGAAACCCACATTTTTGAATTCAGTTTGTTGAGACGCTTCGAAGGAGTATAATCATGCCTAGGTTTGGTGAAAGTTGGGTCCCGCCACGAATAGGGGGGTTCGGGTTACTGTAGTTTTCGTGGTGGGACTCGAATCAAGGCGAACCTAGGCATGATTATACTTTTATGAAAGCTCTGGACGAGCTGATTCTGAAAATAAAAGTTTCATAAACTTTGGATCATATTTTGACTGGACTACGGTAGATTTTGCAATTTTCGATTTTCGAAAAATTAATGAACTAATAAAAAAAAATGAAAAATTCCATTCATTTTTTGTTCCAAATTTCAAGAATAGAAAATGAAATATCACGTAAAAGAACAAGAAAGAACAAGAAAAGAAACAAATATTTTGTGATAAGGAAACCGTCAAATTGATAACAAAAAAGCGGAAACGAAGAATGGAGAGGGGTAATGAAAAAGGAAAAAAGGAAAAAGGGTGTGGTCACACATTGAAAAATGAGAATGGGAACTAAAAACCCACCGAGAAAATCTGACCTGACTAAAACTACCGTAATCCTGTCCGATTTCTATCAATCTCAATGAAAACAAGAGTTTTGGATCTAGGTGGTTTTGCCGGATTGAATGAATATAGTCACGACTAGGCGGCTATGTATAAAAACTTGGAAAATAACAAATATCTGAATAAAGGTATGGTTAATTTCAAAAACTGCAATAAATTTTGATGAACCAGGTTAACTAGACGGAGCAATTTTAGCAGTGGGGACATTGTGACAAGAATATGGTAGGTAAAAATCAATGTGAAGAAGAGAGAGACCTCTGGGAATCCAAACATGCACGGTGACGCCAAATTGTATTCTCTCATTTGTCATATTTGTATTCCCAGAGACCATCTCCTCCTCCTCGGATCTTTCTCAAGGTACCCTCTTTACCCTGTGTGCACTCGACCCCTCATTCTATTCATTGATTTTGTCCTCTCATTTTCCTCTGCGATGACCCAACCGTTCAAACTACTCCACCTCCCCACACTGGTTCTTCGAAATGTGCTCCAGCTTCTTGATCCAATTGAGTTGTAAGTTGTTCACTAACAAGGGAACCTTTAAAATAGTCCTCAATGCCAGTAAAAATGACCTATACAGGTTGAAAGACGATGTTTGGAAACCTATAAATCAACTTTCAAAAGTTGCTTACGTGACTTTTTATTATAGGTTTTAAAACATTCTCTTTTGACCTGTAAGTCGTCGTTTATACTGGTATTAAGGACCATTTAAAGGTTCCCTTGTAAGACTCAAAACTTATTAATAACAATTCCAGGTTCGAGCTATCCCAATGCTCCCGAAGAGCCCTCTCGATCATTCCGCTATCCGGTAGCAAACATTTCAGGCTGCACATAAACGAATCTTTCAACTGTATCAGTGTCAATGACCACGTGTTTCGTATTTATAGCATACGCTCCCTATCTGAATATCCTCTGCATGGAAACCGTACTTTTATGGAGTCTACTGTAAAAATTTGCCACCAATCAGAGGATGAGCTCATTAGTTTCTGGGATAATCGATGTGACGCATTGAAGACTGTTTTCTTCCATCTTTCAAACGTATTCAAATGCACTATTGAGCATGCAAGCTTTTCTCATACAATTCCAGCAGAGATCTTCATATCGATTATCGATTTTATCAGTAGGCGACAATCCGAAATCAAAGAACTCACTGTTTGGGGAGATGGTCTGACTGATGAGAACGTGATTGAGATATTTAATAAACTAAGAGTCACTGATCGTCTAGATATGTTTTATCACTTTTCTATGCCTCCATCGATTCCATTTAACTCAAAATCCATTTATATCTCGAACTCATTTTGGATCACATTCGAACACTTGAAATCAATGAAAAACTGTATAGTAATTAACCTAGATCGGTCTACGTTAACTGATCGTGATATGACTTCATTCTTGAACGATTGGAGATCTGGAAAATTCCCAAATCTCCAATATTTATCCATCAAAAGCAATTTTCTGAGTAGAAACTTCACCGCATTCGGACTTCCGTCACTTCAGGATACTGTAAATCCACAATTCTATTCAAGAACGTAAGAATATTCGTGAATGGTACTTGAAATAATTCCAATGTTTTCAGCCTCTTCGGCTCGCCAAGAGTTACTTATGGAGCTATCGAGTTTAAACGATACGATGGAGTTGTTGCAAAAGTTTGTTTCGACAATCAAGATGGAGATTTGCAAATTCTGGTGTTATAATAATTTTTCTTTTGTTTTCTTGTTCTTCATGTTTAGTTGCCGGTGGCAAGGTACCCCCGTAACCCTGTAGTTCTCCGAGTCATCACATTAAATACGCAACGACACTCCGCCAAAAGCTCACGCGCCTACCGTAACCTCAGCGCGTCAGTTCACGTGGACACGTGTACGCCACGTGGCAAAAGTAGTTTCTGAAGTCGGTTGGCTTTCAGAGTTAGTTCTAGTTTTAGCGTTGATTGTTTTGCTTGGTTTTGTAAGTTTACGCTCTCTTAGTATAATTTCTTGCAATAAAGTTTATTTATTGTAAGAAACTGTGTTCATTGTCGTCTTATTTTATCCGGAACCTATCACCCCGTATTTATACGCGGGCAACTGTTTCGTTTTCCATGTTTCTTTGTTAAATTTTAATTAAAATTTACTGTTTGCTGTGCTTGTTAACCTGTTGAAAATCATCCTTTTTACTATGTTGTAAACCGTTTTTTGTGACATCTTTGGACTAGGGCTGTTATCTGCGGTAATCGCCGGCAAGCCGGCGCCGCTTTTTTTCACGTTCATTGCATGAAAAGCAAGTTCATTTCCAAAAATTGCTTCCATCGTCGGTTTTCATTTCCGAACCGGCGTCAAACGTGGCTTTTCATTTCCAAACCGGTGTCAAACACCGCTTTTTTGAGTAGAAAATATACAATCGACGGAAATGAAACCGGCGATTACCGCCGTAAAACGCCTGTTTTAACAGCCCTACTTTGGACATGCAGGGTGTGGGAACGATGCACCTTCTTGGAGAGACCTTTGAGATCAGGAAAATAGAGATTGTGGATGCTTTTACTACAATTCTACTCATTCTAATTAATGAAGCTACATATGTTGCAATATCAGTTTAGTATAACCTACACAACAATGTTCTAAAACATATGATGGTTATGTATTCCTGAAAAAATCTCAAACAGACGAGACATTTCCAGCAAACGAGAACAAGTTTTTCAGATCCACCGTGTCAAGAACATTCTAATGAGTACGAGTTGTCTTCTTCCCATTAGAATTGAGTTGAAGGCGCTATTGTATATTTGCTAGCATATTTTGTTTGGTTAGCATATTTTGTTTGGTTATGCTATAAACTAAGTCTCTATTTTTTGCTTGAAAGCACAACTCCTAAGCAACTGTGAACATCACATTTTATTGAAACTTAACTTTATGTGAATGAAATGTACTAAACTATGGTTTTTTCAAAAACATTAATTTTTTAAAAATTATCTGGCGCTGTTATATAAAGAAAAAGAGATTTTTACGTAGGTATAGTAAATTTTATCAGAAATCAAGAAACAGGACACCTCACAGAAAATCCCCTTGATGTTCAACAAACGAACAAAAAATCGGTACAGGGGCAATAAAAGTACATTCCATGGTGATGAATGAAAACAAAAACACAATTATTACAAAACCAGAATTCGCAAATTTTCATCTTTCTCGTTGAAACAAACTTTTGAAACAACTCCATCATCTCGTTGAACATCAACACCTCCATAAATTGTTCTCGGCACACCAAGGATGCTGAAAACATTAAAATGATTTCGAGTGGAATTCACAAACATTCTTACGTTTTTAAATGAAATTGTGGATTTACAGTATCTTGAAGTGACGGTAGTCCGAATGCGGTGAAGTTTTTGCTCAGAATGCTACTTCTGATGGATAAATATTGGAGATTTGGAAATTTTCCTGATTTCCAGTCGTTCAAAAATGATGTCACATCATTATCAGTGAATGTAGGCCGATCTAGTTCAATTGCTGTACAGCGTTTCATCAAATTCAAGTGTTCCGTTGTGATCCAAAAGGCTTTCCAGATATCAATGGATTTTGAGTGGTTCAATGGAATCGATGGAGGCAAGGAGAATTGATGAAACAAATCTAGGTGATCAGTGACTATCAGTTTATTGAATATCTCAGTCACTTGTTCATCAGTAAGGTTTCGCCCACAGACAAGGAGTTTGTTGATTTCGGACTGTCGGCTACTGATAAAATCGATAATCGACATATAGAATGCTGCTGGTACAGTAGGCGCAAACCTCCCACACTCAATGGGACACTTAAATACTTTTGAGAGATGGAAGAAGACAGCCTTAAATCCGACAAGTCGATCTTTCCAAAAACTAAAGAGCTCTCGCTCTGAATGGAGGCTAATCTTCGCTGTAGACTCCATAAAAATACGGGTTCCGTGGAGAATATATTTCGATTGGGAATCATTGCTATAAATACGGAAAGAGTAACCATTGACATGGATGGAGCTAGAAAATTGGTTCATATGAAGCTTGAACTTTCTGCTACCGGATAACGGGATAACGGAAAAGGCTCTTCGAGAGCATTGGGACAGTTCGAATCTGGAATTGTCATCAATAAAGTTTTTGTCTTAGTGAAACACTTACAACTCAATTGGATTCAGAAATTGAAGCACATTTCGAAGAGCCACTGTAGGTAGGTGGAGTAGTTTGAATGGTTGGGACGATTTGAAGAGAAATGGATAGGAGAGAATCAATAAAGTGAACATGGACCAGAATGTGTGCAGACACCGGATGGTCCCTTAATAAAGATCTCAGGAGGAGAATGTCTCTGGGAATATTGGATTGTGATGTCTCCTGAGAATGACGGGTTGAGTGTGTACACACAATAGGGATAATTGCTTGGTAGAACATTCTAGAAGCGTAGGGTCTCTGGGAAAAAGCATGTCCTGCATTTAGACGGTATATATCAGATACTCCAACCAGTTACTTTATTGTAGAGACTGCAGAGCTTGCTCAATCCAGGAAAAATGGAAAAAAAAGTAACAAAAAGAACAAGAACACAGAAACACAATTATCACAACACCAGAATTCGCAAATCTCCATCTTCATTGTCGAAACAAATTTTTGCAGCAACTCCATCATCTCGTTGAACATCAACACCTCCATTAATATATCGTTCCACGCCGAGGATGCTGAAAACATTGGAAATATTTCAAATACCTTTCACAAACATTCTTACGTTTTTTCATACATCTGGGGATTTACAGTATCCCGAAGAGATGGTAGTCCGAATGCTGTGAAGTTTTTGCTCAGAAAATCACTATCGATGGATAAATATTGAAGATTTGGAAATTGTCCTGACTTCCAGTTGTTCAAGAACGTTGTCATATCACTATCAGTTAGTGCAGACCGATATAGTTCAATTACTATACAGAGTTTCAAAGAATTCAAATATTCTGAAGTGATCCAAGAGGAGTTCCAGATGACATTGGATTTTGAGTTCAAAGTAAATGATGGAGGTACAGAAAGTTTGTGCGACACCTCTAGATCGTCTGTGACCCTCAGTTTATTAAATATCTCAGTAACTTGTTCATCAGAAAGGTTTTTGACACCGACAAAGAGTTCTTTGATTTCGGACTGTCGGCTAATGATAAAATTGATGATTGGCATGAAGAATGCTGCTGGAATCGAATGAGTAAACCTCGCATTTTCAATGGGACACTTGAAAACTGTTGAGACATGAAAGAAGACAGTCTTTAATCCGACTAGCTTACTATCCCAGAAACTAATGAGCTTCTGCTCTGACTTATGGCAAATTTTTACAGCAAACTCATTAAAAGTACGGGTGCCAGACAGAGGATATTCCAATTGAGAGTCATTGCTATAAATAAGGAAAGAGTGGCCGTTGACACGGATGGAGCTTCTAAAGTCGTCCATTTCCAGTCTGAAATTTCTGCTACCGGATAGGGGGATGATCGAGAGGGCTCTTCGGGAGCATTGGGACAGCTCGAATCTGGAATTGTTATTAATAAAGTTTGAGTCTTAGTGAAACACTTACAATTCAATGGGATTAAGAAATTGTAGCACATTTCGAAGAGCCACTGTAGGGAGCCGGAGTAGTTTGAACGGTTGAGACATTGTGAAGTAAAAAAGAAGGGAGAGAATCAATAAATAAGATATGATTCAGTTGTGTGCAGCGACCAGACGGTCCCTTGAGAAAGGTCCCAGAAGAAAAAGATCTCTGTGAATACAAATATGTTCCTCATACAAGTGCGTGGTGATTGAGAGATGGTTTCATGGAATATACGGACAACGACAAATCTGTGTATTTGTGTTCCCAGAGATCGACCCCTTCTAGAATTTTCCGTGCTCTGCTTGACACTAGGTCCCTTATTGATTCTCTCCTTCTTGTCTCAAGCGTCGGTCCCCCTGCTCATCTCATTGGTTCTCTCCTTCTATTTCTCTTCAAAATGTCCCAATCGTTTAAATTACTTCATCTACCAATTGTGGCTCTTCGAAATGTGCTACAATGCCTCAATCCAATTGAACTGTAAGTTGTTCACTAAGTCTCAAACTTTATTGATGACAATTCCAGATTCGAGTTATCCCAATGTTCTCGAAGAGCACTCCCCCTCATCCAGCTATCCGGTAGCAGAAATTTCAAGCTGCAGATTGACGAGTTTAGCAGCACCATCAGTGTCAATGACCACGTTTTTCGTATTCTAATCAATCGCGACTGTTCGAAATCTGAATATCCTCTGTCTGGTACCCGTACTTTTATGGAGTCAAAAGTAAAAATTTGTCACCAGTCAGAACGGGAGTCAAGGCTGTCAAAGCAGGAGCTTATTAGTTTCTGGAGAAATAGACATATCGGATTCAAGACTGTCTTCTTTCATATCTCAGAAATTTTCAAATGTTCTATTGAGAGTGCGAAGTTTGATCCTACGATTCCAACATCACACTACATGCCGATTATTGATTTTATTAGTAGCCGTCAATCAGAAATCAAAGAACTCTTTGTCGGCTGCAAAAACCTTTCTGATAAAAAAGTGACTGGGATATTTAATAAATTGAGAGTCACTGAACATCTATTTTTGTGGCATCAATTTTCTAAACCTCCATCAATTCCATTCAACTACTCAAAATCCATCTATATCTGGTACTCTTCTTGGATCACAATGGAACACTTGAATTTGATGAAAAACTGTATAGTAATTGAACTAGATCAATCTAAATTAACTGACCATGATATGAAATTGTTTTTGAACGAGTGGAAATCTGGACAATTCCCAAATCTTCAATATTTATCCATCAAAAGCAATTTTCTGAGCAAAAACTTTACTGCATTCGGGCTTCCGTCCCTTAAAAATACAGTCGATCCACAAGATCATATAAAAACGATCCTTGGTTTTCGAAGATCTACAGGGTGGCTGATAAGTATTGAGACATGTATTTCACTGTATAGAAAAAAATCTAGGTGCCCATTTCAGAAAATAACTATATTTTTCGAATCAGTACAACATTATGACCAGCTTTTGAAAAAAACATATTAGGTTTGATTCCGTGGTCGCGTGCCAGACCCCCAGATGTGACAAGGGAAAAGTGACTCTGCGCCGCGGGTAGTTATCACATTCATTGGCTCATATCTACAGGAGCACAAGTTTTTCAAGACTAGGAATTTGGTCGGTGACAGCTGAGATGTTATCCTCAAAATTAGCTTAATACAAAAAACAGATTAACGCATGGTCACGGACCCACGAGGGTTTCAAGTGCAAGTTGCAGTATTCAGAAAAACAAACAAAATAGCGAGTTTTTAGATAAACCGTCACAAAAATTGAGGACAGAATATAGGAAGAATTCAACAATTCTGAACTGAATTTACAGTGTCTAATACATGTTTTGATCATATTGTTTTCAGGTTATCGCATTCTTATGAGTTGATAATCATGGTTTTCCATTATTTGCTTCAAAAACTAGACCTTTGGATATCAGAGAGGCCCCCCCTCTCCTCAATTTCAAAAAATTCGAGTTGACGGCTGAGAAATGTTCAGAAAGTCTACCGTAAGCTATTTTGACCAATAATGGGACAATCAAATAATTGTTGACCGCTATATTATTGAATCTCTTTGGTTCATCGTGAAAACTTCTTACCCGCGGCGCAGAGTCACTTTTCCCTTGTCACATCTGGGGGTCTGGCACGCGACCACGGAATCAAACCTAGTATTTTTTTTTCAAAAGCTGGTCATAATGTTGTAGTGATTCGAAAAATATAGTTGTTTTCTGAAATGGACACCTTGAGTTTCTTTCTATGCAGGGAAACCAGGGAAATACGTGTCTCAATACTTATCAGCCACCCTGTACAGATAAGACGGTTTTTGGGGAGCTGGCAACGTGGAGAGCTCCGGTTGGTGCAAATCGATATCAGCATATTGCAAACTTGAACAATTAATTTATTAAAAAGAGGAAGTCATGCATCGTATTATTAAAACATATACTTATTATTTTAAAAAAAACAAGAATGCAATATACAAAGATTCTGCACAGTTATTGAAGGACGAGAAGCATTAAACATTTGTTTTTAACGTCAAACTGAATTTTAGCAGCTACTCCATCCGCTCGTTGAATATCGATAGCAGCATAAATGACTCTTGGTGTGTTGAGAACACTGAAAAAATGGCTAATTAAAATAAACTTAGAATACAAATAAAATCTTACGTCTTCTTGAAGAAATGTGGATTGACAGTATCTTGAAGTGAGGGCAGGTTGAATACCGTAAAGTTGTCGGTAAGTCGAATACTCTCAATAGATAGGTATTCAAGGTTTGGATATTCTCCAGATTTCCAGTTTTCCAGAAAAGCCTTCATATCGACATTGGTGAGAGTTGTCCTTGAAAGTTCTATGACAACACAGTGCTTCATTGCATTCAAGTGAACGGCAGTAATCCAGATGGAATGGGAAATAGTAATTGACTTGGCTGTGAATGGAATGTTTGGATCTTTTGAGGTTCTAAAATCCATCTCCAATTCTAGACTGTCAGTGACCGTCAGCTTGTCGAATATCTTTGTGAGATTATCATATGATAAAGAATCGGCATTGACTCTCAATTCCTTAATTTCAGACTGTTTGCTGCTGACAAACTCAATAATTGACATGAAGACCTCTGCAGGCATAGTTTTGTATGGAAGCAGGCGTTCAATGGGGCAGCTGAACACTTTGGACATTTGGAAGAGTACTGTAGCCATTCCGATATAATGATCATCCCAATAACTGATTAATTCATAGTCAGAAACATGACTAACGTCGACAGTGGTCTCCATGAAACTTCTGGTTCCTCTTGGAGGAAACTTCGATTTATGAATGTCTCTGTAGACACGGAATATGTGGTCATTTACCGTAATACAGTCAAACGAATGATTTAGTTTAAGCTTAAACTTTTTGCTTCCAGATAGTGGTATGATTGATGTTGCTTTTAGAGAGCATTGCGATAGCTCGAACCTGAAATATGTACTCATTCTCGCATTTTTAGTTGGAAAAAACTTACATTTCAATGGGATTCAAAAATTGAAGCACATTTTGAAGAGCCAGTGCAGGGAGGTGGAGTAGTTTGAACGGTTGTTTGCCCATTTTGAAGTGAAATAGAAGGGAGAGAATCAATAAATTTGATAAGGGCCAGTTGTGTGTAGACAGTAGACGGTCCCTCGAGGAAGACCCCAGATCCAGATGACCCTTGAAAAAACAATGACGATCCCTCATCAGAGTGTGTGGTGATTGAGAGATGGTTTCTGGGAATAGACGGACAACGACAAATCTGTGTATTTGTGTTCCCAGAGATCGACCCCTTCTAGAATTTTCCGTGCTCTCCTCTACACTAGGTCCCTTATTGATTTTCCCCTTCTTGTCTCAAGCGTCGGTCCCCCTGCTCATCTCATTGATTCTCTCCTTCCATTTCTCATCGCAATGACCGAACAACCGTTCAAACTTCTTCGTCTTCCAAACTTGGCTCTTCAGAATGTGCTTAAATATCTGAATCCCATTGAACTGTAAGTTCTTCATTAAGACTCAAAAAATATTTATGACATTTCCAGATTCGAGCTATCCCAATGCTCCCAAAGAGCCCTCTCCATCATCGCGCTCTCCGGTAGCAAAAAGTTCAAGCTTCGCATAAACGAGCCTAGCACCATCAGTGTCAATGGTTGCTTTTTTGGTACTTATAACAATAGCCCCCTATCGGAAAATAATTTGCATGGAACCCGCACTTTTATGGAGTATACTGCAAAGGCTTACCTTCATTCAGAGCACGAGCTCGTCAGTTTCTGGGATAACCGACATGTCGGATTGAAAGCAGTTGTCTTTCAACTCTCAAAAGTTTTCAACTGCGAAATTGAATTTGCAAGGTTTTCGGAAAAAATTCCAGCAGCGATTTATATGTCAATTATCGATTTGATCACTAGTCGACAGGCTGAACTCAAAGACCTCACTATTTGGGGAGATGGTCTGACTGATGAACATGTGACTGAGATATTCGATAAATTGAAAGTGACTGACCATCTGGAGATAAATCATCAATATTCTGTGGCTCGACCAATTCCATTCAACACAAAATCCATTGATATCTGGAACTCCTCTTGGATCACAATGGAACACTTAAAATCAATGGAGAATTGTACTGTAATTCAATTATATCGGTCTACATTAACCGATAATAATGTGACATTGCTTCTGAACGACTGGAAATCAGGAAAATTCCCAAATCTTCAATATTTATTCATCAAAAGCAGTTTTATTAGCGAAACCTTCACCGCATTCGGACTTCCATCACTTACTGGAAATCAATGGCCTAGAAAAACGTAAGAATGTACGCGAATCCCATTTAGAATATTTCCAATTTTTCAGCATCCTTGGTGTGGAGAGATATATTTATAGAGGTGTCGATGTTCGACGAGATGATGGAGTTGGTGCGAGCATTCGTTTCGACAGTAAAGAGGGAGTATTGCAAATTCTGGTCTTGCAATAATTATGTTTCTATTAAACTGTTTTAATTCGCTTTCCGCTTACCACCTTCCGCCATTTCAACAACCTCATTCCGCTCAACTCTGTTTTTGTCCCTATTTCCATGTTTCTTCAATAAGATTTCAATAAAATTTTCTGTTTGCAGTCGCTTTGACCGGTCTACATTCACAGATAACGAGATGGCAGAGATTTTGAGAAGCTGGCGACGTGGAGAGCTCTCGAAACACGAGCGCTTGTAGATTAGAAGTTATAGGTCATAGGCTTCACGGCGTTTCATTGCAAAAAAAGGAAGAATGGGCAACTTGGCTTGTCAACAGTCATTCATGAAGCCATCGATGTTTGGGGAGATGCTGGAAAGGTTGGGAAATTTTATTTCTACTGCACAGGTGTTACTCGAAGCCATCTCCTTCAGCCAATACTGTTGGAATAGATATCACGATCAGAAACATATTTGTACTCCCACAGACCATTTCCTATAGGGATATTATTGAAATGAGGTCGTTTTCGTCTGGTGTCTGCACAAAACTGGTCCCATTTCCTATTTATTAATGCTCTCCCTTCCTTTATCTTCACAATGAATCGAACTAGTTCAGACACAGTGGTTTGTACATTCCCCTGGACCATCTTCCCTAAAGGTCATATAAATAATCCATTAACACCGTCTAAGACCCTATCTCTAGGTGACATTGTATTTGTATTCCCACAGAACATCTCCTCCTCCTGGGATCTTCATCTTGAGAAGACCCTCAGTCAGTCTTCCCGACACTGTGAGTCCCAGCTCTTTTTATTGATTCTTTCCTTCTATTTCTCTTCAAAATGTCCCAACAACCGTTTAAACTACTTCACCTCCCTACAGTGGTTCTTCGGAATGTGCTCCAGCTTCTTAACCCGATTGAGTTGTGAGTTTTTAAAAAAGTTTCAACTGAAAATGTGAAATGAGTACATATTTTAGGTTCGAGCTATCTCAGTGCTCTCGAAAAGCGACATCTATCATACCACTATCCGGTAGCAAAAGGTTCAAACTAAATGTCGGTCTAGGTTTTATTAAGGTCACTAATCACGTATTCTGTGTCTACCCAAACATTCATAAATCGAACTTTCCTCCAGGAGGAACCAGAAGTTTCATGGCGACCACTGTCGATGTTAGTCATGTTTCTGACTACAATTTAATCAGTTTTTGGGATGATTGTTATATCGGATTGGCTACAGTACTCTTCCAAGTGTCCAAAGTGTTCAGCTGTCCCATTGAATGCCTGCTTCCATACAAAACTATGCCCGCAGAGGTCTTCATGTCAATTATTGAGTTTATCAGCAGCAAACAGTCTGAAATTAAGGAATTGAGAGTCAATGCCGAATCTTTATCATATGATAATCTCACAAAGATATTTGAGAAACTGACGGTCACTGAGCGTCTCGAAATGGATGTTGAAATCTCAAAAGATCCAAACATTTCATTCACCGCTAATTGCAAGTCAATTACTATTTCCCATTCCACGTGGATCACTTTTATCCGCTTGAATGCAATGAAGCACTGTGTTGTTATAGAACTTTCAAAGACGACTTTCTCAGATGTCCATATGAAGGCTTTTCTGGAAAACTGGAAACGAGGAAAATATCCAAACCTTGGATACCTATCTATTGAGTGTAGTCGACTCACCGACAATTTTACGGTATTCAATCTGCCGTCACTACAGGCCACTGAAAATCCACGTTTCTTCAAGAAGACGTAAGAGTTTATTTGTATTCTCAGTTTATTTCAATTCTCCATTTTTCAGTGTTCTCAACACACCAAGAGTCATTTATGCTGCCATCGATATTCAACGAGAGGATGGAGTAGCTGCTAAAATTCATTTCGACAATAGAAACAAATGTCTAAAGCTTCTCGTCCTTCAATAATTTTGCGGAATCTTTGTTTATTGCATTCATGTTTTTTTTCTATAACACGTATATGTTTTAACAATACGATGCATGACTTCCTTTATTCAATAAATTAATTCATGTCCTGGCATCGAGAAAGCAACATCCATTGCACTATTACAGGGAAGTTCATGTTGTACCAACCAGAAATAAACTTCTGCGACGGTTATTAATTTTGGTTATCAAGTTTGTTTGTGTTCATTCGATTCGGCTTGGCACGTCTAATGAAGGACATATTTATATTCCCCGAGACCCTACTTCTAGATTGTTCCATCAAGCAATTATCTCTATAGTGTGTACACTCGACTATTCATTCTTAGAAAACTACAAAATCTAATATTCCCACAGTCCTTCATCTCCTGGGTATGTCTTCATTAAGGAATAGTAAGACCGTTTAGTGTCTGCACACATTCTGACCCCCCGTCCAGTCCATCTTATTGATTCTCTCCTTCTTGTCTCCAGTGTCGGTCTCCCAACCCCCCGCTCATTTCATTGATTCTCTCTTTCCATTTCTCGTCACAATGTCCGAACAACCGTTCAAGCTGCTTCATCTTCCTACACTGGTTCTTCGAAATGTGCTCCAGCTTCTCAATCCCATTGAATTGTAAGTTGTTCACTAAGACTCCAAAAATATTTATGAGAATTCCAGATTCGAACTGTCCCAATGCTCCCGAAGAGCACTCTCCATCATTCCGCTTTCCGGTAGCAAGAATTTCAAGCTGCAGACGGACGAGTTGAGTAGCATCATCCGTGTCAATGACCAAGTGTTTCGAATTTGTAAGAGTCGCGAATACTCGAAATCTGAATATCCTCTGTCTGGTACCCGTACCTTTATGGAGTCTAAAGTAAAAATTTGTCACCAGTCAGAACGGGAGTCAAGGCTGTCAAAGCAGGAGCTTATTAGTTTCTGGAGAAGTCAACGTATCGGGTTGAAGACTGTCTTCTTTCATATCTCAGAAGTTTTCAAGTGTCCCATTGAGTGTGGGAGGTTTGATCCTACGATTCCAGCAGCGAATTACATGTCCATTATTGATTTCATCAGTAGCCGTCAAACAGAAATCAAAGAACTCTTTGTCGGTTGCAAAAACCTTTCTGATAAAAAAGTGACTGGGATATTTAACAAACTGAGAGTCACTGAACATCTATTTTTGTGGCATCAATTTTCTAAACCTCCATCAATTCCATTCAATTACTCAAAATCCATTGGTATCTGGTACTCTTCTTGGATCACAATGGAACACTTGAATTTGATGAAGCACTGTATAGTAATTGACCTAAATCAATCAAAATTAACTGAAAATGATGTGACATTGTTTTTGAATAACTGGAAGTCAGGACAGTTCCCAAATCTTCAATATTCATCTATCAAAAGCAGTTTACTAAGCAAAACCTTCACCGCGTTTGGGCTCCCATCACTTCGGGATACTGTAAATCCACAAGATCATACAAGAATGTAAGAATGTTTGTGGATTCGACTCTTAATATATTTCCAATGTTTTTAGGGTCCTCGGTTACCTAAGATCTGTTTATGGAGGTGGCAATGTTCAAAGAGATGATGGAGTTGTTGCAACAGTTCGTTTCTACAGTAAGTATGTTATCCATAATGAAGATGGAGATTTGCGAATTCTGCTACTCTAATAATTTTTTCTGTTTCATTGTTCTTATTGTTTCCTTTTCCATAATACTTCATCAAGTTTTTAATAAAATCTACTGTTTCCAGTCGCTTACAAGGGAAGTACACGACGGACCGAGTTGAACTTTTTCTATAAATTTGACCATAGATACTTTCGACCCTGCTGATTCCAAATCTGCAATAAAAATCTGCTAAATGCTCACGTAAACCAAGTTATGACCCGTCAAACTTTTCAATTTGTTCACGTTCTTAACCTTTTCACGTTTTCATCGACACTTGTACTGTAGAAGCGCAAGTTTGACGGGTCATTACTTGGTTTACGTGAGCATTTAGCAGATTTTCATTGCAGATTTGGAATCAGCAGGGTCGAAAGTATCTATGGTCAAATTTATAGAAAAAGTTCAACTCGGTCCGTCGTGTACTTCCCTTGTTAAGGTCTACTTTTACAGAATAAAAAGTACCAAAGCGTCTTTGCAAGAAAGGAAAAATGGGTAATTGTATTCAATTATTCAGCATTCCATTCTACCGAAAAAAAAAAACTAAATAAGTATTTTCCAGAAAGAACCAGAAGGTTCATGGAGACCACTGCAGATGTTGGCTATCTTTCTGATTATGATACAGGTCCAAAGTGAAATCATTTTTCACACACCCAAAGAAGACCAGGTGCGCTCGAATCTACTTAACCTATCGTTAAGCTTTTCGTAAAAGATATTTCTAAACCAAGCAAACTTTAGAAGCTCCGCTCTCTTTCAATGTTGCCTCTACGATAAGATAATTGGTTAGACTATTTCTACAGTTTCACAGAGAACTTGTTTGTATTCCCAGTAACCCTACGCCTACGTTTCCATCGAGCGACTCTCTCCATAGTGTGTACACTCGACCACTCATTCTTAGACGACTACACAATCTAGTATTCCCAGAGATCTTCTTCTCCTGGGGTCTTTTAACAGGACCGCCTGGTGTCTGCACACAACTGGTCCCTATTCTATTTATTGATTCTCTACCTTGTATTTCTCGGTACAATGACTCCCCAACCGCTCAAACTACTCCACCTCCCAACAGTGGCTCTTCGAAATGTGTTTCAATCCCTGAACCCGATTGAGTTGTAAGTTGTTCACTAAGACTCAAAACATATCAATGACAATTCTAGATTTGAGTTATCCCAATGCTCCAGAAGAGCCCTCTCCATCATCCCGCTGTCCGGTAGCAGAAATTTCAGACTGCACATTAACGAGTTTACTAACGCCATCCATGTCAACGGCCACTCTTTTCTTATTTATAACAATGACTCTCAATCTGAATATCCTCTGTCTGGCACCCGTACTTTTAATGAATTTGCTGTAAAAATTTGCCATAAGTCAGATCAGGAGTCGAAGCAGAAGCTCATTAGTTTCTGGGATAGTAAGCTAGTCGGATTAAAGACTGTCTTCTTTCATGTCTCAACAGTTTTCAAGTGTCCCATTGAAAATGCGAGGTTTTCTCATACGACACCAGCAGCATTCTTCATGCCAATCATCAATTTTATCATTAGCCGACAGTCCGAAATCAAAAAACTCTTTGTCGGTGGCAAAAACCTTTCTGATAAACAAGTTACTGAGATATTTAAATAACTGAGAGTCACAGACGAACTAGTTATGTGCCATCCGTTTTCTATACCTCCACTAATTCCATTCAACTCAAAATCCATTTCTATCTGGAAGTCATACTGGATCACAACGGAACACTTGAATTCAATGAAAAACTGTATAGTGATTCATTTGGATCGGTCTACACTAACCGATCATGATATCACATTATTTTTAAACGACTGGAAATCTGGACAGTTTCCAAATCTTCAATTCTTATCCATCAAAAGCAATTTCCTTAGCAACAACTTTACTGCATTTGGACTACCGTCACTTCGAGATACTGTCAATCCACGATTTCATATGAAAACGTAAGAATTTTCGATAATTATACTAGAAATATATTCAATGTTTTCAGCATCCTTGGTTTCCAAAGATGGATACATGGAGGTGTTAATGTTCAAAGAGACGATGGAGTTTCGGCAAATGTTTATTTCGACAATGATAATGGAGTTTTTCAAATTCTGGTGTTGTAATAATTGTGTTTCTGTTTTATTGTTCTTCATGTTGTTATTTCCATGTCTTTTCATTGAGTTTTAAATAAAATCTACTGTTTGCAGTCTACATTTCCAGATGACATAATGACAAAGATTGAGCGGCTTCTCAGCGTTCTGCTATCACTAAAAAATACCGAAAATCTAAAGCATCTTTGCAAGAAAGGAAGAATCGGTAATTTTATTCAATTCTTCAGCATTCTTGTCTTATAAACAGTCATTCATGGATCTATCGATGGTTGGGAGATGATGGAGTTGTTGGGAAAGCTTCCGTTCTACTGCACAGGTGTTCCTGGAACCGTAACCGAACAAACTCTTTGCGGGTCCTATAGCTCACTTTACATTTTTATTCACCCCTTCTTGTTGTATGTCATTATAATTTTTGCCCGGTTCTTTTTTATTTCTCCTGCACAACAAAACGTTTAAATAATTATTAGTATATTATAGCTCCTTCAGCCAACACTGTTGGAATAAAAATCACGATGAGAGACATATTTGTATTCCTACAAATCATTTCCTCTAGGGATATTATTGAAGTGATGACGTTTTCGTCTGGTGTCTGCACTCAACTCTCCTTCTTTCTCTTCACAATGAATTGGACACCTTCGTTTGCACATTCCCCTGGACCCTCTTCCCTAGAGATCTAACAATAAGATCCAATCGTTGTATTTGTATTCCCAGAGACCACCCCTTTCTAGAATTTTCCATCGAACGTCTCCTGTTCATTGATTTTCCTTTTTTTTGTCTCAAGTGTCGGTCTGTCCCCGCTCATCTCATTGATTCTCTCCCTTCCATTTCTCATCGCAATGACCGAACAACCGTTCAAATTACTCCGTCTTCCAACTGTGGCTCTTCGAAATGTGCTACGATTATTCAACCCCATTGAATTGTAAGTTTTTAACTAATAGTCAAAAAAAATTAAGGACATTTCCAGGGCTGAACTATCCCAATGCTCCAGAAGAGCCCTCTCCCTCATCCCGCTATCCGGTAGCGGAAAGTTCAAACTTCTTGTGAACCAGTTTTCTAGCTCCATCCATATCCTTACTCCATCCAATATAAACTCTTTTCGCATGTATGAGAATAGCACCCAATCAGAATATATTCTCCATGGAACCCGTACTTTTATGAATTCAACCGTGAAGATTTGCCACGAGTCAGAGGACGAGCTCTATAGTTTTTGGGACGATCAATATGTCGGATTCAAGACTGTCTTCTTACACCTCTCAAAAATTTTCAACTGCGCCATCGAATCTGCAAAGTTTCATCCTACAACTCCAGCAGTGATGAACATGCCAATTATCGATTTGATCATTAGCCGACAGTCCGAAATCAAAGAACTCTATGTCGGTGGCCTTACAGATGAATATGTGATTGAGATATTCAACAAACTGAGAGTCACTGATCACCTACTTATCTGTCATGAATTCTCTATGCCTCCTCCACTAATTCCATTCAACTCAAAATCCATTTCTATCTGGAGTTCATACTGGATCACAACTGAACACTTGAATTCAATGAGGAACAGTACTGTAATTCGGTTGAATTGGACTACATTAACGGATCGAAATATGATATCATTCTTGAATAACTGGAAGTCTGGAGAATTTCCAAATCTTCAATATTTGTCAATCAACAGCAATTTTCTGAGCAAAAACTTCACTGCATTCGGGCTCCCATCACTTCAGAATACTGTCGATCCACAGGATCATCAAAAAATGTAAGACTGTTTGTGAATTCTACTCTAAATATATTTCCTTTGTTTTCAGCATCTTTGGTTGGCCAAGATCAATTCATGGAGGTGTCGATGTTCAGAGAGATGATGGAGTTGTTGCAACAGTTCATTTCGACAATAAAGAAGGAGTTTTGCAAATTCTGGTGTTGTAATAATTGTGTTCCTGTTTCTTGTTTTTCTTGTTCTTTTTCATGTTTCTTCTTCAAATTTCAAATAAAATGTACTTTTTGGTGTTGCTTACTAACGTTCCTAGTCAGTGTAAAGAAATGACGAAATCAGTTTAAACTGATAGTCATTTATACTATTCACGTCAACTAGTCGAAAGGAAATGATTATCGATATAGTCATAATCATTTTAGAAATGACGAAAACGATAGTCGATTCAACTATTTCGTCAAAACTTTTAAAAAATAGTCGAAATAGTACAAACGTAAATAGCCGAAACGTGAGTATTCAGAGCAGGAAAAAGGAAGAATTTCAGAATAATTTGTAAAATGAAAACTCATTTTCTCAGTCATTTACGTCGTTTTAATAATTGTTTTATATTGGAATTAATCATTTACGTCGTTTTCATAGTTGTGTTTTCATTTCCGATAGTCAAATTACACTGTATTTTAAAAATTATGATATTTTGACTATCATTTTACGTCATTAATCGCGTGACGAAAAATGACTAACTAATGATTAGGAACTCTACTACACATCATTACTCGAGAAATACCCCAGGAGTAAATGACCCCTGGGAATACAAATACGGTCCCTGATCAGGGTGTGGTGATTTAGAGATGGCTTCTGGGAATGTACACAAGGGGACCACAAACTTAATGTAACATTAACTTTTAGAACAGTATAATGATGTTCATGCAAAAATGACTAAAAAAGAACACATAGCAGAGTTAAAACAACGTTGCCCAACCTCATTATCTCAGTATTTCAAAAAAAGTTCAAAAGCAGTATATTAATTTTTTTGAAGAATTATTACAAAATCGTAGATCATGATCTTCAATATTATTATAAGCACTCTTCTCACATCGCTTGAATATCTTGAGCAATCGAAAAACTCTCACATCACCATAAGTTGTATATCTCCGTCCTTCTTATCGAAATGAATCTTTGCAACAACTCCGTCATCTCGTTTATACTCCACAGGGCAATAGATAATTGGAGAGATTCCACAGGTTCTGTAACAGTAAATTGGAACTGTAACGATCAAAAAACGTTATAAGCTTACCGTTTCACAAACCATTGCTTATTGACTTCATCCTGTAGTGATGGTAACCCGAATACCGTAAAGTTCTTGGTCAGGGTGTTGCTTCTGATTGATAGATACTGAAGGTTCGGGCACTCTCCAGAATTCCAGCTCTCCAGAAATGAAGTCATATCCTTGTCTGTTAGAGTAGACTCTCTTAATCTTATCACTGTGCAATGTTTCATAGAATTCAGATGTTTCAAAGTGATCCATGATGAGGAACTGATATACACCGATTTCGATGTAAATGAAATATTAAGATCTCTCGGAGGGTCCTGATATATCTCCAAGTAGTCAATGACTTTGAGTCGATTCACTATTCTGAAGACATTTTTATCACTCATCGTACTCGAACATATCACCAAACTGTCAATCACAGTTTGACGACTTCTTATTAATTCAACAATTGACAAGCAAATGTCAGGTGGCATATTCATACTTGTCAGTCCGAGGTGTGAAGTGGTACTGTTGAAAAGGTGGACCAAGTGACTGAGAACTGTTTTGAATCCGATGTAAGGACAGTCCCAATAGATCAGAAGTTCATTTTCGGATAAGTAACAGATGTCAGCGGATTCAGTGTTACCGTCGAAAACCCTGATTCCAGTCGGAGGATATTCAGCTTGGCGATATCTTCCGTTAGCCATAAACGAGTAATTGTTGAAAACAATCGATCCAGATGAGCTTTCTACGGACATTTCAAAACGGGTTGTTCCTGATATGATATGTGTTGCCTTTCGTGAACATTGAGATATTTCGAATCTGAAATATTGAACACCATTCAGGGGATTATTCAGGTAAAACTTAGGTAAAACTCACAACTCGATTGGATTCAAAAATTGAAATACGTGACGAAGGGCTACGGTGGGAAGGAGGAAGATAGTAAACGGTTGGTCCATTGGCAAGTGAATGAATGAATGAATTAGTAGACAAGCGACCCGATGAGCGCATTAGCAGTCGGTGAGTGTGGCCATATTGGTCTATGGAAATGTCAACATGAATTGATCTGTGGGAATCAAAGTTGCATGGAATTCCGACTTCCGGCTTCCGGATAAGGAATTTTACTTTCGACTTCCGTGATTCTATAACTGTAGAATTTACGAAAGGACATTTCGCAGAAATACATGGAAGATGGTCTAAAATAACAGAAAACAGGCTTTTCTTCAGCCAAAAACTGATTTTCGCAATTTTATGATTTTTCTTCCATTCCAACTTCCGACTTCCGGGCGTTATTTCACTTCCGACTTCCGAGTTCCTAGTTCCGGATAAGAAATGTTCACTTCCATGCAACTCTGGTGGGAATCCATCACAATCTAACGGCGTATTTGTGTATTTGTATTCCCACAGACCCCACTCCCTCGTAGAATTTTCTAGTGACGTGACCGCAGTGCTCTCCTCTCCACGCTCGGCCTCCCGTTCATCTCATCGATTCTTTCCTTCCATTTGTGTTCACAATGACCGAACAACCGTTCAAACTGCTCCACCTTCCTGCAGTGGCTCTTCGAAATGTGTTGCAGTTTCTTAACCCTTTTGATTTGTAAGTTTCCCCTCGGGACCCAGAAAAAACCACCAATTATTTCATATTCCAGATTCGAGCTATCGGCCCCTCTTCTTAAATCGCGTAAGTATGAGCGTGCCGATTTGGAGTGGGCGGAGCTTGTCCAAAAAAAATGTCGATAATTTTGAGGCGCTTTTGTTTTTTGAATAACTTTTTTCGTTATAAACATTTTCGAAAACTTATTTTTTGTTTTTGTTTCAAAACCTAAAACGTATGTGGCGACTCAGAGGGGGTGGGTTCGAAGTATTCAGACCAAAGTTGTGAGCACAAAAGTGAGAGCAACTTTTTTCGCCTAAAAAAATGGCTTGAGAAATTCACGATTTTTGCCTTTTCCTGCTTCGTACGGCGCCAGTTTTGAACATTTCCTGGGGATTTTTTGAACATAAGATCTCTGAAACTCTGGCTATCGAGACATATAAAAATTATTTAAAAATCTGTGAAAATATGATTTATGGCCATAAAAGAAAGGAAACGACTTTTTTTCTCAAAATTTTCACTTTCCTTCTCATATCTCGAGTTGTTTTGAACCGAGAGCTTTGAAATTTGGTACATTTATGTAACTGGGGATGGCGTAGGTGACTAAAAAAACAGATTTCAAATTGGAGTTGATGCATTTGAGTTATACTCAAAAAACAGTCGAAAAATGAGCAAATATCGATCTCTCCCCCTTTTTCCGCCCAAAACTTTAACCGGCTGTAACTCCCTCAGTTTTGAGAAATTTCAGGATCCGAAAAAAAGGAAATGTGTAGAAAAAAAATCTCTATCGAACCATGTAAAATTCGATATACTTTTAGCTGGTAAAGCTTTCAGGAAACCGGATTTTGTGGTTTTCGGGGAATTTTGGTCATTGAGGATTTCTTCCATTCGCTGTCCTTCACTGAATCGCTCTGAGTTTTTGGCACCGATCTAAACTTTTCGAGACCTAATGGAACCAAAAAGTCCGACCAAAAAATATTGAAACCGGACGATTCTGTGGAGAAACCTGAATCTCCACTGACATTTGTTTCGAATACACTGACCATTTTGTCACTGTATTTGTCACTGTACATATGCGAGATGCCCCTTTTTTCTTTTCCTTCCATGTCCACGTTTCTCTGTCTATCGGTGGCGCAGTGGTTGCACAGGTAAACCGCGATGGATCCATTATGGATGAAACGCGGATCGCGCGCGGGTGCTGTGGGTATGGCAGATGGATCCATTATGGATCCATTATGGATCCACGCGCGGGCGCCATCCATTTAGCACCCACGCGCGATCCGTGGTTTCTTCGATTCGATTGGGTTCATACCACCACTGATTGTGGCTGTTTCGGATACTAGAGACATAGTCTTTTGCTACTATAAGTTTCTTATTGTGTGTATTGTGTTTTTACCATTGTTTTTTCAACTTCCGTTCTCTTCCAACTCTGTTAGTCTACAAAATTTTCTCCGTTTCCACTCACTTTCCATCGAAAACAAATTATGGTTTCACTTTTATGTAATTTCTGTATACTATTCAATTTTTGTTTTTCACTTGTCAAAATGGTCTGTAGGTTTTTTTAATCAATTTTATCCAAAATAAATTCAAATAATACCCGGAAAGAAGAACACTTCTATAGAGTAAAAGTCCCGATTTTTCTTTTCGCAACGACAGAAACTTACCAATTTACCTTTCATTCCACCTGCAAATGTATTTTATCATGTCGTTCCAAAAAGAAAAAATAGTGGAAACCTCTGATTTTACTTATGACAATAAGAAAAAAATTCCGAAAAATTCTCAATGACATTACCGAGTATTGGTGAAAAATGACAGAAATTTGTTTCGGCAACAGTTTAATTATTTTTTATTTAGTGAACCATAATTTATTTTCAACAAAAACTGTATAAAAATTGATGAAAACTTTGGAAAACGGAGAAAATTTCGGCAAACTCCTAAAAAATAATTCGCCTCGATTAATAATAAACAACACGCAAAGCGGAATATCGGATTATCGTTGGAAAGGCTGATCGGGCGTGGATCTATATGGATCCTATATGGATGCACGCGCGATCCGCGGGTGGTCGAGGACGACCGACATCCTCCCTATCCATATTCCATCCGTGCGCCATCCACGTGGGGATCCACGCGCGATCCGCGTTCTGAATGTGGACGCATTATGGATCCTATGTGGATCCATATTCGATATGGACGCATATGGGCCCACAATGGATCCATCGCGGTTTACCTGTGTGTGTGCGGGGGTGAGAATCGGTGGGGTGGGGGTTCGGATCCAACTGGTAAATTTATCTTTTTTCTTTTTCGTGAGTACTTCCTATTAAGACGGCACGCTTCCAACAACCGCGCTCTACCGAAACCAAAGAAAATAGTGTGCGAAGTTGGGAGACTCAGAATAATAGAGACATTTTTCAAGGGCATTTCGGTGGAGCGCTGTTGTAAAAACTGTGCCGAGCTGATAAAAGATTGTGAGAGGAAAGATTGTAGAAGTTTGGGAATTTCGGATCGAAGACGGGAAAAAGAGGGTCAGTCGGTGTGATTATTTTGAACTCAGAAGCTGGATATTCTTATATTCCTTAGTGTTGGGCAAGCTAACTTGTGAATACAAAACTTGCTAAGCACCGCGCACGAGGCGCAGCCGAGTACTGCAGAGCCCGCCGGGAGGCGGGGGACGCTAGTTGTTTTTCATATAAATAGCTGATATGAGAATTTGTAACGAAGGAACTGAAAGGACGGGAACATTAGATGAAGTGGAAACTTGCTATGCAAGGTTTCGCATTCTTGTCGCTCCGTCACAGTTGATTCTTGCAGACTTTCGGCAAATTCAGTTTCCTTGAAGTTTCAGAATATAATAATAGTGAAAACCTTAAAAAATCAGCGGTCGAGTGGTTCAGTGGTAGACACTGGTAGTTGGCGTGCGGTCCGCATGTGGATTTAGTCCTATTTTCCGTCCGTATACAGTCCGCGGCAAAAATATGGTCCGCTTCAACAAGTGTTTGAAAACGACGTGACAGATTTATTACTGCAATAAAACAACTGACAAGCAATAACAAGATACATTTAAAACATTGAAAATTGTGACGTACAAAAAAAATTTAATTAAATTTGTGATAGTAAAGGGATCAGCCGCCTGTAATGAACCCCAGGAGCCGCTTTTACAACAAAATTATAAAGAAAACCAACCAAATTTTAGGGTAAATTATGTTGCCAGTTGCAGAACACTCCCATCAAACTATTCGGATGAGTGTCCATCAATCCGTTATCCAACTGCCTCAACTCTGTTTCCTTCACATAAATATTCAAGTTGAGTGTGAAATGATTATCCATATCCTTGACCTGAAATCGTCTCCTAACCCATTTAATCTGATTCAATACCTCTGGACCACTTTCGACAATTTCAAATGGGACAAACATCCGGATACATTCCACTCGATCACTGAGCAACGAGTATTCTGATGGAATTTCAGCCAATTCTTCAGAATTTCCCACTTTAAAACTGCAAATCTCGGTGAAAAACTGAATATTCACTTCGAGTTTCCGTTGTTTTTCCAGTTGAATCACTCTCAATATATTCTTCATGAATTCTTCCAAACTACCGCTGTATTTATGTCTCCAGTGACCGAAATCAATCGATATTTTGTCCATTTGAAATAGTCTTCGGAGATTCGCAATGTAGTTCTCAAAATTCTTCTCGTAAGCTGTTTCTGGGTTACTGTACATTAGGCCACCAGCACAATCGTATGAATTCGTTAATCTGACGGATACATGATGGAGTTTCAAATCACTGGATTGACCCGTTTTCCAGTATGGATCATCCAACTTGATCTCCGTGAAGTATCCTCCGTCTATCCATCCCTCTTCGCATGTCTTCTCACTTGTGCATACAATCATATTCATTCGAATTGTTTTCACATTCCATTTCTTCATCATAGTATCCAATACTTCTCGTGGCATTGGGAAGTGAGCATTTATCATAACTCCGTCTACATTGTATTCTCTCAATTCGCATATCCACAAAACCAGTGTGTCACATGAAATAGAGGGTCGGATGAGGCCATCTAACTTCTTGAAACACTCCTCTCTAGTTGTCGATTTCAGAGTACAGTCATTGGCGATATCTTCGAGTAATCTTAATTATTAAGTACGTATTGTGGTCTGTTACGTTATTGCCACACTGCTTGATGTATTATTAATGTTATCAAAACCACTCACGCATCTGAAATATGCAATTTTCTATAATGAATAGGGACCTTGATCTCTTTCAGCACTCGCAATCTCAATGGTCCATACTCCACACAATGTCTTGCCATACTTAAACAACACCAACATCCTTCACACACTTCTTCCAGTCCGATCAGTCTGCGGACACTTCTTCCTGTAATGTATTAGACTGGCTCGCTAAGTGGTGCTTTGAAGGTGGACCAATGTCAACTCGATTTTTTCATAGAATGATTTATGTGTGTCTGTGAGTTTAATAAAATTTCGAAAACATTTTAAAATTCGATCGGTAATCCGCTTGGAGCGATCGCAGGCGAGTTTGAGCATTTTTGTGGCTTAGAAGTTTGACTTCGGTCATATGGATGTTTTCAAATTTTAACCTTAAAACTAATATGTCCCCGATCACAGAGATGCCCGGCGTTTGGACTGAATTAAAAATTCTCCCAATATGGAAATGAAGTCACAGACAAACAATCATCATTCTATAAAAAATTGAGTTGACCTTAGTCCACCTTTTAGAACTTGTATATCGGCACTGAGAGTTTCCAGGACAATAAGGTCAGAACTACGGTAGCTTCTTGTTTTCGGCACACTTTGAAACGATTTTAGGTACAAAAATACAAAACAACTTGTTCCTTTTGAGTCCGGAGAACAGGATTTGTAGCGATTTCCATATACAATAAAAGTTTCTTAGAATTCTCTGAAGTATCGGAATTGTAGACTTACGATTCGCTCCAATTAAGACGAATTGAATTATGCTATGGAGATTTCGAGCAAACATCACTTCAGGTTTCCATATGTTCTTTGTGATGATTTCTTCCACTTTCACACCGACCACTTCGTTGAGAAAACTGAAAATCATTTTGATACAAATTACGAAATAGTAATTATGAACTCACTTGAAATATCCGGGAATCATTGATTTTTTCATTTTTCGATAGTTGATGTAAATCCAATCCTTTGCGGTTTCCACACTTCTCTCCGCTCTTCCAATAAACTCAATTTTCATTTTCCGATGATTTCTTCCAATTATTCGAAGAAATTGGTAATTGAATGATTTATTGATTAATCGGGTGCTTAAATTACTCTCACAATTCCAGGTTAGATTGCTGACAATGATTTCGAGTAGATGGGGAGTATCGAATACTTTGGAACTGAGGGATTCATCGAAAACCTCCGAAGAATTGGAATCTGACATTGTATGGGAGGAATGAATGAATATGCTCTGTGTAAATGGGCAAACTGAGAAGAGAAGACAGATGGCACAGGGGGACAATATCGATCGACACAGTTTCTCACGGGAATACTGCTTGTTGACTTTGGACGCATTCAAGGTCTCGCGACGAAGACTACAGTATGCCGAGGGGTTTCTGGGAAAACACCTGGTGTACACTGTATCATTGTTCATCACATAAATAGCTGATATGAAAATACGGGACAAAGGAACTGAAAGGACAGGAACATTAGATGAAGTGGAAACTTGCTTTACAAGATTTCGCATTCTTGTCACTCCGTCACAGTTGATTTTTGCAGACATTCGGCAAATTCAGTTGGATTCAGTCCCATTTACCTCCCGTATAGAGTCCGCGGCGGAAATATGATCTGCTGCAAATCTGAGAAAGAGAATTTTCAACAAGTGTTTGAAAACGACGTGACAGATTTATTACTGTAAAAGAACAACTGACAAGGAACAACGAAAACAAGATGAAATTAAAACATTGAGAATTGTGACGTACAATAAAAATTCAATTAAATTTGTGCAACTCTTCAGAAGACGCCTATAAAAAAAGTTATAACAAGAAAACCAATCAATTTCCAGGAATGTTATGTTGCCAGTTGCAAGAACACTCCCATCAAACTATTCGGATGAGTGTCCATCAATCCGTTATCCAACTGCCTCAACTCTGTTTCCTTCACATAAATATTCAAGTTGAGTGTGAAATGATTATCCATATCCTTGACCTGAAATCGTCTCCCAACCCATTTAATCTGATTCAATCTCTCTGGACCACTTTCGACAATTTCAAATGGGACAAACATCCGGATACATTCCACTCGATCACTGAGCAACGAGTATTCTGATGGAATTTCAGCCAATTCTTCAGAATTTCCCACTTTAAAACTGCAAATCTCGGTGAAAAACTGAATATTCACTTCGAGTTTCCGTTGTTTCTCCAGTTGAATCACTCTCAATATATTCTTCATGAATTCTTCCAAACTACCACTGTATTTATGTCTCCAGTGACCAAAATCAATCGATATTTTGTCCATTTGGAATAGTCTTCGGAGATTTGCAATGTAGTTCTCATAAATCTTCTCGTAAACTGTTTTCGGGTTACTGTACATTAGGCCACGAACACAATCGAACGAATCTAATACTCTGACGGAAATATGGTGGATTTTGAGATCTGAAATTAAGAAGAATGAGTTGAGCAGCAAAATGTTTCAAGAACTCACCGGATTGAACCGTTTTCCAGTATGGATCATTTACCTTGATCTTCGTGAAGTATCCTCTTTCTACCCATTTCTCACTACATTGAATTCCTGTCGACATACATATCATATTCAGCTTTACAGAGTTGACATTCCATTTTCTTATCATAAAATCCAACACTTCTCTTGGCATTGGGAAATGAGCCCTTATCAGAACCCCATTGATGTAATACTCTCTTGTTTCATTTATCCACAGAACCAGTGTGTTACATGAAATAGAGCGTCGTATGATGTTATTTAACTTCTTGAAACACTTCTTTTTTGTAGTTGATTCCAGTGTACAGTAGTCGGCAATGCATTCCATTAGTCTGAAATGATTACACTCATCATGGATGTATTCATTCATAGCACTGGGTAACTCTAGAGCGGTGAATTATAACAATTGATAGTAGCAAAATATGTGCAAATTGACTCACTTATCAGAAATATGCAGTTTTCTGTAATGAATCGGATTCTTAATCTTTTTCAACACTCGAAACCTCAACGGTCCATACTCCACACATCGTTTTGCCATATTCGCACATTTCACACATCCTTCGCACACTTCTTCCAGTCCAATCAATCTGCGGACACTTCCTCCTGTAATGTACTGGATGGGCTCTCAAAATAGTGTTTCAAGTACTTGTATATCGATCAGAATGACGTCACATTATTTTCTTGTACTACAGACTCCAATACTTGTGAGAATTCTAAGAAATTTTTATCATTGACGCATATGCAAAAAATCGCTACTATTCCTGTTCTCCTGAATCAAAATGAGCTCTGGTGGAAGAGCTTTTCCGCGCCGTTGTGCAGTCCGCGCAGACCAGTGTTTTACTCAATTCCCCCATTTTCTCACCTTTTCCAACAAATGTTTGTGTTTTCCAATATAAATCACAAAAACTAGAAAAAGAAAAATTGAGCCAAAACTCTTTTTCCAAGACTACGTGACCACGCAGAAAAACTCTTCCACTTAGGCACATTTTGAATCAGGAGAACAGGAATTGTAGCAATTGTTAGCATACAGTATCGTCCAAAAGGTTGTAAACTTTGATTGTTTTCAGTTGAAATTGGCCAACTTTGAGAGTATGTTACGGTAATACTAATTGTCCCATCAAATAGATTTTTATGGGATCAAACAGATCAAGTCTACAACTCCATTCTGGTCATTAACAACTTTTTTGTACGAACACTCCCTAGCAAGTTACACACCGAAAAATTAATTTCTCCCACAAATCCGTCGATTTCAGTGAAAAATAGTGCAATTTTTGAGCTGACGTCTTAAAATAACCATAATGGCAAAAACTATCTAGGGAGTGTTCGTACAAAAAAGTTGCGAACTACAAAAATAGAGCTCTATTTGTGATCTGTACAATCCATAAAAAAATTTACTATGTGGGACAATTAGTGATACCGTAACACCCTCTCAAAGTTGACCAATTTCAAAAAAACAACGGCAAAAGTTTACAACCTTTTGGACGGTACTGTATGTATCAACAAGAAAAGTTTCTCAAAACTTTCAGAAATATCGTAATCTGCAATTTGAACAATATGAGACTGCTGTCCTTCTTTAAATATTGAATGACACTCTGTAAACTTACGATTCCTGCCAATTAAGTCCGAATGGATACTTTTATGGAGATTTCGAGCAAACTTTTCTTCAGGAAACCATAAGTTTTTTGTGATGATTTCTTGCACCTTCACACCGACCACTTTGTTGAGAAAACTGGAAATTGATACAAATTACGAAATAATAATTAGAAACTCACTTGAAATATCCGGGAATTATTGATTTTTTTATTTTTCGATAGTTTATATAAATCCAATCTTTCGCGGTTTTCTCACATCTTTCTCCTTTTCCGATAAACTCAATTTTCATTTTTCGATGATTTCTTCCAATTATTCGAAGAAATTGGTAGTTGAATGATTTATTGATTAATCGGGTGCTTAAATTACTCTCACAATTCCAGGTTAGATTGCTGACAATGATTTCGAGTAGATGGGGGTTATCGAATACTTTGGAACTGAGGGATTCATCGAAAACCTCCGAAGAATTGGAATCTGACATTGTATGGGAGGAATGAATGAATATTCTGTGTAAATGGGCAAACTGAGAAGAGAAGACAGATGGCACAGGGGGACAATATCGATCGACACAGTTTCTCACGGGAATACTCCTTGTTGATTTTGGACGCATTCAAGGTCTCGCAGAGAAAACTACAGTATTCTGAGGGGTTTCGGGAAAACACCTGGTGAACACTGTTTCATTGTTTTTCATATAAATAGCTGATATGAGAATTTGTAACGAAGGAACTGAAAGGACGGGAACATTAGATGAAGTGGAAACTTGCTATGCAAGGTTTCGCATTTTTGTCACTCCGTCACAGTTGATTCTTGCAGACTTTCGGCAAATTCAGTTTCCTTGAAGTTTCAGAATATAATAATAGTGAAAACCTTAAAAAATCAGCGGTCGAGTGGTTCAGTGGTAGACACTGGTAGTTGGCGTGCTGTCCGCATGTGGATTTAGTCCTATTTTCCGTCCGTATACAGTCCGCGGCAAAAATATGGTCCGCTTCAACAAGTGTTTGAAAACGACGTGACAGATTTATTACTGCAATAAAACAACTGACAAGCAACAACAAGATGCATTTAAAACATTGAAAATTGTGACGTACAATAAAAATTTAATTAAATTTGTGATAGTAAAGGGATCAGCCGCCTGTAATGAACCCCAGGAGCCGCTTTTACAACAAAATTATAAAGAAAACCAACCAAATTTTAGGGTAAATTATGTTGCCAGTTGCAGAACACTCCCATCAAACTATTCGGATGAGTGTCCATCAATCCGTTATCCAACTGCCTCAACTCTGTTTCCTTCACATAAATATTCAAGTTGAGTGTGAAATGATTATCCATATCCTTGACCTGAAATCGTCTCCTAACCCATTTAATCTGATTCAATACCTCTGGACCACTTTCGACAATTTCAAATGGGACAAACATCCGGATACATTCCACTCGATCACTGAGCAACGAGTATTCTGATGGAATTTCAGCCAATTCTTCAGAATTTCCCACTTTAAAACTGCAAATCTCGGTGAAAAACTGAATATTCACTTCGAGTTTCCGTTGTTTCTCCAGTTGAATCACTCTTAATATATTCTTCATGAATTCTTCCAAACTACCGCTGTATTTATGTCTCCAGTGACCGAAATCAATCGATATTTTGTCCATTTGAAATAGTCTTCGGAGATTCGCAATGTAGTTCTCAAAATTCTTCTCGTAAGCTGTTTCTGGGTTACTGTACATTAGGCCACCAGCACAATCGTATGAATTCGTTAATCTGACGGATACATGATGGAGTTTCAAATCACTGGATTGACCCGTTTTCCAGTATGGATCATCCAACTTGATCTCCGTGAAGTATCCTCCGTCTATCCATTCCTCTTCGCATGTCTTCTCACTTGTGCATACAATCATATTCATTCGAATTGTTTTCACATTCCATTTCTTCATCATAGTATCCAATACTTCTCGTGGCATTGGGAAGTGAGCATTTATCATAACTCCGTCTACATTGTATTCTCTCAATTCGCATATCCACAAAACCAGTGTGTCACATGAAATAGAGGGTCGGATGAGGCCATCTAACTTCTTGAAACACTCCTCTCTAGTTGTCGATTTCAGAGTACAGTCATTGGCAATATCCTCGAGTAATCTAAATTATTAAGTACGTATTGTGGTCTGTTACGTTATTGCCACACTGCTTGATGTATTATTAATGTTATCAAAACCACTCACGCATCCCAATGCTCTCAAAAAGCGACATCTATCATCCCGCTATCCGGTAGCAAAAAGTTCAAACTTGTTGTGAATGCGTCTCTCCTCCTTATCTCTGTCAATGACCATTCTTTTCATATCGGTTACAATCGTCGTCCTCCGCCGAGTTGGTTTTTGGAAAGAACCTGGAAGTTTATGGATTCTACTGTCAGGGTTGTCTATCTGTCGAGGCGGGAGCTTATTAGTTATTGGGATGATCAACTTGTCGGATTGACGACTGTCTTCTTCCATGTCTCAAACGTATTCCAATGTCCCGTTGAATGCGCGTGGTTTTTTGATACAATTCCAGCAGTCATCTACATGTCGATTATCGATTTTATCAGTAGCCGACAGTCCACTATTAAAGAACTCTATTTCGACGGGGAAAACCTTACTGATGAGAACGTGACTGAGATATTTGATAAACTTAGAGTCACTGACCATCTAAGTATGTGTCATCAATTTTCGAAGCCTCCTCCATCGCCCCCTCTCTTTAAATCACGTTGGTATGAGGATGGCGATTTTGGTAGGCGGAGCTTCGCCAAAAGTGTCGAATATGATGTCAACAATTTTGTCCCGCTTTTGTTATTTGAATAACTTCTTTCGTTGTAGAGATTTTCGAAAAGTTCTTTTTTGTACTTATTTCAAAAGTTAAAACGTATGTGGCGACTTAGAGGGGGTAAGTTCGGAGTATTCAGAGCAAAGTTATGCGCACATAACCGAGAGCAACTTTTTCCTCTAAAAAAGATGGCTTGAGAAATTCACGATTTTCTCTGTTTCCTACTTCGTACAGCTCCAACTTTGAACATTTCTGGGGGATTTTTTGAACTTAAGATCCATGGAAATCTGGCTATCGAGACATGTTAAAATTATTTGGATATCTGGAAAAATAAGATTTACAGCCATAAAAGTGTGAGCTCAACTTTTTTTCTCGATTTTTTCACTTTTCTCTTCATAACTCGAGTTGTATTAAACCGAGATTTTTGAAATTTTGTACAGTTATGTAACTGGAGATGGCGGACGTGATTAGAAAAGCAGATTTTAAATTGGATCTGATGGCTTCGAGTTACGCTCAAATAACCTCAAAAAATGAGCAAATTTAAAAATGACGTGACGTAATGGATAATGGTTTTTTTTTAATCCCAGGTTTCTTTCTTATTTTCTCCCATTTCTAAAGCTATTTTTTTCATTTCTTAATTTATTTATGCAGAATGGTCCGTGAAGTTAAAGCGGATGCAGATAATAGATAGGAAAGTTTGAAAAATCGAGAAAAAAAGTTGAGCTCAAACGGCAAAGCTCCGCCCACCAAAATCGCTTACGAGGGTTTTCTGGCCAAACCTTCAGCCGACTGTAACTCAATCAGTTTTGCGAAATTTTTGAATCCGAAGAAAGGAAATGTGTAGAAAAAAACCTCTATCGAACCATGTAAAATGAAAAGCATTTTTAGTCGGTAAAACTTTCAGTAACCCGAATTTTGCCGGTTCTGGTAATATGGGATTCTCTCGGTTTCCTGTCCTGGGAACTGGATTTACTCAATTGTTTCGAGTTTTTGACACCGATCTAAACCTTTTGAAATTTAATGGAACTAAAAAGTCCAATCCAATAAACAAATATCAAAACCGGACGCCCTCCATAATCGCGTTCTTAACACTGTTGAGAGAGTTGAACAAAAAACAGGTGTTTTAATTGTACACATCAAAAATTGCGGAACCAGCGGGTATTTATTGTTTCAAAATCAAAAGCTTGATTTCGTGGTAATAAATTCAGTTTTCACTTGCCACTTATTAAAACCAACCATTTGAATGTAAAACTTGCTAAGCACCGGGCTCGAGGCGCAGCCGAGTCTGGCGGAGCGAGCCGTTAGGCTCGGGACGCTAGTCTGTTAAAACTCAATCTTATGAGGTGAAAAATATACCAAAATGTAGATCTCAGCAAGATCTTCATCCGTGAACTACGCGGGATTTTGCAAAACGCAAAAAATTATTGGAAAATCCAATCGAGATTGTCGTACATTCACGACAGACGGCGATTTTTGAAAAACTAGTCATGATTGAGATACAGTGACAAAAATACAGTGACCAAACTACAGTGACCAAAGTGCAGTGACCAAACTGTAGTGACCAAACTACAGAAATTCAAAATTCTTCAATTTTTTTGAATTTTTTTAACAGAAAAGTCACATTTTCGACTGATTCAGAAGTAGAAAAAATCTGAAAAACCATTGAAAATATTCAAATTTTTGAAAAAAAAATTGAAAACATGGTTTTTCGGGCCTTCGGACCTTCCCGAGCCAAGCCGGGCCTTAACAAGTATGGCTTAATCCTGTTTGTCAGTGTATCCTGGCCCGCGGTACATTTACAAATAGCCATCCGGCCCGTAGCAATCCACGGATATAGAACTCGCCGATATCTACAATTTGGTATATTTTTGAGCTTCTAAAACTCAGTTTGAAGCGAGTTACGCGCTCTTTTTGCAAATATATATTGAATTAATGCACCACAATTATAACTCACAGCTCTCGTGGATTCATAAATTGTAGAACATTGGCAAGAGCCACGTTTGGAAGGTGGAACAGTTTGAACGCATGATGTGATTTGTATCTGAAGTTTGCCGAACTTAAAAAGATGTGCGGTTGGTTAACTTACTGTGAAATTCTATTGAAAAGTTGTATAACTTTACGAAGAGCCACGTTAGCAAGGCGCAGGAGTTGAATCATTCTGAAGAGACACAGTGTGAAGGTAGAGAGAGAATGACGGTGTAAAGGTCTGCGAACGTTGGAAAGTTCTAGATGAGGATGGTCTGTGGGAAGACACTTGAGGCTAATAAACCCTCAAACACTCTCTGGGTGGATAAGGATCATAAGGTTGTAAAATCCCAAGATGAGATAGACATCTACAGTATCGCGCAGTAAAATCAAAAAAAAATTTTCTTCGATACTATCTCACTAGGGAAGGATCCCGAGTCAAGATGGAGTTACAGGTCGAGATATATATCACTAGAACGGAAATTTTACGTTGATTTCAAATCTGTATTCTGTTTTTGCTGAACGATCTTGTGAAAAAAGTTATTCGCGTTTTTGTGGCTTCTCAGTGCAAAAATGGGAATTTTCAGGCCTCTCAAAATTAACGTTTTCCTTATTTTTTTCCAATTATGTAGATTGTATTGTTTGTGTTACACCTTCTAAAAATTTTCAGACAAAATTTTTGCAGACGCGTCATTTTTGAAAATTTAAGAAACTGCACAAAACTTTTTCTGAAAACAAAGTCTGAAATCAAACTATGCCAAAATCATTTTTACAATCGTACTCATACGTACAATACAAAAAAAAATAGAAAAAATAAGGAAAACGTTAATTTTGAAAAGCCTGAAAATGCCCATTTTTGCACTGAGAAGCCACAAAAACGCGAATAACTTTTTTCACAAGATCGTTCAGCAAAAACAGGATACAGATTTGAAATCAGCGTAAAATTTCCGTTCTAATGATATATATCTCGACCTGTAACTCCATCTTGACTCGGGATCCTTCCCTAGTCAATCACCTCTATCAACACGAACCAACAAAAGCATTAAAAAAGACTAGCCGATATAAAAATCGATACGATCTCTATTAATTTTATTGTACAACTTACTACAAATCGCAGTTCTCGGGCAGAGCAAAAGTGCTCTCGATTTGACGAGTCGACCTAGACATCGTTTCCGTGATTTGTACATTCCCTCAGACCATCTTCTCTTAGGGTTATATCTACTTAACAATACTCATTAACATCGTCTAAGACCAGGTCACATTGTATTTGTATTTAGACCTTTCCCCCCTGGGATCATCATCTTGAGGTGTGCAAGTGGTTCTAAATGTAAGGCTCGCAGTCTTCTCGGGAGTACCCGCTCTTTTATTGAATCTATCCTTCCCTTCACAATGGACCAACAACCCTCTGTACCTCTCAAGCGGGGCTCTCCAAGCCGTTCTATCATGAAATTTTATCTTCTCGGCTTTTATTATCCACATAATCTGAAGCAAACAAGAAACAAAACAGATAACAATTACAAGATTCTGGGACGTTTCGTAACCGTCAAAAACGTCAAGATTTTGAAACGTCTGAAAACGTCCTGTAGTCAAATTACAACACAAGAAGATCAACAATGCTGTCTTTGACGTTGAAATGAATTTTGGCGGCAACCCCATCGTCTCGTTGGATGTCGATGGCTCCATATACTTTTCTGGTTTTACCGAGAATACTGTAAATATCACTATTAGGTGCCTACAGTACTGTACCAACTATATCTTACAGCTTTTTAAAGAAATGAGGGTTGACAGGATTCTGAAGAGATGGCAGTCCGAAGACAGTAAAGTTGCTGCTAAGTGAGTTACTGTGGATCGATAAGTACTCAAGGTTTGGATATTGTCCTAGTTTCCAGTTTTCCAAGAGCCACTTCATATCGACGTCCGTTAGTTTAGACCATTTAAGGATAATAACTGTACACTTTTTCATAACACTTAAATGAGTTGGAGTGATCCAATAAGAGTGGCAAATCGAAACTGATTTGGTGTTATATGGAATAGTCTGAGTACTAGAAAACATGTGTCTCATTTCCAAGTCTTCGGTGATTCTAAGACTGCTGAATATCTTCATTACATCTTCATCATTCAATGAATCTCCAGCAATCTCTAATTTTCTGATTTCAGACTGGCGGGTGCTTATAAAATCAATAATTGAGTTGAAGATCTCTGTTGGAATTGTCCGCGACGATTCAAAAGACCAAATGGGACACCCAAAAACTTTTGTGACGTGAAAAAAGACATTCTTCAATCCGGTACGTTTGTTATTCCAAAAACTGATTATTTCGTGTTCCGATTTATATGCAACATTGGCAATAGTTCCACCAAACGTTCGGTTTCCTCGTGACTTGTATCCCGTTATAACATTGTTCCGTTGTACAAGAAACGCGTAATCGTTGATTGCGATATAGTTAGATAAACCCTTTATGCGACAACTGTACTTTTTCGTGCCGGCCAGGGGAATAATGGATGTCGCTTTTTGGGAGCATTGGGATAATTCACATCTGTAAATATAGTCATTGAGAGGATGATCAAGCGTTTTATAAAACTTACAACTCAATGGGATTCAATAATTGAAGAACATTTTTAAGAGCCAAAGTAGGTAGGTGTAGAAGTTTGAACGGTCGTTGGGACATTATGAAGAGGACAGAATGGAGAAAATCAATGAAATGAACGGGGGTCGAGTGCGGAGGAGAGCGTACACACCACAGCTTTGGTTAATGTATATTCGCGGGGACAGAAAGCTCTGTGGGAAAGTAATGACGTCACACAATTAATGAATACAAATACAATGCGACTTGGGTCTACGTAGATATTAGACGGTGTTAATGAGGATCCGCTCTCCTCCGCACTCGACCCCACGTCCATTTTATTCATTCTCTCCTTCCATTTCTCGTCACAATGAACCAACCATTCAAAATCCTCCACCTTCCTACCTTGGCTCTTCGAAACGTTCTTCAATTTTTGAATCCAATCGAGTTGTAAGTTTTATAAGACAGTTTATCATCCTCTTAATGACTATATTTTCAGATTCGAGCTGTCTCAATGCTCCAAAAAAATGATATCCATCATACCTCTGGCCGGCACGAAAAAGTTCAAGAGTAGCATCAATGTTTCATCTGGCTGCATCGCAATCAACGATTTCCTGTTTCGTGTAAATCGTCAACATTGCAAAACGGGATACAAGTTACGAGGTGACCGAAAATTCATGGGAATCATTGCAGATGCTGCTTATAAATCGGATCACGAGATACTCAGTTTTTGGAATAACGTAGATGTCGGGTTGAAGAATGTGTTTTTTCAAGTCACAAAAGTTTTTGGGTGTCCCATTTGGTCTTTTGAATCGTCGTGGACAATATCAGCAGAGATCTTCAACTCAATCATTGATTTTATAATCACCCGCCAGTCGGAAATAGAAAAACTAACGATTGAAGCAGGTTCATTGACTGATGAAGATGTAATGAAGATATTCAGAAGTCTTCGAATCACCGAAGACTTGGAACTGAGGTACAAGTTCTCTAGGCCCCAAACTATTCCATTCAATACCAAATCAGTTCTAATTTGGCACTCGTATTGGATCATTCCAACTCATTTGAATTCTATGAAAAACTGTATAATTATTGACCTTAAACAGTCTACTCTAACAGACGACAATATGAAGTGGTTATTGGAATGCTGGAAACTAGGACAATATCCAAACCTTGAGTACCTATCAATCACGAGTAGCGAACTTAGCAGTAACTTTACGGCATTCGGACTGCCATCTCTTCAAGATCCTGTCAATATACATGTCTCCAGGAAGCTGTAAGTGCCCGTAAATACTGTACTTTCCTAATTGTTATGTTTACAGTGTTCTCGGTAGAATCAGAGCAATACATAGAACAATCCATATTCAACGAGATGATGGGGTCGTCGCCAAAATTCATTTTGATGGCAATGCCGGCACTTTAAAGCTTCTCGTTTTGTAGACGTTGGGAATTCTGTGGTTTTGAAACGTCCCAGAACCTTGTATTTGTTGTCTATTTTGTTTCTTGTTTGCTTCAGATTATACGTATACCCTTTGTCCCTAATAATTGATAAATATTCCATGATTGTTTTGATTTGTTTGACTCTAAGCCTAATGATCTACATGTTGAATACTTTGACCTGTAAATTAATAGACGGCCCGGTTGTTCTTCTCGTTTGATAATCACAATGATACCAAACTGTGTTGAAAATTGTAGATCTCATTTCTATCAGATAATTTAATCGACGCACATCACTCTATCACTCAAAAATCTGCTTTTAATGCGTCAGCACGACTAGAAAAGCGTCAGAAGTCCATGGCTATTTCTATAAAACACCAAAACTTTATTGAATTTGGTAGAAAACGGCTGTTTGAGTAATTTTTGTGTACTGTATGAAAACTTTTTGCAATGCGCCTTTAAGCTACAGTAAGAATTTGCACTGCTAAAACGTTAGTAATTCTTAGGGTAGGTTGGAGCTGCAGGTTCCGAAATTTCTCTGATAAACTTACAGTTTTTTAAACTACTGCGGGAATTAATGATTCCGAAGTGATGGAAAATCGAATACCGTGAAGTTCTTACTCTCGCAGTGTTGAGAACACTGAGGACTGGTGGTTTTGGCAAGATGAAGACCCCAAGGGACTGTGGGAATACAAATAAAGTGTCAGTTGGGTCTACATACGTCTTAGACGGTGTTCATCACGGTGTCTCAACTTGTGTCATTACATTCCCACAGTCCTTTTCCTCCTGGGTATTCCCATCAACCGAAATAGTGATGTGTACCCCCTCCTCCGCACTCGACCCCCGTTCATTTTATTGATTCTCTCATTCCATTCATCTTCTAAATGGCCCAACCGTTCAAACTTCTCCGCCTTCCTACCTTGACTCTTCGAAACGTTCTGCGGTTTTTAAACCCAATCGAGTTGTAAGTTTTATGAAACGGTTCTGCATCTCAATGACTATATTTTCAGATTCGAGCTATCTCAATGCTCCAAAAAAATGACATCCATCATACCTCTGGCCGGCACGAAAAAATTTAAGAGTCATATCAATGGTTTATCTTGCAGCATCGCAATCAACGATTACGTCTTTCGTGTACAGAGTACCGATCGAAAAACAGGATACAAGTTTCGAGGTGTCCGAAAGTTTATGGGAACAGTTGTAAATGTTGCATATGAATCGGAACGCGAGATTATCAGTTTTTGGAATGACATACATAACGGATTGAAGAATGTACTGTTTCACGTCACAAAAGTTTTTGGCTGTCACATTTGGTCTTTTGAATCGTCGTGGACAATGCCAGCAGAGATCTACAACTCAATTATCAATTTTATAAGCACCCGTCAGGTGGAAATTGGAAAATTAGCAATTGAAGCTAAGTCAATGACTGATGAGGATGTAATAAAGACATTCAGCAGTCTCAGAGTCACCGAAGACTTGGAACTGAGACATATATTGTCTAGGTCTCAGGCTATTCCATATAACACTAAATCAGTTCTGATTTGCCACTCCTATTGGATCACTCCAACTCATTTGAGTGTTATGAAAAAGTGTACAGTTATTATCCTTAAATGGTCTAAACTAACGGACGTCGATATGAAGTGGCTCTTGGAAAGCTGGAAACTAGGACAATATCCAAACCTTGAGTACCTATCAATCAAGAGTTTCGAACTTAGCAGTAACTTTACGGTATTCGGACTGCCATCACTTCAAGATAATGTCAATCCTCATATCTATAAAAAGCTGTATGTTTCCATGGGTATAGTGCTTTTTTAATAATGATATTTACAGTGTTCTTGGTCAGCACAGAACTGTATATGGAGCCGTCGATATTCAACGAGATGATGGAGCCCCCGCCAAAATTCACTTCGACGTCAAAGATAAATTAATTACTCTTCTTGTATTGTAAAAACTTCATTCGACTACTGAACGTTTTGACACCAGGAAATTTAAAATCACTCTAGTTTCGAAACGTCCCAGAACTTTGTATTTGTTTTCCTTTCTGTTTCCTGTTTGCTTCAGATGATATCTTCACTGGTTCGCTCCAATCATTTAATAAATATTGCAATTTGGTAGTCACAAACAATACTGTCAACGTGTGTTGAAAATTGCAGACATTCTTAAATAATTAATTTGTAACATCTGCGGGAATTGATGATTCCGAAGTGATGGTAAATAAAATAGGTAATAGAAACGAAGGAAGAGTAGATAAAAGCTAACAAAGCAAAATTACCGTAAAAACTGTAATAGAAGCGCATGCGCCTCTATTTTTCAACCTGTTCGTTCGATTAGTTTTTCAACTTTTAAGTGAACAATTTTCAACCAAACTAACATTTTCTTGGGTAACATTACACGAAAATTCCCAAATTTGCAGTACTTACGATAGTTTGAAATTTTCGCGAAATTTCGAAACTCTGTAACTGTGCGAGTTTTCAGCGGTTTTTCTCGGTTTTAGGCTCAAAATTTAGGAAATTTTCTGGGGAATTTAATAAAATATGAAAATGATCAATTTTATTCCCAAAAAACCCAAGTCTCAATCACTATAAACCGGTGTCTTCACATCCGAATCGTCGTCCTCGTTATGGTAGACCGGTGTGGACGGTTCGTTGTACACCGTGCCGTCGGAATCCGATGGAGATTGAGTTTTCGACGAGTACGCCGCGTCGTAGGACATTTTCGAAAAGTTGGACGCTGTTTTTGGCTTTTCCGACGCCTCCTCCTCACTATTTGACGACGATTCGACCGTGAACAAGTACTGAAATTCCAGAAAGTGGGCGTGGCCTGTTTAGGGGCGGAGTCTATACTTACCCGATTCTTAGCCATCTGATTGAGTGCTTCTCTCGATTTTCTGCGTCTCTCCATCGAGACCTTGTTCGGATACTCCGCTTGAAGGAGTCGACGCTTCTCCTCGAATGTTAGCTCTTGCGGAGCCGGTTTTGGGGTTCTGGATAAGAAATTTTCAGAAAATTTTGAATGAAACTTGAAAAATCAAAAAATCCGGAGAATTTCAAGCCGAAAACCAGGAAAAACGGTCAAAATTAAGTTTTTTTGAAAATCTTAAATTACAGACATCACCGTAACTCTTCAGGATTCGTTTTAATTTCGAAATTTTTACTATTTTTGAATTCAGCGCGTCGAGACGCTTCGAATGAGTATAATCATGACTAGGTTTGCTCCAAGTTGGGTCCCGCCACGAAAACTACAGTACCCCTCTCTAAATATTAAAACTACCGTAACCCGATCAGTTTTCGTCCTAGATCTTTGAAACATAGATATTTGAAATCAGCGCGTCGCAAGCTTTCTAATGAGTATAATCATGACCATATTTGAAAATTTTCGGGTCCCACCACGAAAACTACAGTAACCCGAAATTTTTCAAATTTTTCAAATGTGGTCATGATTATACTCATCTGAAAGCTCTCGTTCTCCTGAATCCAACTAACTAACTTTCAAAACGATTGCGACATACCTGACGGAGATACGGTAGTTTTAGTGGGAAGAGGTCAGAGCGCAGAGATACCAGACACTCTGCGTCTCTAACCCCGAAATTCAAAATTTTCAGAATATAGGCATGATTATACTTTTCTGAAAGCTCTCAACGCACTGATTCTGAAAATCTAAGAATTTTGGGTCTCGGAACGAAATTGGTTGGGTTACGGAAATTACAAAATTTTCGAATTTTCGAAAATTTTCGAAAATCTGTAACTTTGCGAGTTTTTGATCGTTTTTCTTGGTTTTTGGCTTAAAATTTAGAAAATTTTTTATTTTCCATTTTTCAACTCACAATTTCAGCGGTCCCCCACCACCTCCTCCATAAATCCCATAAACCTCTCCAATCATTCTCGTCTGCATCTGAATTTCCTTCAGACGTTCCACTTGTTCACGTGGGCGGGGCTCTAGAAGGTTCTATCGATTTTATCGACTTTTTGAAGGGAGGGGGCGTGGCTTACGAGATAGTCGACGGAGAGCATCAATGGTGTCGTCGAACGATTTTCTGGACATTTTTGAATTTTTTGAAAATTTTCGAAACTTGATTTGGAATCGATTGATTAATAAATTGGGGATTGGGGGAGAGATGGGCGGTTTGGAATTTGAGAATAATTGGGATAATAGGGTAAGGGGGCACGTTAAAATGAGTATTTTTTTCAAGGTTGAAATTTTGAAAATTTTTGAAAAAATTGAAAAAATTTTTTTGACGTTTTTAAAAAAAATTTCAGTTTTTATATATTTTTGAATTTTTCTTATCGTATCCTTATTCAGCTCGTTGAGACGCTTCGAATGAGCATAATCATGACTAGGTTTGCTCAAAATTGGGTCCCGCCACGAAAACTACAGTACCCTTCTCTACAGTGTGAGGTTCCCGGAGCGGTTCGGGAAATTTTCCGGAAAATTTCCCGGAGAATTTCCCGGGAACTTCCGGGAAATTCCCGGGAAATTTCCCGAAGTTTTTAGTTCCGGGAAGTAAACTTCCCGGGAAATTCCCGGGAAATTTCACCTATGTACAAATCTAACAACCAGGGTTCGACTCCTACTGGTGGCAAAACTTTTTTGTTTTTTGTTTTTAGCTTTTCGGTACCAATCTGAAGACCAAGGTTCGATCCCCACTGCAGATAAAATGTTTTCGCTTTTTATTTTTCATTTTTTGGTATTAGTCTACGGTCGAGGGACCGACTCCGGACGTTGGCAAAATCTTTTTTATTGATTTTTTTTATCTTAACAAAAAAAGGCATCTAAAAACGCCTGATTTTAAAAAAAATCATGAGTTAATGGTTTCATCATAATATATTTCTTATTTTTGAGATGTCCGTTTTGCCAGGCGTCGAACCCCGGACCCTCGGAACCACAATATCACCTCCTTTCTAGAGTAAAATTTAAACGCATTTTACCGGTTTCGAAATGTCCCGGAGCCAAAATTTGCGTGTCAAATGTAGACGGATTTTGCATTACATTCATTCAATTTCTATGTAAAAATATATTCTGATGATAAAAATTCAGAAAAAGATAGTTGAGGTCGAACCCTGTTTGGTGTCCAAAATTTTGCAAATTTGCAAATAGTAGTTCTCAGTAATTTCCCGAAAAAAATCCCGGATTTCCCGAACTTCCCGAAAATTTCCCGGGAAATCTTCGGGAAATTTCCCGGTATTTCCCGGGAAGTTCGGGAACTTCCCGGAACTTTACCGGGAAATTTTCGGTAAAAATTTCCTGGTAATTTCCCGGGAAATTTCCAGAAACAGCATTTCCCAGGAAACGTTTCCCGGGAGACTCACACTGCTTCTCTATTGACTAATTTAAAGACGCATGCTGTAGGGATTTCTTCAATTTTTCTCAAAGTTCAAAATTTTCCGCTTATTTTGCCTTTAAAACTAACAAGAATGGGTGAAAACTCAAAAAGTTACAGATTTTCGAAAATCTCAAAAATTGCAAAACACTAAAACTACCGTAACCCAGCCAATTTCGCTCCGAGACCCAAAAATTTGTATTTTTAGAATCAGCTAGTTGAGAGCTTTCAGAAAAGTATAAGCACGACCACATTTCAAAAAAATTCGGAAATTTCCCAAAAACTCGAATTTCCAGACTACAAAAGCTACAGTAACCCTACCAATTTTCGCTCCGAGACCCAGTTTTTCTCATACTTCCCGAAAAAAGTGTTCTTTGGGGATAGAGATACCAGTAGGGACAACAAGGATCCAATACCAAATTTTATGTAGATTCCGAATTTCAAATAAAAAACGCTGTCTTCTCATGTCACTGCTGAGATAAAAACGATTTCTTGAAAAAAAACCCGAAAATTTCACACATTTTGAAAATTTTCACAATGAAGGTGTTGAGCTGGATTTTTCTTTTGAACACAAAAAATGCTCAAAATAGTGTCTGCAATAACTTCCCGTTGAAATTTCATACCAAACTACTTGAGGAAAAATTTTCGATAAATATCGATTTTTTGATTTTCCTAGGTACCCAGGTGACGGACCCGGCCAAAAAGTACCCTATTTTGCTGAGAACACTTTATACTATTTTTGATCCCAATTATAGACAAATCGGAGATGATCAACTTTTTTCGTGTGCCAAGAGGTCACTTTTCTCGCCTTTCGACTCGAAAAATTTTGGCACGGCCCCCAAGTAAATATGAAAGAAAACACAACACGTTTTCCCGTAATAACTCTTTATTACGGACACAAAATCGCGAAAATAACACAATAAAACGGTCCAACAAGACCCAAGGATAGAGGAAACAAAATAAGAACCTGAGATAACGGCACGCTCAATGCGTGCACGTTCAGCGACCAGCAAAAACAAAACTCTACACAAAAAGAGTCTAAAAATCAAAGAAAGAGGTGAAAACTAACTAACTAACGAGATAACGGATCATCTAACGTGACTCCGTCAGCGCCCAAGAGTGCCGAAATTCTCCATTTTGAAACAAAATTGACAAAACAGCAACGATAAGTGCGCGCGCGCCCGTAGGTCAAACGCGGCAACACAGTGACAAACGGAGTGAGTCTAGAAACTCAAGCGACTTTAAAGAAGTGTTTCGAAAAGCACACGGTGCCAACCGTACAACTTGACGGGTGGTACGGTTTCGGGGAAGTTGTTTGAATTGTTGAACTTCCGACCAGATGTTTTTTGCGGAGTTCTGAAAGATTGGGACGTTCTTAGACAGTACAGATGTGCCCAAAAATTCTGATCCTGAATAGATGCAAACGTGCTTTTTAGAGAAGAGAAAATTGTTTAGAAAGGTTGACAATTGTATAGTACAAGTTTATTCGCCATCTGGTTCAACCAGGTATAAAAACGATAATTAAATAGCTCAATGATAATAGAAATACTCGAAATAATGATAATAGAATACTCGACAACGCGATGCGGTGGCATCTTGGCCAAATGGAATTAAAGGAATATACTAACACAATATGTGTGATAGTTGGGGAAAAAGCAAGTAAAACTCTGTTTGAGAGTACAAATCTGAATTCGCAAGTTTGGAATCAGGAAAAAACTGGGAAAATGTAATTTTACAGATGAACGCGGAATTAGAAAACTTCGGGGAACGAAGTAGATGAATCAAAAAAAATTGTTAAAGACCTACTTGAAACGTGTTTGGAATTGAAGTAACCAAGGAAAGTGTATCAAAAGAGAGTCAACATATTAGAGAGAGTCAACGTATTCAGAACAAAACGATGATCTGGTTTGATATGAATATGTTGATCGAATACAAAAAGGAACGAAAAATGCGGAAAGTGGCTACGAATTCTCACCAAATATAGTGGATTTTGATAAAAAAGAAGAAAAATTCAGAAAATCGTATAGAGAGAGAGATTAGGAAATGAATCGAATGAATAGAAAATCATTTTCAAAAACTAGTTTTAATGATTGAAAAAGAATCACGAACGGGAGAAAAGTAGCAAAAAGGTGATAAGAAAAAAATCTCAAGTCGAAACTGGATTGCGTTGAAAATTTGATGTAAACCCTATAGAAAAATAGATAAGAAAAGCAGGAGAAGAAAGTGTTTCGGAATTATGGTACAACGATGAGTTTATTGATTCTGGAAGAAGTCGTGAAGGAGCAGCTGTCTGGCGGATGGACGTCGGTTCCAGTCGAGAACAAGGGTATCACAAAGGAATGCGAAAAGACCGTCGGCGTGGTGGCTTCTCTTCAGGTGAGACAAGCGTGGAGCAGAAGAATCGGCAGCCCCATTGTCGTAGAGCTTGATTGGACCACGAACTGCTTCTACTCTGTAAAAACAATTTGAATTAGATTCTATAGTCACAAAAAAAACATAATGAATTTCCTGTTGTTCTAAGGTTTTGTTTTGACTACTTAATAATTAATAACTACTTACCCCTCAGTATTTTCTGCTTCCTCCCAGAGTTCCGGTGTCATATATTCATTGATGGCGTACTGAAGATTTCGGAAACGTCTGAGTTCTTGCTTGTCTGGAATCGGCGGTTCGAAATCATCAGAAGTTGTGTACAACTCCAAAATGATCATTCCAGCAGACCAGATATCCGAGCGGCTATTTGGGACGCATCCTGAAAAATATGAAAAATAAGTGTGTTATCATGAACTTTCTTTGCCCCCCTTCTAGATAACCTATTTTTCACTTACCAACGAAAATTTCAGGGCTACGATATATCTCCGTTTGACATAGTTCTGCCATCAATCCAACATCTTTCTCCAGTTTGGCCATGCCAAAATCTGAAATCACGATTTGCAAGTTGTCGGGGATGATGAACGAGTGGCGTTGTCCGTTGTACTCCAAGTGGTAGGCATTTTCGTGATTGAACAGAAGGTTTTCGGCTTTTATATCCAAATGAAACACTCCGAAATGAAACTTTTGGTTGCGAGCCCACCCCACTGAGTCGACGATTCTCGATATCAAGTACTTTTGATTCTGTAAATTATTATTTTTGTTTGCTACAGTTTAGATCATTAGAAACTTACGAGAAATCATCGTTGCCAAGGAGATACCGTACAAAGGGATCAAGATTACTTTTTTGCAGACTTGTCAAAAATCGGGCCGGGCCGGGCCGGGCCGTAATTTTGCTCGGCCCGGCCCGGCCCGTCGGCCCGGATTCAAAAATGGGTACCCATTTTTTACCGATTTTTTTTGAAATTTTTCGAAAAAATAGAGTAAAAATGCTTAAATTATTGTACAAATTCACATTTTTATTCAATTTTGAATTTTTATTCGAAATCTATACTTTTTTCGAAAAATTTCAAAAAATTCCAAAAAAATTCAAAAATTCAACATTTTTTCAAAAAATGTTTCAACCCGGGCCGAGCGGGCCGGGCCGAGATTTTTCCTGATTTTGGCCCGGCCCGGCCCGGCCCGTGACAAGTCTGCTTTTTTGTAGCAATCGACAGGGGCATAGGTAACAAAGCCAATTCCCGTTACTTTCACAACATTCTCATGCACCGACGTATCAAGATGATCGAAAATCTTAAATAAGGTTTTAAGTGTTTTAAGTGTAAAGTAAAGTGTCAAAATCTGAAATAATTAGTCTGAAATAACCGAAATGATTCAAATTTTACAATAGGCCAAAAATTATTCTCTTTACTTACAGTGGCGGCCATAATCTTATTCCGCTTGTGTTTCTCGGCCTTTTTTTCAAATTGGTCGGATTGACCGGAAATTCTGGGAAAACATTTACTGTAGAGTTTTCGTTATATTTATCTAATATTCTGGGCAAAAAACATGTTTCACAAGTTTTTTTGTAAAATTTTCGAAAATCATGAAAATTCGATAAATCGTATATTTTTATTTCCAACGCCGGTGTATCAACAACAGATTGTGTAATTAGTGACCAAACTATTGAGAAAAATGTGGAAAACGTTTATGTTACATTTTTCTCAACAGTTTGGTGAAATTCGATACAGTTCTCTACGAAAACTACAAGTTTTACAAATGTTTGAAGTTCAAAACTCCATATATTATAACTACCAAACTTTGACAGCTGGAAGATATGGGTAACAATGCAAGAGTATTGGTCCAGTGGTCAAAAAAGAAACAACAAGACCTTTTTTATTAGAAAACTATCATAAACACTAACACAATCCATTGTTGATACACCGGTCATGGAAACAATAATATGCGATTTATCGAATTTTCATGATTTTCGAAAATTTTACAAAAAAAACTTGTGAAACATGATTTTTTGCGCAGAATATTAGCTAAATATAACGAAAACTTTACAATAAATGTTTTCCCAGAATTTCAGGTCAATTTGAAAAAAGTTATGGCCCAGAAACACAAGCGGAATAAGATTATAGCCGCCACTGTATCTAACGTAGAAATTTGAAGTGTAAGAGGTTCTCAAAATTTGATGAATTCTTTAGAAAAAAGTTTGAATAGGTTTTTGAGCTCCTCGGCTTCCGAAAACTCAAATACAGACACTCAAAAGTATTAATAAAACTAAACATTGGTTTTCAGTGGTGAATTTTTGAGCAACGATTTTTGAAATTTGAAAAAAACTCGTAGATTGAGAATAATTAAAATGGTTTTGGAAGATTCTCGGTAGAGTCGGGTCACCTGCTACTTACGTGTTCATGGTGAAATTCAGCGAAATTTTCAACTGGGGAAGTTGGTGCATCGGTACTTCATACTTGCAACGTTATTTGACAGAGAATTGCTATAAATATGACAGGAATAGTGAGAAATCTCGAAAAATAGAAGATTCAGCAAGATTTACAAAAAAAAACTTGAAAAGTTTTTCCCTGATATCCATAAAAAGGTCAGACCATTGAACATTTATGAGTCTTAATTTTTTCAAGTTTTTTTTTGTAAATCTTGCTGAATCTTCAATTTTTTCGAGTTTTCTCACTATTCCTGTCATATTTATCGCAATTCTCTGTCAAATAACGTTGCAAGTATGAAGTACCGATGCACCAACTTCCCAAGTTGAAAATTTCGGGCTTTCAGAAAAGAATAATCATGACCATATTTAAATTTTTATTTAAAAAATTTTGGGTTACTGTAGTTTTCGTGGTGGGACCCAAAAAGTTTCAGAACCTAGTCATGATTATACTTTTCTGAAAGCTCTCGTTCTCCTGAATCTAAAAACATCAATTCTAATCACTTTATTCCACTAAAAATCAATAAATATGCAATAAAACCAGTCAATCCGTGTCTTCACCCTCCCGACTCGTCTCAATATAGAATTCTCGGCGCTTTTTATCCTCCTCCACATCGATAATCCCTCCTTTTTTCTTCTGCTTCTCAAATATCTTCTGAAGACGTCGTTGCTCTTCGTGCCATCTGAAAATTTCAGATTTTGGGGTCCCAAGGGGTAAAATTGGTTTAAAAAATCCAATTTAAGGGTAAAAAAACCCCAAAAATCCGAATTTTCAGGTCCCCGAACCTCTTCATCGTCCTCTGAACGTCTTCTGTCGTCGTGCTCGCCCGCCGCTTCTTATTTCGCAACGTCTTCTGATTCTGCCTCGTTTGTTTCGCCATTTCTTGGATATTCGATTTGTAGTTGTGAATTGTGTTGTCGTTGGTGAGCTGTTCACGGCATACTGGGCAGAGAATGTTCTGGAAAGTTGAATTGGAAAAAAATCGAAAAAAAATTCAAAATTTTTTTTTTCAGATTTTTTCAGACATGCTATAACTTCTGGAATTCTTCATTTTCCTGCACAGAAGCATCTACAGTACTACCATGGGTTTCAGATTCGCTGAAATTCGTTGGAATTCCAAAAAATTGAAAACTTTTGAACTTTTTGGAAATTTCAGATTTTCAGACATGCTATAACTACTGTAACTCATTATTCTGAGTGTTTAAAGTGATGGAATCTTGGTTGGCATTTTTAGACTTGAACGGCTTTCAGAACACTCGAAAATTACAAAAAAAACAAGAAATTAAAAAAAATTCCAGAATTTCCAGATTTTCAGACATGCTATAACTACCGTCATTTCTCTCTGACACTCATAAACTTTGCATATTTGGATTCAGCGCGCTTTCAGCTTTCAGAAAAGTATAATCATGCCTATATTCTGAAAATATCGATTTTTGAGGTTAGAGACGCAGAGTGTCTGGTATCTCTGCGCCTCTAACCTCTCGACTAAAACTACCGTAACTCTGTCAGGAATGCCGCAATCGATCTGAAATTCAGATAGTTGGATTCAGGAGATCAAGGGCTTTCAAATGAGTATAATCATGACCACATTTGAAATTTTTCGGGTTACTGTAGTTTTCGTGGTGGGACCCGAAAATTTTCAAATGTGGTCATGAGTATACTTTTCGGAAAGCTCTTATCCTCCTAAATCCAACTATCAAAATTCCAAAACGATTGGATCATTCTAGACAAAGTTACGGTGAGTTTAAGCCAAGAGGTCAGAGCGCAGAGCTACCAGACACTCTGCGTCTCTAACCCCAAAATTCAAAATTTTCAGAATATAGGCATGATTATACTTTTCTGAAAGCTGAAAACGCGCTGATTTTGAATATGCAGGTTTCATAAGTGTCAGAGCGAACTGGGGCTGGTTACGGTAGTTATAGCGTGTCTGAAAATCTGAAATTTCTAGAATTTTTCAAATTTCTTCATTTTTTCTGCAATTTTTGAGTATTTCATGGGTCTTGACCCTAATCCCTCACCGTCTGCACTCTCTCCTTCATATGCGGTTGAGCGTCTCGAATTTCCTTCTGAAAATCGGCGGAACACGTGTCTAAATAACGACAAAAACACGTGGAATGCATGAAATGATCGCATTGAGTCACGTGGATTGGGGACGTCGAGAGACACAGCAAACATATCGAACAGTCCATGTTCACGTGCTGATTTTCAGTCAGGTAGTCGGAGCAGTGCTGGAAATGCGATTTTAGGGGTGTCTAGGGGTGAAAAGGCTGAAAATAGCAGGAAAATCGTGAAAAATCATTGAAAATCGCTGAAAATCGGCTGAAAAACATGAAAAATTCATGAAAAATCGCTTAAAATCAGTCAAAACCCGAATCTGAGGACATCCGGACACACAGATCGACGCAGTTTGGTCTGTGCGGACATCTGGACATCCGGACACTTGGACAGACACACAGACAGACATCGGGACATCCGGATACACAGATATCCGGACACATCAAATTGCGTCGATCTGTGTGTCCGGATGTCCTCAGATTTGGATTTTGACTGAAATTCCATGATTCTGGGCGATTTTTCCTAAATTTTTATCATTTTCAGCTCTTTCAAGTTGAAATTTCGAATAAAAGAGCTGAAAACGAACAAAAAATCATGAAAAATCGACTAAAATCAGTCAAAAAACCGAGCCTGAGGACATCCGGACACACAGATCGGCATAATTTTGGTATGTCCGGATATCTGTGCGTCCGGATGTCCGGTACTCAAGTCAATCTGTATATCCGGATGTCCAGATGTCTGTCCGAGGGTCCGGATATCCAGATATCCCACACAGACCAAATTGTGTCGATCTGTGCGTCCGGATGTCCTCAGATTCGAATTTTGACTGATTTTAGGCAATTTTCAGTCGATTTTCACCGATTTTTCAATGAATTTTGCTGATTTTCAGCCCTTTACAGCTTAAAAAACATGGAAAACGACCAGAAAATCAGGAAAAATCGAATCTGAGGACATCCGGACACACAGATCGGCATAATTTTGGAATGTCCGGATATCTGTGCGTCCGGATGTCCGCTACTCAAGTCAATCTGTATATCCGGATGTCTATCCGAGTGTCCATAGTGTCCGGATGTCCAACTTTTCGTCATTTTTCCAAACCTGTGGACATCCGGACACGTCTATCTGTGCATTTTTATGTCCAGATGTTTGTCTGTCACAATTTCCGTTTGTCCGGATGTCCAGAAGTAGAGTTTCTTGTGTTTTAGCCAATTTTTAGCTTACTAGGGAAGGATCCCGAGTCGAGATGGAGTTACGGGTCGAGACCTATATGGTTGGAAAGCCTGAGCTCTGAAACTTCCAAAACTGTTTTCCAATTTTGCAGAACGCTTCTAGGAATGGAGAAAAATGAGCTCAAAGTTTAAGCTCTGACCTCCATTCTTAACCATACAAATCGTTCGAATGGGGGGTGAGGGGGAACTACAGTGTTCCACATAATCTTAGCCTCACCTCACGAAAATTCAAAAACTGAAATTTTCGGGAATGCATCCAAGAAGTAAAATATGACAACTTGGGTCACAAATGTGTATACAAATGTAAATTTGATTAAAAGTTAACAAAAAATATTTTGGTTGAATTTCATGAAAAATGCGTTTTTTCTGTTCCACATAATCTTAGCCTCACCCCTCTTATTTTAACTTTTTTGAATAATTTTTTGAACTTCTGGTTTTTTCTGCATGTTTTTTGGGAAAGAAATTTTGTTTTTCATAAAATGGGTGAAAGATAGTCCCTAAACAGTTACAAAAGGTGTCCCAGTAACGCCAAACTTGCGCAGGGACTATCCAAACGTCAGATTTCTCTTTATCAAAGACGTAGTTCAAAATTTACTGACCAAAACTCCGAAAATGAAACTGTTTATGGTACTGGAAAGTGTCCAGATGGTTCATCATCACTTTCACTCTGAGAATAATGAACCACTCTCGGACACGGTTTGAATAATGGAAACTTTTGCTGGGAAATTAAGACAAATTTGCGATCTTAATGATTTCTTGAGTAAGTCTACAGAGTGAATTTGAATGATAATGTTCTGATACAACGAAAAATTAACAAAGCGTCATTTTTGACCCTATAAAATTCTGGGCAGAGCATGGAATCCGCTCGCAAAGATCAGCAAACAGATTGGCAAAAAGAGAGTTATCCCTATAGTCTCAAACGTCGAAATGAAAACAAATCTAAACAATTTCAATTTGTTTTATCTGATGAAAACATTTTATTGCGATAGAATTGACAGCTAGAAAAGATTGTGACACTGTTAGCTCTGTTTTCATTTCGACGTTTGAGACCATAGGGATAACTCTCTTTTTGCCAATCTGTTTGCTGATCTTTGCGAGCGGATTCCATGCTCTGCCCAGAATTTTATAGGGTCAAAAATGACGCTTTGTTAATTTTTCGTTGTATCAGAACATTATCATTCAAATTCACTCTGTAGACTTACTCAAGAAATCATTAAGATCGCAAATTTGTCTTAATTTCCCAGCAAAAGTTTCCATTATTCAAACCGTGTCCGAGAGTGGTTCATTATTCTCAGAGTGAAAGTGATGATGAACCATCTGGACACTTTCCAGTACCATAAACAGTTTCATTTTCGGAATGTCCGTAAAACTCAACGGACATCCGGACAGACAGATCACGCGATTTTCAGCGGATTTTCAGCAATTTTTGTCGATTTTTGAGCGATTTTCAGCCAATTTTCTCAAAAAATGCTAATTTTTCATGATTTTTACCTGAAAAATCTCGCAAATGATAGGCATCTCATCACTATTCTCCTCGACAATTCGATCGATTTCTCTCTGAAGTTTTTGGAATTCTGGCTCGCCGATTCCACGTGGATTCGACAGTTTCACGAGGGGAGACACCGATGGGTACTGGAAAATGAAAGAATTGATGAAAAATTGGACGATTTTTGAGATATTTTGGCTTAAAAATTGTCAAAAACTGGGTTTTTTGATGGAAAAATCGAGTTTTGGATCGATTTTTGAGGTAAAAACACGAATTTCGGCAGTTTTTTGTTGTAAAATAGATAAAAATCACATTTTTCAATCTCAAAATTAGTTTTTCTCGATTTTTTGGATGGATCAAAAAGTGTCAAAATTGAAATTTGGATGATTTTTTGTTCGTTTTCAGCTCTTTTATTCGAAATTTCAACTTGAAAGAGCTGAAAATGATAAAAAATTTAGGAAAAATCGCGAAAAATCGCCCAGAATCATGAAATTTCAGTCAAAAATTGAATCTGAGGACATCCGGACACACAGATCGACGCAATTTGATCTGTCCGGATATCTGTGTGTCCAAATGTCCAGCCACCTGTCATGTCTGTCTGTGTGTCTAGTCAATCTGTATATCCGGATGTCCAGATGTCTGTCCGAGGGTCCGGATGTCCAAATGTCCGCACAGACCAAACTGCGTCGATCTGTGTGTCCGGATGTCCACAGATTCTATTTTTGACTGATTTTAGGCCATTTTTTGCAATTTCTCATGATTTTCAGATTATTTGGAATGAAGGAATTGATGAAAAATTGTCGATTTTTGAGATATTTTGGCTTAAAAATTGTCAAAAAACGGGTTTTTTGATGGAAAAATCGAGTTTTGGATCGATTTTCAGGCTGAAAATCGGGAAAAATCAGTTTTTTTGGTACTGTTTGTAGATTTTTTCACCGATTTTTAAAGTCAAAATCGGTGAAAAAAATCCGCAAAACTACCAAAAAAACTGTTTTTTTTCCTTATTTTCAGCCTGAAAATCGATCCAAAACTCGATTTTTTCATGAAAAAACTCATTTTTTGATGATTTTTGAGCCAGAAAATCGAGAAAAACTGATTTTAATACTGAACAACTGTGAAATTTTGCCTTTTTCTAGTCAAAATGTTTGTAAAATCTCAAAAATCGTCCGATTTTTCCATGCTAGTGGCCTAGAAACCCTCAAAACAGAAAAAGTTCGGCCACGACCTTTCCTGACCGTTTTTCAGGCTGAAAAATGCATTATTTCGGAATTTTTCGTGGTTTTTGACTATTTTCAATGAAATTTCCGCATTTTTTTTTGGTTTTTTCTCCAAAATTTTCCCAATTTTCCATTATTTTCTCCATTTTCTCACTCCCTCATAGACAGTCATCTCTATAATGACTGAAGCAGACGTCATCTCGTCTTCCAATGATTTTATTTTGTGTTTAACACATCTCTTCTTCTCTAAATCTCCTGAACTCTCTTCTACTTCAACTCCATCCCATATTGAACAGAGAGCTTCGATTTCAGCGTCCGCCGACTCCATTTTTAAGTGATTTTGGGCTGAAAATGGCTGAAAATTATTCAAAAAATGAGGTTTTTAAGCTGAAAATAGAGAATTTTCGGTAGAAAAATGGGTTTCTTCAGTCAAAAACTGAGATTTTTGAGCTGAAAATTGACATTTTTTTCAGACAAAAAAACAGTTTTTAGAGCAGAAAAATGGGAATTTTTAAACAAAAAAAGAGATTTTTAGCTGAAAATAAAGATTTTTAGTCAAAAATTAGATTTTTTGGGTTGAAAATCGAGATTTCGAGTTAAAAATGAAGTTTTTGGATCGAACCATAAGGATTTTCAGTCAAAAAAAAAGATTTTCAGTCGAAAAACTAGAATTTTGAGCCGAAAATAGTATAAATGAGCTGAAAAATGAGATTTTCTAGTAAAAACGGCTGAAAACTAGCATTTTTCAGCTCAAAATCAAACTTTTCGCTGAAAATTAATTTTTCCGGGTTGAAAACTCAGTTTTTGAGCAGAAAAACATGTTTTTGGGGTGAAAATTCACTTTTTCAGCCAACAATTGGATATTTCGGCTGAAGAAAGAGGTTATTGAGCTGAACATGCACATTTTCAGCCAAAAACGCACTTTTTTGGCAAAAAATTACATTTTTGGGCTGTAAATTGAGTTTTTTGAGCCAAAATTGAGGTATATAGGCTGGAAATGGCTGGAAATTACATTTTTTAGTTGGGAATTTGTCAAAAAAGTGAGTTTTGGAGTTGAAAATTGAGTTTTTGGTCGAAAAAATGAAGTTTTTCAGCCGAAAAAATACGATTTTTGAGCAGAAAGAGATGTTCAGCTGAAAGATGAGTTTTTTGGTCGAAAAATGCGCTTTTTCGGTAAAAACAAGATTTTTGAGCTAGACAATGAGGTTTTTGAATGATTCCGAGGGGTTAAATTAGCTGAAAATCCAGATTTTTTGGGTGGCAAAAATTACAAAAAAGGTGCGAAATAGACCATTTTTGGTCAAAAAAGAGATTTTTGAGCTGAAAATTGAATTTTTCCACTCAAAGATGGCTGAAAATCCAGAAAGCTGTTTACAAAAAAGGTGAAAAATCGAGTAAAAACGTACAAAAATAGAAAGATATGTTACCGATTGCTCAAATAACAAAACTTTCGATACATTCGAATTATAGAATATATTCACACAAAACAATTCATAAATAAAATAAAAATTTTGAATTTAACAGTAAAATGGGACGAGTTTTCTTGGAAAAATCAATAAATTATTGTGGAGTAGATTTCGAGAGAAAATGACAGTAATTCGGAGGTTTCGAAGTGGAAAATTGTGGATTTTTATATGGAAAATTGAGATTTTTAGGAGAAAAATGGGGTTTTTTGGGGGAAATATGGATTTTGGGGTGAAAAATGGGTTTTTGGATTGAAAAATTGAGTTTTTCCACTCAAAACTGGCGGAAAATCACATTTTGGAGAGAAAAGTAGGGTTTTCGGATTGACAAATGGAGTTTTTCGGTGGAAAATAGGGTTTTTGATGGTTTTTGAAGTGGGAAATTCGAATTTTTATTTGGAAAATGGGATTTTTGAGTAGAAATTGGAATTTTGAATCGAAAAATCAATTTTTCGGACACGAAAATCGATAAAAATTGAATTCTGCTGAACAAAACGCAATGAAAAATGACTGAAAATTGCCAAAATTTGGTGAAAAATAGAAATTTTCGATGAAAAATACGATTTTTGTGCAAAAAACTCTCAAAAATCGGAATTTTCGCTTAAAAATGTAGCATTTGGATTCAAAAATCCAGTTTCTGCTCTAAAAATGCGGATTTCAGCTGAAAATGACACTTTTTGAGCTGAAAAAACGAGAATTTCGGGTAAAAATTAAGATTTGATGCGAAAATTGGGGTCAAAAGTTCGAAAATTCACGATTTTTGGTCAAAAACCCCTCAACAATCGCATTTTCCCACTCAAAAACCCCTCAAATCACCCAAATTTTCAGATAAAAACGTATAAAAATGCATAAAAATTGAGATATTCGGATTCAGAATCCCATCTGACGTCATCCTACTTCGCTCCTCCACCGAATCGTTCCAATCTCGCCTTCTTCTTCGCCTCGACCTCCTCATCGTCGACTCCGCCCCGAAATCTCTTCGCTCTTTCAGCCAATTTCGCATCTTTCGATTTGGCTCCGCCCACTGCAGAGGCTCCGCCCACTGGAAGACCGAAACGGGCGGCACGGGCGGCCAATTTGTCGTCAGTTTCAGCTGGTTTCGTGTCGTTTTGAAGACCGAATCGTTCTGCTCTCTTCGCCTTCGCCTCATCCGATGCAAGACGTTTCGCGTCGGCCGGGAGATCGAATCTAAAAGAAATTGGATGTTTTTGGGTGGAAAATGGAGTATTGAAGAGGAAAATGGGACGTTTAGACTAAAAGTTCAAGTTTTTGAGTGAAAAAATCACATTTTGGAGTGGAAAATGAGATTTTGGAGTGAAAAACATGACATTTTTAGGTGAAAAAAAACATGACATTTTTAGGCGAAGAGAAAACTCCATTTTTTACATTAACTGCGCGATTTTCACCAATTCTGGTCCAATTTCGATTCTTTCTGGCGCACTTTTGACGCGTTTTAAGCAGTCATAAATGAGTCAAAGGCACGCCAGACTCCAACTTCTCCGTTTCTTGGTGGTCTGGCGCACATTTGACGCGTTCTGAGCAGTTCCAAACGCGTCAGAGGCGCACCAGACTTTTCCGAAATTTAAAATTGAAGGGATTCTAAGGCTGGCGTGCCTTTGGCGCGTTTTTAAATTTCGAAGGGAGTTCAAAGTCTGGCTTGCCTCCGACGTGTTTCTGAACACTCAAAAACGCGTCAAAGGCGCGCCAGACATTGAAATCGACGCGTTTTCTCAATTTTCATTTAAAAAAATCGACATTTTCACACTTCTTGAGCGATTTTCATGGTTTTTGGCTCATTTTTTATCCAATTTTGACCAAAAAATGTCATTTTTACAGTATTTTCAGCGAAAATTGATCGATTTTAACCAAAAATCGTCATTTTCCACTAATTTTGACCCAATTTTCATGAAAAAACGTGATTTTTCACTCTTCCTACGCGAATTTCATGGTTTTTGGCTCAATTTTTACCGAAAAATGTCATTTTTTCTCCTATTTCCATCTGAATTACCTCTTCGCACGTGCTGCCTTAGCACTTTCCGATCCGACCGCCTCAGCAGTGAGTGGGAGTCCAAAACGGATGGCTCTTTCCCGTTTTGACTTCTCCACCGTCTCCACGTCGACCGGTTTGTCGACAATCACGACTTCTTTTTTGACTCCGCCCACTTCTGGCTCCGCCTCCTCTTCGACTTCTTCGACTGACGTCGTCGTCGTCTCTCCCAAAAGATCTCCGTCGATACTTGGGGCGTCCAGAATATCGTCGTTGAGGATATCGTCACTGAGAAGATGATGGGCGTCAACGTCGCTTAGAATCAGGTCTTCTGCTGCCTGGAAATTGAAAAATGAGGTTTTTTGAGTGGAAAATGAGGTTTTTCGGTGGAAAAAGGGGTTTTTCGGTGGAAAATGGGGTTTTTAGGATGAAAAATAAGGTTTTTTTGAGTGGAAAATGGGTTTTTCTCAGCCAAAAATAAGACTTTTAAACTGAAAATTGAGTTTTTCCAGTCAAAAATGGCGAAAAATCACGGTTTGGACTGAAAATCACATGTCGGAGTGAAAAATGAGGATTTTTAGTGGAAAAATAGGGATTTTTGGGTGAAAAAGGGGTTTCTGGGTGAAAAATGAGCTTTTTCTGATAAAAAAGAAATTTTGGGACAGAAAAAGGCGAAAATCGAGATTTTTCTGATGAAAATGCCGGAAATTGAGGAAAACAATGGTCTTGGAACTGAAACAGTGCTGAAAGTCCGGATTTTTCTGAATAAAATGATGGAAAATGAGGAAAATATCAATTTTTGGCGAAGAAATAGGTAAAAACATCAATTTCCAAGTCAAAATGACAGAGAAATCAGGTTTCAGACAAGAAAATCTGTAAAAATCTGCGATTTTCGAGAATTTTTGACAATTTTGGACAAAAAACAGCCGGAAATCTCGAATTTCCGAGTTCCGGGGGTAAAATTAAGCAAAAATCCACTTTTCCGGCGGAAAATAGACCTTTTCGAGCATTTTTGTGATCAAAACCCTCTTATTATAGTAATTTTATATTCAACACCCACCAAATAAGCGGTTTCGTTATTCACTTTACCAAAAAATCGATTTTAGAGCAAAAAATCCGATAAAATTCAGATTTTTCCAGTATTTTTCAATAAATTCTAGTCTTAGAACGGTGAAAATCGATTTTCCTCCGATTTTTCCTTCAATTATCGATTTTCTCGTCATTTCCTACCTGTTCGATGCTCTCCGTCAGTCTCGCCAACAGGTCCGGCTTGTTTCCAGCGCTATCCAATCCACGTTTCGCGAGTTCCTCCTTCAGACGCGGAACCGTCAATTTCTTCGCGTCGGCGACTGTCAGAACCATTTTTTCTGCAGGAAAATCGATTTTTTGAGGGGAAATTGGTAAAAACCGGAAAATTTCGAGAAAAATTGAGTCTTTCTTCGATAAAATGGAGAAAATAGAGGTTTTAATTGGTAAAATTGATTCAAAACAACTAAAAATCAACGAGAAAAACGAGAAATCATTTTTTGCCGGACAAAAAATGATAATGGAAGTTTCTAACCGATTTTCCACATTTTCACACACAAAATGATGATTTTTAGGTTGAAAAATCGATTTTTTCATCAATTTTAACACAAAAAATCATAAAAATCAAAGAAAAACGGGGAAAAACGATAGATTTTGGAAAAAATAATTTAAATAAACTCAACGTGATGTCTGCGTCTCTTCGCTATCCACACACTCTCGCTCGGTCTCTTCGAGACCCATCGCTCGATTAATTCCATGCGCCTTTAAAAAATATTTCTATTTTTCGTCATTTTTACTCATTTTCAGTCTAAAAAAATAGTTTTCCGCTCAAAAACTCTCGAATTTTTTGATTTTCAGCATGAATGGCTTCCAAATAACCATCAGAAGCTTAAAAACCAGTGCAAAATCAAACGGATGGGTACACAAATGGTCGAGATTCAAAAGATGGCAGGAAATGCACGCGGCGCACGCTGAAAATGTGCAGGAAAAGCAGCGGAATCAGAATTTTATCAAATTACCGACAGGCCTCTATATTACACCCGAAAGACCCGATGATTGTGGGTTTTTTTCGGAAAATTTTGAGATTTTTTCGATTTTTTCACTAAAAAATTCATTTTTTTCGAATTTTTTTGCAGTAACACCGAAAAAAGCTCCGGCCGACATGACACGAAAGGATACTGGCCAATTACCGATGGAATTACTCACCTGGCACACTCAAATGCGATATGTGGACCATTCCATCGATAATATCCGTCGATATCGTAGATATAAGAATTTTCAGCATATGCAGTATGATCAGAGGTGATTTATAGCATTTTTGGCTGAAAATCATGCTGAAAATCGAGTTTTTTGGCCTAAAATTACCCTAAAATCGATTTTTTCCAGGGTAATCCCAGAACGTCTTCTATTTCTTGGCGCCGACCTAGCGGCCGCCCATTTTTTGGTCCATCGGGGCGCCGCTGTGAAGTTTGTCGGCGATGATAACTGGTATAAGAAGGATAAGTGGAATGTGAGTTTTTGGAGAGAGAAAATTGAATTTTTTGGAAAAAAATTTGTCAAAAACGGTAAATTTTGACCGTTTTTGCATGATTTTTAGTGAAAAAACACGATTTTTCAGCCAAAATTGCGTTCTTTTCACTGGTTTTGTGCTGAAAATCGCAGAAAAACGGTTTTCCATGAATTTCTATGATTTTGGTCCGACAAATAGGGGTTTTGGACTGAAAACAGGCAATTTTTGACTGAAAATATGCAAAAAGTCATGAAATTACGATTTTTAGGCTCAGAAAGTGCTGGAAAACTGATTTTTGTCCAATTTTCACCGTTTTTTGGCAAAAAACTCGCTGAATCTCTGGTTTTAAACCTATTAAATCGATTTCTGGTCAAAATACCCTGAAAAATCACCATTTTATCGTATTTTCCACTCGAAAGGGTAATTTTTTATCGGAAATTTCTCGTTTTACACATTTTCCACTCGAAAATACCTCAAAAATCGAACGAAAACGGTCAAATTTCAACTTTTTTGATCAAAAATCTCAATTTTTCCACTAAAAATCCAAATTTCTTGTGGTTTTTGGTGGAAAAATTGATACAACCGTGGTTTTTTGAGGCTTTTTGAGCAAACATTGGTTTTATTGCTCTAAATTTTGAATCTCGAAGTTTTTTCGCGAAAATGGCTGATTTCTGGTCCGGATGTGCCAAAAACTCGGATTTTGATCAAAATTCATGAAAAAATCGTCGTTTTCGATCTATTTTTCACTAAAAAGTGACAAAAATTTGGATTTTTCACACTTTTCCGTTTCAAAAAGTGCCCAAAACGGCGATTTTCAGATGGGTGACTCTGAAACTTTTCAATTTTTGGTCTGAAATTGCCGAAAACCTAGGTATTTTTGAGTGGAAAAGTGTGAAAAATCCGAATTTTTTTTCATTTTCAGTGACAAATGTGTTCAAAATGACCAATTTAAGAGTTTCCTAACCGAAAATCGCGATTTTGGGCACTTTATTTGCTAAAAATGTCAAAAATATTGAGTTTTTCACATTTTTCCACTCTAAAGGTGAAAAAAGAGTCCAAAATAGCGATTTCCAGTTAGAAAACTCCAAAAATCACTAATTTATGGGATTTCTTGACTTAAAATCACGATTTTGAGCATTTTTTCCCCCAAAAATGACCAAAAATCTGGATTTTTGACTCCAAATTACCTCAAAAACTCAAAATTCCATCTCAAAATTCGCAAAATTACAGTCTACCGGGTCGAAAAGGTGAAAAGTTCGAATTTTCGGTAATTTTTAGTGAAAAAAAGTCAAAAATACCGATTCCCAGTTAGAAAAAAAAGACGAATTTTCGAGGTTTTTTAGGTGAAAAAAGAGTCAAAAATATCGATTTTCAGTCAGAAAACTTCTAAAATTACCGATTTTTTGAGTTTTCTAGCTGAAAATCCCGATTTCGGGCACTTTTTTCCCTTAAAAATGACCAAAAATTTGGATTTTCCACTCAAAAATCTCTCAAAATTTCAAAATTCCATCTCAAAGTTTTCAGAATTACAATCTACCCGGTCGAAAAGGTGAAAAAGTGTAAAACATTCGAATTTTTGGTCATTTTCAATGGAAAAAGTGTCCAAAAGAGCGATTTTCAGTTAGAAAATTCCAGAAATGACCAATTTTTGAGTTTTCTTGACTGAAAATCACCATTTTGGGCACTTTTACACTATAAAATCCTTCAAATCTCCAATTTTTATCTTAAAATTTGCAGAATTACAGTCTTCCGGGTCGAAAAGTGGACAATCTCTTTATCGAGACTGTAATTCTGGAATTTAGTGATTCTGAGATATTTTAAAGCGGGAAAGTGGGAAAATTTCTAATTTTTGGTAATTTTTAGTGAAAAAAAGTGCCCAAAATATCGATTTTCAGTCAGAAAACTCTAAAAATCGGTCATTTTTTGGGATTTCTTGGCTGAAAATCACGATTTTGGACACTTTTCTGACTAAAAATGACCAAAAAATTTGGATTTTTGACTCAAAAATCTCTCAAAATTTCAAAATTCCATCTCAAAGTTTTCAGAATTACAATCTACCCGGTCGAAAAGGTGAAAAAGTGTGAAACATTCGAATTATTGGTCATTTTCAGTGAAAAAAAGTGTCAAAATAGCGATTTTCAGTTAGAAAACTTCTAAAATTACCGATTTTTTGAGTTTTCTAGCTGAAAATCCCGATTTCGGGCACTTTTCCGCTCAAAAATTTCTCAAAATCTCAAATTTTTATCTCAAAATTTTCAGAATTACAGTCTACCTGGTCGAAAAGTGGACAATCTCTTTATCGAGGCAATCGACGCGTCGGGAACTCAAATAATGTTCGAAGGACTCGAAAATCTCGAAAATTTGAATCATTTACGTCTTCTTCGTCTCGCGAATTGCGAATGGATCGACGATTGGAGTGTCGGACGAATCGGTGGCCTCCTCCCGAATCTGGAAATGCTCGATTTGTCCGGATGTCCGCGAATCTCATCGAAAGGCCTAATGGGACTGAAAAATTCGAAAAAACTGAAATTTTTGAGGCTAGAAGGGCTTGAAGACGTCAAAAATCTGGGGAAATCTGCGTTGATTCTGGAGGATTTGATACCGAGTCTTACTGTAATCGGAATGGATTATGAGCACAGTTTCAGACAAATTGAGGCTGAAAATCGGTTGTTAGAGCAGGAGAGAGTGGTGATGGATGGGCGGGGAAATGCGTTTGTGGAGGATGATAACGCGAGACTTTTTATGGTGATGTCGTCGACGGATTCTGGAGAGAGAGCTGTCACGGATGATAATGATAATCCGATTATGACGTCTACAGTGAGAAGGTGCGGTGAAATTGACTGAAATTGGCTGAAATTGGCTGAAATTCGCTTAAAATCGGCTAAAAATCGGCTAAAATTGGTCGAAATTGACTGAAATTGGCTGAAAATCGGTTGAAATCGGCTAGAAATGGGCTGAAAATTGCTGAAATCGGTTGAAATTGGCTGAAAATTGGCTGAAAATGACTGAAAATCGGCTGAAAATCGGCTGACATGTTTACACCTTTGGCAAGTGCGCTCTAATGATAATAGGATGTTCCTACATTCGATTGTCATCAGAGCGCACTTGCCACTTTGACGCGGAAGCTATGCTCGAATTTTTGTTTTTTTGTTGAACTTTGCAGAAAACTGACGGAAAATGGTCGAAAATCGGCTGAAATTAGCTGAAATTGGTTGAAAATTGGCTAAAAATCGGCTAAAATTGGATGAAAATGGCTGAAATTGGATTTTTTCTAACTATCAAAAGTTCACACCTGTGGCAAGTGCTCTCTAATGATAATCGGATGTTGAAATCGCTATTTTCAACTCTAGATAACTAGTCCAACACCCGATTATCATCAGAGCGCACTTGCCACTCTAACGCAGAAGCTATGCCCAAATTTTCGTTTATTTGCAAAAAATTGGCTGAAATTGGCTGAAATTGGATGAAAATTGGCTGAAAATGGATTGTTGTCAACTATCGCAAGTTCACACCTTTGGCAAGTGCGCTCTAATGATATTCGAATGTTATTCCAACTTCCGATTATCATTAGAGCACACTTGCCACTCGAACGCGGAAGCTATGCTCAAATTTTTTGTTTAATTGCTAAAATTTGCTGAAATCGACTGAAGTTGACTGAAATTGATTGAAAATGGTCGAAAATCGGCTGAAATCGGGTGAAATTGGCTAAAAATCGGTTTAAATCGGCTGAAATTGGATGAAAATCGGCTGGAAGATGCTGAAATCAGCTGAAAATTGCTGAAATTGGCAAAAAATCAGTAGAAACTCGGCTGAAATTCGATAGTTTATAGCTTTGGCAAGTGCGCTCTAATGATAATCGAATATTCCAACATCCTATTATCATTAGAGCGCACTTGCCACTCGAACGCGGAAGCTATGCCCAAATTTTCGTTTGTTTGCTGAAAATTAGCTGAAAATTGGCTTAAATCGGCTGAAAATTGGCTGAAATTGGATTTTTTCTTACTATCAAAAGTTCACACCTGTGGCTAGTGCGCTCTAATGATTATCGGATGGTCTAACATCCTTTTATCATTAGACCGCACTTGCCACTCGAACGCGGAAGCTATGCCCAAATTTTCAATTATAATTTGATTTCGTATGTAGAAAATGTGCTCTATTGCTAAAATTTGATCAAACTGCTTCTGAAATCAGTCTCAGCTCGCTCCCAGCTTTCAGAAAAGTATAATCATGCCTATATTCTGAAAATTTTGAATTTCGAGGCTAGAGACGCAGAGTGTCTGGTTTCTATGCGCTCTAACCATCTGACTCACTGACTAAAACTACCGTAACTCAGTGGGATTTACTCCAATTTGTCTGAAATTTCCATTTTTGGATTCAAGACGACAAGACGCTTCGAATGAGTGTAATCATCCCTAAATAGGGTCCCACCACGAAAACTACAGTAACCCGAAATGTTTCAAATCTGGCCATGATTATAGTCATTCGAAGCATGTCGTGCTCCTGAATGTGGAAATCTATGTTTCAGACAAATTGCAGCAAATCCCACTGAGTTACGGTAGTTTTATCGTAAAATATAGATTTTTTTTGGTCTGAAACTCATAAATTCGGCTTGTCTGAAATCGAAAACGGCTGAAAATCGCCTGAAACACGTCTACAGCATTGGTAAGTGCGCTCTAATGATAATCGGATGTTGGAATCGCTATTTTCAGTTCTAAATAACTTCCAACATCCGATTGTCATTAGAGCGCACTTGCCACTCGAACGCGGAAGCTATGCCCAAATTTTCAATTAATTCCAGATTTTCAGCCCAAAAACCCAATTTTTTCCAGAGAAATCCCAAAAATGTCGGATCAAGAATTCGAGGAGATCAACGCGTTGAGCGGCGGAAAACTCCGACATTTGTTAGTCGGATCGCCCAGTGGATACGAGTGGAATGAGACTGTAAGTAGCGCTGAAAATCTGCATTTTCAGCCGATTTTGAGTCGAAAAATGGCATTTTTGAGGGATTTTATGCGGAAAAATTGCATTTTTGAGTGATTTTGAGTGGAAAAATGGCATTTTGATTGATTTTGAGTCAAAAAAAACGGCATTTTGGATCAATTTTAAGTAGAAAAATGGCACTTTTATGGGATTTTCAGCAAAAAAACAGCAGTTTTAATTGATTTTGAGTCAAAAAAACGGCATTTTGGATCAATTTTAAGTAGAAAAATGGCATTTTTGACGGATTTTGAGTCGTAAAATGGCATTTTCAGCCATTTTTCAGTCAAAGAGTGGCATTTTTGAGAATTTCTAAGTCAAAAACCGGCGTTTTTGAATGATTTTTAGCGAAAAAGTGGGGTTTTTTAAGTGTTATTTAGTTAAAAAATGGCGATTTCGAGTGATTTTAGACAGAAAAATGGCATTTTCGACGAATTTTAAGGGGAAAAGTGGCACTTTTGAGTAATTTTAGGTGGAAAACTGGCATTTTTGAAGGATTTTGAGTGGAAAAGTCCCATTTTTGACCGATTTTGAGTCTAGAAATGGCATTTTTGATCGATTTTCAGCGAAAAATACTCATTTTCAGCCGATTTTGACCCCAAAAACGACATTTCCAGCTAATTTTTGCCCTAAAAATGCCAAATTTTCAGACAGAAAAGATTCTGGAGCACGAAGCGTCGCTGAATCTCGCCGATGACGTCATCACCGACCCGAAGATGTTGCCACGTGGCCAGCGGCCGGAATTCGTGGCGCCCGAGTACCGTAGTCGGCTCGACGAGGCGAAAATGAAATTTTTCGAGGAATTTGGAGATTTTGAAGAGAAAAAAACGGAAAAAATCGAAGAAAATCGAAGAAAATCACTTTTGTAGTCTTTGTAGTTTGTAGTATTTGTAGTTTTTCGGAGAAATTAGAGATCTTTATTATTCAAATTTAGTATTGTTGGTTTTTGTTAAATAATTTGATTTTTGATTTTTGATTTTTCAAAAAAATTATGAAAAATTAATTTTAATTGCCCAATTAAATAATTAAATCCGATAGAGAACACCCTTTGCGTAATGAAAATATTCGTAGGGATTCAATTTTGGATTCGAATTCAATGGAGTCATCCGACGATAGAAAATGATCCAGAAGATGGCGGTGACAGAGAGAGTGAAAATCTGAAAATTGGGGAATTTTTTGGCTGAAATTACTGAAATGAAGATTCTGCACATTTTAAGCCAAAAACCAGTTTCCTATCTGCAAAACTCGAAAAGTTACGGATTTTCGAAACTTTTCGAAATTCTTCAAACTGCAAAAGCTACCGTAACCGCCACCATTTTGCTCCAAGAGCTTCCAAAGCTAGATATTCAGAATCAGCGCGTTTCCAGCTTTCAGAAAAGTATAATCATGCCTGTATTCTGAAAATTTTGAATTTTGCGGTCAGAGACGCAGAGTGTCTGGTATCTCTGCGTCTCTAACCCTCTGACTTAATGATTAAAACTACCGTAACTCAGTGGGATTTGCTACAATTCGTCTGAAATTTCAAATTTTGGATTCAGGAGAGCAAGACGCTTCGAAGGAGTATAATCATCCCTAATTAGGGTCCCACCACGAAAACTACAGTAACCCGAAATTTTTTCAAAATTTTTCAAATCTGGTCATGACTAAACTCATTCGAAGCGGCTCGAGCTCCTGAATACAAAAATTAAAATTTCAGATAAATTGAAGCAAATCCCACAGAGTTACCGTGATTTTAGTCTCTCCGGCAGAAGGTTAGAGACGCAGAGATACCAGACACTCTGCGTCTCTAACCCCAAATTTAAAATTTTCAGAATATAGGCATGATTATAGTTTTCTGAAAGCTGGAAGCGAGCTGATTCTAAATATGTAAGTTTCATGAGTGTCTAACAAGAACCGAGTGGGTTACGGTAGTTATAGAATGTCTGAAAATCTGAAAATTTGAAATTTTTTAATTTCCTAATTTTTTTTTTCAGAATTTGCAGATGATTATACTTTTCTGAAAGCTCTCAACGAGCTGATTTCGAATATCTAGATTTTACATATCCTGGGGTCCCTGACCTGGGGTTACTGTAGTTTTGCAGTTCGGAGATTTTCGAAAATTTTCGAAAGTCTCTAATTTTTCGAGTTTTGAAAATAGTTTTAGCTCAAATGATGTAGTCAATAGGAAAAAGGAGATTCTCAGCGAAATTTCAGATTTTCAGATTTAAAAAATTGGAAATTTTGAATTTTCAGTCAAAATTTCAGTGTTTTCCACCCACCTCAATGCCCCAAATCGGTTCGGGTCCCCATTCCTGGAATATCCACGAAACGAGAATCGGGCCGACTGTTCTCGCGAAACTTCCAGCCATCAGCATGATTCCTTGCATAGTTCCCTGAAATTTTCAGACTGAAAATTTCAGAAAAAAATTTTCAAAAAAAATTTTTTTTTTGAATTTTTTAAATTTCCGCCAAATCTTTCAAATACAAACTGTAGATCACAAACCTGTCTCCGCGCGCCCAAAATTTTACTAAACAACGTATTCATCGAAATATTGACGATGGGGAAACAGGCGGCCAGCACCACACCGTACATTGACGCGTAGATCCAGAAGTTTACCTGGAAATGGGATTTATGGGATTACTGTAGGCTACAGTATCCCTGATAATGGTTACCGTGGGTTACGGTAGGTTACTGTACTTTGAAATTTGAAATTTGAAAATTGAGTGATTTTGGGCGATTTTGAGCCGATTTTTCTCAAATTTTCGATTTTTTCAAAATTTTTGAAACTACAGTACCCCCGGCCTACTGTAACTCACGTCTTTGGTGTAATGACACCATCGATACTTGTCCGGATTGCATCCCAACTCCTCCGTCTCGTTTTTACCGTGCACGGTCACGTTTCGCAGCTCAAAGTGCAAATCTTTACCCCATGGATAGGGAAATGTGACCACGTGGTACAGTACCCCGAGAGCCAGCCCGAAAATTGTGAAGATACGCTCACGGGCTTGTGAAATGCTGGAAATAAGGCAAAAATTGAGTTTTTGAAAAAAAATTTTAAAAAATTTTGACCAAAAACTGTTTTTCTACCGTAACCCGGCGGGTTTTGCTCAGAACTCATTTTTCATTTCAAATTTGGATTCAGCTCGTTTCCAGCTTTCGGAAAAGTATAATCATGCCTTTATTCTGAGAATATCGATTTTTGGGGTCAGAGACGCAGAGTGTCTGGTATCTCTGCACTCTAACCTCCTCCACTAAAACTACCGTAACTCAGTGGGATTTGGTTACATTCGTCTGAAACTTGAATATTTGGATTCAGTGGACAAGGACGCTTCGAATGACTACAATCATGACCAGATTTGAGAATTCTTGGGTCCCACCACGAAAACTACAGTAACCCGAAAATTTTCAAATTTTTTAAATCTGGTCATGATTATAGTCTTTTGAAGCGTCTTGGCGTCCTGAATCCGAAAATGCAAATTTCAGACGTTTGGAGCAAAATCCGGCTGAGTTACGGTAGTTTTAGTCACTGAGTGTGAGGATTAGAGCGCAGAGAAACCAGACACTCTGCGTCTCTAACCCGAAAAATCTATATTTTCAGAACATAGGCATGATTATACTTTTCTGAAAGCTGAGAAGACGCTGATTCTAAATATCTAGGTTTCATGAGTGTCGGATAGACACCGAATGGATTACGGTAGTTATAGCATGTCTGAAAATCTGAAAATTTGCAAATTTTTCAGAATTTGTGGATGATTATACTTTTCTGAAAGCTGGAAACGCGCTGAATCCGAATATATAGGTTTCATGGGTCTCTTGAAGGGTTACTGTAGTTCAGAGATTTTCAGATTTTCGAAAATTTTCGAAAATCTGTAACTTTTCGAATTTTGAAGATAGGGAAATGATTTTTTACCCAATTTTACTGCACAATTTAGTAAATTCTTAAAAACATAAAAAAAATCAAGTTTCCGCGGGTATTACTGTACCTACAGTACCCCAGAACTCACTAATCTCCCAACTTGACGGCGAAAAGTGCGTAGACCAGTACTCCGACCAATCCGTTCACCGCTTGGAGGATACCTAAATTTTGTAGTTTTTGTAGTTTTGGGTTACTGTAGGTTACGGTACCTGTGTACTCTACCGCTTGCGCGTTAGTCCATCCCCACATCATTTTGGCGTAGAGGGAACCGATTCTGAAAAAAAATTTTTTTGGTAGATCAAAAACATTTTGTTGTATTTTTGATCACAAATCAAAAACGCTTACGTTTCAAGGTTCGTAATGATAAACATGAGTGTAAATTGGGTCAAAACACACACCGCCACTGATATCGTGTCGAATGTTGGCATGGCGGTGTAGCTGTCTGAAAATAATAAGGAAGTGGTGGTTATTTACGATCAAAAGCACAAAAATAACGAAAAATTTGCTGAAAAAACCTGAAAAATTGAGAAAAATTGATGGTTTTTGAGGTTTTTTCGAGAAAAATCCGGAAAAATCGGGATTCGTGGCGGGGCCCAGACGCAAATTGGTATTTTCGATTTTTGATAAGATATTCAGAATCAGGACGTCAAGAGCGTTCAGAAAAGTATAATCATGCCTATATTCTGAAAATATCGATATTTGGGGTCAGAGACGCAGAGTGTCTGGTGTCTCTGCGCTCTAACCTCCCACACTAAAACTACCGTAACTCTGTCAGATTTACTCGAAGTGTTCCGCATTTGGAATTTTTGGATTTAGGACGACAAGACGCTTCGAATGACTATAATCATGACCAAATTTGAAAATTTTTGGATTACTGTAGTTTTCGTGGTGGGACCCAAAAATTTTCGAATGTGGTCATGATTATACTCATTCGAAGCGTCTTGGCGTCCTGGATCCAGAAATGCAAGTTTCAGATAAATTGAAGCAAATCCCACTGAGTTACGGTAGTTTTAGTGTTGGAGGTTAGAGCACAGAGACACTAGACACTCTGCGTCTCTAAGCCCAAAATCGATATTTTCAGAATATAGGCATGATTATACTTTTCTGAAAGCTGAGAGCAAGCTGATGCAGAATATCTAGGTTTCAAGTGTCCCTTGAATGGTTACTGTAGTTTTTGCAGTTTGGAGATTTTTGAAAATCTGTAACCCACCTTCCTCATCCGCATGTTTATCGATTCCCGCGTAACTTTCTTCCAAAAATATGAAAATGAACAGAACCGACAGAAATGAGATGATAGATGCGAACCACGCCGGCGAGGTGTACATATCCACATGGAATGGTCCAGATGTCAGACCAGGGTACCCGATTGGAGTGAAGGCGACCTGAAATTCGGAGAATTTGGGATATTTAGAGATTTCATGGTTTTTATTGGAATCAGTGTGAAGAGAGCTTTCAGAAAAGTATAATCATGCCTATATTCGGAAAATTTTCAATTTTGGGGTTAGAGACGCAGAGTTTCTGGCATCTCTGCGCTCTAACCTCCAACACTAAAACTACCGCAACCCGATCAAAAATGATTCAATTCAACTGAAACTTAGATATTCAGAATCAGCGCGTCAAGACGCATCGAACGACTATAATCATGACCATATTTGAACATTTTTGGGTCCCACCACGAAAACTACAGAAATCCGAAATTTTTCAAATGTGTTCATGATTATACTCATTCGAAGCGTCTTGGCTCGCTGAATCTGAAAATTGAAGATTTTTCAGTTTCAGGCTAAATCCAACCGAGTTTCAGCACATTTTGTGATTTTCAAATTTTCGAAAAGTTTCGAAATTCCATAACTTTCTTCATTTTCGCTATTTTTCACTAATTTTTAGACTAAAGAAATGGTAATAAACTAGACTAGTGGCCAAAAATACTTTCGCTCTAATCCCAAAGTGATAAGCCTACAGTACCCCCTTTTTTTCGTGGCGGGACCGATTTTTCTTCATTTTTCAAAATATAGGCATGATTATACTTTTCTGGAAGCTCTTATTCTCCTGATTCTGAAAATCCAACTTTTTCTAATTTTAACCCTTTTCCGGACAGGGTTACTGTAGCATTTGTAGTCCGAAAATCACTTTTTTTTCAATTATTCATACCGGACCTTCTATAACATCATTTTTTTCCTAATTTTGATGATTTTGATGATGTTTTCGGTACCGGCATCCTTGTTTCCTCCTATTTCTTATAATTTTTCTGAAAATGTCAGCAATTTTAGTCTATTCCGCCAGCCATGTGCCTAGAAGTGATAAGACGAAGTGCAAACAAGATCATTTTTTTGTTCGAGACGAAGAAATTTAGTCATAATCTGTGAATTTCAGAATGATAGACGATTATTATTTGAAATAAAGTTGGTGTGAACCGGAAATTCAGAAAAATAAATTTTGGAAAAATAAAACTTTCTGGAAATTTTTTGAATTTCAGATTTTTAAGATTTCTAGTTAACATATTTGAAATCTACTCGCCGAGAGCTTTCAGAAAAGTATAATCATGCCTATCTTCTGAAAATATCGATTTTTGGGGTTAGAGACGCAGAGTGTCTGGTTTCTCTGCGTCTCTAACCTCCAACCACTAAAACTGTCGTAACTCAGCCGGGTTTGATCCAATCTAATTGAAACTTAGTTTTTCAGAATCAGCGTGTCAAGACGCTTTGAATGACTATAATCATGCCTAGGTTTGAAAATTTTTGGGTCCCACCACGAAAATTACAGTAACCCGAAAATTTTCAAATATGGTCATGATTATACTCATTCGAAGCGTCTTGACGCTCTGAATCCAAAAATGTCAATTTCAGCTTTCTTGACTCAAAACTGACGGAGTTACAGGGATTTTCAGATTTTCCAAATTTTCGAAAAGTTTCGAAATTCCATAACTTTTTGAGTTTTCAATGGTTTTTCCTGATTTTTAGTTCAAAATGACCGGAATTTTCTGTACTATTTGTAAAAATCAACCAACCTGAATACCGGGTCCAAAAGTCATTCCAATGACATAAGAAGCTTGAATAAAAGTGATCGCTCTGGCTCTGTCCTTCAAACTGCTCGCAGTCGCGGCGTATGCTCTCATCACTCCGATAGTTCCCGCGCCGACACCGATGAAAAATCTGGCGACCATCATCACCCATCGACGTTGTTTCTCCGGGAATCCCTCGACGAAACAGAAGATTATATTGGAGAGGATCATGATGGAGATTCCGAAGACCAGCGGTTGGCGGACTGCAAAATTACAAACTTTTCGGAAATTTGAGTGAAATATTAAGAATTAGCAAGCTGAGAGCTTTCAGAAAAGTATAATCATGCTTGGTTTTGAAAATTCAAGAAAAACGAGTCCCGTCACGAAATCCGCGGGGGTACTGTAGGCTTAACACTTCGGGATTAGAGTGAAGGCATTTTTGGTTGCAAGTCTAGCTTATTATTATTCATATTGTTCAAAATTTGAGAAAAAATAGCGAAAATGAATAAAGTTACGGAATTTCGAAACTTTTCGAAAATTTTCAAACTGCAAAAGCTACAGTAACCCACTCAGTTTTGTGTCGGGATCCATGAAACCTATATTTTTGGAATCAGCTCATTAAAAGCTTTTAGAAAAGTATAATCATGCCTATATTCTGAAAATATCGATTTTTGGGGTCAGAGACGCAGAGTGTCTGGTATCTCTGCGCTCTAACCCTCTGACGGAGGGGCTAAAACTACCGTAACTCAGTGGGGTTTGGTGCAATTTGTCTGAAATTAGTATTTTTGGATTCAGGACGCCAAGACGCTTCGAATGACTATAATCATGCGCATATTAGAAAATTTTTTTGAGTCCCACCACGAAAACTACAGTAACCCGAAAATTTTCAACATTCTCCAAACCTAGTCCTGATTATACTCATTCGAAAGCTCTTGTCTTCCTGAATCTGAAAATCTATGTTTCAGATGTATTGAAGCAATTCTGACGGAGTTACGGTAGTTTTTGTGGCTAGGTTAGAGCGCAGAGATACCAGACACTCTACGTCTCTGACCCCGAATATCAAAATTTTCAGAATATAGGCATGATTATATTTTTCTGAAAGCTGGAAACAAGCTGATTTCAAATATGTAAGTTTTAAAGAGCTTGGAGCAAAACCGATCGGGTTACGGTAGTTTTAATGTTATGAGATTTTCGAAAATTTTCGAATTTTCAGAATCTAGGCATGATTATACTTTTCTGAAAGCTCTCGTTCTCCTGAATCTCATTTTTTTATTATTTTTGTCAAAAATCCAAAAAATGACCCACCTGACTTTGCCTTATTCATCCAATACCCAAAAACCGGAGAAGCCAATCCTTGTCCGACTGAAAAGGCGGCAGTGATAAATCCAAAAAACGAAGCGGACGCCGTGGGGTCTACTGTATTCAAAAATGGCCATAACGTCGGGAAAAATATCGAGAATTGAATTCCACAAAACATGCCGATGGCGGTGAGCAGGTAGATCGATTGCCAGGAGGTTTCTCGCTCGTCATCGTCTCTGAAAAATTGGAAATTTGGGGATGAATAGGTTTTTCTGAGGTTTTCAGGTGATTTGGAGTCGATTGATACCAAAATTTCTGGAATTTGAGGAAAATTCAAATTTAAAATTTTCAAACATTTTCAAAATTCCAGATTTTTAAACGAAAATGAATGTGTATTTTGCTGTTTTTTCACGTTTTGGATTGATTTTTTTTGAGTTTTTCAGTCAAAAATTTGTTTTTTTTCAAGTTTTCACCTTTCCCGACCGTCTCCACCCAGCCACGGTCGAGCCGCGGTCAGAAACTTCAAAAGATGAAAAAAATATATAAGTTTTCGTTGTTTTTTCACGTCTTCGAGCGGATATCTAATTTTTTCAAGCCGAAAATGTCAGTTTTTCAATATTCTTTCTTGTCCGACCGCCTCCAGTCTGTCGCGGTCGAGTCGCGGTCGAGTCACGGTCAAAAATTTTAAAATCTAAAATAGTGTTTTTCATGTTTTTAGTCTGGTTTTTATCACTTTCTGCAGTTTTCAAAATAAGTTTCAGCAGAATCTCTTTTTAAGTTTTTAAGTCCATCCCTCTTATGCGGTCGAGCCGCGGTCAAAATTTTGAAAATCCGGGAAAAGTGGTTTTTCCCGTTTTTGACCGATTTATTGAGTTTCTTGAGTCAGAATTTTCAGTTTTTCAATTTCCTTTGTTTTCCGACCGCTTCCACCCAGTCGCGGTCGAGTCGCGGTCAAAACTTTGAGAATCCGGGAAAAGTGGTTTTTCACGTTTCTGACCGATTTTTTGAGTTTCTCGAGTCAGAATTTTCAGTTTTTTAATTTCCTTTGTTTTCCGACCGCCTCCACCCAGTCGCGGTCGAGTCGCGGTCGAGTCGCGGTCGAGTCGCGGTCAAAACTTTGAGAATCCGGGAAAAGTGGTTTTTCACGTTTCTGACCGATTTTTTGAGTTTCTCGAGTCAGAATTTTCAGTTTTTTAATTTCCTTTGTTTTCCGACCGCCTCCACCCAGTCGCGGTCGAGTCGCGGTCAAAACTTTGAGAATCCGGAAAAAGTGGTTTCAATTTTTTGTGTTTTTAAGTCAAAAATTTCATTTTTTCGCACCGAATTCTCTGAAAAAAAACTCACTGATCACTTTTGCTCACAATAGAGCTTTCGGACCTCGTGGTGGTGGTGGGGTCACCATCCCGTTTCTCATCCTCCATTTTATTTTCTTCGCTCATGGTACGGTAGGGGTACTGTAGGGGTACTGTAGGAGGGAACAGGTACTGAATAACAGTCCGGAGCAGAAACAATGAAAAAAAATTGAAAAAGTGTCGGGTGAAGACAATCAATCACCGCATAAGGGCAGTTGGAGGCTGGGGGGGAGAAGGAGGGGGGAGAAATATAATTCACTGATAAAAATGTATGGGGAGAAAATGATTACGTAGTATGGAGGAGGAGGAGCTTATCAATGCTCCCCATCCGTTTTCTTTTTGAGACGGAGAACTTGGAGAGGTGTGATGCAAAAACTTGACATGGTGAAAGTATGACCAATATTGTGTGTTTCTGGTTTTCATACTTTTTAACTATGATTTTCAGATTCAGGAGAACGAGAGCTTTCAGAAAAGTATAATCATGCCTATATTCTGGAAATATCGAATTTTGGGGTCAGAGACGCAGAGTGTCTGGTATCTCTGCGCTCTCACAATTTTGACTCACTGACTAAAACTACCGTAACTCAGCCGGATTTGCTCCAATTTGTCTGACATTTGTATTTTTTGATTCAGGAGAATGAGACGCTTCGAATGACTATAGTCATGCCTATGTTTGAAAAAGTTTGGTGTCTGTGGAGGATGAGAAAAGGAATTGTGACCCCACTACCACTACGAGGTCCGAGAGCTCTACCAAGATTAAAAGTGATCATTGAGTTTTTTTTCAGAGAATTCGGTGCGAAAAAAAAAGAAATTTTTGACCTAAAAACTCAAAAAATTGATCAAAAACGGGAAAAACCACTTTTTCCGTATTTTCGAAAATTTCGACCGCGACTCGACCGCGACTGGGTGGAGGCGGTCGGAAAAAGAAAAACTCTGAAAAGTGACATTTTTGACTTAAAGACTCAAAAAATCAATCAAAAACGGGAAAAACCACTTTTCCCGGATTTTCAAAATTTTGACCGCGGCTCGACCTCGTCTCGACCGCATGAGAGGGATGGACTTAAAAACTGAGATTTTGCTGAAACTTATTTTGAAAACGATAAAAACCAGACTAAAAACATGAAAAAAACACTATTTTAGATTTTAAATTTTTTGACAGTGACTCGACCGCGACTCGACCGTGGCTGGGTGGAGACGGTCGGGAAAGGTGAAAACTTGAAAAAAAAAAATTTTTGACTGAAAAACTCAAAAAATCGGTCCAAAACGTGAAAAAATAATCGTCGAAAAATAGCATATTTGTGATCTCGAATTGAACTTTAGGAGTGTAAAGATTACATTCACGAAGAAAAATATCAAAACCATATAGTCGTGGCACTACAGGTTTTTTTTAGGAATCTGGATTCAAGTCTCCTTACATTTCTTCTCTTGAGCCGCCAAACCTGGTCTCTTAAACCTGGTCTCCAGATGCTCTTCTGTCGGTTCCGTAAGTTATGACAGTTTGGACCTGCAATTCTGGTTGGTAGATTTTTTATAGAAAGTTGGAAGGATTCCGGTCATTTTGAGTTGAAAAATAAAAGAAACGGTTGAAAATTTCCAAAGTTATGGAATTTCGAAACTTTTCGAAAATCCGAAAGGTTTGAAAATCGCTGTAACTCCGTCAGTTTTGAGTCAAGAAAATTAAAATTGATATTTTCAGAATCAGCGCGTCAAGACGCTTCGAAAGAGTATAATCATGAGTTGCCCGCGTATAAATACGGGGTGATAGGTTCCGGATAAAATAAGACGACAATGAACACAGTTTCTTACAATAAATATACTTTATTGCAAGAAATTATAATAAGAGAGCGTAAACTTACAAAACCAAGCAAAACAACCAACGCTAAAACTAGAACTAACTCTGAAAGCCAACCGACTTCAGAAACTACTTGTTGCCACGTGGCGTACACGTGTCCACGTGAACTGACGCGCTGAGGTTACGGTAGGCGCGTGAGCCTTTGGCGGAGTGTCGTTGCGTATTTATTGTGATGACTCGGAGAACTACAGGGTTACGGGGTACCTTGCCACCGGCAACTCATGGTCAAATTTGAAAAATTTCGGGTTACTGTAGTTTTCGTGGTGGGACCCTGCTAGGGCATGATTATAGTCATTCGAAGTGTCTTGACACGCTGATTCTGAAAAACTTGGTTTCAGTGAAATTGGAGCAGTTTTGACTGAGTTATGGTTGTTTTAGTGGAGAGAGAGGTCAGAGCGCAGAGATATCAGACACTCTGCGTCTCTAGCACCGAAATTTGAAAATTTCAGAGTATAGGCATGATTATACTTTTCTGAAAGCTAAGATCACGCTGATTCTAAAAATATAAAATTCGAAGGTGTCAGAGCAAAATGGCAAGGGTTACGGTAGCTTGAATACGGCGGCCGAGTGAATTCATGTAGATATCCGGGTGGATGCACATTAATGGCAGCTTATCGGGGGAGAGACGGATGGGTTGGGGTTCTGGAAATGAGTTGGGATATTTTAAATTTTTTTCGAAAAATTCTGCGTATTTTGAGCTAAAAATCATTAAAAATGATTGGGAAATCACAAAGTTACAGAATTTCGAAACTTTTCGAAAATTCAAAAAATCTCAAAAACTACCATAACCCTGTCAGTTTTGTTTCAAACTTGATGAAATTTGTATATTCGGATTCAGCTCATCAAGACGCTTCGAATGAGTATAATCAAGACTAGGTTTGAAAAATTTCGGGTTACTGTAGTTTTCGTGGTGGGACCCTACTCGGGCATGATTATACTCATTCGAAGCGTCTTGTCGCGCTGGTTTTGAAAAACCTGGTTTTAGTGAGATTGGAGCAAATCCGACCTGGTTACGGTACTTTTAGTCGAAATCTGAAAATGGAAAAAGTAGAAAAAAAGGAAAAAAAAAAGGAAATTGACATTTAATCATCGTTTCCCTAGATTTATGGGTTGCCGCTATAATTTTTTTTTTTTGGGAAATTCAGGGGACCACCTGGCACATTGCCAAGACACCCCCTCCTTCCCGCCAACACGACAATTTGTATTTTTCTCTGCGTCTCTCTCTCTCTCTCTCTCTCTATTATTATCTCATCACACCGTCTGCTCGTCGGCGTCTCTCTCTCTGTCTCCGTCTCCTCGTTGTCTCTGCGTCTCTCCGTGTCCTGTACTCTCTCGTCTCTCTTTCTCTGCGTCTCTCTACCTCTCGCTCGTCTCTGTTTCTTTCGGTTCTCTCTGTCTTTTTGCGTTTTTCGATGATTTTTATGGATTTTTATGGTTTTTTATAGATTTTTCGGTGATTTTTATGGTTTTTTATGGATTTTTTACAGTTTTTAAGCCTAAAAATGTACAGTACCCCCTGAAAATAGATTTTGGCGGGAAAACGGGGAGAGGCGAATCGTGGAATTTATAGATTTAACGATTTTTTCGATTCATGGGAAAATTCTTTCTTTTTTTCACTTTTTTCTGGAAAAATTGCAGTTTTTTGTGGTTTTTATAGTTTTTATGATGGGAAATTGAGTTTTTCACGGATTTTTTTTTAGATTTTTGATCTAAAACTGTCACTTTTTAGTGAAAAAGAAGGATTTTGGCAAATTTTCCAGGTTAAGTTAAATTTTTCTCTTTATTTTTTGGATTTTCTGCTGAAAATTACAGTTTTTGCCAGTTTTACCGAACGAAACATGGTTTTCAGTGAAATATACGTTTTTTAGCTAAGAAATCCGTGTTTTTTTTGAAGATTTCGAACATGAATTTCGGTTTCGTATTGGTTTTTCGAATTTAGTTGAAAATTTTTGAGAATCTTCACAATGTTCGACAAATTCAATCGATTCTCTACAATTTGAGCAAAAAATCTCCTAAAAATACCGAAAAATAAGAAAGTAACAGATTTTCGAAACTTTTCGAACATTTTTGAGGTGACTAAAACTACCGTAACCATGTCAGATTTGCTCCAAATGTTCTGAAACTTAAATTTTTGAATTAAGGACGCTAAGACGCTTTAAATGAGTATAATCATGACCATCTTGTGAAAATTTTTGGGTCCCACCACGAAAACTACAGTAACCCAAAAATTGTAATATTGTCATGATTATACTCATTAGAAGCGTCTTGGCGTCCTGAGTTCAAAAATACGATTTTCGAAACACTTGGAGCAAAACTGACCGGGTTACGGTAGTTTTTGTGATTTTTTGAATTTTCGAAATTTTTCGAAATTCTGTAACTTTGTTATTTTTTGATCTACCCCGCCTCATTTTTTTTCTTTTTTGAAAACTCTCCAATTTTCTCAATTTTTCTTTCAGACCGTCAAAATGTCAACTCCTGGTCCCCGACGGTCCAGTAGAGCGTCAGTTCCCGCCAAGTTTTATGATAATACTGTAAGGCTCCGCCCCTTTTTTTTTATTTTTCAACAAATTCATTTATTTTCAGCCAGTGGTAAAAAAGAAGAAATTGACACCGTCACCGTCACCACCGACACCAGTCAAATCTACCGTACCGCCTAGGATGCCACCACCACCGCCACCGAAAACTCGTGGCTACAGTATACCGAAAAGTGTGCAGTTACCGATTCAGAAAATAGACTATGATGCACATCGAGTCAGGCCAAAAGTGAGGATTTGTTGATTTTCATTAAAATATTAAGATTCAGGTGAACGAGAGCTTTCAGAAAAGTATAATCATGCCTATAATCGAAGCAATATGGGTCCCACCACGAAAACTACAGTAACCCGCAATTCAGATTTTCGTGGCGGGACCCAACCTTTACCGAATCGGGGCATAGTATGGGCATGATTATACTCATTCGAAGCGTCTTGACGAGCTGAATCCAAAAATGTTAGTTTCACAGAGTTTGGTTGAAAACTGACCGGGTTACGGTAGTTTTTGTGGATTTTTTTTTAAAATTTTCGAAATGTTTCGAAATTCCATAACTTTTTGAGTTTCGACGATTTTCGACAGTTTTTTAGCTTAAAATAACCGTGACCGGATATAGTTTCTCGGAAAAATAGAATTCCGGTAATTTTCAGCCAAAGATTAGTGAAAACCATTGAAATTACAAAAAGTTATGGAATTTCGAAACTTTTCGAAAATCCCTAAAAACCTAAAATCGCTGTAACTCCACCAGTTTTGAGTCAAAAACAATAAAATTAATATTTTCGGATTCAGCGCATCAAGACGCTTCGAATGACTATACTCATGCCCATATCTGAAAAAATTTCCAGGGTACTGTAGTTTTCGTGGTGGGACCCTACTCGGGCATGATTATACTCATTTGAAGCGTCTTGACACGCTGGTTCTAAAACATTTGGTCTCAGCGAGATTGGAGCATTTCTGACCGAGTTACGGTAGTTTTAGTGGAGAGAGAGAGGTCAGAGCGCAGAGATACCAGACACTCTGCGTCTCTAACCCCGAAATTCAAAATTTTCAGAATGTAGGCATGATTATACTTTTCTGAAAGCTGAAAACGCGTTGATTCTGAATATCTAGGGTTCATGGGTCCTGACCCAAAACTGAGTGGGTTACGGTACTTTGAAGATTTTCGAAAAGTTTCGAAAACCTGTAACTTTTCGAGTTTTGAAGATAGGGAAGTGGTTTTTGGCTTAAATAATGTAGAATCGATTGGTGTCAATAGGAAGAATACATATACAGTCAAATTTCAGATTTAATTACTATGGAGGCTAGAGCACAGAGGTACCAGACACTCTGCGTCTCTGACCCTAATATTCAAAATTTTCAGAACATAGGCATGATTATACTTTTCTGTAAGCTCTCGACGCACTGATTCTGAATATTCAATTTTCAAACCCAAAATTTCAATATTCTCCATTTCCAGACCGTAACCGTCCGCACGGACACCGGCATCCCGCTCACAATGTACTCCAACCAATCCCTCGACTCCCTTCTCAAAACCGACACCACCAACGTCGTCGGCGAGATTCTTCAAAAAGATATCGAAGATCTGAGGGCCCGCGGTCTCGACACGATGCCCATCAAGCAGTTGCTCTCGAAAAACTTCCGGAATTATAAAGGACGCTCGTCTCTAACGTCCGAGAGGGCCACCGAAATTGTGCATCGAACATTAAGTGAGAATGACGTCCCTCCTGGAGCAGTGATCTCAGGACCACCGAAAATTCCGTCGAGTGTGAAGTTGGGTAGTCACCGTAATCAGGGAGAGTTGATATGGAAAATGGTGCAAGTGGATCAGCCAAAAGTTCACCAGACACTTCAATCGGTGCTGGAGGGGATTACGGTAGCAAAAGAGGAGCCGGAGACACCTATCAAGTCAGAAGCCGAGTTAGGACTCGATGAATTCGCCTATCACCTCTTACTGTCAACATCAGCCCATTCTTCCACATCTCCCGAGGTAGATCACAACGCATATCCCGGCAACCACCTGCCATGGCATGTCATCTGGAAGCAAGTACCCCAATACACTCAAGGAGATATCTATTGTCAAGTGGATGATGTCACCTATACCCCGATGTCAGCGATTATCAAGTCGGGAGTGTTCTTGGTCCCTCTAGACCAGCCGGTTGGATTTGTCTATCAAGAGAAAATGATAGAAATCACGCTTGAAGAGTTGCTCACGGCGAATGGAGTGAATTTAGGAGATTCACAGCATTATAGAATGGTCCAGGGGCTGTTCCAGAAGGCGGGAGTGCATATTCGAGAGGACTATGCGGATAGGCTGATGCAGATGCAGAGGGGAATAAGGGCAGGTTGGTTAGAAGTCGATTCCCTACAATTTGAGCCAAAAATCTCATGAAAATACCGAAAAATGAGAAAGTTACGGAGTTTCGAAACTTTTCGAAAATTTTCCAACTGCAACAGCTACGGTAACCACAGGTCAAGAGACGTAAAACCTAGATATTCAGAATCAGCGTTTTTAGAGCTTTCAGAAAAGTATAATCATGCCCATATTTGGACCAAATTGGGTCCCACCACGAAAACTACAGTAACCCGAAAATTCTGTGAATCGTGGCGAGACCCAGCTTGTACCGAATCGGGGCATGATTATACTTTTGTGAAAGCTCTCGACAAGCTGAATCTGATAAGCATAATTAAATTTATTGAAAAAATTCACTGCTCAGATGAAGACACATTTTTGAAAATCACCGATATTTTGAGGACCGCGTGGCTTACTGTGACTCATTTTTGCCAGAAGTATTTTTGAGACAAATTCAGTTGATTCCCTACAGTTTGAGTCGAAAATCTTTTGAAAATGACGAAAAATAAGAAAGTTACAGATTTTCGAAACTTTTCGAAAATATTCGAAAATCTTTAAAAGTGCGAAAACTACAGTAGCCCCAGGTCAGACCACGTAAAACCTAGATATTCAGAATTAGCGTTTTGAGAGCTTTCAGAAAAGTATAATCATGCCTATATTTGGAGAAAATTGGGTCCCACCACGAAAACTACAGTACCCCTCATACAGCTTAAAGGCGCGTACCGTATTTTCGTGGTGGGACCCGTCATGTTTATACTTTTCTAGACCGTCTTGACTCGCTGAATCCGAATATCTAAATTTCATCATGATTAAAATAAAACTGACCGAGTTACGACCGTTTTTGTGATTTTTTTGATTTTCGAAATGCCGGGATTCTGAAATTTTTGAAAATCTCTCGCTATCGTTTTTGCCAGTACTATTTTTCTGACAAATTCAATCAATTCCCTAGATTTTCAGCCAAAAACCACTTCCCTACCTTCAAAACTCGAGAAGTTACAGATTTTCGAAACTTTTCGAAAATCTCCAAACTGCAAAAGCTACCGTAACCCTTACCATTTTACTCTGACACCTTCGAATTTTATATTTTTAGAATCAGCGTGATCTTAGCTTTCAGAAAAATATAATCATGCCTATACTCTGAAATTTTCAAATTTCGGGGCTAGAGACGCAGAGTGTCTGGTATCTCTGCGCTCTGACCTCCTGAAAATGGCCATAACTCAGTCAGATGTGCTCCAATCTTACTGAAACCACATTTTTCAGAATCAGCGAGTCAAGACGCTTCGAATGAGTAATCATGCCCGAGTAGGGTCCCACCACGAAAACTACAGTAACCCGAAATTTTTCAAGTATGGGCATGATTATACTCATTTGAAGCGTCTTGATGAGCTGAATCCAAATATACAGATTTCTTCGAGTTTGAAACAAAACTGACAGGGTTACGTTAGTTTTTGTGATTTTTGTATTTTCGAAATTTTTCGAAATTCTGTAACTTTGTGATTTTCCAATCATTTTCAATGATTTTTGGCTCAAAATGCGCAGAATATTTTGAAAAACGAATTTAAATTATCCCAATTCATTTCCAGAACCCCAACCAATCCGTCTGTCCCCCGATAAGCTGCCATTAATGTGCATCCACCCGGATATCTACATGAATTCACTCGGCCGCCGTATTCATGGCGCAATTATTGTCGACACGTCCGGCGTGAGTGGGGTAGATCAAATTGTTGAATAAGTGTGACTTATTAGACACCCAAAAATTTTCGAGAATTTTCGAAATGTCACGGGAATTTCGAATTAGGGGGACCCGGGGACCACAAGAATAGAAATTAATTTTTGGGTGCTAGTATGTATATGAAGAATAAGTAATGTCATATGAATAGAGGAAATTGGAAAAATAGTCATGTTGGAATAAGAAAATAGAAGAATAACGAAAAAGGAAATGAGAGAAATTTATCAAAAAGTGTATACCGGAAGTGGATACCAGGAAATAAGGAGGTGGACATCCGGATGTAGAAGACAAACAGACACACAGACAGACAGACAGACAAGCATCCGGACAGAGTTGGGACAGATCCCACCAGGATGGACTGATAACTAGAGTGACGAAAAGACGAAAATTGCAAAAAAACGCGCCGAAGTTGCGCCAGACAACTGAAAACAACCAATAGCCGGTACAAAAACGCGTCAAAGGTGCCCCAGATATATAATTTTTGAAATCCTGACATCCGGACGAACACACAGACAGACAGACAGATAAGCATCCGGACAGAACTCGAACAGATCCCACCCAGATGGACCGATGTTTAGATTGACTAAATTTAGGAAGAAAATTGTGAAAAACGGCAAAAATTCAAAAAATACGCGCCGAAGGTACGCCAGACAACTGAAAACCACCAATTTCAACATGGCACAAAAACGCGTCAAAGGTGCGCCAGCTATATATTTTTCGAAATTCTGACATCCAGATGAACATATACACAGATAGACAAACTCATTACAAAAACGCGCCCAAGGTGCGCCAGACATGCCAAAAGAACGTTTTACAACATTTTGAAACTTCTGAAAACGCGTCAAAGGCGCGCCAGATTTCAAAACTTTGGGGTTTCGTGGACTCGAATTTCGGGAGTTTCCCATTTTCGGACATCTGGACAAACGGACAGACAGACAGACAGACAGACAAATTCTCGAAGTTCAAGATCCTGTGGCTTTCAGATTCTAGAATTCTCACGGACTTTGGAGACTCGTCTGTCCGAGTGTCTGTTTGTCCGGATATCCGATTTTCAGTCGTCTGGCGCATTTTCAGCGCGTTTTTAGTAGTTTCGAAATGGAGTAAAACGGTTGAAAATGTGTCTTTTTGGTTGGTTTTTTGCATGTCTGGTGCACCTTGGACGCGTTTTGGTAATGACATTGTCTGTCTGTGTATCGGTTCGTGTGGATTTCAGAATCTCAAAAAAAAATTCTGGGGCACCTTTGACGCGGTTTTGTACCGGCTAGACATGTTAAAATCGGTGGTCTTCAGTTGTCTGGCGTGCCTGCAACGCGTTTTCAGGGAAATTTTTTTGGGTTTTTGCCATTTTTAGACAGTTTTTGCTCAAAATTCTCCAATGTCTGGCGCGCCTTCGATGCGTTTTTTGTAAAAATTGGTTACTTTTTTTGGAATTTTCGCCTTTTTTACACCGTTTTTGCTCAAAATTCTCCAAACTTCTGGCGCGCCTTCGACGCGTTTTCAGACAAAATTTTCTGATATTGTGCCATTTTTAAACATCTCTCTCTCCAAAGTCCGTGAAAATTCTGGAATCTGGAAATTCTGGATTTCGTAAAAACCCGGATTTTCAAAAAACTTGCTCCAATCCAAGTTAATGTGAAACTGTGGGGGGGGGACATCCGGACAAACAGATACACAGAAAGACAAATTCCTTTGAAAAATGCGTCGAAGGCGCGCCAGACATGCCGAAAACCAACCAAAAAGGTACATTTTCGACCGTTTTACGACATTCCGAAACTACTGAAAACGTGCTGAAAATGCGCCAGACGATTAAAAATCGGACATCCGGACAAACAGACACTCGGACAGACGAGTCTCCAAAGTCCGTGAAAATTCTAGAATCTGGAAGCCACAGTGTCTTGATTTTCAAGAATCTGGAAATTCTGGATTTCGTAAAAACCCGGAATTTCGAAAAACCTGACACATTGGGATAATTTTGTGGAGCTCTACTCGGTTTCCCTTAGATACCTTCAACATTTCCATCTTCTTCTTCTTCCCTTTCGTCTTCTTCTTCTTCTGCAAAAATAATAATAATATGTGAAACCCATTTCCCTTTTTCTCTCTCTCTCTCCTGACACACAAAATTCTCTTTCTCTCTCTCTCTCCCTTCTCTTTAGGAGACAGAGAGAGAGGCTCTCTCTCTCTCTGTCTCTCCACAGAGAATCTCTTTTCTCTCTCTCTTCAACAGGCCGACCCCCCCCCTTTCGTGCTGACTTTGTGTGGAGAGAGAGAGAGTCTCTCGGTGTCACATGAGGCCTCTCTCTCTCTCTCAAATAAATACAGAAAAGAGAGAGTGGAGAGTAGGTACGTGGAGGGAGGGAGGGGATGTGTATACACTCTGAGAGAGAGAGAGAGAGAGAGAGAGAGAGAGAGAGAGAGAGAGAGAGAGAGACCACCCCTCCAGCCATCCCCCCCTCCCCCCCCTATTCCCCCTCCGAGAGAAGAGAGACTCGCATCCTTTTCTCTTCTTCTTCTTCCTAGGCGCCTTCTTCTTCTTCTTTTTTTTGACAATTTTCAATTCCTCTCTCTCTCTCTCTTTCTACACCCTTCCCTCCAAAGAGTACTCCTCTCTTGTTTTGTATCGATTCTTCCCTTTCCCTTCTCTCTCTTTGTTGGAGAAGAAGATGAAGAAGACGACACACTCATTTTTTGTGGGCTGGTGTGGTTTTGGTACGGAGATTCATAGAGGGGACAGTCCCCCTCTCTCTCTTTTGATTTTCACTTTCCTTTCACCCATTCGATCAACTCGATTTTTATCAACAGTAGAGATCTTTGTGGTATTCTGAGTTTATTAGAGGTAGCGCCAATGCCTTCGCGCATTATTGACAAGAATGGTACATTTTTTCGTCACGGTGAGCATTCAAACTTATGAAGCCGGTATAGTATCCGAAAAAGTTTGAAAACTCACCGTGACGCAAAAAATGTATCTATCTTGGCACAGTTCTTACAACTGCGCTCCACCAAAATGCTCTCGAAAACTGTCTCTTTCTCTCCGAGTCTCTCGATTTCGCCCTCAATTTTCTCCGGTTTCGGTAGAGCGCGGTTGAACAACACGCTACGGTCCGGTGTAGCCCTTAGCTTGGCCTATTTCCTGGTGCGCCTTGAAATTTTTTGGAATTTGTATATTTGGACTAGTCAGTTAGCTTAAAACCGAGGATCCGCATAGCTTACCTAGTTGAAATTTTAGCCACTCCTACGTTATTAAACATAGAATTTTAGAAATACACTGACAAAGTTACACTGACATAAGCACACTGACAAAACTGCATACTATCCAGGTCATAATTCTCCTCAAAAAAGTCATTTTAAGCAGGAAAATACACCAAAATGTAGATCTCAGCGAGTTCTACTCCTTTGATATATTTTTTGAAAGGCTTAGATTCCTTTATTGCACCGTGTGTCGAGCTGAAGTGTCATTTCAGACAAATTGCGTTACAATAATGTATCTTAAGCCTGCCAAAAGTTTATCAGTGGCGTAGAACTCGCTGAGATCTACAATTTGGTATATTTTTGAATTTGTATTGTTCGTTTTCAAGCGAGTTATGACAGGAACGGTCCAAAATGACAAATATGGTGTTTTGTCGTTGTACCTATGCCCGTAATTAGCCCCTCTGTATGAATCCGAATAGAAAATTAAGGAAATTGAAATATTTGGACTAGTCAGTCAGCCTAGAAAACCGGAATTTTAGCTAATTCTGCGTTCTAAAATAAAGAATTTTGACTTGTAAATCACTGGAATCGCCTAGTTTGCCTTATACATGTTTAACAGGACGTAATTCACTTCAATCTCAATATTATGAGCTGAAATATATACCAAAATGCAGATCTCAACAAGTTCTACGCTTCTGATATACATTTGACAGGATTAGATTTCATCATTGTACCGTGTGTCAAGCTGAATTGTCATTTTAGGCAAATTGGGGTACAATAATGAATCCTAAGCCTTTCAAAAGTATATCACAGTAATAGAACTCGTTGAGATCTACATTTTGGTATATTTTTCAGCTCATAATATTCATTTTGACGCGAGTTGTGATAGGAACGGTCCAAAATGACAAATATGGTGTTTTGTCGTTGTACCTATGCCCGTAATTAGCCCCTCTGTATGAATCCGAATAGAAAATTAAGGAAATTGGAATATTTGGACTAGTCAGTCAGCCTAGAAAACCGGAATTTTAGCTAATTCTGCGTTCTAAAATAAAGAATTTTGACTTGTAAATTGCTGGAATCGCCTATTTTGCCTTATACATGTTTAACAGGACGTAATTCTCTTAAAACTCAATAGCATGATCTGAAAAATATACCGAAATGTAGATCTCAGTAAGATCAATCTTTCTGATATACTACAGACCGGATGGTCACTGTTAATGGACTGCGGGCCGGACTAGAACCGATTTTTAAAAAATTTCGAAGTTTTCTCACTTTTTCCCGGTCCGCGGCTCATTAACGAACACCTGCTCATTCCATTCTTTTTGTAGTTTCCCTTTTTCTTTCTCTTTCTCCTCTCACCAACCAAAAAAGACAAAAAAAAAGAAAAATGAACATCTGCTCCTCTAATTTCTCTTTTTTTTGTAGGATTCATCTTTTTTTTGGGTAGAGAGTGAATGAGACTGGCACTGAAGACAGCTGGGGAGGGGGTCAGGAGACTTGTACTTATTTCAAAAAATTGATGAAAGAGGTTAGGGGGACCAGGGTGACCATAATTCTAGCAACTATGGTCTTTTTCCAGTTGAAAATGACGAATTTCAGTGCAAAATAGAGTGTTTTTTGAGCTGTGCCCTTGAAATGACCGTAACCCTCCAGGGAGGGTCCGTACAAAAAAGTTGTCAACTACAAAAATGGAGCTCTATTTTTGATCTGTACGATCTATCAAAATTTTACTTGGTGGGACAGACAGTGATACCGTAACACCCTCTCAAAGTTGGTCATTTTCAACTGAAAATGACTCTCCGTTCTCACATTTTCTAATTAATGTTAATTACCCCCTTTTCAGGACAAGGAACCGCTCCCCGGCCAAACTTTCCTCACTACAATCTACTCGGAGCCACTTCAATTCGAGCAACGTCGACAGATTCTCATTCTTCACGACATCGAACTGCCCGTCGCTCAAATCGCGAAGAGATTTGGTTGCTCTATTCGATCGGTAAGTTATTTTTCCCCCCTGAAGGTATTTTCCAGACAAATCTAAGTAATTCTGCGCATTTTAAGTCAAAAACCATTGAAAAAGGTTAGAAAACAACAAAGTTACAGAATTTCGAAACTTTTCGAAAATCTCAAAAATCTGAAAATCGCTGTAACTCGGCCAGATTTGGTTCAAAATCAATGAAACTCAGATATTCAAATTCAGCGTGTCAAGCCGCTTCGAATGAGTATAATCATGGCTAGATTTGGAAAAAATTGGGTCTCACCACGGAAAGGGTTTCGGGTTACTGTAGTTTTTGTGGTAGGACCCAATTTTGTCCGAATATAGGCATGATTATACTTTTATGAAAGCTCTCAACACAGTGATTCCGATTGTCTATGTTTGGAAGAGATCAGAGCAAAATGGGGAGGGTTACTGTAGCTTTTGCGGTTTGAAGATTTTCGAAAAGTTTCGAAAATCTGTAACTTTTTGAGTTTTAAAGATAGGAAATTGGTTTTTAGCTCAAATGATGTGGAATTGATTGTTGTCTGTAGGAAACATAAATTTTCAGCGAAATTTAAGGTTTTCAGATTTTCCGATTCCAAAATCTGGAAAATTTCATTTTTTCAGAAAACAGGCATGATTATACTTTTCTGAAAGCTCTCAACGCGCTGATTCTAAATATTTTTCTATTTTTGCCAATAATCCTTTTCCAGGTCCAAGAAACGATCGGCACTCGAATTCTCATCGAACGTCACCTCATCAACGAGCATCTTCTCGAAGACGACGACCCGGAGTCTCCAGAATCCTCCACCACAACGACGCCGTCCGCCAAGTCTTCTGAATCCTCGACCGTCGGCGCGATGATCCGACCGCAGAAAAATAAGATTCGCCGCACGCATTATGTGGATTTGAACAAGTTGGTTTGGAAACATTTCAAGGATTGTCAGGCGACGGGGATGCAGATTAATGGGAAACATTTGAAGGATCAGGCGATGAGATATGCGAAGGAAATGGGTGAGTGAGCGGACATCTGGACACACAGACAGACACACAGCCAAATCGGCTAAAATCGCTCAACAATTTGAGTTTTTTGAGCAAAAACCGTGAAAAAATGACTTAAATCCGGCCATTTCGATTAATTTTTGTTGAAAACGCGTCGAAGGTGCCCCAAGTTGTTTTTGAGACCTTGGCATCTGGACATCGGGACGAACAGATACACACACAGACAGATAATGAAAACGCGCTGAAGGTGCGCCAGACAAACAGAGAATAAAGAAAACGCGTCAAAGACGCACCAGACATTAAAAAGTCAATTTTCGAACATTTTTACATTGCCAAAACGCGACAAACGCGCGCCCGAGTCTTGAATTTTTGAGATTTCTGAATTTCTGGACATCCAGACATTTGGAAATTTTGGAACAGAAAAAACGAGCGAAAAAACGCAGAAGGAGCGCCAGACAACGGGTTTTTCTCATTTTTTGAAACTTTTGGACATCCGGACATCTGGACGGACAGACAGACAGATAGAGGCATCACAAAAACGCGTCAAAGGCGCACCAGATTGCAAAATGTGGGGGTTTTTTTGGTGTTTTTCAATGTGTTGAATATCCAAATTTTTCTATTTTTGGACATCTGGACATCCGATAGACAGACCGAAAATGCGATTATCAGAACGCAAAACGACTTGAAACGCGCTCAAGGTGCGCCAGACAAAAACTCAAATTTAGGAATTTTTCCATTTTTGGACATCCGGACACACATACACACAAACAGACAGAGCTATTACAAAAACAAAGTTTGCGCCAGACTCTTGAATTTCGGGATTTTGGAAAAACGCGCTAAAGGCGCGCCAGACAAACAGACACTGAAGAAAAAGCGTCTTTTTTGGGGTTCCTAAAAACCCGATTTTCGAGATTTTTCTATTTTTGGACATCTGGACAGACAGACACACGAACAACGTCATAATCAAAACGGAAAACTACAGACTCAAATATCGGAATTTTTCCATTTTTGAACATCCGTACTCACAGACACACAGACAGACAAAGTCATTACAAAAAACGCGTCAAAGGCGCTACAGTCTTTGAATTTTTGAGGTTTTGCGGGGGTTTTCAAAGTCGCGATTATCAAGATTTCCCAGTTTTGAACATCCATAACACAGACACACAGACAGACAAAGTCATTACAAAAAACGCGTCAACGACGCGCCAGATCTCAAAACTTTGGGGGTTTTATGAGGTTATAAAGTTTCGAACTTTCAAAATTTCCCATTTTTGGACATCTGGACATCCAGACAGACACTGCATATTTTCAAAGAAAAACGCGCTGAAGGTGCGCCAGACATTTGAAAGTTCGAGAATTTCGATCAAAAAGCGTGAAAAAACTGGTTAAAACTCAGCCATTTTTATCGGAATTCTTGAAAACACGTCGAAGGCGCGCCAGACAAACAGACGGTGAAGAAAAAGCGTCAAAGGCGCGCCAGATTCTAGAGTTTTGGGATTTCGTGGGTTCTCGAACTTCGGAATTTTTCAATTTTTAGAAATCCGGACATCCGGACACACAGACAGACAGACATAATCTCGAAAAACGCGTCAAAGGTGCGCCAGACATGAGAAAAATTCGTTGATTTTTAAACATTTTCAAGCTGTGAAAACGCGCCAAAGGCATCCCAGACTCTTGAATTTTAGGATTATGGAAATAACGCGCTGAAGGTGCGCCAGACAACGGCTTTGTTGAATTTTTGAACATCAAGACATTTGGACATCCGGACAGACAAAACATACCGGCACTACAAAAACGCGTCAAAAGCGCGCCAGATCTCAAAACTTTGGGGTTTTATGAGGTTTAAAGTCTCGAACTTTCAAAATTTTCCATTTTTGGACATCTGGACGCACTGACACAGAGACAGAAAGAGTCATCCTCAAAAAGCGTAAAAGGCACACCAGATATCAAAACTTTGGGGTTTTATGAGGTTTTAAAGTCTCGAATTTCCAAAATTTTCCATTTTTGGACATCCGGACATCCGGACAGACAGAACGATAGGCAGACAGAAAATGCAATTATCAATGCAATCACGGAAAACTACTTAAAACGCGCTGAAAGTGCGCCAGACAAAAACTCAAATTTTGGAATTTTTTCCATTTTCGGACATCCGGACTCACAGAATCAGAGACAGACAGAGTCATTACAAAAAACTCGTCAAAGGTGTGGTGTGACAGACTTCGATTTTCGAGCTATCTGGCGCACCTTTGACGCGTTTTTTCCAAAATTCAAAAATTCAGGAGTATGGGACGCCTTTGACGCATTTTTACAACGTAAAAATGTTCAAAAATCCCCAAAGTTTTGAAATCTGGCGCGTCTTTGACGCTTTTTCTTCAGTGAATGTATGTCTGCCGCCGGAAAACTACAGTAACCTAATTTTTTTTGGTGTTTTTCGGACATCTGGATAACACAGACGCACAGACAGACAGAGTCATCACAAAAAAACGCGTCCAAGATGCGCCAGATTGCAAAATGTGGGGTTTTTTGGGGTTCTTAAAGTCTCGAATTCCCAAATTTTTCCATTTTCGGACATCCGGACATCCGGACAGACAGACAGGCACACAGACGGGCAGCTAAATTAACTAAGATCGCGGAAATCTCTGTAGAAAACATTCGCTCAAAAACGCGCCAAAGACACGCCAGATCTCAAAACTTTGGGGTTTTATGATGTTTTAAAGTCTCGAATCTTGAATTTTTCCATTTTTGGACATCCGGACATCTGGACACACAGAAAAACACTCTCTCCCGTCCTCCAACTAATTCAAATACCGTATTCCAGGACTCGAATCTTTCCGCGGCTCAGAAGGTTGGCTCGACGCGTTCAAACGTCGTCATCGCATCGACCTGAAGACGATGACGGGTTATCCGGTGTGTTACGAGAACGACATGTTCGACGAGGTTGACAAAGAGTGTCGGGATCTGGATATGGAATCCCATATGAATCATTTACACAGTAACCAACAGGCCGCGCCGTCTTTTGTGCCGCAACACTCGAATGGCGGGGGATACTCGGCGCCGGATGAGTTTGCAGCGAGTTTTTTCAATTCGTTGAGCGGATTCCCTCAACAAATGCTTCCATTACAACAACAGCAACCGGAACAGACGTCGACACCTCTTCAGAATATGATAAATTCCATGATGACCTCTTCCAACTCGATGGACTTCTCCAGAATGGTCCAGAATCCATCGACGTCTTCTGAACAGCCTCAGACATCCCAAGACACCCCGGAACTCGTGAATTCCGCCGTCGTCCGAAGTTGTCAAATCAAGATCGCCGATAAGGAGGTGTGCCACGCGTTCGACACTTTGAGACAGTACATTTTGGCGCATGACCGGGAGGCGATGACGTTGTTGGTGCAGTTGCAGGAGCGTCTGGCGGCGACAAGTGGAAATGTTAAGGTGGGACACAGAAAAACCTAAGAAAATGAGAAAAAATTCAGAATTTTCGAGCAAAAACGGTGAAAAATGAGCCAAAATGACCGATTTTCGAACATTTTGATATCAAACGCGTCAAAGGCGCGCCAGCGATTTCGAGAAAAATTACGAATTTCTCAGTAAAAACAGTGCAAAAATGGCTAAAATTTGGATGTTTTCTCAATTTTTAACAAAAAAAGAAACGCGCTAAAGGTGCGCCAGATAACTGATTTTCGAACATTTTGACATTCCGAATCTACTGAAAGTGCGTCAAAGGTGCGCCAGACAACTGAAAACTGGACATCCGGACAGACAGACACACGGACAGATACAGACAGAATCATACGAAAAACGCGTCGAAGGCGCGCCAGACATGAGGAAAACAACCGAAATGAATGATTTTCGAACATTTTGATATTGGACGCGCTGAGGGTGCGCCAGACAACTGAAAATCGAGAATTTTTGTGCGAAAACGGTGTAAAATCCAATTTTTTACGAAAAACGCGCCCAAGGCGCGCCAGATAACTCAAAACTACCGGTTTCAACATGATTAGTTGCTACAAAAAACGCGTCAAAGGTGCCCCAGATATATAATTTTTTTAGATTCTGACATCCGAACGAACAGATACACAGACAGACAAAGGAATCACAAAAAACGCGTCGAATGCGCGCCAGACATGCCAAAAACCAACCAAAATACACATTTTCGAACATTTTGACATCAGAAATGTTCTGTAAACGCGCTGAAGACGCGCCAGACGGTTTTTCTGAATTCGGACATCTGGGCGTCCGGACATCCGAACACACAGACAGACATAACGCGTAAAAGGTGCGCCAGACATGAAAAACTTGTGTTTTTTGTTGAAATACCGACTCCATTAAAAACGCGTCAAAGGCGCGCCAGACTTTGATGTCCGGGTCCCACCACAAAAACTACAGTAACCCGAAAGAAATATTCCTTTTTTTCAGAACGAGAACCCATCCGGACCATCCACTTCTTCATAAGCCGCCGTCCTTTTTCCAATTTTTATAAAATTTTTGAATATTTCCATTCCTACCGTATCTACCTGTCTACTACCGTAGTGTACTACTGTACATTTTTTTTCGAAAAAAAATCTCTCCAGTCCTCCATCATCTCAAGGCATATTATTATTATTCTATTCCCTGATTTTACTGATTTTCTTATTTTTTTTATTCAATTCTCTCGGTCCTCTTTTCAATTTTCTTCTCTGTCATTTGCCTTACATTGATTATTACATTTGCCTTTATTTCTCTCTCTATCCATTTATAGTATAGTCTTCTGCTGAATAAATTTCTTTTTCCAAACAAAATCAAAAAATTCTGCGCATTTTGACCTAAAAATTATTGAAAATGATTGGAAAATAACAAAGTTACAGAATTTCGAAACATTTCGAAAATTCAAAAAATCACAAAAACTACCGTAACCCGGCCAGATTTGCTCCAAACTCGATAAAATTTAGAGATTCGGATTCAGCAAGTCAAGACGCTTCGAATGAGTATAATCATGGCTAGGTTTGAAAGAAATTGGGTCTCGGCACGAAAAAGGTCTTGGGTTACTGTAGTTTTCGTGGTGGGACCCGATTTGCTTCGAATATAGGCATGATTATACTTATTCGAACCGTCTCAACGCGCTGAGTTTGAATTTTTTATTTTCAAAAAATTTTGACTTTAAGGAAAAAAGTTATGTGCCTAAAACACTCACCGGTCGATCCCATCATCTCCAATAATAATGACAAGATTAAAAATTCGGCTAAGATTGGCTAAGATCAGTTAAAATCGGTTAAGATCGGTTGAGATGGGCTGAAATTGGATAAAGAAGGAATCAGAGAAGAATAAAGGTTCATTGCACGGATAAAACTTCACCGATGATAATTATATTGACAAATTTATAAATTTAAAGACAAATTTTAATTTTAGGGTCTAAATAAGACTGAGATCGGCTGAGATCAACCGATACTTCAGAAAAAACGGAATCATGATGGTAGAGGCATACTGTAGATCGGTTATAGGAGGTGTCAGAGAAGGATATAGGTATATTGTACGGACTCGACAGGTGATAATGATAAGAGTATAAATTTACAAGATAATTTTCATTTTAAGCTCAAAATAACAAAAATAATAATAATGAATACTTAAGAATCCATCTTATACGCAGTCTTTAAGTATCCCGGCACTTCAACAGGCTCGTCACTCTCTCCTGGAGCAAATGATGGTCCCTTGAACCAAAAGAAATCGTTAGAGACGGTAAGGGAGAGGTCGCCGGGAAAATTGACTACTGTAGGGGCACCCAAGGGGTGTGGATACCAAGTTGTTGGCGGATTTGGTTATGGAGGTCATGAGAAATTGGGTAATGGACCTTGGATTCTCGGAAGTCCGGGCGGTGGAGAAGGGTTTGGAATAAAAATATGGAAATTTCCAGATAAATTTAAAATTGAAGAAATTCTGCACATTTTGAGCCAAAAATCATTAAAAATGATTGGAAAATAAGAAATTTACAGAATTTGTGTTCTAGACCTCAAAAATTGTGAAAAATAGGAATTTTGAATGGGAAAATCTGAAAAATCGGGGAAACTAGAATTTTCTCGTACTGGACTGGACCCATGTCTGAAATTTTCCAACCTACATTAAAGTGAGCAAAAATATAATTAAAATGAGAAATTGGTCACGGTTATGACAAATTTAGACATGATTCTCTTCCTCATCCTCATCTTCCTCCACTTTCTCCTTATCATCGTCATCCCTTGCCACATAACACGGTCCTCTGAATATCATATACTCGTAGTCAATCTTCAACGCCAGCTTCTTATCACTCTCCGGATATGGAAAATAGATCCATCCGGGTTCCGATGGTTTCGCGTAGTTGTAGAAGTTATGACGGTGATTGATGATATCAACAGGACTATGGGGATGGGTCCGCCAGGTGCCAATGTAGAAGGTGAACTGGTCGAGCGATGGGTTGCGGAGCAGGGTCTGGAATATCGAGAAATATGAAAAAAACGGGTCGAAAGGAATAAATACGCCTAAGGCTCTAAAAACTAAGACTTTGAGCCTAAGGCTCTTACAGTATCGTCCAAAAGGTTGTAAACTTTGGTCGTTTTCAGTTGAAATTGGCCAACTTTGAGAGTATGTTACGGTAATACTAATTGTCCCATCAAATAGATTTTTATGGGATCGAACAGACCAAGTCTAGAACTCCATTTTTGCAGTTGACAACTTTTTTGTACGGGCACTCCCTAGCAAGTTACACACCGACAAAGTAATTTCTCCCACAAATCCGTCGATTTCAGTGAAAAATAGTGCAATTTTTGAACTGTCGTCTTAAAACAACCATAACTATCTAGGGAGTGTCCGCACAAAAAAGTTGTCAACTACAAAAGTAGAGCTCTACTTTTGATCTGTACAATCCATTAAAAAATTTACTATGTGGGACAATTAGTGATACCGTAACACCTTCTCAAAGTTGACCAATTTCAACTGAAAACGACAAATGTTTACAACCTTTTGGACGGTACTGTACGTTAGGCTAACTATAAGGCTTTGTCTACAGTACTTCCATGCTTCCACTCTTTTTGTATGACTGGAACGTAGTCAAAGATCAGCAAAAATGATATATTAATACCAAAAAGGCGTCCGGAAAAATTAAATTAAACGGGCTTTTAGTTTTTAGTCGAAAATCCGGAACATCAAGGTTTATACTCTAAATACGTTATTTTTTCAGATTTTGAGCTCAAAAAAGTGTATGTCTGTGGTCCTCAAATGTCCAGAAACTCGAATTTCTGGCCAAGACGTCCCAGATGACAAAAATTCCTAATTTTTGTCATAAAATTGTGTTTGTCTGTGTCTCTGTGCGTTCGGATGTTCAGAATCATGTCGATCTGACGTACCTTTGACGCGTTTTTAATTCAAAAACTATAAATTAATGAAAAACATGCGATTTTTGGCATTTACAGAGTTTTCGCACACTTTGATATAAAAATAATGAATTTTGGAACTTTTTGTGCAATTTAGGCTAGAAAAGAGGCAAGTTAATTGCAACAATTTGACATTTTTCAGCCTTTGACCTAGTTTTTCTCGAATACCGGGCTTCGAGAGCAAAAATTGAATATATATTTGGAATCAGCGTATTCTCAGCTTTCCAATGATATAGGTCACATTCAATTGACCTAGAAATTTGGTCATAGGTATTTTCGACAACGAGGAGTCCATTTCTGCAGTCACAACCTGCTAAATGTCTCTGTGAGCCGAGATATGAGCTCTCAAACTTTTCATGTAGATAAACTTTTTCACGTGGAATTCCAAATCGACAAGTAGTGTACGCAAGATTTTTTGATTTTTGCATCGTACAAGCACAGGTAAACCGTTGGGAAACACAAACGGACCCGTGCGGACCCGTATAAACCACCGTTTTGAAATTCTACATGAAAAGTTTGAGAGCTCATAACTCGGCTCACAGACACATTTAGCAGATTTTGACTGCAGAAATGGACTCCTCGTGGTCGAAAATACCTATGACCAAAGTTATAGGGCGTTTGAAAGTGGCGTCTCCAAAGACTTCCCTTGTCAGGCTGAGGTCTTACGACTCTGGCTTAATACCACCCACCTCCGTCAAGTATTCCACGCGTTCCACACCAAATTGCTCGACTGTGAACATCTCGACCCTATCAAAATGCGCGAAATCCGGAAGATACTCCCAACGAAACAGAATCGAATACGACTCGAATTCCTTCAGCGCTTTCCATTGTTCCGTCTGGAACACCTCATCGAAATAGTCGAGACTTGCGTTACAGATCCTGTAGCTGTATTCCAGATTCAGGGATTGCAGGGTGCCTGGCTCCAGATGAAGGAGAATTGACCAGACATGCTCGTACTCGTAAAACTGAATGTTCAGCGTCTGGACTTTCAAGCGCCGCCCGTTTTCTGAGAGGAACTCCTCGAGACACTGGAATACTGCGGTGTGGTCGAGAAGAGCCAGCTCGTCGTTGGGTTCTTGATTCATGTCTACAGTAACCGTGAGAGAATTCACTGTACGTTTTGGATTAGCGAAAATGATATTAAGATCGTTTTCCAGAATATTCGAGAGCTCTTCGAAATCAAAAATCCTATCGTTTTTCCCATCTTTGATATTGTTGGAGACTGCGAACTTCATATCCTCGATTTGCTTATAGAATGCTTCGAACCGCCCGTTGTGACTGTCCAAATGGACTTCATGGAAACGAATATGGATGTGGAAGTCGTGGAAGGCGAATTCGGTGGTATCTACGTGAGAACGCAGGTCCTTACAGACTTTGCGGAGCTTCATTCTGGAAAAAAACTATAAAAAACCGGGATTTTTAGGTGAAAGTACTCAAAAACAACAAATTTCCAGGTTATTTGACATCCCGAACCCGAGAAAAACAAGCAAAAAAGATTCCCCACGTTTTGACCACCGCGGGGATCGAACCCCCGACCTTTTGAGCAATAGCCACTCGACCAAAACCAAAAAGTTTCGAAAAAATTGTGTTTTTTGGTGAAAAAACTCAAAAACTACAGATTTACAGGTTATTTGACATGCAAAAATCAAAAATAACAAGCAAAAAAGATTCCCCACGTTTTGACCACCACGGGGATCGAACCCCTGACCCTTAGAGCGATAGGCACTCGACCAGAACCAAAAATTTTCGAAAAAATGCGATTTTTGGGTGAAAAAAACTCAAAAACTTTAGATTTATAGGTTATTTAACATGTAGAACCCGAGAAAAACAAGCAAAAAAGATTCAAAAAGTTTTGACCACCACGGGGATTGAACCCCCGGCCCTCTGGACCATAGGGATTCTACCTTAACCACTCGGCCAGAACCAAAAATTTTCGAAAAATCCCGATTTTGGGTGAAAAAAACTCAAAAGCTACAGATTTATAGGTTATTTAACATGTAGAACCTGATAAAAACAAGCAAAAAAAGATTCCAAAGTTTTGACCACAGTGAGGATCGAACCCCTGACCCTTTGGACCATAGGGATTCTACCTTAACCACTCGGCCAAATCCAAAAATTTTCGAAAAATCCCGATTTTTGGGTGAAAAAACATCAAAAATTCCAGATTTATAGGTTATTTGGCATGTAGAACCCGAAAAAAACAAGCAAAAAAGATTCCAAAGTTTTGACCACAGTGAGGATCGAACCCCTGACCCTTTGGACCATAGGGATTCTACCTTAACCACTCGGCCAAATCCAAAAATTTTCGAAAAATCCCGATTTTTGGGTGAAAAAACATCAAAAATTCCAGATTTATAGGTTATTTGGCATGTAGAACCCGAAAAAAACAAGCAAAAAAGATTCCAAAACTTTTGACCACCATGGGGATCGAACCCCTGACCCTTAGAGCGATAGGCACTCGACCAGAATCAAGAATTTTTGAAAAATCCCGATTTTTGGGTGAAAAAACTCAAAAGTTCCAGATTTTTTCGAAAAAAGCTACAGTAACCCCTGACACTCACTTTTCTTTGAAATTGAGATGTTTCATCAGGCAATCCTTGCAAGTTATTGGCGAATGGACAAGAGGACTTTGCTCGTCGTCGGGAAGTGGAGTTCCAGAATATTGACTCTTTTCTTGGAGGGCGGCATCAGGAGAGGGAGACAACGACATTTCTAGAAAAAAAAGGGAAAATTTGGAGCTAGAATTTGAGTTCTTGGAGTGAAAATGAGGTAGCGGAGGTGTGCGCAAGTGAAGTTTTTTAAAAAATGACTTTAAAAAATATAAGAAATTGCTTGACAATGTTTGCAATTTCTGAAAATAGTTCAAAGATGAACTGCAAACTAGCAAAAAAGGCGATAAAAACCTCAAATTCCTCTAAAATCAACTGAAAAAGACATTCGGACAAACAGACACAACCACCATCGACAAAACCATAAAAATAACGTTCAGCACCTCAAAATCTAGTTTAAAATTGCTGAAACGCTGTAAAATTCGCTATACATATATAAGTCTGTCCATATCGTCCAGAAGTCTGCGTTGAAATCAAAACAACGAATATTCGGACAAAAATACACAATAAGCATTGACAAAATCATAAAAATACCTCTCAGCCCCTCAAAATGCAGTCAAAAATCTCGAATCACAAAAAAAAAATTCCAAAAACTAGACTTCGTCATGCATTCTCTTCTCCTTTTATACCCTAACATGTACATCAGGTAGAAATCAGAAAAAGGGGCGGGGCCGGGAGCACATAAGAGCACACATCTGGCTCGAAATATATGGAGAGCAAGAGATTAGAAAGAGGGGGGATTAATAATGAAAAGGTGCATGCACACATGGAAATTTGATGTTACATTCAGAGATCGCGTTGAGAAAATATGAAAAATAGAGAGATCGAACGGAATTTTTTTCCTCACATCTGGACAGTAGGGACACACCGACAAACTAGGAGAGAGTATCCTCAGGATCTCTATGAGGGAAGGATCTGCGGACATCTGGACAGTAGGGACACACCGACAGACAAGGAGAGCCTCACAGGAAGGTAACTGCAGCCATCTGGACGGTACGGACACACAGACAGATACTTTTAATGTCTGACCGGTTTTGAGAGCGTTTCAGCAGGTTTTGACAGGATTTGACGGGTGTATGCTTGTCCGAATGTCCGTTTCAACGGATTTCTGAGAAAATTGAGGTTGTCATGGCAGGTTCGCAGTGCTTATCACTGACCAAATCATTTTCCGAAATTTCCAAGTCAATTTTCAAAAAATCGTAAAGTTTTATGCATATTTGTATCGTATTACCAATTATTGTTTCTTTAGTATACAAATTTCAGTAGTTTACAGACAAGTTTCAGCCAATTTCAGTCATTTTTTGGCAGTATTGAAGATGTATTGACGGAACATAGAAAATAAGCAGCTTTCTTATAATCTAAGCAGTTTCCAAATGGTCCAAGCATCCCTTAACCGTTCTAAGCAGCTCTTATAGATCCTAAGCAAATTCTGGACGCTCTAACCAGTATCCCAATTCAAAAATGCACTGAATTCAATAAACTTTGAGAAAAATAGATGAAAATGAGCTTTTTCAGTTTTCCGGCAGCTCCCAGTTCGAAAATCGCGAAAAATGAGCTGAACTTTGACTAAAAGCATAAAAAAACATAGAACATTTCAATTTTTGAATAGAAAAATGATAAAAATCAGTGATTTTCAGGTTCGAAAAGCTATTCTTGTAGAACAACCTATTTTTTGAATGAATAACCCAAAAATCTTGTTTAGAATTCATTCCAAAACAAGGAAAAAACAGCTCTAATCCATTTTTCAGTTCCCAAAACTTATTTTCTTTGTGAAATTAAAAAAAACCGAAACCAAAATTCCAAAAAGAAGAAAACAGATCACACATCTGGTAGAAAACTGAATCATTTCCCCTCTTTCCCCTATTCCTCAGTGATAAACAACTGGGATCAAAGTACATACACACACGCGTATACTTGATGTTATATACATCTGGTAGAGAAGAAAATAAATATGAAAAGAAGAAAAGAAGATCGAACGGGAAAAAATTGGGTTCTTGTATTAAAATGGAATGTGATGTTACGAAAAACGGGAGAGATTGAAGATCTGGTACGCTTTTGGCGCATTTGAAGCTTCTTACTAGGGAAGGTCGTAGAGTCATGAGACATGACCTATATCATTAGAAAGCTGAAAAAACGCTGATTCCAAATATGTAAATAGTTTTTGCCTACGATGTTTGGTATTCGAAAAAAACGAGGTCAAAGTTCAGCAAAAACTTATATTCCGGCCAAAAACCTGATTTTTCGAACATTTACGATAATTTTTGCCATTTTCGCGTCACAAATCAGTTTTTTCGAGATTTTAAGCTCGAAAAAGTGTCTGCCTGTGTTTCTGAAGTGTTCAAATCTTCAGGAACTAGAATTTCTGGCGAAAAAGAGCCAAACATATTTTTCTGAGGAAGATGTGTCCAGTAGGCCAAAAATTCCGTTCTTTTTCAAAAAATCGTGTCTGTCTGTGTCTCTGTGCGCTCGGATGTTCAGAATCATGATCTTGGACTGATTTTCAGTTGATTTCAGCTCATTTCCGACCGATTTATCTAGATTTTAAAGATTTTCGACCAATGAAGCATGAAACTTGCAAATTTGAATTGAAATTTAAAAAATAGCTTGACAAGGTTCGAAATTTCTGAAAATGGCTCAAATTTACAAACTGTCCAAAAGTTACCACAACCTCTAATTTTTTTTAAAATCCGCTGAAAAGGACATTCGGAAAAACAGACAACCATAAAAGTAGCTTTGAGCTGCTCGAAATCCCCTCAAAACCTGCTAAAACACTCTGAAAACCGGGCAGATATATAAAATGTATGTATATGCATTCATGCCGTCCAGATGTCTGCAAATCCTACTCTGAGATCCGCACCATTTGTCTCTCTCCTTGTCTGCCGGTGTCTCCCTACTGTCCCGATGTCCGCAGATATCTCCCTCATAGAACTCCGGACGATACTCTTCCCATGAATTTCATATTTTCGATTTTTCTTTTTTCCAGATGTTCTCGATTCTTTGCGGATGTTACACTACCTTATTACCTTTCTCCACCTGTCATTGTGACTCTGTCCCGCCTTCAGATCTATGTGCCATTAGACCACACACCGCTAATATGCCCTCCCCGTTAATCTTTTCCTTCTCATCTCTACCTTTCTCTTCCTTTCTATCAGGTGCACTTGCAGATGGTGGTGGTGAATTAAGCTTAGTGGAGACGGGGGATCTAATTGTTTTGGAGCACATGGAGAAGGTATAAATGAATACGGAAGCAGTAAAGAGAAATGGGAAGATTCTAGAGAGATTGAAATGAGAAACCCAGTTAAAAATGAGTGAAATATAACAAAATATATATTGAAAAGTGATTAAAATGAAAAAAGCAGCAAGATAAACCTAAAAAATCTGAAAATCCTCGTTTTCAATCAATTTCAGACGGAAGAACTGCAAATTTTACCAAAATACGTCAAAAATCACAAGAATGAGTATCAATGATATTAAAAGTATAATTTTCGGTTGAAAAGCGGTCAAATTTGGTCAGTTTTGATCTGAAAATGTCAAGAATTTTTTTCCTATATATTTAGGCTGAAAAACTGAAAATGTTTGCTAAAATCCCCAAAACGGGATTTCTTTTCAAATTTCAAGTGGCAAATTGATTTTTAATTCAAAAATGAACGTTCCCAACTGTGAAATCTTAATTTCAATTCAAAAAACAATCAATATTGATCAGTTTTGAGCTGATCAGGTTGAAAAATCATATTTCATTCAATACCAGGCAGAAAAACTCAAAAAGTCCAAAAAATAACCATTTTTAATTCAATTCCAGGAGGGAAGACACCCATCCTGCTCTACCTCATTTATAAATCGGCCTTTTCCTTTTATCCCCATGCACATTCCACTCTCTAATTCGAACTTCCCATAGTCCTAACCCCCCCCCCTATTCTCCCTTTTTACCTGCTCCCTCCCGTCCCCCCCTCTTCTCCATGTGTCCCCCTCTTCCCCTTTTTCCGTCCGCGTGTTCTTCTTCTCCCCTCCAGCAGCCAGCACGCCGGCACCACCACCACCTCCTGCCATTCCCCCTCTCTCTCTCTCTTCTCCAGTGACCCCCCCTCTTCGTCCACACATACATACACACGACGGTCTCCTCTCCGTCACCACCCCAGATGCCTCCCTTTTTTCTTTTTTCTTTTCTTTCACATGCTAAGTCTCTCTCACCTTTTTTTCGCACTTTTTTGATATTTTGATATTGAACCACCTTATAAGAAGAAATCATAAGATTATAAGGTTTCTGTAGTGATTTTTATCGATTTTTATCAATTTAGAAGAAAAAATTGATGATTTTTATGCTAGAATCGGTAGAAATCGATATACCTATAAGTTTTGACCGTTTTTCGATCTGAAATTGGATGAAAAATGGCTTTTTAGGCTTGAAATTGACAAATTTTGATAGTTTTTCAACTTGAAATTATGCTAGAAATTGGTTTCCGATCTGAAATTTAGTGGAAAATCCAATGTTTCGCAATTTGCTTATATTTTCAGTTTTACCGACTGAAATTCAAGGACCAAGTATATTTTAAAGTGGTTCACGCTGATTTTTGGAATTCACCACGTTTTTGGCTTAAAATTGACTTCAATACAGAGGTTTTTTGGCTGAAAATATACCTATTTTTGTGTTTGAAAGGATTTTGGGCCAATTTTTATAAAAGTTAAAGTTTTTCGAGCGAAAATTAAGATTTTACAATTGTGAATTCTTTTTTTCGTGGTTTTCGCCGTTTTTTGGTAACATTTTCAGCTTTTCTGACTGAAATTTGATGAAAATGATTATTTTTTTGGATTTTTGACGCTTTCAGCTGAAAATTCACCAATTTTGACGGGTTTTCAACCTCAAAATGAGTTTTTGAAGTGGCGAATTCTCATTTTCAAAACTCTGATCGCAATTTGCCAAAATTTTAAGTTTTTTCTTACTGAAATTAAATGAAAAATTGCCTTTTGATAATTTCAGCTCAAAATTCTCACATTCTTACCTGGATACATGGTTTTTTGGCTGAAAATATACTTATTTTTACGTTTTACGCCCATTTTTTGTGATTTTTAAAGTTTCCAGCTTGAAATAAGGGGGAAATAAACGATTTTGAGATTGTTTTGAATTAAAAAAAGAGGGTTTTAGGCTTATAACGCATTTCCAGTTTAAAAAAGACTGAATGTTCAATTTTTTGCTTAGAATCTACCTTATTTTTGTATTTTTAGCGGTTTTTCAGATAATTATAGAATTGATACTTATTTTCAGCCATTTTCGGAAAATTTCAGAGAATTTTGTTTCATTTATCGATGATTTTTGACAGTTTACAGTTGAATGTTTGAATTGTTTTATCCATTTCTCATGATTTCTAGCTTCATTGCATTTCGAATAGAAATTTCCCATCTCTCCCACGATTTCGCTCGTTTTTTTTCATTTCCCCACGATCTTTTTCTCTAAATTTACCTCTTTTTCCTTGATTTTTCCTCGACTTTTCTCGTTTTCTTATGATTTTCCCCGTTTTTCCCATTTTCCCATGATCGTTTTCCTCCAAATTTGAAAATGCCCATGTTTACCCTCCCAACCACATAAACGTGAGATACATATGCCATAACCTTCCTTATCGGCGTGCACACAACACCATCTACACCTTTTCCTCCCCCCGCCGTCACCAAGGAGGGAGAGAGACTTGGCAACGTGCCAACTCTCTCTCTCTCTCTCTCCCCTATCTCTCTCTCTCTCTCTCTCTCTCTCTCTCTCTCTCTCTCTCTCTCTCTCTCTCTCTCTCTCTCTCTCTCTCTCTCTCTCTCTCTCTCTCTCTCTCTCTCTCTCTCTCTCTCTCTCTTTTTGAAAGTTTACGTTGCTCAGGCTATTAGAAATTGAAAGAGAGTAATTTTAGATTGATAAGAGCGATTTTTAGATACTTTTCAGCGGTTTTCAGCTAGTTTAAGAGAACATTAAGCCTATGAAAAGTGGAGTTCTTTTGGAGTGAATTTCAGGTCAATTCAAGGAGTTTTAGAGTAATTTTTATGTTTTTTTCCAGTGGTTTTTACATTTCTCCGGCCTGTTTTCAGCTTGTTTCAGAGCGATTCTTGTTTTTAAGCTTTTCGAACGTTTCAAGACTATTAGGCCGAGCTTGAAAGCAATTTTAAATTGATTTTCAGTCATTTTTACCCCGTTCTGAGCCTTTTCAGCCAACCAGAACCCATTTTTCAAGTCAAAGTCCACCATTTTGCGCTATTTTTGATAAGTTTGGGCTAAAATTTTCTGTTTCCAAGCTTTTTCAACGTTTCAAGAGTATTTTCACCATCATTAGGTCCTCTGGCAACTTTAGTGAGGCGGTTGAGCAAGTTCGCTCCCCTGATAAACGCGAAGAAGAAGATGAAATTTGAAGGCGCACGCGACGCGACCGCGCCGCTTCCTAAAAGTTCGCGGTTGTCTCCATTTTACTTTTAGTCGGTTTTTCAGACAATTTCCTCCTATTTTTTGGCATTTCTCGCTATATAACATTTCCCATTGAAACTTCCTTTAATTCCAGCAATTATCAATTGATTTTCTATCATTTTCACACATTTTTATCTGATTTCTGTCATATTTCGCTTCTTTTCTGGGTTTCTTTTCATTTCCAATATCTCTTTTTGTGATTTTTATGATTCTCATTCGTTATTTTCCTAATTTTCTGCCATTTTCATACATTTTCCGCCTTTTTTCCTCTATTTCTTCTTGATTCTGATTCCTTAATCTTCAAAGTTTTGATTTCTATTCTATTCCTTCTATTCTCTATTCTCCAGATTTTGTTATAGTCAAATTTCTTTCCCATTTTTGAATTCCGTCTTTATTTCTTGTCTATTCTTGTTTTCTTGAAATCTCGTTAAGTTTTTAACAATTTTACGATGATTTTCGGTCATTTTTCTCATATTTAGCTTCTTCCTCCCATCTTCTCCGTTTTCATCTGAATTCGTCCAATTTCTTGGGCGCCTTTGGCGCGTTTTCGTTTTTTTTGGTCTCACCGATTCTTGAACTCTACAGTACCCCATTTTTCCAAATTCCTAGGTCTGGTGCGCCTTAGACGCGTTTTCATCTTTCTTGTATTCATGGGTTGTCTGGGGCGCCTTAGGCGCGTTATTGTCTTTCTTGTCTTACTGTATCTTATGCTACAGTACCTCCATTCTTCCTATTTTTCAAATACATGGGGCGTCGTAGGCGCGTTTTTCTCTATAGCATTTTCGACATATTTTTCTCCGTTTTCTCAAAAAATTTCATCGATTTTTGTCTTTTTCACTATAATTTTCTGTATTTTTCATATATTTTTTCTATCATTTTTTGTCATATTTAGTTTCTTTAATGCGGTTTTCTCGGTTCCCATTTAAACTTGTGCAATTTCAACGATTTTTTCATGATCTTCTGTTATTTTTCAGCATTTTTCTGGTTCCTGCATCACCAGAATATGGTCCTTTTTCATTCAATTTCATTCATTTTTCGTTAGTCCTGATCGGTTTTAACTGCAATTCCTCCCAAAGTTTTGGGTTTTCTTGACGCTCCGATTCCCCCCGGTTCTCACCGCAAGCGTACCTTGATATGCTGCGTCTCTCTCTCCTCTCTCTCTCTCTGCTCTCTTCTCTGTCCAGTTCTTTCTCCCTTATCAGCCACTACTCCGCTCGAAATTCAAACGGCTGCTGCCTCTATTTCCTCCTCTTCCCCGTTGACATATGTGGCGGGAAACCCCTTTTTTGGACCACCCATACCGCAGAATTTCAGCTCTGCGACCCCGAATTTTAGTCAAAAATTTCTAATTATTTCTGTAATTGAGTCAAATATGGATTTTGGCGCTGCTCAGAGCATCTCGGTGCTGAAAACCTTATTTGGGGCTTAGGGTTTCTTCGGCCCGTTCTGCTTTGAGATAATTCAAGACTTTTTTGCCATTTTTTGCAATTTTCAGTAGATTTTCAGCTAGTTTCTAATGTTCCTGTTTTTTTAATGCATTTTGAGAAAATTTTTTTTCTCCTTACACCGGTCTCTGTCCGTTTTTAAATTTCTACCTTTATTCAATCGTCCTATGCTCAACAACTATCTTTTTTCATCAATTTCCCTCGATTCTCTTCCATTTTCACACGATTTCAGTCATTTTTCGCTATTCCTGATTGATTTCAACTGAACATTCTACTATTTCCCATAGATTTTAATTTATATTCATCTATATTCAGCTAGTATTCTCTATTTCCAATCTATTCTTTATTCATTACTATTCAATTCTCTCTCTCCTTTTATCGCCCTCAATATTCCGCAATTTTCAGTCTGAATTGAGAAAAAAAACTGAATTTTTAGCTAGAATTCCGCAGTTTTTGAATCACAATCGAGCAAAAACTGAATTTTGGGCTCATTTTTGGGGTTTGGACTGCTTTTTTCCAGATTTTCTTTCATTTTTAGCTTCTTTTCCTCATTTTTCTCAATTCCTGTCTCTCTCTCTCTCTCTTTCTTTCTCTCGTTGTTTAATCACTCTTTTTATTCTTGTTGTTTCGCTGCCCTCGGATGCTGCTGGCGCACTTTGAGCGCGTTTTCATCCTTTCTTGTCTTACTGTATCTTCTGCTACAGCAGCTCTGTATCTCCTGATTCTTATTAATGGCTGGGGCGGGGGGCGCCTTATCTTATTTTTCTTGTCATTTTGGCTTGTCTGGTGTGCCTCGGGCGCGTTATTGTACTCTACTTGTTTTCTTCAAGATTTTCTGTCATTTTAATTCATTTTTCACTGAATTTGAGGTAAATTAATGCTATTTTCAATTATTGCTCCCATTCTTTCCGTTCCCACCTAAATTTGTAAGATTTTAACGATAAACTGCCTGTTTTCTTCATGATTTTCTGTCATTTTCATGTACTTTTAATCTTTTTTCACTATTCCATTACAAATTCTGGTTTCTTTTCAACATCAGAATTTCATTTTTTTTTTTAAGTCCAATCATTTTCATTTTTATTCAATTTCTTCCAAACTCTGTTTTATCTCCTTAATTCCCCTTCCACTCCAATCTTATAACCCTTAAATCTCAAATTGTTCGCATTATCTTGTATTTATGCATATATATGTGTATGTGCATATAAACACGTCTCACTTCTTATTGCCCTTCTTATGTCCACGTTGCCTTCATTTTTCCCTTCTTTTTTTTGTTTTTCTCATTTTTCTTTTCTCTTTTTGAATTCCTGCGTCTCTCTTTCTCTCATAGTGTTTATTTCCTCTTATGAACATTGTTGTTTCGCTGCCCTCAGAGACATCTGGCGCACCTTTGACGCGTTCTGGTTATCCTTGTCTTACTGTATCAGTAACCTGATTTCTCCATTTATTTCCTATGTCTGGGGTGTCGTTGGCGCGTTTTTGTCATAATCCTTGAACGTCTGGCGCACCTTGAGCGCGTTTTTCATCTCTTCTTGTTTTACTGTATCTGGGGCGCCTGGGCAGCGTTCTCGTTTCAATTCTTGTCAAACTGTATTTACATCAGCTACAGTATCCCACCCTTCCTATTTCTCCAATAAATGTCTGGCGCACTTTTGACGCGTTCTTGTTATCCTTCTCTTACTGTATTTTATGCTACAGTATACCTGTTTTTTCTCGATTTTTATGAGTTGCTGGGATTCTGGGGTTCCGTTAGCGCGTTTTTGTCACATTTCTTGTCATAACGTCTGGCGTACCTTGAGCGCTTTCCAGTCAAGCACAGTTTTTAGCGAAAAATTGGCATTTTTAATTCAAAAATCGGTGTTTTGACTGAAAAATCAAGTTTTTTAAACAAAAATCATCAGTTTTCAAGCAAAAAATTGGGTTTTTAGTGGAAAATCAAGTTTTTGAACAACAAATCGAGATAAATTCATTTTTGGACATTAGGACACACAAACAAAATGCACACAGGCAGTATCTGGCGCGCCTTGAGCGCGTTTTCATCTCTTCATGTCTCAATTCTTGTCTTACTGTACTTGGTTACGGTATCTCTGTCTTGTTACAGTATGCTACAGTAATCCAAATTCTCCCATTTTCCAAATTCTTAAGTCTAGTGCGCCTTAGACGCGTTTTCATTAATCTTGTATTTATAGACTGGTTGGGGCGCCTTGAGCGCGTTTTGAACATAATTCTTGTCCTCCTTGTCTGGCGCACCTTGAGCGCGTTTTCATCTCTACTTGCCTCAATTCTTGTCTTACTGTACTCGGCTGCTGTAGTTTTGTCTTGTTAAAGTATGACTGGGGCGTCGTTGGCGCGTTCTCGGTTTCCTTTTGTCTTACTGTACTTGCCTACCGTATCTTTTTCTTCTCACAATTACAGTAATCCAAATTTCATTTTTGCAGACATGCCGCCAACTTCGAGCTGTCTCAACGAGGACTACCTCGACGGGTACCTATTCTGCCTCCATAGTCAAGGAGTCGTCGTGACAGACGCCCACGCCCGACTCCGCGCCTTCACCCGAACGGAAATTTTCGATTTGCTCAAAGTGCTCCGCCGATTCCGGTCAATTCAGAGGGGACAGTACCGGATGAGACACCGCGATGAGTTGGTACTGGCCGAGGGTCCGACGGTGTCTGAAAATGCACTAATGGAGATGATCGCGCTCCAGACGGTCGACGATTATACGAGTTACGACAAGATTTATAAGGAGGTGGCGTGTTGTTACAATTTACAACGCATTTTTCGACGACAGGATGTGGATGGACACTTGTCGAGGGTGGAGAATAGGGAGTATGAGTTGGATGAGGTGGAGAGGTAGGTAGTGTGCTGAAAATTGGCTGAAAATCGCCAAAAATCGCAAAAAATTGACTGAAAACTGCTAAAAACCGCAAAAAATCGCGAAAAATCGCCTAAAATCCATCAAAAATCAAATCTGAGGACATCCGGACACACAGATCGGCATAATTTCGTTTGTTCGGGTATCTGTGTGTCCGGATGTCCAACTACTTGCTAGTTATGTCTGTTTGTGTGTCTGTCCATAATATCCGGATGTCCAGATATCCGGACAGATCAAATTGTGTCCATCTGTGTGTCCGGATGTCCCCAGATTCGATTTTTGACTGATTTTAGGCGATTTTTTGCAATGTTTCACAACTTTCTAGTCATTTTCAGCCTCTGTATCTTAAATTTCAACTCAAAAATGCTGAAATTGACCAGAAAATTTTGAACAATTGGAAAAAATCTCGAAAAATCGCCTAAAATCAGTCAAAAATCGAATCTGAGGACATCTGAACACACAGATCGACACAATTTGGTCTGTCCGGGTGTCGGTGTGTCCGGATGTCCACTGAGCTTTAAGGACATCCGGACACACAGATTTTGTGACAGACAGACATCTGGACTACCGGATACACAGATTGACATGAGTGGCGGACATCTGGATACACAGACAGACCGAAATTTGGATATTTTCGGCTGAAAATGGCTGAAAATGAGTTCTTGCGGACATCCGGACACTATGGACACACAGACACACAGGCAGACATAACTAGCGAGTAGTGGGACATCCGGACACACTGACATCCAAACAGACACCAAATTGTGTCGATCTGTGTGTCCGGATGTCCTCAGATTTGATTTTTGACGGATTTTAGGCGATTTTTCACGATTTTTACAACTTTCTAGTCATTTTCAGCCTCTGTATCTTAAATTTCAACTCAAAAATGCTGAAATTGACCAGAAAATGTTGAAAATTTGGAAAAAATCGCAAAGAATCAGTCAAAAATGAGTAAAAATCGAATCTGAAGACATCCGGACACACAGATCGACACAATTCGGTCTGTATGGACATCCGGACATCCGGACACTTGGACAGACAAACAGACAGACATGACTAGCGAGTAGTTGGACATCTGGACACACAGACACTAGAAAATACCAAATTGTGTCGATCTGGGTGTCCGGATGTCCTCAGATAGATTTTTGACTGATTTTGGGCCATTTTTCGCGATTTTTCGAAATTTTGTCGTCATTTTCAGTCTTTTTAGCCTAAATTTCAACTCAAAAAGGCTGAAATACACCAGAAAATTTTGAAAAATCGCAAAAAATCATGTAATTCCGGTCGAAAATCGAATTTGAGTACATCCGGATACACAGACAAACATTCGGACATCCTTAACTTCTAGATGTCTGTCTGTGTGTCTGTCTATAGTGTCCGGATGTCCAGATATCCCACACAGACCAAATTGTGTCGATCTGTGTGTCCGGATGTCCTGAGAATCGATTTTTGACGGATTTTAGGCGATTTTTTGTGATTTTTCACGATTTTTTGGTTATTTTTGTCCAAATAAAATATTTTTTCAGAGACTACAACCCGATGGCTCTCCGCGGCTTCCTCATCTGCTTGAAATCACAGGATATCGGTGCCAAAGAAGCGTTTGAGCAACTGAATAAAGCGGCACCGGACCAAGAGATTTTCGAGTTGAAAGACGTCAAAAAACTATTCGAACGAGTGGATAGAGGAGAGTTTTTTGAGAGGAAGTGAGTCTTTTTTTTTGAAATTTTTTTTATTTTTTCAAAAAAATTTTCAAAAAAAAAATTAAAAAAATTGTTGCAGATGGCCCCGAGAAACATGGCTGGACAAGCTGCCCGATGTGGTCAACTCGCGAATTGTGCAAAAGTTGGATTTGAAGTCAAGGTGAGTGTTTTTAGGCTCGAAAATTGGGAAAATCGCTCAAAATTTGGTGAAAAATGTGAAAAAATGACAAAAAACAGATGAAAATATGCCTGGTGGAGAAAAACGCGCCAACGACGCCCCAGTCAATCCAAATATTCGAGAATAACTGGAAAACGCGTCTAAGGCGCCCCAGACAATCCAAAAATGCCAAAAAAAAACAAGAAAACGCGTCTAAGGTGCACCAGCCAACCCATAAATACAAGATAGGTGAAAACGCGCCTAAGGCGCCCCAGCCAGCCTTTGAAAACAAAAAAGAAGAAAACGCGTCTAAGGCGCACCAGCCAATCTAAAAATGCAAAAAAATAGACGAGAAAACGCGTCTAAGGCGCACCAGTCAATCTAAAATTACAAGAAAAACGAGAAAACGCGTACCAGGCGTCCCAGCCATGAAAACAAGGAACTGGGGCGCCTAAGACGCGTTCTTGTTTTTCCAGTGGCTGGCGCGCCTTGGGCGCGTTTTGATATTTTCTTGTCTTACTGTACACCTAGGAATATCTGGGGCGCCCGGGACGCGTTTTTTTTTCGTAAAAATTGAAAAATCTTGGCTGGGGCGCCTGGGACGCGTTCTCAACTCTCGATTTATCCAAATTTCTACGTACGCTGGGGTGCCTTAGACGCGTTTTTATATTTTTTTGTCTTAATGTATCTTTCTGCGGTTTTGAAGCTGTCTGGGGCGCCTGGGACGCGTATTTTATCACTAAAATTGAAATTTCCAGACGCGCCCTGAAACAAACGTGCAAACGATTCAACGAGTTAGTGTCTCGAGAGAAGTGTGTGATCGACAGTCTCCTCATCACCCAAACCCAAGATTCCGTTGAAATTTCCACCCATCCGAGAGAAATTTTCTACAAAAAATTTGTGAAAACCGAAAAAGGATACGCCTATGAGGATACGGAACGAATGGTGTACAAGGACGGGGAAATTGTGTTGGCGGATAAAATAAAAGGCAATTTGAAATGTATATTCGGGAACCCCAACCTTCGTATCAACAATTTGTACATTTTGGATCCGAAATATTGCAATTTTGAGGGCTACCGTAACCTCATGGTCGAGAATTTGTACCTTCGGAAAGTCAGCTACTTCAGACTCACGGCGATTCTAGAAGCACTCACCCCGGGAGTCCTTAAGAAGATTGTACATCTCCCCGCGGATTTTGCGATCACAGAACCCGTGTGTGATATGGATCAGTGGCGACAGGCGGACAGTTTTGTGACGTATCAGACAAGGAAGGAGGCCGTTGTCGAGCGGTTGGGACACTTTTGTTTTGGAAAGGTTGAGATGAAAAATGCTATCGATTTACAGACGGTTTTACAGTTGAGACAGGTGAGAATTCCAAAATTTTTGAAAATTTTTGAGAATTTTTTTTTCAAAAAAAATATTTTTTTTGAAATTTTAGCATGACCGTGTTCCCCGCGTTTTCCGCTTTCTAGCAAACTGAAAATCATGAAAAACGGACGTCTCTACGCGGAGTTACGCGCAGTTACGAGAGGCGATGAGATAGTGAGAGAGCGCAGACGACGAGACACTCTCGTTGTCTGCGCTCTCTCATTCTCTCTCCACCACTCGTAACTCCTCACCGCTTTGACATAGAAACTTGATCTTTTTTGGGTTTAGATCAGAATTTTACGAGGAACACGATGAAAATAGTTTTAGTTTGGAAATATGTGAGATTCACCAATAAAACTGAAAAACACAACAATTTTGGTTTTTTTTTTTGCTGAAAATCACATTTTTGGCTCAAAAATAGAGTTTTCGCAGTTTTTTTAAATGTGAAAATTGGTTTTTCAGTTGAAAACTGAAATTTTTCTGCTAGAAACCACTGTTTCTGTACAGAAATCGATTATTTGAGTCTCAAAATGAGTTTCTGACTAAAAATCTGTGTTTTGATTCAAAAACCCAAAAATTCGAATAAATATGAGGAACTACGAGCGTTTTCAAAGTGAAAAGTGTTATATTTGGTCTGAAAATAAATTTTTTTTGGGTCTTGAAAACTCCAAAAACCATTTCAAAGCTGAAAAATCTAATTTCCGTCTTAAAAACCAATTTTTTGAGAATTCTAGTTCGAAATCTTCCGAAGGTCATCAAAAATACAGTTTTAAATCGGGATACTGTAGCTTTGGCTTAGGTAGAGTAACCCGGACCTAGAGTACTGTAGCCTCTGATTACTGTACCTTAGGATCGATTAGCGGATTACTGTAGTTCAGAATTTTGAGCAATTCCATACTGTAGGTGTTCCTCGTAAAATTCTGATCTAAACCCAAAAAAAATAGAGTTCCTAGGTCAAAGCTGTGAGGAATTACGAGGGGTGGCGAGAGAGTGAGAGGGCGCAGGCGACGAGACACTATCGTCGTCTGCGCTCTCTCACTCTCTTGCTACCTCTTGTAACTCCGCCTAGAGACGTCCGTTTGGCATGTTTTTTAGTTTGCTAGAAAGTTGTGAACACGGGGAACACGGTCATGTAAAAATTTTTGAAAAAAAAAAGAAATTCGAAAATAAAAAAACCAATTTTTCAGCGATTCCTGCAAAACCCTCACTTCCGCGAGTTCAAAATCACAATTCCCCCACTGGGCGGTCGAAACTTTGCCACCTTCAACATGAATCTCGGCGTCTTCGACACACGACGATCGGATCCATGGGCACATTTCCCATATCCGGCACCCAATCAACACAAACGGATCTCCATTCGAATCTTTGACGAATTGATCTGGTTTAAGGGACCGGAATATATCGAAGGAGAGAGTGACCGGGTGGAGAGAGTGCCAGACACCCAGAGGGTCTATTCGATGAATGGATTGGAGTACCGGGATCGGGCACAGTATCTGGCGAACAAGTTGTGTTTTTACACGGCTCATGTCGAGTATGACGGTTATATCGGTTGGCGGGATATGCAGAGATTGGTGGAGGTGAGTGGGGGACGGGGTACTGTAGTAATATTCATTGAAAATGGATGTTTTTTTCAGTAGAGAGAGGTAAAAATTCAAAAAAAAAAAAAATTTCAAAAATTTTTTGTTTGTTTTTTGAAAATTTTTCATGACCGTGTTCCCCGTGTTTTTAGCTTTCTAACAAACTAAAAATCATGCTAAACGGACGTCTCTACGCGGAGTTACGCGGAGTTACAAGTGGTGACGAGAGAGTGAGAGGACGCAGACAACGAGACACTCTCGTTGTCTGCGCCCTCTCACTCTCTCGCCACTCCTTGTAACTCTTTACCATTTTGACTTAGAAACATGGTTTTTTTGGGATTAGATCAGAATTTTGCGGGGAACACGATTCTGGGATTAGATTTTTGGAAAAAACTTCAGAAAAAAAGTTTTTTTGAGTTTTAGCTCGAAAATTGAGTTCTCACAGTTTTTGGTGTGAAAAATCAACTTTCGAGTTGAAATTGGAACTTTTCAGCCATAAATAAATTTTCTGGTTCTCAACTTCATTTTCTGACTGAAAATCCAAATTTTGAGTAATAAAATGCAATTTCCGACCGAAAAATCTTAAAAGCCCCGAAAATTCGAATAAAAATTACGAATATTTTGATCATTTTTGAGGTACTCTAGCTTACTAGGGTTACTGTAGCTTATTAGGGTTACTGTAGGTAACTGGGGTTACTGTAGCAGTGATTACTGTAGAATCGGTTACTGTAGTCACAATTACTGCTTACTGTCTTACTGTACCGCATTCTTTTTAAAATGGGTTACTGTACTCCAGATTTTTGTCGAATGGGTTACTGTAGCTTAAGTACAGTATACTGTAACGCATTTTGGATTACTGTAGGTTTTGATATCTGTAGAGAAGGTTACTGTACCTCCATCACACTCTTCCTATTTCCAGATTCTTCTCGAAATCCCGAAATTCAAGGAAATGCGTATCAACTGTCGCCTGACCCAATACAACCTGGACCGTATCTACAAACTAGGCATCGCAATGCCATTTACAGTCGGATGTGACATTATGCCATTCAAAACGTACCTCTACCCACCGCCCATCCAGAAAAAGAGCCTTTTGTTATTCGTGAAACGGGACTTTATTTGGTTTATCGGTCCGGCAGGGTGTCTGGAGGCGGTTGGTGGGGCACACGATATGGATGGATATGTTTTGGCGGTTAGTTTTTTGAAATTAGCTAAAAATTGTAGGGAAAACTGAAAAATTTACGAAAAATCGGTCCAAAACTAGGCAAAAATGCAAATTTTATGTATTTCTCACATTTTAAGCTTAAAAACAGTAGAAAATATCAGAAAACAACAAAGTTACAGATTTTCGAAAATTTTCGAAACTTTTCGAAAATCTGAATACATTCAAACTATCGTAACTCTATGGGATTTGCTCGGATCGTCATAAAACTTAAATATTCGAACTCTACGCGTCAAGACGCTTCGAATGAGTATAATCATGACTAGGTTTGGAACAAATTGGGTCTCGACGCGAAATGGCGCTCGGTTACTGTAGTTTTTGTGGCGAGACCCAACTCGCTCCAAACCAAAGTCATGATTATACTCATTCGAAGCGTTTTGACACGCTGAATTCAAAAATCATAGTTTCAAATAAATTGGAGCAAATCCCATAGAGTTACAGCAATTTGAATGTTTTCAGATTTTCGAAAAGTTTCGAAAATCGGTAACTTTTTGGTTTTTTGACATTTTTTGCTGTTTTTATGCTCAGAATGTGAGGAATACATCAAATGTGTAAAAACAATTCCATTCTGTTTTTTCAGAAAGTCCGAAATTTCAAGCAAATCGAGAACAGAGATCTTTTTGTCTGACTCCGCCCACAAATCTCAATTTCTGCTGGTTTTCCTTGAATTCACCAAAGTTACTAAACGAGTACTTGTTTTTTTTTCTCTAATTTATTTTATTTTAATGTTTATTCGGTTTTTGTAAAAATGATTTTTCTTTAAAAAATAGTTTTAAAAAGTAATAAAATACTTTGAATGGGTAATAAAATAATTATACGAATATAATTGTATTTGTTTTTAATTTTTGAGATTTAATACCGGTTGAGTTGTCATCCGTGCAATATTTGAAAATTTCTTGTAACTGGCCCTGTTTTTTGACATTTCTTGCTGAAATTCATCTTAAAATCCTTCATTTCCAATTTTTCTCAGTTTTTAGCTGTTTTTTTGACATTTTCTTCCTAAATTCCTATTTATTTTCTCCGATTTTCAGTTTTCCCGTCCTTAAACTTCCCTCCACTCCTTCACATATTTTCTAACTGTATCTGTCTTCTAAACGTTTTATCTCAAAAAGGGGCGGAGCTATCAAAAAATTGTCAACTGCAAAATTGTAGAAAATTTCAAGAGCTACATTTTTGTAGTTGACCACTTTTTGATAGCTCTGCAGGTTTTTGAGTTATAACGCTTGGAACTTTGCGGTGAGTAAGAGAGCGCGCAGACAGTTAGACACTCTAACTGTCTGCACGCTCTCTCCCTTTTTCACTGACTACGAAGTTCAAAGCGCTATAACTCAAGATTCTGCAGAGTTATCAAAAAACTTAAAACTGCACAATTATAGCAAATTTCAAGGGCTACAATTTTGTAGTTGATTACTTTTTGATAACTCCGCCCCTTTTTGAGTTACGGCGCTTACAGTAACCTTGCATTTTCCATTTTTCCAGGATCTCAAAAGTGGGCGGAGCTAGCAAAAAGTTGTAAGTTACAAAAATATAGAAAATTTCAAGGGCAACAATTTTGTTGTTTACTACTTTTTGATAGCTCCGCAGGTTATTGAGTTATGGCGCTTCGAGGTTTGCAGCCTTTTGTGGAGAGAGACGCAGACAGTTAGACACTCTAACTGTCTGCGTCTCCTCATTTCAGCCTGCTAATTTCAAGCCGTTTTATCTCAAAAACGTGAAGAGCTATTAAAAAGTTGTAAACTACAAAATTATAGCAAATTTTAAGGGCTACATTTTTGTAGTTAACAACTTTTTGATAACTCCGCCCCTTTTAGAATTACAGCCCTTTTCCCATACAGTAACCTTGCATTTTTCCATTTTTCCAGGAAAATGAAACCAAATCTCAACATCGATCTCATTGACGGAATGCTTTACACCCTCCATTCTTTGAAATTTGAGCCCCATCTTGCCCACGAACATATTCTGAAAATGTTCGGAGAAGAGCCGATAAGTCTTCGAGAAGTCTACGAATTCTGGATGAGAATGAAGAAAAAAGAGATGAAATTGGAAAATGGACAATTGGTCAAGGATGCGTGGTTGAGCCCCTTGGTTGTCCTCGTTTTGTACCCTCCGAAACTTCAAAAATCAACGAAATGGGCTCCGAGACCCACACTCATGGATGTTCTTAACAAGATCCCGCCGAATGTGCTTGTGGATCAGATGGATTTTGGAACGAGGTGAGTTACCGTGACCCAAATCTTTTATATTCTTAATCAGCGTGTTCTCAGCTTTCAGAAAAGTATAATCATGCCTATATTCTGAAAATTTTGAAAATTTCAGATTTTCAAATTTTTTCAAAAAATCTGAAATTTTGGCGTTTTAGGAAAAAACTGATCTTCAAGTCATATTCAGCTCGTTTCTAGCTTTCAGAAAAGTATAATCACGTCTATATTCTGAACATATCGATTTTGAGGTTAGAGACGCAGAGTGTCTGGTATCTCTGCACTCTGACCAACAGCCTGAGGGGCTAAAACTTCCGTAACTCCGTCAGAAACGCTCCGATTGATATCATACTTACATAGTTGGATTCAGGACGCCAAGACGCTTGAAATGAGTATAATCATGGTCATATTTCAAAATTTTTGGGTCCCACCACGAAAACTACAGTAACCCGAAAAAATTCAAATGCGGTCGTGATTATATTCATTCGAAGCGTCTTAACGTGCTGATTTCAAAAATGCAGATTTCAGATGAATTGGAGCAAATCCCACGGAGTTATTGCAGATTTAGTCACTAAGCCAGAGAGTTAGAGACGCAGAGATGTCAGACACTCTGCGTCTCTAACCCCGAAATTCAAAATTTTCAGAATAGAGGCATGATTATACTTTTCTGAAAGCTGAAATCATGCTGAGTCTGATTTGAATATCAGTTCTACCCAAAAACGCTTAAATTTCAAATTTTCAGAAATTCCAGATTTTTTGAAAAAAATTTGAAAATCTGAAATTTTCAAAATTTTCAGAATATAGGCATGATCATACTTTTCTGAAAGCTGGAAACAAGCTGAGCTCGATTGTCTAACTCAAAATCTGAAATTGACTAAAAAATATCGCAATTTCAGAATATCAGATTTTGGAAAATTTTCGAAATTCTTCGAAAATCTGTAATTTTCTTCAATCTTGTTCAAATTTTTTGATTTTCAGCTCAAAATCTTCCAAATTTCCAGAATGTCCTGCCGCAACGCTTCCTACCGCTTCCGCCAAGCCATCGACCACACCCGACAGTACGTCCACCAAATCTCACTGCTCTTCGATACAGGATACGTGGAGTTGCAGACAAGCGATGGATTCCATCTGAGTTATGAATTTGTGGACGGCGGTATGATTCATCGATGTCAGGGAAGAATGAAGTTAATCGAGACTCGGGATCCCTACGAGAACTTTCGAGAAATCCGACCGAGATTGGTCAAAATTTTGGAGGATCCAAAGCTGAAAATCGGGACGATCCGAATCGAAGAATACAAAAACAACAGTAGATTTCAATTCAGCGGATATCTGGAGCCAATCACACGCTACTTCAATGTAGATCACGTCGAATTCAATGGGTACATGGGACCGCAAAGTTTCGCTCTCCTGACAAAAATCAACTTTTTAAACATTCAAACATTCCGTCACAATGTAGATCCATACCAATCTCCATGGCAATACAAAATACAAGGGGCACCGTTGTACCGGAATTTGAAGGAATTGAGGATTGCGGGATGCATTGGGAATCTTAGAGAGATTGTGGAGAACTGGTGGAATATGGAGTTTGTGAGATTCAAATGGTTTGCGAATGGAGTGTCGATTCATGACGATGTGATGGTGTTGAAGGAGGTTAGTTGGATTCTTGGAAGTGCCATAACTCAAAAACGTGCAGAGTTATCAAAAAGTGATCAACTACAAAATTGTAGTCCTTGAAATTTCCTACATTTTTGTAGTTTACAGCTTTTTAATAGCTATGCACGTTTTTGAGATACAACGGCTTGAAATTGGCAGACTGAAATGAGGAGACGCAGACAGTTAGAGTGTCTAACTGTCTGCGCTCTCTACACAAGAGCTTTCAAACTTCAAAGCGCCTTAACTCAAAACCGTGCAAAGCAACCCAAAAGTGATCAACTGCAAAATTGTAGCCCTTGAAATTTGCTTTATTATTGTAGTTGACCACTTTTTGATAGCTCTGCACGTTTTTGAGATACAGCCGCTTGAAGTTAAGCTCCCTGAGAGAGGGAGAGGCGCAGACAGCCAGACACTCTAACTGTCTGCGTCTTTTCTCCTTTCTCTCTCTATATATATTTCTACAATTTCAAGTATAAACATCTTACTTTTTACTTCAAAAACTGCTTAAAAACTGGTCAAAAGTTGATCAGATGCACCATATTTTTCGAACGCGTCCACGGCGCGCCAGCCAAATAGTATACAGTCGTTTATGGGGGAAAACATAGACTAAAACGGGCCTTGTAGTAAAAAACTCGAAAAATTTTACTTTTTACTCCAAAAACTGCTTAAAAACAGTCAAAAATCAGTCAGATGCACCATATTTTTGAAAACGCGTTCAAGGTGCGCCAGACAACGTTTATATTGCCGTTTTTGGTGAAAATCATAGGGTTAAACGGGTCTTGTAAATAAAAACTTCAAAAATCTTAAAAAACTGCTCAAAAACAGTCTGAAGTTGATCAGATGCACTAAATTTTTGAAAACGCGTCTAAGGTGCGCCAGCTGGTCGAAAAATGTGAATTTTGGATGAAAAAAAGCGGCAAAAACTGCCATTAGGTAAAAAATCACCAAATCAGTCATGTGACAAAATTCACCAAAGAACTAAAGGAGAGAGACGCCGACAGTTCGAGTGTCTGACTGTCTGCGCTCTCTCTTTTTCTCAACAAGGTTCAAAGCGCTGTAACTCAAAAACCAGAGAAGCTATCAAAAAATAGTTAACTGTGAAATTGTAGCCCTTGAAATTTGCTATATTTTTGTAGTTGGCCACTTTTTGATAGCTCTAGACGTATTTGAGATACAACGGGTGAAGTTGGCGCGCTGAAATGAGGAGTCGCAGACAGTTAGTCACTCTCGTTGTCTGCGCTCTCATTTTTCTCACGACCTAGTTTAAAGCGCAATAACTCAAAAACGTGCAGAACTATCAAAAAATAGTCAACTAATGAAATGTAGGAAATTTCAAGGGCTACATTTTAGTATAATAATCATAATAATTGGACAAAACATTTTTTCAGAATCTCCTGCGCAACCCGAATCTCAACCAATTCATCATCTACACCCCAGACATGTCCCGTGCCGATTTCGACGCCCTTAACACAACTCTCCAGACCTACAACTTTGTCGGGAGCCAAAATTTTACATGGGCTCATTTTCGCTATCCGGGAGCCCCCGGAAACACCCTGTCCGTCTTGGTGACCACTAGTTATATATGGTTCGAAGGACCGCGGTTCGAGGAGGACAGAGATGAGATGGCGGACATGGCGATGTTGGATTTGACACGGGCGGCTCCACCAGAAATGGCTCCAGAAGTCTTTCTGGCTCCTCCAGAATTTGTGGCTCCTGCAGAAGACGTGGTGGCTCCAGAAGTGGCTCCAGAAGACGTCGAGGAATGGAGCGACGCTGAATCAGAATTTTTTAGTGAAGACGTTTTTTACGATACCGATGATTTTAGTTTGCCCGATTTAGATTTAGATATTGACCCCAGTGAAATTTACTATGATACTCAATAAACGCTTTTTTTTTGAAAATTTTTTTTTGTTTTTCTAATTGGTTACTGATTACCGATTGTAATTATCTATGTCATGTTTTAATTCAAATAGCTATTCTAATTGTTATAAATTCCCTCCAGACCTCAAAAATGGCACCGCCGATTTTCACCGCCGACGTCATCAAGGGCGTCCTTTACGCCTTCTTCTTCCAACGTGTCTCCTCGAAAGTTGCTCATCGGAAACTGCTCAAAATGACCGGAACGGAAAAAATGACGTTGGAGCAAGTCAAGCAATGCTTTGAGGAGTTTGCCAAGAAGCCAGAAGAACTGCCAAAGCTCGAGCCAACACTCCAGAAGATTCTTAAAATATTGGCACCAAAAGAGGTCGCGCAGCATATGGATGTGAGATCGAGGTAAGCATTTTTTGAAAAATTCAGCAAATTCCCTACAATTTGAGCCAAAAATCAAAAAAGTTGGACGAAATTGAAGAAAGTTACAGAATTTCGAAAAGTTTCGAAAATCTTATTACTGTCGTAACTGGGATATCTTTACCTCAAACCAATTCAAACCTAAAAATTTGAATTTAGCAAAAAATGAGCTTTCAGAAAAGTATAGTCATGTCTATATTCTGAAAATTTTGAAAATTTTGAAAATTTCAGATTTTCGATGTTTTCCAAAGATCTGAAATTTTGAAATTTTAGCGTTTTTGGATGAAACAAATCCTCAAATCATACTCAGCTTGTTTCCAGCTTCTAGAAAAGTATAATCATGCCTATATTCTGAAAATATCGAATTTCGGGGCTAGAGACGCGGAGTGTCTGGTTTCTCTGGGTCTCTAACGCTCTGACTTAGTGACTAAAACTACCGTAACTCAGTGGGATTTGCTCCAATTTATCTGAAATTTGCATTTTTGGATTCAGGACGCCAAGACGCTTCGAATGAGTATAATTATGGGTACATTTGAAAAATTTTGGGTCCCACCACGAAAACTACAGTAACCCAAAAATGTTCAAATATGGTCGTGATTATACTCATATGAAGCGTCTTGGCGTCCTGAGTCCAAAAATGCAAGTTTCAAATCAATCGGAGCAAAAGTGACCGAGTTACGGTAGTTTTAGTCAGGAGGTCAGAGCGCAGAGATACCAGACACTCTGCGTCTCTAACCCCAAAAATCGATATTTTCAGAATATAGGCATGATTATACTTTTCTGGAAGCTGGAAACGAGTTGAATTCAAATATCTTGGTTTCCCGCGTCCGGTTACTGTAGCTTTTGCAGTATTGCGATTTTCGAAAAGTTTCGAAAATCTGTAACTTTTCGAGTTTTGAAGATAGAAGTGATTTTTAGCTCAAATTATATAGAATTTCTTTCCAGACTCGTCTTCCGCAAGACCAACAAAGCAAACCGTGCACTCATGGACAATAGCCAGCACTACATAACCCGTCTATCCCTCCACTTGCAAGAAAACGTTGTTTTGGAAATCAGCACCGACGACGGTTTCAGTGTGCAGAATCAGTTTATCGATGGAGGCTTCGTGAGAGGTCACAATGATGTGCTGAAACTGGTCCGGACACAGAGTCGTCAGGAGGACTTTCAAATTTTGGTCGCCGACTTGAAGACGATTTTCGTCAACCCGAAACTTATAATTGGAACGCTCCGTCTTTCAGACGATTCTGAGAATCGGGGTACTGTAGCGAGGTACGCGTGGAGCGCCATTGAGAAGATGGTGCAAGTGGAGACGCTTGACTTCAACAGTCTCAAAAATACGCGCGATTTGGAACAGGTGATAGAATTTATGGATCCGTCAACTCTCCGAGCCCTGAAAGTTGCTCACCCTAAAGATCAACAGACCAACAGTCATACCTTTGAAGAAAACGATTTTGTGTTCAATCACAATTTATACCAAACTCCACAATGGAAAGCGTTGAAATCATTGAAGATCGATAGAGTCCAAGAGTATATGGATGTGATTCGCGATCATTGGAGTCATTTCAATTACTTGAATATTGGAATGAGTTTGGAGGATGATGGAGTTGGAGAGAGATTTGAGGATATGCATGATGAAGTGATCGAGTTGAAGGATGTGAGTTGAATAGCATTCGAAATTTGCTATATTTTTGTAGTTTACTACTTTTTGATAGCTCCGCTCACTGTTGAAATACAGCGGCTTGAAGTTGAGCGCCCTGAGAAAAAAAGGGAGCGCGCAGACAGCGAGAGTGTCTAACTGTATGCGTCTCTCCCTCTCTCGGAACGCTCAATTTCAAGCCGTTGTATCTTAAAAGTGGGTAGAGCTATCAAAAAGTAATAAACTACAAAATTATAGAAAATTTTAAGGGCTACAATTTTGTTGTTAATCACTTTTTGATAACTCTTCGGGTTTTTGAGTTATAGGGCTTTGAACTTTGGCGTCAGAGAAAGAAGGAGAGAACACGCAGACAACGAGAGTGTCTAACTGTCTGCGTCACTTCCTCTCTCGGAACGCTCAACTTCAAGCCGTTGTTTCTCAAAAGTGGGCGGAGCTATCAAAGAGTTGTCAACTGCAAAATTATAGGAAATTTTAAGAGCTACATTTTTGTAGTTGATCACTTTTTGATTCCTCCTCACGTTTTTGAGTTACGGTGCTTCAAACGTAAAAGTCGATCAATGAGCGATCTTATGATAGCTATAACTCAGTAGTAAGCTGAGGTATCAAAAAATCGTCAACTAATAATATTTAGAAAATTTTCTGAGCAACATTTTGGTATAATAATCATAAGAATTGACCAAAATTTGGGAGAGTTACAGTAGTTTGAAGTCAGGAACCCTGAAATGTGAAGAAGTTCAATAAACCCTTATTTCCTGTATAACCCGTTTAAAATCTGTGAAAATATGAGTCAAAACGTCAAAATTTGTGCCAAAAATTGCTAAAAATGTCTAAAACGGTTGTAAATAGGTTCTAAACCTGCAAACCCTCAATTATCTTTAATTTTCTATGTTTCTAGTCAAAAATCTGATAAAATACATGAAACTCGTTAAAAATCTGTAAAAATAGGAGTCAAAATGACGGAAAAACGTGCTAAAAATTGCTAGAAATGTCAAAAACGCTTATAAACAGGTTCAAAACCTGCAATACCAATGTTCGCCCAAAAAAAGGGTTTTATAGGTTTAGGACCTCCTTTTAAGTCATTTTTGACAGTTTTTAATGAATTTTTTCCGTCAAAAAAGTTTAAAAAAAACCTGCTAAACCCATTTTTTCCAGAAACTCCTCGAAAACCCTCACCTCAACCAATACAAGATCCGGCTCTATCCAATGACCGACGCCTTCGAACACAAGATCATGGCATCCATCCGAAAACTCAACTACCGGCTGTTAGATCCGAAATATTGCTACATTGAATACCCGAACCACCCGGGGAAATATTTGTACTTTTGTGTCGAGGATGGTATCATTTGGTTCCACGGTCCGGAATTCGTGGAGGATGTGGTGGAGGTGGTGGTAGAGGATGAGGAAGAGGAGGAGGGGGAACAGGAGGAAGAGGAGGAAGACGATTCGCCTGATGTCTCGGAACAAGACAGGATTCGCACGTTTCCACCGATTGACGACACTCGAGTCGTCAATAATATGGAACTATCGGAGAATCTAGAACTTATAAATGAAGTTTGTCGAAGACGCGTTGTACGAGAGTCTCCATATGCCTGGGCTGACAAGGTTGGACCTTTGCTTCCCAGCGAGACACTATTTTAAATGAAGAGTGCGATTTTTCAGCATTTCCAGATCGAAAATTCCCAAAAAAATATCAAAAATGAGCCAAAATTTCCATTTTTTGATAGAAATCTCTAGATACGCCTATTTTTTTTTTGATTTATGCCTGAAAATTGAGAGTTTCGGATGAAAATTGTGCAAAAATGCAATTTTTCAGTCAAACATTATGATTTAAAACAGAAATTCAGCAATTTTCAGCATTTCCAGTTCCAAAAATCCCAGAAAATCCTCAAAAATGAGCCAAAATTTGCATTTTTTGATAGAAATTTATAGAAACTCCTATTGTTCCCGATACAGTAATCCTACCCTTTCCCTTCAATACAGTAACCCTATAAAAGCCTTGAAAATCAGGATTTTCAGATCAAAAACTTGATTTCTACCTGAAAATTGAGAGTTTCTGCTGAAAATCGTTTTAAAATATGATTTTCAAGCCAAAAAACTGGTTTTTTGAATGAAAAATGCGATTTTTCAGTCTTTTTAGCATTTTCAGATCGAAAAATCCCAGAAAATCCTCAAAAATGAGCCAAAATTCCCATTTTTTGATAGAGATCTCTAGAAACTCGATGAAAGTCAAATTTTTGATGATTAAAATGAGTTTTTTGATCAATTTATCGGTAAAATCAGCATTTTTCGAGTCAAAAACCCAGATTTTTGGGAGTTTTTAGTGAATTTTCAGCCTAACAATCAAAAATCGGTCAGAAATTCTTAGATTTTTTTGATACAGTAACCCTCCCATGATACAATAGCCTTTTTGCCGTTGCATTTTTCTTGGGATACGGTAACCCTTCACCCCGTCCTCTTCCTTTTTCCGATACAGTAATCTTTATTACTTTTTCTCTTGGTACAGTACGCCCCGATACAGTAACCCTTCCTCTCCCTCTATACCTTTCACTTTTCGATACAGTATCCTATACATACAGTAACCCACGTTTCTCCACGATTCGATTTTGGTACAGTACCCCCTCCGTTCTTTTGTTCTTACTGTAGCTACAGTACTCCCCTTCTCCTCGATCTTAAAATTCCCTTTTTTATGTGTACCGTTTTCATTATTTTCTCTCTTTTTCTGTTTTTCAAATTGACGTCTGAATAAATAATTTTTATGAAAAATCAGAATTTTTATTATTTTCTTCTCAACTCACCTCGGTTTCATCCCCCAAATAATATCTCTTACACTTCCCCCCCCCGCTCTTCCATCCCCTTTTCTATTTCTTCCAGCACAATGGAAACAGTCTACAACCAAGAAGCCATCAACGGCATCCTTTATTTCCTCCATTCCAAGAATTTCAGTCCATTAGACGCTCATGATGAACTAGTACAGACAACTGGGGAGGCAGTGATGTCACTGAATGAAATCACTCATTTTTATAAGAAGATTGAGTGGGGAAAGTACTCCTTGAAGGAGAAGAAGGAGGTGACGTTGGAGCGGATTCTGAAAGTGCCAAATTTTGTGGCGGATCATGTCAATGTGGAGACGCGGTGAGTATTTGATTTTAGGCAGTGACAAAACTACAGTAACCAAATTACACCGCACGCCGCTCAATCCTGTTTGTCAATGTAACTTGGTCACTGTAGTTTGGGTTACTGTGTCAAGGGCCGTGTTAGAATGAGTATTTTGCCCAATTTTCCGTTTTTTGACACTTTTTCCCGGTCTGTCGCAGTTTAACGAATAGCCATCCGGCATGTAGTTAGTAATATTTATGGAACTTACGGAAATCTAAATTTTCGCATATTTTTCAATTCAAAATTCTCATTTTGAAGCGAGTTATGACAAGTATGAAGTTTTGTCAGTGTACCTTTGTCAGTGTATTTTTGTCAGTGCAACTTTGTCACTGTACTTTTGTTAGTGTACTTTTGTCAGTCTGTTTTAACAAGTTTTTAACAGAAAAATACAGTTTTTTGCCGGTTTTCAGCTTGAAAATCGCTATTTTCACCCATTTTTTGTCAGCGTCCGTCATTTTCCCTTGTAAAACCTGATTTTTGAATTAAAATCGTCAATTTCATCAATTTTTCCGGAAAAAAATGCCAAAAAAACGCAAAAATGGGCAAAAAACAATTCTAGCTCGGGCGCTATGTTAAGCAGGAATGCTTATAATTACACTGACAAAAGTTCACTGACATCAATGCGCTGACAGAAGTACAAATACATAAATACAATGACATAAAAACACTGACAAAAGTTCAGCGACAAAAATACACTGACAAAAACACACTGACAAAACTGCTTCAAAATGAGCATACCCGAAAGTACGAATTTTCAAATATGATGATTTCCAGACTCCGCCTCCGGAAAACATCGTCTGGAATTCGCAATTTTCTGGACCACGAGGCGCATCACATTGACAAACTCATATTTGAATACGGCAAAGACGACACCATCGAAATATCTGGTGATGATGAATTTGCAGTCAAATATGAAATCATTGACGGTGGAATCATTATGAGGAGTAATGGGGACTTGCGTCTTATTAAGGAGAAATCGGAAGATTCGATGATTGGAATCATCCAATCGGACTTGACGACTATTCTTGGCAATGAGAAGCTTCGAATCGAAGTATTGAAACTGGAACAGAGATCGACTTTGGAGGATTATGAACTGGGAGAGAAAGTGTTGAAACGCGCGTTTTCTCAACTATCCCATCATCTTAAAGTCAGAAAATTGATTTCTGGAACTGAAGCGCCTGTTCTTTATCAAGTAATGGACAAAATGGAGCCAGGTTATCTGCAATCTCTTCGGCTAACCCACATTCGTATATCCAAGTTTTTCAAAAGAAAAATATATGAAATGACGCAATGGAAGGATCTGAAAATAATGCACCTAAACAGTTATTTGTCCAGTTTTGAAGATATCATCGAGAACTGGACACATTTCCGCGTTGCTCGACTGAAATTTGATTGCACTGACTTTGTTATGGAAAACAAGTCAGTACATGGTGGTGTCATTGCACTGATAAAGGTATGCAAGAATGGTGATCACTACACTGACAAAAGTACACTGACAAAGTTACAGTGACAAAAGAACAGTGACATAAATTAAATTTTTTCCAAAAAAAAAATTTTTCTCTAAAACTGATTGTATACGGTCTTTTTGATAGGAAAACCTCTTAAAGCGGACCTTCTTTAGACCTTTTTTTGCTGTTTTTGATTGATTCCACTGGTGCCCCCAGTGGTTAAGGTAGACGGGTGGCTACGGTTCCGAGCTACCGGGGTTCGAGCCGACATGCGAGATTTTTCTTTTGTTTTTTGTTATTATATTGTGAAATGGCCTAAAACTATCAAAATGTTTTGAAAAAAACCAAAATGTTGTCAATTTTTTGAACATTTTGAACATTTTATGCACTGACACTGACAAAGTTACACTGACATTAATATATGACAAAAGTTTTTTAAAAAGAAAATGTTAGTAAAAAACAAAAAACCTTTAAATGGTTTGAGAACACTTTTAAGTCTTAAAATGCAAAAAAATTTGGAAAAACCACAAAAAATTATTTTCCGAAAATTTATATTTTTCGGAAAAAAAGTTGACTACGGTTCCGAGGTACCTTGGTTCGAGCCGACATGCGAGATTTTTCTTTTGTTTTTTGTTATTATAATGGGAAGTGACCTAAAACTATCAAAAAAAAAGCAAAAAAGACCAAAGTGTTGTCAATTTTTTGAACATTTTCGAAATCTTATACAGTGACAAAAGTACACTGACAAAGTTACACTGACAAAAGTACACTGACATAGATACACTGACATAAATTTAATTTTTTCGAAAAATTTATTTTTTTTCCAAAAATGATTGTTTGATTGATAGGAAAACCTCTCAAAACCGACCTTTTTTGCTGTTTTTTATTGATTTCAGTGGTGCCCCAGTAGTCCAGGTAGACGGATGGCTACGGTTCCGAGGTACCGGGGTTCGAGCCGACATGCGAGATTTTTCTTTTGTTTTTTGTTGTTATAATGGGAAATAACTTAAAACTATCGAAAATGCAAAAAAAAACCAGAACTTTTTGAAAATTTTGAAAATTTTATGCACTGACACTGCCAAAAATACACTGACAAAATTACACTGACATTTTAAAAAGTTTACCTTTTTCCAGAAACTTCGCGGGAGCCCCACCTTCAGACAATACCGGATACTATTCAAAAAATTGCTCTTCACAGAATACAATGAAATTCTTTCTACTCTCCGGACTGGAATCTTCACTAACAAGAAAACGAATTTAGGCAACTTCGATTATTCTAGCTCATTCGGAATGGTGGAGATTGTCGTGACAAGGAAAAGTATATGGTTTGAGGAGCAAAATGAGGCAGTAGATCGGTCGGATGAAGAGGATGAGGATTATGAAGTGAACTGATGATTTCCAGAAAATGTTTTGCATAACATACCATTTTTTGATCTCACCCCTTACTAAAGCTACCATATGATTGTCATTTTTTGAAACGACGCTACAGTACCCCTGATTCTCCAAGTCCATAATAATATGGTTTAATAGTATTCCATTTACTGCTATCAGCTCGACACTATTCTCAGTTCCTAAATGTTTTGTCAGTGCCAGTGCAATTTCTTAAACCCTGTTTATAACTTTCTATAGATCTCAAATTCAACTCACAATGTATGATCTCCCAATCTTGAAAATTGTCTCTTTTTCTCTGCGTATCTCAATTTGTACCTGCGATTTATGTATCATATCTATCCGTTCTTCAATAAAGTTTCTATTTTTTTAAATTCCTCCTCTTTTATACCATTGGTTTCTTATATATCCAATTGATATCTCTTCCAACGCCTCCCAGCCCCTTTAATCCCCCTTTTTCTATTCTTTCAGACTAAATGTCACAAGAAGTCTACAACCAAGACGCCATCAACGGTATTCTCTATTTCCTTCATTCCAAAAAGATCCCTCCGATTGATGCTCATGAAGAATTAATAGAGACGACTGGGGAGGTAGTGATGTCAGTGGAAGAAATCGAGGAGTTCTATAAGAAGATTGAAAATCGAGAGTACGATTTGAAGAAGAAGAAGGAGGTGTCGTTGAAGAGGAAAAGGGAAGTGCCGATGGAAATGGTTCATAGAGTGACTCATGTGGTTGTTGAACGTGTTTTTGTGGAATCACGGTGAGTAGATACTGTAATTTTCAAAGCGCTGTAACTCAAAAACTTGAGGAATTTTCAAAAAGTTGTCAACTACAAACTGATAGGAAATTTCAAAGGCTACAATTTTGTAGTTAACCACTTTTTGGTAGCTCAACAGGTTTTTGAGTTAGGGCGCTTTAAACATAACGTTCTCTAAAAAAGATACCGTGAAGGAGGGAGAAATTTTTCGCAGTATTTTTCAGCTCAAATCCTGATTTTACGACTGTCTGGCACATCTTGGACGCGTTTTCAAAAACGTGGTGAGAAGCAGACAGTTAGACACTCTCGCTGTTTGCGCTCTCACTTTTTCTTATGACAAAGTTCAAAACTTCATAACTCAAAAACGTGCAGAGCTATCAAAACATTGTCAACTGCCAAAATATAGAAAACTTTAAGGGCTACAATTTTGTTGTTAACCACTTTTGGATAGCTCTGCAGGTTTTTGAGTTATGGCGTTTTAAACATATTGCTCTCTAGATAGGAGACCCTGAAGGGGGGAGAGAGCGCGGACGGTTAGACACTCTAGCTGGCTGCGCTCTCTCGCAACAAAGTTCAAATCGCTATAACTCAAGAACCCTCATAGCTATCAAAAAGTTGTCAACTACAAAAATGTAGCCTTTAAAATTCTCTACCTTCCCATTATATGAATTTCCAGACCCTGCGTTCGGATACCCGACAAGATTCTCTACATCGACAAACTCACTTATGAGTACGGTAGAGATTACGTCAGAATTACTGGAGATGATGAGCTTGACGTCAAATATGAACTGATCGATGGCGGAATCATTTTTCGAAACAAAGGAGATTTGCATTTGATTAAAGCGAAAGATGAAGAGAGAAAGATGCATATCATCCAATCTGACTTGATGGCTATTCTGGGCACTGAGAAGCTTAACATCGAAGTGTTGAAACTCAAAGAGAAGGATGAGTTTGATTTTGGAGAGGAAGTTTTGAAAAACACATTTGCTCGATTACCTGATAATTTCCTCCAAACCGGAAAGTTGATTTACGAGATCGATCAATCGCTCCTAGTTCAAATAATCCAGAAAATCAATCCAGCTTTTTTCATCTCCTTCCGCCTTATGCATCACTTTTATCTCGACAGTTTCAAGGAAACAGTTTTTGAAATGGAGCAATGGAAGGTTCTCAAGATAGTGCACATCAACGATTTCGTGTTTGATTTTAAAGAATTAATGGAAAATTGGACACACTTCCAGGTGGCTCGGTTGAAATGTGATTGTTCTAGAGAGGACGAAGAGCCAGTACATGACAATGTCATTGGATTGTTAAAGGTTGGTGATGGTATAGTATGAGAAACCGTGCAGTACACTGACAAAAGTACACTGTCATAAATACACTGACAAAAAAGTACACTGACAATGTTACACTGACAAAAATACACTGACAAAAAAGTACACTGACAAAACTGCATACTTGTCATAACTCGCTTCAAAATGAGTTCTAGGATGTGAAATATATACGAAAATGTAGATCTCGACGAGTCTGCGGCTAAATAACCTAAAGTACACTGATCAAGTTACACTGACAAACCGGATTAAGCGGAGTGCCCGTGTAACTTGGTCACTGTATTTAATAAGACCGAAATATTGGCAAAAAATAAAACGTGCAATTTACCGTCTTGCAGTTTATGTACAAAAACGTCTAGAAACACAAGGTCCACCGAAAAGCCTATTTTATTCTACAAGAATATCTACGAGATGTACAAACAAATGGTTGTCAACCACTGCTATTTAATAAATAGCCAAAAACCAGCAGAGCTGGCGCGGCTTCGCCGCGTTTTTCTCACACTTTTCGGTATTCAGATATGTTCCGAAATTTCTGGAAGGTTTTGGAATTTTCTGGAAGTGTCTATAAATTTCTGAAACTTTCTGGAAGTTTCCAAATCTATTTTTCTAGAAGTTTGTGGAACATTCTGGAAACTTCTGGGAATTACTGGATCTTGCGGCCAAACTGTCTAAAATGTTTTGAAGGTTTGTTTTAAGGTGCCCAGGGTGTCACTACCAAAGTATGGACCCCATATTTTAAGTTTGAACCTGCCTTCCCGATTTTTGGGTTACTGTAGCTACAGTACCCCTTCAGCGGTATGGCAGTTGAAAAACGACAAAGTGTCCCAAGGAAAAGTACGGGGTACAGAGTTAACAAATTTATCAAACTACTTGAGCAGTGGGGATCCAAACCTTCCAAGATATTGAGGTTTGACTGTTTATGTTCAAAACTCTGTAACTACCGTAATCCTACAGTAACCGGCCCAACTTTTTTTGGGTGTCATGCTGAGGGGTCGAGGATATTACCACCCCAGTCTGGTCTCCCCTCGTTCTGTTTGGAACCATTTTCCATTTTTTGGGTTACGGTAGCTACAGTAATCCTACAGTAATCTGACACCCGGGGTCCAAAAAATTGAAGCGCTCGGAGGTTCATGGATATCCCCCCAAACATCTTTTGAAACTGTTCCGAGAGAAAAAAGTTATTCAGAGAGAAGCGTCGGACGGACAGACATACAGAACTATTCCATTAGTGGGAAGAAGATACCGTTTTCTTGAGATTTTGAATACAAAAGTCGTCATTTTTGCGCATTTTTTGTACGTACATGCTATTTTGGCTGAAAAGTTTGTTTTTAGCCGGTTTTTAACAGAAAAATGCAGTTTTTAGCCGATTTTTAGCTTGGAAATATTTATTTTTTGTCATTTTCTGTCAATTTTTGTAATTTTGCCTTGAAAACCCCGATTTTTGACTCCAAATCAACAAATTTAACGGTTTTTTGTCGATCACTAATTACGAGTTCGTTAATGTGCCGCGGGCTGGAAAAAATTTGAAAAAAAGCTCAATAATGGGCAAAAAGCCATTCCGCAATGTCATGCAGAGATTCTAATAAATACACTGACAAAGTTACACTGACAAAAGTACACTGACAAAAATACAGTGACATAACAAAAATACACTGACTGAAATTTGATTTCACCGACTATGTTATGGAAAACAAGTCAGTACGTGCTGGTGTCATTGCACTGATAAAGGTATGCAGGAATGATAATAACTACTCTGACAAAAATACACTGACATTTATACACTGACAAAGTTACACTGACAAAAGTACACTGACAAAAATACAGTGACCAAGATTTTTAATATTGATTTTTTCCAGAAACTTCGCGAGAGCCCCGAATTCCGACAATACCAGATCCAACTTCAAGACATTCCCGTCACCGAATACAACAAAATCATGGAAACTCTCAAGACTGGAATCTTTGCTAACACCAGGACGGATTTGGGCGGTTTTGAGTATCCCGATTCATGCAAAACGGTGGAAATGTTGGTGACTGTGAAAGATATATGGTTTGAGAAGGAAGATGAAGTGGAGGATAATTCGGATGAAGAGGATTTGGATTATATGGTAGATGAGGATTATGTCACGGATTAATTTATTACAGTAACGTGAAGTACTCTTTGCTACAGTAACCCTTTTATGATACAGTTATAAAATCTCCAGCCTTGATCATTTCTAGTCATTTCGAAACGTGCCACTTCGCAACTGTGACGTTTTGCAACCACATAGTTCAGATCTGAAACAGTTACCCCTTTTCAAAGCATAGGCCAAACGCTGTATGGTTGCAAAACGTCATGGTTGCGAAATGTCAGATCCTAAATTTGATTTGTCATTGTATTTATGTCCTTGCATTTTTCTGGGACCCTATCCATAATTTTCCAAGAATCTCAGCTCACACTCTATGATCTCCCAATTATTTGGTAATTATCTTGATCTCTTTTATAATTTATTGTACATTCACTTGCTACTGTTCTCATCTATGTCTTTTAATATATGTCTCTAAATGATTTATTTGTTCTCCGTCTGTAATAAATTCTGTTCATCCCTAAAAATTTGATCAATTTCAATTCCTTACTTGACTGTTGTTCCAATTAAAAAACCTTTTTTTAACCTTTTTTCAATCTATTTTTCAGACAATGCCGCTAGTTTTCAACCAGGAAGCTGTCAATGAAATTCTAGAAATCGAGGAGAAGCCAGAAGTGTTGCAAAGGTTATTAATGTCCCAAACTTTGTTGAGAAACACTTGGCTTTTCTTTCTTAGAGTAACCACTTGAATTTGAAAACGTGCTCTATTTAACATTTCTGGTGATTTTACTTATAATAAAAATGTACCCAATTATTTATTCAATTTGATTTCTTACATTGGTTCTCATTCCAATTATTATCTACACTTTCTTCTGACTATTTACTAATCATCACCTCCTATTCTTCCAGACCATGCCGATAGTTTTCGACCGAGCGGCTATCAATGGGATCCTCTTCACTCTTCATTTCCAAAAGGACACCCCAATCGTTGCCCATCAGAAGCTGATGGAAATGACAGAAGAGGAAGTGATGGATCTCGATGAAGTCACCGAGTTCTTTAAGAAGATTGATAGCGGAGAATTTAGTTTGAAGAAGGACATCAAGACCTTGGCGCAGGTCGTTAATGTTCCGAACTTTGTGGAGAAATACTTGGATTTGGACACCAGGTGAGTACTTTGGAGAAACATTTGAAGACAGGCTCTGTGAACATCATTAAAATTTCAGACTCCGCCTCCGTAAAACCTGCTCCACTATTCGCGAAATCATCAATGGAAAGATGCTAGAAATAGATTGTCTTCACTTCAACTGCAATGAATTGTTTTTCGAAATTTCCACGAATGAAGACTTCAAGGTCACGTACGAAATCGTTGAAGGAGGACTGGAAGTGACAAATGGAGATAGAAAGAAATTTATAGATGCGGAAAATGAAGAAGAGCAGATTGAGATAATTCAACGGGATTTGATGTCGATTCTTTGTAGTGAGAAGCTGAGAATTGGCACTTTAAGAATCAGAAACGATGATTCATCTACTTCTGATGATGATGTTAAACCTACAACTGCAATGACAATACTACGAAACACTCTCAATCAAGTTCCCAAAAAACTGAAAATCAGCAAATTGGAGGTCTATGTTGATGAATTGGATGATGTTTTCATTGAATTATTGAAGAAGACAGACGCTGAGCATCTCAAATCTCTCGATCTCTTGTTCCGTTATTTTCATAGTTCTCTTACCCCAGTCTGGAATGGCTTGCATAATCTAGAAGAATGGAAACGATTGAAATCGATAGTTGCTGGTCATACGAGATTTGTGGTTTCGGAAACTATCAGATTATACTCTCATCTAGATAATGTACGTTTGGCGATTGAACATTTTTACTATACCTCTGCCAACATGCCTATCCACAATTCAGTAATGGAGCTTAAAAATGTGAGTTTTCTTCTGTTAGAACTGAAAAAGTATCTCTCTTTTCCAGAAACTTCTTCAAAATCCCAATCTGAAACAGTTCAAAATGAAATCATTATATGCCATGAGTGATAGTGACTTTGAGAATCTTAAAGCAAGTCTCCAACAATACAACACCAGCAACACTCCGTATCCGTGCTGGATTAGCGTCCCATACCCGGATTCTGACAAGAAATTGGAATTGTTGGTGGAGAAGAAGATGATATGGTTCAAGGGACCGTGTTATGTGGAAGGAGAGGGGGAAGAAGTGATCGACGACAAGGATGAAGAGAAGAGAACAGTGGAGAGGATGATAATGAAGATGAGGAGAAGGTCGTTAGACGAAGAGGAAGAGGATGATACGATGCAAGAGATTGCGTTGCAGTTGTTGCAGTACTGAGACTAACCAGAAGTGGGGAAAACGCTTGAACTAACAAAATGAACGTTGTTCAGAATTGAAATATACATATAAGCTTTATAATGAAAGTGTCTGATGACAAAATTACTGGTATGGCGGAATCTCGGACGGGGTTAGGATAAGATTTCAACTATTTTAATTTATCTAAAATTATCAAACTATTTTTGTCACAAGTTGACAGTAGATACTTAAAATATCACCAAGCCCATGATTACCTTTGGATTTCAAGGCGATGAATTTTTGGAATATTTCAACTCTGAACAACGTTTTTTTAACTGATCCTTCTCATATATTCACAATTTTATCCATTTTTATATACATTTGTATAAGTATTCAAATATCAACGAATCAAGATCGTGGTATACCTTATTAGCCACTCATTTAACTTTTATGATCATTTTCCTGTATAATAAACATGTACCCACCGCTAAACGCTTTGAATTTGGAAGATTTTTAATCATAACAGTGTTATTAATAAAATGTGTTTGTTCCAATAATTCGGTCAACTTTGTTCCTATACCTACATGATTGGTTCTTGTGCCATTTATTATCTTTACTTCCTTCTATACTATTTACTAATCACCACCTCCTATTCTTCCAGACCATGCCGATAGTTTTCGACCGAGCGGCTATCAATGGGATCCTCTTCTCTCTTCATTTCTATAATGAGCTCCCCAACGTTGCCCATCAAAAACTAATGCAAATGCTCGGAGAGGAAATCATGGATCTCGATCAAGTCACAGAATTCTTCAAAAGGATCGATAACGGAGATTTCCAATTAAAGAAGGAAGCCAAGGAGGTGACCTTGGCACAGGTTATTAATGTTCCGAACTTTGTGGAGAAGTATTTGGATATTGAAACGAGGTGAGCGCTTTGAAGAAGCATTTGAAGAAAAGTTGTTACAGTTACTATAACACCATTAACATTCCAGACTCCGCCTACCTGCACCACTATCCGGAAAATAATAAATGAAAAGCTAATAGACATCGATTGTTTCGACATTATCTGTGTTAATAATGAAATTTGTATATTCCAAAAGATTTATTCAACTTCTTTTCTTACATTGGTTCTTATACCAGCTATTATCTTCATTTCATTCTTATCTCCTACTAATCATCCCTTTCTATTCTTCCAGACCATGCCAGGAGTTTTCAATCAAGACATTATCAAAGGGATCCTCTACTCTCTTCATTACCAAAAAGACATTCCAATTGTTGCTCATCAAACACTGATAGAAATGACCGGGAAGGAAGTGATGGATCTGGAACAAGTCACTGATTTCTTCAAGAAGATCGATATTGGAGATTTCCGTTTGGAAGAAGAAGTCGTGGAGGAGATTGACGAAGAGCAGAAGCCAGATGTGGCTTTGGTGAAGGAGGAAGTCGACCAGAAGCCAGAAGTGACGCTGGCACATGTGCTCAATGTAGCAGACTTTGATGAGGAATACTTGGATATTGACACCAGGTGAGTAATTTTGAGGAAGCCAAGACAAAACAGTTATCATAACATCACTAGAATTTCAGACTTTCCCTCCGTAAGACATGCAGCACCATCCGGAACATCATCAATGAAAAGAGACTGCACATAGATTGCCTTTACTACAAATGCAATGGGAATTTCATTGAGATTTCTTCAAACGACTACTTCTACGTACTCTACAAAATCATTGATGGAGGATTGAATATGACAAATGGGGATAGAGAGAAATTCTTCAATGCGGAAAATGAAGAAGAGCAGATTGAGATAATTCAACGGGAGTTGACGTCGATTATTGGTAACGGGAAGCTGAGAATTGACACTTTGAAAATCGAAAACTGTCAGGAATATATATTTGATAGTGAAACTCATTTTGGAATGATTGCACTACGAAACACTATGAACCAAGTGCCCAACAAACTAAAGGTCCGCAATTTGGAGTACTGTATTGAGGGAGAGGATGAAGTTTTCATAGAATTATTGAAGACAATTGACTCGGAACGTCTCAAATCCCTCAAACTCTCAATCATTCAAAGTCTTCATAATTGGATCCCAAGTTGGACCCCAAATTGGAAAGACTTGAATAATCTGGAACAATGGAGACGTTTGAAATTGTTAGATGTTCGATGTCCGCAACTGACAGTACCGGACATTATCAGATTCTTCACTCATGTAGAGAATGCTCGGTTGAAGATTGACAGTTTTTACAATATCTCGAACGATTTCACAAATTTTGTAATGGAGCTTAAAGATGTAAGTTATCTTTCAGATATGGATAATCAACTATATATTTTTTCAGAAACTCCTTCAAAACCCCAATCTCAAACAGTTCAAAGTGCGTGCAGACAAAAAGATGTTGGATTCTGATTTTGAGAATATTAAAGCACGTCTCCAACAATACAACACTAACAATAACCGATTTCCGTGCTGGGTTAACATACCATACCCAGGTTCTGATAAGAAGCTGCAATTGCTAGTGAGAAAGGACGTGATATGGTTTAAGGGACCGTGTTTTATCGGGGAAGAATACAAATTTGAACAATGAACCAATTTGAGCAATTATTATGTATATAACGCATTCTCTGTAAGACTCGAGCATGGCCACAGTAGGTATGGGCCTAGGGCGTGTAAGCTAGCTACGACTTTCAAACTTTCAAAGAACGTATATGAGGACATGTGCAACACATATGCACAATATTGGGTCCCAGCTCCGGGTTACTGTAGTACGGTAGGTGCTCATAGGTCGAAAAATGAACTTTTCGAGATTTGATCGGGGAAAGCTGAAATTTTTTAGCATTTATTGGATAGGAATAGAATATTCATTTCACGAAGTTTCAAAATTTTAAAACTTTTTTTGACCGAGTTATGGTCGAAAAACACACTTTTTTGGCCGATTTTTTGAGAAAATCCAAAATTAGGATTCTTAATCAAAATCTTTTTTGCAAATGATAGTTTAAGACATTTTCTTCATATTTGCTTATTAAATTGCAGAACTGCTACCTTCTCAGAATGATATTTCAAACTTTGAAAAAACGATAATATTTCAACTTTGAAAAAACGATCTGAAGAGACCGAGTCCATTTGATCATTTGACGGGTGATGCAAATTCAATTCATTTTATTATTTGGTTTGATCTACATTTGAGTGTATGAATTTGCATCACCCGTCAAATGATCAAATGGACTCGGTCTCTTCAGATCGTTTTTTCAAAGTTGAAATATTATCGTTTTTTCAAAGTTTGAAATATCATTCTGAGAAGGTAGCAGTTCTGCAATTTAATAAGCAAATATGAAGAAAATGTCTTAAACTATCATTTGCAAAAAAGATTTTGATTAAGAATCCTAATTTTGGATTTTCTCAAAAAATCGGCCAAAAAAGTGTGTTTTTCGACCATAACTCGGTCAAAAAAAGTTTTAAAATTTTGAAACTTCGTGAAATGAATATTCTATTCCTATCCAATAAATGCTAAAAATTTCAGCTTTCCCCGATCAAATCTCGAAAAGTTCATTTTTCGACCTATGAGCACCTACCGTACTACAGTAACCCGGAGCTGGGACCCAATATTGTGCACATGGACTATACAACACTCATAGTACATGATCATATTAAAATCTAAGCCTATGGCACGCGTTGCTCGAGCCTTACAGAGAATGCGTTATATGTATTTGGTATCTTATGGACCTATTAACAAGGTAGCAAAAAAAGCAAAAAACTATTTTTTGCTAGTAGTAAAAAATAAAAAGTAAATTTTTGCTTTTTTTGCTACCTTGTGAATAGGTCCATTATGATGTTATATACCGCAGTTCCTTCTATCTATCAAATATCTCAGGGATCCATTACGGTCGTTCTTCCTTGCTTATTCAATATTATGTATAACATATGTTATATTGTATCCCATGTTTTCCCTCGTTAAGTTATCTTGAACTCTTATGCAGCGCAAGAGCGCTCTATTGTACCATGTTCATCTGGAATAAAATATCACTATACTCAATTTCATCCTTTCTAATATGTATCAAACTTCATCGGTTTATTTACCCGATTAATATCTTCGACCGCCTCCCTTTCTGATCTTTTTTCCTAATTCTTCCAGACCATGCCGCTAGTTTTCAACCAGGAAGCCATCAATGGAATCCTCTACGTTCTTCATTTCCAAAAGGACACCCCAATCGTCGCTCATCAAAAACTGACGGAAATTGTCGGAGAGGAAGTGATGAATCTGGAACAAGTCATTGAGTTCATCAAGAAGATTGAAAACGGAGAGTTCCGCTTGAAAGTCGAGGAGAAACCTGAATTGATGATTTGGAACAACGAATTACTTTCGGAGAAGGAAGTCGAGGAGGTTGTTGTCGAGGGAGAGCAGCCAAAAGTGACGCTAGCACAGATTTTAAATGTTCCGGACTTCGTTGAGAAATACTTGGATATTGTTACGAGGTGAGGGTTGGATAGAAGCCATGTTGTCACAGTTCTCAACACACCACTAAAATTCCAGACACCGCCTCCGTAAGACCTGCCCCACCATCCGGGAAATCGTCAATGCAAAGAGTCTGCACATGGATTGGCTCATCTACGAATCCAATGGAAACTATATCGAGATATCTACAAATAGAGGCTGCTATGTCTCTTACGAAACCATCGAAGGAGGATTGAGAGTGAAATACTGTGATAGAGTGAGATTGATAAATGCAACAAACGAAGAGGAGCAGAGCGAGATAGTTCGAGTGGATTTGATGTCGATTTTTGGTTGTGAAAAGCTGAGAATTGGCACGTTTGAAATCAGAAACTGTCGCATATCATACCATGAGGAACCTCCGATGGGAATGAGAGCACTACGAAACACCTTCAACCAATTTCCCAACAAACTAAAAATCAGCAATTTGGACTACTGGGTTTGTGGAGTGGATGAAGATTTGATAGTAGCACTGAAGACGATTGACCTGGAGCATCTCAAAAGCCTCCAACTAAGGATCGCACCACTTTTTTATGATTGTTCCCCAATCTGGAAATATTTGTATGATCTGGAAGAGTGGAAACGTTTGAAATCGGTGAAAGTTTGTTACCCGGGACTGCTGATTTCGGACATTATCAACTCCTACACTCATTTCGAGAATGCTCATTTGAAGATTCGCAGTTTTTACGATGAGTTGCACTTCACGCCGTTACACACTTCTATAATGATGATTAAAGATGTGAGCTATCTCCTGTTACGACTGATCAACCATTTCTTTTTTCAGAAATTCATTCAAAATCCCAATCTGAAACAATTCAAATTACGTGTAGACGATAAGATGAGTGGTTTGGAGTTCGAGGTTATTACACAACGTCTCCAACAATACAACACCAACAATGCTCCATATCCGTGCTGGATTAGCATTCCATTTCCGGATTCTGATAAGAAATTGGAGGTGTTGGTGAAGAGGAAGCTGATATGGTTCAAAGGACCGAGTTATGTAGAGGAAGAGAAGAGTAGTGAGGAAGAGTAAGAATGATATTCTACTGTATCTCCCCTGATACATCGCAGGGCTATTTTGCTTCCCTTTAATACTATTTCTTACAGTTTCTCCTTATCTGTCAGATATATCAGGGCTAAGTTACTGTGCTCTATTTGATTTAGTTTCATCTTCCCAGCTTATTAAAAAAAAAAAAAAATATTATGTAATAAATATTATGTATAACATATGTTATATTGCAACCTCTTAAACCGCGCAAGTGCGCTCTATTGTATTATCTTCATCTTAAATAAATCTATCTTATTATCTAATGTTATTCTTTCTAATATGTATCAATCTTTATCGGTTCATTTTCCCGATTACTATCTCCAACCGCCTACCTTTCTAACCCTTTCTCCCTATTCTTCCAGACCATGCCGCTAGTTTCCAATCAAGACGTGGTGGTCACGGAGAAGAAGACGGAAATCACTCTGGTACAGGTTCTTAATGTTCCAGACTTTGTTGAGAGATACTTGGACATTGATGCAAGGTGAGGATTGTGGAGAATTTGAAAACCGGTCAAAAAAGTTATCATAACATTACTAAAAATTCAGACTATGCCTCCGTAAGACCTGCACCACCATCCGGAACATCATCAATGAAAAGAGTCTGCACATAGGTTGTCTTAAATTCAATTGCTATGGAATGACTACCTATGAAGATGATTCAGTCGAGATTTCTAATGAAAATTGTGTCGAGATTTCCACAGATGAAGGCTTCAAGGTCACTTACAAAAGCATAGAAGAACTTGGATTGGAAGTGACTAATGGGGACAGAAGAAAATTCATCCATGAGCAAAAGAAAAACGAGCAGATTAAGATAATTCAAAAGGATTTGATGTCAATTCTTTGTGGTGAGAAGCTGAGAATTGACACTTTGAGAATTGAAAACGATCATAAAACCGATGAGGATGATGATGATTATTATGGGATCTCTCATCATTGTTATGAGGATGATGAAGATGAGGAAGATAAGGATAAAGATGAGAAAGATGAGGATGAGGAAGATAAGGATGATGAAAATGAGGAAGATGAAGATGAAGAAGATAAAGATGAGGATGATGAAGATAAGGAAGACAAAAATAAGGATAAGGAAGATAAGGAGAAGGAAGCTAAGGAGGAGGTAGATAATGAAGAGGAAGGTTGGGATCACAGCACTCAGATTGGAATGCGAGCACTACAGAAAACTTTTAAACAAATACCCAACAAACTAAAAGTCAACAATTTGGAGTATTTTGTTCAAGAATTGGATAATGTGTTCATAGAAACATTGGAAAAGATAGATCCAGAGCATCTCAAATCCCTTCAACTCAGAATCTATCGATATTACATTTGCGCAGTAGATTGGGCATACTTGTACAATCTGGAACAATGGAAACGTTTGAAATCGATAGATGTTTGTTATTCGCTCTCGGCAATACCGGACATTGCCAACTCCTTCACTCATTTCGAGAATGCTTATTTGGAGATTGCCGATTTCTTCCTGCTTCACGGTGGAATTTCGAAGCCCGATTTAGTCATGCAAATAAAGGAGGTTAGCTGTCTTTCTTATCATACTTGTCAACTAGCCCTCACCAAAATGTAGATCTCGACAAGTTCCATATCCGGGATATACTACGGGCCGGATGACTATTTGTTAATGTGCCGCGGGACGGGAAAAGTGGCAACGAGTAAACAAAAATGAGCGAAAAAGCCATAAAAGCCCGGTCCGCGGCCCAGTAACGAATAGCCATCCCAATCTGTTTGCTGAATAAGCGACCTGATTTCATCTTTCTTTTCAGAAACTCCTTGAAAACCCAAATCTGAAACAGTTCATACTTTGTGCATCGGATGATATGAGCGATTCAGATTTCGATGATATAAACGCAAGTCTTCAACAATACAACACCAACAATGCACCGCATCCGTGCTGGGTTACCATTCCATACCCGGATTCTGATAAGAAATTGGAATTGTTGGTGAAAAAGAAGACGATATGGTTTAAGGGACCGTGTTATGTGGAAGGAGAGGGGGAAGAAGAGAGGGAGGATGATGATGAGGAAGAAGAAGACAGTGATGAAGATGATGATTATGAAGAAGAATTTAATTTTAATTGGGACAATGAGCAATTCCAGCAATTATTAAATTTCTAGAAAATTAGACAGAGCTCCGTTGCTATAAAAACACGTTCTGTTGCGTTACTAAAGAAGGCCTCCAGGTGAAACGCTAAGTCCAAATATATATTCAATTTTGCCCTCAAGACCTGGTATTCGAGAAAAACAAGGTCAAAGTTTGGAAAAATGACAAAATATTGCATTTTTGACACGCAAAAATTGCGAAAAATTGCAAAACAATTTATAGCGTGTCAGAAAGGCAATAATTCACTGTTTTCCCAAACTTTGACCTTGTTTTCTTCGAATACCAGGCTTCGAGGGCAAAATCTGAATATACATTTGGAATCGGCATATTCTCAGCTTGCTAATGATATAGGCCACGTTCCATAACTCCACGGTCACCTGGAGGCCTTCCCTAGTTGGTCCCATCTTCCCAACTGATTCAATATTCTATACTACAAGACTAACTTTCCTTAATTTACTTTTCTTAAACATTTATGCAGCAAAATTTCGTTTTATTGTATCGTGAATAAAACTATCATTATATCAAATTTCATCTTTTCCAATATTTATCAAACTTCATCGGTCTACTTTTTCCGATTAATATCTTTAACAGCTTTCCTCTCTAATCCTCTCTCCTTATTTTTCCAGATCATGCCGCTAGTTTTCAACCAGGAAGCCATCAATGGAATCCTCTTCACTCTTCATTTCCAAAAAGAGACCCCAATTGTTGCTCACCGAAAATTGATGGAAATGACCGGGAAGAAAGTGATGAGTTTGGAGGAAGTCACCGAGTTCTTCAAGAAGATTGATAATGGAGAATTTCAATTGAAGAAGGAAGTTAAGGAGGTGACCTTGGCTCACGTTCTTAATATTCCAGATTTCGGAGTGAAATACTTGAATATTGATGCGAGGTGAGTACTTTTGAGAAACATTTTTTAAGACAGGCTCTGTGAACATCACTAAAATTTCAGACTCCGCCTCCGAAAAACCTGCAAAACCATTCGAGCAGTCATCAATGAAAAGTCGCTGAACATCGACTATTTCTTCTACAGATCCAATAGAACGAGCATCGACATTTCTACAAATGAAGATTTCTACGTCGTTTACAAAATTATTGAAGGAGGACTGAGTGTGATGAATGAGGATAGCGAGAAATTCTTCAATAAGGATGAGGAAGAGCAGATTGAGATGATTCAATTGGATTTGACGTCGATTCTTGGTCATGGAAAGCTGAGAATTGACAGTTTTATAATTGAACACAGCCGGAGAAATTATCTTTCTGAGGAACTTCCTATTGGAATGAAAGCACTACAAAACACCTTCGACCAAGTGTCCAATAAACTAAAAGTCCGGAATTTGGAGTACCTTGTTGAAGAAAACCGTGAAGTTTTCATGGAAACATTGAAGACGATGGACCCAAAGCATCTCGAATCCCTCAAACTTTGGATCAAACTAGGTCCAGATAATTGGGTCCCAAGATGGGATGAGCTGAATAATGTGGAACAATGGAAACATTTGAAATCGTTATATGTTGATTATTGGGGACTGGATTTACTGGACGTTATCAGATTCTTCACTCATTTAGAGAATGCTCATTTGAAAATTGAGAGTTTTTACGATTGCTTGGAGGGCACGCCTTTACATGATTTACTAATGCAGTTTAAAGATGTGAGTTATTTCTTTTGTTAAGACTGATCAACCATTTTTTCTTTTCAGAAACTTCTTCAAAACCCCAATTTGAAACAGTTTAAAGTACGTGCAGAGAAAAAGATTCGGATGTCGCATTTTGAAATAGTAAACGCGACTCTCCAACAATACAAAACAAACAATGATGCGTATCCGTGCTCGCTGAGCATTCCGTACCCGGATTCTGAGAAGAAATTGGAGATGTTGGTGGAGAGGAAGATGATATGGTTCAAGGGACCGTGTTATGTGGAGGGAGAGAGGGATGAAGTGTTCGACCATGATGATGAGGATGAGGAGGACGAAGATGAAGAAGATGATGATTAAATGCTGTTCTTTTTAACTTTTCTGCTTATTCCTCTTTTAATAAATCATGCACCCAATTATTTAATCAACTTTACTTCTTACATTGGCTCTTGTTCCAATTATTATCTTTACCTTCTTCTGATCTTTTACTAATCATCTCCGTATATTATTCCAGACCATGCCGTCAGTTTTCAACCAGGAAGCTATAAATGGGATCCTTTTCACTCTCCGTTACCAAAAAGACTCCCCAAACGTTGCTCATCAAAAACTAAAGGAGATGGCCGGGGAGGAAATGATGGACTTGAATGAAGTCATTGAGTTCTACAAGAAGATCGACAACGGAGAATTCTGCTTGGAGGAGGAAGTTGAGTCAGTGACTTTACTGGGTCAGGTTCTTAATATTCCAAACTTTGTCGGAAAGTATTTGGATATTGATTCGAGGTGAGTACTTTAAAGGAACATTTGTAGACAGGGTGGTTAAAGTTCCCAAAAAATCACTAAACGCGATTGGCGGTATTGAGGGAAGGTTATGGAATTAGTTTGGGGATATAAGACGTTGGAAAGCTGAGAAAACCCTGAATATATGTATACTCAATTTCTGCTTTCGAGGTCTGTATTCAGGAAGAACAAGGTCAAAATTCGGATGTTGATAATTATTACCTTATAAAAGCGAAAAATTTTAAAAAAAAACATATTTTTCGGGCGTTAAAAATGTAATGATTATCAACTTATCCGAATTTTGACCCCATTCTTCTCGGAAGCCAGACATCTAGGGTGAAAACTAAATGTATATTTGGAATCAGTGTTTTCTCTGCTTTTCAATGATATGGTCACGTCCTATATCCTTGAACTGACTCCAGGATCTTCCCTAGTCAGTTTTTTATTGAAAAGAAACGGAGCTTACAAGGGAATTGACTTTCCGTATGCGTTCCGGATTTTCTATAAATTTGATAGTTTTGAATCTGCTCTTTTGAATGGTAATAGTCAAAAAGGATACTGTAAGAGTTTAATAATAACAAATGGAAAGAATTAAAGCTATCAAGAACACTTATAAAAATTTCAGACTCCGCCTTCGTAAGACCTGCAACTCCCTTCGGAAAATCATCAATGAAATGCCGTTACACATAGAGTGCCTCCAATACAAATGCAATGGGAACATTATCGAGATATCTACAAATGAAGACATGAAGATCTTTTACGTAATCATGGAAGGAAATGGATTGGTAGTGACTAATGGAAATAGATGGAAATTCATCCATGCGGAAAACGAGGAAAAGCAGATTAAGACAATTCAACGGGATTTAATGACGATTCTTTGTAGTCAGAAGCTGAAAATTGACACTTTGAGAATCGAAAACGATCAGATAACTGTTTTTGATAAGGAAGGTTATGATGACAGCACTCAGATTGGGAAGAGAGCACTACGAAGAACATTGAACCAAGTGCTCGGCAAACTACAGGTCCGCAAGTTGGAGTACTTGGTTGAAAAAGTGGATGATTTGTTGATAGAAACATTGGAAAAGATAGACCCGGAGCATCTCAAATTCCTTCAACTCAAAATCAATCGATATTTCCGTATTCGGGCCGAAGATTGGGAATACTTGTATAATCTGGAACAATGGAAACGGTTGACAACGTTAACAATTCGTTTTCCGCAACTCAGTGTATCGGACATTCTCAGCTTCTACACTCATTTTGAGAATGCTTTTTTGGAAATCCCCGATTTCTTCAAGCACGCCGATGCAATTTCGAAGCCCGATGTAGTCATGCAGATAAAACAGGTTAGCTATATTTTCCATTATACTTGTCAACCAGCCCGCACCAAAATGTAGATCTCAATGAGTTCCATATCTGTGACTTACAACGGGCCGGATGGCTATTTGTTAATGTACTGCGGGGCGGGATCTTGTCACAAAAAACGTTTAGGCATACGGCTCACACGACTCAAGAACCATATCTCTTTTCCAGAAACTCCTTGAAAACCCAAATCTGGAACAGTTCATAATTTGTGCATCGGAAGATATGAGCGATTCGGATTTCGATGGTATAAACGCAAGTCTCCAACAATACAACATCAACAATACACCGTATCCGTGCTGGATTAGTATTCCAGATCCGGATTCTGATAAGAAATTGGAGATGTTGGTGAAGAAGAAGATTATATGGTTCAAGGGGCCGTGTTATGTAAAGGGAGAGTGGGAAGAAGATAGTAGTGATGAGGATGATGAGGAGGACGAAGATGAAGAAGAGAGTGATGAAGAAAAGGATGAAGAAGATGAAGATGAGAGGATGGAGAATATGGTGCGACTGTTTCAGTTGTTGAATTTCTAGAACATTCGTTGTTACTTTTCTGAAACATTTTCCTTCTAATAAAACATGTTATGATTTGATCAATTCCATTTCTTATCTTGGTTCTTGTTCCAATTATTATCTTTACTTCCTTCTAATATCTTTTACTAATTATCTCCCCCTAATCTTCCAGACCATGTCGTTAGTTATTAGTCAAGATGAGGAGCCGAAGTCAGAACTGACCCTGGTACATGTTCTCAATGTACCAGACTTCGTTGAGAAACACTTGGACATTGACACGAGGTGAGTACTTTGGAGAAAAATTTGAAGAAAAGTCACTGAAATTACAGACTTTGCCTCCGTGCAACCTGCACCACCATCCGGGAAATCATCAATGAGAAGCCGCTGCACATTGATCATCTCAACTACAATAGCAATGGAAATGCTATTCTGATTTCTACGAATGGAACCTTGAAAGTCTCATACGAAATCATTGAAGAAGGATTGAGAGTGAGGTACTGGGGTCGAGTGAGGCTGATCAATGCAACAAGCGAGGAAGAAAAAGTTGCAATAATTCAAAGGGATCTGAAGTCGATTCTTGGTAGTGAAAAGCTGAGAATTGGCACTTTTGAAATCGAGAACAATCACATATCTGGTGTATATGAAGAGAAACCTGCTATTGGAATGAGAGCACTACGGAACACTATGAACCAAGTGCCCAACAAACTGAAGATCAGCAATTTGGAGTACTGGGCTCTAGAATTGGATGAAGTTTTCATAGAAACACTGAAAAAAATAGACCTGGAGCATCTGAAATGCCTTAAACTTACGGTCGCACCTTTTTTTAATAGTTCCACCCCGATTTGGAAAGACTTGTATGATCTGGAAGAATGGAAACGGTTGAAATCGTTGAAAGTTTATAATTGGCAACTGGATGTACTGGACATTCTCAGATTCTTCACTCATGTAGAGAATGCGCATTTTGAGATTAACAGTTTTCTCAATACCTCTGGCAACACGCCGATTCACAGTTATGTAATGGAGCTTAAAAATGTGAGCTGTCTCCTGTCACTACTAATCAATCATTTCTTTTTTCCAGAAACTCCTTCAGAACCCCAATCTCAAACAGTTCAAAATTCGTGCAGACAATAAGATGTTGGATTCTGATTTTGAAGAAGTTAGCGCAAGTCTCCAACAATGCAACACCACGTACCCGTGCTGGATTTGCATTCCGTACCCTGATTCTGATAAGAAATTGGAGATGTTGGTAGAGAAGAATATGATATGGTTCAAGGGACCGTGTTATGTGGAAGGAGAGGGAGGAGAAGAGGGTAAGGATGTAGAAGAAGAAAAAGAAGGAGCCGTTGAGGAAGGAGAAGATGAAGATGAGGAGGTGCCTTGGAATTAAACGATTTTCAATGATAATACTTGATTAAAATTCATATACTCCTCTGTAATAATAAAATATGTTTGTGCACCAATAATTTAATTAATTTAATTTCTCACCGAGGTTTTTGTCCCAATTATTAGTATTAATCTTTTCTTCCTATTCTTCCAGACTTCAATTTCAGACCATGCCACTAGTTTCCAATCAAGATGTGCCGCAAAAGAATCCGGCGGTTTTGAGGTGAGGCTGCAAATCTCCGCTAACATAAAAAATGTTCTGAAATTCTAACCGGATGGTTTTTTATGAGGAGCTCCAAATTTTTCTGCTGAAAGTTGGCAGATATTCACTAAAATATGATTCCCATGAAGTCTGTCAGAAAATCATTTTTAAAACGGCAAATATTGCTTGATTTCACTGCTACTTTTCATTCAAAATTCTGAAAAAAACAGCATTTTCAGGCAAATCTTCATTGAAAATCCCATAATTCTTCAATTTTTTTTTGGAGAAATGCTAAATTTCAATGAAATTTCACACTAACTCGTATCAATAACACTTAATTTCAGCCATTCCCTGCTAAAACCCATGTTTTCATGTTAAAAACGACATTTCTAGCATTAAAATTTATATATTTCGTCCAATATTTCATTGTAGATACCGACTTTCTGACGGTTTTTTGTTTTTTGGAAAAGTTTTCAGCTCTGTTCCTTCATTTTTCAAGCCCAAGACCTCTTAAAATCCCCCAAAATCGCCCAATTCATTTTCAGAAAAACAAAAGCGGGTAGAAGAGACGTGTCATCTGGAGCGAAATAATCGAAATTGTGGATATGTTATGAATGATGAATTCATCGATGACACTGAAGTGGTAAGGAACGGGAAATTGTATTTTTTTGGTTAAAAAAGCTGTTTTTGAGCCAAAAAAAGTAACAAAAAATGTTAAACTTGTATTGACAATGAGCAATGCGACAGATGTGATGTATCCATTGAACCTGTCAAAAGTTTAGTATGAAAACGAGTTTAAAATTGGTATCTAACGTATTGCCGAAAACCTGGAAGTCTTGATTATGATTCGAACTAGAACCAACTTGAGAAATAAAGTTGATTAAATTATTCGGTACATGTTTTATTATTAACATTTCAAACGTTATGACTTTTTGTCCTATCATTGAAAATCGTTCAAATTCAAAGAATCTCATGTTCGTCTTCTTCTTCCACCTCTCCCTCCACATAACACGGTCCCTTGAACCATATCAACTTCTTCTCCACCAACATCTTCAATTTCTTATCAGAATACGGGTATGGAATGCTAATCCAGCAAGGATACTGAGTGTTGTTGGTGTTGAATTGTTGGAGGCTTGCATTAACTTCTTCAAAATCAGAATCCAACATGTTTTTGTCTGCAATGACTTTGAACTGTTTCAAATTGGGATTTTTAAGGAGTTTCTGGAAAAAAGAAATGATTGATTAATTGTGACAGAAAATAACTCACATCTTTAAGCTCCATTACATATTTGTGAATCGGCGTGTCGTAAAAACTATCGTAAAAACTGTGAATCTTCAAATGAGCATTCTCGATATGAGTATAGGAGTTGACAATATCCGATACTGCCAAAAACGGATAAAAAATATTAAACGATTTCAACTGTTTCCATTGTTCCAGATTATACAAGTCTCTCCAAACTGGGGTACAATTATATAAATATCGTTCGAAACTGAATCGTAGGGATTGGAAATGCTCCGGGTTCATCACCTTCACCATTTCTATGAGAGCTTTGTCAACAACGTAAACTAAATACGCCATTTTCTTGACATTCAGCTTGCTGGCCAGTCGATTGACAGTGTTTTGTAGTGCTCTCATTCCAATCGGAGGTTCCTCCTCAAATAAACCAGAGATCTCAGAGTTTTCGATTTTCAAAGTGTCAATTCTCAGCTTTCCATTTCCAAGAATCGACAACAAATCCCGTTGAATTATCTCCATCTGCTCTTCTTCGTTTCTCGTGTGGATCAATTTCTCCTTATTCCCATTAGTCACTTTCAGTCCTCCTTCAATGATTTCGTAAAATGCCCTAAAGCCTTCATCGGTGAAAATCTCGATAAATTTTCCGTTGCATTTGTAATTGAGACGATCAATGTGTAACGGCTTTTCATTGAGGATTTTCCGGATAGTTTTGCAGGTCTTTCGGAGGCGGAGCCTAAAATTTTAGTGATGTTAAGTTACGGCCAGTGTTCAAATGTTTCTCCAACGTACTCACCTCGAATCAATATCCAAGTATTTCTCAACAAAGTCTGGTACATTTAAAATCTGTGCCAACGTCACTTTTGGCTGCTCTCCCTCGACAACAACTTCCTCGACTTCCTTCTCCGAAAATAGTTTGTTATCAAATTCCTTAAAAAGCTCCGTGACTTGATCCAGATCCATCACTTCTTCTCCTGTCATTTCCATTAGTTTCTGATGAGCAACGATTGGGGTGTCTTTTTGGAAATGAAGAGTGTTGAGGATCCCAATAAAAATGTATAGTCTTTTCTTGAATTTTTCTTCTTCTGTTTCATTTTTGTCTTCATCCTCTTCAACGTCATCACGTGCTTCTTCTTCCTCAACATCATCACGTGCTTCTTCTTCCTTCTCCTCCTCCTCCAAATCGTTGATTTCATCTTCCCACTCACCCTCCACATAACACGGTCCTTTGAACCATATCATATTCTTTTCCACCAACAATTCCAATTTCTTATCAGAATCAGGGTATGGGAAGCTAACCCATGGAGCATTGCTGGTGTTGTATTGTTGGAGGCTTGCTTTAACTTCTTCAAATTCAGATTCAAATTCAGAAATCCATTCCTTGTCGTGCACACGAATTTTGAATTGTTTCAGATTGGGTTTTTCAAGGAGTTTCTGAAATAAAGTATTAATAATTAGCCATATCAGAAAAATAGCTCACATCTTTAAGCTCCATTACAAAATTGTGTAACGGTTTGTACGAGAATTTGTGAATAACCTCCAAATGAACATTCTCTACATGAGTGAAAAAGCTGACAATTTCATTTGTAAACATCCAAGCAAATCGAACATCTAACATTTTCAAACGTTTGCACTGTTCCAAATCAAAGAAGTCTTCCCAATTGGGCTCCCAATTGAAACCAATATAATTGGCTCTGTGTTTAACGAATTGAAGATGTTCCGGGTCTATTTTTCTTATAAATTGTGTTATGAAATCTTCATCCACTTTATGAATACAGTACTCGAACTTGCTGATTTTTAGTTTGTTGGGCACTTGGTTGAAAGCGTTTCGTAGTGCTATCATTCCAATCCAAGATTTGGAAACAACCGTGGTTTCGACTCCAAAAGAATCAAACCTTACCTTCTCACTACTAAGAATCGACCTCAAATCCCGTTGAATTATCTCAATCTGTTTTTCTTCGTTTTTCGTATTGATCGATTTCTCTCTATTCCCATTCGTCACAATCAATCCTCCTTGAGGGATTTCGTAAGAGACCTTGAAACCTTCATTTATTGAAATCTCGATACATTCTTCATTGCATTTGTAGTGGAAGCAATTTATGTGTAGTAGCTTTTCATCGAGGATTTCACGGATAGTTTTGCAGGTCTTACGGAGGCGGAGTCTGCAAATTTTAGTAATGTTATGAGAACTGATACAGGAAGTCTTCAAATGTTTCTCCACAATCCTTACCTCGAATCAATATCCAAGTATTTCTCCACAAAGTTCGGAACATTAAGAATCTGTGCCAGCGTCACTGTTGGCTTCTGCACCTCGACAACCACTTCCTCAACTTCCTCCTTCAAACAGAAATCTCCGTTATCGATCTTCTTAAAGAACTTAGTGACTTGTTCCAGATCCATCACTTCATCTCCGGTCATTTTCATTAGTTTCTGATGAGCAACAATTGGGGAGTTATTTTGGAAATGAAGAGTGAAGAGGATCCCATCGATAGCTTCCTGGTTGAAAACTAGCGGCATGATCTGGAAAAAAGATAATAATTGGAGCACGAACCGAGTTCAGAAATTAAGTTGATTAAACTATTGGGAACAAACATGTAAGACGATTGAAACTTTTTTATTATAAAGAAAATTACCAGAAAAGTTAAATACAGGGTTACAACGCTTATAATTTGGTTTTGATTTTCCCAGAGATCTGATCCAGAAAAACCTCCCAGAAGTGTTCAAAGGTGGCGCCATAAGAAGTAGGAAACGGCGGAAAATGTGAATTTCTCAAGGTAATTTTCAAAAGAACTTTTCTCTCAATACTACGAACCCAGCCCTCTCTGAGTTGCCACACGCATATGTATATTTCTCATTAAAAAAAAACAAAAAAAAACGTTTTGAAAATCTTCACAATGAAAAAAGTTATTCAAAAAAACCATGCGGAACAAAATTGTTGACAGAATCATCGACACTTTTTGCGAAGCTCCGCCCACCAAAATCGGCCACCTCATTACAATCGGATTTAAAGAGAGGGGGCGATGGCATGTATGCAGTGTTGTCAGTGTATTTATGTTACGGAACTTTTCAGTTTTTTGAGTACACATTTTATTATTAACACATCAAAAGTTAGGAATCGTTTAAATTCAAAGCGTTCAGCGGCAGCATCTCATGCTCATCTTCTTTTTCCTTAGCGTCTTCTTCTTTGTTTTCCGCCTCCTCATCTGCGCCCTCTTCTTCTTCTCCATTTCCCTCCAAACAACACGCTCTCTTAAACCGGATCATTTTCTCGACTTCTTTCAATCGGAATTCTCCGTTATCGATTTTCTCAAAAAACTCGGTGACTTGATCCAGATCCATCACTTCCTCTCCTTTAGCCATTTCCATTAGTTTTTGGTGGGCAACGATTGGGGTGTCTTTTTGGAAATGGAGAGTGTAGAGGATCCCAATCAATAATTCTTGGGAATAGTGTCCTTCTTCTTCATCTTCGTCCTGATCATCATCACTATCTTTTTCTTTTTCTTCTTCCTCATCACTATCTTCTTCCCACTCTCCTTTTACATAACACGGTCCCTTGAACCATATCATCTTCTTCTTCACCAACAATTCCAATTTCTTGTCAGAATTCGGGTACGGAATGCTAACCCAGCACGGGTACTGAGAATTGTCGGTGTTGTATTGTTGGAGACTTTCTTTAACTTCTTCTAAATCAAATTCAAAATAAATGGACGCCGCACGAATTTTGAATTGTTTCAGATTGGGATTTTCTAGGAGTTTCTGAAATAAAACTTTGATTATTAGCCATTTCAGAAAAATAGCTCACATCTTTAAGCTTCATTACAAAATTGTGTAGCGGCGTGTTGTCCGAGTAATAATAAAAGTTGCGAATACACAAATGAAAATTCTCTACATGAGTGAAGAAGCTGATAATGTCCAGTAAATCCGGTTGCCAATTATAAACTTTCAACGATTTCAAACCTTTCCATTGTTCTAGATTATACAAGTCTTCAAAACTTATGTTATCACTCCAAGAATTTGTAAGTGTAAGGCATTTTAGATGCTCCGGGTCTATCCTCTTCAATAATGCTATTAAAAGTCCATGCTTTTTTTCAACCGAGTACTCCAAATTGCTGATCTTTAGTCTGTTGGGAAGTTGATTGAAAGTGAATCGTAGAGCTAACTCTCCAATCGGATGTTTCCCAGAAGTATAGGAGTCGTCTTTGATTTCAAATGTGTCAATTCTCTGCTTCTCACTACAAAGAATCGACATCAAATCCCGTTGAATTATCTCAACCTGCTCTCCGATTGTTGCATTAATAACTTTCTCTTTATTCCAGTATCTCACTTTCAATCCTTCTTTAATAAGTTGGTAAGAGATCTTGAAGCCTCCATCTGTAGAAATCTCGATCATCAAGTCATTAAATTTGTAGTTGACACAGTCTTTGTATAGCGGCTTTTCATTGAGGATTTCACGAATAGTTTTGCAGGTCTTACGGAGGCGGAGTCTGGAATTTCAGGGATGTTATGAGTAATGTAACGACCAGTTTTGAAATGTTTCTTCAAAGTACTCACCTCGTCCTAATATCCAAGTAATTTTCCACAAAGTTCGGAACATTAAGAATCTGTGCCAGCGTCACGTTCGGTACATCCTCTTTTATTTGGAATTCTAATTTATCAATCTTCTTAAAGAACTCAGAAACTTTTTCCAGATTCATCACTTCCTCTCCGGTCATTTCAATTAGTTTTTGATGAGCAAAGCTTGAGAGTTCTTTTTGGGAATGAAACGTAAGGAGTATCCCATTGATAGCTTCTTGTTTGAAAACTAGAGGCATGGTCTGGAAGAATAAAAGGAGATGGTTACAAGGGAACAGAGCTGTGCGGAAGTAAAATTTTCAAAAAGGAAGATGGAGGAAGGAAGAAAGAGGTGAAAAATGCCTGGAAGAAGGAAGAAGGAATTCCACAAAGCTTTACAGTAAGAAGTGAGAAGGAGGTGCAGATAAAAATTGGAACAGGAACCAAGGTAAGAAATGAAATCGATTGAGTTATTGGGTACATGTTTTTAGAAGGAAAATTCTCAGAGCTGTTTTCTCGAACCATTTTTTAGAGAAACAATTTTTTCTTTCGGTTTTGTGGACACAACTTGTCTTTAAATACTACGAATCCACCCCTCCCAAGTCGCCACATGCGTCTATATATGTTTCATTAAAAAACAGAAAAGAACGTTTTGGAAATCTCCACAACAAAAAAAAGTTATTAAAAAAACAATCGGAACACAATTACTGACAGAATCATCGACACTTTTGACGAAGCTCCGCCCACCGAAATAGGCCATAACAATCGGATTAAAAGAGAGCGGGGGATGAAAATCGGCCACCTCACCTCATAACTATCGGATTACAGAAAGGGGGGGTGGTGACTTCCTTCCGTGAAAGTCATCTACCTTCCCTCAGCGCTATTGACCGGTAAAATCGTCATCGTCTCCAGAAGACGTCAAAATAATTGTTTTCGGAAAAAGAAAAGTTCGGGCATCAACTAACGGAAATTTCTAACCGATCTATCTAAATTTTAAAGAAATCGGTCCAATACGGACGGAATTATGACTTGCATTCATCGATGACACGAAGTGGTAAGAAACGGAAAATGAGTAGTTTTTTGGTTCAAAAAGCTTTTTTTGAGTTAAAAATAGCGAAAAAGAAATAGTAAAAAATGTAGTTTTTATCAAATTTTCAGTGAAAACAGCATTATTCTTCAATTTTTAATAAAGAAAAGTAACTTTTTGGTTCCATGAGTTTTTTTTTTCGAATTATGCAAAAACTGCATACATGTCATCGCCCCCACTCTTTAATCCGATAGTTATGAGGTAGCCGATTTTCATCGCTCCCTTAAATCCGCTTGTTATGACCGATTTCGATGGGCGGAGCTTCGCCAAAAGTGTTGAGGATTCTGCCAACAGATTTGTTCCGCATTGTTTTTTTCTATTACTTTTTTCATTGTCTTTTTTCAAGATTTTTTTTTCTTTTCTGTTTTTTTTAATGAGAAATATACATATGCATGTGGTGACTCAGAGAAGGTGGTTTCGTAGCAAAGTTGTGAGCACAAAACCGAAAAATTACATTTTCTCCTAAAAATAGCTTGAGAAATTCACGATTCCCACCGTTTCCTGTATCTTATAGCGCCACCTTTAAACATTTGTTTAAACGATCTCTGAACATCTGACTATAGAAACATGTAAAAATTATTTGAACATCTAGAAATGTAGGATATTCAACCATAAAAATCTAGGAACCTCTTTTTTTCTCAAATTTTTCATTTTCCTCTAGGTAACTCGAGTTATTTTTACCTTTCAGACAAACTATAACAAAATCGCTAGTGCGGGATCAAAACCGTTAATAAGATTTTAACTATTGAACCTCTTTCAGATTCTACACTCACGCAGAGAATGGAGATAGAAATGATTGGCTGTTTTCCTCATCATTCTTGTCGACCGGGCCGAAACGGGCACCACTGAAATTGTTTGGCCATTTTATTAGTCTCGTTTTCCTAACTGACTCAATGTTATATATTGTGCGCTCCATTGTACCTTGTTCATCTTAAATAAAACTATCACTATCATTTTCTCCTTACATCCAACTTCACCGGTTTATTTTTTAGGTACCTCTTGGGATCCGTGACATATATCTATGTTATTTTTTAAATTTATTGCCTAGTTGCCGGTGGGCATTCTCGCCGACTCAAACACCATTTCTTACGGTACCACACACACACTCGCAACGACGCTCCGCTATCCCGCCACGTGGCAACATTGCGTACCATTAATCTCTCCACGCGGAATAGTTAGTTCTTGGTTTTTAAGGTAGATTTTTCCGGTTTTTGCTTTTGTTTTTGCTTCTCTGTGTTGGTTTCTTTATTATTTTTCCGTACCTTTATCGTTTATTCTTGGATAAGAATAAATTATTGGTGTTCTAATATAAAATCTCGTTTTGTTCGTCAAAAAGGCCACTGAATCCGTAACCACCGGATAACTGCTTTTTAATAACTCAATTTATTAATAATGCCTCCTAAATATAGGCTCGACAGCGCGCTAATTTCTAATAGTCCATTTTTATGGAATTAGCTTCAAAACTATGTAAGATACTTTAATCTTTTTTGCAAACTTTCGAAAATCTGAAACTTTTTTCAATTTCAACATTTTTGAGTGAATTTTAGTCAAAACGATAGGATTTTTCTCAAGCTACCTGCAAAAAATAACTTCACCTTATCTAACAACTTCCGTCTACAGTAACCCTCGCAATTTCAAAAATTACTATTTCTTAGCCTCGCCACTCTTTATGCGTCTGTACACATTGTCTCCCCTTCCCCTTGCCCCCTTCATGATAATATCTCCCTATGCAAACGCGCACCCCCGCACTCGCCCTTTTTCGAATTAATTTGTCATCATCTTTTTATATATTTTCCTGGTTTTCCCTCTTATTTCACAGTTTTTTTCTGAAATTTTCTGCTGAAAATTGTTAGAAGACACTAAGAGCTATATTTTGGTATAGAATTCGGGAAAATTGGTCGGATTTTTGTGGAGAAAATCGGGTTAGACGGTTTTTCGGTCGATATTTGTGGTTTTTAACGATTTTTGTGTGAGAAAATTAAAGTTTCTAGCAGAATAGAGTGATTTTTAAGGAATTCCGTAAGAAATTAGGTCAAAAACTCTGTGGAAATTGCGAAAATTATCGTTTTTATTCAATTTTTAGTACTTAAGCTTGAAAATTTAGCTTTTTCTGCTGAATAGTGTTATTTTGACAGTCAGAACCGATTTTCAAGAAGTTTTAAAAGTGAAATCCGTCTTTCTCGCAAAGTTTTAACCTACATCAACTATTTTGACTGAAAATAAGCTGGAAATCGTTGAAAACGCTTAAAATTTGCTTATTTTGATGTATTTGGGCCGATTTTTGAGAAATTGATTGATTATAGGGTTTTTTTCTCACTTTTTAATGGAAAACACCCATTTTTGACCGGAAATTGCCTGAAAACCATCAAAAATTTAATTTTTCGGTGGTTCTGCATTGTGAAGCCTGTTTTGGCTGAAATTTGGTTGAAAACCCTAGAAACTTCAAATTTCCTGTTGGAATTATAGTTAATTTTGGTAGTTTTATGTGGAAACCTTTTTTCTCTTCATCAAAAACTTGCAAAATTGACCGAAAATCGCCTGAAAATTTGAGAAAATTGTCTGAAAACTCAGTAAAATCTATTTTTTCAAGCTCCGCCCCTTTTCTGACGTTTTTCCCTGACTTATAGTCTTTTCAGCTACTTTATACTACATGCAAACCCGCTCTACCGTAATTTTCTTATTTTCCCCTGTTCCCGCTTTCATTGAACGGTTTTATGTCCGTACCGCCCATCCCCTTTTTCTCAAAAATGTTTTAACTTTATTTCCAGCAAAATGCCCTCAGTTTTCAAGCAAAACATCATTGAAGGAATGCTCTACACACTCCATTTCCAACGGGTCCCCCCAAAAAAAGCATATGTAACCCTGAAACGAATGACTGGAGAGGAGACAATGAGTCTGGAGCAAATCAAGGATTTGTTTCAGCAAATGGACGCGGGAACATTTGATCTACGGGATAAGGAGGGAGAACTGGTGTCGCTGGAGAGAGCGAAGGGTGTTAAGGCTGAGCAACATGTGGATGTTAGGACTAGGTGAGGAAGAACAGAAAAAGAAACAAAAAAAAATCACTGAAATTGATGATATGGAGTCAAAAATCGGATTTTACAAGCGAAAAAGACAAAAAATTGGTAAATATAGCCATTTTCAAGTGGAAAACCAGATAAAAACTGTATTTTTCTATAAAAACTGCACGGTACCCTACAGTGAGTGACGAAAGTATCCGATTGTGCGCAGCGAGTTTCGAGTAATGCGCCAGGGGACTGGACAGGCGCGTTTCCCGCTTCAATTTTACAGTTTTTCCTTTTGCACTGAAAATTCGGCAAAACACGAAAAAAAAGTGTTTAAAAATTTTTTTTCTGCAATTCTAAGATGATAGCCTTCAAGATGATGTTGAGAGCTATCGAAAAAGTGCAAACATTTTAAAATCGGTGCAATATTGGAGGAGGAGATCTCAACTGAAGGGATTCTGAACCAATAAATTTCAATTTTGAACAGTTACAAAGGATAGAAATGTATTCCAAGAAATTTTTAGACTGAGAAATACGAGAAAAGGAAGGAAAAAAGTTATTATACTCGCTAAAATGCCCTGTTTTTCCATTTTCTACATTATACTTCGAAAAACTTTTTTGCTTTTTTTTTTGGTTTTTCTATTCCCAAAGTGTTAGTAAAAATACAAAAACACTTTTTCTTGTCTCTTATTTGTATTTCTAGTGATTACAACGGAAAAATTCCGAATTTCCGATTTTTGAAATTTTCATCAATTCTTAGACCTGCAATTTGAACAAAATTGGCGAAAAAATGCACGAGAAATGCGTCAGTATTGTTGCTTGCGCATCGTCACTGTAATGGGCCGTGAACTGGTAAAAACAGGTTTTTCACGACAAAACAGCACATACGAACAGAAATGTGCGAAAATAGCAGTTTTTTAATTCAAAATCGATGAAAATGGCAAAAATGTGGAGAAAACTGTATTTTTTAACCAAAAGTGATAGATAACACGCTTAAAACTGAGTTTCATGAGCTGACACCCTGAAAATATACCAAAATGTAGGTCCCTACAAGTTATTTTTTGTCATTTTCACCGATTTTCAATTGACAAATTGATATGTTGTGCACTTTTCTGTTTTTACGTGCTTTTTTGGCTAAAAAAGTCTGTTTTCATCAGTTTCCAATAGAAAAATACCACTTTTTATTCAGTTTTCAGCTTGAAAATAGCTATTACAATGATGATTTAGAGTCAAAAATTAGGCTTTACTAGGGAAAAAGACGGAAATTGACAATAGTTGGTGGAAATAGGCATTTTATTGATAAAAGTTGGCAAAAAACTTTATTTTTCTATCAGAAAACTGGTGAAAATGAACTTTTTTAGCCAAAAAAGGGTACTTACTTTATATATATTCACAAAAAAGTGAAAAAATATCGCTTTTCAAGTTAAAAATCGATGAAGATGATGAAAAATTTACAATATTTTAGTTACTGACATAGATCTCGTCGAGATCTACATTTTGGTATATTTTTCCGTTCATAAAATTCAGTTTGAAGCAATTTACATATTTTCAGACTCCAAATCCACAAAATCTGCTCTCAACTCCCGCCAAGCCTTGACCACGAAGCCCCTCAATACATCCGAAACTTCATCTATTTCTACGGGAACAACATCATCGAGCTCTCCATCAACGATGTATTCCATGTGAGATACCAACTGGAGTCGGATGGAATTACAGCAGAACACGCGGATCATCAAATGACGTGTAGAAGATTCGCGACGGAAAAAGATTTCCCCGCGGTTTTAAGACAGAAATTGACGGCGATATTTGGGAATCGGAATCTGGAAATTGGGACGATGAAGATCCATGAGGATACCAATGCAACTTACGGGATGAAAGTTCTACGTCGAGTTCTTCGTCAGATGGACCGGAGATTTAATGTGAAAACTCTCAAGTACTATGTCCTGGATGTCGATAAGAATCTGACGAAAATTGTGAAAACGCTGACACCCAAATATCTAGAATCCCTTATCATCCATCACTTCCAAGCCTCTCGCCACTCCGACAATTTCGATGCAGCCTTATACCAGACGGAGCAGTGGAAGAACTTGAAAATGGTTCGTATGAAACATTATTTGAGCGACTTGCCCACGATTATCAAGCACTGGACTCATTTGGAGAGAAGTTCGATTAGTTATAAGGTTCCACGGGAAGGTGCCGTCTCGAGAAGGGTGGTTCTCAATGGATTTGATGAACTTTTGGAGGTTAGTGATCTTAACCATACTTATATTATAGCTATGCTTATGAATACACTGACATAAGTACAGTGACAAAGTTACAGTGACAAAAATACACTTAAATAAATACACTGACAAAAGTACACTGACAAAAGTACACTTACAAAAATACACTGACAAAGTTACACTGACATAAATACACTGACAAACCTGCAAACTTGTCATCTCGCTTCAAATTGAATTTTATTATCTGAAAAATATACCAAAATGTAGGTCTCGACGAGATCTATATCTGTGAGATATTAAGGACCGGATGACTATTTGCTAATGCGCTTTGCGTCGGTGTAAAGTGCCTAAAAACGAGAAAATAGTCAAAAAAGCCATTCCGGGTTACGATAGTTCCTACATGCATTGACAATTTTTGCAACACCAACACAGACTCTACCTACTGTAACCATGTTTCTGTCTTATAAGGAAAATTTCTATATTTTGTGATTTTGGAAATACTGGAGTCTTGACATCTGTACTGACACTGTGTTTAGATCATTCCATATTGACGAATAGTCTGATCGCGTATCTGTTTGTCCTGATGTCTTCAAAGTTGCACATAAACTTATCTTGGAGAAGATATTTCAAAAATCAGGGTTTCTAGGAATCCAGTATTTCCAAAATCACAAAATAGTAGGCAGAGGCCCGAGTTTCATTAGGAACCGGGAAAAAAATTGAGCACCTACCGTGCTACCGTAATCCGGAACCGTGATTCCAAAAATTACTGTATGAAAAAAATGGAAAAAAGTTTCGCGTTAAATTTCAGAAATTTGGAAAATCTGGGGAGTTCTGGTTATTCGTTATGTGCTGCAAAAAAACCTCCAAAAAAAGGAAGAGCCATTCTAACACGGCTCGCGACACATTTACAAATAGCCATCCGGTCCGTAATATATCCCAATCATAGATCTCACCGAGATCTACATTTTGGTATATTTTTCAGCTCACAATTTTGAGTTTAAAGCGAGTTACGCACTGATCCAGTTGACAATTATAATCTCAACTTAATTTCAGAAATATCTGAAAAATCCGAACCTCTTCGATGCACATATCTACATCAGAGACTTCAACGCCACTGCAGCCTATCAACTGAAACAAGCATTCAAAGAAGGCGGTGAATTCCGGAACGGGATGGTCTATTTCGAAAGTCCATTGGAGGACGGAAAACCAATGTGCGTCGATTGCAGTAGGACTTCTCTTTATTTTCTGGGGCCGGCGTTTGTGGAGCCGGCGGATGTTGGAGATGTGGGGACGATGTATTCCAGTGAGGAGGAAGAGGAGGAGGAGGAATTGGATGAGGATGAGGAGGAGGCGGAGCCAATTTATGACACGGAGGATAGTGATGATGAAGAAGAGTATATTGTTGATTGAATAAACTAATTAAATAATTAAATAACTTGTTAATTGTTATACACACTCCACTTCCAACGTGTCTCCCCACAAAAAGCGCATCAAAGACTGAAACGAATGACTGGAGAGGAGAAGTTGAGATCGGCTAAGATTGTCGAACAAGATTTTTTACTTAATTCCTCGTTTCCTCAGTTTTTCCAACACTTTTATCGAAAAAATACAAAAATTAAGTAAAAAATCCTACCCTTTCCCAGTGGACTACACGGGCACGTGGAAAAACTGGAAAAACTCTTCCACCCATTCTCCTCTTGAATCAGGAGAACGGGAACTGTAGGGATTTTTAAAGTTTAGGCCAAAAAGTAAAGGTTTAAAAAAAATTTCTGAAGTATCGGAAACTGCAATATGAGAATTCAGTACTCCTTCAATAATATCTGTGATATATTTAAAATATAAGAATTGTATTTTTGGACATCTGAATGAAAACCTGAATGAATCTAATAATGTCAGACTACTAATAATCCCAACTAAACGATTGAAATTACAGCATCCCTCACTACAGTAATCCGAACTACATCAACCCGAAGTTGACAGGTGAAACGAGAGGTACCGTATAATTTCATGAAGCATTTTTTTTTGAATTTTTTCTATTTTTCGAGTTTGAAGTGGTTTTTTATCTTCAGTTTTTTGAATTGTCAAATAAAAATTCTTTGAAAATCGAAAAAGATTCATTCAAAAATTCAAATTCGCCTCAGAAAGCCGAATGACGGCATCTAAAAAGGTGAGAGTTAGAAATTGGTTATTCCTTATCCGGTCAGGTGAAAGAGTGCAGTGATATCAGAATTTTATTCAACCGAAAGGATATAATTAACATTTGAAAGTAGTAAAATGCCAAATTCACGACAACTTTTCGGGTCACGATACCCAGGGTTGGGAAACCCCGGCCCGCACGGATTCAAAAACAATGCATAATTTTTTCTCATATTTTTTTGAAATTTCCATTAAAATGAGCAAAATGCTCCAAAATTTTCGTACACTTCAGTTTTTATCGATATTCCCAAACATAGTTGAAAATTCGACTTTTCTGCAAAAATATTCAAAATTTCTTCAAAAAATTTCAAATTTCTACAGGAAAATTTCTCGGTCGGCCCGGATACTGTAATTTCCCAACACTGAAAATGCCAGGATGGTCGAGTTGATACTAAACCAAAGGCTGTCTTCAGATGTAGTACCCAGTGGTTCTTCAACCCCTTTTTTATAATATTCTTTATTTATAAAATGTTCTTTCCAAATCCAAATTCTCCCAAACCCCCTACATATATATTTTGTTTCCCCTTTCCTTCTCCTTTTAATCTGTCTTTTCATATCTCCGTCGTCTCCTCTCTGCCCCTTCCCTCCGCTTCGTCTTCTTCTCCGTTGCCATGACTCCCATTTCCTCTTCATAATCTCATCTTCTCCCTCTCAAAGCCCTTCCAATACGTCTCTCAAATGTTCATTTCCCCCTCTCTCGCATGTTTACAACGGAGAGCCGAAACTAGTGCACATGACATTCTTTTGGTTTATCGATATATGTTTTCGGTCATAATTTGTCATCCTTTCTAGATATACCCGGTTGTTTCTCTTCTCATACGTTTTTTCTGAAGTGTTTCGCTGGAAATGGTTAGAGGACGCTTAGAGCTAGATTTTGGTGTGGAATTCAAAAAAAAATTATCGGGAGTTTTGATTGGAATCGATAATTGTGGTTTTTGTAAGAAAATTTGAGTTTTTAGCAGAATAAAGTGGTTTTTGATATAACTCAAGTAAATTTTCGGAAGTTTAGCTGTTAAATTGAGATTTTCAAAAAAAAAAAGGGTTATTTTGGCGTTTTTTGATGGAATTTGATTCAATTTTGAGCATAAAGAAGCTATTAAGACTGAAAATTGGCTGTAAATCGTAGGAAACGCTGAAAATTTGCTTATTTTTATGTCAGACATGAATCTGAGCCAGTTCCTGATTTTTAAGTGTTTCTATGTGTATTTTTTGACTTTTTTTACTGAAAATCGAGAGAAAACCTTAAAAATCTAGGTTCTAGTGAAACTTTCTCAATTTTTTGGTGCAAAGGCTCTTTTTCTCAAAAAACGGAATTAAAAAATGAACTATTTGGCTGAAATGTGGCTGAAAAAACCTGAGAAAATCGAGTCTCGGTAATGATCACGCCATTATTAGTGAGGAAACTTCCATATTGACTAAAAATCGAAGAAAATTATCTTAGAAACCTTTTTAAAGCATCCCAAAAAAAACCAAGAAGCCCCAAAAACCTATTTTTAAATCCAGAAAAAAACCCAAAAAATAACCGAAAAGCCAAAAATGTCTTTTTTTCTCTGTGAGTCTCTCAATTTCGCACACAATGTCATTCTGTGTCATTCTAAGTTTCATTTCCAGATCACCATGCCACTACCAGAATATCTCAAACAGAACCTTGTCGAAGGAATGCTCTACACCCTTTACTATCAACGTGTCGCCCCACAAAAAGCACTCGAGAGGGTCAAACGGATGACTGGAGAGGAGACAATGAGTCTGGAACAAGTCAAGGATCTGTTCCAGCGAATGGATGCGGGAACATTTCCTCTGAAAGAGAAAGAGGAGAAAGTGGATACGCTGGTCAGAGTGATGAAGGCGACGACAAAAAAAGATTTGGATTTAAAGACGAGGTGAGGGAATTTTTGGTATTTAAAGGCGCGTAACTCGCTTGAAACTCAGAAAAGTGCGAAAATAGTGGTTTTGTTAATTTAAAATCGAAGAAAATGACAAAAATTGTGAAGAAAACAGTATTTTTTGATCACAAGTGACAGATAACCTGCTTAAGACTGAGTTTTATGAGCTGAAAAATATACCAAAATGTAGATCTCGGCAAAATCTATGTCTGTAGGGTGCTACGGTCCGGACGGCTAATGGTTAACATACCGCAGGCCGGGAAAAAAGTCCGAAAAACCCAAAAATGGTTAAAAAAATCTTTTCTTTAGTCCGGGGTTTGCGGCCTACGGTATGCGCCTTTAAAATGCTGAGTAGTTGTTAAGATCCTAGACATGAATATACTTTTCTGAAAGCTCTTGATATCATGAGCACCAAAAGTAATTTTTTTCGAATTTTCGATTTTTTTGTTTAAAATTAAATTTCAGTCAAAATCGAGTATTTTTCACTAAAAATTCTTATAATTTTGCACATTTTGAACCAAAAAACAATTCGAATCGCTGAAAACTCAAAAAGCTACAAGTTTTCGAAACATTTCGAAATTTCCTCAACTCTCAACCTACCGTAACCCAGCTTACTGTAGTTTTCAAAGATTGAAAAATATATCACTAGATTCAGCTTGTCAAGACCTTTCAAATGAGCCCCATTGACATATTTTGGAAATTTTCAATTTTCGCCTCTTTAAACTACAGTAACCCTTAGCAGATCCAAGTTTTTGTATTTTTTGGGACAGGACACTCGAATTTTATGCAATTTTCATTAAAAATTGGACAAAAATAGTAGAAATTTAGTAAGTCACAGACTTTCGAAACTTTTCGATCCGTTTTTGCATTTTTGGGATTTTTTTTATCCCGCGGCATATAACAATTTGCCAGCCGGCCAGGAGTAAGTCAGGGATATAGAACTCGTGGAGATCTACATTTTGGTATATTTTTCAGCCCATAATATTGCGTTTTAAGTCAGTTACAAGCAATTTTTCAATTTTCCAGTATCCAACTTCGCCAAACCTTCTTCTCCCTCCAAAACATGGCCAACTTCGACAGTTTCCATCTCAACAACCTCCGCTATGAATTTGGCGCCCAGAAGATCGAGATCACCTTTGATAACCTGAAAATCGCCCTCATTTATGTCGCGGATAAAGTCACTGGAATCGAGTTTGATGGAAAATATCGATTGATTGAAGATGACATGTTCACCCTATCCGAAGGCTTTCTTCATAATGTTATACGCCACGATGAGACTACCATAGACACCTTGCATATTGTGGAGCACATGTCGGAGCTAGAGCACATACTACGGTATAAGGAAATCATACCGGATTTTAAGTACAAGAGGATATCACTGGAGAAAGTGTTATACGACTTGGACCCGAGAGATCTGAAGCATAAGAGGCCGAAGCTAAAAGTGAAAAATGTGAAATACTTGAGTCATGAGAGATTCGAGAACTTGTATGAAACCATTCGCTGGCTCGATGCAGATTTTCTCCATAGTATTCAAATGAGTGGGAACCGGAATCCGATTAAGATGCATCAACCGGTTTTTGAGGTTTTTTGGCTTGAGCAATGGTTGAAACTGAAGAGAATCGAGTTGGTGCAACCGTGTCCGTTGGAACTTCTATGTGCGATATGCCATGCGCCTTCGGCCTCCGTGACGGCTGTCAGTTTTCCGACGGTGGAGGAGTTTAGGAAGTTGTTGGAGGTTTGTTAGATTTCTCACTGTAGCTAGGCTTACTGTAATGAGTTTGATCTGAATCGGACGCTACCGGACCGAGATACAGTAGGATTTGTGATTTTCTGATTTTCGAAAATTTTCGAAAATTTTCGAAAATCCATAATTTTCTTCATTTTTCACATTTTGATTTATTTCAAATTGGAAATTACTGGAAATTCCACAAACTTTTAACGAAAAATGTTTCAAACCCAAAATTTTTTTTCGAAACTTTTTGAAACTCCAAAATCTGCCATAACTCAGTCCCTTTTGCTCCAAAATGGTTGAAACTTAAATTTTTGAGTTCAGCTCGCCAAAACGCTTCAAATGAGTATAATCATGCCCATATTTGGTCCCACCACCAAAAGCGACTGGGTTACTGTAGTTTTCGTGGTGGGACCCAGCATGCTTTAAACCTGGTCATGATTATACTCGTTCGAAAGCTCTTGTTCTGCTGAATCTAAAAATATAAATTTGATCTGAATCGGACGCAACCGGACCGAGATACAGTAGGATTTGTGATTTTCTGGTTTTCGAAAAATTTCGAAAAGTTTCGAAAATCCATAACTTTCTTTGTTTTTCACATTTTGAATTATTTCAAAATGGAAATTACTGGAAATTTCATAAACTTTTGATGAAAAATGTTTCAAACCCAAAAAACAATTTTCCAGCTACAGTAATCCTTCATATAATTGTCAGTGTAGTTTGTCACTGTAATCGGTTGGTCAGTGTGATGGCCGAGTTGACGGATTCTAGGCCACCGATTTATTTTTGTACCTGGTTTTGATAAATATGAGAAATTATGGCATTTAGTTAAAAAGAAGGAAAAACCGATCAAAATTGGTAAAAAATTGATATTTTGGTCTGAAAATTCCAAATTTTCACATTTTTCAAGACCCTCATGTATTTTTTTTGATTTTCGAAAAGCTCACGTCATGAGGATTCTGAATCCATCTGGAATTTTTGAGAAATGTGAGAATACACTGGTCAAAGAGTTAGAAATGTCGGTTTTGTTAGTTTTTTGACCGAAAAATGGGTTTTCGAAGGATTTCGGGCGAAAAATTGGAATTTTACATTGATTTTTTATCTAAAAATTAATTTTTTTCACATTTCGAAAAATCTGAATATGGATTCAGAATCCTCACTTTGTCAGCGTTCCGAAAATCTACATTAATATTTCAAAAAATGATAAAAAGTAAGAGTTTTTAGACCAAAACTTCAATTTTTTAAACCAATTTTAATCGGTTTTTCCTATTTTTTTTTAAACTAAATGTCATAATTTCTCATATTTATCAAAATCAGGTACAAAAATAAATCGGTGGCCTAGAATCCGTCAACTCGGCCATCACACTGACCAACGGATTAGAGTGACAAACTACACTGACCATTGTAATAAGGATTACTGTACCTGGAAACTTTTTTTTGAGTTTGAAATATTTTTCATTGAAAACTTGTGAAATTTCCAGTAATTTCCATTTTGAAATAATTCAAAATGTGAAAAACAAAGAAAGTTATGGATTTTCGAAACTTTTCGAAATTTTTCAATAATCTGAAAATCACAAATCCCACTGTATCTCGGTCCGGTTGCGTCCGATTCAGATCAAATTTATATTTTTAGATTCAGCTTGTCAAGAGCTTTCGAACGAGTGTAATCATGCCCGTATTCCAAGCAAATTGGGTCCCACCACGAAAACTACAGTAACCCAGTCGCTTTTGGTGGTGGGACCAAATATGGGCATGATTATACTCATTTGAAGCGTTTTGGCGAGCAGAATTCAAAAATTTAAGTTTCAACCATTTTGGAGCAAAAGGGACTGAGTTATGGCAGGTTTTGGAGTTTCGAAAAGTTTCGAAAAGTTTCGAAAAATTTCGAAAACCCATAACTTTTTTAACTTTTGACATTTTGAGCCGTTTCAAAGTGTAAATTACTGGAAATTTTACGTTTTTCATTTTCAGCACGTCCTTGTCAACGTATTCCTCAACCAAATCCGTATCAAGTGCCCTGAAAACGAAGAGAACTACAACGCAGTCATCCGTTACGTGGAGGATATCGAGTACCCAAACAACAATCATCCGGCATGGCATTATATCCAATATCCGAATGGATCGCAACGTTGGTTGTCGATGCGGGTGGCCAGGAAGAGAATTTGGTTCCGTAGTGAATCCTATAAACAGGAGGAATGGGAAGCGGGGGATGGTCACGAGTTGGATGAGGATATTCCCGATGAGCCGGTGGGAGTGGTCGTGGATATGGTCAAGGAGTATGGGTGGTAGATTTCTCGATTTCCACAAAAGAAAATTATAAAAAATTCCCGAGATTTCTGACATTTTTAGTAACATTTTTTCGTCGGAAATAGTCCAAAACCGAAATTCCGAATTTCCTTGTCTCCAAAATTTCCACAGTTTTGGAATTTCCCCATTTTTAGTGTTTCTTAACGGTCGGAAGATCCCGATTTCTGAGATACACTCATTTCCGAATTTCCCAAAATTCCGTAAATTTCCATTCCGCACACCATAGTTGTTCGGAATCCGGATTCCGGAATTTCGGCTTTTTTTGACATTCCGGTTCCGGGTTCCGGATTCCGGAAAATCTAAAATCTCATTCCGGTTCCGGGTTCCGGATTCCGGAAAATCTAAAATCTCATTCCGGTTCCGGATTCCGGATTCCGGTTTTTCGGAAAATGGAATTCCGTACAACTATGCCGTACACCGTACACCCGTTAATTTCTAATTCAATCACCTTTTATATATTTTTTCCATTTTATTCTGTATTGTGATATCTAATTTAATGTCCATCTGATATTGGAAAAATCAGGTAGAAAACGAAATGCTGGCCTAGGATCCGACAACTCGGCCATCACACTGACCAACCGATTACAGTGACAAACAACACTGACAATTATATGAAGGATTACTGTAGCCGGAAACTTTTTTGAGTTTGAAATATTTTTCATTAAAAGTTTGTGAAATTTCAAGTAATTTCCACTTTGAAATAATTGAAAATGTGAAAAATTTAAAAAGTTGTGGATTTTCGAAACTTTTCGAAATTTCGGCCAGCGCTTCTTTTTATACCTGATTTCTATAATGACAAACCAATTATCGACATGGCAAATCTAAATGTTACTATTTTTATAATTATTTTTTTAATATTAATCTAATAAAAATAATAAATATTAAATGTACATCTTGTTTCACCTTCTTTTATATCTTTCAGTTGTTCTTCTCCGGTCAATACCTCTAACAAGGGAAGTCTCTGGAGACGCCACTTTCAAACGACCTATAAATTTGGTTATAGGTACTTTCAACCACGGGGAGTCCATTTCTGCAGTCAAAACCTGCTAAATATCTCTGTGAACCGAGTTACGAGCTATCAAACTTTTCATGTGGATAAGCTAGGAATTCCAAATCGACAAATAGTATACACAAGATGTTCTCATTTTTGCATTGTCCGAGCACAGGTGAATTGCTAGGGAACACAAACGGAACCGTTTGAAATTCCACGTAAAAAAGCTTAACCAAATGAAAAGTTTGAGAGCTCATATCTCGGCTCACAGAGACATTTAGCAGGTTTTGACTGCAGAAATGGACTCCTCGTGGTCGAAAATACCTAGGACCAAGTTTATAGGTCGTTTGAAGTAGCGTCTCCAAAGACTTCCCTTGTAAGTCGGTCGACACTTTTAAAAATGTTCTAATGCTGCATCAAAAACTCAAATATTGTGTCTATCTGTCTTTCTGAATGTCCAAAAATCTCGAAATTCGGTTGTGTTTCCAGAAAGTTGCAAGGATTTGAACATTGCAAATTTTTCTGAACTTTGACTTTGTTGTTCTCCAATACCAGCATACTTGTCAACGGGCCGGCCCGTAACTCGCTTCAAAATGAATATTATGAGCTGAAAAATATACCAAAATGTAGATCTCGACGAGTTCTATGTCCGGGACCTACTACGGGCCGGATGGCTATTCGTTAATGTGCCGCGGGCCGGGAAAAAGTGCCAAAAAACGCGAAAATGGGCAAAAAAGCCGTTCTAGCCCGGCCGGCGGCATATTAACGAATAGCCGGCATATTAACGAACCGGCCCGTAGTAGGTCACGGACATAGAACTCGTCGAGATCTACATTTTGGTATATTTTTCAGCTCATAATATTCATTTTTACGCGAGTTACGAGCCGGCTCGTGTCGGCTCGTTTCGGCCCGTTGACAAGTATGAATACCAGGAATCGAGGGCAAAAATTAAATATATATTTGGAATCAGCGTTTTGACCTTTTCTAGTTTGTCTACCTTTCAGGGTACCAGCCAGTTTACAATTTCCTTTTTTTCCCTAACGGCTGTCCCTTCTGGACCCAGTTTCCCATTTTTTGCTTGTGGATAATTGCGTTTTTTGTATCTTGTGAGTGCGTTTATGATTTCGCTGCTGAATTTCGACAGTTGCACACCTGAATTATAGCGTTTTATATAGTTTCGACCATGATTTTTGTAATTTTAGGGTAATTTAAGAGGTTTTCAGCAGGGTTTTGCCTAGGTTTTTGTGTTTTTTAGTGTTTTTTCAGCAATTTTTGATCGATTTTGGCTCTACCAATACTTTTAACAAATGTTTTCAGTCATATTTTTGCAATTTTGATTATATGAAAATCATTTCTTCCCTTTCCAAAATCTTACGGTACTTTTGATACAGGAAGTTTTTAAATTATATAGTTTTTAGGGAAAAAATTTACAGCAACCGAAAATTAAGACCTTCACTAGAATGAGGCCGTCCCTGTTGATGTGTGTGTGTGTACATATGCATATGCAAACGCGCTCCATCGAACCTTCCCCTTTTGATTCAAATCCTAAATCTTTTTAGGCTCTTCTTTGTCACCTTTTTTCTCTCGTTCTGACTTTTTTTCCTCAATTTTTTCATTCTGAGTGTTGAAAGGAATTTAAAAGCTATTTTTTGATATATAATTTATAAAAATTTGATAGAAAATTTATTGTAAAAAGAGTATTTACATTTTTTTCGGTCCTAATTAATGGTGTTTTTTGAAATTTGCTGGATTTTTGAGGATTTCAGCACTTTTTTACTCAAATTCTGCTGACTTCTTGGTATTTACAGCTAATTATTGCTATTTTAGACCGGCTTCTAGTCATTTCTTGCCCCTACTCACTTTTCTGAGCTCGTTGTGCGATTTCCCACCAATTTCAGTCAAAAATGTCCCATTTTTAGCTAATTTTCGTCATTTTTTCGCAATTTTCAGCCCAAAAATTCAAATTTTTTGCAGAAAATGTGGGAAACCATCGCCTCATTCTTTGACAAATTCAAAAACTACTTCTCGAAAGAGGAGCCACGTGGATTGTCGGATATTCCACCTCATATCAAGCAACAGATTGTGGAAAATTTGGATTTGGTGTCCAGGTATGAGCTATGTGACATCTGGACAGACAGACACACAGACAGACAAATGTAATTGCGTCAAAAGCGCGCCAGGCATGAGGAAACATATCTACAGCAAACGCGCTGAAGGTGCGCCAGACGACTGAAAATTTGACATCCGGACAGACACACAGACAGAGCCATTATCAAAACGCGCCAAAGGCGCCCCAGGCATACAGACTTTGAAGAAAAAGCGTCAAAAACGCGCCAGAGTCTCGATTTTCGGATTTTGTTCTATTTTTGGACATCTGGACATCCGAACAGACAGACAGACAATTTTTTTTGAAAAGCGCGTTGAAGGTGCGCCAGACATGACAAAAAAGTCAATTTTTGAATATTTTTAGATTCTGAAAACGCGCTGAAGGCGCGCCAGACAACGGTTTTGCTGAATTTTTATACACTTTTGGACATTTGGCGTACAAATTGAAAAATCTAGAATATATAAAAATAAAAAAAAGCTGTCAACTCCACAGTAATCTACAGTAATACGCTGTTTTTCGTGGCGAGACCCAAAATTTTCCGATTTTTTTTTAAATTTTCAGAATATAGGCATGATTATGCTTTTCTGTAAGCTAGAAACACGCTGATTCTAAAAATATAAAAATTTTGAAATTAGAGCAACAACGAACTGGATTACGGTAGTTCGAATTTTTGGAAAATTTTCGAAATTTTCGAAACTCTATAACTTTCTTAATTTTCAAGTTTTCAATTCAATTTTGTTGTAAAAATTTATTCAATTAATAAATTATCTTTAAAAATACAAAAGTTGTCAAAACCCTAGTAATCTACAGTAATACGCTGTTTTTCATGGCGAGACCCAAAATGTTCCTATTTTTTGTAGAAATTTTTAGAATATAGGCATGATTATACTTCTCTGAAAGCTGGGAACACGCTGATTCTAAAAATTTGAAAATTTTGAAATTTGACAAACAACGAGCTGGGCTACGGTAGTTTGAATTTTAGGAAAGTTTTCGAAATTCTTCGAAATTCTATAACTTTCTTAGTTTTTGAGTTTTCAATTCAATTTTTGTTGCAAAAAGTATTGAATATTCGTAATTCTATTTTTTTTCTATTCAGAACCAAACTCCGCCAAACCTGCTCTGCATTCGAAGATGCTGTGAATCATGCTAGACTTCACATTGCCAATCTCCGTTTCGAATTTGGCGCCAATAAGATAGAGATCACAATCGATAACCTGAAGATTGTCTTCGTTTATGTCAGCGACACGGTCACCGCAATAACTCACAACGGGCGGTACCATTTGTTTGAAGACGAGGATCACGATGTTGTCACTTGTGCCGATGAGACGCTGACGAATATCTTGAAGAATAAAATGATTACTGTAGACACCCTGGATATTGTGGAGCACAAGTCAGAAGTCTTCCGGAATAAGAACGAATGGCGTCTGGATTCGAGATCCAAGAAACAGTGCATTCAAGATGTCATTCATCATCTGAACACCACGGAATATGAGGACATACCCCAGCTGAAAGTGTCACATTTGAATTATGAGACCCTGGAAAAGTTTGAAGACTTATTGTATATTCTACACTCCCTGGATGAAAAAAGTATCGTCAGTGTGAAAATGAGAGGGACCAGAGAGCCAATGAGCGCGGATGATGATGATGAGCTACAGCAAATTTTTGAATTGGATCAATGGGAGAATTTGGAAAAAATCGATATCCTTCAGCCATGCGCCGCTTGCAATCTGATGGAGATGGCTCATGCCAATTGGGTGGATTTGAATGCAATAAGTTTTCCGAGTCTGGAAGAGTTTGAGGAGTTGTTGGAGGTTTGTTGAATTTATTGCAAAAAAAATTTAATTCAAAACTCAAGAATTAAGAAAGTTGCAGAATTTCGAAAATATCGAAAACTCTAAACTACCGTAACCCAGTTCGTTGTTGCTCAAATTTCAACATTTTAATATTTTTAGAATCAGCGTGTTTCTAGCTTTCAAAAAAGTATAATCATGCCTATATTCTAAAAATTTCAAAAAAATTGGAAAATTATGGGTCTCGCCAAGAAATGCAGCGTATTACTGTAGATTACTGTAATTTTGACAAAGTAAATTTATTTTCTGTGTACATATCACCCCACAGAGAGCTTGTTGCTACAAAAACTAATTCACAAACTCGAAAATTGAGAAAGTTACAGAATTTCGAAAATTTTCGAAAATATCGACAACTTTAAACTACCGTAACTCAGTTCGTTGTTGCTCAAATTTCAAAATTTTTATGTTTTTGAAATTAGCTGGTTCTCTGCTTTCAGAAAAGTGTAATCATGCCTATATTCTGAAAATTTTAAAAAATGGGAAAATTATGGGTCTTGCCAAGAAAAGCAAAGTATTACTGCAGATTACTATGATTTTGACAACTTTTTTTATTTTAAGAAGTAATTAACTGTTTGAAGAGTTTGTTGCAACAAAAATTGAATCAAAAACTCGAAAATTAAGGAAGTTACAGAATTTCGAAAAATTTCGAAAATCAAAATTTTTTTGAAAAAATCAAATCACCATATCTCGGTCAGTTAAGCCTCAAATTTTAATATTCTTATATTTTTGAAATCAGCATGTTTCTAGCTTTCAGAAAAGTATAATCATGCCTATATTCTGAAAATTTCAAAAAATTTGGTAAATTATGCGTCTCGCCCAGAAAAGCAACATATTACTGTAGATTACTATGGTTTCGACAACTTTCGTATTTTTGAAGATAATTTACTAATTGAAAAACTTTTTACAACAAAAACTGGTTTACAAACTCGAAAATTAAGAAAGTTACAGAATTTCGAAAATTTTCGAAAATTTTCGAAAATTTTTCGAAAACAAAAATTCAAACTACCGTAACCCAGATCGTTGTTGCTCAAAATCTAACATTTTACTATTTTTGAAATCAGCGTGTTTCTAGCTTTCAGAAAAGTATAATCATGCCTATATTCTGAAATTTCATAAAAATTGGAAAATTATTGGTCTCGCCAAGAAAAACAGCGGATTACTGTAGATTACTGTGGTTTTGACAACTTTTTTTTGTTTTAAGAAGTAATTAACTGTTCGAAAAGTTTGTTGCAACAAAAATAGAATCAAAAACTTGAAAATTGAGAAAGTTATAGAATTTCGAAGATTTTCGAAAATATCGAGAACTTTAAACTACCGTAACCCAGTTCGTTTTCGCTCAAATTTCAAAACTTTTATATTTTTAGAATCAGCGTGTTTCTAGCTTTCAGAAAAGTATAATCATGGCTATATTCTAAAAAAATTCAGAACCTTCTCGAGAACGAAACCCTCAACCAAATGCGTGTCAAGTGCCCCGAAACAACCGAGTCCCTCGACAACTACCACGACGTGAAGGGACACCTTGTCAAAATCGGCCACCCACATGTCTGGGACGCCACCTGGCATCATGTCAACCATCCAAAGGGATCCGGAAATCGGTTGGCTGTCCGGGTGGCCAGGAGACGCATATGGTTCCGTGGGCCGTGTTATAACAAGGAAGATTGGGAAGAGGGGGATGGGGACCAAGCGGATGGGCAGATTGTGGATAAGGTGGAGGTGGAGGATGCGACCAAGGATGATGGGTGGTAGTGCTATGTTTTTAATTTTTTGATTTGCTTTAATATTTTGTTAAATTTTGTGAGTTTTTGTTGATGAATTCTGAGATCTAACACAGTACAGAATGAAAATTACTTTCTTTCTCAAATCGCTTTCTTTTTCAAGGACAATTTCTGAAAACCTGCTTTGATCATCTTTGTTTTCCTAATATCTAGATTATATCTATCAACATAGTTTTATGAGTGCACCCATATATTCGTGTTATTTTTTTAGGAGAAAAACCTTCATTTCGCAATTTACGCTCAAATTAGAAGTGCCCGGATCAGAACCCATTAAAAATATGATGTTATATTTATGACATTAGACTAAATCTTACGTCATGGCACCGTCCGTATAGCCCGATACAAATCAATTACAGACAATAAAAACTGACTCAACATAATTGTTTCATTCGACTTCAACTGAAAGATTTCCAAAAGGTTCAGCACATTTGGGAATGTTTGCCGTGAAAATTACCTTTATTTTTTCTAACACGATTTTTTCTTTTCTATCGATAACATTTTATCTCTCCTTAACTAATCAGCGCGATAAGAATCTCTTATCAAGATCTCTTTGGTATATAAGCTTCCCAGATCTCTCCGAAAATTCAGTTTGAAGTGTTCATCGCCTTCAACCATGCGAAGCCTCCTGCTAATTGGTCTCCTCATCATCCCGTCCATCTACGGTCGAATGTCGGTGTCCGTTGCGGACATAAACAAAATCAGATGGGGAGTTGCTGAACGAGAACAAGTGGCCAATATGAATGAGCTGGTGTACCGTGAGGACTTGGAGCATCTGATTGTCGAGGAACTCGCCAAGAACAATGGGTGTCCGTACCCATCGGTTGTCACTCGCAATGGTTATCATATTGTTCTCAACTACGGATCCACATTCACTTTGCCAGTTGTTACTCAGTCTGGAAGCACGGTGATTGCACTTAAAGCATCTACTTGTCCGGAGAACGGAGAACCCGTCTACAGTCTTATTGTTGATGCATCGTAAGTGAATAATTACTCCTCCACCACTATCCAATTATTTTCAGTGACACCAAACCAGTTCGTGGCGAGCCTGGAACCCATTGCTCAGTTGGCAGAACCAGAAATTCCAATGGATTGTGTGCTCTTGTTGGGAATGGACGTCGTGGATATGCTCGCAAGAGTTTCGACCCCCCTGGCGGCTGGGGACCAGATATCGAGTTCCCAGAGATCGAAGAATTCCCCGACCTTGATGATATCCTTCCGGTGACTGAATGAAATCGAATGAAACAATTATTTTGAGCCAGTTTTTATTGTCTGTTAGTGATGAAGGCACAGTTCTTGTTTGCTTGGTGGTGATTTGTAATCAGGTTCTATCCGGGAAGTTTTCCTGATCCCTGAAGTTCATCTTCACTCAAAACTATGACGTGTCACAACTAGTAAAACTGCCGATGTCGAAAATCGTTTTATCAATCGAAACAATATCGAAACTGATAAACGGAACATCTGGTTTACCGAGAAACGTCGCTTTGCAACTGGTCATTTTGCAACTAGTCATTTCGCAACAGCTCGCCTATTTTGTTGCAACGTCTAGAAATTGTCTAAAAGCTCAAGAAGCTCGAGAAAATACAACAAATTCTTGAGAACTTGAAAAAATCAACGAGCATCCATAAAATCCACTTTTGATTCATATGAGCTATCAAAAAAAATTGAAATTTGCACAAAAATGACAGATTTTTTGGCTTTGCACAGTCTCCCAGACTCCGAAAAAGAACTGCAGGGAAATTTTTGATCTATCCCCATGAAACGAAAAATTTGAGAATCTAGCTGGTCTAGAACGTTATTACTTTAATTTTTAGCGTAAAGCTCCAGATCGGAAGTAAGAAAATTTCAGTTTTAAAATTATTTTGAGTGTTTTATTATTCCAAAAATTTAATCCAAAAATTTAACCCATTTAATCCAAAAATTGCTGGTTTCAGATATTTTTCAGGTCGAAATGACAATTTTTCATTTAAATCTCGGAAAAATCTACGGGATTTGTTTATTTCTTAATATTATCCAACGAATGATAGCTCAAAACGTGCTCCGGAAATTTGTGCACATTTCTGTAGGACGGTTTTTCAATTCGCTCATTAGTTTTCGAGAAATCGATCAAATTCCGAATTTTTTTCAATTTTTTGTTCATCCTACAGAAATGTGCACAAATTTCCGGAGCACGTTTTGAGCATTCGTTGGATAATATTAAGAAATAAACAAATCCCGTAGATTTTTCCGAGATTTAAATGAAAAATTGTCATGTCGACCTGAAAAAATATCTGAAACCAGCAATTTTTGGATTAAATTTTTGGAATAATAAAACACTCAAATTAATTTAAAAACTGAAATTTTCTTACTTCCAATCTGGAGCTTTACGCTAAAAATTAAAGTAATAACGTTCTAGACCAGCTAGATTCTCAAATTTTTCGTTTCATGGGGATAGATCAAAAATTTCCTTGCAGTTCTTTTTCGGAGACTGGGAGACTGTGCAAAGCCAAATAATCTGTCATTTTTGTGCAAATTTCAATTTTTTTTGATAGCTCATATGAATCAAAAGTGGATTTTATGGATGCTCGTTGATTTTTTCAAGTTCTCAAGAATTTGTTGTATTTTCTCGAGCTTCGTAAAACGGTCCCCTGATCTGCACAATATGACTCGTTGTGATGATATCAAACGGGTCTCCTTCCAGTTTCTCCTGGTACTTGAGCTTCTCTTCTTCTTCCGGGGGTGAAATACATCATAGAAGCTTCACAAGGGACCACTTCGAACTTTTGAAGCGTTTTGTGTTGGCGGAGAGTCTGAAAATTAAAAAACGTTTTTGGACATATGTATTTTGGAGTTTTTGGTATATTAAATCAATTTTTTTTAATTTTCTACAAATTTGTCTTGTTGAATTAGTTTTTTGTACGACTTATGTGACTTCAAAGCTTCCCCATTTGGAACTCACAAAACCCAATAACTTATTTCACGAAATCGCTTTGCAAAATTGGAATACATATTCGAAATCAGTGCGAAATTTCCAAACTATTGATATAACAGTTTACGGTAGTACTGTAGGTGCTCAAAGAGCAACAAAACATTTTTATTTGTTGTTTTTGATCGTAGAACGCTGTAATTCTTGAAATGAATAATGTTAGTGTAGTTTTTCAAAATTGTAAAACATGAACAAAATTTTTGACCAGAATATAACAAAATTAGTCCGTTTTTCTGTAATTTTGGGAAAACTGCGATTTTTAAGATTTTAAGGAACAAGTAGATAATAACTTTTTTTTGAAAAAAAAACTAGTAGGCTGAAATTTTGCTGAAAACCTGAAAAAATCTAGTTTCAGTCAATTTCGGTAGTTTTTACGGCATTATCATTGAAAAACTTACAAACTTTCATATTTTGACTGTAAATCAAAGAAAATTGTCTGAAAAACCAAAAAAACCCTAAAAATCCCAACAAAAAACAATTTTTTTTCGAAATTCTACAATTTTCTACTTTTTTTTTCCAGATTTTGGCTATTTTTTTGTTGAAAACATCCTTAACCATGCGCATTTATCTCAAAAAATCAAAAATTCAAATTTCATTACAGTATCCCATTTTTAAAGGCGCATAAGTACTTAAAAAATCGAATATCTCTAAACCATGATAATCAAAAGTTCCGAGTTTCGAGATTTCCGTAAATTTCCATTCCGCCCTCCTTTCCTGACCTGTATGATTAATCCCATGAAAAATGTTAATTTTTCCATTTTTTTACTAATAAATCATAATAAATTTGTACCTATCGATTGAAAAAATGAACAACATGAATACAATTGTTTCATTCAAATTTAGTTTTTCTAAATTCAGGTCTGTTGCGAAATGACTAGTAGCGAAATGGCCAGTTGCAAAGCGACATGGGAATCGGACCGCCCTGTTCAGAACAGAGTTGCATGGAATTCCGACTTCCGACTTCCGAGTTCCGGATGAGAAAAACTACTTCTGACTTCCGACTTCCGGATAAGGAATTTTACTTCCGACTTCCGTCATTCCATAACTGTCGAATTTAGGATGAATATATTTTGCAGAAATAAATGGAAAAACGGTCTAAAAGGACAAAAAACAGGCTTTTCTTCAGCCAATTTTGATTTTTTTTCTTGGAGTTTTTGAAAATTTGGGAAAGTATCTAATTCCGACTTCTGACTTCCGACTTTCAACTTCCGACTTCCGAGTTCCGGATAAGAAAAATCACTTCCGACTTCCGACTTAAGGATAAGGAAATTCACTTCCGACTTCCGACCAGAGTTGCATGGAAGTAATTTTTCTAAAACGGAAGTCGGAAGTCGGAAGTGATTTTTCTTATCCGGAACTCGGAAGTCGGAAGTCGGAAGTCGGTAGTGAAAAACGCCCGGAAATCGGAAGTTGGAAGTCGGAAGTCGGAAGTCGGAAGTCGGAATTAGATTTTCTCCCAAATTTTCAAAAATTCCCATAGAAAAATCATAAAACTAGTGAAAATCAGTAAAAAATTAGGTTTTGGCTGAAGAAAAGCCTGTTTTCTGTCCTTTCCGACCATCTTTCCATCTAATTTTGCAAAATGTATTCTTCCTAAGTTTCACAGTAATGGAATGACAGAAGTCGCAAGTCGGAAGTTATTTTTCTAATCCGGAAGTCGGAATTTCATGCAATTCTGCTTCCGACTTCCGTTTTAGAAAAAAATCTCTTCCATGCAACTCTGGTGCAGAACTGTCTGGACTGGAACCCCAAAAAAGCAGCCCGAATCATAGATGTCTATCAGAGCTAAGCGGAAGCGACATTAGTCAGAAGTAGGAAACCGCCGATTATAAGAACCATCAAAATAAGAACAGCCCGGTACAAAACAGACAATAAAAACAGGCTCAAAATAATCTTTCATTCGCTTTCAATTTATTTAACCAAAGTTAGGGATTTTTGGAAGCTTCCATTTAACATCAAACTGATCCGTCGGAATCTCAATGTTGATACCCTTGCGAACGTATCCACGACGACCATTTCCAACTGGATCATTCTCCACAAGAATAGGACCATCAACACTGAAACAAGCACATAAGCGTACTCAAGTGATTTTTTTTTCAACTTACGGAATATCAGCAATAAATGTGTAAACTGGTTCTCCATCCTTCATACAAATCGATTTGACACAAGCCATCACTGTACTTCCGGCTTGCAACATTGGCGATTTCTTAAAATAGTCCGGTCTGATCGAAGAATTGGAGATTCGATAATTGCCAACGGTGACATCCGCTGGAATCGTACATCCGCCGGTTTTGGAGAGCACCTTGTAAATGGCGGGCTCCAGGCTTTCCAAGTACTTCAAATTATTCATATTGGCGATACCCTCTTTCGCGGCAGCAATCATTCTATCGACTTGATTGTCCACGAAGCAGATCTGTCGAGGGGTTTCATAATTCTGTCCGCAGTAGATGGACGGGACGACGAGGAGTCCAATTAGCAGGAGGTTGTTCATGGTTGGAGGCGATGAACACTTCAAACTGAATTTTCGGAGAGATCGGGGAAGCTTATATAGCAAGGAGATCTTGATAAGAGATTCTTATCGTGATGATAAGATCTTATCGGGAGAAAAATATTGAGAAAAAATGAGGGTAGTTTTTATGTATTACACGTCAAATGTTTGAAGGAAAATTCTGAATTCTCATATTCTTTTTGAGCTGTCTCCTTTAAATGACCACAACTCTCTAGGGAGCGTTCGTACAAAAAAGTTGGAAACTAGGAAAATGGAGTTCTATTTTTGATCTGTATAATTCATTATAAATTTTCTTGGTTGGACAATCAGGGAGACATTTTCATCTAACATAAATGGGAAGTCTCATTTAACCATTTTCAGCTGAAAAATACCTGAAAAAACACTAAAAAATGATGATTTCAACTGGAAAACCTACCTGGAGAAGTAAATGTTTCCATTTTAAGACGTATTTTCAAAGTATGCCTAACTTCAGAGTACATGTACATAATAAGAATTAATATAAAACGTAAGGCAATTACGTAATAATAATGTAACAATAAAAACCACCAAATTGGAATGCTAAAAGTCTTGTAACTGGGTCACTTTTGGTATTAGGAATAATCAATAAACCAATACATGACGTGGAATCAAAACGTGCTCTTGTTCACCGATAAGATCTTATCTTCCCCTGACAATCAGCGCGATAAGAATCTCTTATCAAGATCTCCTTGCTATATAAGCTTCCCCGATCTCTCCGAAAATTCAGTTTGAAGTGTTCATCGCCTCCAACCATGCGAAGCCTCCTGCTAATTGGTCTCCTCATCCTGTCCATCTACTGCCAGGACCCAATGAAACATCAAAAGTTGGTAGCCGTAGCGGAAATGAACAAAATCAGATGGAAAGTTGCTCAACAAGAACAATGGGCCGATATGAATGAACTGGTGTACCGTGAAGACTTGGAGCAGCTGATTGTACAGGAACTCGCCAAGAGCAATGGGTGTCCGGACCCCTCAATTATCACTCGCAATGGTTATCATATTGTTCTCAACTACGGTGCCACATTCACTTTGCCAGTTGTTACTCAGTCTGGAAGCACGGTGATTGCTCTTGAAGCATCTACTTGCTCGGAGAACGGAGAACCCGTCTACAGTCTCATTGTTGATGCATCGTAAGTGAATAATTACTCCTCCATCGCTATTCAATTATTTTCAGTGACACCAAACCAGTTCGTGGCGAGCCTGGAACCCATTGCCCAGTTGGGAGAACCAGAAATTCCAATGGATTGTGTGCTGTTGTTGGGAATGGACGTAGAGGATATGCTCGCAAGAGTTTCGACCCCCCTGGCGGCTGGGAACTATGGGCCAGAGCCGGTGCGACAGTGCTACTTGGCCCAGCATTTGGCTAAATTTGAATAAAACATTTGTATTCATATTGTTCTTTTTTAATTGTATTGACAGCTTTGCAACTATCTACAGTAATTTCAGATGTTTTCATAAACCTGAAACATTGAATTTTATGAAAAAACAAACAGTGTCCCCCGGAAAGAACGGGGGACACGAGAGACAATGGAAAACTGAGAGACTTGGGAAGGAGGACAAAAAAGAATTGGGGGACGCGACGGCCCTCGTGCTACTACGCTCTGTTGAGAACTGTCCGTTTGTTTTGTCATTTTTCTTTTTTAGTCAAGATTTGACACGTTTTATGTATCTAAGCAGGGTTTTTAGGGTATTTAATTAACATAAATAACTAAAATTCGATTTTTTATAAAATAAGTAACTTTTTAATGCAATTTCCACCATTTTCCAGGTAACATGACACCCCGCAACCCGTTTAGCATCCAAGCTATTGAAGGATACCTCTACGCCCAATACATAGACGACCTTTCCCCTCTTCAAGCTCATCAAAAACTGCTGAAAGTCACTGTAGAGGAAACATTCACTCTGGAGCAAGTGGAGACTCAATTTGAGGCGTTCAAAGCAAGAGAGTACACCATGAGACAGGTGGAGCAGTGAGTTTTTGACAGTTTTTGATCAAATTTTTGGAATTCTGTTTACAGCCCACCAACTGATGGAGTACAGCCACTATTCAAAGTTCTGGACATCCACATTGTGAGAGATAATGTCATGCAGCATCTGAATTTGGACAATCGGTAAGATTTTTGCATAAAATTGAAACATTTTTGTACGAAAAATGCAAATAAATCAAATTTAAAATGAAGAAGTCAAGTTCATCAAGTTTTTCAGCTGAAAATATCAATTTTCAACGCTTTTTTCTGGCTTTTTCGGACTGGAAAAGATAAAAAATGGGGATGAACCCAGAAAATGATGCTTTTTGGCTCAAAAATCATAATTTCCAGCCAAATGTACTGATCTTTTGGGTTTATCCCCATTTTTGACAATTTTTGATCATTTCCAGCTAAAAAAAACCTGGAAAAACAGTGAAAACTGATAAAACCAACTGGAAAACCTGGAGAACTTGATTTTTCTGTTCTCAGTTGTGTTTTTTGAACAAAAAAGTACAAATTTCATGAAAAATTCGGAAAATTACGTATGTATATTATAATTTTCAAGTTTCTAACAAAGATACTCAAAGAAACAACAAAAAAAACTATTTTTGTGCAAAATTCTTGTTTTTTGGCTCAAAAATCATGATTTTCAACCTAAAACCTCGAATATTGACCATTTCAAGCTGAAAACCCTTGTCAACGACTGAAAATTCGCGGTTTCAACGTTTCAAATAGTGTTTTTCAATCGGAAAAGTTCCAGATTCATGCAAAACATTTAGAAATGCTGTAAATATCGTATCATTACCATTGTATCATAACCATTTTCTAGTTTCTAACAAGGAAAACCCGAAAAATCCAAATTTTTGAAACTAACCTGTCAAAAATAACAAATTCAATCATAAAAACCCACTTTTAGAATGACCATTCAAAAAATTTTCTTTTAATTCATGATTTTTCAACCTAAAATGTTCGAGTTTTATGCATTACCATGTTCAAACTATAATTTTTTCAGATTGACCATCCGGAAAGTGTGCAAAAACCTCCGTGGAATAATGGACAACCAGAATCTCCATTTCAATAAGATCACTCTGAAACTCGAGTCGAAAGAGATTCAACTCACTGCAGATGACCACCAATGGAAGTATATCTGGCCGGTTGAAGGGCATGGAGGATGCGTCGTCACTCACAATGGAAGGATCAAGTTTGATAGAGAGATGGATTTCGAGACAAGATGTGGAATCGATTTGATGGCTCTCTTTGGAAATCGGACTCTTACAATTCAAGAGTTCGAGGTTATTGACGGTTTTGAGGATCGATGGTTGACAGGGTCTGACATGGAATTCGCCACTGAGAAACTACTGAAGGATGCTCCAGAAGTCAAACCAAGACTCACCAAATTCACCATGACAACTACAACTCTAGATGAAGCCGTCCCGTTTCTCAAGGTGTTCCGAGAAAACTCCATTGAGACTATCGAATTGAAAAAGAAGAATATCGATGAACAACGCGAGGAGTTCAATAGAATAAGAAGAGAGTTGAGGAGACTGAGAGGCGAAGGAAGGAATAATGATGATCTACTGAAAGCGACACCGCAATTCAAGAATGCCAAAGTTCTGGTGACCGACTTCTTCCTCACCAATGTAATGGATTACATTCACTTGGACTATGTTGACTTCCATGTGGATGAAGAAAACGGAGTTGATTGGGAAGATCTGAAGAAGTTGAAAGAGGTACGGTATTTTCACATTTCTGTTCGAAAATTTCAGTTTTTTTGTTGTGTTTTTCCAGATTTTTTTCAGCTGAAAATGGTGCGGTTTTCTTGTAGATTTGGCTAAATATTGTCATTTTTATGTCGAAAAACCGCATGAGAAATCCGTTTTCAGTTGAAAATCTCTAGAAAATCAGATTTTTTCACACAGAAAAACCTAGAAAATTGACGATTTTTCTCAATTTTCAACCAAAAACCTACAAATTTTCACAATTTTTTGATGAAAAATTCGGTTCTTGGGCTGAAACTCACATTTCCGGATAAGAAATTTTTGAAATTTGTTATTGAAAACACACAGTTTTGACTGAAAGTCAAGCAAATACCCTCAAAAACTTTTATTTTTGTGCTTCTAAACCCTTTTTTCATAACTCTGCATTCCAAAGCAAATTATTTGTGTGAAATTTGGCTGAAAACGATGGATAAATTTTCAGGCTCTCCGCGATCACAAAACCCTGCAGAAGTTTGAAGTGATCCTTAGTGATTCTGATACCTTCACTCCGGGTGAAGAAGAGAATCGGAAATTCCAAGAAAAACTCGACGGAGACCCGTTTGATATCATCACAACGAGTCACATAGTGCAGATCAGGGGACCGTTCTATGATGGGGACAAGATGAAGATCAAAAGATGAGATTGGAAGATCACATATCATTCGCCGGATCTCATTACTGTGGAAGGAGATGGATATACGAAAACAATCAAATACTGCTAGAGGATATTATGAATTTGATTCAAAGTTGAAAAATCTATCATTTTTATGCAATTTTATTGTTTTTTTTTTAAATGTTTTCAATAAAATTAATGCGGATTTTATTAATTTTCATGGTTTTTTTTTCGAGAATTTGACTATTTTCTTGTTTTAGGACAGTTTCTAGAATCTGGCGTACGATTGAGCTGAATCTATGGTTACTGTAATGAGGGGTACTGTAGTTTGGGTTACTTCAGAAATACCATCCCGGGATTTTCGATATTTAATAAAATTATGGTTCCCGGAATTTCCAAAATATCAGAATTTCCGTTTGTATTGGAGTTTTTACGGTAGGAAATTTCCAAATTTTCGATATTCTTTTTTTCAGAAATTCTAAATTTTCCGAGAATTTTTTCGAATTTTTGGATATTTAGGAAAATTTTAGTGCACCTGGAATTTCCGAGGTTTCCGAATTTCTTTGGGTTACTGTAGCTAGGACTACTGCATTTTGTTTTTAGGATTACTGCAGCTTCAGAAGTGCCGGAAAACGTGGAAATTCAAAATTTTTTTGAAAATTTTTGAAAATTTTTGCGTGAAATGACCTCTTGATACGTGTTTTAATTACGTATCGTATAAAAAGCCTCTCATACAAAAAATAAATTTATTTTTCACTTTTCTCTTAATAAAATGTCATTTTCCACGGAATTCCACGACAGCAAAGAATCAATATTCCTGAAAGGTGATAAAGAATGTGAAGAGCACGCTGCACTACTCAGGTACCTATAGTAATCTACAGTAACCTAACCTACAGTAACCCTTTTTGCTCCAGAAGCATCGACGAGGTGTTCGTTGACCCGGATTTCCCGCCCACCGCCAATTCGCTCGGAAAAATAATCGATGACGAGGGCAATGAGAATTTTGAGAATTTGAACGACCCATGGTTTGCGCCTGATCAATTTTCGGGTTACGGTAGATGGTCACTTTATGAAGACCCGTGGCCATTCCACGTGGATCAGGGAAGACTTGGAGACTGTTGGCTGATTGCGGCGATTCAGGCGATTGCTAGACGCAAGGAGATTCTGGAGCAGATTCTACCCAAGAGGGAGTACACCATGGATTGTGGGATTGTGCCGGTTAGGTTAGTACGATATATGCCAGAAAAAAATGTCTGAAAATTTTTTTCAGAAAAAATTTCTTTAATTTTTGGAAAATTTTTTCGAAAAAAACCAGTTTTTGCTGCCAAAAACCATTTATATCACATCAAAAAACCTTTCCAAACAAGAAAAAAAATTTGACCCCACGCGGACTCGAACCCCGGTACTCCGTTCCCCCAGTCACCCCTCTTACCCACTGCGCCACTCGGAAATCCAAATTTGACAAACCCCATCATTATGGGGCTCAAAACTTTGGAAATTTTATGAAGAATCCAAATATTTGTGTAAAATCGGCTAAATTTCATCGATTTTCGAGATTTTGAAAAATTAGCAAAATTTCGAAAAAATTTCGAAAATCGAAAAAACCGTCAAAACCTCAAATTTCCCTCACAAATTGATAAATCTTATATTCTTATATCCTTAACAAAAAACAAAAAACTTTGACTCCATGCGGACTTGAACCCCGGTCGTCAGATTCCCAGTCACCCCTCTTACCCACTGCGCCACCAGGAAATCTGAATTTTCCAAACCTCATTAATATGGGGCGGCTCTATTACAGTTTAGATGTCCTTTAAAAACTAAAACGTCCCTTAAAACACTTAGACGTCCCTTGAAACACTTAAACGTCCTTTCAAACTCTAATTTTTTTAAAACGTCCTTTCAAAAGTTTAGACGTCCCAAAATACGTTTAAACGTCCCATAAAATGTTTCGACGTCCCTTGTAATCCCAAAATATAGTTCTGAAGATTTAAACGTCCCAAAAAACATTTAAACGTCCCACAAAACATTTAAACGTCCCAAAAAATATTTAGACGTCTCTTGAACACTTTCAGTGACTTTTAGTGTTAAAAGGACGTTTAAACATTTTTTGGGACGTTTAAATGTTTTTTGGGACGTCTAAGTATTTAAAACCAAATTTTCGGACTTCAAGGGACGTCTCAATATTTAATGGGACGTCTAAACGTTTTTTGGGACGTCTAAATGTTTTTTGGGACGTTTAAACATTTTTGAACATATTTGGGATCCGAAAGGACGTTTAAATGTTTCAAGGGACGTCTAAGTGTTTTAAGGGACGTCTAAGTGTTTTAAGGGACGTTTAAGTGTTTTAAGGGACGTTTTAGTTTTTAAAGGACATCTAAACTGTAATAGAGCCTATGGGGCTCAAAACTTTGGAAATTTGATGGAGAATCTGAAAATCTGAATGAAAACATATGAAATTGACACAGTTTTAAGATTTTGAAAAAATTTGAAATTTTTTTCGAAATTTTTTTTCGAAAAAACCAGTTCTTGATGTCAAAAATTACTTATATCACATTTAAAATATTTCTAAAGCAAGAAAAAAATGTTGATCCTGTGTGGGCTCGAACCCCGGTCCTTAGATTCCCAGTCACCCCTCTTACCCACTGCGCCATTCAGGAAATCGAAATTTTAAAATTTTCCAAACCCATCAATATGGGGCTCAAAATTTTGGAAATTTTATGGAGATTTCAAATATAATACTGAAAACCTATGAAAACCACTACATTTCGAAATATGACAGAAAATGTCAGCCAAAAAATTTTTAATGCGAAATTTTTTACTCAAAAACTCTATTTTTTCTTGTCTAAAATTACCAAAAACCTATCTGTAATCCTTGCAGAACAAAAAAAAAGTTTTGACCCCACGCGGACTCGAACCCCGGTAGTCCGATCCCCCACTCATCCCTCTTACCCACTGCGCCACACGGAAATCCGAATTTTCCAAACCCCATCTTTATGGGGCTCAAAACTCCGCATTTTTCACGCTGAATCCGAATTTTTTACTCAAAAATCTCCTAGCCTTCAATATCTTTGATTTCCAGACTATTTGTAAATGGAAAATGGGAAGTGATCAAAGTGGACTACCATATCCCTCAAGACGACGGGCGGGCGAGATGCGCCAGGACTCTAAAAAACCAATTCTGGGTTGCATTTATCGAAAAAGCGTTCGCAAAAGTGAGAGGTAGCTACGGAGACTTGATTGGAGGCACCACGTGCGCCGCCTTTCAATGTCTCACCGGTTGCTACAGTACCTCGATTCATTTTAATGAGAATGCGGACGCCGAGAAGATGTGGGAGGAGTTGATTGGCTATTAGTGAGTTAATTACTTAATTACTTTCATGATAATTATGATAATTCCCATTTCTCAGCTCCTGCGGCTACCCACTCGCGGCGGCGACACCGAAAAAAGATGACTATCGAAAAATTGGATTGTGTCCGGAGCACGGCTACTCAATTCTGGATTTCAAGGAGCATGACGGTCATCGATTGATTCAAATCGGATCCACCAATTCTTCGAGGTGGAATGGGAAATGGTCACATTTGTCGGGTTATGATTATGGTAGGTTTCAGGGGGAGGGGTACTGTACCTCCAAACTTCAAGAAAATGTTTTCCAAAAAATCCGAAAAATTCCGCGCATTTTGAGTTAAAAATCCCAAAAATCAACTCCTACCGATAAAAACTCAACGAGTTATGAAGTTTCGAAACTTTACGAAACTTTTCGAAAATTGAAAATCTGCTCTAACTCCGCCCCTTTTGCTCTAAAATGGCTGAAATTTACATTTTTGAATTCAGCGCGTCAAGAGCTTTCAAATGAGTATAATCATGACATATTTTTGAAAAATTTACATTTTCATCACTCCATGCGCCTTTAAACGAGGATTACTGTAGCTGGAAACTTGGAAATATTTTTCATTGAAAGTTTGTGAGATTTTCAGTAATTTCCAATTTGAAACAATTCAAAATGTGAAAAATAAAGAAAGTTATGGATTTTCGAAAATTTTCGAAAATTTTCGAAAATCTGAAAATCACAAATCCTACTGTATCTCGGTTCAAGTGCGTCCAATTCAGATGAAATTTTTAGTTTTAGAATCAGCAGAACAAGAGCTTTTGAACGAGTATAATCATGCAAAGGTTTGAAACATTTTGGGTCTCCACGCGAAAACTACAGTAACCCGAGTCCTTTTTTGTGGCGGGACCCTACCAGGGCATGATTATACTTATTTGAAAGGTTTTGACGCGCTGAATTTGAAAATTTAAATTTCAACCATTTCGGAGAAAAAGAGACCAAGTTATGACGCATTTTGTGATAGCTTGATTTTCGAAAAATTTCGAAAAGTTTCGAAAACCCGTAACTTTTTTAGTTTTCAACGTTCAGAGCTCATTTTTAGCTCAAAATGTGCGGAATTTTATGTATTTTAAATAAAAAATAATTCCGGACCGCCTATTCCAGAAACCTTCCGCCAATTCCCGCTCCAAGACCGCCGTCTGATCGGCTTCAAAATTTTCTGGATTGAACTCCATGATTTCATTCGATATTTTGATACGATCTACGTTTGTAAGTATCAACCGAATAAGTATGAGCGAAGTGTCACTCAAACTATCAAACGGAAGAAAGAATCGAATTCAGAGGCTCAGTAAGCTCCGCCCGCTCGGTGGTATACGGTACCAAAAAAACTTTTTTTGCAGAATCCTAAAAATCCAAGTTAAAAAACGACAGGAATTTGTGATTGATGTGAAAATACGAAAAGCGCGATGTGTCTTGGTAAGCTCCGCCCCCAGAATTATTTTTCAAAAAAAAACCTACTGTACCTACAGTAACCCATTCACTGTTACAGTACCTACAGTTCTTGAATGTTCACAAAGCGACGGCTGAAAATGAATGTGGAGAATTAGTGTACAATTTCAACATTTATGGATGCAACATCACATCAGGCTCTATATTTTTGGACCCCGGCACGTATTTCGTCAATTTTTTGGATGTTGTTAGTTTACACCACCCATTGGTTATAGTGGATTGGGTTATTAGAAGGTGAGACTACTTTTTAGAAGTAGATCAAAAAATGCTGAGTTTTTTAAGCTAAAAATTGATTGAAAATGTTGAAAATTGAGGGAGTTATGGATTTTCGAAACTTTTCGAAAATATAGTTTTTACAAAATCTGTCATAATACAGCTGCTCCAAGCGGACTGAAATTAAATTTTTTGGAATCAGCGCGTTGAGACCGTTCAAAAGAGTATAATCAAGCCCTAGTTGGGTCCCACCACGAAAACGGTCTTAGGTTACTGTAGTTTTCGTGGGAGGACCCAATTTGTTTCAAACCTAGTCTTGATTATACTCATTCGAAGCGTCTTGTTAAGCTGAATTTAACTGTGTAAATTTGATGGCCGAGTTTTGAGATCCTAGGCTATTTGGAGTGGTTTTCTAGGCCACCAACTAATTTTTCTTTTGAGCAAGGATTACTGTAGTTGGACAGGCTTTTTTTGAGTTTAATGTATTTTTTACTGCAAGTTTGTAAAATATTCAGTAATTTCCACTTTGAAATGGCTCAAAATGTGAAAAATGAAAAAAGTTATGGATTTTCGAAACTTTTCGAAATTTTTGTAATCACAAAATCTGTCATAACTCACTCCTTTCCGCTCTAAAATGGTTGAAACTGAAATTTTTGGATTCAGCAAAATGAGACGGTTTGAATGAGTATAATCATGCCCATGTTGGGTCCCACCACGAAAACGGTCTTCGGTTACTGTAGTTTTCGTAGTGGGACCCAACCTGCTCTGAATATAGCCATGATTATTCTTTTCTGAAAGCACTCAATGCGCTGATTCTAAAAATATACAAATTTATTGAATATTACTTGAAATTTAGTAAGATACAGCAATTTGAAAGTTTTAAGATTTTTGAAATTTTTCGAAAATCGATAACTTTTTCAATTTTTAACAGTTTCAGTCGATTTTTAGCTCAAATTGTGCAGAATTTTATGATAATTACTAGAAAAATAATTCCGCATAATTCTGCAATTATACGTTCCAGCCCATCGCCCCTGACTACTGTATCCATGGATTTTGTGATCGTCCCATTCAAAACTGCCATTCAAAGTATTCAACAAGTGGTTCTGAAATACGGGAAAACAGAAAAATATGAAAAAGACAATCTGATCATTTATACATGGACCAATGCGAATTGTTTTCTGATCATGGCCGATAATTTGTATAATTGGACACATATTAGGGTTAAGTGAGTTAATTACCAAGTTAATTAATTAAATTTTAATTGCAATTATCGATTTTTTTTTTTTTCAAATTTTTTAATTTTTTTCAGCGCAACACTGCTATCGGATAAAGAAGGAGTGTATTCTGGTTCCATGCTCAATCAAACCTCCTGGTGGCCACTTTCCCCGAGAACCAGATCCTTCGTCGCCTTTATGATCCACTGTGAACTTGGACTACCGACTAGTGAGATTAAACTTGAGGTTTTTATAATTTTTCATGTTTTAATAACTAGAAAACAAAAATCTGATAATTTTGAGACAAAAACCAACAAAATCGGATCAAAACTCAAAAAGTTATGGATTTTCGAAAATTTTCGAAAGTTTTCGAAATCTCCAACTTCCTGTATCTCCCTGAATTTTGAGTCAAACTTCATGAAACATATATTTCTAAACTCAGCTCATTTTCAGCTTTCAGAAAACTATAATCATGGCCTATCTGGGGTAATTTTAGATTTTGACAAATTTGACCATCCTGTGCGCCTTTAAACGAGGATTGTAGTCAGGCAACCCTGAATTATTTTTTGTTGTGAATTTGTGTAATTTTTTCTTATTTTCATTTTAAAATGATACAAAATATTTGAAATGAAAAAAGTTCTGGATTTTCGAAACTTTTCGAAATTCAGGGAATTGGAAAATCTGTCATAACTCAGCCCCATTTGCTTCAATTAGGCTGAAATTTAAGTTTTTACAATCTGCACATTGAGACCTTTTAAATGAGTATAATTATGACTAGGTTTAGTGCACGTTGGGTCTCGCCACGAAAACAAGCAACTGGGTTACTGTAGTTTTCGCGTCGAGACCCAACTTGAAGCAAACTTAGCCGTGATTATACTCATTTGAAAGGTCTTACTGTGCTGAATTCAAAAATTTAAGTTTCAGTCTGTTTGGAGCAAAAGGAACTGAGTTATGACAGATCTAGTAAAACCATAATTTTCGAAATGTTTCGAAAATTCATAACTTTTGAAATTTTCATAATTTTTAGCGGATTTTTGGCTTAAAATATTTAAAATTGCTTGGAAAACTCTTAAAAATTATATTCTGTCCAATTTTCAGTATTGCATCAGCTCGTGGTTCATGAAATGGCTAAATTGGATCGATGCTTCGATATACAGCGAGAATTTCGAGTTGGCGATTTCTATTTAATTATTTTTTAATTATTTTCTGGAATTAATTAAAATAAATGTGTTTATTATGGTATTTTTCACGATGGTTGATTGATTTTTATTGGAAATTTTAGAGAATTTTAGGAACTTTTTGAGAAATTTATTTTATAATCTCTGATCACCATCCCAATAAGCCCCGCCCCCTTTCGGCTACATTATTAACCCAAATAAAAACTGAAAATTTATATTATTTATTATTTTCAGCCCCCTCTCCCAACCTCTTATCATTTTATGGAGCAGGGGACGAGGACACGTGATATGACAATTATTTAGTGATAAGAATCTCTGTTTCTCTGCGCTCTCTCAGTTCTCCATACTCTCTCGTCATATTGATCTACTTCTAGTCTATTTTGTTCTGTGTACTTTTCCGGAGTTGCAGAGAGAGAGAGAGAGGAATTGATTTTTGTGTTCTCTGAAATTTCAAGTAGTTTTCGTTGAAAGAGTGGTGTCCTAAGCTGTTCCGTTTTTTTTCAGTTTGTCATTGTATACATTTTCAGAACCAGCCTTATGCACGACTTGAACTCCGAAACTACATCGCATATTATGTTTCATGGTGAGTTCCCAGAAAATTCAAAAAATTCTGCAAATTTTAAGCCAAAAATCAATGTTTTCCGACTGAAACTCGCCAAGTTATAGAGTTTTTACAAAAACACATGTATCTCGCAAAAATTTGATCCAATTAAAATGAAACGTGTATATTCGGAATCAGCGTGTTTTCAGCTTTCAAAAAAGTATAATCATGCCTATGTTCTGAAAACTTTGAATTTTCGGGGTTAGAGACGCAGAGTGTCTGGTTTCTCTGCGCTCTAGCCTTCTAGCTAAAACTACCGTAACTCCGTCAGAAATGATCCAATTCTTTTAAAACTTAAATAGTTGAATTTAGGAGATTGAGGGCTTTCAGATGAGTATAATCATGACTGTATTTGAAAAATTTCGGGTTACTGTAGTTTTTGTGGTGGGACCCAATATTTTCAAATATGGTCATGATTATACTTTTCTGAGAGCTCTCGTTCTCCTGAGTTTAGTTATTCAATTTTCAAACCGATTACGGTACTTCTGACTGGGTTACGGTTGCAATGTTCTGAAAATTTTCGATTTTTGAATTTTTTGAGTCCCGACACGAAAAATTGTTGAGATACTGTAGTATTTGTAGCCTTCCTGGTAGAATTTATTTTTCATAGAAAGTTTAACTCATTCTCTGTATTTTCAGCTCGAAAAATATATGAAATCTTAAAAAATACCAAAGTTACAGAATTTCGAAAATTTTCGAAAATTCAAGAAATCACAAAAACTACCATAACTTGGTCAGTTTTGCTTCAAGCTTAATGAAACTATAAGCTCAATGAAACGAAAAGGGCCTCGGGTTACTGTAGTTTTCGTGGCGGGACCCGATTCGCTTTGAATATGCGCATGATTATACTTTTCTGAATGCTCTCAACATGCTAATTTCAAAAATTTAATTTTCATCTTGCTATTTTGAAACCATGTCGAGTTACTATCAAATTTGTAAAAATTCAATTTTCGAAAGTTTTCAAAATTCTGTAACTTTCTTATTTTTCATCAAATTTCCTTAATTTTTAGCTCAAACTGATCCAAATCTCTTCTCCTATCACCAAAATTCCAGAAACTCCCGACTGGAGCACATCCTCCTCTTCCAGCCAACAAAAAGAGTGCACCATCTGTGGAGCCCCTTCAAATGGCTATCATTTCAATGCAGCGTCGTGTTCTGCGTGCGCCGCCTTTTTTCGGCGTACCGTAACCCTGAACCGCAACTTTGTATGCAGTCATCATAATAACTGTCGAGTGAATTACGGTAGGTAGTCGGCACAAGAAATGCGCCAGCAAATTTTGTTGGCGCATTTTCGGTTTTTTGTTTTTTCAGCTATGCGAGTGATCTGTCGTGCTTGTCGGTATCAAAAGTGCTTGAATATGGGTATGGAGAGGTACAGTAATCCTACAATTCTAAAACTACAGTAATCCAATTTCAGAGCCGCAGTGCAACCGCGTCGCGACTGCAACGCAGGTCGTCGGAAAATCATGTATAACAACAACAACAGTGTCAAAGCATTCCCCGATGCCCCGCCCCCTGCTACAGTAATCCAGCCTACTGTAGCAATGAAGGATGAGCAGAATTATGAGGATTCGTCGCCAGAAATGCACTACGCTCAATCGTACTCGTCGTCGATTAGTGAGGAGATAGCGATGTCACCGAAAGTCTCGATTTGTAGCAATGATATGTCGTTGTGAGTAGATCAAAAATAATTTTCACGGAATCCTCGTTCAATTTGGCACATTTTGAGCCTAAAATCAGTAAAATCCGAGAAAAATTTGCAAAGTTACAGAATTTCGAAACATTTCGAAAATTTGAAAAACGCAAAAACTACCGTAACCCGGTCAGTTTTGCTTCAAACTCGATGAAACTTAAATATTTGGATTCAGCGCGTCAAGACGCTTTGAATGAATATAATCATGCCCTAGTAGGGTCCCACCACGAAAACGGTCTTGGGTTACTGTAGTTTTCGTGGTGGGACCCGATTTGCTCTGAATATGGGCATGATTATGCTCTTTTGAAAGCTCTCGACGCGCTGATTCTGAAATTTTAAATTTCATAAAATTTGACTTAAAACTCAAGAAGATATGGCAAATTGAATATTCTCAGATTTTCGAAAAGTTTCGAAAATCTGTAACTTTTTGAGTTTCCGTCCGATTTTGTTGGTTTTGATCTTAAAACGATCAGTTTCTTGTTTTCTAGCTGATGAAAATAGTTTCAGCTTCTCAAAAACTCCTTTTCCAGACACTTCGAGGCGGAACAAGTGCTGGAAGATCTCCTTCGAGAAGAACGGTTGTTCAATGAGAGACGGAAATTGTTGTATTGTTCGAATAGTTGTATTTCGATATTGTTGACCAACGAGAATGCGAATGAGATTGTGAGTTTCCGTTTGAAGGGAGGTACAGTAATCCCGACAGAAATTTTTGGATTTTGGAATGAGAAAGTTAGGAGTTTCAGCTCAGCAAGTTTAGATTTTTGAGAAGCTGAAACTATTATTAGAAATTAGAAAACCAAAAAACAATCATTTTGAGACTAAAATCATCAAAATCGGACAAAAACTCAAAAAGTTACAGATTTTCGAATATTTTCGAAAATTGGAAGTTACAAAATCTACCGTAACCCGGTCAGGAAGGTTACAAAGTTTATGAAATTTATATTTTCAATATCAGCGCGCCGAGAGCTTTCAGAAAAGTATAATCATGCCTATATTCCTTACAAATCGGATCCCACCACGAGAACTACAGTAACCCAAGACCGTTTTCGTGGTGGGACCCAATTTCTGCCGAATATGGGCATGATTATACTTTTTTGAAAGCTCTCGGCGCGCTGGTTTCAAAAATACAAGTTTTCTGCAAATTGACTCGAAAATCAGTGAGATACAGCAAATTGAAAATTTTCAGATTTTCGAAAAGTTTCGAAAGTTTGTAACTTTTCGAGTTCTTAACGTATCATTATGATTTTTAGCTCAAAATTCTCAAAATGTTTTTTGTTTTCTGTGAAAATTACCTCCGATCGTTTTTTTTCAGTTTTCAAAAATAATAATGAATTCCAGCCCTACTCACTATCCGACCTCCAACCGCTCACCTTCGCCGGAATCCAAAAACTGATCCGTCCCCAGATTCTGTTGATTTATGAGTGGCTTCGTGGTTGGAGACATTTCGAGTTGTTGAATACGAGGGATCGAATGATATTCTTGAGACGATGTGTACTGTATCACACTATTCTTGACCCTTCGTACTTGTCGTTTCGGTTGGGGCTTCCTGAAAAGTGAGTTGGCGGGAAAAAAGTGTAGAATTTGTTTTCCTAGATAAATTTCAAAATTCTGCATATTTTGAGCTAAAAATCATTAAAAAATATTGGAAAATAACAAAGTTACAGAATTTCGAAACATTTCGAAATTCAAAAAGTTACAAAAACTACTGTAACCCGGTCAGTTTTGTTTCAAACTCAATAAAACATAGATATTCGGATTCAGCAAATCAAGACGGTTCAAATGAGTATAATCATGACTAGGTTTGCTTCAATTTGGATCTCACCACGAAATGGGTCACGGGTTACTGTAGTTTTTGAGGTGGGACCCAATTTGATCCGAATATGGGCGTGATTATACTTTTCTGGAAGCTAATAACAAGCTAAGTATGATTTGATTATTAGTTTTACTCAAAAATGTTACAATTTCAAAATTTCAGAAATTTCAGATTTTTGAAACAAGTTTAAAATCTGAAAATTTCAAAATTTTCAGAATATAGACATGATTATACTTTTCTAAAAGCTCTCAACAAGCTGATTTTGATTTCAATGTTTTCGAATCCCAAAATTGCTCACCCGACAAAATTTCAGGTTCGTAATGTTCAACGGAATGTATGTTGGTGCGCAGCCAGGTGACAAGACTGGATGGGAGGATGAGAAAGATTGTATCAGTTCGGATTTGAAGACTAAGTGAGTTTTTTCGATTAATTTTATGTTTTATCAAAAGAAAAAGAAAAAATTGATAAAAACAACTTTTCAGACTGTACCGCCCACTAATGGAGAGACTGGTGAATGAGGTGTGCGTTTCGATGAACGCGATCAATTTGAGTTTTGTGGAATTTGTGCTTTTGAAGGCGTTGGTGTCGTTTAAGTCGTCAAGTGAGTACTGTGTTTGAGAGTTCTCACATGGAATGATCGCGAATTGATACCCCTGGTTTTGGCTCATTATATTTTCAAACAAACACCCATGCAAAAGTAAAATGATTCTGAAAGTAGTTTTGGGCTATGATAGTTTTCGAGAAAACTGAATTTTTGAAAAAAAGATGAAAAAAGTTTTTTCTGAACTTCAAACCTTTATAACTCGCTTCAATCTTACTCAAAATAGAAGATCTAAAAAATGAAAAATAGCTTAACTTTTCTAGTTTTAAAAAATATACATTGCAAAACGTTACAATTTTTGTTAATAAAAAACTAGACAGAAAATAACGTTTACCCTTCAGTACATGAGAGCCGTAAAAAAATTCTAACCGTAGAAATCGATTGAAATTAGTGTCATAAAGTAGCAAATGCAGGAATTGGTCAAAAACAATCATAAAACTCCGGGGTACTCCAAAAGCAGAAAAAATTTTGAAAAAAATTCGAAGTCAAAAATTTGAAAAAAATTGAAAACGATATTTTTCCAGCTGAATATCTATAGAACTAATAAAATTTTTTTCAAATCTCATTTTTCGTGTTTTCTGCTTTCATTTGATACAAAAACCAACACATTCTGAAAAGTTTTAGCTGAGTTGTACAAGCCTGAAGTGTGAAAAGCTTTAGAATATTAACATTGGTATTATCCGACTTCTGGCTTTGTTTTTCTGGAAAATTTTAAAATTTTATTTAAATTTTCAAGTTCATCTGTTTTTTAGCTTTTTGAAAACATGTGTATTTTTGCTGTGCGTCACGATTGGAGAGAGTTACCATGGTTTTAGTGGGACAGTTATGAGAAAGTTATTATAATGTGGCTATTAGGTATTGAGACTTGTGTTTTACTCTTGGTCCATGATCTAGATGTTTATAACTGAATTTTTTTCTTTTTTCCAACACAATACAACATTGTAAATAGGTTTATACAAAAAAAATGCGATGTTTAATTCCGTGTCCAAAAGCCATGTCATCAAAAGTAGAGTGCTCCACGCAATCAGACATCGCATTTTTTTTGTATAAAAACCTATTTACAATGTTGTATTGTGTTGGAAAAAAGAAAAAAATAAAGTTATAAACATCTAGATCATGGACCAAGAACATCTAGATCATGGACCAGTTATAAACATCTAGATCATGGACCAAGAGTAAAACACAAGTCTCAATACCTAATAGCCACATTATAATAACTTTCTCATAACTGTCCCACTAAAACCATGGTAACTCTCTCCAATCGTGACGCACAGCAAAAATACACATGTTTTCAAAAAGCTAAAAAACAGATGAACTTGAAAATTTAAATAAAATTTTAAAATTTTCCAGAAAAACAAAGCCAGAAGTCGGATAATACCAATGTTAATATTCTAAAGCTTTTCACACTTCAGGCTTGTACAACTCAGCTAAAACTTTTCAGAATGTGTTGGTTTTTGTATCAAATGAAAGCAGAAAACACGAAAAATGAGATTTGAAAAAAATTTTTATTAGTTCTATAGATATTCAGCTGGAAAAATATCGTTTTCAATTTTTTTCAAATTTTTGACTTCGAATTTTTTTCAAAATTTTTTCTGCTTTTGGAGTACCCCGGAGTTTTATGATTGTTTTTGACCAATTCCTGCATTTGCTACTTTATGACACTAATTTCAATCGATTTCTACGGTTAGAATTTTTTTACGGCTCTCATGTACTGAAGGGTAAACGTTATTTTCTGTCTAGTTTTTTATTAACAAAAATTGTAACGTTTTATATTTTTTAAAACTAGAAAAGTTAAGCTATTTTTCATTTTTTAGATCTTCTATTTTGAGTAAGATTGAAGCGAGTTATGAAGGTTTGAAGTTCAGAAAAAACTTTTTTCATCTTTTTTTCAAAAATTCAGTTTTCTCGAAAACTATGATAGCACAAAACACAATACTTTCAGGAACATTTTATTTTTGCATGGGTGTTTGTTTGAAAATATAATGAGCCAAAACCAGGGGTATCAATTCGCGATCATTCCATGTCAGCTGAAATTATTTTTAGTAGCTAGAAAACGAAAACGGGATCATTTTAATACCAAAATCAACAAAATCGGCCAAAAATTAAAAAAGTTACGGATTTTCGAAAATTTTCGAAAATTTCAGATTGCCGTATCTCACTACATTTTGAGTCAAATTTTAGGAAACTTATATTTTTGAAATCAGCTCACCGAGAGCTTTCAGAAAAGTATAATCATGCCTATTTTGGTGCACATTGGGTCCCCCCACGAAAACTACAGTAACCCGAGACCGTTTTCGCGTCGAGACCCAATTTGCTCCAAACCTAGTCATGATTATACTCATTCGAAGCGTCTTGACTCGCTGAATCCAAAAATTTAAGTTGCATTAAAATTGATGCAAAGCTGACCGGGTTACGGTAGTTTTTGAGATTTTTGAATTTTCGAAATTCTGTAACTTTGTTATTTTTCAACCATTTTTAATGGTTTTTAGCTCAAAATGTGCGGAATTTCCAGATTTTTACTAACAAACATCTAAAAATCTTCAGTTTCAGCGTGTTGTGACGTCTCACTGCCTCTCAAAAAGTTCATGAATCAATATATGGATTCAATACTTCGAGCCCTTAACGTCCATTATCAGAGACTCGGAATGACGAAGGATGAGATTGCTCAACGGATCGGAAATGTCATTTTGATGATGAGCAGCATTTTTGTAAGTGGAGTGGGCGTGGCCTATTCAAAATTGAGAATCTGAAATTCCAGGCGGTCGGAATGGAATGTTTGGAGTCCCATCAGAAAATTCAATTTTTCGATTTATGGCAGTTGGATGACTTGTTGATTAAACTCATTCAACGTGGCGGTGGCGCTGCTAATTATTGATTTTTTTTGATCTACACCTCAAATTACCCCTATTCACTACTCCTTTTGGGTCTTGCCACGAAAATTTTTGTATAAAATTTTTTTAGAATGTCAAGCTTCATGAAACTATTCTTTTTGAACTCAACTCATTCTCAGCTTTCAGAAAAGTATAATCATGCCTATATTCGGACCAAATTGGGTCCCACCACGAAAACTACAGTAACCCAGTTTAAAGACGCATCTGAAAATTTTGAATTTGCAGCATCTTACTGCATTTTGACTCAAATTTCAGGAAACTTATATATTCAAAATCAGCGCGCCAAGAGCTTTCAGAAAAGTATAATCATGCCCATATTCGGAGCAAACTGGGTCCCACCACGAAAACTACAGTAACCCGCGACCCTTTTCGCGGTGAGACCCGACTTCAAGCAAACCTAGTCATGATTATACTCATTCGAAGCGTCTTGACTCGCTGATTCCGAATATCTAAGTTTCATTGAGTTTGAAGCAAAACTGACCGAGTTACGGTAGTTTTTGTAACTTTTTTTAATTTTCGAAGTGTTTCGAAACTCTATAACTTTTGAAATTTTCATCGGATTTCACTGATTTTTAGCTCAAAATGTGCAGAATTTAATGGAAAGTAGCAAATCACGTTTATTTTCTTCAAAATTAACTAAAACTAAGAATAGGCTCCGCCTTAAAAAACTCGTCCATCGACATATTCTTCAAATTACGCCAATCGATCGGATTCTTGTATTGTGAGATGTGTTGCCACTGGAAATGTTAAAAATAAAGAAATTTTAGTTTTGAATATAGTCGTATCTCACCTCAATAGGACAACCAATATATTCAAAGAAGCAGCAACTAAACTTTGCAACAATACACCGCGAGTTCGGTGGCACCAGGAACCAGACTCCACCTTCAGACGGTCTATTAGAGAAATAAGGTAGAACACCTGGGTCAATCCACGGTACTCTGGAAAAAACCTTTTTTTTCGAGAAAATTCTGGCTTGGATTTCTAGAATTGCAAACTAAGCAGGTCGACTGAGATTGGCTAAGATCTGTAGAGGTATTTAGGCACAATTTTTGAATTTTGAAAACAAATTCAACAATTCTGCACATTTTTAGCTAAAAACTATTGAAAACTGTTGAAAAATAACAAAGTTACAGAATTTCGAAATTTTTCGAAAATTTTAAAAATCACAAAATCTACCGTAACTCGGTCAGTTTTGCTTCAAACTCGATGAAACTTGGATATTTGAGTTCAACTCGTCAAGACGGTTCGAATGAGTATAATCATGTCCTAGTAGGGTCCCACCACGAAAACGGTTTCGGGTTACTGTAGGTTTCGCGTCGAGACCCAACTTGCTCCAAACCTGGTCATGATTATACTTTTCTGAAAGCTGAAAAAACGCTGATTCCAAAAATGCAAGTTTCCGAAAGTTTGGCTGAAAGATCAGGGAGATACAGCAAATGGAAAATTCTCAGATTTTCGAAAATTCGAAAAAATTTTGAAAATCTGCAATTTTCTGACTTTCTGTTCGATTTTGTTGATTTCAATCACGAAATAATTGGGTTTCATACTCTAGCTACCAAAAACAGTTTCAGCTCCTCAAAAATTGCTGGCTGCTAGTCTGGCAGCCTTGTGCACACAAAAATGTTGCTCAGTTCCTCGTTCCTTCCTTTTTCCAAAAAAATTTCACTAAAACTTCAGCATTCTCAGCCGATCTCAGTCAATTTCAACAGATCTCAACTGATTTTAAACGATCAGAGCCGATCTCAGCTCTTGTCAAAAAAAAGAGCAAAAAATATTGTCCGTGAGGACTACACGGTCGCGCAAAAAAAAACTTTCATCAGAAGCTCATTTTGAGTCAGGAGAAACGATATTCGCGGCGTTTTTGAGATTTTCAGCAAATCTTAGCCAATCTTAGCCAATTCTAGCGCATTAATTAGTCCTAGACACTCACTTCACTTTGAAATACTCATCTCTTGACCGATTCTCGGCCATCACAAAACCACCCCACTTGGAGCCAACCCACTGGTAGATCATCAGATTCTCATTATTCTCAACTTTCTCCCGTTTTCCATATTTCCCAATAATCGAGTGCACATTTCGACGTGTCAGTTCAAGACACGTGTCAACTCTATCGAAGGATATCAAAGGACTGTTGAGTGGAATCGAACTGCAACGACACTGGATTACTGTACTCACTGTTTCACTATTACACACCTTTTGATGACCCATTCGAAGTCGTTGTCCACTCGGTTGTACGGCTCCGTGAGCACAACAAAATAAGAACCGGGTTCTAGAAACATGGGTCCGCTAGAATAAAAATAATTCAAGTCGTGTACTGCCTCTACCAGATCTCCACACTGGTTATCGCTGGTCGCTTTGTAGATACCCATGAAATAGATTCGCTCGTCTGCAAAATAGGCGTTTTGAGACTTTTTCAATTGGGAAGGTCATGGAGTCAGTATATCATTGGAAAGCTGAAAAAACGCTGATTCCAAATATATATTCAGTTTCTGCCTTTTAACAAGGGAAGTTCATGACGAGGTGGGTTGAATTTTCTCTAAAAATCGGACCTCTGGTACTTTCGACCCTGCTGATTCCAAAAATGCAAGAAAAATCAGCGAAATGCTCACGTGAACCGAGTTATGACCCGTCAAACGTTTCAATTTGTTCACGGGGTTAGGCTTTTCACGTTTTCATCGACACTTGTGCTGTAGAACTGCAAGTTTGACGGCTCATAACTCGGTCCACATGAGCATTTCGCTGATTTTTCTTGCATTTCTGGAATCAGCAGGGTCGAAAGTACCAGGGGTCCGATTTTTAGAAAAAATTAAACTCACCTCGTCATGAACTTCCCTCGTTAGAAAGCTGAAAAAACGCTGTTTCCAAATATTTATTTAGTTTTTACCCTCGAGGTCTGGTATTCGAGAAAAACAGAATCGAAGTTGGTTTTTTCCACTTTTTTAGGCCTAAAACTTGAGAGTTGAGGTTCCAAGTACGTAGTTTATATAAAAAACCTATTTAAGATCTTTAAAATTATATTAATACCTTTACAAGGGAAGTACACGACGGACCGAGTTGAACTTTTTCTATAAATTTGACCATAGATACTTTCGACCCTGCTGATTCTAAATCTGCAATAAAAATCTGCTAAATGCTCACGTGAACTGAGTTATGACCCGTCAAACTTGCGCTTCTACAGCAAAAGTGTCGATGAAAGCGTGAAAAGCCTAACCCCGTGAACAAATTGAGAAGTTTGATGGGTCATAACTCAGTTCACGTGAACATTTAGCAGATTTTTATTGCAGATTTGGAATCAGCAAGGTCGAAAGTATCTATGATCAAATTTATAGAAAAAGTTCAACTCGGCCCGTCGTGTATTTCCCTTGTTAGATTTGGTTGACTTTTCAGAGAATTTGAAGGGTTTTTTTACTTTGGCTTTTGAGCCTAAGGCAGCTCCAAAATACACATTTTGTGTCTATCTGTCTGTCGGTGTGTCCGAATGTTTGAATGCCCAAAAATCCCGAAATTTCAAATAAGATTGTCAAGATTCGGCAACCCGAAAGAGTTTTGCGAGTTTTTTTGCAATTTTCGTATCGTTGTAACTTTCTGAAAACTTTTTTTCAAATTTCGGGATTTCTGGGCATTCAGATATTTGGACACACCGACAGACAGATAGACACCTTCTAGTTCTTCGAAAAATCAACCAAATCTAAAGGTATTAATATAATTTTAAAGATCTTAACTTGGTTTTTCATATAAACTACGTATTTGGAACCTTAGCCCACAAGTTTTAGGCCTCTAATGGTAATAATTTTTTATTTTCCCAAACTTTGACCTCATTTTTCTCGAATACCAGGCCTCGAGGGAAAACATTGAATATATATTTGGAATCAGCGTTTTTTCAGCTTTTCAATGATATAGGTAACGCTAAACTGACTTCATGGCCTTCCCTAATAAGTGGAGAAAAGTCATATCATCGAAAAGGTCTCCGGGACGTTTTGAAGCTGAAGAATGTGGATTAAAAGTGACAAAAAGTTTCTCTGAAGTTTTAAAACGTCTCGGTTTCAAATTGTCCCGTAGTTTTGAAAAAGTTGCAATATGTTCTATTATAAATTCACGACACCGCGCCGCATGGCTTTAAAGGCGCATCTATTTTGTTCAAAATGGTCTCGAAGCGAAAAGCATTTTTTATATTTATTTTTAGACCTGCAAAGCTCGAAAATACGGTATTTGATCTTTTTCAACTACGAGACCATTCCGCGAAATTTCTAATTAACTAGATGCGCCTTTAAAGCCATGTCGCGTGGTGTTTTGAATTTATAATAATTCCATACTAGACACTTCAAAACTCACACAACACAGGATCCGAAACTTCTACAATGACTTCCTGTCGTTCTTGTATGTTGAGTCGGAGCACACTGAAACTTTTTTTGTGTCTGATTAGAACTGCTCTCCCGGATAAGAACTTTTTTGTTCAAACTCCCACTTACAGCCATTCCTTCACATTCCCATTCTTTCTTTCGACTGTTTGAAGGAATCTCTTCTCATACCACTTCTTCTGGTACTCACAGACGTAGATCAAATCGAAATGTCGAATGAAGTGGGTGATTTCCATCCAGAACAATTTCATTGATACCATCGATTTATCAAGAGTGTCGAATTTGGAAGAAATTTCTGGAAAATTAGAAAACTAGGAGTTTCAGAATCACAGGTAAAGATTTTTTCGCCGAAACTACTTTTAAGAGCTAGAAAAAAAAAAATCAAAATTTTTGAGACTAAAACCAACAAAAGCGGACCAAACCCGAGAAAGTTACAGATTTTCGAAAAATTTCGAAAAATTTCAGATTGCCGTATCTCACTGCATCTTGAGTCAATCTTTAGGAAACTAGTCTATTTGAACTCAACTCATTCCCAGCTTTCAGAAAAGTATAATCATGCCCATATTCCGTACAAATTGGGTCCCACCACGAAAACTACAGTAACCCAAGACCATTTTCGTGCCGGGACCCAATTTGCTCCAAATTTAGCCATGATCATACTCATTCGAAGCGTCTTGACTCGGTGAATCCAAAAATTTACATTTCATAAAGGTGGAAACAAAAATGGCCGGGTTACGGTAATTTTTGTGATTTTTTGTGATTTTCAAAATGTTTCGAAATTTTGTAACTTTGTTATTTTTCGATAGTTTTCAATGATTTTTAGCTCAAAATGTGTAGAATTAATTTTTAGAAAAGATTTTCGACCACCCACCCTCCTCGTAAGCGGGTAAATCGTCATCTTCCTTGTCGTTGCCTATACATGAGTTTCCAATTAAAATCATTCGATTTCCATCGTGTTCTTTTACATCTAATATCGAGTATTCGCGATTTGAATACAAGTCATCTTCCTCCACATCACAAGGACCTGTTTTAGCGGCAAGAAGGTACCCGTTAGAGCTGAAATTGATTTTTTTGTTTTGATCTACACATCAACTTCATTGACTTACTGATAACCCATCAACTCCTCCCAAAATTTAATTGGATCAATTTCCTTATCGATTTGTTGTGATCTACTCGGACAACCGGTCAAACAAGTGAACGCCTCCTCACAACTCCCTTCATTCAGATTCCCATAACTCCCCTTGACTTTCGCAAACGCTTTTTCGATAAATGCCACCCATAACTGACACTGAATTATATTTGCATAAATAGTGCGAGTGCCATAACTTTTGGGAATAAAATAATCCAATTTGAGTACTTCCCACTGTCCATTGATGAATAGTCTGGAAAAATGCGGAGTTTTGAACCCCATATTGATAGGGTTTGTATATATTTGTTGAATTTCAATAATTCCGGGATTTTCAGCGGTTTTTACTATGATTTTCAGATTCTCCATAAAATTTCCGAGGTTTCGAGCCCCATATTGATAGGGTTTGGAAAAAAATTGGATTTCCAGGTGGCGCAGTGGGTAAGAGGGATGGCTGGGGGACCTGAGTACCGGGGTTCTAGCCCGCATAGGGCCAATCTTTTTTTGCATGCTTTGAAAGTTTTTGTAATGTAAAATTAGTGGTTTTTAACTGTAAGAACAGTTATTTTTTTTCGAATTTTTTTCTCAAAAATTTTATTCAAAAATTGTTAGATTGTTTTCTTACTCACCTAACCTGTACCATCCCACAATTTCGAAATTCCGCTAATTTCAGCGGTTTTTACTATGAGTTTCAGATTCTCTATAAAATTTCCGAGGTTTCCAGCCCCATATTGATAAGGTTCCAAAATTCGGCTTTTCGGGTGGCGCAGTGGGGAAGAGGGATGGCTTGGAGATCTGAGTACCGGGGTTCGAGCTCGCATAGGGTCAGATTTTTTTGCGTTTCTGTTTTAAGTATCATAATGTTCTTAGTAGTCAATTTTTGTATACTTTTGAGGTTTTGAGGATTTTTGAGAATTTTTTTTTCAATATCTCAAAGTTCCGATAATTTCAGCGGTTTTCACTATGATTTTCAGATTCTCCATAAAATTTCCAAAGTTTTGAGCCCCATATTGATAGGGTTTGGAAAAAATTGGATTTTCGGATGGCGCAGTGGGCGGAGCTTACTAGGGAAAGCCCTCGACTCGGTCTGGAGTTGTGGGACATGACCTTTGTCATTCTAAAGCTGAGAAAACGTCAATTTCAAATATATATTTACTTTTTGCCCTCGAGGCCTGGTATTCGAGAAAAACGAGGTCAAAGTAATAATATTATTTTCTTATTTTGTCAAAATTTGATCTTATTTTTCTCGAATATTATGCGTCGATGGCAAAAACTGAATATATATTTGGAATCAGCGTTTTCCCAGCTTTCCAACATTATAACTCAGGGAATTTTGAGCGATTCGCCCGCCGTTTGGGCGATTCGCCCACCAATTGGGCGGTCGTGCCCAACCCGGTTGGGCACTACCGCCCAAATCAAGGGCGAATCGCCCAACGTGTGTTGTTTTTAGCGTTCGCTTTCCTTGCCGATACTCATATATATATTACATTAAAAAACAGAAGTCAGTTATTGTTTTCATCAATGTTTATTTATCCATTTAAAAAGAAAAAAATTATCAAGTCTCTGGCACTTCTTGTTGTTGTTGGCTGTGGGAGGAGTTGGTAATTGAGAGAAAACCATCGATTCACAATTCGGTGCGAGAGTAGAAGACGTGTTTGGTTTCAATATCATCCACATTCATCGGATAGAAATCTGTAATATGAACTATGAAAAGATGAAGAGTTAGAACCATATGACAGATGCTCCTATTTGAAACTTTTATTCAAATCAACCGGCGGAGCACTTGCAGAAAGAGACGATTTAGCAAATCGGACTTCGAAAAAAACTATTTTCCCGAAAATTAGCTATCGTTTTTACACAATCTAACGGCACTAACCTCAATAATCAAAATCCATCCTCGGGACAATAGTTGAGCAAATTACGCAGGAGACGGAAATGACCCACTATCCTTTCCGACGAACAATTTTCCCAAGTCTTAACCATGTTTTTTTAAAGATTAATTTGAGTAAATTTTCACTCACAAACCTCTCTTCTTCTTTCGAATGGTGTCCTTTTTCATATTCATAACAGAATAGTGTGTTTGAAACAGATAATTAATACAGAATAATAATGAAAATAAATGAAAAATAGAAATGATTTTTCCAGTACGATAGAGCGCGTGTTCATAAACTGGGCGAATCGCCCTACAAATGGGCACTTCGCCCTGGCCCACCACTCTTCCTTTCTCAAATCTCCGACCTAACCGTCGCCCAACCCTCGCCCAGTGGGCGCTTCGCCCAAAACGCTGGCTATTCGCCCTAAATGCAGGCAAATTGCCCATACTGTAGGCAATTCGCCTTCCTGATGCCCACGTGATGCCCAACCGTTGCCGAAAATTCCCTGAGAAGTGACGTGAGGTCTTCCCTGGTTATAGAAGATTCCTTACTCACCTAACCTGTACCATCCCACAATCCTTTGTATAATCCCTATCCGGCAGGACATGTTCCAATATCTCCTTCCGTCTAGCAATACACATCAACGGTGCCAATAACCAACTGTTGGTCAGATTTCCCTGACCAACATGAAACGGCCATGGATTGTCGTAAACACTCCATTTTGTAGACTTGATCTTGTTACAGTTATCCAACCCTTTCTCAAATACATTTGAATCTTGTTCGAAATCTGGGTCCTTGGCTCTCATCGCTTGATTGTTCTCTATATAATTAAACATCGCAGTCATAATTTTCCAGTGACTGGTCACTAAATTGTTGATTAATTGATGAGGTGCCCACCAGGCAACTGGAATAAAGTCCTCCGTTTCGTGAATATTTGTTCCGATCGAATCTTTGTTATGTGGAAATTCCGGGTCGACGAATAGTTTTCGGGATTTCCTGGGATTAAACATACTTGTCAACGGGCCGAAACGGGCCGACACGGGCCGGCCCGTAACTCGCGTCAAAATGAATATTATGAGCTGAGAAATATACCAAAATGTAGATCTCGACGAGTTCTATACCCCTGACAAACTACGGGCCGAATGTGCCGCGGGCCGGGAAAAAGTGCCAAAAACGCGAAAATGACCAAAAAAACCATTATAGCCCGGCATATTAACGAATAGTCATCCGGTAAGTCACGGACATAGAACAGCCGAGACCTACATTTTGGTATATTTCTCAGCTCATAATATTGAGTTTGAAGCGAGTTACGAGCCGGCCCGTGTCGGCCCGTTTCGGCCCGTTGACAAGTATGGGATTAAAGGATTGAATATGAGTAGTTATGCTGCGGGATACGGTACCTGAGTCGCTGGGCATGCTCTTGAAACTCATTTTCGATTTCATCATACTGGTCATCTGGAGACGGATGGAATATTACGGAGAAGGACATGGGAAATGAAAATTGTTGTGATCTTGGTAGGGCAATGGACAGAAAAAGAAAAAACTGGAATGTCACGTTGGAAATTTTTAAGACCCTGGCATTAGCACCAAAAAACATACGCAATTATTTATTTCTTCAATTTTTGAAAAAGAAATTTGCAAAAAACTAACATTTTTCCGGTCGAGAATGACAAAAATGAAATGTATTAGGGAAAATTTTTTTTAAAGGTGGAGTCGTTCTATTACAGTGTTTCGTTCAAAATTCGAAATACAATTCAACATTTTTTGAAAAAATTCGAATTTCTACAGTAGCCGGGCCGGGCTGGAGAAATTTTTTCGGTTGGCCCGGCCCGGCCCGGAAATTCCCAACCCTGTCATACAATATCTCTGTAGGAAAAATGAAATAAAATGATTTTGTTGCATTTTTTTGTTTATTCTTC